>OX411323.1:22522200-25022200 GCA_948150665.1 Conistra vaccinii
TTTGGGTAGGTACAATATACGCTTTAGGCTTTTTCTGCGGCTCATTGAGTTAGATTTCCAAAGCAGTTTTTTCCACGCGAATTGTTAAGCTTTCAGTCTGGGACTAAAACCCAAAATCCTTACAAAAGGCAGACTTAAAAGGTCCTGACCAAAAATCAATTACGTACTCATTTCATAGTCGATTGCGCACCTGTGTTGCCACTGGATTCATTCCCTGTAGAGCCTTCAGTAAAATAAAAACACGACCAAGTCTTACAGTATTCGCATATACCTATATGATATGTAACATCTGATATGGTAATAATCAACTTTAAAGGGGCGGGGCCTCGTCGAGGTCATTTCTGACAGCCAAATCAAGCAGCGCGCACCCTCATTGGTCAAATCAAATAGAGCGCTTTCCTGGCTTCCTGTTACACACTTCCGTCCCTTTTCACGAAACCACTGATTTATAGGGTACGGGAAAGGGGGTTGCAGCAAAGCGAGTGGAAAGCCATTACACATTAAAATACTACATAGGTACTAGAAATTCTGCCGAGTATTGGGTCAAGCACGGCCGTAAAGTTTGTTGTTGTATTTTTCAAGTTTACAGCACTGTTACAGAATAACTGGGAGATATTTTGTAGTGTTCCTGTTTTGTTTCTAGGTGTTGTTATGTTTAGTAAGTTATGAGGTAGTTATCACGTTACCCACGTGCTATTTACAAGGTAGACAAGACTTCCATTTAGGAAAAATAATGGTCAGCAACATTCTAGATACCATCTACCTAGCCTTTTCCCAACTATGTTGAATGAATGATTGAATGAATGAATAAATGAATGAATGTTGGGGTCGTATTCCAGTCTCTAGCCGGATGCAGCTGAATACCAATATTTTACACGGAGCGCCTATCTGACCTCCACAACCCAGTTACTCGGGTGGCACTCTTTCTATCATTCATCATCATCATCATCAGCCTATTAATGTTCCCACTGCTGGGACACAGGCCTCCTCTCTGTGAGAGGGAGTGGGCCGTAATCTACCAGACGGGCCCAGTGCGGGTTGGTAGATGTCACATGTCTCCGAATTTTTTGGTTCTAAGACATGCCGGTTTTCTCACGATGTTTTCCTTCACCATTTTGAGAGCAGTGGTGATGAAATTATTTACACAAAGTAAAGCGCCTACTTGAGTTCGAACCCATGACCTGCAACTTGTAAGTCGGGGCCGTTACCACTGGGCCACCACTGCTTTCATTTAATATAAGTTTAGATTTATAAATGCGAAAGTGAGTCTGTTTGTTTGTTTGTTTGTTATGCTTTCACGCTTTAACGGCTGAGCAGATTTGGATGAAATTTGGCACTTAGGTAGACCATGACCTAGGTTAGGTCATAGGATACTTTTTATCCCGATATTCTTACGGGATCGAAACTTATGCGGGTGAACCCGCGGGTTGCAGTATATACGACTATCATCCATTATTTAGATTTTCCGTAACAGAGAAGCAGGAAGGAACATTTTATTCTGCAGAATTTTCCCTAAAAGTCGGTTAAAAGAAAATGTGTAATGACGTTTGGCATGGCTCGACAGGGGCAAGCGAAATCTGCTGAAACACGTCCAATTACATCGGGAATGTTTTCAGATAGCTACAGTTCCGCTGTGGGTAGGGTGACCTCTCTTTACTTGATCGAGATACAAGAATGAAAGAATAAAACCGGCCAAGTGCGAATCAGACTCACACAGGAAGGGTTCCGTACCACCGTACATTATTTAGAAAATAAATGAAAATACTAAACGAATAATATTATTATTTACTTACATCTTAAATTTTCAAAATCGCAACGTTTTTGTATTTCATAATGATACCTACTATGAAATACAAAAATATTTTTGCAGTTGCAGAAAATCACCCATATTATTAAATTACTTAATGTTTTTAGTATTTGTTGATAATATACAGTATATAATACATAATATACAGAAGTTTCAAATTGCCAACTTGTTTAGTTGTTGAGATAGAGTTCGTACAAAACTGGTCTAAACGTGACAACTTTTCGAAAGTTTCTTGTATGGAGACACCCCTTTAATTTTTAATTTTATTTCTTTTTTAATATTTATTTATAGCGGCAACAGAAATGCATAACTTGTGAAATTTTTAACTGTCTACCTATTACGGTTCATGAGATACAGCTCGCTGACAGACAGATAGACGGACAGCAGAGGCTTTGTAATAGGGTTCCGTTTCTCACCCTTCGTGTACGGAACCCTAAAAAGGTCTAAGTAGGTGAATGAGCTCGATGCGCAAAATTGTATCATTTGATTTCATTGTGTTTGTAAATCAGACCCCAATCAGCTAAACTCTGAATCTATCTACTCTTCTCTGCTCTCGTAACAGGATTTAATCCACTCCCACCAATATTACTTAGTCTGATTTCGGAAAAAAAAAAAAACCAGGGGGGGGACTTGCCAAGCATTACCTGCATGTAGTGTATTATTTTAGGTATACCCTACAAACTAATATTTATTAAAACACTTGAATTGAAGTGTTTTTTTTTCAGAGTTTGAGTGCGTCCGGATCCAGAATAATATACCCTAATTGCGTAATAAACGATCAACCAGAATCTGAATCGTTATGAAACAGATTACTAATCATTGCTTCATAAGTTCGAAAAAAAATCTGCTCAACAACGTAATAACCCAATGAATACTGTTAAACAGTCAAAATTAAACAGATTAGTCGTAATCGTTTACGAAAATATTTTGCGTAATTAGATAGCATCTTGGTCCCCATTGTCTAAGGATGCAAGGCTCTTGTATAAGATAGCAAAAATTGAATTTAAATCGTTTGTACCGATGAGTGTGGCCATCATCAGTTTGTTATTAAACTCTCTAGGTATAAATAAAAGAGATTTAAAAAGAAAATTATTCAAAAAACAAAAAACCCGACTGCAAAAACACATAACTGAAAAGAGAAAAACAAGCATTATAATCTATAGAATTTTAGTATCGCAGGCGGGGACGAACTAATAACCGGAAATACGGTGTAAGTTTTGTTTGTCCCCGCCTGCGATACTAAAATTCTATAGATTATAATGCTTGTTTTTCTCTTTTCAGTTATGTGTTTTTGCAGTCGGGTTTTTTGTTTTTTGAATAATTTTCTTTATTTCAAGCTTTTTAGTTTTATTAATATATCGATATTTATTATCGATTTATTAATATATCATTTTTTTTCTCCAGGGACGGCTGACAACTGCCATTATCTTAGTTTTAGTGTAAATTATGTCAATTTTGGGATCTGTGAGTGCTATAAATACATCTTCTCAAATTGCTTCGTAATTTTTATACGTTATTTACGAATTTACTAAATATTACAATAGTACTTATTCAAAGATTTAACACAGGCCTTAAATTACGAGAATACCTAAAGTGTTAATATAATATTATCAAAATGTATTCCGATTTGTTAGTATGACAAACAGTCATAGAATTATGTTCTCGTGAAAACTCGGTCGGGAATTATACTCTCGTGAAAAAAATTACGACTAGATCATTATCTAGTCGATTTAAAAATAAAAAATAAATGCAGTTATCATTATAAACGGAACGAGAATAATATAATAAATGCATTTATCATTTTATTCTCGTTCAAAAAACCATTCAGTCGCTTCGTTGTGTTAGTAAAACGACTTTTATGGTTTTGAAAAGTAAGACATATTGTCATCCTCTTCCTTCACTTAGATTTTACACAAACCCAATATAAGCTAAGTTCCTGGATTCTGGTTCGTTACGTGCTTCTTTCATAGGGAGGCTTATGACTGGGTGCCTCCGAGTCCTCTATACATAGCTCATTAGGGTGCTAAAGTTGCACAAAATAGACGCAACTCTACACATCTTCTTGATGTCGTGTATGGGGCAGTGGAGGATGGTCCTTCTGTATCCAAGATGTCGACAGATCCGGGGGATTGATGAAACGACCAGGACTGAGCGGGTTCAGGGCGATAGTTTGAGTCCGCTTTGGTTTTGCTTAGCCTTGAAACCTCTAAGCACAAGGCTAGAGTCTCAAGAGAGATACAAGTATCGGCTATCAGTTGAGAAGAGGTGGTCAGGTGATATCTGACCTCCTTTACATGAATGACTTGAAACTCTTTGCCCCCAACAATTTGCGACTGATGGAGCTGCTGAAGATAGCAGAAACGTTCAGTAGCGCCATCACGATGGAATTTGGTGTGGAAAAATAAGCAGTCATGCATGTAAAGCGAGAGGGATTACGGAATCCGTGGGAATCCAACTCTCGGATTCCGGTTCGGTTGACTGTCGAAAGCATAAGGCATCACTGCTGCCGACATGAAACCTTGAGGAAGCGCTTCTTTGCTTTGGCCGCCTGAATAAATGTTAAATAGGTAGTCTTTTATCAGACGGAAACTAGGTGCGTGCCTTAAACGGTGGCTCATGCTGGTTTTGATGTATTCTTTCGGCATACTAAAATAGATTCAGACGAATGGATAATTTAGATGCTCTGGATAGGAAGATCCGTACATTGCTGACGGCATATCAGATGCATCACCCACGGTCATCAGTGATGAGACTGTACATCCCGTAAAAGTATGGGGGTTGAGGTTTAATAAACGCTGAAACCCTCCACAACCGCGCTCCACATGGCGCTGGCGCCAACCTACAGTACTTGATACTAACGATCGAAAGGAAGTATGGCAAGGTAAAGATTTTCACGGAAGCTTTTTCTGGGCTCTCCATGGGCCTGGTGTAGACATTTTGGCGTCTGTATCCTGGCTGCATTTCGGCGAACTCTTTGGGGAAACCAAAGGTTTTGTCTGTGCGATTATAGACGAGGTTATCATGATGAATAATTATCGGAAATACATTGTCAAGGACGGTACGCTTGACAGCTGTCGGGCAGGCCACCGTCCCAGTGAATCAATCCGACATATTGTTTTCGGTGGTTCTCGTCTTGCTAACGGCAAGCCACCGTCCCGGTGAATCAATCCGACATATTGTTTCCGGTTGTACTCGTCTTGCTAACGGCGAGTACTTGCACAGACACAATCTATTCGCTAGGATTATCCACCAGTAACTTGCCTTGCAGTACAATCTTGTGGAGTCCGAAGTACCATACTACAGAACACAATACATAATATAGTATGTGCCCGACCCTGTTTTAGAGAATGGTATTACTACATTGTACTGGAATCGATCTATCATCACTGACAGGACTATTGTAACCAATAAGCTTAATATTGTGGTGATAGATTGACGAGAGCACCGTGCAATGATTGTTGATATCACTATCCCTCATGACGAGAATCGCGTGATCGCGAAAATCAAGTATTGACTTAGCACACGAGGTTGTCGACATGTAGGACGTGGACTCTGCAATCATTGTATCGATAGCCGTTACGGTTAACGCTCCTCCCACATCTCCGCCGCGAAACCGTGGCAGCGGAACCGCAAAAATTCCACCATGACTTGTCCGTTGTTCGAAAGGCGAAACGGAAGCGAAACTACCTGCTCTATCGTACAGATTTGATTATGATTTTATCTCTTTCTCACGTGATTTCGCCGATCTGCTGGGAAGCCGTTTACACCTCCGCACGCAGTCGCAGTTTCGCGACGGAGATGTGGGAGCAGCGTAATGGCCTAATAGCGGAGAGCCTCGACCAATACCTCAGGAGGCTCTCATTGCGCGGCTGGGTTGGGCTTAACTCAGAAAACTGTTTTCCTGGACACGGCATGCATAGAGAGGAGGTTCCTCTCTAGAGACCTGATCACCGGTAGCTCGAACCCTGTTGCCGATACCGGTGGGCTGCTAATTTTAATAATTTTAAATGAAATGAACATAAAAAAATAACCTTTTCTCAAAGCTGAAAATCGTCTCTCTACGACGTCCATTATTTATGGAGCAATTGACGAAAACATGTTTTTTATTTTTCCTGAAAAGTTGCGTTTTTGTAGTTATCGTTTTATTCTCCGGGGACGGCGATATCTAAATTTGTAATTGACTCATTACTAGCTTTTATTTGATACCAATATTGTTATAATTTATTTAAAAAAAACCTTCCCCTCCTTTTTTTTTGTATTTGCAGATGCAATATATAAATATTATATAGCCTATGACACTTCTACAATTAAGACAAATCTAACGACACCTCATATGTTAAAATCCATCAAGCCGTTTAGGCTACAGAGCGTGCCAAAGAAATAGACATACATACATACATACATACATACATACATACTCTCGAAAAACATTACCCTCCTTCTGGGGCAGTCGGGTAAAAAAGGATTTAAAAAATACTTTTGCAATAAATGCAGTAACGGACAGACAGACAATTAAAATCCTTTAGTATAACCACGGATTAATACAGATGGGACACTCCGCAGTTTAGATATGAAGCTAGAAGTACGAGGCGGGCCCGTTTTGCTGGGCCAATTCAGTGAGTGTAACGTAGTCACGCGATAGAAAGAGAGGCAACTACTAGGTGAATATAACTGGAGGTGTTTAGTGTTGTGCGACCTGAATTGCACTTTATTGTGCCATAGCAAGAGTCGCTTTTTATTTAATTGACTTTGCGGAGTGTCTCATCTGTATTTATCTGTGGTATAACTAACAAAATGTCCAAAAATTGATTCGATTAAAGATTATGTGAAAAATAAGTCCATCAAAAAAAACATTTTTTTTTGCGAAATCATGGCTACACTACAGCTCCATAGAGGCATAACAATGCATTTACCGATGAATCGGTATTTTGAAAACTATTCACGAATGATTCCATTGTATCCGTTGGTACACGTGTTTGAAATTCCTGAACTTTGAACGATGCAGCTTTCAAAAATGTTCATGTGTGGTTGAACGAGTCTGAACCATGGTTTGAACGGTGAATAACATAACATAACATAACATAACATAACATAACATCACGCTTGTAATCCCCGAAGGGTTAGGCAGAGGTGTGCCTATAGTACACCCATATTTCGCCAGTTATGTTGAAGTCCCATGTAATAGGGAGCGAGCTTATTGTAGAGATGGTAACAGGTAAAATTAGAAACCTATTTCACCTGTTCCAGTTCCAAGGAAAAAACAGTTCCAAAATCCTGTTCAGAAGAGAAAAGAGCTTGTTCCAAACTGTTAGAGGTCATTTTCGTTTGTGTCTCTTTCTAACAAAGTAAACATTCTTAAGCTAGATAGAGAGAGTTTTTTATGTTACACAGATACACACACCAGTTACGGCAATGTCGGCAATGTTTTAATTTGGTCTGTTGTAGTAGGTTGTAGAACGTGTGGAACATGCGAAGCAGGCAGGAAAAGTTTTTTTCGGTTTTGAGATATCTGTTCCCTATTCCATGTTTTAAAAAACTATTTTTTTTTACTGTTTCGAATAATACGTCTCACTCCTAATTTATTGCCATCAACCGGGCACAAATCCAATATCCGGGCTGCTACTGATGGAAAGACCGAACAACACTTTGCCCAGCCCGGTAATCGAACCCGGGACCTAATGCGCAGCAGTAGCGTTAACAACCACTAGAACAACGAGGCAGTCATCATAGAAATACCATGTAATTATTTAAAAATCATTAACATTAATAAAATTGTATAATACCAATTTAGGGTTATGAGGTACAGGGTGTAAAGTTTACTCATCCTCTATTGTAGAAAAGGGAGGATCTTCTGACTAGACGATTAAAAATAAAATACGCCTATGTTACTCGCTGATAATGAAGCTTTCTAAAGGTGAAAGAATTTTTTAATTCGGTTAAGTATTATTTGAGTTTATTCATTACAAACAAACAAACAAACAAAAAATCAAATCTTTTCTCTTTATAATATTATTCTTCCATATTCCAAATAATTTAAGTATGTAAATGCTTTGTAATACTGAATAGAATTTATCATCAAAGGTTCCAATTATGGAAACTGCGGGGATTAACTTGGAAACTACTGATATCAAAGAGAAACAGACTTCTATAAAGGTAATTGTGACAAGTCAATTGCTATCCGGCCATTATGATGTCAAGTTGGTGTAGTATTGATTATTCATACGTATGGTTTGCAAATAAATCGGCATGTAGGTAGGTATTTAATCGATCACCAAATAAATTTCATTTACACTATTTAAACTATGTATACGGGGTGGCAGGGACATCGACGCGAAGCCTGTTACCATGGATTCAGTACATGATTCTGAAAATGAAAAAAAAAACTGCTGTTTCACAGAAAAGTGCAATACCTACGCGGTCAAAATGTATGGAACAGCAGATTTTCAACGCAGGGGGGTTCAGAATCATGTACTGAATCCATGGTAACATGCTTCGAGTCGATGTCCCTGCCTCCCTGTATACAACTAACTATTATAATATAATTATGTACAAGTATGTAAAGAATTTTTTTTTATAAAAAATATAAAGGAAAGGGCACCAATTTTTTTTATTTTGATGCCTAATGATTCTCATTTTGATTTTGATATCTTAAAATAATTCTTAAATTTACTTAAATGATTCTTAAAAAACTAATCGCTACGGTATTGAATTTCTACTAGGTACTCGTACTAGTCGTTTTTTATGATGTGCCCTAACCTAGTAGGTACCTACTACTGACACCAACTTACACACAAAGCTTTTTTAAAGACCAGAAAGTTAAAAGAAAACCAATGAGTAAAAAGCCGACCATCATTAGAAAATCAAAACTGTTTAGAGGATCAATTTTATTACAAATTCCCTAAATAAATCTTCGATTTACGAGGGTATTTTTTCGATTATGCCTTTTTCACTCATGGGTGTCGTAAATATAGCTGGCCCGCTATGGCTCCTAAGGGATTATACATCCTTCTGTTTTTAATAAGACCAAACTGCGATCATCTATTCATTAGGAATTCCTTGTAAATAGGAATTTCTCTTTAGCTGTTTCTTTTAGCAGTTTTTATTATCTCGTCTTAGATTTTCACTTTATTTGTTTTCATGTAAGTGTTAAGGCCCATGTTCGGATTAGTCGAGTAATGTCAGATTCTATAAATGCCAGATATTAGTCGACTAATGTCAGATTCTAGAAAAGTCAAATTCTAAATATTCAAGATTCTAGAAAAGTTAGATTCTATAAATTCCAGATCCTACAAATGTCAGATTCTATAAATTCCAGATTCTATTAATGTCAGATTTTTGTTATAATTGTAATATAATAAGTTCCTTAAGTGCGTTGCACCGTAAATTTGATTTGATGAATTAATACAGCTGTTTAGGTATAATGTAAGTGTCTATTTCAGGTATATTTAGACTTAGTAGACTTTTATTTACGTATCAATGTAGAATTTTCTGCTAAATAACTTTTCATGTGAGCATAATTCTGTCTGAAAGGGTTTCATTCCATTAATATATTATAAAAGTCAACTGAGTCTGAAAATTTCTGAAATATTTACCTACAATAAACAGCTTAAAATACACGAATAATATCTACCATAAACATACATAAATCGTATTGATTTCCATTAAATCCTGTGAAGGTAGCTCAGTTCAACGCAGTGCCGCTTGCATGATTTCCGAGTAATTACGAATTCACCCGAAACTCTCCCGGTAAGCTGACTTGAATACCGGGCAGTATAATAATTTTAATAGAACTATAGGTGAAAAGCGGTGTCGATTTTATGTTATGGAATATTCGAGGACTAGGTATAGAATTACGGTAGAGAATCTAATACTGTGCTTGTTGCTTTAAGGTGATTCTTAAAAACACCATCAAGGAATTCTAGTAGATACTCGCTCAATAACATTCAAATTGCGAACCACTGAGTTCGATGCACTGGAAATTGGCGTATCCTAAAATATTCCTAATGTTTAATACATTAGATGTATATCGAATGTAAATTCAGCATACCCGTGTAGGGATGCCAAAATATTTTATCATATTTCTTACCGCGGGGTTTGGCGACTACAAATATGTCAGGCGCAGCCCTGAAACAATTTATTACGTGGGAACATTTACTACAGATAATAGGTACTATTTTCCTAGTATTTCAAAAACATTTCACAACATCATGCTTGGATTCATCAAAGGAGTTGGCAGAGGCTTATGGGTTACCAACATTTCACCAGTTATAATTAAGTCCTATGTCATGGGGGCAAGCTATTTGCCAATAACCGGGACACAAATCCAGACTCCGCACTGCTACTACAAAACTCTTATTGGAAAATCCCAAACTCAAAGCATTTATTTCAAATAAACCAATTACAGGCACTTTTGACTTGTCAAGCGGTCGGTCAGTCAGGAAAATGAACCCAGTCCCAATTCCAAAGCGTAGTAGGTTCCCATGGAGAAGAACGGGCAAGAAACTCCAATATCCCAGGACCCTTGGACCCCATACTCAGCAGTCAGGCTTCCCACCATTAAACCAACGAAAAAGTCTAGACGTACTATTCTAAAAGTAGTATCGAAGCTTTTCCTAAAGTTTTTATTGTGAAAAATCACCAGTAATGTTCTACAGAGAAAAGGAATTTGTTTGTTTTCCAATTTGCTTCGGAATTGCATGAGAGGATTAATTGGATCCGAGTTTTATCCTTTATGTTACTGGAATTGAAGAGAAAAGTGATTTTAAATGAAAAAAAAACCTTTAAGAGGAAAAATAAATACTCGAATGATTTTCTATCTGACCGTACATAAATAGTTTGCAAAAATATAAAAAGCGAAAATGAAATGAAATGTTACTAAACAATCAGTACTCGATGCCAAAGGTGTTCTATCATAATGTGGTGTCAAGCATTATTAACGTTAATATTTCCTTCCCTAATTTTGGGTCTAGACCAAAATGCTTTGAAGTTCAGTATTGAATATCTTAAGTATAGAGATGCTAAGTTTATCTGCTTACTAACTTGTGAAAATGATATTTCTTGTGAGTTGAACCAAACCATTTTTTTATAAAATGGATCAGGTAAAGTCCTTTCTGATGGAAAAGTGCTATTATACACTTGATGAGTTTCTCATTGATGTGTATAACTAGGGGACTGTTACGTTTGTTAACATTTTTGTTTTTCTTCAATTTTAAATGTTTATTTTTTATTTTTCCTGAAAAAGTAGCGGTGTTAATTAATATGCCCAAAAATTAAATGGTTAGGTATATATTTTTTTCTTTTCTTAACATTTTGATCTATAATTTTGACAAGCTGCGGCTCGCGGTTCACCCGCATAAGTCTTGATCCCGCAGGTCATAGTCTACCAATGCGCCAAATTTCATCCAAATCTGGTCAGCCGTTTTAGCGTGAAAGCGTAGCAAACAAACATAAAAAAACAAATATTTTCTCTTTTTTATATTAGTTAAGATAAAACTACAGAACAGCGGATTTGCAATTTTGAAATCTATCACTCATGTATCATCCATAATAATAATATATATGTGTATTTTTTAAATTCTTATTTATGTCTTCATGTTGTATTCTTTTATATGATTAATACATTTCGATTCAATGTAAAAATGGTTAATAAAGTAAATAAATAAACCAAGCATCACCAAAATTTACACTCAAAAAGTTAAGCGTTTCCTAATGGAGTTTTAAACTTTGGGAACCGCTTATTTCCGTCCAAATGAATTCAATGACGTTGTTGTTAATTAAGCATTTTATAGTTAGAAATTATCGAGCTAACGTGGGTCGAATATAATATTATTAGTGGTACAGACCTACTTAAATTGACGATTTTCGTAAGTTGTAAAACATATCTTAATTAATATCTGTTTTTATTTTCAGGGCCTGTAAAATTTTCAAAATTGTCGTCAAATCTCACGATGGCCGTATCCGCTACATCTATAGACGACTCTCGAATCAACTACAATAAAGTTGCAAATTGCTTGCACCGGGAGTTAAACACTGTAGAAGTCATCATAGATGCTGGATGTGGAAAATCTGTAGATGTCTTGTATTTTGTGAGTATAATTCTTGAAATCTAGGAGCGAGTGGCTAAGTAATAACAGCTGCACAGGCCGATCGAAGGTTAAGCTACGCTTGCCGAGGTCAGTCCGTGGATGGGTGACCATTCATTACATACCGAGACTCCGCCGTGCCTCGGAAAGCACGTTAAGCCGTTGGTCCGGCTGTCATTCATCGATCTTTGACAGCCGTTACGGATAGTCAGAAGCCCAAAAGCCTACAACCAGGGGTTATAAATGCGTATCGTGTTACCCATCAACTGAGATATGGAGGTCAGATAGGCAGTCTCTCCATATAAAATAGGTACTGTTATTCAGCTGCATCCGGTTAGACTAGAAGCCGACCCCAATATAGTTAGGAAAGGCTAGGCTAATGATGAATCCCTGAAATCTCAAGAAAAAATTAACTTTAAGAGGTTCATAGATGTAACTTTACCTAATCCTTTGAGAATGCGGCCGTTGTGGACGCTTATGGTGATTTAACTGCATCTAAAGCAAGATTACCTACGAGGAAACTATTATCATCCACCGATTAATCTAAATAAATAAATTATAAATAAAGCCCTAATCATCTGCCTAGTTTACATGGAGCGGCTTACCTGACCTCCACAACCCAGTTACTGGGTAATACGATACCCCTTGGCAAGAATCGTCAGAGTTTCGGGCCCCATACTACCCGTAACTCCTGTCAAAAATTGATTCTCGAGACCGACGGCTAGGGGTCTCCATATATTTTGATGAATATCACCCATCTATGGACCGGACTCGGCCAGCATAGCTTAACGAGGCTAAGCTTCGATCGATTCCCTATAAATGACGCCCTCAAAGTATTAAATGCTTACAGCTACAATAATTATATATACTCGTTCATTCATCAAAGAAAAGGCTGCTTAATTTGTTTCTAAGCGTGACTGATTATGGGATCAGCATAGTCTCCTTTATTGATAACTATAACTATGATGCTGTGATTAACGATCCGATAACCAAACGTGAAGATTGATGGGGATTATGGCAAGACGCTGTCTTAGCATATCATACAATGAGCTGTCTGTTTTGCAATGCGGGGTTTACATGGTGTGTAAGCCTAGCACAGCAAGTCTTGTTTTTGACAGAACAGAACACATCTTCACAACACCAATAATTCGCATATTTATCTCGTCTGCTCGAAGGCCGAATGTCACTGCAGAGATCCAGCAGAATATCAGCGTCAGGTTTACACATGCCTGACACATTCCGAACTGGACTCCCCATTTGGTGCAACAAAGCACTTTGTATGTTCGTTATCTCATTTTATGTGCCAATAGTGCCTTCAATTTTTTTTTTTGTATATTTGACACCTTGTAGTTATTTTCTTAATCTTGATATAATTTATTATTATTTAATCGTACTTTTGTATGTTGTACTGTCTTTTGTGTGCAACAGATAAATGATTTTACTATCATTTAAATAATATCTTGCTACCTACCTATTTCAAACAGTCGATAAAAAGGTCTATTTCAGAATGGCTATTTATAAATGGCCGTCAACAGACGATAGACACTCTTTTTGATGTGTTAAATCTTTCCTCTCGCTTTCCTGCATTCTGTGGAAATGATTTTGTGAAAAGCGACGGAAGTGTGTAACAAGAAGCCGGGGAAGTGCGCGGTATTTGGTTTGACCAATGAGCGCGCGCGGTGCTAGAGTTGGTTTACGATCTGATGATGGTACTAACCTATTTTTTTTGGCGCTTGAGTCGCTGGCGGAACGAAATGTTGCCATTTTATATGGTATTTATACTTTTAGTATTTTAGTATCAAATCAAAAATAAAATAAAATATAAGTATTATATTTTATTTTATTTTTGATTTGATCATTATGTTATTTCACTATATTATATGCTGCACCGGTTGGAAGCAGCGTTGGAAGCACGTTAAGCCGTTGGTCCCGGCTGTCATTCGTGGATCTTTGACAGTCGTTACGAGTCGTCAGAAGCCCGAAAGTCTGACACCAGTCTTACCAAGGGGTATCGTATTACCCAGTAACTGGGTTGTGGAGGTCAGATAGGCAGTCGCTCCATGTAAAATACTGGTATTCAGCTACAACGGGTAAGACTGGAAGCCGACCCCAAGATAGTTGGGAAAAAGGCTAGGAAGATTGATTGATATGCTGCACCGGTTGACGTCATCACGTCAACGCGACGCCGGCTGTCGCTGAAAACCAGCGCTTTGGCTCTGTCTCGCATAGGGTCGCAGCATTATGCTGAGCGATGGCCGTTTTGCGTGGATGTGACGCATATTTTCCCCCAATTTGTTATTTATCGTGTTCTTTTTTTCTTTCCTTGCGTCATGTTTACGTATTGCACGACTCGTAATGCGAAGCATTAGAGTGTGCTCTACGATCGAAAAATATTTTTTGGTCCATTTCTGCAACTGTTTTTATTGTTACACTCCTGCTAGTACACAGAACCTACTTAATTTATATACCATTGTATAGATGATTAAATGGAGATTAATACTGTACTTTTTACCAATTGATTTAATGCAGCAGAAATGAAAAAAACATCAAAATAGTTGAAAAAAAAATTCCTGTCCGTCAATTTATGAACCTTGAAAACATTGTTGCTTGCGATAAAATCAATTAATTGAGTCAATATTTTTTTTTAATACATTCGTTTTGGCCATAGAAGGAACCCTATTGAAAATGGCTCTTTTATTCATAGTAGTTAATTATAATTAATAAAATACTAACTAAAATATAATATCTTTATCTAAATATTTCCAACCTTGACTTAAAGTGTTGCCTAGCAACCCACAACGTAAATATCTAAATAAATAGTCTTTGACATTAGGTAAGGGTTGCGAGGTTAGAAATTTACCCATATTGATGGGTAAAACAGCAGTCAAAACATACTTCATGAAAAGTGATAAATTGGTAATTTTTGTTAGAAACTTGAATTTATTTTTCGTTTATGAATGTGTGTTATGAGGCGTGCACTTTTGGAATTTCCAAACTATTTTCTTTCTTTCTTTCTATTTTGTGAGAGGTTGGTACTGTCGGCCAAGATGACAGATGATACACATGATCAATTATGCGCCTACTAGGCTGGTTTTTTTAATTAGCCTGAAAGTTCGGGTGAGTAACTTTTGACATAGCAACAGTTGATTTATAATTATTAACGCTACTTTTGAGAACATTTATAGCCACATTTTTGGTTTTGGTTGTTTTTAAACAATGATTTTGATATACGTTAATTCAGTTGTCAATTTCTGCTAATTTTATTATACGAATACAATGTGGAATTTAAGTGAAAAAAAAGCTTTTTACTCATTTAGCACACCCACCCACACGAGTATAATATGACACTAAACTAAATAGTAGATAAACATTGTTTTAATATTAGTTAAATTTTACAGTGATTAAATATTGTCTTTCCTTGCCTTTTCCTTTATCTCTACTACGCTCACATCCTTTTTGATCCAAAATGGGTACCCCTTCTCCTGCAAGATCACGGTCACGGTCTTTTAGTAACCATAGAAATTCGTCTGTGCAAAGCAGGCATATACGTAGGTCTCGTAAACAAAGACGCAACACAAGAAAACGGCCTTGCGTTCGAAAATACGATTCGAGTAGCTCTTCGACTACGTCATCGAGCTCCAGTGACTCATCTTCGGATAGATTCAAACGTCAAAAATGTGAACGAAAACGAAGTGAACGTTTAGATAACCGTTCTGAAACGTCGGTCTTAGAGAAGTTAGTAGTTGCTCTTAACGATCACAAAAACACCGGGTCTTTTGGTGCATCTGGTATCTACGCCTCTCACAATGTTATATCTGAATTTGACCCTCAGGCTAAAACACAGACAATGAGCATTGGTTGGCGAAGATTAATGAATCAGCGGAGGTGTATGGCTGGTCGGAAAGACAAACTATATTCTATGCTTTACCCAAGCTGAAGTCTTGTTAAACGGTGGTATAACGGTCTAACCAGTGTAAAGTACTCATGGGATGAATGGAAAACAAAACTTATAGCTGCTTTTCCTTGTGAACACAATTATGGTGAACTTGTTTCGGAAATGTTGGCTAGACGGTCTAGGCGAAATGAATCCCTGGAAGAATATTACTACGATAAAATAATGTTAATAAATAGATGCGAACTTAGGGGTCAGCAGGCAGTAGACTGTCTTATCCATGGTATTTACGATAATAATATTCGAATGAACGTCCAGGATGCTAGTTATCTTAATCCAGAAGACGTTTTTAAATACTTTCGGAATATATCTTTCAAATTAAATGATGTTCCTAGACGGGTTATGAGGAGCTATGTAAACCCCGGCGCCACTAAGACAACAAACTTAAAGTCAAGGCGACAACCAAGATCAGATATGACCTGTTACAATTGTAAGGAACAAGGGCATATAGTGTCACGGTGTTCAAAGCCTATACTCAAGTGTAGGAACTGTGGTAAATACGGTCATGAGGACAAAAATTGTGCCGATAAGGTTTTAGGAACTGCTACTGACTCGCGATAAAATACGAACACTTCGAGTAATCAGGCGAACAAAGTGCTTAGTATATTTTAGAATAGAAACGCAAGTGTTAAATATTATAAACAAATTATTTTGAAAGATAGATCAATGCATTTATTGACTGGGTAGTCACTGTACACTATTAAAAAAAGACAATGGAGAGCAACTTGGAGGACCTTAGTAATAATTTACCCACAATAAATGGGTTTGGTCTAGGAATTGTTATACCAAATAGTCGCATTACTCTGCGAATTAGATTTGACGGTCTCGATGAGATTGTTGTTTTAAAAGTTATAAAATTACAGACCTTATCGTCTCCCATTATTAGAATGGAAAGATGTTAAAACTATTGTTATCTCACCAGCGCTCGACAGCGGGATTATTCGGGCATAAACGTCTCAATATGCTGGCCCAATTATACTTGTAGCTAAGAAAAATGGTGATGCATGGACTACAGAGCGCTAAATCGGAACACTTTAAAAGAAAAAACTCCGATGCCAAACCCGACTGGTTTTAGGCGACCAAATTGACAGTCTTTCGGGTCAGGCTTTCTTTAGTACTTTGGACCTGACATCTGGCTATCATCAGGTAACCGTTTCAGAAGGTTTAGCGCATCTTACGAAATTCGTGACACCCGACGATACTTTGAATGTAATCGTATGCCCTTCGGTCTGGCCAATGCGCCAGCTACTTTTCAGAGACTTGTTATGAATCTTTTGAAATGTCGTAATCTTCCCGGCTTGTGAGCTTATATCGATGACATTTTCCACAGCTAAAGACTAATTTTTGGTATTCCCTTCCTTTACATTATCTCCTTGAGACATAACTACTACAACTGATGGAAGCTGTTAAACCTGGTGCATGTGGATATTATCCATGGGCAAGCGATCGAGTGCTTTGAGGCCTTAGCTCCTTATAGGGGCAAGTGGTGGGCAGATGTTACACTTCAAGGCTGCAGCTCCTTGTGTGGGTAAGCGACGTGCTGCTTGAGGCCGTAGCTCCTTGTGTGGGCAAGCGGTGGGTAGATGTGACATTTCAAGGCTGTAGCTCCTTGTGTGGGCAAGTGATTTGCTGCTTTGAGGCTGTAGCTCCTTGTGTGGGCATTTCGGAGTATCCTTTTGAGGCCGTAACTCTCTGTGTGGGCAACCAGCGACCAGATCTGTAATTGTTAGACCGTAGCTCCTTGTGTGTATTTAAGGTGCACGGTTTTGAGGCCAAAGTTAAGGAGCTTTCTTTTTCGGACCTATCACCCAAACAAGGGTGTAGTTCACTTAGACCCGTCATATCTGGCAGAAGCGCTTCGTGCATACTTGCGGAGAAATCACTGAAGACTGTCGACCCTCATGGCGAAATATTGACTTGGGACGAGAACCTGGTGGGTTCTGATCATACCGTGGTTCTGATGTTGAATCTTCTGTATTTTGCCTTGCCCTTCAACTCGAATGAATTTACCCTTTGTATTGGACATCAGTAGTGTGAAGACGACGTAGAAGTAACAGTTCATGGATTGCGACAATCACGAAGCTTAATACGCAAAAATATATATAGCAAAAATATCCAGTGATAAGATTTAATAGTTCTATAGTTGTAGCAAAACAAAATTTTTACGCAAAGTAATGTTTTAAATTCTATATGCGAATATCTATGTTTTGGTCATTCTTTCTGGAATATCTTATGTAAATTGTGATATAATTATGTAAGTAAGCTATGCTATTCATAAAGTACCGTCAACTGCCCTAACTTTGCCTGGCGTCCTATTTTTGCCTATAATGAAAGAGATGTAATATCCTTGTCATTTTACTTGTATGTCAATTTAAACTTTAAAGCTTTCTATGAAAACTCAAAGTTTGCATCTTTTTCATTATAGACAAACATAGAACGCCAGGCGAAGTTAGGGCAGTTGACCGGTACTAGTTTTGTTTACCTATACATATATAACGAAGGCAATTCACCCATTTGGGGTACCTCGTTATCAGAGTCCAAGAAATAATAGTCTCAACACTGATTACAACCGTCTATTTAATCACTCGCGATCACAGAATATCAAAATCTCAAATAATCAGGCTGATGAAAACGGATTAAAGTACGGAGACGCGGTAAGTTCGATACAGGCTAGCAGAACGACCTCACGCACTCGTCTGCTCCAAAAGTCAAGTTCCCACTCCAATGTCCAACGACAACTGACAGCTCTCCCACCTGCCACGCCTGTATCGACCTCACCCAAGCACACTGCTTGACGTTTCCGACAAACGATAATAGATGGCGTTGTTCTAAATTAGCGATAATCAAAAGTAATTCTGCGACATATACTATCAAAAAAGTTTATTATGCTTTTTTTATTCATAGTAGCAGAATAAGTAAAAAATTGTTGTCTATTTAATTATTAAACTAATATTGTCTTCTCTATGGTAATCATTTTTATAAATCACCGTCACGGTAGACTTACTTTTTTGTTCGAGCGTGCGTCGTGACGACCAGAACATAACGAACGGTTGACTCGTTTATGTGTTTTATTAAAATAATTCATATTAAAATAAATCTGTTCTAAAACCTGTCTATTGGTTTTTAATTTAAAATTGACATAGATAGGGACTAGGAACCTAATGTACCTACTTAATGGAACATAGAATTTATGGATAGATACAATCAGTATCAACAGATTTATTCTAAAATGATCAATGGAATAAATTAAATCAGTCGACAACGTCAGTGGTCAATTAAACTGCATAGGTACCTTTGGGATCTGCCTACGATGCCGCATATAGGCACAAATTCACACGTTTAATTAAACTTTATCGTACGTATCAATATCGGGATAGTACCTATAAATAAAAAGAAATGAGATCCCAACAAGAACATAACATGTAAAAAAATTCAAACTTCGCAACGTAGTTCTTCTACCGCAAAAAGTTGTGAGATCTAATGTAAAACTAAGTCTGTGAATTCATTCATTATCTATCTATGGGAGAATCTATGCCACAACTTTGTCATAAATTGTTACCTAATTAGTTACATAAATTAGAAATCTTTTTGTTTTAAGCAGTGAATATAATATAATTTGTTTTAGTTATGTTTATTGTAAGTAATTTAGATTTTTAGTGTGCAATTGGATTAGATCATGTTGGGCTTGTTGTATGATTGATAAAATTGAGAAACCTGAATAAAACAAACTCATGTCTTCAGCGTACAATGCAATATCCTCTGTTAGGCCGATTTCATAGATGTTGTTTATATTTATTAGGAACAATAATAGGCAAAAGATTGAGCCCTGATGAACGCCGTAGTTAATCAATTGAGGTTCACTTTAGGTTTCACCGACTTTCACAATTTGATATCCTGTTATTGAAATACGATTTAAACATTTTATAGTGGAACCTATAACACCAAGGTGATTTAGTTTCAGCAGAAGTATTTCGTGACCAACAGTGTCAAATGCTTTTTTAAATACACTAGAAACACTCCAGTGTAATTTTTTTATTGTCAGTATTGGGTATGATAATTAATTTTATAATTTTTGTTACTACATCGGTTGCAACTGTGACCATGTGTGATTTTGATCGAAACCCATATTGTTTTTCGTATAGCTTTTTTTATGCAAGTGTAATATTTTTTCAAACACTTTTGAATATATTGGTAAAACAGACTAGTATTGGTCGATAATTACCTAGATCCGTTTTATTGCTTGACTTGAAAATAGGACTGACAACTTTCAAGGATTCTGGAAACTTTCCTTCTGTCACTTTGATACACAGAGTAAAATTTTCCTTGTATACGTTTCAAGAAATTTTTTCTGCAGGCTGCTTGAAACTACTCCAAAGTCTAGAGAAAGTTTGTACAGGTGTATACATATTTAATGATTGTTATCTTCGCATTGTCCTTTTATGCACATATATTGACACTCCACCACCCCGTGAAGATGTTCTATAGATGTTTTAGGGGTATGAGGAACAGGGTGTAAAGTTCACTCATCCACCATAGAAAAGGGAGGATCCTCCAACCAGACGGGTATTATATCTGGCGGGCAACTGCCCATATGTTGATTTCGGATAGTCTTATCTATGTTATTCGCTCAGTAAACTCTAACTGCGAGATGTAGGAATTGTGTGACGTCATGTCTTTTTGTTTCGTAGTTTTAGTATGTGGCGGTCTAACCGCTACATCACTCCCCTCCGGAGACCAGAGGTCGATAGTGGGCTGAGTCTTGGATCTTGCGATGCTTCACAGTGCCAGCTGTGGTTCCAGTGAGTCGGAACCGGGTGCCGCATAGTTCACGGTGAGTCGGAACTGTCTGCGGTGATTCCCCAGTGAGTCGGGGAGGCGCTGCGTCGTCATCCAGTGAGTCGGATGTGGTACAGCGCCGGGTTTTTGGCTGACTGCTTGCGTCGACCAGGAGAGGGTAGAATAGGCTCTGCTTGTGAGACCGGCCGGAAGTGCAGGTGCTGTGCCAAGGTTGCTGATGAGGCTGAGGGTGATGACCAGGAATGCGCGTTCGCTGCATGCTGGTGGTCAGGATACCCGTTGAAGCCGTGGGTGCTGGCTGGCTGTGTGACTCGCCTCACGAAAGCTTGCGGGAGTGATGATGATGACGTCACGCTGAAGTAGTTGCACGAAGGCTGCGTTGACGTTCATACTCGGGGTCACCAATTTAGGGGTATGAGGAACAGGGTGTAAAGTTCACTCATCCACCATAGAAAAGGGAGGATCCTCCAACCAGACGGGTATTATATCTGGCGGGCAACTGCCCATATGTTGATTTCGGATAGTCTTATCTATGTTATTCGCTCAGTAAACTCTAACTGCGAGATGTAGGAATTGTGTGACGTCATGTCTTTTTGTTTCGTAGTTTTAGTATGTGGCGGTCTAACCGCTACAATGTAATAGTGGGTATATGTAATTTGATAATGTTTGCCTTAGGGCCTCATTCAAATTCTTTATCCATGTTTCAACTATTAATTACAAGTTCTTGAACAAGATTACTAACAAATTGTATTTAACTTCTGTTAACAGTGTTTGATTTTGTGTCTACTAGCTGCACCCTTTAGTTATTAAGGTAGGTAACCTAATGTAACAAAATTGTATACAGGGTGGCAGGGACATCGACGCGAAGCGTGTTACCATGGAATCAGTACATGATTCTGAACTCCCCAGCGTTGAAATTTTTCGTCGGTTATTAAAAAAAAAAACAGCTGTTCCAAACATTTTGACCGCGTAGGTATTGCACTTTTATATGAAACAGCTGATATTTTTTTTAATAACCGTCGAAAAATTTCGACACGGGGGTTTCAGAATCAAGTACGGAATCCATGGTAACAGGCTTCACGTCGATGTCCCTGCCACCCTGTATAAGTAAGTACTTACTAAAAACAACGCGTAAAGCCTCGTGCAGACGGGCGCGACGCGACGGCGCACGCGACTCTAACAAAACATTTTCTAACAAAACTTCATAGTAGAACAATTATCGGTGTCGCGTAGCGCCATCGCGTCACGCCAGTCTTAAATTAGATAAGTCTGTTATACTTTTGTTTTAACCCATGTGTCGCACCTGGGTAGAACTCTTTCTTTATGCCTACTAAGTTGTATAAAGGAGTCACTGCGACACTCACTAAATAAAAGAGTCCGATTCCAGTACAATGAGTGTTTTATTTGTACCAAGCTCCCGAAAAGCTTAACACAGCCACTCGGTTATCCCTGTGCGCAGTAAATATTGATCGAAACTCACATACATCTCTTTCAAACATCAAATCACTGACATAATTATCATCATACACACTTACATTGCATGAAACCTGCATGAAACCTTCGTATGCATTGAATAACATACATGAAAAAATACGATAGTCGATTTATATCCTAAAAGTATTCAAAAACATATTTACGGATTATATGAACAAATAAAATTCAAATAATTTTGGAAGCGCCAGCGTAGCAGTTGGCGTCGTATAGTTTCTGCCAACCCACCCCCTGTTAAGGCGTGAGTTTATGTGTCATCACCAATTAAACCAAGTGTCGATTTTCAGGCATCTGAAAACATGTGGCTAGATGCAAATCACAAATGGCTGCTTATCGACGATGATGAAACTGAAACTGAGAGGTATAATGATACAAATATCAATATGATCATGTTTGATAAGGATCGAAACGTGACCCTGAATGACGTGCTTGATAACCTGAATATTAGCGTGGATGCTGATATTGTGCTGGCTAAGAGAGGTAATGTTTTTAATGTTATAGCTTAAATTACTAAGATTATTAGATGTGTTAACTAATATTATTAAGAAGAAAGTCATAATCATTTTGAAGAAGAAGAAAGTGATAGTGTGTTTGTTTAACTACTATTGTGAACGGAAGTACCGACCGATTTAAAACAAGTATAATAAAATTGAGCTTCGATTTGAGTCAGACCCACGGGACAAGATTATTTATTATCATAATATCTAGTCAATACAGGATCCGAACTTTTGGAAGGATTGTTATCTTCGCATTACGCCATTTCCCCAGCTTTATAATGTTACTTTCGTAGTATGTATGCTGTTTAGTTTAATAGTCTCTCTAACTTTATAGTGCTTAGGGCTTGTACACAAAACTTGGATACGACGTCGCATCGCAAAAATCAGCGATGGGCACCCATAACATTTCTTCCGAAGCTTCTGCGTTCCGGATTAGCATCGCACCGATTCGCAGTTTTGTGTACAAACAAGCCCTTAGATTATAAATTGCTCATTTTACAGTTTGACCCACAATCTCAGCAGTAGTATACTTTAGTTTAAACCTCAAAACATCCTAGGACTCAACCTAGGTGGCTGCTTAACCGGGCTATCCTGTGGATGCTTTATATATAAGGCAAAACAATTTACAAACTAATTGTTTGTACCCATCATTATGATCAACTTTTACTATAGGACCAACCCAGAAATCGCGAAAAATAACCAGCTATCCTATACATTTTGTCGAATGTGAACACAGATGAACATAAATAAACTTCAGTAACCATAATGTTAAAAAAATCGAAATTTAGTTATTGTACTTATTTATCTTTACTTCTAAAACTATTCTGTCATAATATCGAGTACTATAATAATTGAATGTCCTAATTTTGAATGAAATAAAGTCATGTCCTAAGTATTGTTTTATATAATGTGTATTAGTCCGAATGTTCATTTATAATTAAATTGTTAGTCCTAAAACATTTGATAAAAATTAGGTTTTAGTGACAAGAACGAATCGCTGTAAATCCGACTCCACGCAGTCTTGTTTGACCTACCCCTAGAGTGTAATTTAGAATCGCGTAGTCGCGGAGGGGCGAGGCGGCCCGCGAGTTGAGGAGCAGGTGGTTGTAACGCTCGCCACCGCGGCTGAGGCTGGCCGGCTAAGCCGGCCAGCAAGACGAAGCTGCGGCGGTGAGCTTTAAACCATCTACGACGATAAGCTCGCGTGGGACCGCCGGAACCCCGCAGCGCCGGAGCCGTGACAGAAACCATGCCTGCTGCATGTTGCATCCTCGCTTGCATGCTGCATGCTTGCTTACATGCTATAATATGTTGCATTCTTTGCTTACATCTTACATGTTGCATGCATGGTGTGGTTTTAAACATGTGTCTTGTGGTGGTTCCCTGTCGTACTGTACTATATTTTACGTTTTTTTTTATAATACATTTTTATAACCTTATTTTTTAAAACATTCAGTTCACGTCACTAGTATGTCACAAACTGACGGCACTTAATACACTGCTGAGATAGAGTGACGTAAACGGCACTTAATAAACTGCGGAGACAGAGTGCCCCTAACGGTCCTCTATACACTGCCTTTTTATTTTCAACAACCCCTTATGAGGTTAGGCAAACAGAAACGAAGGTTGTATAATCCGATTCTTTAGAGCACTGTCAAATGAACTGACCCCAAGATACGATGATAAAAAAAGTGGGAATTAAATAAAGTACCTGCAGTAAGAAAAGAGGTCCATTATCAGAACTTAGGGCTGTTATCTATAGGACTATCTAACTAACGATGTGCGAGGGTGGGACTTAAGATCTTATCAGTAAGAATTTATTAGAAAAAGAGGTAATATCTTCAATCTTACTTTTCTTAAGGACCAGGATAGAAAGGCTATTCGCATTACAATGCCTCTGGGCTATTGGTCACAAACGCGGGGATCGATCTCCTGGCCGAAAACAGTATTTATTATTTTATTTATACAACGAGACGCAGAGCAGAACAGACACATGTCTGCTTCGCACGCGCCTGCGCCGCAGGGTACGCAGCTGTCAGTACGTTCATGCATTGCAAAATTAACTCTGCCCTGCGCTGCGTGGACCTGCGTCACCTGCGTGTCAGCATACGTTTAGCCTGAACAGTGCACACTTACGTCTCAGTTCCAACGTATTGATGCCTACAAACAGAGAGGGATACAAATAGGGATAGTAACCATATAATATATTTTTACATAGGTAACGAGCATCGTTGGAGCTGTTTTAAAATGTTTATGCATTACCTACTTAAGGTTTATCCATTTGGAATACAAAACCCAGATTTGAATTTGTTCCCGGTTAATTGCAATAGGGTCGCCCTCTATTACATGGAACTTAAACATAGCTGGCAAAATATGGGTGTACTTCTATATATCCTTTCGGGGAATTCAGGCAGAATTTTGTGTGTGTCGTATTACTTTAGGTCAGTCATACTCAAAGTGTGCTCCGCGGAACCCTTGGGCTCCGCAAAGCTTCAGATTCAGATTCATTTATTTATTTTGTTAGCTTCTAAGGGGGCTCCGCGAAAATACTAGCCACAATGAAATAAAATACTAAAGGTTAAATAGATAGATTGACAGAAGAGAGTTGAAGTCGCATGTCAGGTCGGCATTCAGTGTATTGCGGTATTTTGTTTTTATAGCTGCATAGTTTGAGTTGAGAATCCTGTTTCGCATAGTTTGTAACTCCGCTACAAGTTCAAATAGCTTTGTTTAAGTTTTACCCCGAGTAAGTTTTACCTTTTAACCATCTCACTTCTGAATGAAGCAGTAGTATTTTATTTTATGTTTGCTGCCATAATCTTCACACAATATTGAAAACAATTCGGATTGCAGATGCAAATGATGTCAAGTATTATGATTATTATTGAAAAATACACATAAAACCTGGTTTTGATTATTTTAGGGCTCCGCCAAATATTTAGTTTTCCAAAAGGGTTCCGACGCCAAAAATGTTTGAGAGCCGCTGCTTTAGGTAAAGAAATATGCGGTGCGTTTGACCGTATCGCCTCAACTAACTCGATTTGACCTAACTACCCTAATCCGAATTACGTTAGTTGATGTCGGTTTCCAATCTAACCGAATGCTGACCTGAATTGTAGACTCGGGTAACTAACTACCTGTAAATGCCTGTAATGACAGACATAGATATTCCTATGACAAGTTAGACCGACAGTTTAATGTGCTTTGAGCTGTGGCTTTGAGGGGTCTCAATGTGTATGAGATAGTAATTTATCCACTGGTTTGCTGTGTAGCAATAACTATTCTACTTGCCATGATTCTCTTGAAATTGATTATTGCAGTATTTTGTCGGTATTAATTATTCATCTTTCGAGGTTTGTACAGAGTGACATTGAAATCATGGGCAATCTTTCAAGGGGTGATATTTCTAATGAGTTTGAAATTCTTTTACTATGAAATACTTTTACTGATCAATTAATTCAAAAAATTAAACACGACTCATTTAATTTTTTATTCGATACTTGAGCACATCGACTCTGTGAAGAAACATTACCTTGACTATGTCACTCGTGAAGCCAGTCATATTAGAAATCAGGATCAGTCTCAATTTATGGATACACATTTTACATAGAATATAATACTCTTTATTATGTACACCATACAAATTACGGATATGAATGTAGAAATTTTACAAAGGGTGACACAATGGGCGGTCTTAACGCTAAAAGCGATATTTTAAAGACAACCTTTGATGGATTTAAGGGGAGAAGAAGAGATAATACTGTAGTAGGTAGTCTGTGGTGAAACATAACCCATAGAATAACACTTGATATGATTTTAAAGATAACTCCAACTACACACTCTATGATGTATACAACTACGGCAAGATTCAAGGAGGCAATTTGATCGTACATGAAGTTGGGTCTTGGGATGCTGATAATGGCCTTAATTTGGATATTGATTTGAATGGGTACAAGTATTATCGACGATGGAACTTCCAGAATATAACAATGAAGATGATTTTGGTCGTAAGTAACTCCATTTATATTATTGAGAATAATATTATTAACCCGTACTCAAAGATCAAGATTCTTAGGCCCGTCGTGACGCTACTCAAAAGTGACCAGTTAAAGATCAAATCACCAATGAGTAGGTATACCAGTACTAATATTTAAATGGTGGTCGGCACACGACGCAACCAATCACAAACTACTTATAACGCGTTAGTAATTCGCGTATTACTAAGGCGTTATTACTAGAATTTTTTTTCTGAACGAAGTTCTGTATCACGGCTTGCAATAGGAGTTCACTGGCAGAAATCGTCACGCGAAAAAGCATTCATACTTGCGACTGTCTTCTGCTAATCAAAGAGAAGTAAAGAGAGAGATAAAGAGTGTAAATTTATATTTTATGAAATGAAAATCCAAGATGGCGGCTGTGAAAATTTTCACATTTATCGGTATCGGTGTCGTTTTGATTGTTTTTGAGGGTGCTAAACCAGATCATGAGGTTAAAATGTAAATCCAAGAGGAAGGCTGCGAAAATTTTCAAATTTTTCGCCATGGGTATCGTTTCCATGGTTATCAAGGTGCTGAAGCCAATAGTGAAGTAAAAATGAAAAAACAAAAATATCAAACCATTTCCTACACTTTCGAAATTAAAGTTAGTTTTCACTTTGTAGTGTTTTTTTTTAAGTCAATTGTTTTGAGTAGCGTCGTGAATGATTGGCCTTGAACTTTTCAGGCCATGTCCCTTTAATATTGTCTTCTTTTAGGTGCAACCAGCTCCAAAACATTTTGACCCAGAAACATTAACAGGTCCCGAACCAGTTTCTGGGGTTGCCATGATAACGCAAGCATCTGCTGCTATTATGTATGTTGTTGCTAAAATGCATAATATTAGGTAAAATAAATTGATTATTTTTAACACTATTTCTATCATTTAATTAGTAATCGAGCTTCTATGAATGAATTTTTCTCTATTTTTATTATACTTGTTTTATTATTGTGTATTATTTTCACAGGTATATTCCCACCATTACTGATAGATGGATTGGTACATACGAAAGAAATAGCTCGAGGGTACTCTTAATTTAGTTTTGATATTGATTCTACATGGACCCAGTATTAGTCCTTGAGGGACACCTAATAAGGCTAAGTTTATATTTCTAGGTAGTAACCAACTCTTTATACTTTCGGGAACAAGATCTGTCACCAGTAATTCGAAATCTCAAGACCGTTCAAGAAAATAACGATATAATAAATACACCTCTCACTGCAATTGAGTAAGATTTTTTCTGTTAATTCAATAATACACACTAGTTTTCTGCCCGCGATTTTGATCGCGTGGAAGCCGTAAGACACTACGTCTCTAACAAAATCGCGGGCAGAAAAATATATAACAAAATAACAGCCACATTTTATAAAAATTCCCTGTATACTACGTTTGTGGTTTTCGTCTAAACAGCCAAAATATGAAAACATACAGGACTGGTAACGCGGGATCAAGTGACGTACAGATGTCCGTGTGAGAAGCAGCTCGTCCTAAGGTCGACCCGCAGCCTTTAGTAGCAATTTCCCATTGCTTCCGAACTTTATCATTTTTAGTGAACGCCCGGCGTTCCTGCATATACTCGTACTATCATCACATTTATTTTTTCATTTTTCTTTATTTTATTTTCTAAACAACGCGACGGTCCATTGAAAAATCCCCCTCCCCTGACTTTACATTAAAATTAACAATATATTACGAAACACAACTGTACTCATCCATTTTTAATGTGTTAGCTTATTGTATAACGATTCCAACGACATTTAAGTTTTATATACAGCTCCCATACAAAACTTTAGAGATATCGCCGTGTGTTGCGACTAGCGTTGCAAAACTTCGGAATAATTCGGAATAATTCGCAATAATTCGGAAATATTCAAAGGAATACTTCGATTGGAAGGGAGAAAGAATTAGCCGAAAAACTTGAATTAATGCCATCTAACGGGCAAGGGTAGAACTGTAAATGGCAAACTTCCCTCGTTAGTCGCCGCGGCCGTTCATTCATAAAATCAACGTAGTATTATTCGGAATTATTCCCTACTTACCTACTCTGCGGGAATATTTCCCGTAAGTAGTTATCTACTTGACTAGGTACTTATTATTTTATTTTTGTATGGTTGAGTTAGAATTTGTTGATTTTTTTGCGGGTGGATGTTTTGTACAAGTTTAGTTTACTTCGTAAAAATGTTTATTGAAATAAACTAATTAGGTAAGTATGTGAGTAGGTAGGTACTTACCTACTTTTTACGACAATGTTTTAAGAACTAATTTTACTTTGATTTGTAGAAGTGTTCAACCAAAATATAGTTCAAATAAGTACTTAGGTATGTACAGACGCCAGTACATCAACCTACTCCAATCTGTCAAATTTTCCCAATCAACATTGAACCTTATTCTTTAGCCATAAAGTTGAAAATCTATTGAAGAAATTTGACAGATTGTAGTAACTTAATGTGCTAGCGTCTGTGCTAACACTTGAAATTATATTATTATAAGTAATCCTTACTTAATTAGAATAACCTTTTTATTACCGAATAAGGTACCTACCGAGGTACCTACCTAATAAGTACCTACCGAAGCCACGGTAATATAAGTAGGAATCTACCTACCCTATCAATTTCACATCTAAACCGCATAAAAAAACTTATTACGAAGTAGGTACTTACTTATCTAAGTAGATGAAAAGAAATATTCGGAATATTTCGGAAGTTTTCAAAATCGTATATTACTCAGTTTTATGAATGAACGCAACTACACTTGCGTGCAATAAAATTGACCACCCCGGACGCTTTCGTTCAGAACACAATAAATAAAAATCTAAAATAAAGTTATGAATTCTTTTCACACTGCTTGTTAAATTTCAGTCTAAGATTACAGTAACTATTAAATACGCATACATAAATATGCATATATTTCAATAGCTATCTAATTACGCAACACATTTTCGTAAACGATTCCAACTAATCCGTTTCATTTTGACAGTTCAACAATATTCATTTACACAGAGTTAAATTTTGTTTCATTATCAGCCTATTAATGTTCCCACTGCTGGGACACAAGCCTCCCCTCTGTGAGCGAGAGTGGGCCGTACAATACGTACGTAAATTTTGTTTAACTTTTATTTATAGGCTCTATCTCACTTAATTACAAGAAAATGCCTATAAATAAAAGTTAAACAAAATTTAACTCTTTTACATTTTTGCCTGAACCACTATTGCAAAAAAACTTCGATTAATATCTTGCGCTGGTACAATATGTTTAATTTTGTTGGATTGCGAATTTAAATATTTAATTAGGTAATTTAATGCAAAAAAACCGCTGTTAATATTTTTGCTTGAAGTACAATAACAAAAAAAAAATATCGAAATTTCCGTGGACGATGTTGTTTAATTTTCTAATCTACTTGTAATACTCATCTCTTCGACAAATACTCCATACAAACATATCTGTTAATATTTTTTTCTACCAAGTAATATTGAATTAACATGTTTTCTTAAAAAAAAACGTACAAGCGGGGGTTAACTTTTCGCGGGATACATTTTAATTTTTAACATACTTCCTTGTCCATACCCTACACGTTAAATGAAAAAAATCTCTGTTTTTAATACATGCAAAGTTGGCCTAAAATTCGGCGTAAATTCCCCGGACTATAAACAATTAATTGATTAACTTTTAACACAATGCAATAGCACTGAGATTGCGTTATTAACTCGTAGGGTTCAGCCAGCGTTTGCAAAGTAAGCGCAAAAAAAAGTGTTTATTTACATCACATTAGAAACCTCTAAAATTATCAGTGTTTGTCTTCTTTATTATGCATGTATTATACATACTCGTATAAACTTTCCTCTTGAATCACTCTATCTATTAAAAAAACTGCACCACAATCCGTTACGTAGTTTTAAAGATCTAAGCATACATGATAGACAGCGGGAAGCGACTTTGTTTTATACTATGTAGTGATGAGAAATGAGGGTGTCCGAATAAACGAGTCAATATCATCAACAACATCCCGTTTATTGAAGTGTAGGGTATGTACAAATAAAGTTTACGAAACATACCTTCTAATTTTTATATTATTATAATGTGTTCCGAATCGAAATTTACAGCGTGGGTCGATTTTTTTTGCACGTAAGTGTATATTTAAAGTCTCTGGCATCAACGCCATCTAGTAGTCAATAGTCGAACTTCAATAGATAATCCAATAAGTTACAGTACGACACAACTTAGATGTAGCATAAATTTGATAATTTGATTTCATTCATTTAAATTTTACAAATGTATTTGGTTATATGACTTCACAAGTTATTGCGTTTGCGTAAAGATCATTTTCACCTAAACCAGTAATAAATATTGGTGATTTTGAAGGCGCACTCAGTTTACTGATGATGATCAGTTTTACGAATTTTGCCGATGCTTCATCTAAGTTATGTCGTATTATACCCGACTTGCGTGCACGTGGCAGTCGCTCATTCATAAAATGAACAAAGTATTATTCGATGCCTAAGTACCTACTCTGCGGGAATAATTCCGCGTAAGTAGATATCTACTTGTAACTATTTATTCTTTTATTTTTCAATGGTTGAGTTTAGAATGTGTGGTTTTTGAGCGAATGTTATGTAGGTACCTAGGTACTTACCTACAAGTTTAATGTACTTCGTAAAAATGTTTTTGCTTTACGATTTACTTAGTTAATGGGAAAGAAACATATTAAATAATTTGTTAAGTACGTAGGTAGGTAAGGTAGTATACGTAAGTAACTACTTTTTACGACGATGTTTTACCAAAAAGTTTATTTCTTTCTTTGTAGAAGTGTTCAACAACCGTAGTCAATAGTTCTTATAGGTATGCACTTAAAATAGGTAATATACAGGGTGGCAGGGACATCGACGCGAAGCCGGTTACCATGGATTCAGTACATGGTTCTGAACCCCCCTGCGTTGAAATTTTTCGTCGGTTATTAAAAACAAAATCAGCTGTTTCATAGAAAAGTGCAATAGGTACCTACGCGGTCAAAATGTATGGAGCAGCTGATTCTTTTTTAAATAACCGACGAAAAATTTTAACGCAGGGGGGTTCAGAATCATGTACTGAATCCATGGTATCAGACTTCGCGTCGATGTCCCGAACACCCCGTATGAATTGTAATAAAGTAAGTACTTACCATTTTATTAAGTAGGTAGAGGTACCTACCCACCTAATAAAAATATGGTAAATATTGATATATTAAATACATTAATGATGGTATGGTTTTCAGTAGTTGGTAGGTATGCCACGGATCTTCAAACCCCCTTACGATATTTATTGTTTTTTTTTATTAGGTAAATAAATCGATGGAAATAATATTCATTAGAAAATTTTAAATATGTAATAAAAATAAAACAACATTAGATGTGAAACAATTAAAAGAAACAAACAATAATATTGTAAAAAACAAGAAAATCAGATTTAAGGACTTAACAAGTAAGTTTTTTTTTAAACTGTGTCTAATTAAATTACCTATTGAAACCCGAACGTCAGGGTGAAAACAAAAAAATAAAAATAAGTACGATTCTTATTTTGGGGGCAGTTTGAAAAATTTGTTTTTTTTTGTGAGCAAGCTTTACATTATAATTAGTATCGATATCTAAGCACGACAAAACAAAACAAAAAAAAACAAATTTTCTCAACTAACTCATACAACCCGCAGTGATAACCCGCGAAATTAAAATTTTCTTACGGTTTTTGCAATTTGCGGGTCAGTGGCAGGTTGTATTTTGATCAAAATATGATTCGCGATCATAACAAATATAAAATTATGTAGTACTTAACAGAATTATAATCATAAGAATCATTAATACTTTTCTCTACGTTAGAACAAGTTTGTAAGGAACAAATCTAACTACCTAATTAAACTAACTAATTAACATAATAACTAATAATAACAATAATAACAATAAAAGAGTACTTGCATAGACATAACCTTGTAGCCAGGATTATCCATCAGCAACTTGCTCTGAAATACAACCTTGTAGAATCGGAAGTGCCGTACTACAGGTATGTGCCCGACCCAGTTCTCGAAAATGGACATATCACATTGTACTGGGATCGATCCATCATCACTGACAGGACTATTGTTGCCAATAAGCCTGATATAGTGGTGGTGGATCGAGGAGAACGGCGCGCAATGATTATTGACATAACGGTCCCGCATGACGGGAACCTCGTGAAAGCAGAGAAAGATAAACAAATCAAGTATCTTGACTTGGCTCACGAGGTTGTCGACATGTGGGATGTGAACTCAGCGATCATTGTGCCGATAGTCGTATCAGCCAATGGCTTAATTGCCAAGAGCCTCGACCAACACCTAAGGAGGCTCTCGTTGGGCAGCTGGATTAAGGGCTTGATTCAAAAAGCAGTACTCCTGGACACGGCTCGCATTGTCAGAAGGTTCCTCTCTCTGGAGCCCTGACCGCCGGTGGCTTGGACCCTGTTCCCGATACCGGTGGGCTACTATTTTTTATATTTTTAAATGTTTTTATAATTTTTATTTTAATATTTAAAAATGTAATTAATATGTTTAATACTGAATAAAGGAAACAATAATAATAACAACTAAGTAACTAACTAACTTAATAATTAACTTAATTAACTAATTTTAATTTCGCGATTAACCACTGCGGTCACTCCACCTTAACTCAAATACGGAGTTTTGCGACCTTCTTTATAACAGTAATGTTCCACATAAAATAATCCAAAAAAGAAGGAAACAATACCCATAAAAAAATTCTGCGCTGTCACACACAATGATTTATATTACCTATTCGGTATTCATAATATGCTTACTCGATACTAGAATGTAAGTATGTGCAGCAATGTCAAAACCGACCAATACCAATCCCGGATCGGGAATTTTCTCGAAGGGAGAATCAATCAAGATTAACGACTTCAATATTTTCGGGAATGATTTCGTTCTCGTCTTCAGAGTCTTCTTCTATGGAGTCCCGTTCTTCACTGTCACTTTCGGTGTTGCGGGTCATTTGACAGTCAATGGTGTCCATAAAGCGTAAATTGGCACTGACATAAATTAGACTGTTGACGTGCTCGTCTGTCAAACGGTTGCGAGACGTTGTGTGCGTTCTTTTAAAAAGTGACCAATTGCGTGCACACGAAGCCGAAGATGGTGGAACTGACAAAATTTTGATGGCCACTGCTGAAATAGGCTGACCCTCACACATGCCTTGCCACCATAGTCTAGGTTCAACATGTTGTACAGGTGACCAAATATGAGGCATGCCCCAAAAACGGGTTCGTGTGCGATATTCTATCAGGTTGGTCATAACCTGAACCAAATCTTGGTGCAAATTGGTTACAAAATTTGAAATAAAATTTGTAGCATCACCAAATTCCGAGTTCGTAAGATCACAGCCGATGTATCTTGGATCTAAGAGATTTGCCGCGTAATGGATTGGTTTCATGATATACTCTCTTCTCCTATTTATTGCATTTATTATGTCAAGTTCTATCTCAGATGACACATTTTCTCGGATGTAATCGGTACTCAACACTGCTCTGAGAGTGTCTTTTATATTTGCAAAATAGTGTGGAACATCTGAAAGAGTAGCTGTATTCGATTCGATTTTTGTGATCGCTTCTCCAATTGGTGACAAAATTTTAATTGAAGACTCTATTGTATTCCAGGTGGATTCTGCGAGAACAGCGTCTCTTACACGAGCATCTATCGTAAAATCTCGTGCAGTGACTAACAGTGCCAATGCTTGTCGGTTGTCCCATAAACTTTTTAATGTCATAATGACTCCACTCCACCTGGTTTTGGAGTAGAGTTTTAATGTTCTTGCATTATTGCCATACAATGATTTTTGTTTCTCGCCAAAATATGATAAAAGCCTACTATTTTTTTTTATATATTTCGCAACAGTTTTACAGGTGGAAATGCAACGTTTAAATATTGTTAATTTTATCACATCGTTTAACAATAAATTAAAAACATGTGCTGCACATCCTACACAATATATATTGGGAAAGTTTTCTTCCACAATCTGCCAAGCTGCTCGCATATTGCTGGCGTTGTCAGTAATGACGCAAACAAACTTCCGCGGTCCAACCTCCTCGATATTTTTTTTCATTTCTTCAGCTATGAATACTGAAGTTTCACGCTCTGTGCCCGGAAAAACACTTTTAAAAAAAACGGGTTCTGGTGTCGAAATCAGAAAATTAACTACAGATTTTCCGTTGACATTGGTCCACCCATCAACCATCAGACCTAACGCTTTGGCATTTGATATTTTCCTGCTCATAGCTTCCCCTACTCTTGCTTCTTCGCTGCTTAGCAAGGTCCCGGTCATTGCATACCTGGAAGGAAGCTGATAATTTGGCAAATTGGCAGTTAATGCAAGCTTAAATGCTTCTTTCCAATATTTGGATTGAAGCATGGACAGGGGCATAGCGGAAGAATAAACTGCTCGGGCTATACTGGCATCTAGTTTCTCCTTAATTTGTGAGGCATCTTGATACGTGGGTGGTTCTAATTCTGTGTTTATTGGTATTGTATTCCACAAGCTAACGGGTGGTAAAATGTGCTCAGTATTCTCTATGTAGCTAGTGGAAGGCAAAGGTTCTGGCAAAGTTGGTGGTAATTCTAATCTGGTGTCTGAAGTCTGTCTATCCGATAATCTTGCAGTGGGTGAAGAGTTCGAGATGCGAAACATATTGCTAACATCCGCCGGTACGTCCTTGCAACGCGAAAGATGTTCTTTCATTTTCGTAGCATTTGAACCTTTGAACTTATTATGGCAAAAATTACAAGTGACGGTTTTCCTCCCTTCTATCTCCTCTTGCTCATAATACTGCCATACGTTGGATTGAGGACGAGGCATTTTGTCCTGAAATAACCATGTAAAACTCGTTTTGTAATTAGAAGTCATGAGTAAACTAATAAATATTAAAAATCAATCCCATTCAAAATTTTAGAGAGAGCATGGATAGTAGATGTATATAATATTGTATCATTTGTATCTACATACCTACCTACTCTACTTGTTTATACATACGATTTTAATCTCAAAGTATAAGGCGAAAGCGTCAGCGTAGCCCGCGAAATTCAAATTTTGTTTCGTTTTTTGGAATTTGCTGGTCGGTGTCAGGTTGTATGTTGATGTAGACATGATTCACAGCCTTATCAAATATTTATTAATAAAATTATAATCATAATCATCAATACAACTCGCTAAGTTCACAATATAATCCTATTGAATGGCTATTTCATAAAATCATGACATTTTAGAATTATTCTAACTTAAGGAGTTGTATTGCTGATTCTAATGATTATAATTCTATAAAGCCATATTTGTTCCGGTCGCGAATAATATTATAAACACCCATCAGTATTGTAAGTGATGGGTCGGGAGATTATTCCCACACGGAGAATATTCTCGATTCTTTTCGACGGAGAATTTAAAATTGAAAGTAAAATTCCTTAGTACAATATGTTTTGATTTCAAGGTCAAAAGTCAACTTCTTTTGTTGTTATTTTATAGTTTACTCGCAACAAGGTTACTGTATTAGGTTTAGATATGAGCGCCGCGCCGGCGCGCCGCCGCCGCACCGCCGCCGTGATTCCCCCCGCGCCGCCGCCGCCGACCCTAGGTGACGGCGCGCCGATGGCGCTGAGGCCGAGCGGCGGCATTCCGTTGAACCTAACACGTGGACCGAACCGAACGCACGCCCGCGTGAATGCTTACAAAATGGTATCACTAGACGTAGACGTTTATAAAACGAAACTCTTTGACATTACAATTTCTGTGTCCAAGTTATCAGAGTTATTTAATTTTTTAACAGTTTTTGTTGGATCTATTTTGGTCATCAACATCATTATCATCATATTAGGCGAAAGACGTCCACTGCTGGACATAGGCCTCCCCCAAGCACCACCACTTCGACCGATTCTGTGCTTCCCGCGTCCAGCGAATTCCTGCGGCCTGTACAAGGTCATCGGTCCATCTTGTGGGAGGCCTTCCAACGCTACGTGTTCCGGTACGCGGTCGCCACTCCAGAACCATTCGGCCCCATCGGCCATCTGTTCTGCGAGCAATGTGTATTGCCCATTGCCACTTAAGTTTGGCAATTCTTCGGGCTATGTCGGTTACCTTGGTTCTCCTGCGGATCTCCTCATTTCTGATTCGATCAACTGACGTTAAAATGCACTCAAAACTATTACGCAATGGACGCGCAATCTTTTTCAATTGGTTTCAATTTAAAATTGCTCGTGCATTACGTAATTAGGGTGCAGGTCGATTTAAATAGTCATCCAATTTTTTAATTCTCGTAAATTCCCTTCCAAAAGAATATTCTCGAGAACTTAACAGCAAAGTTCTCGCAAGGAGAATATTCTCGGGAATTGCCCATCACTAGTTACAACCTGACACACGCAGATAACTAATATTAGTATACACTAGTTATATTAGTACTTACCTAATTGGATAATAGATGATAAAAAATTATACATAAATATATTCCCTTTCTTTCATTACAAAATAAAGTAGGTATTTATATTCATGTCAATTTATTGAAGTAACGTATAAAAAGTATTACGATTATTATAATGGTCGTGCGACTAGCAAAAAAGTTCTCCTTTTTAACATAATCTCCGGTTTCAATTAAATAATTATGATAACTTACCTTCCCACTGTAAGGTCTCATGGCGCACTTTTATCTAAAAAAATTACTCAAGAACATTTTTGTGTCGACGAGTGATTTTTTAGGTAGTAGAAAAGGGCAAGCACAATTTTTTTAAATTCATTTCGGTATTTGTCTATTTGTACTTAAATACCTAATTTATTCAAGAAAGTACCTACATTGGTGCCGATTCTCTTGTACACCGGACTAAACTAACTAAACTATCACTAAAATTCCTTACTTTTCGCTATGAGAATCTTAAAGCTAGGTATTCTGACAAAAAAAACTCTAAATTAAAAAAATTTTTTGACACATCTAAAATCGAATTTGACAATCGCGTGATGACTCCACGTGGTACTTGTTTGCTCTACCCCGTGAATTCTTTTAGAGCCGGAGGCGCGCAGGGGTGCTGCCTCGACGTGTTTTATATGGAATTTTTCACTTTTAGTATGGAAAATATGAAAAATTATTACCAAGATGTTGGGTGACAGAGGTTTAAGGGTTTCCTAAAAGGGGTCGAAAATTTCATTATTTTTGCGATAGGACCATTTCCGAGATATAAGCAAAAAAAAAAAAAAAAAAATATTGTTTTGTGTCACTTTAGTCTATTTCAGAATGGGAAATCCCCGTTTGACAGGACTAAACTAAATTTTTTAAATTTTTAGTCTAGTTTAGAGGCATTTGTGACAAGAGAATCGGCACCATTGTAGTTATTTCTACTTTTTATAATAGTTTTGTATAAATTATTCTCATAAAGTAAATAATAATATATTTAAACAAATTACGGACCAATCTTCTAACTAATGTGTAAATCTATACATACTACATGAATTACCAAACTACGTAATTTCTGCATAATATAGCAGCTACCTAAGTAAATTATATATTATAAAGTTGGAAAATTTTATTTTAATCATTAGAGAAGTTGTTGTAGTCTGTAGTAGTAGTAGGCACAGGCACGTGTTTATATTTACGATTTTTTTTGTTTTTTACGTGAATGATTAACTTGCTTGAAATTATGTGTAAACAAGAGGTCCGGTAAAGCACAGCAAACGCACACACAAGGATCACAAACACGACTGATTCCTGCCGTACCTTAGTTTGTATGGCGAATCCGGGGCCGGACACGTGAGGGGTACGAGGACAAATGCAATGGGCCGACTATTCTATTAATATAGCAAGAATCCGCCAGATGGTGGCACAGACACGTAGCAGTAGCTAGCGTGATTAGTCGTCTTTCTGCCGCTCCAGTGACCAAGGTTTGCCGATAAGTTTAAGAATGGTGGAAGGTAGATTCGTGGGTATGAATGAATGCACAATCACCAACGCGGGACATAATAATATATAATTTGCTGCTATGTAGCGGTTAATAGTCGAACTTTAATAGATAATAATCCAATAAGTAGGTACCCGAGTAGATGAAAGTAATATTCGGAAAATTTCAAATCGTATTATTCTCATTCAGTTTTATGAATGAACGTAGTAATAATATGTCACTAATATTAGCGCCATCTAGCAGGTAATAGCTGTAACTGCACAACTTCCATCGGTAATTGCAATGGTAATTGTGTCGCCATCTAGCGGCAAATAGTCGAACTCTTGGCGAATTATTCCGAATATTACTCAATACTTCCGAATGTTTCGCGAATAATTCGATGGGAATACTTCGGAATATTACTCTCCGGCAACGCTAGTTGCGACCCGAATGTGGTTGCTCGATGGCTAAAAACCGCGTAAAAAACGCGGCGGCAGAAGGGCACGCGTCGCAAAAAAACTCGTGGCAAATAAAAGGTTTAATGGCACAACACTGATACACTGACCGATACATTCTTCAAGATTATTCCCGACGAGCAGCTATCACTAAAATTATATAATAGTAGATTGTAACACACGGGATTTCTCATTAAGTCACTTAACCATAGATATTTCTGTCTATTATAACCATAGATGACGGAAGAGGCCTAAACTTTATGTTTTTCTGTTATGTTGTGTTTATTCTACGAACTATCATAACAGTACCTATAACAAAATGTAATAAATCCGTCAAGCGCGTCGAGTCAGACTCGCACACGAAGGGTTCCATACCATGTCGTATAAGATTTAACACTATGAATTTTTGTAATACTTTCGTAACAACAGAGACTTATGACATGTCGCACACCTGTTGATCGAATTAATGACATACACTCATGGTGATGCCCCCCTTTAATTTTTAATTTTATTATTTGTTGTTCTTGCGGCAATAGAAATGCACAATCTGTGAAATTTTCAACTGCCTACCTATTACGGTTCATGAGATAGAGCTCGCTGACAGACAGACTTATGAGTAGGGAGGCTTATGAATAGGGTTCCGTTTGTCACCCTTCGGGTACGGAACCCTAAAAAAAGAAGCACAAAACATATCAATTGTTGAGAATCGAACTTAGATTTGCAAAGCGGATAGTCGAACCGCTAAGCTATTTCCATCTACACACTTAAACCTCCGTTTATCTCATTTGGTATTTAGAAAAGGTTTTTGCATAAATTGCTTATTTTCTTGCTGACTGTAAGTTTTTTTGAAAATCTGGAAATGCAGATCACAAAGGACAGTCTCCTAAAACCAACCAAAATGACCCGAAAGAATTATTCTTTGTCATGCAAATATGATTCTAGCTGCTGGCATAAAATTCGAAACTATTATTATCACAGAATGTAAAAGCTTGTATTTAATTTAAGGGTCACTTCAGAATCGGCTTTATTTGGGTCATTGTATTTTTTTATAAACGCATATTATGAGCAGTGGCCACCACTGCTCATCATACGCGTATATTAAAAAATAGTAACGGCCTCGACTTACGAGTTGTAGGTCGTGGGTTCGAGCCCAAACAGGCGCTTTACTTTGTGTAAATAATTTCATCACCACTGCTCTCAAAACGGTGAAGGTTGTTTTTCTTCACCGTGAGGAAACCGGCTTGTCCTAAAACCAAAAATTCGAAGACATGTGACATCTACCAACCCGAACTGGGCCCGCGTGGTGAATTATCACTTAAGCTCCAAGAAAAATGTAAAGTTATAAGGGTCAAGCCCCGCGGTTTGACATTGACGCGCGCAAAACGTCAGTTTCGAAATTTTTCAGAATTTTTCGGTGTTATCTGTAATTTTTTGGTAATTTTACTTCTAATTGACGTCTGCCCACTCCCTCTCTCCGAGAGGCGACCTGTGTCCCAGCAGTGGGAACATTATAGGCTGATTATGATTATGGTCCTTTGGCCAATTTTACTTATAAGTCATGTATTTTTCTTCCAGAACTCGCTATTACTACCGCATACCAACTACTGGTCCTGGAAAATTCGAGAACCAGTTCCTAATACCTCTCAGTCCCACAGCATGGTGGTCTGTGATAGCAGTATCAACATTATGTGCTGCTCTCCTGTTGCTGTCAGCATTATTTGAACAGCGTCCGTCGTCGGTTCAGTACGCAGTGTTCTCCGTTGTTGCTTCTATTTGCCAGCAATGTAGGTTGAAATACATAAATTTTCATTTTTCAATTAATTTGACTTTATTTGGGAAACCAAATAAAGTAAAATTAACAAACATAATTATAATTTTTTTATTATTTTTTGTATTATTCTGATTTTAATGTAATTTGGATAATTGTAATGATTTGATATAGATTGCATGCATGATGTTTCTTAGGTATAGGTATTTAGTTATATAAATTCAGATACGATGTAAAAATTGTTATTGAATAAATGAATTGAATTAAATACAATTATACGGGGTGTCCGGGACATCGACGCGAAGCCGGTTACCATGGGTTCAGTACATGATTCTGAACCCCCCTGCGTTGAAATTTTTCGTCGGTTATTAAAAAATTGATGATTGATTGATGATTGATTGTGAAATAAAGTTTTAAATATTTTACAGTTTTCCAAGACATTGATGATGGTGGTACGAAGAGAATTTCAACAGGTAATGTTTTCATTTCAACAGGCTTTAACATCATTAAGAATTCGCTGTAGTTATAGCTGTAGCTTTTTTCTGATGTCTACTTTAGTAAAAATGATCCCAAATCTGATAAATTCTGGTCGTCGCTTATTTGAAAGCTATCCATTTATTACAATGACTGACAAGCGATTTAGTTTCTTTGATAGCGATCAAACCGAGTTTGATCGAGCAAAGTTATCAAAGTCGAATAATAATCAAGATTCGTGTCAGGTTCTAATATTAGTGTTTGACTACGCGTCAGGAACGATTATTTTAACCTCAAAGCTATTAATACTCGACTAACTTTATTGACTGATAAACCTTGAAGTACCTATATTTAGCGGTAAATCTTCAACTGAAAATACCGGGTAGTTAAAAAATATATTTTGAAAAGTAAATTGCAAACTGTTTTCCCAAGGATTTTTCGTAAATACGGCATAAAAATAGATTTGATTCAACCGCAGTAGGGTAAAAGTAATAAGAAGTGAATTAGTGAAACAGCAACAAACAATTCGACTCTACTGTTTCTATTAGTCACTGTTAATGGTGTGGATCGATGGTAAAACAACGCTAGTTGAGTTGAACAACCAAATTTTAGGTTAGAAAGCGCGCGCTGTCAGTGGCGTTAGATTTGGCACTCTCTCATCGCAAATCAAAATAGCGGTTCGGGACTCGCCCCTTTACCCGCTCTGACCCCGCGTACTCCCTTTTAAAATTTCGAGATATTAATGCGTTCTGTTGCGTCGCTAACAGTCACTAAACAAAAATTTAAAATATTACCGTCTTCGTCGCCTATTCTACCATTTAAACTGTCCATCCTCAGCTCGCAAGGTGACAATCCTGGTGACTGGACTGTCTTGCGTACTGATATACAACTACTACACCAGTTCTGTGGTCAGCTGGCTGCTGAACGGTCCACCACCATCCATCAATTCCTTGAAGGAACTGCTCGAGAGTCCACTGGAGCTGATCTATGAGGATATTGGGTATTCGCGGTCTTGGTTGCAGGTGAGCATGTAAAAGTTTAACGTTAATCTGATCCTGTGGATGTCTGAAGGCTATAGTATACCACATTCTATCCGGCCTGGTGTCCTATTCTAGAAAGCCATTTCTTGGATTTTCTTTTGTTGCGGCATCTACATTGCCATATGAGAACTACGCATCAAAGACCTGACGTCACCCAAAATCCTGACGTCACACAAATCCTGCATCACGCAATTAGAGTTTACCGCGCGAACAGCATAAATAGTATATAACTTCTCCGACATCAATCGTAAGGCAGTTGCCCGCCAGACACAATACACAGATATAAATTATAGATATAGAGGATGAGTGAAGCTGAATATACTTCATACCTCTAAATTGGAGACCCCGAGTATGAACGTCAACGAAACCTTCGTGCAAATACTTCAGCGTGACGTCATCATCATCACTCTGTTCCTCGTACCTCAAAACTTTTAACAAATGGCTTTCGATCTAAAATACGACACCCATTCTACCACGAGGATTCGAATTCTATAAAAAAAGATGTACAACTGTCTAAAATCCACTTTTCTCAAGTTTAAGTGGACCCATGTCACCCATCGAAACAGGATATTTTTAAACGTACGGCGTGTCTGAAAACACTTAAAACTTCGTCGTGTCTGATGTCGCACTATTCATGCATAGACAAAGACATAAAATAGCGGTAGGTTTAAGGATTAGTGTGTATATTTGGGCGTAAAATGTGGAACGAAACTTGCTCACGCTAAATGTACCAATTCACTTGTAAATAGTCAAAGTTAAAGTCAAATCATTTATTTCAAATAGAGCATAAATTATAAAAAATAGTTTGGAAATTCCAAAAGTGCACGCCTCATAAGTATAACACACATTCATATACGAAAAAGAAATTCAAAACATAGTTTCTAACAAAAATTTACAATTTATCACTTTTCATGAAGTACCGTATGTTTTGACTGCTGTTTTACCCATCAATATGGGTTAATTTCTAACCTCGCAATCCTTACGTAATGTCAAAGACTATTTATTTCGATAATTACGTTGTGGGTTGCTAGGCAACACGTTAAGTCAAGGTTGGAAATATTTAGATAAAGATATTATATTTTAGTTAGTATTTTATTAATTATAATTAAACTACTTTGAACAAAAGAGCCATTTTCAATAGGGTTCCTTTTATGGCCGAAACCAATGTATTAAAATAAAATTAACTCAATTAGTTGATTTTATCGCAAGGTAAAATGTTTTCAAGTTTCATAAATTGACGGACAGGAATTTTTTTTCAACTATTTAGATGTATTTTTCATTTCTGCTGCATTAAATCAATTGGTTCCATTTAATCATCTATACAATGGTATATAAATTAAGTAGGTTCTGTGTACTAGCAGTAGTGTAACAATAAAAACAGTTGCAGAAATGGGGCAAAAAAAAAAAAAAAAAAAAATTTCGATCGTAGAGCACACTCTAATGCTTCGCTTTATGAGTCGTGCAAAAGTTTTAATTCTAGTCCCTTCCAAAAGGTAGTGTTTGTATGAAGGAGAATGGGCAAGAAACTCCACCGTTACTCTTTTAAAATGTTTTACAATATTTTGTAAAGGTTTAATTATATATTAATATATGTGAAGATGATGCACCTAGAATTAAATTATTATGCCACAATAGGTAAAAATAGAGAATTATTCAAACTCTCGTGCATAGTCGCATGAGTTTTTAATCATTAAAACATTCGACGCACGCAAAACATCGATATTAATGTTCAGTGGCGTTAGTGTAGCGGCACACCTGCGGAACGTTCCGTCGCATCATGTGACGCTTGCTCATGAACCGACGTAACGTTCGGCTGATGTGTCATAGGTAACTTGAAAAACATTAGGGGTGTATTCAACCGAACCTTCCGCGCCGAACGTTCGGCAGGTGTGGCGCGACCTTTAGACTTTCAAATAAACATTTTCAGAAACAAAACAAACCAAACCACATATTGTTCAATAACCCTAAATTCTGGTCCTATATAGTCTTCCTAGTCGTATTTCGGCCACAGCGGCCAATCTCAATGGAGTTTAAATAAATAAATAAATAAATAATCCTTTTATTCAAAAAAGCCAAATACAATGTCTCCATCTCAACCAAAACATACAAGTGCCACTATAATAAAACAATAAGCCACTAATATAATACGCTAAGCATTTTTGAGACAGAGTGAACGTCTGTGTCTGTGCTAGTATAAACTGTGTTACAACCACAGGCGCCTTCCTCTTACAATTCTTTGACAATTTGCACTATTGCAAGCCTAGACTTGTTTATCTTAATTAAGTACTAATAACTTATAACAAATAAAAATAAATAAAAATGTTTAGTTTAGTTTAGCCTTCGGCGCGGGAGAAATAGTGCACAAGCGTGTGCGCAGACACAGGTGCACTCTCTCTTCCCTCACTCTCATAGTCCGATGGGACGGCAATTATAATACGACACGACCGGAGAGAGATGAACCGTAGGGCCAACGGCTTAACGTGCTGTATTCTGCTCCTACAAAGCTACCATCAAACAATTCATTGGCTAACCAATCTCATAATCTTGCAGACCCCTTCATACTACTTCAACAAAAGGAACGCTCAGGTTGAAGACGAGTTGCGTAAGAAAGTATTCAACAAGAAGAAGGACGCCCCACTACTGGTGGATCTGGTGGAAGGAATCAAAATGGTGCAGAGAGGAGGTAAGTCTGAATGACTCCTTGCCACGACAGCGACTGCAGACAAATGAAAGAAGATAGAGCATGCTACAAGTGTTCGAGATGCAGCTTGTGGAGCAGTGCGGGACGGAAACAAGTGACGCGTGCGTGTCGCTCGAGGCAGTGAACGGGGCCTTCGTTATTGAAGTTTTTAGGCCCAACACACAGAAAACGGATGCGTGTCGGGCGAGGGTTGGGACTGCTGTACGGCGAGCTTGTATAAACTGTAATTCCTAGTATTATTTATGGAAGTCAGCTCATGAAAAACGTGCGCGTGTCCGGCGCGGAGTGGGTCGGGAGCGGGAGCCGCGCACGCTTCACTCTGTCACATTACCGTGACTCTGTGGTGACATTCATAATACAAGGAATTAAAATATATACAAGCCCGTCGTACTCCCGTCCCGACACGCGCCCGACACGAGCCCGACACGCGCCCGCCAAGCACCCGCTTTGTGTGTGTATTGAGCTTTATTGTTACTCAACTATTAAAGGCTATGGTTGGTTTAGCATGCCACATCACGCGATAACCCATGCATAATGTACAATGCATTTGTATTCCCATATAAACCTAATTAGAACGTTATAAATGGAACTTCCGTTTATACAAGTACGAGCAATAATTCTTCAAAACTAATAACTACTTCTTGGAGATAAACCGCTAAAATAGTGGAGTTTCTGTAATTTTCTCCATAATGCCGCACTAAGTTTGGTGCTGTTCGTTATGATATACCTTGTTTTCAGGCAAATAAATGTTCTGAGTTTGTAAGTCACCATAAAACTGTCTCGAAAATGAAGCTTTCTACGTTAAACCAACTGTAACTAAAATAATCCATACTTCCATACTAATAATATAAATGCAAACGTTACTCTGTCTATCTGTCTGTTACCCGGCTGAACGGATTTCGATGTTGCACACAGGTAGACCATGGCCTGGATTAAAACATAAGAATTTATCCCGGTAGTACATACCCTTGGGGTAATTTACGACCTTCACCCAGGCGAAGCCACCGGCAAAAGCTAGTGACACTGTATTTTAGTTACATACTATGATAGTTAATTGACTCAGGCGTGACATCGCGGAAATCCATTATAAAATACAATAGATGACGTATACAAGGTGAAGACGACAATACAACAAAAAAATTAACGGCGTGTCTATAATGACGTTCCCATTCTGTATACAAAAATTCAATTGAATATATTCAATAGTTTAGTCATTATAGCTCGGCAAAATCCATAGTCGGCTCGGGCTATTTCGTTTATCCACCCCAAAAATCCACCCTAAGGTGGATATTCTGAAATTTATGCCCGAGAATTCACCGAAGATCTAGTTGGATAAACGGAATTTATAGGCTTAGGGTGAATCCATTACATACCTTACATTTAATTTGTTTGAAAAACTCATTTTTTTATTTCGAAGCTAGGATTTATTTGACAGTTCCAAAATACTCTTAAGCATTAGTAGTGCCAGTATTTTAATTTTTTGTTGTATGCTAGTCTCCACATTGTATTTAGTAATCTAATCCACAGTCATAAAGAACCCTGCAAGAAATCGACACGTGTTTCACGCCGAACGCAAAGTCTTCTTCGAAGTCAACTTTGCGTTCGGCGCTTGTCGTGACAACACGTCGTGTCCGGGTTCGCAACAAGTCAATCGTCATCCTGAGGATGCCTCGTTGAGAGGTGAAACACGTGTCGATTTCTTACAGAGTTCTTTATGACTTTTTAAAAACAGTTACGCGGATTAGCTTACTAAATATACGTCGTATATTGTATTTTACATACTATGCTATAAAAGAAAAAGTCAAAATCATTTATTACAATTATGTAATAAATGATTTTGCGGTCCCGCAAAATGCCCACCCTTCACTATTTCCCAGTGCTATAACTGGGAAAAAGAAATGGCGCAACAAACTCCCCAGCAGCACAGCTGTAAAGTAAGATCTTGATTCTATACAGTAGTGTAATATTATAGGTATATTTATTTAGGAGCCCCCATAAGAGTAACACGATCGATTTTCTCACAGTTCAGTCAGATACGGGTAACGTTTTTGTACATGGACCCGAAATTGGAGTTCCGTTATAAATTGCTGTAATTTACTACGACCCGTATCGTTTTTCTATGGTATTAGATTTGTAGGAAGGTCTTGTATGGAAAAAGTTAAAGAAATTTTGCTTAGGTTTCTATAAGAACATTGACATGTAATTGAAAATACAGGACTGGATTTTATGACGCCATTCAAATAAACCATTTTCTCATGAAGGTAAATTTTTGAACTAACATTATTAATATAACTGGATAAAATCAGACCAAAAAAGATGAATACATGGACAAGGAACCATTTTAGTGTCAACAATTTTTGTTCCATAACAACGTATCCATCATAAAGGTACAAAACATTTAGAATTAATTTTTCGAAAATGGGACAAAGTGTTTACTTTATTTTGGTAAAATAAATTGTATAGGTACTATGTATGGTCGTGGATTCGAATCCAAGCAGGCGCTTTACTTTGTGTAAATAATTGCATCACCACTGCTCCTGAAACGGTGAAGGAAAAAATCGTGAGGAAACCGGCATGTCTTAGAACCAAAAATTCGAAGACATGTGACATCTACCAACCCGCACTGGGCCCGCGTGGTAGATTACAACCCATTCCCTCTCACAGAGAGGAGGCCTGTGTCCCAGCAGTGGGAATATTAATAGACTGATCGATTGATTGACTATGTTTTGTACTTAGACTAAAATGAAACCACTACATTCTAGATTACAAACATAAATAAAGATGCTTTTTTCCTATGCGGGTAGGCAGAAACTACAGAACGCCACCTGCTACGATCCTTACATACTCCTTTTGCCTCGTTTACGTTCATACATCTGGTAATACACACACTCCGCCGGTTGCGAGTACTACGCACCAGACCTTTCTGAAGAGCATCACCAATATGGTCACTAATTATTATGTATGTCCTTCAATGCCGACGCAAGCATCTAAGCAGACTCCTTTAAATGTCTGTCGTCGTTTAAGCTGTACCATTGCCGTATCACAGCATTCCGCAGCCCCATCATCCATAGAAGGATTCTAAATTACAACCTACCAATATAAATACTCTTGTTCATTTGCATCATGTTACATTGTTTACTATATAATGATCATCATTCATCATCTTCCAGGCTTCGCATACCACACCGAAGTAAACAGTGCCAACGCCCTGATATCAAAAACGTTTACCCAGGACGAGCTATGCGAGCTGGGTTCCTTACAGTCGATGGAGAAGACCGTACTGTATTCTGTGCTCCAGAAACATAGCCCTTTCAAGGAGTTTATGACTTGGAGGTATGTTGACGCCAAAATTTTACATAAACTATTATGACTATTATAGTCTCAAAAGCCTAGTACGCGAAGACATTATTTTAGAAAAATTATTACTATGAACATTCGTTCGTTGTTCCTTTTATCCTCTCTCTATTTCACTCCTCTAACCCAATCCCAATGATCGAGAGATAAAAAGCACTCACTTCGGCCATCTTCGCGAATATTCGGAAACGCACGATGATGGAGTGACAGTCCAGATATCGTCTGATTGACGAGTCGCCCCGCATTTTATTCTGTTCCAGTCTAATGCGCCTCTCAGAACAAGGCATAGTCACCTACATCCAGATCCGCAGCTCCTCATTCGAGGTCAAGTGTGAAGGCAGTTCTCCTCGAGCCCTCGCTTTAGGAGGAGCAGCACCTGCTTTCATACTCCTGGCTGGAGGGTACATGCTGGCTACAGTCATCATGATGGTAGAAAGGTAAGTAAATGCCTTCACTTACTGATTTTTCTCCAAAGCGATCTACGATTTGAAACGGAAGCTTCAACTTTTCGACTGTTTCCTTGAGCACTTATCTTCATAATTCAAGTTTATGTGTGGTCAATAAGTCTGTAAACAACCTGCTTTTCGTTTCAGAATGATCTACAAAAAGAAACAAAGCCACAGTGTTCCGAAATAGATTATGCAATGTGTTCATTACTCATCACGGAGCACGGAGTAGGTAATCCAATTTCACAATTTGTAGCAATGGAGTGAGATAGTTACCAATTATTATTTGCACAGGGCGAGATAGTTTTGATGATCTATGAGCACTAGTACAAGTACCAGCTCAGTGCCGGGAGGAGTCCTGGAGGGTTCACCTAGTCACATAGAGGATGCCGGGAGCCATCACAGAGGTCTTATTATAAATGTAGGTTTTTCTTAGCAAATATAGCATTATAAACAGTGAAAATAAAATCTGATACTTATTTTAACTAGATTTATTAGTATACGCGGTTGGTTTGCATTTATCAAAGCAATTTTTTTTGTTTTTTTTTAAATATTCACAAAAAAATTAAAAGGTTGGAAACTACTTAAAGCGACAAGACCCCCTGAAAACACAATTTTACTTCGTTTTACAGTGTTTTATAACATGGTTTTAAATCTAATGTCGTTGACCGTCCGCGATGGTTAACTTTAGCACATGTTAACATTCCCGGAGGGCTCATTTCCAATATGTATGGCGGCATGGCGTATGAGTTCTATGAAAATGGGTGGAGTCGAAAGTGTTAAGGGATCTCGGGCACTAGACTGGCCTTAGTCGTCAGTGGTATTAATATAGTCTGTGGCTAGTTGGCCGATGTAACCAACCGCGTTATACGTATCGGTTTCTATTGTTTACCTGGTCGGAGCAACCACTGGTCGTGGTCGTTGCCGTCTAGTGCACGAGATCCTTTATAGACCAAATAGTATATACTTACTTGTGTGTTACTTAAGGATTTCTCGAATAAATAAGATTTAAATCAGGCATCTACAGGTTTTATTTAATTCATATCTTTAAGAAAGTTGGCTCGCAAGGAGCGTAGAGAACGTGCTATCTACACTATGGTATTTTAATCGTCTTTACGAAAGCAGCCCACTTCATGTAACCAATGCTCGTCCTACAAAACACTAATTTAAAAAAAATTGTTATACACCGTGACATTTTAGTCCTCTTACAAAGGGCCACTCAATGTATCCGACATAAAATACCTCTAGGGATAATAAAAAAATTGTTACAACATATTTTCTTTAAATATGAATGTTTAGCACATAGGATACATGAAGTGGGCTGTTTTTGTAAGACGATTAAAATGCCACGGTGTGTAATTCTAATAATATGTTTCTCGCATTCCACATACAAGAAAATAACTTTCGATCTATTTATTTTCAATATCAGCCGTTTCACTACCCAATACCACATTTTGGCACTGGACCCTACATTTTTACATCAAAAACAGAAAATACAAATTTTCGAGCATCGAAGCGACCATTTTGAATCAATAGCCTGGCACATCGCCACGGATTATCAACGATGTATTAAAATAAATCCAGTTGTGACTAACATATTGACATACGAACCCTTTGTTAGTACAAATTGGATATTCTTCTGCAGTGGAAATTCGGGGAAGTTGAAAACGACAATTCATTTGAACCTGTGTGCTTGATTGAAGTTTATTGAATCTGACATATAATTCATGGAAAAACTTCTTGTGAAACCGAACTACGAGGAATTAGGTTCTACTAACTTGAATAACTTACAGCATTGCTGTTACCTGATTTGAAGGACACTAAAATCAATTCAATTTTCTTGTAAATTTTGACTTTCAAAAGTGCCTTTAAATGGCCTACTTGAAATAAATGATCTAGTTTTAACTTTGACTTTGACAAAAATTACTATAGGGGCAACATTAAATAAGGTAGGGTACATTAAGTGCCCCATAATTCTTCAGCCGCACCCTAAAGCAGTGTTAAATTTTATGAAAGACTACAGCTTGTAATACTTTTTTATTTGTCTGGTAACTTTTTACATCATTTTACATAGTTTGTTAAAAGAAATAAGATCTTTTATTTATTGCAGACTTATAATACCTTCATATGAATAGGTTATTCTTTTCCTTAACTGTAGGTGGGGTCGTAAAGAGAAGTGCCACGAGCAAATGCACCAGCATTCTGCTCCCAATAAACACATCCCAACGTAGTTTCATCTCGTTAATCAACAAGCATAAAACGCTCGCATAAAGTACGTTCTGAAACTACTACAGTTTGTGTTAATTATGCAACTCTCCATATAGCTGTATGCGCCTACACATAGATACCTTATTACTTTGTAGTTTATCAAATAACGGGTTGTTGTTTCAGTTCAGTTAACTCGGTTAGCTTAAACTTTGAAGTTAATTTGAACTCCGCGGATCATGTAGATGGTGTGATAGCTTTAATGGAAACTTGGTCTAGGTAGCCGGGTTAATTGGTGGTAATTAGGACTTGTATTTAGCGAGGTAGGAGATTTTAGGAAATGGAGGACATTATGTTTGGACTATTCAACAAGACAAGTATGTATTTAATCGTGAACTACGTTTAAATACAGGATTGTTTCAAATCAATTCAGGACGTTTAAACTGAGAAATATTTTTATTTAAAAGGTGATGCAAATTACTGCTATATTTACTTTTAAATATTAATTGCAGTCCTTTGTCTTTGTGAGTGAATTTTGAAGTAAATTGAACTGGGTATTATATACAAATGGATAGCCAACAGTCTCTTCTTCTACACTAATAATAACGTTTAACGACCTAACAAACTTACCAAATTTGGCTGCCAAGCATAGAGAAGAAATCAAAGTGCTACGACAAAGGAGTACTCACCAGGAGGTATGAACAGTCAGCTATCAACTATTAATAAATGTATCTCTTTTACTTACACGGAATGAACCATCTTTTGTACGTGGCTTGAGTGATAAAATCGGTTTGTTACATCCTCGTTGGTCGTTTGGTAGGACAGGGTGACTAACATCAATGCCTTTACTGTCCACAAAAAATCCAATTAATATTAAATGATGTGAAACAATCGTACTACAACAGCCGTCGAACACGCTCACTCATAAAGTTCACAGAAAAGTGTCGCAGCACCTACATAAAACTCAAGGTTTGTATGTACAGCGAGGGCGTCATACAAATGATTTCTATACAAGATTTCCCCGGCGACGGAAAGGGTCACAAATTGGACGGTAATACAATTACTGTAATGTATTGAGAATTGTAGTTCTAGAAACAACGTCAATTCAAGTTTACTTGCAATCCACACCACACCACACCACACCACACGTCACCACACCACATCACCACACTCTTTTACCTCTCACCACAATACTTTTAATTTTAACTTTTAATTTTTTGTATTATTTTCTTTTATTATTATATTTTTTGTTAAACTGTGTTCCTACCAAAGGTAAAAAATAATTGTAAATATTATTTTATCATTTAATACTCAAACACTGTTTTTGGGGGGGGGGGGGGGGGCTGGTAATCTGTGTGACAGGTTTTCTTAGTGCAGATACCAGTCTCAGATATTGTAATCTTAATAGTTTTAAGGCGCCTGTGGAAGAGAAATAAAACGTTTATTTATTATTTATTATCCAAGGTAGAATTAAAATGACCTTTCGGGAAATTGTGACGTTCGTGCTTGACAAACTAACTTTGACTGAGTCATTTCTTTTTTTCTTTTTCTTTGATTGTGCTAACTATGTATGTAAAGCCGCCCTCCGACGGTGCGACATATCGCGGACGCACGCGCACGACGCACCGTGGGAAACCTAGCGTGCGTGGTAGCGCAGACGTGCGTTGTACGCGTGCGTGGCGGTGCGTCCTCGTGCGGGCTGGTGCGCGTCCGCGATATGGCGCACCGTGGGAGTTGGCTTTAAGAATAACTCATGCCGTATTAAAATATAATCGAGTTTTTTAAATTTTGTTATCTAAGATAATATTTACACAATTTAAAAACGTATTAGACTAAGGGCATCTTTTACCACCTACGATTAACTTCCTATCATACTCACATCATACTTAACTTACTTGGCAGATCACATACATACATAACATAATCAGCCTATTAATGTTCTCACTGCTGGGTTCCCCTTTCTGTGAGAGGGAGTGGGCTATAATCACCCACGCGGGCCCAGTGCGGGTTGGTAGATGTCACACGTCTTCGAATTTTTGGTTCTAAGACTTGCCGGTTTCCTTCCTCACGATGTTTTCCTTCACCGTTTTGAGAGCAGTGGTGATTAATTTATTTACACAAAGTAAAGCGTTGCTTGGGTTCGAACCCACGACCTACAACTCGTAAGTCGGGGCCGTTACCACTGGGCCAACACTGCTCTCCATTTCATACAAATTCTGGTCCATTGGTTCGAACCCAAGCAGGCGCTTTACTTTGTGTAAATAATTTCATCACCACTGCTCTCTCTCTCTCTTCACTCATCTCTCTCTCTTCACTCATCAAAACGGTGAAGGAAAACATCGTGAGGAAACCGGCATGTCATAGAACCAAAAAATTCGAAGACATGTGACATCTACCAACCCGCACTGGGCCCGCGTGGTAGATTACAGCCCACTCCCTCTCACAGAGAGGAGGCCTGTGTCCCAGCAGTGGGAACATTAATAGGCTGATGATGATGATGATGAACTGTTAGCACTCTTGCACCAACTTGGATCTCTTGAACTTGCACTTTTGCACTTGAATTTTCTAAGCGCTGTCATATTGATGATAGCGCTGACTTAGAAGAACACTGCTGCAAGACTTGGCATAAACATTGGCTTATGCCTTATCTTACAGCAGTGTAATTTCATGATTTCACGAGACAGAGACACCCTAAGGGTCAGTTCACACCGAGACGTGACGAAAAGTGACGTTGCGCGCAGTTTTGAAGATAGTGATACAAAATCAAACTTTATTTACTACACAAAAAAAAACACACTACGTTTACTACACATTTACGCCTCGAGATGCTTCGCGGCGTAGCGCGACGCATCACGACGCAGCGCTGTTTCGCCGGAAGGTGTGGCGTGCAAGAGTTGCGACTTGTCTTTACTATTAGCTAGCGGGGCAGAGGCGGCAAACGTAGACACATTCCGCTGGCTGTCTTGTTGCGCAGCGGGGCGTGCGCTGCCACTCTGCCAGCGACTTCACGAAGCGCCTCGCGACGGCGACGTCGCGATACGTTTCGCGGCGCCGCGCTGCGCCGCGCGAAACCACTGGCCTCTTCAAGCATCGTCGCATCGCGTCTCGTCTCGGTGTGAACTGACCCTAAGTTGAGCATTCGACCGCATATGGGGTGATAAATTTAATGAGTGTTGAGATGAAAAGTTTGTTGCACTGCTTCTTCCTATCTTGAACAGTTTGAATACTTGAAAGTTTTCAGCCACCACGATGTTAAAAAAGCACTCATTTTAATCCATTTTGAACTGAAAGTTCGATGACACTCTCTGAAATGAAAATAAATTGTATGCATAAAACAGTATAAAACTTAAAGTAAGTAATTGAAAAAATCCAGTTACTCTGCAAATGAAAAATGCAAGCTACGTACATAATTACTTCATTTATATTCAATGGAACATTACATAAAACATAACACTCTGTTATGTATTCAACGATAAAATATTATGTATTGCAGAGCTCTCTAACTTTGCACAGTTTATTTTTATTAGAATGTATTTTTCTATAGCTTCTAATTTTTTTCGAGTCGATGGCAAAGGTTATTACATAATGTTACATGAGTTGTGTTCAGTAGGTGACCACGTCAATCGCGGTACCAGTTGCGTTTTTTTGGTCCTCAGGAGTGGACTATGGCTACTTTGGACACTCTAACATATGGCACTTGGTTTGGTCAGGAGCATCGCATTTGCACTGCGTGCCGTTAACTAGCTAATTGGTTGCGAGTAATTTTGGGTAGAATAAGAAAGAAAAAACGTTTATTTGCGGTAAACATGACGCATAGAAAGAACACAAAATAAAATAGTTTGGAAAATCCAAAAGTGCACGCCTCATAAGTTCAACTCTCATTCATAAACGAAAAAGAAATTTAAAACATAGTTTCTAACAAAAATTTACAATTTATCACTTTTCATGAAGTATGTTTTGACTGCTTTTTTACCCATCAATATGGGTACAATTTCTAAACTCGCATCGATATCAATCTCTCTCATATCCCTCCGGTCTCCGGAGGGGAATAATGTAGCGGTTACACCACCAGATACGCAGCAAAGACATGACGTCACACAGATCCTGCATCGCGCAGTTAGAGTTTACCACGCGACCGACATAGATAAAACTATCCGAAATCAACTTACGGGCAGTGGGCAACTGCCCGTAAGTTGGTTTCGGATAGCCAGACACAAACACCCGTCTGGCCGGAGGATCCTCCCTTTTCAAATGAGGATGAGTGAACTTTACACCCTGTTCCTCATACCTCTAAAGTTTTAAACTGAAATATGAACAAAATATTTTACGGCGCCATTCGCCATAGACTAAAACATTCAGAAGTGAAGTGTAGGTACAAATAGCTGCCGTTTGTTTTTATGGCGGATTTTTTTTTATATTAAGTATCTAATATTTTAAACGCTGATATTAATGTTTGTTTTATCATATTATGGTTTATGGTTATTTGTCATCAAATAATTATTACAATTTGTGGCATTTTTCCCTTTAAGATTTCCACGTCCGAGCTCCAGGAAACAAGGGAAAAATGGATAACATTTGTGCAAAAAAATCGTAATGAGCAAACGTGGTTGCCAAGTGAACCATCTCACATAATGTTCATCATTAATACAATGGAAATTAGAATAATGTTCTGCAGTTAAAACTGTGTTAGGTATCAAGTAGGCAGAAGAAGCAGACTGTGTCGAATCTGCGGGTGCATTACTCTATGAGAATCTCCTCGCAACGCGCATGCACCGCAGTAGTCAAACGTCAAAGCATCCAAGGGACACATTTTTTGTTCGCGGTGTCTTCTTTGATAGTATATTTTAGTTAGTATTTTATTAATTATAATTAAAGTACTTTGAATAAAAGAGCCATTTTCAATAGGGTTCCTTCTATGGATGAAACGAATGTATAAAAAAAACATTGACTCAATTAATTGATTTTATCGCAAGCTACAATGTTTTCAGGGTTCATAAATTGACGGACAGGAATTTTTTTTCAACTATTTTGATGCTTTTTCCATTTTTGCTGCATTCAATCAATTATTAAAAAGTACAGTATTAATCTCCATTTAATCATCTATACAATGGTATATAAAGTAAGTAGGTAGCAGGAGTGTAACAATAAAAACAGTTGCAGAAATGGGGCAAAAAATATTTTTCGATCGTAGAGCACACTCTAATGCTTCGCATTATGAGTCGTGCAAAAATAAACAAGTTGTGGGAAAATATGCGTCACATCCACACAAAATGTTCTATTAAAATGTTATTATCAGTTCTTCTATTAAGTAACTTAATAGACTTCTATTATGTAACTTAATAGAAGAACATTGAAATGGAAGAAAAAGTACCAAGTTTTATGACGTAGGACTAAACGTGAGATATCATAGCTATCTAGTCGACTGCAATTGAATGATTATAATTTCTTTCCCTATTATTAAATTATAGTCATTTTTCTAAACTATGCAACAGATTTCGATGCATTTTCAAGTTTATTTTTATTTTTATTGAATGCAAAAACATACATTATTAATATTAAACTAATAGATAATAAAGTAATCTCGATGTTTTGTTGAGTCATAAAAACCTTGCAAACCAGGGGTGGGTCGCTAGTTCTATATAAAAAATAAAAAACTCTAGCCTTCCTTGCTTCTGTCGGATCAGTGAAGCAGTGAATGCAAATGCAGTGTCAGAAAAACAGAGAATTAAATTATTATTTTTTTTCCTTTGCATTTCAACACTATCTCACCCTGATTTATGCAGACACTATCCTTTGCCATTCACTCTCAGAATAAAATAAAAATAAAGTTTTATTTCTAACAATAAAATTGAAAATATTTCTAAAGTTTTGCAAGTGGAATGGAATTGTGTGCAGTAAAATTTAATACATATTAGAATTATCCTGGCTAGCTTCCAGGACCTTTTATCATCAGCACTGAACCATTTCTTGTCATACAGAGCAAAAATGCGTAAAGCACACTGCCATAGGTTTATCATATCATATTATGACAATGAAATAGTGGACTAGCTTATCTGCAAAGTAGAGTGAAAAGTTTCGTCTTTCGTCATCGGTGGGTTGTAGAGCTAAGGGCACGCTCAGGATTGGTACGGTCAAATGCACGTTAACGAACTACGAAAACAGCCCTTTCCGTCTGTCAATGGCCTAATTCCAGTTCATTTCTGCTTTCCTGGTAGTTTTAATAAATAAATAATTAGGACAGTTGAATTTTAAAACGTCTATCGATATCATTTATTACGAATCCTTCATGCTCTTCTCTATGTTTCATCGTTGGTGCGTTTCAAGGAATAAAATTATAATATTTTTAATTTGATTTTGCTAGCGCACCTGAGAGGTGCGCTTCGCGGAATACTTTTGGTGCGCTTCATTTGGTGCGTTTCAAAGTTGCTGCGCTTTGAGGAATACCCCAAAAATTCGAAGACATGTGACATCTATCAACCCGCACTGGGCCCGCGTGGTGGATTAAGGCCCACAAAACGGGGGCCTGTGTCTAAAAATGATTATCTTCCCAGCATTGGGAGGATTATAGGCTAATTAATTATGCTGCTTTATGTATTTTCACTCATAAAAGCTCTTTTGATACACCCAAGTCTATCTCATAGGTACCTACATTATTTCCCACCGTTTAATTCAATTTCTCTCAAAAAGTCGTAAAGAATAATTTTCTTTTATTTTACGATTCTTTTCAAACAGTACACAGAAAGCTATTACACTGAAGTACTAATAAACTCAAATAACTTGAGTAAAAGAAGACTTCAATTAAGGGGAGGATTACATAATGGGGACTTGCATTAAATTAGATTAGGAATTCCAGAAGTAAAAAGTTCCAGGTCGCTGCATTTTTAGTTTTACTACACGTTTTAAATCTAGTATTTTAGCCACGTCGGTCTGTTTTTCTCTGCTTGCTTTTTAGGTTCCGTAGCCAAAGGATACCAACGGCTTACTATTACTCAGGCTCCACTGCCTGTCCGTGCGTCTGTCACAAGGCTGTATTTTTTTAACCGTAATAGGTACTTATTTCTTCTCTTTTTTTTTCATAGAGTGTGTACTACTGTGGTACAACAACAATAAAAAAAAATTAAAAATTAAAGGTGGTTCCTCAAAAATCGTGTTTTTCGTCGGCGTTTTCTGCATTGTACCTATAAAAAAAAAGTAGTGTTAAATATTGTACATGGGTACGGAACCCTTCATGCTCGAGTCCGACTGTTTTATTTAGTTTTTGGCAAATAATTTAATTTAATGTTTTGTTTTGTAATGTAAATTATTTTGCATAGTACTGTATAGAATCAAGTTATTCTAACTGAAAAGCCAGCAGTGCTGCTGGAGAGTTCGTTGTGCCACTTTTTCTTCCCAGCTAAAGCTTTACCTATAAAGTGGTGAAGGGGGACTGTCATGTAATTTTGTAATGTTGACGTTCGAAAAGTGCTGATTCTCAGCCTAGTTTGAATAAATTACTTTTGATTTTCATTTTGATTTTCATATCTTTAAAACTAAATGAGCGAACGAACACAACTTCAATCTGCCTAGCCTTTTCCCAACTATGTTGGGGTCGGCTTCCAGTCAAACCGGTTACAGCTGAATACAATGGTATTCAGCTGGTAAAATAATGATTGTACATGGAGCGAATGCCTATCTGACCTCCACAACCCAGTAACTGGGTAATACGACACCCCTTGGTAAGACTGGTGTCAGACTTTCGGGCTTCTGACGACTCGTAACGACTGTCAAAGATCCACGAATGACAGCCGGGACCTTCTGAGGCACGCAGGAGTCTCAGTATGTAAAGATGGTCAACCATCCACTGACCAACCCCGGCAAGCGTAGCTTAACCTGATGGATCGACCCGTGCGGCTGTTATTAAACAACTTACTGCTGCAAAATTAAAATCATGAAAAACGCTTTGTAAACGAATTTGCACCTCTCCTGCCTGCTCATACATCATCACTGAATATCTGCCAGTATCAATATTAGACACTCAAAAACAACGGGTACAGACCCTCTGACCCTTTACGTTAACAAATCTCGAAGAAAGTACAGTTTTTATCGATCTTTCATTATAAGGGTTGGTTTCAAGTTATCGCGGGGAACGTTTTCAAGGTAGGTTTTATTTCAAATTCAAATTCTTTATTTCGAGAGAAGACTCATAGAGGGTTAGGTAGTAACATCGTCCTTAAAACTAAGTGTTGGCAAACAACACGATACAGTGGTACATGTAACTAACAGCAGTGAATGACATACGAACAATCATCAATCATTTTCAGAACTCTGTTAAGGCTGGCCCTGACTCGAGCCACCAACGATGCTGCGCCCTTGCGCATTGATGGGGTTGCCATGGCGTTTTTACACAATAGTGTAAAAACGCCATGGCAACCCCATCAGTTTCCTAAACGCGTTAATAAATTGGACACGAACGGCTCCGTACGATGCCCGTGAAAATTTCACCCACAGGCTGCATGTGTAGAAGGTGGTGCAGAATGCTCTAAAGGGCGTCACCTTTACGCCTGCAGTACAACGCGCAAACCTGCAGGCTATCATATTCGTGCGCACGGAAAGAGCCCTCCGTTCTCTTTCAATGTCTTCAAGATCAGTTTGTGTTCATTGTCTTTAAGATCAGTGGTGACTAAGTGACCTAAGTATTTAAATTGTTCCCCTCGCTCAAACGGAACACCTTTTAGCCGTATGAGAGGCACATCAAGATGATATTTGGTACCCGCCTCAAAAACAATGTACTGACTTTTCTGTACGTTATAACCTCAGTCAGTTAAGTAGTAGCAGCAGTAAGATTATAGTTTATTATCCAGCCTCAAGATATACTTTTTTCTAGATCTATTATTGAGAAGAATTGACTTACGCTATTTAGTTTCGTGGTCGAATACGATCAAAGAGCTCACGCGATATTCATCTTTATTACTGATGTGTCACCGTTTAGCACATAGTGGAATAGCGGGGTGAATGGGGGCGGGAGCTTGCGTGGAAATTGTCTTTAAAGTGCCTGCCTGAGTCTTAACTCGCTCTTCAGATATTTCCACTCATCTGCTGCCAGACACCCTGCGAATACCGTCGCTGCCTGAGATCAGCCTAATTCTTCCCAGCTAATACACTAGGAAGTGGCGAAAGGTAGGCATTATAGGGGACATGTAATTTTGACGTTAAAAAATTCAAATTCGCAGCCTAAAAAAATCTTCTCTGGTGACCACCATTCAACACCGAGTCTACCTGTCCATAAAACAGCTGCTGATTGAATCCCTTACCCAGGGTCCACACTCGCGATAAGACGCCACAAGCGGAGGCTACACGAGTGCTACCCATCCACACTCTCATTTTATTCACTGTCGCCCGCCAAGCCTCGCGCCTCGCGCCTCGCGTCCTTTGACTCCGGTCAAAAAATCGACACCGAGCGGAACGCGCGCGAGGCGAGGCGAGAGACGTAAGGAGGCGAGCACGAGGGCGCCATCCACACTATTGCGCTCGCTTCACCTCGTCTTGCCTCCTGGAAAGTGTGGACCCGGGGCTAGAATTTTAAAGACAAAGACATGTTTAACATAGAAGTGTTTAGTAAGTGTTTGTACAAACCTACTTAAAATCGACGTAGGTATTCCACATTGGGCACCCGCTTAAATGGCATCTGATCAAATGACACCTGAGGTATTCCACATACGGCACCTATCGATATTTTTCGCAGGTGCCATTAGTGGAATAATTTGTATCATTTAACAATTTTATTCGCACAATGTTTATTTCATGAAAATCATTAAAGTTTAATAACAAGAGAATCGCTGTCACTGAGCCCGTATTTTCACACAGTAATACATATAAAAACAGTACATTATGTATACCTGTCCGACCCGTATAATTCCTGGGGCAACAATTTGGGACCTCTGATATAGGTAGCTGGATATCTTTCTCTCCACAAGGCCCTTTTCACTCTTTAAATCTCCTCGGAAAGGTTGAAGGGAAACAACAATTTTGTTCGGAGTAAATAGCGGTTTAGTTTATTTTTAATTAGGTATATGAATAAATATTGGAATATGTACTTAATGAAATGGTTCATTATCAACATGTTTAGTTTTCATATTTTTTTCTAGTTCATAAGTTTTATCTAGTTAATTACGATGTTGTTTTGTGGTGAATGCGGTGTATACCTACTCGTATAATAGGCATACATACCAGTAGTTGTATTATGGTATTGTTTTTAATTTTATTTTTTTTATGTACGACGGGTTATTGAAAACATTAATCAACACCAACGATGCTATTTTATTTTATTTAAGTACTTATTTAATTTTATTATATTTAGCTAACTTAGCGTTTTGAAACAATATGAAATTGAAGGCTATATTTTATAAGTTTCCACTGATTCGACGCAAAAACGAAAACAAAAGGTCGGTACAAAACCGCTATAACATAAATTAGGACACAAATAGCACCATGCAAACTGAAAACCATGCAAACAATTACTTTTAAACACTATTGCGATGAATGCCTGAATGAAACCGAAACACGCCTGCCTGTGTCCCAGCAGTGGCAACATTATAGGCTGATTATGATAAACAAAAAAAAATCAAATCTCAAGAAACAACAACAAGGAGATCGACTACATACTTCTCTACGCAGTATCAGAGCTGGGCAAAATACATGCTTTGCTTTAATTAAAATCATCATCAGCCTATTAATGTTCCCACTACTGGGACACAGGCCTCCTCTCTGTGAGAGGGAGTGGGCCGTAATCTACCACGCGGGCCCAGTGCGGGTTGGTAGATGTCACATGTCTTCGAATTTTTGGTTCTAAGACATGCCGGTTTCCTCACGATGTTTTCCTTCACCGTTAATTAAAATACAAATTACAAAATACTATCTCGCACTTATTTAAAATACAAATTACAAAATATTTTTAAGTCGTGTATTTGAAATATAAAATACAAAATACAGTATTTTGACTATTTTTATTTAAAATACAAAATACAAATTACAAAATACAGTCTGGTGTTAGGTTAGGTATATAAATAGAATAGAACTAATCCAGCCCAGCCAAGGGCAAAGGGAATATATTCTTACCATCATATTTTACAAAATGGCGACCGCTAAATATGTCACCGCATTCACAGGATTCACTCCATCGCCGAATGCAAATTATAATTGACAATTTGACATATGTACCTGCAGTACAGACTACAGTACAGTTTAAGTGCAGTGTTGCCAACTTTAAAGATATTACATATTTAACGGTCGCCATTTTGCTTACGAAAGCTATCGAGCGCTATTTTCTGCAGATCGCACCCATTCATAAGATCGCTAAATGTATTTATGTTCAAATGTATTTTGGAGCTATAAGTATTTGAAATACTAACTACAAAATACCTCAGCGTCAGGTATTTGAAATACTAATTACAAATTACATTTATAAGAAGTAATTGAAATACAAATACCAATTACGTATTTGTATTTCAATTACGTATTTCAATTACAAGTAATTCAAATACTGCCCAACCCTGCGCAGTATACTTTCAATCGCTCTAATCAGGCTTCAACATCCTATTTTGTAAACGGAAAATGCTCCTACTAAATCCATCAAAGTTGTCCTAATACCATATAGTTTATCAGCAACGTAAAAGGGGTCCACTTATAAACCAACCTTTATATAAAGCTAACTCCACACGACACATTAGCGAGCGTTTAAAGTCATAACTTGGAAATATACGAGAGTTAGTTAGGTGCGGCGACGCGTGCGGTCACAGTAAATTAATTGTGATGACCATAATAGTCTTGCGGACTTGCGGTGGGACGTGGTGGATCTGACGTTATTAAATAGTCCATTCCTAACTAGTACAGTAAGGTTTGTAACGGTATAGTTGATGCAGTGTCAAAGCAATTATTGACGTTTTGTATTTTGGGCTCGATTTCTACCCGAAATTGGATTATATTGCTTCCAATTCTCGAATTTAAAAACGTTCAAAATTGATTCGCAAACTTATCTCAGTGAAAATCAATGACAAAAACCTGTCAAAATGTAAGTAAATTAGAGGTGTCTTTGACAAATGGAACGCATAAGATTGCGAACGTTCTTGAAAATACGGGAAATGCCCTTCTGTTCCGGGTCTAAGGTTTAATATAAGGTTTAATATGTGAGACTTGTACAACTAGTAAACACAACTAGTAGAGTTCAAATTTAAAAAAAAACATACTGGAATTTTTATTTACTCATAGAAGTAAATAAAAATCCCTGTAAGAATTCCAGTAAAAAACAAATCCAGAAAAATTCTACAAAGTTTTTTTTTTACGAGTAAATAACACCTCAACGATTATAATTTATCAATTCAATCTATATTCGTCTACTGCAGTGTATAGGATCTTTTTTCTTTGTTGCACCATTCCTAAACGGCCATGTCCATTTAGGTTCCAATTATTATCCAGCTAAGACCTACCTGAATAGAATGGTGCTCTACACACAGATCTTCTCAGCCATTATTCCGCTATCACCGCCAACAATCGCGCGTGCCCGCTACGTTTCTCACCCCGTATATTTCCACTATCGCTCCAAACGGGATAGATAACAATAGTTTACGATTCCATTCGTTGCTTGAACGTTCACGTCCAGTGAACGTCTTCGAAAGAAATCCACGGTTAACTTGGCTTTATGACTTTTTTAAAGGAAAGACTGGAAATAAATAGATAGGAGTTAACTGCTCGTTGTTTTCTTAACATTTTAAAGTACAATCTACAGGAAAAGTAAGCACAATATTTCTATTTTTAAAGTTAATTATGTTTTTGATGAAGCAGTGGTGGCCCAGTAACGGCCCCAACTTACGAGTTGTGGGCTCGAACCCAAGCAGGCGCTTTACTTTGTGTCAATAATTTCATCACCACTGCTCTTAAAACGGTGAAGGAAAACATCGTGAGGAAACCGCCATGTCCTAGAACTGAAAATTCGAAGACTGTGACATCTACCAACCCGCACTACGCCCACGTGGGCCCTCTCACAGGGAGGAGACCTGTGTCCTAGTAGTAGGAACAGTAATATGCTGATTATGATGTTTTTCATGAATTTTTTTTAATGTGCCTCTTACACAATTTATATTAATATCTTTGAAATAATAACGCCTTTACCGATTTTCACTACTACTACAATATTAGGTAGCAACAAAATAATTAGGTACACTTTCAAATTGTTTTTTCAAAAATTGGTGCTTAGTTATAGGCCCTGGTCAATTAAAAAAATATATAATTTGAATATATTTTCTCCTTACGTTTCTGACAGTACTTTCACACTTTATTTGTATGCTATTCTCCTCTTATCTTGAGTAGCTGAGTGGTCCCAGGTTGTAAATCCACTCTATTTATGCCCTCGAGGGTTGGCAGGAGCGTCTAAAATTGTATCGAGTGGATGGAGTGGACCTCTGAGTTTGAGCTCCGTGTCGTTAAACAATACGAAGTCAATTACGAAGACTTGAGCTGCATGTCCCTTGTGATCTTTTGTAGCAACAGTCACTGTTAACAGTCTAGTTATGTTTGGGCGTAAACCTGTAGGTATATTCCCGTATGCTAGCTGACATGTGGCAAATAATTTAATTTAATGGTTTTTTGTCGATCCATCAGGTTAAGCTACGCTTGCCGGTGTTGGTCCGTGGATGGGTGACCATCTTTACATATCCAGACTCCTCCGTGTCTCGGAAAGCACGTTAAGGCGTTGGTCCCGGCTGTAATTCGTGGTTCTTTGACAGTCGTTACGAGTCGTCAGAAGCCCGTAAGTCTGACAACCAGTCTTACCAAGGGTAATCGTATTACCCAGTTACTGGGTTGTGGAAGTCAGATAGGCAGTCACTCCATGTAAAATACTGATATTCAGCTGCATCCGGTTGTACTGGAAGTCAACCCGGCTAGGCAGATTAATTGTTTTTTGTTCCGTATTGGTAATTACTTTGCTCACTATTGTATAAAATCAAGAAAAACTTATCAGACAGCTGTGCTGCTGAGGGGTTTGTTGGGTTTTGGGGTCTTATGTAATTTTGACGTTCAAAAAGTTCTGATTCTCAGCCTAATTTGAATTTAATGACTTTTGATTTTGATTTTCAAGTACTAATATTATTTTGATGGCAGACCCAGAAGAAGATGGCGAGACGAGCTTGACGCCTACAGACAGGACTGGTCCACACTGGCTCAAAACAGAGAGGAGTGGAAAGAAGAAAGGGAGGCCTTTGCCCTGCAGTGGGACAACACAGGCTAAAAATAAAAATAAATAAATAAATAATTATTTTGATGATGGCTAAAATAGTGTTGACAGGGAAAATCCAACATTCTATTAGGTCTAGGCGTCAATCGACTAGAATTACAGTAATAAAACGATTTTATTTAGAACTTTCTGTTAGTACATTTTAAAAGTGCGATTCTAGAAATTAATAGATTTACAAGTAGGAGATTTATAGTAAATCTTGGAAATGTAGCGATTTCAGTAAGTTAAAACTTTATGAGAGCAGTGGTGGCCCAGTGGTAACGACCCCGACTTACGAGTTGTATGTCATGGGTTCGAACCCAAGCAGTCGCTTTACTTCGTGTAAATAATTTCATCACCACTGCTCTCAAAACGGTGAAGGAAAACATCGTGAGGAAACCGGCATATCCTAGAACCAAAAATTCGCAGACAAGTGACATCTACCAACCCGCACTGGGCCCGCATGGTAGATTACAGCCCACTCCCTCTCACGGAGAGGAGGCCTGTGTCCCATTAATGGGAACATTAATAGGCTGATTGATTGATTGAAAACGTTATGAAGCATTTTAATTGAAGCTGACTAGAAAACCAGAAACTATCGTCAAATTCAATAAAAAATAATCAAAATAATCCGCAATAAAAAGACACAATTTTGGTATTCTCAGCAGATATTTCATTTCCAAATCCTCCAAAAAGTGTTGCCATCTATCAAAACCTAATCTTGAAAATCAAGTTCTTTATATGCATAGCTTGCTTACTGAATCTAGAATTATATGTACGATTTCAGTGGCATTTTTCAGGAGATTTGGTCACGTACGCTGAAGGGTAGTTTTCATATATTTTATGGATATTTTTATTATGTGACGGGGATATTGAAATTGTAGAGGGTTTGTGTTTTAATAGTGAATTCTTTTTTGCTCTAGATACCATAGGCTTATAAGTAAGTTTATTGGTATGAAACCAATAAACTTACGTTTACATATAGACACATGTTGATTTTATGTGCGTTATGAGGATTAATGCTATTATAGAGTATTTTCTTTACCTTTACCTAAGGAACCCCTAGGTACTTATAGGTAAATTTTTACTTCAACTTTATATTCTATATTAAATAAATCCCAGTATTTTTTATTTTAAATATCTCAAAATGAATTCGTCAGTATCATTCCATCTATCCAACGAGACAGCAGCTCATGTGCTGCTAAACAGCCCCGTGGTCGTCACAAACAGGACAAAGTACCCAGGTACCCTACGTGAGATTGTCAGTAACATCAATTGCTGGCCTTCTTGGAGGAGCTGAGGTGGATCAAATAAGTGATTTTCTCGCCCGTGCGCAAAATACGCGCATTAACGTGGAGTTGCGGATACTAGCTCGAGTATTGCCTACTACCGATCATTCCATTCATTATTTTCACTTACGGTAGGTACGTGAAAATTGAAAATGGAAGCAACCTGGAAGTTGAAAATGACATTATATAAGCTATGAAAGAAAACCTGCACTCTACTTGTTCTAAACAGTAAAAGGGGATATGTAGCGTTACATTTTCCTGTAAACCCTGAAAAATATGTTTATGCGGCTTGTGATTTTTGAAGAAGTACGGCGACGTGGGGACTCGCGCGGCACGTGCGGCGTGGCGTCTCGCTGCGTTTTTTCAGTTTACAGATAGTGTCGGGGGATGCAGCGACCCGCGTCTTCGAGCGTATTGGCGCGTGCGACGCGGCGATGTCATCCGTGGTCTCCACCTGCATTTTAAGGAATCACGTGTAAAATCACGTCTCCGTAACTGGACGAGAGTTGAGAGAGAAATTTCAAGGACGCGGCACATTTCGTTATATGAGAGAGAAGAAAGATATAACACTCTCTGTCTCTCACACTAAATCTCTGTTATTCTTTATTTTTTAAGAAGTTGCTCTTCTATCACGTGTACGGTATTGCATGCAATTTTTATATTTATGTATGTTTTAAAACAACACATTCCGATTCTTATATATTTTCATCATGTAGGTATAAAAAAATAGAAACAAAACTTTTTTTTTCCAATATACACATCCAATTTCCCGCCAAGCCAATATCATCAAAGCCAATAGTAATTCATGTATAATATAATAACATCAATTTCCATTGGCCACGTATCTTTAAGAACATAAATCGTCCAGAGACAGGAGGTACAAAAATTTATGGGCCAGACTGTGCCAGAGACGGCGCACGCGTTATTTGATGGACAAGGTATCAGAAGAAGCGGCTGATGTAGCGGCCAACTGCTTGATGTCGAGCAGGGAGTCGGAGCGTTATTGGTACTTACTTGAGTTCTTGCAGAAGAGCTCGTGGCTAAGTAATACCAGCCCCACGGGTCGATCCAACAGGTCTAAGCTACCATTGCCGGGGTTGGTCAGTGGTAAGCTGTCATTCGTGGATCTTTGTCAGTCGTTACGAGTCGTCAGAAGTCCGAAAGTCTAACACCAGTCTCAACAAGGGGTATCGTATTACCCAGTTACTGAGTTATGGAGGTCAGATAGGCAGTCGCTCCATCTGAAATACTGGTATTCAGCTGCATCCGGTTAGAATGGAAGCCGACCCCAACATAGTTGGGAAAAAGTTAGGTTGTTTGTCAAAAAAACAACCTAACCTTTTCCCAACTTAACTAACACTAACTAACTAACTAACTTAACTTAACTAACACCAGTAGTTTTTCGAAATACGCTCTGCACTCACAACTTGACCCTCCGAAAAAACCCAAAAGTTATCTACAACTTTGTTATTGACGTAATAATATGAAGTAGGAAGGGTAAGCAGCATTCGAGGTCAATTGTCTGAACTAAACGTTTACTATGCCGTTTGCGTTCGCTGTAACATCGCGATTCTATTCTCAAGCCGATCTGGGAAATATTAAGGAGTTTGTATGATGTATTGTTCTGGGGTCAAGGATGGCAATATGTTCTGGTAGGATCTGTCGGATGAGACGTTAGCGGAATTATTCGGAGCTTGAAATTAATGGCTGGAAGTATTTCTTGAGGCTATTTGTGTCAAGAAAAGACCTCTTCTTTCTTATACAATTGATTACCAGTCATTAACTTATCGGCAGATTTTTCTTAAGATGAGTTTTTGTTTTTCAAAAGCGACTTGGATAACAAAAAAAAATACACATAATCTATATAAAACCGGCCAAATGCGTGTCAGATCACGCACAATAATTAAGGGTTCCATAGTTGGGATGAACTTATCTCAAGAACAAACTTAACATTGTAGTTCAAAAACATGTTCTCCGATACATTCCAACTGAAAATGTAAGTTTGTACTGACAATATTCAGAGACTTACAATGTTATTTTAAGACCATAGACTTCTTATAGCGTTTCCTGTAATCTATGAGTACAGTTTCATTCTCTATATTTTTTCAAAATTTTTGGCTCAGTGGATAATGGAGGGAATGGTCAATTTACATCTACTTTCTTAAATATCTTTAAAAGTATTTAATTTAAAATTATAAAAATACATTACAATACATTTGAAATCCTAGCAACGAGCCCTTTCATTTGCTTAGTCACACAGTCACACGGTACTGTGCACAAAATTCTTTTTTTTAATTTTCAAGTTTCATCCCCAAAAGTGACGTCCCGTATTCAAAATTCATTTATTTACGTGTTTGGGTCACAGAAATACATATTATGTATACCAAATTTCAACTTAATCGTCCATTAGATTTGGAGCAAATTGGCCGTGATAGACGGACAGACAGACAGACAGACAGCCAGACAGACACCACTAGACACCGTTCCCACGGTGATATTTTACAGAATAGACCGAGGTAATCCCACAGCCAAGTTTTCACACCCAAAATGAGTTCAAAAAAAGACGACCATGAAATCAGCTCGCCTGTATACTTTTATTGTTACTGAAACAGTGTTCTCTATAACAAAGGCAAAGCAGCTCAGAAAACTCTAACTAGTACTAAAACAATAGACTCCAATTCAGTCAACTTCTTACGCTAAAAAGCGAAAATAATACACGAACACATTCACAACAACAAGTTTACCAAGAGTCGTAAAAATGAGACAATAATATACGTGCTTTGCGTACTCGGTATATCATAGTTATGTACTTATCTTCAAAGTTTTATACTGTAATGTGCGTAGAAAGTCTTAATAATATCGCTGTGATATAAAAAAGAACAATCATATGCCTTAGGTCTTAACTTTTTGTGGAAAAATAGGAGTTTTGTTTGAGTAAGTAATTTAAATGGATCAATACGATAATCACTACGTAATAAATACATTGATTGCAATTTTATCCAAAGTAGTGTTCAAGATGTCAAACTCAAACTCAAACTCAAAGCATTTATTTCAAATAAACCAATTACAGGCACTTTTGAATTGTCAAGGGGTCGGTCAGTCAGAAAAGATGAAGCTAGATGCCCATTCCAAAGCGTAGTAGGTACCTATGGAGAAGAACGGGCAAGAAACTCCACGGACACTCTTTTAAATAAAAATTTGGTTACAAAATATTGGTTACATCATTCATGTTGAACTTATACATGTGAGAACGATGCAAAACGTTAAAAGCGTCCGTAATAAAAGATAAAAACAAAAATAAAACAATTAAAAAATTAAATCAAATTAAAATAAGCCATGGCAGCTATGAGATGACCAGTCACAACTGACGGCGCCCGTTCACGAACATGACGCATGGATTAGCACCATTCAGCTCAACCATTTTGAAGGGAGCTAAATGATCCAACACACACGCCACCGTCAGCGTGACATTAGAGTGAGCATGACATACTCTCAGCCGCCAGGGCACATTCAAGTCAATGAAAGACATACCCAGTACCTAAATGGTAGCTTTATAGTCTGTACATAGTACTCACACATGTGCTATGCAATTATACAATGCTAAGAGATTGAATTTATACAATGCAAAGATAGTTTTTAAAATCTTCCGCAGCTCCAACAGTATTTTCAGATGCTATACAATTAGTTTATGTGCCCTTGTGGAGCAGGACCAGCGTTGAGCCAAGCATTTTTATCAGCGATGTAATCCCCCAACTTGTAATATGCCTGACTGCATAGTGTGCGTTTAATATAAGATTTAAATTTCGTTTCATTCAGCTGAAGTATGTGGGGAGGTATTTTATTGTAGCATTTTAAACAGTACCCCATGAATGATGAGTCTACTTTAGCCAGCCTGAAACCCGGTTGAACTAATTGGTCCCTATTCCTAGTGATATAATTGTGTCTTGAACCTCTTTTACTAAAAAGATGTAGATTTTTCCTTACGTACATAATGTTTTCATAGATATATTGACAAGGTACCGTCATGATGTTAATATCTTTAAACAGTTCCCTTAGAGAGTCGCGCCTGCGGAGGCCATATATCGCTCTGATGGCTCTTTTCTGCAGAATAAAAATAGACTCGATGTCTGCAGCCCGTCCCCATAGTAGAATACCGTACGACATAATACTATGAAAGTAACTAAAATAGACTAGCCTCGCGGTATCTACATCCGTAAATTGACGGATTTTTCTCACAGCATATGCTGCCGAACTTAGTCGTCCTGAAAGGGATGTTAAATGAGGACCCCATTGAAGCCTAGAGTCGAGCGTGATCCCCAGGAAAACAGTTTGATCGACGAATTCTAGTTTCTCTTGATTTAATACTATCTCACAATTACTACTTTTGACATTTGGTAAAGAAAATCTTATGCACTTAGTTTTTTTCTCATTTAATACTAAATTATTAGCAGTGAACCAATTTTGGACCTGCTGCAGGGCGTTATTTACGTCGTCAAGATTTGATGCACGTCTATTCATTTTAAAAATTAATGAAGTATCATCAGCAAATAACACCATTTGTGGTTGAGTTTTTAACAAATGGGGTAGATCATTAATATATACTAAAAAGAGAAAAGGACCCAATATTGATCCTTGTGGTACACCCATTTTTACTTTTAAACCGAGTGAATTGACACCATTTATTTGAACTTGCTGTTGTCTATCATTTAAATAAGATTTAACTAAACCGAGCGCAAGTTTTCCAAGTCCGTAATGCTCAAGTTTCAAGATTAAGGTTTCATGGTCGACGCAGTCAAAAGCCTTGGAGAGGTCACAGAAAATTCCTATGGCGTCTTGGGCCTCTTCCCACGCCATAAATATGTGTTTTAATAAGGTGACACCGGCGTCAGTCGTACAACGTCCCTTGGTGAAGCCATACTGTTGATCATGTAAGATTTTATTGGTATTAAAATGATTGAGCATTTGATTAAGCATTACCTTTTCAAACACCTTGCTTAATACTGGCAACACGGACACGGGTCTATAATTATTGGTATCTTTACTGTCCCCGGATTTGAAAAGTGGTATTACCTTACTATATTTCATTAGATCAGGGAAGACTCCTTGATCCACACACAAATTAAATATTAAGGCTAAGTGTGGCTAAGGTTAAATGTGCATTTGTAAGTCTGAAATCGCCATCCTGCCTTGAGCAAGCGTGATGGTCAATGGGCAGGGCAAAGGCCTCTTCTCTGTATGAGAAGAAGCAGGGGACAGTAAGTCATAACCTGGTTTTATCATTATAACCCTCTAGCTACTTTTGGTTACGGGGCATGAAAAACCTTTCTAGTACTAAATTTAGCTACTCAGGATTTTTACTGAGGACTAGCTGCCCGCGGCTTTCCCCGCGTGATCCCTAATTCTTTTTTCCGAGAGAAAAAAAACCGCGCGCGAGCCAAGCAAGCGAAGCGAACGGTGCCATGGTAGCGGCCGGCGAGCGCTATTTCCAATTGGCTTGCAGATTTTTTTTGACCAATTGATCACTTGGTTGAGTCTTGGTCAGTCAAAGGGCTAACTTTCAATACGCTTTTGACAGATTTGCCATACAAAATCTGTCAAAAACTCACCAGCGAGAGACCATTGTGACGTTTGTAAATTAGTAGACTTGACCCAATTCAATTAACTATCGGCCTAGGCATAAAATTGGATACCGGCGTTTAATGAACGGCCCAGGCGTCCAATTAGCTGGCTAATTTAACCAGATGGCTGCGACCTATCCATAACTAGCTCTAGTCTTCCTTAATAGTAGCAAGAATCAAACGGAATTGGAAACCAAACATAACTTCTATCTTTTAACTAAGAAGATCAAACAACTATTTAACACTGGCTTCCATAAATCAGTAACAGCGCAAGTCTCGTTTTCGATTAAGGTCCCCCGACAATAACGCTATAAATCGTGCCGCCATTACAACTACCCCCGCTTTCGTCGCAAGTTTTTTATGTTGACCCTACCATTTGAAATTCGGACCGTCATTTGTTCTTTTGGATATGGAGAGCATGGCTTTTTGCATAATTGCATAAATGTATTTTATTTAACAAGTCGTGTGCACCCGGTGGTATTTCACATCGGAAAAATTACGAACCTTCATCCCCTATTTAACGCCTTTAGGGGGATGAATATCCAAAAAAAAACACCGGGTTGCACTCCGGGAGTGCCTGCAAAAGTGAAAACTAGAACATTAACGTTGTGCATTTTTTAATATTTTGGAATGGTTAGGGAATAATTTCGCACCAATTGCTTTATTTATCAGTATAAATACAATATTCATTAGTAGTAGTAGTATATTTATTTATTTTCAAAATGTAGTCTAACAAAAATAAACAATTTATTTAAACAGTTTTCATGAAGTATGTTTTGACTGCTTTTTTTTACCCATCAATATGGGTAGAATTTCTTACCTCGCAACAATCTTTACGTAATCTCAAAGACTATTTATTTTGAAATTTACTTAGTGGGTTGCTAGGCAACGGATCTTACGGCACGTTCTAACGCGAGTTTAAAATTTCTACCCATCCCAAAAAAAGTGCCGAACGCCGCTAAAGAAGTTTTCACTTCAAAATCTTCCACTTTTGTTGTACAATGTGTGTGTACGTATTTTGAAACGATTCAATGAAATAAATATTAATACAATTTTTTTTTTTTCAAAGCGTTTTTTAAGTTTTTTTTTTTTCTAACTAACTAAATACATAGTAGCGATGGGCTGACTATGGTTTTGGCTATCAACCAACTGGCAATAGTGTAGTAAACTATTGGTTATATTTGATAAAAAAATTGTATGAAAACTGCGAACGACATTAGATAAATAAAGTTAAAATTATTGTTGTATCGTCGTGTCCACATTGTGTATGGAACTCTTGTGCTTTCATGCTTCTAGCCATCCATTCCTTTACCAACTAGTTAGATAATAATATCATCTCATGTATTGGTGAATAAAGTAGTACCTGCTCGTGTTATGAAAATGCAATTGGAGTGGTCCATACATAGGTATGAAGGTCGGATCATAAAATATTGATGACTCTATCGAGAGAATGCGATACCTACGATAGTAAAGTCCTGTTTGTGTAGTGATGTGTTGCATTTCAATAAGTAACTACTGAAAGGACATTGACCATCCATATATGGGAGTTGGACCAAGTGCTGCCCAGAATGGACACATAGTGCATTATGTTCCTTGGGTTTATACTAGTCTCTAAACCAAAGCTCTTCAAAATCTATCCACGGAATTTTGAGAAAAACTATTTTTTGTTGAGTATTTCTTATTGATGAATAACGACAACCAATGGTGCATTTTGTTAATTAATGACAGTAATTATGTTAAACAACACATTATTATTTCCTTTATTTCATTTAAATGCATATCATTTACCTTTTTAAATATTTTTGTTAAAAAACATTTTAATAAACAAATAAATATAAATGTAGCCCATCGGTATCAGGAACAAGATTAGGAGGATATTTTCACTGCACTGGAGTATCGAGCGATTTACCATTCATATATGGGAGTTGGACTAGGTACTGCCCAGAATGGACACATAGTGCATTATGTACCTTGGGTTTTTACTAGTCTCTAAGTCTAAACCAAAGCTCTTCAAAATATATCCACGGAGTTTTGAGAAAAACTATCTTTTGTTCAGTACTTTTGATTGATGAAAAAAAACATTTAAAAAACATTATACAATATAAATGTAGCCCACCGGTATCGGGAACAAGGGTCCAAGTCAACACCTGCGATATATTTTCACTGCATTGGGGTATCGAATGATTGACCATCCTTATAATGGGAGTTGGACTAGGTGCTGCCCAGAATGGATACATAGTGCATTATGTTCCTTGGGTTTTTACTAGTCTCTAAACCAAAGCTCTTCAAAATCTATCCACGGAGTTTTGAGAAAAACTATATTTTGTTGAGTATTTTTGATTGATGAATAACGACAACCAATGGCGCATTTTATTAATTAATGACAGTAGTTATATTAAATAACACATTATTATTTCTTTTGTTTCATTTAAATGCATATTATTTACATTTTTAAATATTTTTATTAAAAAACATTAAAAAAAAACAAATAAATATAAATGTAGCCCACCGGTATCAGAAACAAGAATCCCAGCCAACACTTGGGATGATATTTTTACTGCACTGGAGTATCGAACGATTTACCATTCATATATGGGAGTTGGACTAGGTACTGCCCAGAATGGACACATAGTGCATTATGTTCCTTGGGTTTTTACTAGTCTCTAAACCAAAGCTCTTCAAAATCTATCCACCGAGTTTTGAGAAAAACTATCTTTTGTTCAGTATTTTTGATCGATGAAAAAAACAAAAAAAATATAAATGTAGCCCACCGGTATCGGGAACAAGAATCCCAGACAACACCTGGGATGATATTTTCACTGCACTGGAGTATCGACCGATTTACCATTCATATAATGGGAGTTGGACTAGGTGCTACCCAGAATGGACACATAATGCACTATGTTCCTTGGGTTTTTACTAGTCTCTAAACCAAAGCTCTTCAAAATCTATCCACGGAGTTTTGAGAAAAACTATCTTTTGTTGAGTATTTTTGATTGATGAAAAAAATATTACAAAATATAAATGTAGCCCACCGGTATCGGGAACAAGGATCCCAGACAACACCTGGGATGATATTTTCACTGCACTGGGCTGTCTTGTTTAGTTGAGGAGTACCCGTGACCACTTTTCGGTTCCATCATCAGACCCTGAATACAACCTTTGGTTATACTACTTGTCAAGACAAAGCCAACGACCCCAAACACGATCGTCCTATCTTGTTCGGTTGAGGAGTTCCTATGGCCACCTTCCATCATCGGTTCCATCATCTGACCCTGGATACAACCTAGTGTAATAGTACTTGCCAATACGTATCCTATCAAACCACATACGACGGGGCTAAAGCACTTGTATATTCAATGAGTCCAAAAACGATGGTGCTGTCTTGTTTGGTTGAGGTGTTCCTATGGCTACCTTCTGGTTCCATCATCAGACCCTGGACAAGACTTAATGTAATAGTACTTGCCCATACGTATCCAATGAAACCACATACGACGGGGCTATCTGGTTTATTTGAGGAGTGCCTGTGACCACCTTCCAGCTCCATCATCAGACCTTGGATACAACCTTGGGCTATACTACTTGTTGAGACAAAACCAAAGAGTCCAAACACGATCGTCCTAACTTGTTTGGTTGAGGAGTTCCTATGGCCACCTTCCGGTTCCATCATCAGACCCTGGAAACCACCTAGTGTAATATTATCAATACGTATCCAATGAAACCACATACGAAGGGGCTAACTCGTTTACTTGAACAGTGCCCGTGACCACCTTCCAGCTCCATCATCAGACCCTGGATCTATACGACCACATCCAAGGCCCTATAGCACTTGTCAAGATAAAACCAACGAGTTCAAACTCAACAACGTTATCTTATAGATTTCGAAGAATAAAATCAATAAATAAAACTACCAGCAAAACATTATAAAATCTTTTTAACCCGGGGACCAATATTTTTTTTTGTATTTTTATTTTGTATTAATTGATACAAGGAACCATTTGGAAGTACTCCCATGTCTGGGCAGCATTTGGTCCACAACCGGTCAATGTCCTTTTAGAATATCTATGAAATACGACGACTTTTGATGGCCGGCTGGCTACAAAAAAGGCGGCCAAGTGCGAGTTGAACTCGCGTGCGAAGGTTTCCGTAAAATATTTTTAAATGCAATGCTAAAAATACTGAAATAAAATCTTCCTGTCGGTTTGGTTGGTGGTAGGGCTTGTTCTTAGTCCGCCTGGCTAACTACCACCATCTTATCTAAGTCTGTCGCCATAACAACAATGTTAACAGCATTGTTGTGTTTCGGCAGTTAGAGGTAAGATAGTCAGTTCCTCTGTGGTTGAGGATCTCGGGTGAAGCTCGCTTCCACCTTCGGCCTGATTATCACTTACCATTAGGTGAGGTGCAAGCCAAGAACTTCGCCATGTCAAGACAGCATGACCCAGAAAGGCTCTTGCATGCGGAGAGATACTTGCTCACTGCGTATAGAAGACTGATGAAGCCTATTTTCTTGAAAACCCACAACTTTGTACTAAAGAATTTAGTCTTTAATCCCCCAGAATCACCACGATATTAGGACCTTCCTTCCCTTCTGGGAATCCTTACATATTCTAATTACAGCTTTACTGGAGTTTCAAAAATTAATACCGTAACGTTTCCAAATGGCATTGTTTTTAACTCTGTTATTAACATTGTTTCTAACAACGCTTTTAAAATATTCCGTAATAACATTTTATTATACGCAATCTGAAAACTTTTTACGATTACAGTTTGAGGTTTTACCAGAGCTTAGGGTTATTAAGGTTATGTCAGTTACATTGTGACCACTTTTTCATTTAAGTTAGGAACTAGCAGATAGCCCACTAAATGTGGAACAGTGTCTGTAACAATGAAACTTCTACTGCTCGTTTATTTAAAGAAATTATTCAAATTCTTTGATGACAACATCAAACAAAGATTTTGAACGAGTCAAGTGCCTACCAGTCACCTACCAAGCTTCCATAATTATACATGCATTGTCTTGCAAATGACATCTGCCTACTCTGCCGTGCTAATTAGAAACGCAGTAAGGAAGTATTTTTGGAAAATGAAGGTATGATTCCGAACCACGCTGCACGCAGCAGTGCTGCCGCAGCAGTGCTGCCGCAGCAGTGCTGCCGCAGCAGTGCTGCCACTAAGGTGCTGCCCAGCAGTGCTGCCTGCCGCACTGATTCCGAGCAACGCGGCAGTGTCGCTCTGTTCGTGGTGATGCGTTGTTGTGTATTCGTTAGTTTACTTTGAGTTGACAAGATGTCGATTGATGACCAATGATGCGGCGGCATACGCGTGACTACTGGTCTGTCGCGGCGGTAGGGCGACACTGACGCGCAGCAGTGCTGCCGCTACATTGCTGCCGCGACATTGCTGCCTAGCTCGGAATGTAATCTCATATAAGCCAATAGAAATTGTACGGGGACCAGTAGTGTCGCGGCAGCACTGCTGCGGCAGCACTGCTGCGGCAGCACTGCTGCGTGCAGCGTGGTTCGGAATCGTACCTTTAAGTTACTTATACTGCCGCGCTCAATCAATTTTCCAAAAATCCTTCCTTACAGCGTTTCTAATTAGCACGGCACTACCTAGCATCACTGTGCCCTAAGTGTACCTTCATTGAACCAAAGAGAATAATAATATGTAGAAATTAATTTCGCATGTGCATAGAGTGAATAGAGCCAGCCTTGTGTGTAATCTCGATCAACATTGAAGGATTCTTTCGGGATAAAGCAGAAATTCTCTCTGAATTATCTAGCAAGACGCATTATGACATCTTATGTGTTCAAGAGACCTATTGGGATTCCACCTAAACCAGGCCTCACATTCCTTGCAATGACTTAAACTCTAGAATCGTCATACTTGCAGTGTTCTTAAAGGGCTGTCACTTGTCGCCGAGATCTGTCAGAATAGAATAGAAATGTTATTTTTTATTCGAAGTGTATAGAGTGCCGCGAGTTTCTTGTGGCACTCTAGTGTCACTGCCTCGGCCCGGCTAGGGTGCCGTGAGCGTTGCATTGTCACTGTCACTTGTTATTTAGGTTAGGTTAGGTTAGAACTGTGACCACACAACGCACGAGCCGAGCGAGCGTAGCGAGCGGTGCCGCGGTAGCGGCCGGCGAAGTGCCAGGGTCCGTTTAGGCACAAGAGAATGTAATGTTTTGGAACTGTGGTGTTTTACAGCGATCTAACCTCGACAATCAAACAAAATAGGTACCAAGTGACGTGACTTAGTGACAGTGACAATGACAATTCAATGCTTGCGGCACTTTAGCCGGGCCAAGGCGGTGTTACTAGAGTGCCTGTAGTGGCACTTTATCCGATAGGGATAGAGTGCCAATGGTGGCACTCTATACACTGCCTTTTTTATTTATAGATAAACAGATGACTTGTTTCAAAAAAACGTTTGGTTCCAGGTTTATTACTAATACAATATCTAATTGATAACTCTAACGTTACAGTTCTTTAAATTCTACATTTCAACAAATCTAAAGTTCCTTTGGTTAGTCAAAAATCCCAAACTCGCATACTTCTCTTCTTTTATTCTGTCGAGAAAGGGTAGTATCACCAAATTCGCCAATACGGCATATTGTGGTAATGTCCCCGCCGGACCGGTGATAAATATGCCAGCTGAAGCCATCTCCTTGATGAGGGTACATGTTAATTTAAAGTCGATTACCGAACGACTTTCATTTGAAGCCCAAATTACCCACCGTATAATGTTTACTTTGGGTAATGGGGGCAATGCTCCCATTTTTCAGGGATAATTTAGGTACAAATACTTTTTTTTTGAAGACCTTATTGGTTTCTTCAGTTACCAATTTTCTAGAGTGTATACCTAATGGTTTTCCAGTGATTAAGATTTTATTGAATGTTTTTTTTCTCCCTCTCTATAGAATATAGCGAAGAAAATCCCATCGTTGCCTTTTCCCAACTGTTTTGGGGTCGACTTTCAGTCTAACCGGATGTAACTGAATATCTGTATTTTACCTGGAGCGATTGCCTATCTGATCTCCACAACCCAGTAACTGGGTAATACGATACCCCTCAGTAAGACTGGTTGTCAGACTTTCGGGCTTCTGACGACCCGTAACGACTGTCAAAGATCCACGAATGACAGCCGGGACCAAGGGCTTAACGTACTTTCCGAGGCACGGAGGAGTCTCTATTATTCGCTATTTAATCCGTCAGTACGTAAAAAAATAATAAAACACGTATTTTTTGCTTTATCATATTAATAAAAAATGGTTTAGATAAAACGAATTAAAGTTCGGGAGTGGCGACTCGCTACGTCACAATTCAGTATAAAATCTATCGGGGAGTGACGTCATGCCACATTTTAACTCAATGTACTGCCGTATTATTTAATAACGTAAAAAAAGAAAAAAAATACGTGTCCAATATTTATTAATAATCTATCTGACACACAAAAAAATTGTCAGCATCCCAATTATCAACCATCTTCTAAGATGGTTGATAATTGGGATGCTGACAATTTTTTCATCATTACTCGTATAAGCTACCATCTTACTTTCTAAGGATATCATCTTTCATTTTGGTCTACCTGTATTCTTGTGGTTGTCCACATTCATACGCGATTTTTAAAACCCAAAAAAAGCATTTATTTCACGTAAATAATTTACGCTCTTTGCATTGTAAAAGGAGTCGGTCAATCAGAAAAATGAAGGTATCTATTTGCACATTCCAAAGCATAGTAAGTTCATATAAATACGTAGAGAAGAACGGGCAAGAAATTCCAAGCACACTCTTTTAAATTATATTTTATTTAAGGGACCGGCCGGCAAGGTCAATATTTTACCCTACAACAAAGCAAAAACCTAATTAAATTTGACTCGGACATACATTATGCTGTTGTTATGTACTCAGTAACAGAAACTGAGTAACTCCAACAGCAATACAACAACAATAACAACTTGTACTCGTATCACTCAACTCTGTTTTAATGTTGACCCAAAAGTTGTACAGCTTTTTGTTGGCGATCCGTGACTGGTGGTTTTGTGTGCTTACAGCGCTTTTTTGTAATGAGCATGCCATGCATCATGCCTGTATTCCTCAAAGGGGTGGACAGAGATACAATACACTCTCATTATGCCAGTTTTGAAATACTTTTAATATAAAATACTTTTTGGGGTTCCGTATCTCAAAAGGAAAAATGCAAACTTTTATGGGATCACTTCGTTGTCCGTCTGTCTGTCTGTCAAGACCCTTTTTGTCGAGTTCGCGTGGAGGTATCAAGGACGGTGAAATTATATCAAATACGTATGTCTACGGTTCCTTGCCGCTCTAAGTCAACGCAATAGAAAATACAGCCATTTATGCGACATATTTTGATACTCGAAAATACATGAAAACCTATAAGTACGGCACTTCCCGTTGACCTAGAATCATGAGGCAAGAAGCAAAGTCTCACAGCACAAGTAAAGTCCGAAAATCATTAGTTTATAGTTCTATCTCTTTTTTTTTTGCAAAACTTAAATTTGCAGTCGGAGAATTGACCGTGACGTATATCGATAGATGATGTAGGAGAACATGCTTTTCAAATAAAATTTTATGTTTGTTTTTGGGATAAATTCATTCCAACTACGGAACCCGTCATTTTGCGTGGTCTGACACGCACTTGGCCGGTTTTTATATATTAATACTATTAGCCTATTGCCAGCATTGACCGAACGCAACTCCAGACTCAGGCTACTAATGAGAATTTGCAAATTGAAAAACTCAATGACTTTTTCCGACCTTGAGCTCAAATGTCGTCCTCGTGATCAGTATACGACCAACGAGGCTGTCAACAAAATAGTAGGTTATTACAGGAGGAAAATCCTTTTACCCAATACAGGGGAAATTCCTGTTTTCATACACAGCTGGAACAAACATTGATTACCATGCGGCATGCGGCATGTCTATATACCATTATACAGGCGTAGTTTTGATATATTGAACATTCCTGCAACAGTAATTGAACTTGTAATTGACATTTATTTCGTGGAATACATGATCAAACTAGCGTTTGTGTAGTTATCGAAGGAACTCTGTATTACTGAAGATCGTATACTTAAACAAAAAATGTGAAAATTCAAGTCGCAAGCTCATCTCAATAATTGTCGCGGCAATAATGGTCAAAAGGCCTATGCCGAAAAATTGTGCCTTTTTTATAGCTCTCTAACGCCACCTTGCTAAATGTGTAGAGTACTTCCATACAAAAAAATTTTACTATGGCAGCTCAGCTCTAAATTACATCCGTCTCGAGTTCAATCAATCTTCCTAGCCTTTTTCCTAACTATCTTGGGGTCGGCTTCCAGTCTTACCGGTTGCAGCTGAACCTGACATGGAGCGACTGCCTATCTGACTGTATTTTACATGGAGCGACTGCCTATCTGACCTACACAACCCAGAAACTGGGTAATACGATACCCCTCGGTAAGACATCCGTCTCGAGTTATGCGCCCTAATAGTAACGCGTATTTAATTAGGAAAACTGAAAATATGAGTGAATTTTGTTGGTCTTATACTATTTATTTCCTAGTACAAAGACTATTGGACTCAAGTTGCGCCATATTGGCGTAAGTGGCATAGTGTGATATATGTGAGGTCAGCCATAAAGGCGTACATAAAGGTATTTTTAACAGATTTAAACTAAAATTAGAATGCTAACATTTTCATAAATTTACGGGAATTGCCCTCTGATAAAATACTTAATTAAATAGGAGAAAAAAAAAATCATTTCGTTACTACAGGTAAAAACCATGAAGTAGCTAGAGAAGATCTAGTACCAAGGGCAAATCTTTCTGAAAACAGTATCCTACAATGTATATAACCAGTTCAAACACTTTTCTTAATGTTCTCTGTAGGATTACAAACAAAACGGCAATCTGGAACCTGACCCATTCCTTCATTACACTGCAGAATGAAAACCAAATACCAATTCGCCGAATTCACAGACATCTATCCCAAAATGCATACAGTCCCACAGAGCGGCTGGCTTAAAGTGTTGGCATACATTGCTGGGAATGTTCCGGATGGTTTACAAAGAATTCTAGGCTGGTATGCAATGGACGCGGGGAAACTTGAAATTGTGGGCATTCCTCGCGATGGCGCATTGGCGTAGTGTGTACCGTTTGCTCTCGATTGGTTCTCGAAGCTCAAGTTCGGGTGGACTAATAAGGGTTGGTCGAGACTCTACAATTAGTAAATGATTGTGAATTGGGAGCAACTGTTTGTTTTGTAATCTGTATAAGTGTTTATCTAGGTTGTACCTTTTGTTAGTGTCGTTAAAAAGGAGGTTACAGGTAGTCTGTTGTGTGAACAGGAATTAAACCATTGGCTTGTCTATTTTGGATGTCAATAGATATTTCGAATGCTGCTTTATTTAAATTATTAAGAGTACTGCATACACTTGATATCAATATACTTTGTTGATTAATTCCAGGGATACATCACTGAAATACGCATTGGTCTGCGTAGGTACACAATACGATGTGGAGATAACAATACGACAATAAATGATAATATTTATATTTTTGTGTTAGATTGAATAATATATTAATTTGTCAAGTGTACCTAAATATATAAATTCTAGGCCACATTCGCCTCCTATTGCACGACTCATAATGCGAAGCATTAGTGTGTGCTCTACGATCGAAAAAAAATGTTTGCCCCATTTCTGTAACTGTTTTTATTGTTACACTCCTGCTAGTACACATAACCTACTTAATTTATATACCATTGTATAGATGATTAAATGGGGATTAATACTGTACTTTTTAACAATTGATTTAATGCAGCAGAAATGGTAAAAGCATCAAAATAATTGAAAAAATAATCCTGTCCGTCAATTTATGAACCCTGAAAACATTGTAGCTTGCGATAAAATCAATTAATTAAGCCAATTTTTATTTTATACATTCGTTTCAGCCATGAAAGGAACCCTATTGAAAATGGCTCTTTTATTCAAAGTAGTTTAATTATAATTAATAAAATACTAACTAAAATATAATATCTTTAGCTAAATATTTCCAACCTTGGACTTGACGTCCGTAAGTTGCCTAGCAACCGCCAAGTAAATATCTTTGTAAATAGTCTTTGACATTATGACTTCATGAAAAGTGATAAATTGTTCATTTTTGTTAGAAACTATGTTTTGAATTTCTTTTTCGTTTATGAATGAGTGTTATATATGAGGCGTGCACTTTTGGATTTTCCAAACTATTTACCTATTTTACTATTACGCCTATTTAAAATCAGAACCAACATTTCGCCTTTAAAAAATCTTACTTACAAACCAACAAATAGGTACCATGCCAGTACAATTCCACAAAGTTCTGGAGCAGCCTGACCACCGCCGCCAGTTGGAGCAACCCAGCCCGTGTGTTTTCAAAACTGATTTGGTTTTAAAATGAACCAGGCTGTGCTGCAGGTGCTTTCAACTAAATAGCTCCTGAAGTTTTGTTGTTAGTTAATTTTCGTTGGATCTCACTTTGATATGGATTTAATGTAGGTACAGTTAGGGAAATTAATTGTTTATCAAATTGCAGCACTACGTAAATGTTACGTGCTAAAGTTTTCACACGACTGTCAAAGAATGACAGAAAGTTGTTTAAAAAATTCGTATATAGTCTATTCAAGAAGTAGTTGATGAAAGTGTAAACAGACCCTGAACAGGGTCTGTTAAATAGTAACACTCTCATCTGTATTTTGAAGATTTCAACTTTATATATCACCACTACTTATAACAATTATTGCTTGAATAACATGATTAGATTGTATTTATAAAATGATCGGCACAAAAGTGGGGTTATAAAATTGATCTCAATTATCAAATGAAAGAAGTCAATTTCTGGCTTAAGAATTCAAAATGATCAAATCAAAGCACTCAATTTGTAATTAGTAGTAATACAAATTGGCATCCTGTAGATGCGTTGTGTTTACATTTTCATAACAAACTTTTGGATCAGACTTTAGTCAATTTAATAAACAATTAATTGCCTACTTATCGAGAGTGTATAGGGCCCAATGAGTACCTGTGTGGCAACCGCCCACGTGTAAGTAAGCACCTTCAAAGGTGGGTGAATGCAACCACCGGTTTTTTTTTAAATAGTAATGGGCGAGTTGTTAATTTATGGCTAGCTACTGGAAAATAATTATACACTAGCATTTCTGCTTATCACGTCCTAATCATGATTGTATTTGTATAGTTTCAGAATTCTACAAAGTATAAAGATCAACAGTATTTTCTTTTTTTTTATAAACGGTGCCATATTCTAGGTATTTCTCTTGTATTGTGAGTGCGTTTACAAACATTTAAACTCACATACACAAATAGCCAGACCCGGAACATCTACTCTTCAAGACATACAAAATGTATTTGCTCCATGCGGGAATCGAACCCGTGACACGCAGCGCAGCAGTCAATCGCGTGGGTATTTTATTTCTAGTCCTTACCTTTTTTACACGATTGCCTAAAAAAGGAGTGTGTGTTATGTTTTAGCGTGTTTTTATCTTAAGTAGCTTTTATCTTAGTTATTTCTTTTATCTGATAGCTTAATAAAAATCCTTGATTTTTTTCTATGTTGTGTACGGAAAATAGTTACACTAACTATATTAGAACAGATACAGAAATCGTAGAAAACACCATAATTTATCTCTACATAATGAAGAAAGCAAGTTTGTATATCGCTACATGCATGTTGCCAAAACTGCGGTATCTCGATGCGCCACGGACTGCGGTATCCTCTGCCAGATGTACGGACTTCAGGAATTTAGGCTACTACACATTATCTAGCATTCAGGTCATAGCCGCCTGGTCATACTAATGTGAAAATTCAAAAGCTTCCAAAGTTTTCTAGTTTTCATTGTCAGTTGTTGGCAGCTTGGTTTAAACTTACTTCTACTCTGTTGATTTGTTAAAACTCGAATAAATATAAAGGCAATACGTAGTCTTTATCAGAAGAGGTCTTATTGTCTCTTATGCGTGGGTTTGCGGGCTAGGAGATGTAATTAAATGAAACACGATAATATTCTGAATAATGATAAATCTCTGATCACATTAGGAAATTAACAATAATGTTAACGACATTCCTCCGAGTACGTGAGGCGCGAGCGCACATCCATCAACTCACTGCACTGCAAGGGTAGTCTAGTCACCATGATCACCTTCATCCCAGTCTCCGTATCACAGTCATTAATTAATCAATGCTAGCTTCGATCCATCTTCGCGATCTTTTCAACGTTGCGTCAAGTTGACAGCTGTCATAATCGTTCTAAAATCAACTCCGTAAGTTTGGCGTCGTAAAACCTTTAGACGCGCCGTCAAATATGTTTCTATTTCTTTATGTTCATTGAACATAATCAACAAACATTGATATCTAAGTACCAGGAGCCCATGGGGTTACAGAGGTCGAATTCAAGCCACTGTGTGCGTAAGAAGTACAAACGCTTGCCTTGACCAGTAATATTGGTGTGAAACTCACACGGCACAAGAAACCATTGAAAATGCTTTAAACGCTATTATCTAAATACCAGGAGCACATAAGGGGTACAGAGGTTGAATCCAAGCCACTGTGTGCACAATAAGTATGAGCCTTTGACCAGTAATATTGGTGCGAAGCTCACGGCACAAGAAGTCATTGGAGCAAGAGCTGTGTCCACACGCAGTCGACTGGCACGTGCGAAAGGCTTAGAAGGGCTTAGACAGGCTTTGTAATAAGTAAGGCAGCCAGCAATCATTATTATAGATTTGATTAAACAGTATAATAAAAGTAACAGTATTACGTCTCTGCAGTGACCTTGAAATAAGGGGATGTTGACTGGGAAAAATAAAACTATTCGTCAGTCAGATAATAAAATAGTAGATTGTGTGCCAAGGGAGCAAACAACTATTTTTAAGGCGAGTGTTTCTTTGAATCCAAAGCGGAGCGAAGGATTCTAGAGTAGAATCCCGAGCATAGCGAGGGATTCTAAAGTAAAATTCTGAGCGCAGCGAGGGAGTCAAAGTAGAATCCTGAGCGCAGCGAGGGATTCAAAGTACATCACTCAAGCTTAAAATAGTGTTGCTCCCGAGGTGAACACTCAACTTTTTATCACCCTCTATGAGAAAACAAATGTGTGCGGTCCGACCCCCATCAGGAACGAATTTCCTACTCACGAATGATTTTAAAAAACGCTACCCATTATAAATTTGAAAATTTTCGCATCCGTCATCTTGGATTTACATTTTGACATTATCGGCATTACCACCATCGAAAACTAAGAAAACAATAACCTTGACGAAAAATTTAAAAAATTTCGCATCCGCCATCTTGGATTTTAGTTTTGATCAAATTCACACTTTCTCATCTCTCTCATTCAAATCACTTTTAGTCCCTAGGGATTATACAGCTATTTTGGTCTCTGTATACGAGGATTAAACTACGTCTTTTTGAATAGATGTGATAAAAAAATATTTGTCATTTATTGCTTTATCATATTAACAAAAAAAGGTTTAGATAAAACGCATTAAAGTTAGGGTGTGGGGGCTCGCTACGTCACAAGTCAGTATAAAATCTAACGGGATTGACGTCATGCCACATTTTAACGTCTACTCAATGTAGATGACGTAATCTTCATTGAGTATATAGTATAGTAATATTTTTAATTACGTAAAAAAAAAACAAAAATACCTGTCCAATATTTTTTATAATCTACCTGACGGATTTTTTTTTTATTCAACATCCCTATTACCTACGACCGCTCGCGCCCGGTAAATAAACCTTCTGCGTCCGTGCGTAACTGCCGCGCACTCCGTACTGTTGCGTACTAACACTGAGATTGCGAAGCGCGACGTTTCGGCCGTTTTCTATGAAGATATAATACTGTTACTTATTTTTACTGTGGTGAGGTATAGCAAAGAAACATGTATTTGAAGATTTTATTATTGGTACTCCCATCGAAAACAAAGGTCCATTGAAACAATGTTTTTAAGCTAACCAGTCTTCTGCATAAAAAAGCAAATTACTACAGTATTTGTAGGTACCTAACAAATCGATAAGCACGATAACTCTAATAATAACTGCAGGTTTTTCCATAGGAAATTGTAAATGGCATCCTGCGAAAATTTGGTCGATAAATGACATTAGGCGCGCCCTTTATTACTTGAAACCTAATATCGTAACGACGAAATGCGGGAAAGTGACTCTAAATCTCTTTCGGCGACAATCACCCGAGTAACTGTAAATCAGTCCCCAATACGATTAGAAGAAACGTTAAAAGAAATTGTACAGTCTATCACGGAGGTAGGTAGGTAAAGGTTTTCATGTGTGTACTTGCTTCATTCTTACTTCCTTTTATACTGGGAAGGGATAGTCCTAACGATGAGATATTCTTATCTAATCTACATACATAAATTCACACGCCACGAACGGATTACGGAACGAACGAACGAACGGTTATAATGCGTATGATACATTTTTAATAAAAAAATTCTTTGTTCCTCTCAAACAAAGCACCTGCCATCAAATCTCTTCACCACCCTTGGTGACTGGTAGAGAATGCCTAAGGCATTAAGTCCGCCTTTGTACCTTTTTCTGAAAGCGAAAAGTTTTAATAAATAAATAAACAGGTGGCGTTTATTTATTTAAACTTTTCGCATTCAAAAAAAGATTACGATCCTTACATACACCTTTTCATACACGCACGCCGGTTGCGAGAATTACGCACTTGTCCTTTCTGAAGAACATCACCAATAAGGTCAGGTCCTCCTAGGGCGTCCCCTCCCGGCGTTTCCAGTCATGTAATCTAATCTAATTAGCCTGTATTGTCCCACTGCAGGGATAAGGCCTCCCTGTCAATTTTCCATACAATTCTGTCTATTGCTAGTGTCGGTCAGTCTTTTCGGTAGGGGTCAAGCTCGTCCCGTCATCTAACGTCAATGATGAGACATTATTAGTTTTAATTAGTTGTCTTTTTCAAACGTTCGCGCGCGGTAATCGTCCAATCGACACACCTTATGAGTTACACTTTCTGATTTTTTGCATTCCACAATGTGTACTTGGGTAACTGTAACTGTTAGCCTACAACATTCCACTGCTGGGCAAACACCTCTCCCCATGACTTCCAGTTTTTCTCATTCAGAGCGAATGTAGACTACCGACTAAGTTAAAATATTGCACGACTCATAGTGCGAAGCATTAGAAAGTGCTCTACGATCGAAAAAATAGTTTTGCAACTATTTATATTGCTACACTCCTGCTAGTTGTACTAGAGCAGTACACAGAACCTATTTAATGTATATAATTATCATTTTATAGATAATTTAATCCCCCCACAAATCCCTCTCACAGAGAGTAGGCCTGTGTCCCAGTAGTGGGAACATTAATAGGCCGATGATGATGATGATGAGATAATTTAATGGAGATTAATACTGTACTTTTTATTTTTAACCTAAAACGGCCAAGGCCAAGTATATTAGTTAAAGACACTACTCGACAGTCATACGCTCATCTCACAATACTTCAGACATATGATAATGATGTCATTATGGACCCTGTTGGGTACAGCAAAAAAGAAGAAGTAAAGAAGATAAATAGAAAAGGAAAGAAGAAAAGAAAAGAAAACCAGCAAATACATATGGGGCATGCCTCCACTTCTATATTTTATACGCTCTAATTTAATCAATAACTCACCTACTATAGCGATCAACAATGGTACACACTTGCTTAGAAGCAACCTTTACACTCGAGGTCTACTTGTCTCAAAAATTTAATACAATTTCTTTGTTTGTGCCACCTATTCTAGCCATTACCTAACTCTATACCATCTAGGGTGTTCGCGATCAGTGCCTAGTCGAGCGGAAGCGGAAATAGTGCCCGTTTGATGCACCCACAAAGCTTGCCTGAAAGCCTCGCTCAAACCTTTTACGTATACGATCGCTTTTCATAACGACACCTCTGTGGTTTTTCAGGTTCCGGCCCAAATTGAGTGCTGGTTTCAAAGAAGTTTGTGGAATTTAAGATTGAATAGCATAGGAGCTTTGTCTTTTCATTATGTAGTGTTTGAGTCATAATGCATGATTTGTTAGAAGACTTTGATTTAGAATCTCAAAGGAAATTCCTTGAAAGTCATCTAGCAATGTACAGCTTAAGTGAAAAAATAACAGTTTTGAATAGAACTAATGTTATTTTATGGATACACGAAACACTAATTTAATGTACTGTAAGGGTGTTTTGATAGAACTTTTATGAAGGTTGGTTTATAGGTATCTATACCATAGAATCTCGACTTTATAACCTTGGGAACATCCAATTATAGACCTCTCTTCATCTTATCAGGCGACAACGATCCGATCCAAACTAATTTTCTTTCCGATAGGTACATACTAAAGGGCATCGTAAAAAATATCTCAACTGAGTGCTTGGAAGAACCACCCTCACAAAATTAAATTAAAATCTCTTTCAAAGATACCATGGACAGCTTCATAATTCATGAATTCTTATGATTAAGAAAATGCAGGAGTTTCTACAAGTCGGGACCCAGAACTGAAAATAAGTAAGTTTGAAAGGCCCATATTTTAGCGCGAGGAAGGCGTGAAAAAGTTAAAAGGGCCGGTTGAGTGAACGATTCCGTTCAATGGGAGTTTGCAAGGGAGGAGCGAGAAGCGATTTTGTTTCTTTAAGTTTCTTTATTTTACGGGCGGTCACATGCGCATGGGCGACATTGTATTTTACTATGTGAAAACATACAAATTAACGATTTTCGGAGCTTTTCTTTTACTAATGCGACTTTGCTTCCCGCCATATTTCATGATTCTAGGTCAACGGGAAGTAGCCTGTAGGTTTTGATTTATTTGCGAGTATCAAAATATGTCTCATAAATGGCCGTATTTCTTTATTGCGTTGACTGAGAAGCATGATTTTTTGAGAGCTCCAAGGGACCGTAAACCTACGTATTTGATATTAATTTGAACTTGAAACTTCCACGCGTTCCTGACATGAAAATGAGTCTTGACAGACAGACGGACAGACGGACAACGAAGTGATCCAATGAGAGTTCCGTTTTTTTCCTTTCGAGGTACAGAATCCTAAAAATGCTTAATTGGATTGAAAATATGCCTTCTACATTTTACGTTTATTTAAAGTACTTTATTTCCACAAGGCTCGGGAGTACATACTTCGAAGACACAAACATCGGTGCGTTGTTGCGCCAATCAATCCAATTAACAAAAGTTTAGAATCCAACAATCCACCAAGTTGATAGCAGAATCTATGGGCTTCAATTACTTACCTAGTGCTTCCCTTTATCTATCTCAAATATTCGAAGATTTAAGGGTTTATTTATAAACATTGCCTAAAGTTAAGTAGGTAATGATTAGCGACTGTTTAACCATACATTTTTGACGTTTGAACGTCACTTAACTTTAAGGAACGTATATAAATAAACCCTAGAGATGTGCCGACATAACTTTAACCGATTAGTCGGTGGTAAACGGAGGCCGACTAGTCGGCCAAGCCGTTCACGGTTTCAGGGGTATTTAGCAATTTCAGGCGAACATGTTTTATTTACTTCGTATTGTTTCTTGATTTTTGCTTTTGCACAGGGCAAAGCGGTGATTATTTGTGTGTAAAAAAATAAAGACAATATTGTTATTATTAATTAAAGTGTAAGAGCTCAATTAAAATTTAATCACGTTATGGTCTTGAATTTTGTTTAATAAAATGTCATAGATATTTTAAATATTTTTTTCTTTACAAGTAAGTAAGTAATTTTAGAGACTGATGATTACCAAAGGAGAAATACATACAAAGTAAGAAGCCGGATAGTCGGCGCACTTTGCCGAATAGTCGCCCACTACGAAAGTGGCTTTACCGACTAGTCGCCGACTAGACGGAACATCTCTAATAAACCCTTAAATCCGCCAGATAAGTAGGCAAGAAAGTATCTTCCTCGGCATATTCTCACAGTTTAGCCCACACATTCAACGATCATCGATCAAATAACTTCTTATTACATTCGCTTCGAGTTTCATCCGTTTGTCAGCCGAAGTCGGGGGGAATAACTTCCAGAAATATGCTACACACACATTTGTTCAACAGAATGAATAGGTGCAGAAGTTTTATTTCAATTTGGCTTCTACGTGTGTCATATTAATCATCATGGAATGAACACAGTATAGCAGATACGAGAGGACGTCTTGAAGTGTTTGTGTGTGACGGTAATTGCTCACGTTCTGAAATGAAAGTTGACCATAATCGGCCTATATCTAAGGTTCGCAGCCACACTCATTGATTTTATATACAGGGTGGACCAAAAAAACACGTCATAAAAAAAAAGTCCTCATTTCCAGGGATATCCGAAAATACCCCATGTATGTTCCGCAATTTTTTTTAGTTTTCGAGTTATAATTTTTTTTGTATTTTTTTTTTAGTGGTCTGCCGGTGTAGTTTCAAAAATTCATATCTATACCCCTGGGCATGACGAATCTAATTTTTTTTATGACGTCGCTTTTTGGACCACCTATTTCAAAGCTTAAAAGGATTTGCCTAACCACCTTCGAAGACCGATTACAGCGAATAATAGAATGTTAAGTACTAACTTTTCTTTTTTGTTTTGGTTAGCTTAGGGACCTGCATAGTTATTAAAGTCAGCTAGAATCTATGGCACCTCAATTTTGTATTTTTAAATTGAAGTTGGAAATTTCAGTCTAAAAACTAAAAACTCAAATTCTTGCTATCGATACTTTTTTGAGTAACTTGTAGGCATGTTAGCACGTTTATTATTTTATGTAGGAAAGTAACATTCAAGACGATATGATCGCAAACAAACTATCTGAAAAACACTTACTATAAAAATAGATATGAATTTTTGAAACTACAACTGCAGAAAACTCAAAAAAAAATATAACTCGAAAACTACAAAAAATCGCGGAACATAGATGAGGTATTTTCGGATACCCCTGGGCATGAGGAATCAAATTTTTTTTTATGACGTGTATTTTAGGTCCACCCTGTATATGTTAAGATGAAAAGAAAGAAAGTAAATTTTGTTTGCGATAAACGTGGCGCAAAGAAAAAACATGCCAAAGCCATAGCGCTGTCTTAGCGACAGCCCGCATTGACGTGATGACGTCACCCGGTGCAGCATAAAATGGGATAAAAAAAAACTAAATAAGAAATAAAAAAACCATAACCCTTCCTTTTGGCTTTGCCATAGTCGGGTAATAAATACACAATGCAAGTTCTAAAGTGAGGTTCTAAGTGAGGGGCTTCTGGCTATGGAGCCTCCGTGCCTCAGAAAGCACGTTAAGCCGTTGGTCCCGGTTGTCATTCGAGGATCTTTGACAGTAGTTACGGGTCGTCAGAAGCCGGAAAGTCTGACAACGGGTATCGTTTTACCCAAGAACTGGGTTCTAGAGGTCAGATAAGTAGTCGCTCCATGTAAAATACTGGTATTCAGCTGCATCCGGTAAGACTGGAAGCCGACCCCAATATAGTTGGGAAAAGGCTAGGCAGATGTTGATGATGTGACACAGTGCAAGTTCTAAATCTTTATACAAATAATAATATTTAAATGGCAACACTCCGTCGTCAGCCGAAATCGGGCTGAAAGTCACGGTTCTGGAGTGGCGACCGCGTACCGGAAGACGTAGCGTTGGAAGACCTCTCACAAGGTGCCTGACCGGACGGATGACCTGGTGAAGGCCGCAGGAATCCGTGCAGTGCACATCTTTCGGCTGAAATGATGATGATGATTCCGTTGTGGTCATTCATGAACTTTTCCACCGCCTGCTAATTAGTTTCGGTTCGATTTTTTTGCAGATTATTTAATAAAATGTTGTGTCTTATAGCTTTTTTTCATGCTTTTGTAAGAATTTTTGAAAAAGCCTTTTAGAAGAAGTTGGCTTAGTCCTGTTTTTTTAATACAGAGAAACTTTAAAATATACTGCTTTGAATGATAAGTAGTACTCATATTTTCAATGTAAGGAACCGCTCTAAAGATTAAAGTATTATAAACCTTCTGTAGCTTTTAGTTATAAACGGTAAGTATTAGCGTCATCCGTCTACTAACAGCCACTGTGAAGATTATCATATAAATTGCCGATGATCCTACGATAAAGCGAATGTTCTATAGAGCTTGATAGTGGATGTTAGTGAAAAGATAGCTGAATATCTTTTGATACCAGCTAATCCAAAAAGAAACGTTGGAAACGAAAACAAACAGAAACATAATATGTTTGTATATTATCTAGTCTAGTGTGAGCGAATTTGTACTCACAGACAAAGCATATAAACACTCAGAGCCAGGAAATACACCGACAGTTATCTACTTACTCATACAAATAACTGTATGAGTGATCTACCTTTCGTAGCACAGTAGGTATATATAACCTACGGATTGGGCTTAGAAAAGTGCCGCCTCGCTAGAAATAATGTGAAATTAATCAGGGGTTCTAGAGGGTCTCCTAAACCCTCCACAACATTTTTTTTTGTCGGAAATGTTTTTTGTTTTAATTAAAAGTTATTTTTAGGTACCTACTTTAAAAAAACTACTTATTTACGGATGAGGAGAGCGAGCGCAGTGAGCTCGGGACTTGGGGCAACCCAACTCGGACAGGTGAGGTCCGAAGGCGGTTATAGAAATAGGAGCCTTCAATTCGAATTCAATATGAATTCTTCAACTCGGTTGAAGAAAAGGATAACGATAAATGGCAAACATGTCGTGAGCCACTCTTATTTAAGATGTTGCATGCATGTATTATTTTAATTATGTATGTATACACATGTTTCAGCAAATTTTCTTTATCGTTCTTTATCTAACGATTATGTAGCAAAAAGTACTGCAGTGCCTCTTTTTTTCGAGGCGTTACGATGCGAGAAAATGCATTGCCCCTTGTGACTTTCAAACGAATACATAGGTTTCCGAAATTGCAAACAAGACAGAAAAACTACCTTACCAAGCCAAGTAGGTAACCCACTTATACTAACATTCCTTCACCCTCAATACGTAACAATATTCGACCTTTTCTACGAAAATTTACCAAACAGGAGCTAACGAACCGTATCAGATGCCATTAAAGATATCGTCTATCACGCTTCCTGAAATGTAGAGACAACCAACGAAATAAGTACACAGGCAGGCTTCTATTATGCAACTCCCTACATTTTAACTATGTTATGAGTGTGCTGAGTGATCAAATAGATCACTAGCCAGAGGTTCCGGGTTCGATTCCCAGTGGGAGCATTTTCTGCTCGGTTAGGTTGGTGGTAGGGCTTGTTCTAAGTTCCCCTGGCTAGCTACCACCACCTAATTCAAATTCTGTCACCATAACAACAATGTTAACAGCATTGTTGTGTTTCGGCAGTTAGAGGTAAATATGATATTCAGTTCGTCTGTGGTTGAGTATTCCGGGTGAGTGAAGCTCGCTTCCACCTTCCTCTTGATCATCACTTACCATCAGGTGAGATGCAGGCCAAGAGCTTCCCCGATATGGTTAGAAAAAGGATCTAAGCAGATGGCATAGAACTGAACGCCAGCTGCCAAACTGCAGCTTGGAAGCAGTTTGTGTGCTGTAGACATAACAATATCAATCCTGCTAATTAAATGAGACTGGGCATTTAATTAGCAGGATTGAATTCCAGTCGACGTGCAGTTCTTATGTAAGTCGATTTGCAGTTTTGATACAGTATTGACCCTAAGAAAAAGATTGGTAGTGCAGTTGGAAAGATGAATATTTTTATCTGTAAGTCAAACCCTTTGTGCGACTGTACTAGAAAATAAAATGTTCCGTACATTTCTTTCTAAAGTATTTACATAAAGTGCTAAGCTTGAAATATTATTTCTGAAGCTCTCGGGGTAATATTTTTTGGGGCAAGTCGAGACGTGTGAAGTACTCAGTGTTATTACTTTTTTTTGTACTTCTGACCTTGGGGACGTCGTTAAAAATGGCGCAAGGTCTCGCAGGTCGATACAAATTACTACAACGTATTGGCCAGGTTGGTCCATTCATTCTATTGCTGCCATAGTCGATTTGTGGCTTATGTGCACCAACGGAATGTTGGTTATTAGTAGATTTATAAATGTATGATACAAGTATGATGTTTGAGCACGTGGGCCTAATTATCAGTAACTTGTAACTTAACATAATATTCCTGACAAAATTAAACAGACATACACTTGTCAATCAGACAGCTGTGATGCTGGGGAGTTTGTTGCGCCACTTCTTCTACTCTAGGAAGTGGTGAAGGGTGGGCGTTTTGGGGGACAGTCTTATGTAATTTTGACGTTCGAAAAGTGCTGATTCTCAGCCTAGTTTGAATAAATGACTTTTGAATTTTGAATCAATCTGCATAACCTTTTCCCGACTATGTAGGCGTCGGCTAAGAATCTAACCAGATGCAGCAGAATATCAGTATTTCACATGGAGCAACTACCTATTTGACCTCCACAATCCAGTTTCTGGGTAACACGATACCCCTTCGTAAGACTGGTTGTCAGCATACAGAATCACAAAACATCGCGTCAGAATCGCGAAACAACGTAAATGCAAGATACTTTATTTACTTACATAACAATTCGTGGAAATATTAAAAACTCCATAGCTGAAAATACTAAACTCCTTCCGACCTTTACTGGAAACATTTTTAATCAGATTTTCAGCAACTTTTCAGGAAAATGAACATAAATGAAAATGTTAATTTCAACATGTATTTTAATAAGAATGATTAATTTTTCCTGGTAACTGTTTGAAGCCAGCTGCGGTACCATGAGCGTTTATGGTTTTTAATTTGAAAAGTAGTTATCCCGGCAGTCAGGCAGCGGTATGTAGCGTTCTGTAGTTCCTACCTACCCCATGAGACGAAGGCGTGAGGTTATTTACGTATGTATTTATCCTATAACGTATTTAAAACATCGTCTTGTCTCTGTCTTCCTCAACAATGTTTTAAAGTGCGGGTTGGTGGTTGGTTTCCTGACGATGCTCTCCTTCACCGTTTTAGAGCACACTTTCAGAAACAGGTTCATGTCTGGTCCTACAGTCTGACCGTAGAGAGAATGCGTTCTTGATACCTGTCAGTTGGAGAATTTCTAATCCTAATAAGGGTCAAATTCGCAAAACACATATGCGTTAGCATGAAACTGACAGGTGTCTAGAACGCATTCTCTCGAGGGCGGAACTGTAAGATTAATTAATAAAACCGACAGGTGACAGAGGTAAATCCGACAATTTTGAAGTCCTAAGGACACAGCACACACGGGAAGGGATCGTCACCGTATCAACTCGAGCCGTTCAGCATTCTTTGTATGAAACTCCCTACTGCAACGCACACTAATTGGAATCGTAACGTAATCGCCTCGCCTCGGGACAAGCTCACGAACAGCGGTGCCGGGCGTGGTCAACGGCTACGGCTAGGCGACGACGCCGCGCTTACGGATCGTCGTCCCCGCGCTTACGTCTCTCCATACCCGAGGCGACGTATCGGAGCTGCTGTTCCGCTTTGGTTACGTACTTACGTAAGGTTAACGCTTGTTTTTCGGCGAGGTGAAAGGCGATACGGTTGATATTGTGTGCTATGACCTTTATGCATAGATTCTCCTGCTTTATAATACGTTCAGTCGCAGAATGTCCCTTTCGCAAAACAGCACCTGTCGTGACAATGTGAGAACTATGTCATCTTTTGACAAATAAATGTCGCGCTAGGAACAAATTATCGGACGCGTCAGTAAGTCGCGACTGACAGTCACCTACGATCATGTCATTCACGTCCGCGACTTACGACCGATAGTTTGCACAGTGTAGTACTAAATGTACTATCCAAATACAAATGTCAGTCGCGACTTACGGACGCGTCCGATAATTTGTTCCCAGCTTTAGTTATGAGAAAATTTAGCATTATATTTTGATGGCGATATCATTCAGTAATAAAGTATGTTTGCAGGCACTTCACAGCAAATAGTAATAAGCATGATAATTTATGCAATTAAAGTTTGCCGTAGCTTCTTTGTATGGGCAAGGGCGGCTGTTTATACTTAGGTGACTTTGAAGGTTTATTATTAATAAGGATTTTGTCGAGTCCTTGTAGCTACGAAAATACCTTAATTTTGAAAATGAATAGCATTTCTATGGGATTCCTTGCCCGTTCTTCTCTATAGGCACCTACTACGCTTTGGAATGGGCAACTAGCTTCATCTTTCTGACTGACCGACCCCTTGACAATTCAAAGGTGCCTGTAATTGGTTTATTTGAAATAGTTTGAGATTACGACAAGTAAAAGAATATACATCGAAACATCTGAAACTGTTAGAGCGAGATTCACAGAACGTACTTTGACTTTTGCTAATTAATGTAAGCGATTCATGCAGATTACCCTTAGAGTTAGATATATTTGTTCTAAGAAACAATGTCATCTATTTTAAATGCTGCGGTCAACAAGGATTTGGACTGAATTTAACCAAAATAGTTAGCCCGGGCAATTTGCGCCGAATTTGACGCTTATTTTGCATTAATTTAAAACATTATACCTATTAATAGAAAACAAAATTATTTTTAATTTATCGTGTAAGCCAGGGATCACCAATTAAGTTTATTGGAGGCCCGTTTAAAAAAATTAGACATACATAATGTGGCATTCTGCTGTGCAGAACCACAACTTTTAGTCTACTTCTATGTTTTTAAGCTACTGTATTAAACAATTCACCTTTTGATACCGTACCTATTGAAATCCATCTTCATTCATGTAAACTTCCTTGTATTTATTCTTAATCACACTATACCTGTAATAGCATACTTTTATATTCTTTGATTGTTTTAGCATCTAAACCCCATTTTATACTATTTATTAATTTCCTGTTGTAAAAATGTTAGAATATTTTATATTATGGAACTATGCTATGGAACTTTATCTTCTTCTAAACCTATTATAAAGCAGGTGAATACACTATAATGTTTGCAATAAGGACAGTTATAGCATATCACTCTGTGAACCGTTTTTATCCGTTCTGGCCATCTCTAAAGCCGCGCGGCGCGATTTCGCGACAACCCGTCAAGCCGCGCGGCACGCCCGCGGCGCATCAGAGATAAGAGTTCGCTAACATAAACAAAAACTGAGAGATTTTTGTTACGTAAATAGTCTTATCGTTAATGATTTTGGGTTCCTGATTAGACAAAGGATTTTTTATAATACTTAGAATCTTTGTAAGCGAACACTAGTATTGATAAATAAACATTCTTATCAGAAATTCCTTTGTTCATTGTTTTGATTATTTATAATAAAACTACTGGTTCGATTCACATCGCAGGATACATTATAAATACATATATACTATCGGTCAAAACCATTATTTACGGACAAACACAATAAATAAAAACACATAATATAATTAAAAAAGTTCAATAAATGGATAACCGTATCATTACTTAACATTATTTAGTTGAAAAAAAATATTGAACTGTTTTTTTTTCTGTAATATGCATTTTTATTATTTATTATCTAATAAATGACTTACCAGCGATTACATACACAAAACACACACAAAACTCAAAATTTCACAACAACACGTTTTTTCATTACCGAGTTTGTTTACATTTTTTGATGGGTCCGTAATAGGTAATTACGATGTTATTTAGTGCAAATATTATCTATATACGATGACGACACTACTTAATTATTTAAAAAACAACATTTCCCGTTGATTTACACTTAAAAAACAATAGAAAACAAATAAATAGAACGCGGAGTGCAGCGCGCTGAACGCATGCGCGGACGCCATTTTGTCGTGCCAAAATGTTCAATTTTTACTTTTTTCTAGAATTGTTTCTGCATATTTTGACGTTTTAGTCGATTTATTTGATAACTATATTATCCTACCATAGATCAAAACCAACCACAGACCATATCAGCCCGTATGTTTAATACGAATAGAGCTTGAATCAGCATGCTCGGAATGTCGCACACACGCGACAGACAGGATTTACGGTATTGGAAATTTTTATCGCTAATTGTCGACGTCCCAGCTTTCAAGGTTAAGAATTAACTTGATAGATGTTTGAAATGTTTTAAAATATGATACAGAACGATAAAAACGGGTTCTTTTCTTAACGAGTTGAAGTTTGGCTCTAGCCGTGTGATGTGTTATTTTTCACTTTGAATCTAATTACCTATTTGAATCTTAGCCTGATTAGCTCAGTGTAACTAACATATTTCTGTGTGTAATCTAAACTATTGTGTAACTGTGTTTACAATCAATAAACTTTTGGTGTATCAGTGTCCACCCGGCTTATCATTTTACCGACTCTCTCGCCTAGCCCCATAGAGGGCCCTACACTACATCTGGCCGCGTGGCCCAAGACGCCACGCCTCAAACGTCACACTAGCTAAGTAAGAGAGCTCGATACGACATCAAGTGACGCGACGCCAGGCGCCATTGTCCTCCGAGAGTCACCTCCGAGAGTGACCTCCAACCTCACAACACGACGTCACGAGTGACGCCGACGTGTCTCTCCTGTTAGCGTGAGGCTCTACGAAGTGCCTCCGCTATATAACTACCTCTCACCTCTCACCTCTCCATCCAACAGAGTAGAAGAACCTCCTGTTCGGCGTGCTACGCGGTAGCCCGGCTCCTCTGCACTCACTGCCTACCTGCCTGCCTGCCTGCTTACCTGTCCTCCTATCCTGAGCATCCCACGTCGAGTGAAGCCGACCTCTTAACCCTTTACCTTTTATACCCTAACTACATTCTAGACCTTAACCTTTAACCTTTTTATTTTTATTGTTAATAACGCTTAGCTCCGAGGAGCTAAACGTTACGTTACAATAAGTATAGGTAATATACGGTATTTTTCACTGGTCTGTCTCGACACTCTCGACAGACTTGATACCTACTTTTTATTTTGGTTGCTACTGATCACTAGCAACCAAAATAAAAAAAAAAACAATTAAGAAATAAAACGAAAAGGAACCTTTATCATTAAGTAGGTAATAAACAAATAGTTGTAATGAACAAACATAACAAAATAAGTAATAGTCATGTGCAAAATGTTTATTTTTAAACTCAATGTTTTTATTTAAAATATTTTTAGTTAAGTTTTAGTTAAAAATACAAGATAGGTCGGCAGTTCGGTTCCGGAACGCGAGATGCCATTTGGTTACTCCTGTAGGGCTAACATGACAAGCGCGAGATCAGTGGCGGATCCAGGGGGGGGGTCATGGGGGTCATGACCCCCCCCTGGGCTGCGTCAAGGTCGACCACTGACATTTTTTCTAATTTCATTGATACATGTTATCAAATAAATAGGTACTTTTTATGATGTTGCCGCGTAGGATATGTTTGCTACACATTCGCGAAATCGCGAACGACACGCATAATAAGACTTGTGCTGTTGCTGTTATTATAATTATGATGATGGACCGTGGAGTTTTTTGCCGGCTCTTCTCCATAGGAAATTACAAAATGAAACCGTGCTCCTAAGCCTCTGACGTTTCATAAATGCCCGGTTTATCTGAAGCTAGCAAGTAGACGTAGAAATATAATACCCCAGAATAGTGTCAAGACAAACCGCCCCAGGTCTCCCGGTCCTGGCAACCCCCTAAATCTTAAGAATATCCCAAACATGGTCAAAATGTATTCAGTAAGAAGCAGTTTAGAATTGGAGGCTGACGATGAAAATTTTCGAGCTCGCTTCGCTCGCTACATTCTGCATTCTCGAACTTTCTGCAAAGGTCGACAAAAGAATTGCGTGAGAAAAAGAGAAGCCAGACAGACTGGCGCCGTAACGCGTTATGTTACGAAGAGGTTTACCCTCCCATAAAAAGTTATCACTTCAAAACCTTCCCTAACCAAGGCGGTGTGATAAAATTTTCGAGCTCGCTTCGCTCGCTCTTGAATTCTATATTATTCTAATTCTCTAACTTTTCTGCATAAAGTTTCGTGCAGACAAGCGCGACGCGACACCGGCTATTGTTATCCGTGAAGTTTTCTTAGAAATTGTTTTGTTCGTGTTCGTGTCGCGTCGCGCGACACATCGCGCTGGTCTGCACAAGCCTTAAGTCGACAAAGCAACTCCTATTTCCGTAAGGATGTTTAATAGAAATCTAACCGAGAATTCAGAGACGAGGTGCAAAAAATTTCGAGCTCGCGTTGCTCGCTCCCCTACATTCTTCTTTTCGTAAATAGCCTATTGAAGAGATGAAAATACAACTCCCTCAAAAAAAAAACCTGCGGTTTGGGAGATCATGTAGGTGGATTATAAAATAGGCACGTTATACTTGTTTTTTTTTTGCAAAATTTTCTAGTAATACCTACATAAACTGAGAAGACCGGGGCGCCTCAGTTTGTTTTGCCGCTCCGGGCCCCCGACCGACTTAGTCCTCCACTTATTGGGCTTGTCCTGCCTGGACCCCGACTATGTGACCCCCCCCCTGACACGAAGGCTGGATCCGCCCTTGCGCGAGATTGCGCGAGATAGCTATTTTTGTCGTTTTGTCTACAATTCTGACGTCATTCTAATCCCTAAAATGACCGTTAACGACGAGACAACTCGAAAAAGGCACTTTGACATTTATATATCTCGCGCGAGAGACCGATGTTACAAATTATAAAAAACAAAATCATTTTTATGATAGTAACATTGGCTTGAGATACCGTTTCATTCATTCAATGGTGCCGATTCTCTTGTCACAAATGCCTCTAAATTAGACAAAAAATCACCAAAACTTTTTCTTTCTTTTGCTTATATCTCGAAAATGGTGTTGCGATAAGACATCGCAAAAATAATGAAAATTTTGACCCCCTCTATAAAACCCATAAACCTCTAACACTAAACATGTAGGTAATAATTTTTCTTATTTTCCATACAAAAAGTAAAAATTCCATATAAAAACGTCGTTCCAGTAAAAATAGTAGTTTAAAACAAAGTATTTTAATTATATTGTAACATAAAATGATGTCTAAGATGACAAGTCCAATTATAAAAAAAATTAAGATCTAAGTAAAATTAATAAAATAAACAAAATAAATAGGTCATTAAAATAAATAAAAACAATAAAATATAAATCAAATAAAAAAAATTAAATTTATTCAAGTATAAAGTAAGATTATGATTTAAATTATTTTACTTTTATTTTTTTATTATTAAACTGCCATGTTATTTTGAAGTTTTTTTTGTATCATAATTGTCTACTCTTCTCGCCGTCAAAATCGAGGACGACTAAATGACAGAAAAATCGCCTATATCTCGTGTTGAATTGTCAAAAATCGAGATAACTAAGGTGCCATGTTAGGGTTTGTCAAAAAAACATCCAGTTTGACATAACGAGTCGACTATTTTGTATGGCAGCGCTGTCAGAAAACGAGAAAAGTGCAGAAATAGACGACAAATTACTCGCGCGAGATATAAATATTGTCGCGTGTGGCATGTTAGGCCTACTGGTGTAGGGTATGGACAAGGGTGTATTTTAAAATGTATACCGTGAAAAGTTCACCCCTTCGTGTACGTTTTTTGAAAACATCGAATGTCAATTTTACTTTTCAATTTTCGTACAGGAAAATATCGCTAAAAATAAAATTACGTTTTTTTTTTAACTGTGCTTCAAGCTAAAAAAATAAAAGCGGTTGTTTACATTAAATAAATATTTTAAATACGCTATCCAACAGAATTTAACATATTGTACCTACTAGCACAAGATGAGTTTCTTTTTTGCAATAGCAGCTTGGGCAAGGATGTAACAGAATTAAAAGTATTTTATTTATACATAGGTTCCTTCGGACTTAATTACAGGAAAATTAAACACATTAAAGCAAATTGTAATATTTTTTTTACAAAGATTTGCTTTAATGTTTTTAAATTTTTATTATTATTTGAAGAGCCATGTTCAAATACATGATTCTAGAAAAAAATCGCAGATAAGATTTAATGCAGGGTTCAAATCTAATTTCCCCGGCCTAAATTCCAACACTACATAGACATACTTACGCTTCACAAAATGGGATTGAAAGGAAATTGGACACAGAGCACACGTTAACCGACAAGACGACAATAAAACAATATTTATGGAAGCGTGCAACATACTTATATCCGTTCATTTCCCGTTCAGAAGTCGATATGGTGTGGCCTGACACTACCCGACTTCCGGAAGGGCACTTCACACTTTCCGGGTAAAATGACGACATGTCGAAGGTTTGAAAAATATTTCTATAGGTAGACCCTTACATTGAAATAGAAGTGCATGTTTTGTAAGCCTTATTTTGCAATTAAGTGTGATTACCTGCGTCCCGCGCTTTTACCGCGTAAGTTTCGATCCCGTGGGAATATCGGGATAAAAAGCATCCTTTGTCCTAATCCAGGTCATGGCCTACCCATGTGCCAAATTTCATCCAAATCCGGTCAGCCGTTTTAGCGTGAAAGCGTAACAAACAAAGTCACTTTGCCATTTATAATATTACATAGTTAGGATTAATGGATAGATAGTGCTTTAGTTCTTTAATCATTTTGTAGTTAATCAACGCTTTCAAATGACAAACTACTACCTATGCGCATATTGCGTATACCATTTAAAAAAATCTGAAAATATTTAAAGTATTTTAAAATAGTGATTTCATTATTAAACTCACGCCTTCAGTTTTTGCTGACACCACAATGTGGGTATTGGCAAAAACTACAGTAAACGCCTCAGTAGGTACAGATATTATTAATAACTAATAAGCAATAGATAAACTACCTAAGCACATACCACTGTAGGTATTTCAATTTCAGCTTATTCCATAAAACATCTAAAAGTTCAAAATCCAGACAGAAATAATGTACACGATCATTTATCATTTAAAATTACTTTCGAAACGGCATTTTTATGAGCCATCCCGATGGCTTCCGATGTACGATTCTATTGACTTTTGGCACCGAATAGTCTCGATAATACATGTATTTCCAGAGATCGCTTTGTAAGTAATAACGCCTGGCCAATTTCAATAGCTGCAAGCGTTCGAAACAAAAGTTGTTGCTATTCGAAATTGTAAGGCGTTGTATTAATTTTGCTATGGTGATAAATTGCGATGAAATATTCAATTTTCAACACTGTCTTCTCATATTTTCATTATGATCGGTCAGTCTCAGAACTGAAATTCTTAGAGCAGCGAATTGATTAAGTAAATTGACACCCTACCAGTGGCGAATACTCCAAAGAACTCGATTCCCATCGGCTTCCCTTCGGACACAACCACTCTATCATCATTGAATAATCACACTATAAGTATTTGAATACAATTAAAACATTACAAAACGCCTACATTAAATATTTTGTCTTTATATTCCAACAACAAAACATTTCGCTCTAAAATAACTCGTAGGCGCATTCGGCTTATTGTGAGTTCAATTTCTATAGAAAATAAAATCCGTCTGACGTCACTCGGTCACGTGACTCCGTGCGTTTTATACCAAACTAGGAAGCCGGCTTGCAACGAGTTATAGTAGGTAAAGTAGGCGAAAACGCGCGCGTGGGAATGAGAAAGAGCTATTGCTATTGCTCGCACTCGCATTTGATACTCGGTTCTTGTCGTAGAGTTTCGTAATGCATTCGACTTGAACTTCGCTCATTCGGTCGGACCGGAAATCAAAACATTCATCTATAAATTGTAGTCTGTGCATTCATCAATCATTCCAATTTCCATTGACAATGTGAGATGTGTGGTCGATTTTTGTCGTATTCGCATTATATAACCATATAATTTGTTTACAATAAATAGTTAATTTGCATTTTGTATTCATTAGTTTATCATTACTAGTAGTAATATTAGTTTTTTGTGTAGAACAGTGATTAAGATAGTGTTTGTGTTTTGAGTTTCGTGAAAGAGAAGTACGTTTTAATTAGGTATTTGGGGTAAGTAGATAGTATACTGTTAAGCCGGTATGCGCCGAGTTACGCTATGGACAGAGAAGTAGAAAACGCGCGGGAACGAGAAGCAGCTATTGCCACCTCGTTCACGCACACGCAGTTATTCGGTTGTTTCCGTTGAATTTCGTAATGCGTTCGGCGCGGAATTCGGTACATAATAATATTGACATTGAATTGATACAACATTTGTGGTTGTTTGTTTTTTGACGTAATCGTATTTTAAAAACAATTATTTGCATTTTGATCACTAATTTTTCAGTGAATTCATGTTTCTCATTACTGATACTTGTTGTAGGTATAGAACAGTGATTAAGACAGTGTTTAAGTGTTTTGAGTTTAGTGAAAATAAAGTACGTTGTAATTAGATAAGTGGGGTAAGAATATAATTTATTATGTTGAAATTACTTGTATAAAGTAGATTTGAAAGTAATTAAAACGATCAGTAGGATTAGGATAGATTGTTGCTTGACGGATTATTAACTTTGTGAGGAAACATGCTTTTCAAGGTTAACTTTTGAAAATAAGAACCCAGATAATTATGACTATAAATTACAAACGACGTGATGGTTTTTTCAAACATTTTAAAACAATATATAAGAAGCTATCGTGCTTTCCGAGGCACGGGGGAGTCTCGGTATGTAAAAATGGTCACCCATCCACTGACCAACCCCGTCAAGCGTACCTTAACCTGATGAATCGACCCGTGCGGCTTGTTATTACTTAGCCACGAGCTCCGATATAACTGCCAGTCAATCATTGATATTTATCGTAAAGGGAAACATTAAGCCGTTGGTCCCGGCTGTCATTCGTGGATCTTTGACAGTCCGTTCAGTTTCGTCACGTGCGGGCAAAAGCAAGTAAAATGTATTGTTTCCCGTGTTTACTTTTCTCAGATTGTAGTACCTAGAATCGGCCTGGTAGTAATATTTTTTTTTTTTTTTTTTGGCTCCGGCTCTCGGCTTACCCCCTTCGATTTCCCACGCCGCGCCACTGCACCCTACGTCAATTTAGGAGGCGGGGCGCGAGAGGCAGAGACTAAGGTCGCTCCCTCGAGCCCCTAGCCGCCGCGGTAGTAGACGCCCCGGGCGTCGGGAATCCATCGCGGATCTCCGGCCACCGTAGGCGCGGGCTTGCGGACGGAGAGTGATGGGTAGCTCTCCGTCCGATCAGGACCAAGCCCGGGTCGACGGCGCGTAGTGTTCCACGCGCGCCTCAAAGAGTCGTCAGCGAAGCTGAAGGGGTCCGTTTGGGCCGATGCCTACCACTGGGGTTGCGGATAAGTCCTTAGGGGAAACCGTGGCCCTGGTCTAGGCAAGGGAAGGAACACGGGTGGGTTTTAGTCAGTAAAAGTCTGACACGCCCTTCCGCTCCGCCCAGAGCGGGAGAAGTCATTTGATGATTTCCCACCCAAAAAAAAAAAAAAAAAAAAAAAAAACCCTACGTCAATTTGCGATTTATGGCAATTTCATACAACGAAGGGCAGTTGTGACTTGGCGGACAATTTAAGTTAGTATTCAAAACTAAACTATTTTCCCTGGGTTTACCTACTTACTAACGATTTCATTAAACTCTACCTAATCATCCCTTGATCAAGACTATATTCCATAGGTTTAGGTAGTTTAATGTCATCGGCGCAAAAAGGCGATTTCAAGAAAAGATTATTTCCATACTTGTTTATCCCAACCTTCCACTAATAAGAACACCTTTGATACAATAGGATTAATTTTAAATATTAAGTAATAGACTCCAATCCGCCGGATTTTACTGTTTATTAGGCCTATATACCTACAATATGGTCGATATAACTTAGCAGGTCTGACCATTTGTACTACGAACTTTCGCGCATGTACTCTCACTCACAATCGCAGGAGGAGCTCGTGGCTAAGTAATAACAGCCGCTCGGGTCGACTCATCAGTCTGTGGATGGGTGATCATCTTTACATACCGAGACTCCTCCATACCTCAGCAAGCACGTTAAGTCGTTGGTCCCGGCTGCCATGCCATTATTTTTACGGGTCGTCAGAAGCCCGGAAGACTGCAAACCAGTCTTACTAAGGGGTATCGTATGACGTAGTATTCAGATGCATCCGGTTAGACTGGAAGCCGACCCCAATATAGTTAGGAAAAGGCTAGGCAGATTAGACTCCCACTCACACTCGCCTCATGTCACCATTTGATTCCTATAAATGTTATTGTGGAGCCTTCTGCGCGAACTTCGAACTGCCAAGTTATATAGCCCGTATTGTACCATCGAAGAAGTTTATATTTATACAGCATAAGGACTATTTCTGCTTGCAGCGCTCGGCCGCTATAGAACCGGGGCGGTAACAGATGTGGTCATTGTGTTTGTGTGTGATTTTGTTTCCAAACTGCTTAGATATGAACTGCTTAGCTGCTTAGAGCTATAATCGCGAAAAAAAAATCTGCTGCCCCATACATTTTATGTTCGCATTATAAACTAGTAAAAATGTTGGGAACAGCTGATTTTGTTTTCACGATTTCAGGTTTGGTCCCATAGTAAAAGTTGTTCATATCGATGAGTATAATGACCCCTTAAGAGGTTGTTGGTGTTTTACCAATAACCCTGTATAATTTAATGCCACTATACCGTAACTTAAGTATTATAAATATTGCGTAAACATCTTCATAGCGCAGACGGTCGTTGACTTTCGCCCTTTATAGTACAATTCGCTAGTAAGTCATCGCAGTTGGTTAATTTTGAAGCAACTTGTTTATGTTATGTCTATTCTTGTGATGTTAGTAAACATTGCAAGATTAAGGCTGAGGCTACATTAGGCCGCGACGCGAACTGCGACAGATGAGCGATTAATCGCTCATGTGTCGCAGGTCGCGTCCCGGCCTCATGTAGCCTCAGCCTTAGGTGTAATCGTAGTTATTTTTGCAATTAGCGTAGAATAGGCCCTGGTTGCAAATTATCTTTTAGTCCTGACGTTACCTGTCCTGTCATTTTTAACTCCGTCTTTTTTCCCTGTGGGGAAAAATAGAAAAAAATATCAAAAATCTCAAATAGAAACAACACAAAAGTAGGTTTTCATCAAGAGGAGACAGGATGACCTTATCTATTTACCAGAAACAACATGGCATAATACATAAATAAGTAATACCACAGTATAAAAACCTACAGTAGGAAACCGCCTCTGAACTCGTTGTAAATACCGACAACGTCGCGACAGCTAGCAGTTCGGGAACGAGTCTCGCCCCTCACGCCCCGCAACGTAAGCAGTTCGGTACCTGTCTCGCCCCGCACGATTGCTCTGTTTATACGTCTTCGTGAAACGACTGTATGATGTTTAGACTGTGGTGATACCTTCTTAGTAAAATAATAAATAGCTTGGTAACGAAATCATTATCTAAAAATGAATACTTATCATTGCAACATTAACTTAATCACCCGGATCTGACTTGAAATTAAATTCTAAATTGAAAGGCTCTTTTCAATGGCCGGTTAGTTAGACACGACAGGTTCCAGATTACTTGCAAAACATTACTTGCAATTCTGAATATAGAACAATAATAATACCAGCCGTTTATTGTCCGAGCAGTGGGGGCCCAGTGGTAACGGCCCCGACTTACGAGGTGTAGGTCGTGGGTTCGAACCCAAGCAGGCGCTTTACTTTGTGTAAATAATTTCATCACCACTGCTCTCAAAACGGTGAAGGAAAACATCGTGAGGAAACCGGCATGTCTTAGAACCAAAAAATTCGAAGACATGTGACATCTACTAACCCGCACTGGGCCCGAGTGGTAGATTACAGTCTACTCCCTCTCACAGAGAGGAGGCCTGTGTCCCAGCAGTGGGAACATTAATAGGCTGATGATGATTATGATGATTATTGTCCCACTGCAGGGCACAGGTCTCATCTCATACAGAGAAGGCACGAGCATTGATCACCACGCTTGCTCATGGCAAGTTAGCAATTTCAGAACTCTATAAGTCCAAGTTTCCTCACTGTTTGTAGATATGCACGAGAAAATTAAAATCATCAAGTTGAGGTAAACAGTTAAAAACAATTTCATAAATCCCTCTCACAGTATTTTGTAACATGCATGCCAATAAAATGTTCATCCTTTCGTCTCTAATTAACAAATGTCACAATGGTCTCTCCATTGTGAATTTTTGACAGAATATGTATGGCACATCTGTCAAAAACTAACAATGAGGAGACCATTGTGACGTTTGTAAATTAGTAGACCATGAGTTGCCATCGAAAACTTACTCACTAGAGATCGTTTGTTGATTAGAATCTTAAAGATCATTCAGTGCGGTCAGAGTGCGAGGTACTGGGGACTAAGCACGCGCAATGGACATGCGCGACATGGAAGCACAGCAAATAGCCTGTGATTTCTGCCGCGGCAGTAACTGTCTGGCATAAAGAAGCGAGCCAGCACAGCATGCAGATCAGGGGGCTTAACACAACCACTAAAAGCAGTATTATTTTAATTTTACTTTAGTGGGGGAAAGAGATGGTGCTATACGTCCTGTAGAGCTTCATCTTTGGGGGCCTACCCCCCCAAGCGCGTCAATAGTGCCACGGAGCGTCTTACAGACTACGGTGAGCTGGTCTTTTGCTCGCCTTACCTCTAATGACCTATTTACGATGCATTCCAGTAGCAATTAAGTCGGAGGTAAGGATAGTAGTAATGTTTATGCTAAGGCCAGATACGCACGGACGTGTTTTAGTCGCGGCGATTTTTTTTCGCGTATTGGATTTTCGACGCACCGCTTAGCGCCGAGAGTTGAATATCCAACAGTGTGTTTTCTTGACGCGCTGGGATACGCACTGAATTCGCTTTGTTAGATTCTCAATGCTCGGCTCAATACCGAGACTTGATAATCCAGAGTACGAAAAAAAATTGCCGAGATAAAAACACGTCCGAGCGAACGTCAGCTAAGTATAGATAAATATGAGGAACGCTTCTTGTACCTTTCCCCTTTCCGATAAAAGCGCGTAGTTACTTTCATGGGCATTCCACAAGCAGGAGTTGGATTCCAATTGCTACGTACGAGTTATGAATCACATGCGGCCTGCATGTGATGCATAACTCGTACGCACGACATGTGGCATCATTTACATGTTCTAAGTTTACTAGCGACCTTGTCTTTTGACCTCTATAATCTTTTGGAAGAACATTATCACAAGTTTATAAATAACTAGCTTCTGCCCACGACTTCGTCCGTATCCAATGCAAAAAGAAATTTTCCCCTTTCAAATAAATTTTACCTCTTTATAATATTAGTAATATTAGTGTATATGGACGATTCATCGATCCGTTTTAAATGCAAAGCCTTAGATTTCTATAAGCCAATAATAAGATTTTTTTAAATCTGATCCCTCCATCCGAAATATTCCTTCTTGAGCTAACATTTCAGAAAATAACTCAGCAAGTAACTTAGCAATTAAAAACCACTTTGTACTTAATTTATAAACATTATTTATCTTAAAACAAGTAGATAATAATGTCAAAGATCGCTGGTCTTATATTTTTACGCATTTTAAAGTAGTACAAAACTGTGTTAGTTTTTAAATACATCTGCAAAGTGACTGCTCGTGTGTTAAAAATGTGGTTTAAATTAGTATTGCTGTTTATTTTTGGTTTTAGTGGATCTGTGAGTATTTTTATAATAAATAGAAAAAAATTAACCATCGATTTGGGCACGCAGAGGATTTTTTTTGCAGTTTTAACTTAGGGATACACATTGGAACTCTTCAAGCTCATTCATAAGTTTCTTTCGTTTCATTTATTATTTTCCAATGATAATTAATGATAATGATAGTTATATTGAGGAGCTCGTGGCTAAGTAATAACAGCCGCACGGGTCGATCCATCAGGTTAAGCTACGCTTGCCGGGGTTGGTCAGTGGATGGGTGACCATATTTACATACCGTGTACGGGTTGTAGTAGTTAACTCCGTACACCGATTTGTCGTGAAGGTTTGTAAGTTCAGTTAGTATAGAGAAACACCGTTCCACTAAGATGCACTAAATAGTTGAGTTTATTTAAGTTAAAAGTAAGTTACAGTACTAGAGTGGAAGGCGCTTATTTCTCTCAGTTGTTGATAGCTACACAGTTATAAGTTCACTATATTTAAATTCGTTAGTCATGCTATTTTATTACGCTAAATTATGACGCGCATCGTTGGCCTAAAGTAGGTTGCAGAGTAAGCAGAAAAATGTGCGGTGATGAGACCGTACATATTGGCAACCCCCTAAAGAAGCTAAGATGAGTAGAGAGAGAAAGAAACGCCTGTACAAAGTCAAACATTAAAGTAAAAGTAAATAGTTAAACAATTAATCAAAAGTAAAGGCAATGTTGTCTCGGTGTCCTTGAGGTTGACCGTGGCAGTCGTCCGTGGGCGCCTGCTGGTCTTCTTCTCTGGCAGTCGGCTGTCGAGATCCCATTGGTTGAAGTTCGATGTCTTCATGCGTTTGCTTTCTATGTGTCTTCCTCGGAAATCGCTTCCTGAGCAGTGTGCAGTATTTCCTTGTTATGATCCACAGGAAAGTGATGACAGCAATTGTTAGTAATAGGTAACAAATTGCATATTGGTGAACGTCATGATCCGTAATAGTGGACGGTAGTTTCGGCTCGTTCTCTTGTTGGAATCGCAGCTTTTTGTCAATTTCCCCGAAGTCGTTTTTCTTGAGAGTAAAGAGTTCTTGTGGCGCGTTATGAAGTGTGACGTTGACAATGTTGTTTATCGGCGAATTCAGGTTCGGTACATGCATGTCATAGTTTACGTTGAGGTTGCTGTTGTACTGATTGTGCGAAGTGATGGTGAGTTCTTTTGACCGAAGTACGCATCCTTGACTCAAAGTTACAATAGCCGCCGATGTGATAGTTTGCGATATTACGTCGTTTTCACAAACAGTACGTAATTCGCACCTTCCGCAACAAACAACCAGCCAGCTGTTTGATTCTTGCAACTTGATCCATGCCTCCTCGCATGACACGCTGTGTACGTCACACGGTGACGTAGTTGTACGATGACCCAGTAGTTTTGCTTCGCAAGGTGCATTCTTGTTTTGTAAGTTGAACACTGGTATGTTTGCGTTACAAATGAAGTTATCTTGTTGTCTTTTGATGCATTGCTTGAAGTCTTTATCTTGTAGTGAGATGTAAGAATTCTTCTCAAAGTTCACGGCAATGTATTCCGAAGATAACTGCATCAATTTGTAGTTTGACTCCGCCTTGAATGGTATAGCGATAGCCCGATAGTAGGTGAAGTCCTCATTCGAAATTAAAGGAATGTGAACTTCGAACATAAAGTAGTTTTTAGTTATTCGTGCTTTCACGTACAGCAACTTGTAAAGTTCCTTGATATCTTCTCTGATATTTTCTGTCGGCAATGACAGAGTCCTCGGCAGTCTGCCGGATATGTCTTCCAGTTGCTTTACTAGACTGACTGGTGATATCAAGTGCACGTCCATATGTCCACTGTAGACATTAGTTAGAGTGTTCAGGAGCATAGTTTGGATTTCCTTAAGATTTCGTAGTAGTAGTGATGCTGTGAGCGAAGCGGAGTTGAAGTAACTTGTGGCCATCATTATTTGTATTTCTGTTTCAATGCTGCCCAGATTCGTCTTAGTTTCTTCCATGAAGTGTTCTATCATCTTGCATTGAAGCTTGATATTTTCATCGTTTTTCTTCAAAACGTCATTTTGTAGTTGCATGATCGATGTTTGGTTTTTTGCAAGTTCACGCAAATAGTTTTCGTTGAGTTGTATGGCATCAATGTCCTTGTGGTATTTGTCAGCAAACTTCTGGTCTAAGACGCCGAATAAACTGTTTGCTACCATGCCTACTCCGTCAATCAAGCCGCGCTTCTTGCGTTTAGTTAAATGCTTGTGGGGAGCCAGCAGCATGGTGTTGTAGAAGTTGAGTAGTTCCATTTCGTGGGATAGTTGATCCGTCGTAGCTTGGCAATAACTTTTATGGATCTTCTGGCAAAGGTCATTTACACCGTTTATGTATTTTTCAATATGTTGAACGCCCTGCCAGTAGTTAGTTAAGTTGTAGTACGTAAGCAAAGTCCATTCATCGTGAATGAGTTCAATTTTGCCTATGTTGTCATAATAAATCGGTCGCTCAGGTTCCAGGTTGGTAATTTGAGTGCCTGACCTTAGTTGCGAACCATATGATCCATTCACAACTATCAACATTGTGAAAAGAAACATTAAAATGTTTGTAAGACATTTTCTTCCATAGTGTTTTGTTGTGGTAGTTTTTCCAGTTTTTTGTAAATCCGTTTTACATTCTTCATAAGTTTTGTTGCAGTTTGTGTCAATGGGTAGAGCAGATAGTTTTACTACGGGTCGTTTAATGACACCAGTTTGGGTTTTCAGAGTTGTCACTCGAACGTATCCGTCCGCTCCGGGGTGAAGTTCTAACACCTTTCCCATGGCCCATTTTCCTGGCGGCAAATTATTATCCCGGACTAGTACGATGTCCCCCTCGCTGAGGTTTTTCTTGGGATTGTTCCATTTGCTGCGCGTTTGTAGTTGAGTAAGATAGTCGCTTGACCAAGTCTTCCAAAATTGTTGGTGCATATGTTCAGTTAACTGCCATCGTCGGCGTAGAGTAATGCAGTTTTCATTAGTGTAGTCAGCTCGTGGTAAAGACATTGTTGGACCCCCCGTTAGAAAGTGACCTGGTGTCAGGTAGTTATAAAATTCTTCGGGGTCTTCAGTGAGCTGGCAAAGCGGCCTGGAGTTCATGCACGCTTCTATCTTCGCAAGCAGGGTAGTAAATTCCTCGTACGTCAGTTTTTGGTCTCCTAGCACCCGACGAAGGTGATACTTCATCGACTTGACCGCTGCTTCCCATAGTCCACCAGCAGTCGGCCAAGCGGGCGCATTAAAATGCCATTGTACTCCCATGTCTGCGATGTTATTGAAGAAGTTTGGCGATAAGATTTGCTTGAAGTCTTCAAACTCTTTCTGAAGCAACCTTGATGCGCCTATGAAATTTGTGCCACAGTCCGAGTAGACGTGACTTGGTGTACCGCGCCTAGAGCACATTCTCTGGAAGGCTGCTATAAAAGTTTCGGTGCTTAAGTCGGATGCAAGTTCGATGTGCACAGCCTTTGTCACCATGCATACGAATATGCATATGTAACCCTTTGACGTTCGAACCCCTCTTCCTTTGTTGAGTCTGACTTCAACGTGTCCTGTGAAGTCAACTCCCGTGTGGGTAAACGGGCGCGAAGGTGTTACTCGTTGTGGTGGCAGTTCTCCCATGATTTGGTTCATCTCCGACGGGTTGTAGCGGTGGCAGCGCACACAGCGCCGTAGTTCAGCTTTCACCGCTCTGTTACCGCCAACGATCCAGTACCGTTGCCGGATGTACACTAAAGTTAGTCTGGCTCCTCCGTGTAAAGTCGTCAGGTGAGCTTGATGAATCACCAACTCAGTTAGTCGTCCACCCTTAGGTAGAATGATTGGATTCTTCATCTCAAAAGGTAGACTGGAATGGTTCAGTCGACCCCCGACTCGGATTAAGCCGTTGTTGTCCAAGTATGGTTTAAGTTTAAAAATATTGCTTTTTGTTGAAATAGTTTCTTTCTTCATAAGTTGTTTATATTCTTGCATAATTTCCGTTTGTTGCACATATTTTATTATTTGTTCATTTGCGTTGTTTAATTCGCATAAAGTGAGGCATCCGGTGTCACGTTTCGTGTTATTACGTGCGTTTCCGATAAATCGTTGTATCCATGCTACAATTCTGATCGCTTTGGTCAATGAACTGCAATTAGTTAATAAGTTATGAATACAATTGTTGGTCTCTGTGTTCATAGAGTTCGATTTCGCTTGGTAAACGCTGCCTATGTTAGTTGTAAATGTGCATGTTATGTTTTCTTCACGACTTTGTTCTTGGAAGGTATTCAGAAATGTAGGACCTTCCCACCACAGACTGAATGTTGTTAGCTTGGTTGGTATCAATCCTCTTGATGCACAGTCTGCAGGGTTATCTTGTGACTTCACATAACGCCATTGTTCGGCTGGTATGATTTGTCTTATTTTTACAACTCGATTGGCGACGTATTTTTCTCTTTTAGATGCATCCCCCTGTATCCATGCCAGGACCACTTGGGAATCACACCAAACGCTCGTAGTTATTTCGAAACCATTCAGAGGTTCTCTGATTTTTTCGATGAGTTGCGATAGTAAGAGTGCGCCGCAAAGTTCAAGTTTCGGTAATGTGATCGTTTGTGATAACGGTGCTACTCTTGTTTTAGCAGCAAGTAATGTTATTGTTGGCTTGTTATGTTCATCTCTGACGCAGCTGTAAACCACGCAGGAGTAAGCCTTTTCGCTGGCGTCGCAAAATCCAAATAGTTCGATCTTCTGGTTCGTTGAACCAATCCAGCGCTTGATTTTCATGTGTTTTACATTGGGTATGTCAGCTCTTAGTTTTAGCCACTTATCTGCTATGTGTGACGGTAGCTGATCATCCCAATCAAGTTTGTTTACCCATACTTCTTGAAATATAATTTTTGCCGCAATAGTTATGGGTGATAGCCAACCCAGCGGATCATAAAGTTGTGAAATTTCTGAAAGTAGCCGCCTTTTTTTAGTTATTTCCGGTCGACATTTTTCTTCAAATTTCCAGTTAAACACAAATGTGTCAGCATGCGGATTCCAACCTAGTCCTAAGGTTTTCATGGATTCCTCCTGCTTGAAGTCAAAAGTTATTCTGTGTGAAATCTGATCATCACTTAAGTTCTTTAACAATGCTGGATCATTGCTGGACCACTTGCGTAAGTTCATCCCGGCTCCCTTTAACATATCGATAAGCGATGTCTGGAGTTCCTGGGCCGCTTCCAGTGAGTTGTGGTCGCTTATGACGTCATCGACGTATGCTTCGTTCAGTAGTACTTTGGCTGCCGTGGGGTATTTGTAGCCATCATCGTATGCAAGTTGTTTGATGGTTCTCATGGCTAGCCAGGGTGCGCACTTAGTGCCATAAGTGACGGTGCAAAGTTGATACTCTTGCAGTTTCTCTGACGGTGTAGTTCGCCAAATAATTTTCTGCAAGTGTTGTTGTTCCTCAGACAGCCAAATACATCGATACATTTTCTCGATGTCAGCTGTAAAGGCGTATTTGTAGGTTCTCCAATTTATAATAAGTTCTTGGATATCTTTTTGTAGGTTGGGGCCCTTTTCTTGTAGGCTGTTCAGGCTGTATCCCGTTTTAGTTTTCTGAGATGCATTGAAGACAACTCTGAGTTTCGTGGTAGTAGATTCTTCACGAAGGACTCCGTGATGTGGTAAGAAACATTCAGTAGTTAAAGATGTCATGGGTTTTGCTGGTTTCATATGGCCTAACTCCAGGTTTTCCCTAAGGAACTCTCTGTATAACAATTCAAGTCGGCTATTTCTTTGAAACCTTTTTTCTAGTTGCAGCAATTGTGATACTGCGATCGTTTTCGATGTGCCGATTTTATTTTCATAATTCGGACATAAAGGCATCTTCACAATGTATCTTCCATCTGACCCACGGCGAGTAGCTTTCTTGTAGTAAGTTTCACATTGATCCTCTTGAGATAGGTCAGTGTTGGTTTTGGTGACGTCTTCACACTCCCAAAATTTGGTTATTTCCGCCAAGTCAAGCAGTGTGACGTGACAGTTAAAAGTTTCTAGTTTTCCACACAAAATCCATCCCAGCTGTGTCTGTTGCGCAACGGGTGACTTTGGTGCGCCTTTAAGTATTCCATCTTGTATTATTTCAGCGTATACGTCAGCTCCAAGCAGTATGTCAACAGACCTTGAAATGTTAAAATCAGGGTCCGCTAGTTTTAAGTTTTGCAAATGCGACCAGTCTGGTCGTTCAAATGTGTTGTTTGGTAGTTTATTGATTAGTTTCTTCATAATCAATGCTTCAGTGTTGAAAGTATATTCGGAGTGGATAGATTTGCATGTTAGGTTAAGGCGTCCTTTACAGTCACCTGATACAGTTCCCACTCCAGATATCTTCGCAGTTAGTTTGTTTCTTGGCAGCCTTAAGAGTTGTGCTGCATTTTCAGTTATTAAGTTAACTTGTGAGCCCTGATCTACGAGCGCACGAAGAGTTATGTAAGTCCCATCTATCGATTTGACCTTAACTTGGACGGTTGTCAGTAAAACTTCCATTTCGCTGGCTGATAGATGATTTGAACTCGGCGTTTCAGTTTCCTTCGAAGGTCGTTGACCTGAGCGATGGTTTTCATTGCTCGTCGAAGGTGTATTTTTGTAGGAATTGTTGTAATGTAAGAGCGTATGATGCTTCATATTACATTCCTTACAAGTTTTCGTAGAGTTGCAAGTTTGGTTTTCGTGACTAAACAAACAGTTTTTGCATAGCCGCAATTTTGCAACTGTGCTATTTCGTTGCTTTGTATCCAAGTCAATAAACTGCTGACATCGCATCAAAACATGATTGTTTTTGCAAAGAGGGCACTGCCCGTATGAAGTGTGGTAAGTTTTTGGAACCCACTTCTTATTATCGAAGTTTTTTCGAGGTCCATGTTTTTCAGTTCCAGCTGACTTCTCTGAACTCTGTATGTCCTTCTTTGAAGTCTTCATGGTTTCAAACGCCATAAACTGGTTTTCTAAGTACATCAAAAATTCTTGTAGTGTTGGCACTTCTCTGTTATCGTGCAAGTTCTTTATGTATTCGTTGTAGGTCACACAGTCTAGTTTCTGTGACATCAGATGAACAATCATTGGATCCCAACTGGTTATATCAAAACCAATGTTTGTCAAACCGTTTAGACATTCCGTTGTTACGTCATGCAGCTTCTTTAAGTTGTAAGCGTCTGGCTTCTGTATGACAGGCAACTGCAGCATAGTGTTCATGTATGATGAGAATTGTAGTCGACGGTTGTTGTACCGTTGATTCAGTATATCCCAACACGAAGTGTAGTTGTCAGCGCTGATGCTCAAGTGTTGCACCAGTCTTTCTGCTTCACCTTTCAGCCTGGTCTTCAGATGCTGCATTTTTTGAGCTTTGTTCAATGTCGGGTTTTTGTGTATGGTTTCCAGGAACAGATCTTTGAAAGATATCCATTTGCTGTAGTGTCCTGAAAATTCTGGGATCTCGATTCTCGGTGCTGAATGTTGGTGGTGAGCGGTGGACCACATCTTGCTTCAGTTGTTTCCTTATTTCGTCATATTTTGCTTCGATGCTGTTGAACTTGTCATAGTACGTATGTTTCGAACCTTTAAGTAAGGCTTCCAGTTCCCAATGAGTATTGTCAACAGCTTCCCACTTCGACTTCAAGATTGACAAGTGATCGTCAAGTTCCCATTTTTCGGCTAAGACTTCAAAATCAATTTTTTCCATAGTCCGATCGATGGCCTTGAAGTTGCATTCCTGTTTAGTTAGCAAAGTCTTGGTCTTCTCATCAGTTTCTCCTCTCGACAAGTCTGTCAGGTCGAATTTGACGTTTTCTTCAGTAGTTTGCAGCAATTTTAAAATGTCTGCTTTAGTTGTTTCGTACATGGTCTTTGTCTTACCGTGCACATCTTCCACAAAATAGTTTATGTTCCTGTCTTCAATTTCTTGCAACAGCAATGTATGCCGAGCATTGAAATCCATCCATTGAGCTTCTAACGAGGACAGCCGCTTGTTCAAGTAATCCGTTGTTTTTCTAGTTTTGGTATCCTTGTTATAGTTGGCGCATAATGTTTTGATGTTTTCAAAACATGTTGATTGAAGCGACAGCTTATTCATCTTGATTATAGATGATAGCTTCCTTGTAGGTCACAAAATACCTTTTCAAAAGTTCCAAAGTTTCTCCTTTGTAGTTGTTGTTAGTTTCAGATGTTGAAGGCTCTTCCAGTAGTCGAAGGCTCTTCTAGTAGTCGTAGTTAGTTCCCGTAGTTGAAGGCTCTTCCAGGAGTCGAAGGCTCTTCTAGTGGTTGTAGTTAGTTCCAGTAGTTGAAGGCTCTTCCAGTAGTCGAAGGCTCTTCTAGTAGTTGTAGTTGTAGTTCCAGTAGGTGAAGGCTCTTCCAGTAGTCGAAGGCTCTTCTTATAGTTGTAGTTAGTTCCAGTAGTTGAAGGCTCTTCCAGTAGTCGAAGGCTCTTCTAGTAGTTGTAGTTGGTTCCGGTACTCAATGTGCCTGTACTCTGGCTAGGTATTTGCGCCTTCTCAATCCAACTGGGGCGACCCTCTTCCGGGAGACCAGCTGAACCGATTCGCTACCGTAACAAGAGACACAAACACACTAAGATACACGAAGGCTCGAAGGACCATAAATGTACGGGTTGTAGTAGTTAACTCCGTACACCGATTTGTCGTGAAGGTTTGTAAGTTCAGTTAGTATAGAGAAACACCGTTCCACTAAGATGCACTAAATAGTTGAGTTTATTTAAGTTAAAAGTAAGTTACAGTACTAGAGTGGAAGGCGCTTATTTCTCTCAGTTGTTGATAGCTACACAGTTATAAGTTCACTATATTTAAATTCGTTAGTCATGCTATTTTATTACGCTAAATTATGACGCGCATCGTTGGCCTAAAGTAGGTTGCAGAGTAAGCAGAAAAATGTGCGGTGATGAGACCGTACATACCGAGACTCCTCCGTGCCTCGGAAAGCACGTTAAGCCGTTGGTCTCGGTTGTCATTCGTGGATCTTTGACAGTCGTTACGAGTCGTCAGAAGCCCGAAAGTCTGACACCAGTCTTACCAAGGAGTATCGTATTACCCAGTTACTGGATTGTGGAGGTCAGATGCGCAGTCGCTCCATGTAAAATACTGGTATTCAGCTGCATCCAGTTAGACTGGAAGCCGACCCCAAGATAGTTGGGAAAAGGCTAGGAAGACGGAAGAGGAGTTAGTTTTAATCATGATCGGGCAGCTTGAGTAATTTATGCGGTCTACCCAAATATTCTTTTTTTGGTATTGTTCGTTCGTTGAACTCCTTAAGTTCTGAGTTGAGCAGCACGATTACAGACAAATGCGTGCACTGACTGGACAAGTCCACCCAATCTGTGTGGTTCTTTCCTAAAAAGACCATTTCAGACACCACTATACTCATGTTCTTCACATGATCTGACCAAGATTATGTCTGCACTTTTAAAAAGACTGTGGCCTCTGGTAAGTTTGTTTCGGCCTTTCTACTCATAGTCAGGTAGGAAATGCCGAACTCATCTAGTTTTAAAATATGATTAAGGTTTTTTTTTCGTGTGGATAGTGACTAACCTGGTGTCAGAGTTTTAAAGCCGCCCATGGGCCTCTGATTGACTTCACATGCCATCGAGAAATATCTCTCAGACATGCCGGTTTCGTCACGATGTTTTCCTTCACTGTTTTTGAAGCAAGTGATAATTATACAATACGCACATGAATCCGAAAAGTCAGAGGTGCGTGTCTTGGGTTCGAACTCGAGACCTATGACTTGGCAGTCCGACGGTCATACCACTAAGCTATCACTGCTCGCGACTGCAGGATTGACGTGTAAATGTATTTTGTACAAACCTAATTCAATCAATCAATCTGCCTAGCCTTTTCCCAACTATTTTGGGGTCGGCTTCCAGTCTAACCGAATGCAGCTGAATACCAGTATTTTACATGGAGCGACTGCCTATCTGACCTCCACAACCCAATATCTGGGTAATACGATACCCCTTGGTAAGACTGGTGTCAGACTTTCGGGCTTCTGACGACTCGTAACGACTGTCAAGGATCCACGAATGACAGCCGGGACCACCGGCTTATCGTGCTTTCCGAGACACGGAGGAGTCTCGGTATGTAAAGATGGTCACCCATCCACTGACCAACCCCGGCAAGCGTAGCTTAACCTGATGGATTGACCAGTGCGGCTTGTTATTACTTAGCCACGAGCTCCTCAAACCTAAAAACACAAACCTAATTACAGAAATAAAATAATTTATCAATACGAACATTATAATAAAACTAAAATAAATAAGACTATTCTTCTGCTTCTTTGATAGTACTGTATATTTTAAAATATTCGATTCACAACTTATGACAGTGATGCTAAGGATAGAAACCTCATTTATCATAACAATGAACAATTATGGGAGAATATCGCAATAATGACTGCATTTGACTGCCGATTAGAGCTCATGGTAAGCAAATAGGCGCCTTCACCGCGAAATGATTATAGCGTAGTCACTGCAGTGACCAGTGATACAAGTTTATAACAACATCCATAGAAAAAGGTGGACATCCTTATTTCATAGCTAAAAACTAGCTGAAATTAAATCTTATAAAGGGTATCAACTCTCTCTTAAGGGGAATGCACCAAGGTAGCCCGCGGAATTAAAATTTTCTTAGATTTTTTGCAATTTGCAGGTCAGTGTCAAGTTGTATCTTGATTAAAATATGATTTGCGAGCGTAACCAATATGGTTTTACAGAATTATAATCATTAGAATCAGCAATACAACTCCTTTGGTTAGAATAAATCCCAAATGTCGTGATTTCATGAAATAGTCATTTAAAGGGATTACATGAACTTATAGAGTTGTACTGATGATTTCTTTGACTATAATTTTATAAATAAACATTTGATATGGTCGCAAATCATATTTATATCAACATACAACTTGATACTGACAAGCAAATTGCAAAAAACGTAAGAAAATTTGAATTTCGCGGGCTACCCTGACGCTTTCACCTTAAGGTAGCCCGCGAAATTCAAATTTTTCTTTAGATTTTTGCAATTTGCTTGTCAGTATCAGCGTCTATATTGATTAAAATATGATTCACGACCGTTACAAATATGGCTTTACAGAATTATAATCATTACAATCAGCAAAACAACTCTTAGAGTTATGGGTCATCAAAAGGGACACGTTGTATAAACACATATTTTGAGTTCAGAAAACGAAATATAAATCATCACATTGCAGGCGAAAGACATCTACTGCTGGACGACAATATTATAGATATGCAAATACATAGTTATGAGCAACAGATTATTTTCGCAAACCTTTATCTTCCAGTTGACAACTTCATTCGATCTTCGCGGTGTCCTCGATGGCAACCGCATGGCTGGCATCCCGCTGGGGATGACCCTTGGTGCTGGAGAGCTGGACGTGGAAGGCATCTGCACGAAGCCTGGCATGGCTTGCCAGAACTGTACCCAGTCAGTGACATGTGTCCCGCTACCTGTGGGTTGGCTGAAGGTAAGGAGTTCTTGGAGAAGTGTTGGTTGGTACGTGGTTTCGTACAACAGCAGCAGAAAGACAGCAGGAAATGTCATGTAAAACCTGTTTAACCTTGCTCCCAGGCTTAAAAACCCCAGTCCATTTCTGTGTGAATACTCTTGTATTCTAAACACACAGGTCAGGGGGGGTCAGGTGTTCTTGCTTGTAGTCACAGGACGTAACCTTCAATTGTGTTACTCTAAGTAAGAACTTACAGTATCAGAATTGAAGGTTACGTCCTGTGACTGAGGAGTTGTGAACGTAGTCTCTCCTAAAAAAAACTTATACTATATTTTAAAGAAAGAAACAAAGAACAATATTTTAGTTGGGACACGCACAGGAAATACAAACAGTAATAAAAAAAAACTGAAAGGAGCATCTAAAACACTAACAATAAAAAGAGTTCGAATAAACCAAAAATAAAAATTAAAACTATTAAGGTGCAACTAGTCGCGGGGTCGAACTCAATGGTGGGCATGGCCAAAAACCACACTGTCTCACCTGGCATCGTGTCCGACAGAGATAGTATCAGTGATGAGCAGTTAGAAGCTGATCTACATGGACAACGTATAGTTCGCACGCACAGAAACACCGTACCGACCAATTTTAGTAAAACGAGCGCGTCAAAAATTACGAAAAGGCCTTTGGAAAAAAGGTTTTTCTGAAATAACCACTGCATAAATCAATTACCAATAAAATTTATTGAAATCTTCGTAAATTTTTCTGTGTCGGTACGGATTTTGTTTTCGAGATTTCATACTTCTTGTATTACTTATTTACGCCCAAAGTTGCGATAAAATTAGCAAGAAAAACGAATCTTTGTTGGCTCATAACTTTTTAATGGCTTTTTATTTTAGTATTCTGCTTCCGTACAGACAATTTTAATAATGAGACCTAACGATATCATATTTAACTTTGAATGTACGATGTCAAATAGTGGAGTAAAACCCCTCCGAAGTTTGTATGGAAAAAATATCAAATTGTTTCACCTTAACGCCTGTGCGAGGCCAAAAAAATGCATCAATCCTTTGTAACTTCGGAGAAATTCTAGGCCTATAAGCCTCCTTTTGACTGCTATTGTCTTAGTTCGTCGATCAGGGTTCCTCCTCGAATAAACCTCAAACTTCTTATTATTTTTTCAGGTTCCTCTAGAAGAGTGCCAAGAAGGCTTCACATGCAATGCTCATCTAGGGCAGTGCTCCAGTGTACCTGCGCCTGAATGTAGCGAAGCTGCTCAGGAATTTGAACATAGCTGTGAACAAGTCAGTAGATACATATTAATTATCAAAATTGCATTTACGTGAGTCGAGAAGAAAATGCTTTTCTGTTCAACTCTGTCGTATTTGCATTAAAAAAAATCAAACAATTCATTAAAAAAAAAAATTTTTTTTGATGTTACAATAACGCTCAATCTTTTTTAAAAAGATTACATGACCTTTTATGAACATTTAAATCTCGTCAGAGATTTGTCGATAAAGACAAAGAATTTAGTAGAAAAGGACATCAAACAGATTTTTGAGTATAGTGTCTGATTACAAACATTATGATGAGTCACCACGATAAAATTCTAAATAAATTTCTTCAGGTTGGAATATTCCCAGACGCCCACGATTGCCGTAAGTTTCATCTCTGCTCGCCACCCGAAGGTTTGCCTGACGGTAGACCCGCTGATCGTAGAGCAGCTCTATGTCCAAGACATTATGGCTACAACCCTGCCTCAGCACAGTGTTCAGTAAGTTTTATTTTGCGCATATACCTCTGTTGAAGTTTATTAAAATAGAAAAAAAAACTGGGAAGCTATAAGGTATACAGGATGGAAGGGTAAACACCGTTGTCACTTAAACTATGGGTAGTTGGCTTAAATATAAACATAAAAAACCGAGTAAAAAAAAATTACGTTATTTTCTTTAACAAATATTAAAAAGGTTATTGTCCGACACCGTCCGCAAATTCATGGATATGCGCCCGCCCGAGTGATGTAATCGATCGCCGCCCGTCCTACCTACCTACACAACACATGAATAAATACAATACAACCTTTTCCTGGCTTAAGACAGTCAAAAATACCTACCTTAGGAATTGCGTGACGATTCTAAATTTACATCTTTAACAAAAAAAGTTGTGATTTTCCATTGAATTTATGTTCTATAAACGAAACCAAACCACTGGTTTGAAGGATAACGGTGTTTACCCTAACACCCTGTATAGCCAAATACAAATAGTTTCTCGAAAGCTTACCAGTTTTTGAAGTGAAAACTTCTTTAGCGGCGTTGTGCACTTTTTTTGGGATGGGTAAGAAATGTTAAACTCGCGTCAGGACGTGACTGTAAGATCCGTCGCCTAGCAACCGACAAAGTAAGTATCAAAATAAATTCAATTAATTAAGTCTTTGACATTACGTAAAAGATAGCGAAGTAAGAAATTTTACCCATATTGATGGGTAAAAAAACCAGTCAAAACATACTTCATGAAAAGTTTAAATAAATTGTTTATTTTAGTTAGACTATATTTTGAAAATAAATAAATATACTACTAATGAGTATTGTATTTAACCACATAAATTTTATTATAGTACTTTTATATTGATAAATAAAGCAATTCGTGCGAAATTATTCCCTAACTATTCCAAAATATTCAAAAATGCACAACGTTAATGTTCAAGTTTTCACTTCTGCCGGCACACCCGTTGTTTTTTTTTTGGTATATTCTACAATAGACTCCGTAAAGTTATTAAACAGAGCTTAAGAAAATGAAAAAAACCTGACACAACGCTAACTCCTTATCTGTTTCTCATTTCAGATAAAACTGGAACACAGCCAGTGCACCGACAGACCAGTCCCAGAATGTAAAACCATTGGCCAGCATGGAGTCCTGGCCTTAAGCTCCAACCATTACTACGTCTGCCTCACCAAGAACGGAGTGCTACACCCTCAGATCTTCATCTGTCCCCACGGCTGGCATTTCTGGGGAGAATTCTGCCAACCAGAACCTGAGAAGAAACCAACAGAGAATACTAAAGTTAAAGATAGCTCAGAAGAAAACGGTTCAGAAGAGACACTTGATGAGAATACTACAGAAGAAAATGCAATAGTAGAAGCCACAACAAATAGAATGGATAGTTTCTTCTCAACGGAGAAGTCGACAACTAATGCTCCTGACACTTTCTTGGCTGACAAGATAGATCTTGCAAATTATCAAACTCCTGATGATGTAGGCGAAAATGAGAATAATGATTATGCCTTGTCAATGGAGTATGGTTTTTAGAGTAACGTGTAGGTAAAAATATTGTAGGAATATACAGGAAACAAAAATATAATGTAGATGATTGAAATTCTATCTATGTATAAATAACGAAATAGAGTTTGCAAAACAATATGCAATTAATAATTTAATTTATCAATAAAACCCAAAAAACCACTTAGCGTTTTTCTTGAATTCCGTACCTGTAATGGGCTGACAAGAGTTATATTTGTGATTCTTTATGAATTTATTCTTGCTTTCACAGCTATTCGTTTTTCTCCACCTTTTGAACGCCATGGTCACATATACGTGACAAGCAAGCGCGTGCCCTGTACGCCGACGACACAAATATGTGAGCATTTTTGTCACATATTTGTGTCGTTGGCGTACTGGGCACGCACTTGCGTTTATGCTCTGGCGTTCACAAGGTTAAAATATAGGTATGGTCGGCGGTCTAATCGTCGCAAGCGCTACTGCTGAGCATGAAGTCCTGGGTTAGATTCCCGGGTCGGGCAAAGTGCTATTGAGTTTTTCTATCTGGAATTTCTCAGTAGCAGCCCGGAGTCTCGATTTGTGCCCGGTTGATGGCAATAGGCTCGCCTCCTATTACATGGGACTTAAACATAACTGATGAAATTTTGGTGTACCTGCTACAGGTACACCTCTGCTCATCCTTTCGGGGAAACAAGGCGTGATGTTATGTTATAGGTATGAATATTCTTAAAGCTTGCTTTACTGTTGGCTCAAAATATACCTGGCCTGTTAAAAATAAAGACTCCTCTAAAAGACAATGGTTATCAACTTATCACCTCTGACAAGTACTGTTGAGTAAAAATCTAATTCAGTCATCGTGGGGTTCACAATAGGACAATTGCGAACGATACCGACCTTTGTGGTGGTACAAAGACGGTGTTATCGCTACCATCTCTGCCAAGCCCCGCTACGACATGGCACAAGCGAGAAGATATGGCGACATATTACTGAATACTTACTTTTTTTTTATTGCTGCATGAGGCTGCTCTTGACCTCGACCTCGAGATGGAAAACGATGGATGAGGTCTACTACCGAAAAATCGAGAAAAGTGACCGTGACACAGAGACGGGCAACTAAAAATAAAACAATAGGTTCTTGTTTAGACCCATATAGGTATATAACTGTTGACGTCTTTATAACAATTGCATTATACAAATAAAACGATCTCAATACATTTAAATTTATGTGCCTGTAATAAATTTTTATTTTTTATCATTTCTAATCAGTACTGATGAATAGGGACAGGTGACTTGACGTACTATATCTAAAATAGGAACGCAAAAAGCGTGAAAAAAGTGACCCGATTCATTTACTAACTCGCAACCGGTTTTAACATGGACCATACAGAATTCTTGCTATAAATTATCCATAGATAAATGAATTCTGTTTATAAATTCTTGCTTCCCAAACCTGTCAGTCACTTTCATTAATCCGTGACATTTGTAAAAAACTAGGTATTTGTTTTTTAAATAAAGATCTGAAATATCTTCCTCATTACAATTTATGCGAAACAACAATTTTATACATCTTTTTGAGAAACATAATAGCATCGTAGTACCATTTCACTGTAAGTTTACAAATACTACCTAGTCAAGACGAAAAATTTATTAGCCAAATAACACGTTGATGGGATGCTGGACTTCTAACAAAATGATAAGGGGAAGGATTAATAAAAAAAATATTGACATCACTAATACTTAACAGTACACCCGCCTTTAACTTACAACATACACCACGCGAGATTAACGGTAAACAAAAAGATGCACCTTTGACATTAACTTTGGAACTGCATACAACTTTCCTCTTATCGCCTCCGCTACCTCCTCTGATATGAACCATACAATATTCTGCACTTTGATTAACAAAAACATACACTAACCTTTGATATTAAATTAACTGGAATTTTGTGTAATGAACTAATGATTTAACAATCTGTACATTATATTATTATTGTAACTTGTTCATTGGTTGCCACATGCTAGAGTATTTTTATTTTGTCGTATAAAAATCGTTCTCGTTATATGGGGGTACAGCACAGTATAAATAAATAACAGTATTATGTCGTCATAGAAAATGGCGCGCGAAATATCAGTGTATGCTACGCCCTAGTATCGAGAGCGCGGTAGTTACGCACGGATGCGGAAGGTTTATCTACCGACCGGCCGTAGGTAATTATTTGAAAGTAACTGCCGAGACATAATACTGATACTTTATTACACTGTCGTATAAGGGATCTGTCATAATCTGGTTGAACATATACTCGGTATTCCTTCAATTACTAAGTAATAATTTACTATAGTCGGTTCCAAAAGTATTTCAAGAAAATGTTAACATATACATCCGAAAACGTACACGTGTTAGCTTACCGAAAAATGTATAAGGCGGCCCGGGTATAAAATAATAGTTTTTCTATGTTTTAAAATATTAGCATGCAGTGCCGCAAACACACATTTAATTAATTTCAGTGTTGGGTGCCTCTGACCCGCGTGGCGCAATTGTCGCGATATGTATGTGGCACCCATATGAAATACATGAAATAGAGGTGACAATGAAAGAGAGAACTTGAAATTCTAGTTTTGAATCACCATTTGAAAACAATATTGTCAAATGCTCAATTTTATAACCTCAATTTTCATCGATGATTTTTAAATTACAATAAATAAAATAATAATGTTATTCAAAGAATAATTGTTGGAAAAAGTAAATATGAAGTTGAGTTTGTTGGGTTAACATTTTCATCAAATAGTTTTGGAACAGATAGTAGTATTGCAAGGCCCTGTTTCACGTTTTTCGCTTCTCACATATCCCATACATCAATTTTCAGGCAGACAAATGAACAAAACCTTATTCACTGTTTGAATATCTGAATTTCCTTTTATTGTCGACTAACTTGTGACACTGCTACTTTTTCAGGATCATGATTCGTTGCCTGCACACTTACAGTTTCTGAAAACAAACATTATATACCTAATTATTTTCACATGCAAACAAAACATTTGAATAATAAAGATGTTCTATCGAGCCCGTTTACGCTTATGACATCGCCCACCGCTTCTAACATACACCCCGCAGCGTTTGAGCAGAGCTGAATAATGGTGTACAAAATATGAACAGCACTCACATAGAACGAATGACATCTTTTATAGAGCTGCAAAGTGTACCAGTACCTACGTACTCCGACACGACAAAATTTGTATTTTGTACACCGTTAGCCAATTCCCAAATGCCTCTTTCATTCATTCAATGAAAGCGTCTTTGAATGAATGATATTCAATGTCAAGCACCAAAAGCTCGCTAGTTTCTCAGTATCCCGCTCCCGCTTATTAAACTGCTTGCCGCTTCTCACAAAACCAATTGCCACAGCAATTGTACAAGGCTAACTGAGCACAAGATATAATACACACTTTGAAAATAGAATGAACACCATGAATCGTATTTCTTGTCTCGCGGCAGTCGTTGTGCCTGCATATCCCGCTACCGCCTGTGACATCGCTTTCCGCTCCTCACATACACCACACAGCATTTGTGCAGGGCTAACGGTGTACAAAAAACGGGCACCTCTGACATTAGACACTAGAATTGCATCACAGTTCACCGTGGGAAGCTTACCTATAGACGCATACGCCGCTACGAGGTAAGTTGTATGGAGTTAGCTTTTTATAAAATCTCAGCATTACCGTCTTCGGCTGACTCTAACCTTTAATTAACGAAAACAAGTCAGTTCTATTTCCACACTGTCTTGTCAAAGGGATTGGTAACTACAAACGCTGACTGAATAGCTATGAGCCAGAGGGTCGATGAAAGGACAGTGAGTTCGAGTTACACACCAAAAATTGGGTTCCCTGTGGACGTCAGAGGGCGTTGTCAGGTTACACTTCAAGGATTAAATATCACATAAAGCTTAGAAGTATGTTTAAGAGTGAAGCTCTTAAACATACTACTTACATTGCGTAGTAAGGCTCCATGTCAAAAGGATTGTTTGTTAAATGAGAAGCCTATGAATGATGAAACTTTTCAAATATTATCCTGGACATAATGATCGGTTTCTACGAGTGCTTACCAAAAAAACACGTGCTATAAGCTGTAAAGAATAGGATGACATCATCATCTTCCAACTTATAAAAAAATTAACATAGACAGCTGCCATTATTATTATTAATTAACATTAAAATACTATTTAAAAAACAAAAAATTGAAAACTGCGACAATGATATTAATATGTCACTATTACCATATTGACCTTTTAATAAATGGGTCATAATTTTGATAAATGAGGTTATTTAAATGTAAAACAGTTTAATAAAAATCGTCTTTTTGTAGGTAATTCGAGCGATTAGTCATAGCTACACCTTGAATTTCGCTAAGGATGCCAGGATAGATCATGTTTATTTAATATTATCATTATGATAGAGGACATCATGAACACATATACAAGAGAATCCTGTTGACATTACTGTTCTCAAAGCAATTGAAGCCTTGAAAAGCACAGACTTTTTTTATGCCCGCAAAAATGCAAACCAAGCGCCGAAATAAGCCAAGGGGATGTTATTATATCCGAAAGGATTTGTAGAGCATTGCCTATACTTGCGGTAGTATGCATTATATTGTCAGGAGCTGATTACCTCAAGTGCCTTAATATTATTCAGCTAAACAACAGCAACCCAAGGGCGGTTTACTTATTAGTGTGGAATGGTTCAAAAAGAAATTGTTATAATTGCTGTGTTAGACAGTAGTAAAAAACAACAGCTGTTTTTTTTTTCTTCATAAAAAGCAAACACTGTTTTCATACTCTTGGAAGAGTTTCTTAGTCACTTTTACCACTCCTCTCGCGTTTATCGATTCGGCTTCTACAAAATTATCGGATAATTAAAATTATTTGCATAAAACAATAAAATTATAATTAAAATTAATAATTCACTCCACACTATCCAGCATCGGCGCGAGCGTTTTGTCAGCCAAAATGCCAAGTCGATTCGAGACTACAGACCGCTACACTGTGTACTGCGACCGAGGTGATTTGATACATCGTGACTGTGCTAAATTACATGTTTGCAAAGTTTTCTCTATTTTACTTAGCTAGTTAGGTATCATAATAATTTAGGGATAAAAATATTTTGAATTTTTCAAACCACAGTTGTTCTGTTTTGTGATTTGAGCTGGCCTTACGACAGCCTTGCTATTTTTTGCAACTATTTATAGCAAAATAAAAAACTACGAAGATATATTTAAATGACATCCAAAATCAATATTTATTGTGATGTAAAATGAAATTTCTTTACTTACGGAATGCCAACATTTTGACCAACTTTAATCAAGCAACAATTTAAATCTACCCATTTCTTTTCAATTCCCTTGCTCAGTTACATCAATCAATTCCTATACATTTCCTGCTTGACCTATTATGTGTTAACTCCATAGAAAATAAATCAGCATCAGAAAACCTAGAAAGGCGCCGAACATTCATAAAAAAGTCATAACTCATCGTTTTCACACCACCAGCCCGTGAACGCGCGAAATCCAATCAAAAGTATCAAGTAGCGTTGCGCCAATCACTTTTTAAGACACACATTTACCGCCAAAGCCGTTCAAGCGGGCACCTTGCTTCACCATTCATTACTGTACCGTACAAACTGATGCACTCGTTGCTAGCTCGAAAAAGCCTGTCTCGAAAAGCCTGAAAACTTCTCTAAAAGCTGTATCACTCATTTTAGCTCGAAATTTTGGGATAACTTGTCCCATTTAGTTTGGCACTACCCCAACACTGTTATTTCTCATTTTGAATTTGAAACTGACATTCGCGAGTTCTGTTTAATTTTTTATTTTATTTATTTTGCGAGTGTTTTTTTTTATTGTGGCTGTTTGAATTTAGATCTCGTTTGCGGAAGGAGGTAAGTTGCTATTTCTTTTTATTATATTTCTTTCTTTTTTCAGTTCAGATTCCAATGTTTTTTATTTTCGTTGCAACCATTTTAAATTGCATTTTATAGTTTCTTAAATACCTGAACGTAAATTGATTTTGCTATTCAATAAAAAAGTGACCTACGTACCCGTTATTACAACTATAAAATTGATTACTAGGTGCCAATACTTATCAATTTTACATTTGAAAACATAATTAGAATGTTTTTGTGTGTTTACTTTATGTGTTAATTCATCGATCAACTGTACAAAGCCTATCAAATTAATATCAACAACAAAAAAACTAATTGCGGTTCTCGGTTGTCCAAACAAAAACGATCGAGAGTAAGAAAAAACAGTTTTTGCGTATGTTTATGTTTTTTGCAAGATATTTTGCGTTTAACTTGTTATTTTTTGTTGCTGTTAAGTAACGTGTCTGTCTGGGTTTAAACTAGAATAAATCAGTTCTTTTTTATTTTAAAAGCGTTTCTCCAGTTTACGTAAGATTTCTTCTGCATTGTGATTCCTTTTGCAGACACAAATCTCACATGTAGGTATTAATCATCTAGAATTTAATCACATATAGACCCGGAATAATAAATTAACTATCTTAGGCACATTAATGTTTTTTCGTACGGGTATTGAACCCGTGACCCGCAACGCAGAACCCGCCTACTTACCTAGCCACTGCACCAACATAACTAAAATGGTAACTCCATACAGTTACTTCTACTATTATTCAATTAAACTCAACAGTTATTACAAATAATAATAACAACGTACGAATTCATTATTCCCGTTAACTTCTTCAACTAAGTGTGCTTGTGTTAAAGTGCTTCGGGCGAGATACGAACCTGCGACCTATCGATCGAATCTTAAAGTGGCAATTTACTTCCTTAGCGCGAGGGTACTGGAATCTAGATAGCCTATGCCGTTCACAGGGCGATGGTCAGAGGTCCTAGTACGAAACTTGAACGTTACTTGAATTCAAACAATTTTTTAACCCAAAATACAACTATTATTGTGTAGCATAATAGCGGCATAATCAGCCTATAATGATCCCACTGCTGGGACACAGGCCTCCTCTCTTCAAGAGGGAGTGGGCTGTAATATACCACGCGGGCCCAGTGCGGGTTGGTAGATGTCACATGTCTTCGTTCGGTTCTAGGACATATTGGTTCCTCACGATGTTTTCCTTGACCGTTTTGATAGCAGTGGTGATGAAATTATTTACACAAAGTAAAGCGCCTACCTATGTTCGAACCCACAGCCTAAAACTCGCAAGTCGGGGTCGTTACCACTGGGCCACCACTGCTCGATCACTTTTATTTATATAGAATCAGGTTCAATTATGCTGGTCGGGACTTTATTGCGCCACTTCTTCTTCCTAGCTAAAGCACCAGGAAGTAGTGAATGGCGTGTTCGGGGACTGTCTTTTTTTGACGCGAGAGGTCACCGCCGCCGATGGCCTCCACGAGGACACGGCGGTGCTCCGCCCAAGACGGGCAGACCTCCACCGTATGCTCCACCGTGTCCTCCGAGCGATCCACTTAAAGGTGACACCCGGGCGTTTCCTCCCGCCTTATCTGGAACAGGAACCGTCCGAAACAGCCGTGTCCCCATTCGGGGATTGTCTCAGCATGACGTAATTTTGACGTTAAAACAGTGCTGATTTTGAATGCGAAAGTTACTCTGTCTGAAGATCTGTCACCTTTTCACGCCTTAGCAGCAGAAAGTATTTTAATAAAAGGCCCACACAGGTAAGCCATGACCTGTGTTAGGAGAAAGGATAATTTTTATCCCAGTAGTACATTCCCGTGGTATAATTTCCGACCTCCACGCGGGTGAACTGTAAAGCTAATTCTTATAAAACTTTAAAGCCACTTGCTAAAAGAATCGTCTCGCTCAAAATTAAATAATTTTATCGATAACAGTATACTGAAACTAAAAGTGAATCAATAACAGTATCGCTCTATCGATACCGTTTCAATACTTATTAATTTACATTGTTCTGTAAAACGGCTCGAAAACGCTTTGTTTTCATAGCGGTATTGTCACTTTTAAAGTGATATTTTTTACACTAAAAAATCCGGCCAAGTGCGTGTCAGACCACGCACAATGACGGGTTCCGTAGTTCAGATGAATTTATCCCAAAAACAAACTTAACATTGTGGTTGAAAAGTATATTCTCCTTTATATCGATTTATATTACGGTCAATTCCCCAACTGCAAATCGAAGATTGCAACCGAAAAAAAAAATGTTTTGTGACAATCTACAAATTAACTATTTTCGGACTTTTTCCTATACATGTGCTGTGGGACCTTGCTTCCCGGCAAGTTTCATGATTCTAGGTCAACGGGAAGTACCCTGTAGGATTTGATTCAACTTGATACTTCTACGCATTCCTTAGAAAAAGGGTCTTGACAGACTGACAGACAGACAACGAAGTGATCTTATAATAGTCTTCCCATTTCTGACACTCCACAAAGAACACAGTACACTTCAATTAGTTACTCATCCACACGCCCCAGAAAACTCTACAAAACAATCCCTCATCAAATCCGAGGATTGACATTGGTCCTTCGAGCCGGATAACTAGTACGTTTAACTGCTGATGGCTAGTTCTATCTTTCCAAGTTTTGATTAATTCACCTACAGAAGGGTACGGACCTTTCTGTAGGTAAATTAATCATAACTTTGTAATCAGAACTTTCAATTTCAGCTTCATTCTTTCTTTTACTCCCACGATTTTCGCGGAAGTACGAGCTGATAAAAAACGGTACTATACCCGTAGTGAAAAGGTGAGTGGCAAGGCTCTGACTTCCTAGCGTGCGCTAAACCTTTTTAACATCTCTTTGAATTAACCCCCCCAGGGTTAACCCATTAACTGAAGTAGGTACATTTGAATAAAATAAATATTACGCTATTCAACATCAATAAAAATTAAATGCTGTTCGTTGCTAAATGCATCACTTCAAAACGGCTGGACCGATTAAAATTTTTAAAGGACATTGTAAAAAATGGCCTATGAATCAACACGTAGGAAACCTTTACTATAATTACTAGTTTTTTTTATAATTTACATTACAACTATTACAATAGAACGGACACTTCATAATTTCGAAAACATTTTAAAAAGTAATTCACATCGGTCTTATTCCCCAGCGCCATTATTTTTTGTTTCAATTTGACGTTTTGAATACGCTCTCTCAGCGCTTGATCTGTGAATAAGGTTTTTAGTTACAAACGGAATAAAGCGATTGAAAGCGCTGTGTGAAACAAGCAATAACAACACTGACAGTCGATAAATTGACAGATGATACTTTGACATGTAATAGTAATGACAGTGTCATTTTGTCTCAGTGCATTTTTATAATGGTCATAACTCAGAACTATAAATAAATTAGTTTAAAGAAATAATGCTCGACATCAGAGGCATTAGGTCGGATGTATGGATCCGACCAAAATGACTTTTTAGTACAGCGATATTAAGGTTTTGTTTCTCTTTTTAACAAACTGACTTTGGTATTTCTATCTCGTACCGTTGACAAGATACACACATGCATAAAGACGGATTTGCAGACTTTTTTAAATGTCTGGGAGGCATAAACTTTTATTTTAACTTACACCCCTGTGCACCAAATAATTAATAGTTTTATGAGCCGTATTTAAGTTTAAGCTATTATGCATATAAAATGTTTGGTCTCACATGCTGGTCGCTTCAGCAGATAAGCCTTTATACATCTAAAGCTTACAATAAAATAATAGTACGTATCTTCAAATACAGCATTATGTTTAAAAAAATGTTGCTTAATGCTACAATGCATAAAGTCTGCTATCGATATGAGACGTTCTTGTTGTAATAACACCAATTTTGTTGTGGTTTTTTGTACTTTTAAGGAATTCCAACCTTATGCCTCCAAAAATGTATTCAATAATTTAAAATACTTGGTCGGTACTAAAGATAGTTTGAATATTTACGTATCACATCGTGTCGTAATGAGCTCTCGTGGCGCGTTAGCGCATGGCGCGCGACATAAACCAATTATTGATAAATGAATGTGAGTTTTTTTTTGTATAACAGTGGTAAAATTATATTGTTTGTATTTGCGTTTAATTACAGTCATGGAGGACAACAAATATACAGTAAGTCCCTAAACCAGCCTATAATATTATACTTGTGATTGTTGCACTTGGCTGCACAACTAAAAAATATTTTCTAACGATCTTTTGAACCTAATATTTTTTATGTATTGTAGTTTAGACACCTAAAGATACTATTGTAAGCAAATTTGGATTGGGCAATAATAAATATTTTGTTATAGAAGTACCTATATGGGTGTGATTGATAATAACATACCTAATATAAATACGAGAGTAATTAACTATTTCGAACCTCCGACACAAAGAAGGGTGATTCAAGTTTAAAACGTCTGCTTGTCTATCTTAGGACAGACATTGGCTTCCAAATGCATGGACCGATTTTTAATGCAGTATTTTTTTCGAACGTCTTTCTTCTTAGAAAGTAAAAGTTAGCATAATAATGACCTAAGTAGGTACTTACAGGTATATTACTTGAGCAGAGACTCCGATACCAGGATCTCTGTCCGCCTGGAAAAGGACTTTACCTTGCAAACGACCGTAGCTAAATCACGTTGCTCTTTGTAGCAATGTATTCATACGAGTGTGGAAGGTCGTGCACCTTGAGGAAATGGTGTGTTGGCAGTGCTGTGCAACGCTGTTGTATCCACTCTACTGCTGGTGCAGCGATTCTTGTCAAACCTACCGGGTTGGAAATGTGTAAATGATACCTTTGCTATTGCAAGCGCCTATAAGCAGCGGTAACCGCTTACGATCAGGCGAGCCGCATGCTTGTTTGCCACCTCAGGTGTTGTATTAGAAAATACTTAGGTACTTACTTGTTGTATTATTCTTGCAGAACACAGGGCCGTTGTAGATTACGGCAGTAATGACAGCGTTAAAGATAAAAATTATGAACCGAGGGAAGAGGATGACTCAAGTTTCCTAACATCACATAGCAAGATGCCTATTCTCACCAGAAAAGTCTAATAATGTTTTTATTAAAAACAATGCAAAGTTCCAATCAAAAGACACTTAATATCATCACCTAATAAAAATTCAACTAAAGGTCAAGTACATGCAGAGAACGCTAGACTTCTGAATGAATAACAATTGAAGATCTTTGAGGGCTACATAGTTTATTCCTGATTTTTACAAATGTTTTTATTCACCCATCAAGAAAAGATCACGTGTAGAGAGAACAATGATTTACATTCATGAAATTTGTGAATTGAGTGTTGATTTCGATGCACCATGCACTGACAATACAATATTTTTACCCAAAACCAAACAGTTCAAAAGCGGTGGTTTGCTATGAAAAAACAAAAAACGATATTTGACTTGACCGTGACAAAAATACCAATATTGGTTTTAGCGTTCGACAATAACCCTATGATGGCTGTTGCCTTATGTACATACTTGAATTATGATCATTGTTGTTATGAAATATAATATGAAATCATGTCTGTACAATGTCTTACTGCAAAGTTTGACTTATGCATGTACAATGCGGATAACAGATCAGAATGTTTTATATCTAAGATCTTAATACTACATGTCAATATAAAACTCTAAGTTCATCACCCAAAATTGCAAGCATAAAGTCGGATGGAAACTTAAACTTGAAGTTTTAATCAAAAATCTATTATATTTCAGGCATAACATCGGATGTAAGAGATTTAATAAATAAAAAATTGTACTAAATTTATTTTAACAATTAGGGTGATGCTTATAATAAGAAGCGAAAGGTACTATTTTCTACCAAATATTAAAAAAAGAATACATTTAAATACTCATGTTTTAATAAAAATATGAACAAAAAAGATTGTCAGTTTTATTTTTGCTCTCCTGTAAAGTTCGAATTTTGTACATCCGACCTTATGCATCTGATGTCGAGAATGGTTCTGACCAACTAATAGATAAATGCACCTACATAATATGTAATGAAACGTTTGAAGATATAATCGAATGTATTTTTACTAATATACGCTAAGTTAATATGTTTCTATTGTCCTAATTATAACCCCAAAATCCGAAAGTGTTTTAGATTTTTCTACAATTCTCAGTAGTGTCCGTCATTTTAATTTGTTTTCAATAGAATATATGCATTATATAGAACACAGAAAGTACATTCACGTCTCTGTTGGTTCTTAGGCGAACGATGTATGGACGCCGAACAATGTCCTTTAACATTCATATTTACCGAATCAGGTTCTAAGGAAAAAAAAAAAAAATAAGTTGCCAAACTGGAAAATTCGAGAAAACTGAAAGTGTATTTTCTAAGGAAAAGGAATTATTAAAATTTTGACAGGACAACGTCTATCGGGACAGCTAGTATTGAATAAATAAATTATCATGACATCAAACAGCATAAAATCGATAGCCATCGCATCCGTATATCCGCTCTTGTATCTAAAACAACCATCAAACTACTGGCATAAATTTTGTCTAAATCAAATGCCATCGCAGATATAGCCGGCAGCTAAAATTATGTAGTCAAAATAATTAATAATTAGTTGTTGTTAAAATGTTACTAGCGCTTTCCGAACTGCGCCGTAAAACAGTAATTTTGGTAATTGAAATCTAAATGTTAACGACTTCTAAGTAAGACTCTAAGAACAAAAGTTCAATTAGTAGTAAGAAACACAATGAACAGTAAATAGTCAGGATTAGTTCATCCTAACTAATATTATAGGAAGGTCTTTGATATCAGAGAGCGTATAATGGAACTGAAATGGAGTGGGCCAGGACACCTGATAAGGCGCTGTGATGACAAATGGAGTAAAGCTGTGACAGAGTGCCGTCCTAGGATTGAAAGACGAGATGTCGGTCGTTATTTGAATCAGGCGTGCAAAAAAGAACCCTGTAAGAAATCGACACGTGTTTCACCTCTCAACGAGGCATCCTCAGGATGACGATTGACTGTTGCGATCACGGACGTGACGTGTTGCCACATCAAGCGCCGAACGCAGAGTGACAACACTCACAACTAAATATAACTCGTCTATTGTAACTCCTTTTTTGAGACGTCGCGGTCGGTCGTCCGGCGGCGATGGGCGAGAGACATCGTTGCCTTCGCGCAAAACCTGGATGAGGCTGGGACAGGAGCGTGGGCATTGGCACAAGAAAAGAGAAGCGTATGCCCAGTAGTGGGGGAAGTCGGGCTGGGGATGATGATGATGATGATGAAGATTTGAAATGGGGATACTTTGAACCCTAGGGAAGGACATAGGCTACTTTTTATCGACATACCATCGCGAGCTGGTTAGTTATAAAACTTACCAACTACATAATCTGGCTATAATGTCCCCACTGGTGGGACACGGCCCTCCTCTCTGTGTGAAGGAGTGGGCTATTAATCGACCATGGGGGCCCTGGGTGGGTTGGCCATGTCTGCCTAGTTCGTGCCATTGCTGCAGGGGAGTTTGTTGCGCCACTTCTTCTTCCCAGCTAAAGCACTAGGAAGTGGTGAAGGGCGGGCGTTTTTTGGGGGACTGTCTTATGTAATATTGACGTTCGAAAAGTGCTGATTCTCAGCATAGTTTGGATAAATGACTTTTGATTTTATTAGAAGTATAGGTACATTTAGCAGTTATCACTAAATAGAAGGTGCTCAGAGAACGCAATGTTCCCGTGCCGCTGTTCACCTCCGCAAACATAGACTTGGTGAGACTTTTTAATTTTCAATCTTCGCATCATAACTGTCCCAGACTGTTGGAAAGCAATCATTTTATTCAGCCGTCTCAGTTTTCATGAAGACACTAAACTAATGTCGTCAAATTCTGCCTCATCTTTCTCGATCGGTAGATTAGAGTAATGTTACCTAATGGTAGTTTAAAGTTAAAAAATTACGAACTAATGAGTATGACCCAGCGGCCAGAGAAAATCCGGCAGAGTGCAAGTCGGACTCGCATAGCAAAGGTTCCGTATCACCGGAAAAGAAAAAAACCGGCCAAGTGCGTGTCGAACTACGCACAATGAAGGGTTCCGTAGTTGGGACGAATTTATCCCAAAAACAAACTTAACATTGTAGTTGAAAAACATGTTCTCCCATACATCGATATACGTCGCGGTCAATAATCTCCAATTGCAAATGTAAGTATGTAATCGTATTATTTTATTGTGTGATATACCTTTTAATTAACCTTTTTCGAACTTTTTCCTTTACATGTACTACGAGAACTTGCTTCCTGCCAAAATAAATGGCCGTATTTTTTTATTGTGTTGGCTTAGAGCTTGATTTTTTAGATCTTCAATGGACCCTAGATTTACGTATTTGATATTAATTTCAACTTGATACCTTTACGCGTTCCTGAGAAAAAAAGGTTTTGACAGACTGACGGACGGACAACGAAGTGATCGTATAAGGGTTCCGTTTTTTCCCTGTGAGGTACGGAACCCTAAAAAGCCTACAATTTTATTTTTATTATTTGTTGTTATAGCGGCAATAGAAATACACAATCTGTGAAGAAAAAACAAATAATTATCTATCTATTACGGTTCATGAGATACATCCCGCTGATAGACAGACGTACCAAGGAACAGACAGCGGAGGCTTAGTAATAGGGTTCCGTTTGGCACCCTTCACATACGGAACCCTAAAAACAACAAAGTGTCTTTAACATCGAGAGTAAACGCTTTGCTCTCAAGCTAAATTTCTAATCCGTTGGGAAACCAAACGACTCTGCTCAGTACGTGACGATTGGCAAGAAAGACACTATTTTCTAGAAGAATTCCCGATTTGATTCCTATACTTTTTCAATACGGAATGAACGGAACTAAATTGGCAGTATCCCCTTATGACCTGTCGTTCAAACAAAACTTGTCGTTCTTTAAATGTGCGTTTTTTTTGTGCCGAAAAAACATTTCTTTTTTGGCAATGTTTTTATCTCTTGGCTAAATAATAACAGGTTCCCGGCTCGATCAGGTTAAGCTATACTTGCCCCAGTCGGTGCGTGGATGGGTGACCACCATTACATACCGAGACCACCAAGAAGCAAGCAAGAAACCATGAGGTTTCTTGCCCTTTTTTTTCAATGGAACCTTCTAGACGCTTTGGAATGGGCATCTAGGTTCATCTTTCTCACTTACCGTCCCCTTGACAATTGAAATGCCAGTAAATGTTTTATTTGAAATAAATGCTTTTAGTTTGAGTTAAAATGAGATATTGTGATTTTTTTATGGGATTGGTTTGAATTCGACCTCTTGACGCTCGCCTAGAAGTAACCTACCCACCCCTGACTTGGATTCAATCAACTCATCACAGTCCACTGCTGGGCATATACCTCTACCAGGCTGCGCCACAACACCCTGTCCTCCGCCTTCCGCGTCCAGTCTCTTCCAACCTTTATAAGGTCGATGGAACTAGCTGGGGGGCGTTCCAAACTACACTTCTCAATACACGGTCTCCCCTCCAGGACTTGTCTGCTCCACCGGCCATGAGTCCTTCGATAAACATGACCAGCCCACTGCCACTTCATCTTGCTTATTCTGCAAGCTTTGTGTTAACTCCGGTTCCTTTCCGGATAATTTCATTTCTGATTTAGGTTGATAGCGGAAAATTTGAATAGGCTTCGAAAAACCGGGTTTCAATTCCGTAAACCCATATTCCATCTAATTTTAGCCCAATTTATTGTTGCTAAAACCGGATATAAGCAAATTCGTTCAACATCCCATTAATTGATGTTTATTAAAACGCAATAATGAGCAGTCGCGCAATCAACCAATCTAAATAATTATGTGCGCGGTACCGTCAGCAACGTAAATTAGTACGGACTAGTAGTAAATCAGTATTGCTGTTAGTTGCGAGTTTTAATTTCTTTGCCATCGGTACCAATTTAGGGATAAGACAATAAATATATGTGGAGCCATGAAACTAACGTCATTACTGTTTAGCGAACGTTGTGGTTTTCATTTGTTTAGAATCGCGTATTTTTGTGTTGGTCATGATGAGTTATTTCTTAAATAAATGACTGGAATTTTATTTTGTCACTAACTAGTCCAAAATCTGCAGCCGAAAGCGTGTAAGCAATATTAAATATTCACATGCAAGATTTTTGATAAATATCAATAATTGTGTCGACTACCACCACCTACGGGGCCACCATATTGACATTTTATATTCTTTCAAGATACTATATTTATGATTTACTGAAACAAGTAAATAAAAAAAAAACAAAGCATGATAATCGCTCAGATACGACAGAACTGATAAGACAAAAGTTAACAGTAATAAAAACACGAAAAAATAAATTTTCCAGATCATCAAGGAAACAACAGTATAATAAATCATTCTTATTTTATATGAACATGTTTGTAATCTTGCCTTTTATTAACTCGTAAACTTCCAATGTTTTCAAGAAAATGTCAAATATTTCCGTTTACTAAACCAAGGCTGAACTGTTGCTACTTGCAGGAACCTACGTTGTCATTATCATGATCAGGTTTTAAAAGATTAATTATATGCACCAGATTTTGTAATAAAACTATAATTTAAAATGTATCAGTTGTATCGAAAACGAGTTTACTTGACACAACAGAATTCAACTGACATAGCCCGAAGAATTGCCAAACTTAAGTGGCAATGGGCAGGACATATTGCTCGCAGAACAGATGGCCGATGGGGCCGAAAGGTTCTGGAGTGGCGACCGCGTACCGGAAGACGTAGCGTTGGAAGGCCTCCCACAAGATGGACCGATGACCTTGTAAAGGCCGCAGGAATCCGCTGGATGCGGGAAGCACAGAATCGGTCGAAGTGGCGGTGCTTGAAGGAGGCCTATGTCCAGCAGTAGACGTCTTTCGGCTGATATGATGATGATGATGAACAGAATTCAAAATTCAAAAGTCATTTATTCAGACTAGGCTGAAAATCTGCACTTTTCGAACGTCAAAATTAGATAAGCCAGTCCCCCAAAACGCTTCAAGCTTTAGCTGGGAAAGTAAGTAAGTAAGTAAGAAGTGGCGCAACAACCTCCCCAGGAGTAAGGTTATCAAACAATTAGGGGATTCAAAAGGAAATTAGAGTTTTATAATATGATCCCTTATGATCCCTATGATCCCTGGGGACTACACAGCACTCAATGTTCCACTACGATAAGTGGCATATTGAGTGCTGTGTAGTACCTACAGAGGTCTAGTCCGACAAGGACGACCGTTAACATTTTTATTTTAATTAATCGTTTGTCTCTTTTAATAAACATGGTCTTCTTAATGACAAACAGGAAAGTGTTCTATAATAAATTAACTTAAATTAAGTCTGTCACTTAACTCATGAATTAATGCAGCGATGGAAATACTTATCAACAATTTTATTACTACCTACTGCAACAGGAGCGATAATAACATAAAATATAAGCTGTTTTTTAGCTCAAACTAAAACTTTTAAATAATCTTAGGTTTACATAACACTTCGGAATATTTAACAATTTACAAAGCAGTCTTTTGAATAGCTTTATACTTTTCTTTCATTATTCATTTATTTTAAAACAGCACATATATACATACAACATATTTTACCTTATTTAAACGTCAATGACAAATAATTAAAAAATCTGCCTAGCCTTTTCCCAACTATATTTTGGGGCCGGCTTTAAGTCTAACCGAATGAAGCAGTATACCAATATTTTACATGGAGCAACTGCCTATCTGACCTCCAAAACCCAGTTACTGGGTAACACCAATGTCAATATCCAATAATATTACAGAAAATTGTAAGCTATATAACTCAAATCACCTAACCCGCTAACTCTCTAGCCACAACACACCTTGACAAAACTGCTCAACAAATAAATTGTTTTATCGGCAATCCAGTGTGATGTCGACTCCATGCCGTTATTGTTCTGCATTACGACTCTATTTCGGATATAAACGAGCTGTCGCACTTGGTTTATTAGTTCTAATGTCTTCTCTTGTCCTGTTTGATGGAGGGTGCTAATACTGCCCAAATTAAGTTGGACGAGGTATTTCGTTTGTGATTTATTGGCTGGATTTTCTATACTTTCTAAGTCTATTTTTAACCGACTTCAAAAAACGGAGGAGTCGGTGGCATATAACGAATATCCGTGTATTTGGTTTTGTATTTTTGTCTTTGCCACCGACTTCTGAAATTTTAGTTATTTTTCACGTTATAGTGGAAGTCTGTTGTTTTTTTTTGTGAAAAAGTTTTTTGGACATTGCTAACATAGATAACATTAGAGATAGCATCGTAATTTGGCTTGAAAAACGAACTTGATCAATGGTCATGCCTTCAATGTATGAGAAGAAGCCTTTCCTGCAGTGGGACAGTAAGTGTCTGGTATTATGTCGGCAAATAAGCCCTAAGACAAGCAAATGCAAAACCAGTCTATAATGTTCCAACTGCTTACTTGCCACACCCAGTAACTGGGTAATACGATACCCCTTGGTAAGACTGGTTGTCAGACTTTCGAGCTTCTGACGCCCCGTACCTAACGACTGTCAAAGATTCACGATTGAGAGCCGAGACCAACTGCAACGGCTTAACGTGCTTTCCGAGGCACCAAGGAGACTCGGTATGTAAAGATGGTCACCCATCCACGGACCAACCCCGCCAAGCGTAGCTTAACCTGTTAGATTGATCCATGCGTGAATCAATCAATTAATACAATTACATGTCGTTAGTGTTTAATACCATTCCCTTACTACAGTAACATTAATTTCTATTAAAGACAGAAAGCGAAACAGCTATCTACTAACTAAATACTCCATCCAGTCTTGAAGCTACATATCAAGTAAATGACTACAAAACGTTTGCCACGCTCGAGAAACTTGCCAGTACTTTCTAGGTTCAAAGACCTAGCTTTCTCCTAGGTCTAGTGATGCTCTCGCGATGCCTAGGCTAGATATCTTCAAAGTAATGTCTGTGTGAGACGGGGTAAGCAGATTTGGTTGTGTGAGGTGTATATTATGTGGAACGTAGTGGGGAAAAGAAGTGACATTTTGTGAAATGTGAGACAATATAGGGTCAAATAAAATTATAACTAGCGAATTTCGGCGAGATGTGATGGATTTCAATATCTTTACATAATAAAACAGAAAATATTCGATTTAATTAATTGTTTTTGGGGTCAACGGTCAACCTGTCTGTCTGTTGGGGCCAGTGAAGCTTACTCGGAAAAAAAAAATTACAAGCGGACCTGGCAGACGTTGTCCTGCCCGAACAGCGCCACCTACCGGGTTCAATTGTATTTTCAAACCATCCAGGGTCCACTCAAATAATACACAAAAAATTTCATCGGGCGTTTAGGAGTAGTTAGGTGACAAACACATTTACGGAAGAATTATATATACAGGGTGGACCAAAAATACACATCATAAAAAATATATAGATTCCTCATGTCTAGAGGTATTCGAAAATATGTATGTTCCGCGATTTTTTTTAGTTTTCGAGTTATTATTTTTTTTGTAATTTTATCGAGTTTCCGTGCTTGTGGAACTTCAAAAATTCATGTATTTTTTTGTAGTGAGTATTTTCCAGTTATTTTTTTGTTATTTCATTTTTAGTTATCGATACCAGTTTTCTCTGTCTGCGGCTTCCTTTGACCATTGTTTTCCTGCTACCGCTTATATGTCATCTATCCAGCGCTTCCTAGGCCGCCCTTGCCGTCTCTTACCTCTGGGTCCTGACCACCGGGTTGCCTCTATAGTCCATCGCATGTCGGTATATCGAGCCAGGTTTCCGGCCCATTTCTACTTCAGTTTAAGGACATAATGCAGAGCATCAGTTCTTCGTTTTCTGTCTTATGTATTCACTTCTGTGTAGTAATATATTAAAACATAAAACAAACATAAAGAATTAAATCTAAGGTATTCGTCAAAAGGAAACCAAAAAAAAATATGATTCGTTTTCTGTAAGCAGGTGAATACATACCTAATAAAAAAAGATGTTATGTTCATGCTTCAAGTCTAAGTCTAGCAATAAATTAACATTTCTTTTTAATTAACCAAGTAATAAATATTTTCTGAGGCAGACATTAATTAGTTCCAAGGTTTTTTTTTGTTTTGGATACGATACCTACCCCATAAATGTGTATACCTATGTAACTACCAGTCGGACTGGAAAAATTCTTTTTTCATTTGATAGCCCAATTTTTAGCAAGGTTATGGGCTATTTATCATCAGGCTACGACCCTAAGGAGCCGAGCAAAAAGAAAAAACACATGAGGGGAAGTCTTTGGGGACTGCCAATGGAAGTGAAAACTAAGTAACGCCATCTAACGAAAATGTCATGAATTTATGTGGCTTGCTGTCAGTACAAGAACGAAAACTGTAGCTCCATTAAAACAATTCCAAAAAAATAAAACAGATTGCGCAGTCAACAAATTCTACTCTCCCTCCGTCTTACGAATTTTCGATCAGGTCACGTGTCCTGACGCGAGTTTAAAATTTTTTACCCATCCCAAAAAAACTTCAGAAGTTTTCACTTCAAAAAAGTCGGAAAGAACGCTAAGCGAAAACAAATAATAACGCGAGCGGGTCTGGGGAACAAGACACGCAGACAAAGTCGCGGGCAGAAGCTAGTAGCCCAATAAAAACGTCTCCCTCTCTCCACATTTCATTATTCCTATACTTCAGCACGTTCAAACCGACGTCATTATTTTATTAACGGAGGTTTTCTTCCGTTGTTTTTCTTGACCATATAATAATATATTATTATTGGTATTTCTTCTCAGAACGTGGATACATCGACTGTCAAGTTCTTATGATGATTGACATCGATTAATAGCTAGAAAACCATTGGGGAAATCGCTAGATGCCAGTATTTTCTGTAAGTTGTTCTGTTTTGAAAAATGGTCGTAGTTTTTGGGTGCATTCTCGTTGTGGGAAGTTGTGAAGATATATTTTAATATATTTTCTATCTCTTTTTTATCTTCTCGTAAACATTAATACTAATGGCTATGTAAATATATATTATTATATACTTACCTATAATAAATGTAAAATTATCCGAGGGGATTGGCGCTGATAGCCGAAATACAGGTTTTGCCTAGTTCAGCTACAGATGCTTAACTCATTTGTACTCAAAACTAGCCTAAGTTTAATTTGTAAAATAATCTAGAAATAAAATCTGTATTATTTATTTATATATCATATGTGTTGTCAACAGTAAGATGACTATTCTGTGTTTATTAAATTAAGAAAAGTTTTACATTGTTAATATTTAACACGTGATTTATTTCAACTTTCGTGTTTAAAACTGCTTTCTTTGGATAAGTTCTGATCATCATTTTTCTCTTCAAAATGGATATTGGTAAAATTATTTCATGAAAGTTTTCAACTTCATGCGATGGGTACAATGGAAGAAAGTTTCACCTTAGAGGTGTTTCGACACTAACAGACAAAAGTTAACGCTTGACACCGTACCTAGGACTAACCGCCAGTTCCGTCAATTATGTAAGTTACCGAAACGTACTTACCTACCTACTGTAATAGAAAAGTAAACTAGGAGTTGCAATTCAGGTAGATGTATTTCTTTATTTTACATATTTACCATGCTGGTTTGGTAAACGTACAAATACAAAAATACTCAACTGTAATTCCCCGAAGGGTACGAATAAGAATAATTTATTTGCTGAAAATACAGATTTTACCAAATGTTAAAATTAGTGGTTTTCTATGCATAGTCCATATTTTGCCTGTTTAGGGTAAGCAAATTACTTTAACAATAATAATATCTAATTACGTAGGTACTTACTTATTTTAGTAAAATTTACAACTAAGTACGTCCTAATATAAATTACAAGACACACACTACAAAACTACAAAATTTATTCTAATATAAATTACACACGTTCAGTGCCGGGAATCCTCCTGGAGGGCTCACTCAAGTCTCATATGGGATGCCGGGAGGCGTCTGGAGGGCTCATTTTAAATGTAGGTTTTTCTTAGCGAATTCGGCATAATAAACTGTGAAACTAAAATCTGTTGAATATTGTAACAAGATTTCAATACTAATGCCAGCGACACTCCTCGAGAGTTAACTTTAGCGCAAACGTAATGGCGGCGCCCCACCTGGAGTCAACATGCAATATGTATGGCGGGCTGGCGGCATGGCGTATGAGCTTTATGAAAATAGGTGGAGTCGAAAGTGTTATTAACAGTAGGCACAAACTGAAAAATAATGTAGGTACTGTAAATACTAGGGTCTACAGTACCGGGATAATATTTATAAATTAAACACGCATAATTATTCCTAGAAAAGGAACTACTTTTATAATATAACATTTTTACACCCGACCGCCTTGACAGCCGGGGGCCGACCGTCTATTCTGTCCTCTTATTCTAATTATGAATTTAATGTGTGTTTCCTTTAAACTGCCAGTAATATGCTCACACAAAGGTTGCATCTCAAACCACATGGAATAGTCTCTACAGTACCTACATAATAAATATAAGGTCCAATTAAAATAGATGGACAAACTTTTAGTAATCATTCAGACCACCAAAATAAGGACAATGGTAAAAAAATAAATAAGAAAAACGCATTAGATACTCACAAGAAAAATAAATCAGCTAACGAAAATACACCAAAAATGTTGGTTACCCAATGCCATTTATTATTTTTGGTCAAAATAAAATCACTATTTTTTGCTCGGATATCTTTAGTTAGACGTACTGAACGCTGTGTTAAAATTTGTCAATCTATTTTAAGGGGGATGCGCCAAGGTAGCCCGCGAAATTCAAATTTTCTTAGGTTTTTTGCAATTTATAGGTCAGTGTCAGGTTGTATCTTGATTAAAATATGATTTGCGTAACCAATATGGTGTTACAGAATTATAATCATTAGAATCAGTAATACAACTCCTTAGGTTAGCATAATCCCCGAATGTCATGATTTCATGAATTAGTCATTCAACGGGATTACATGAACATATAGAGTTGTATTGATGATTTCTATGATTATAATTTTATAAATAAACATTTGATACGGTCGCAAATCATATTTAGATCAACATACAACCTGATACTGACCTGCAAATTGCAAAAAACGTAAGAAAATTTGAATTTCGCGGGCTACCCTGACGCTTTCACCTTAATAGGACCTTGTATATTCATGGTAGGTAATCCTTCTTACCAAGGGATTACAAAACTTAACACTAATGAGTAATTGATGTAGGTAATGAAATGAGTCGTGATTCATTCCGCGGCCTTCGTTGACAAAGAAAGTGACTATACATTGGCACCGATAGCGTTACTCATTAGTTTATTATTAATTTGTAGGTAGCGATATGTCTGGCCTTGTCAACTGGAATTCCAACAGCAATAAAAGAAATAAAATAAGCTATCGGTAATTTTTTTGTCAATCCATGCTACTGTAGTGGTTACACCGCCACATACGAACTACGTAGCAAAGACATGACGTCACACAATTCCTGCATCGCGCAGTTAGAGTTTACCGAGCGGAAAACATAGATAAGACTATCCGAAATCAACTTACGGGCAGTTGCCCGCCAGACATAACAACCATCTGGTCGGAGGATCCTCCCTTTTCTATGGTGGATGACTGAACTTTACTCCCTGTTCCTCATACCCCTAAACTACGATCAGTTACTGTCGATTTTCTCTCTTGAATGTTTCAGTATTGATCATCTAGATCAGGATTCAAACGGTGCCTTTTATCATGAAAACCTCTCATAACATGAATTACTAAAACATTAGGTACCTGCAGGCCAGTCAATTAAAATTTTGTAGGTAGCACTCTACGGATTTTTTGGGATCTTGTTAGGATAGATACCAATAGTGTAAAATCAAATTTGCAGCTTCGAAAGACCTCTGCTAATAGGGATATTGTCTTGAAAAAAAAACTATTTAGTCTGTCAGTCAGTTAATAAAAAAATATTAACACGTATTTTTTGCTTTATCATATTAATAAAAAATGATTAAGATAAAACACATTAAAGGTGAGGAGGCTCGTTTCAAGTCACAACACACATAAGGCACAAGTCGGTATAAAATCTACCGGAGAGTGACGTCATGCTACATTTTAACTCAATGTATTGGCGTAATCTTTTGTATCCAATATTTTTAAATATTCGGACTTTTTCAGTTTTTGACTTATAAGTTCTAAAATAAATTAAAATATAAATTGATTTGATTTGACATGAATTGGATTGACTTGAATTGAATTGACATGAATTGGATTGAATTGAATTGAATTGACATGAATTGGATTGAATTTAATTTAATTAGTAATGTTGTGTATGTAATGTGACTGTATGAGTGTAATGTTTCTATTATGAGTCAGTGATACTCGAAATAAAATTATTTTATTTATTTATCTATAAAAGGTGCAGCTTTCGGAAAAGTCATAGGTACTACATTTTTTTTTTAACTACTATTAAACGACCCTTTCGGTTTTCGATGAAATTTGGCTCATGGATAGACCATGCCCTAAGTTAGGATAACAAATTATATCCAAACCATAAATCTATATCCCGGATATACGACACTTTTTATCCCGGTAGTAAAGCACAAAAGAGATGCATCAGGGCCATGTTTAACTTAAAAACGACCGATAGTTGTAAGCCCTATTTAATACGCTATAAAATATTGACATTGGCATCTCTTTATATTCTGGAATCAGTAATGTTTGTTAGAAATAATAGTAATTTTTAGTAATTTATTTTTGCGAATGGCAGATTTTCCCCGACACAGACGTGATCAAAGTCAGCTTTGTCTGCATAGTGGTAGGACTGCACTTATGCGCAAAAGTGTTTTTTGCATGGCTCCCATTATTTATAATAAGTTACCGAAAAGTTGGAGGAAGCTTAACAATGTACAATTGAAGAAACAACTAAAGTCATTTTTAACTGACAAAGAATATTATATTATTAATGAATTTCTGACAGAACCATTTATTTTGACTTAGATTTTATGAATTATTTTTATTTACCATTGACATTATTTGCTATATTCAAGGTAAATTAGTGTTTTTGACTTGACTACCTAAATTATTAACAATCATAATTATTCATATTTGCACGCCATATTATGTGGCAAACATGTCTGAACCCGTATTTTTTTATGTTATCCTGCATGCATGTTTTTATTTATCCATGTGTACACATTTTTGAGCAAATAAGTACGAGTATATCTTTATCTTTATCTTTAGTACATTCCCGTGGGATAAGTTCCGACATCCACACGGGCAAAACCGAAGCCTAAAGCCGAAGTTCCTCACATTAATGTTGTATATTAAGTTTATGAATATCAAACTGACACCTAACTACAATAAAATGAGGAACTCAACCGCCGTTCCTACGTGCCTACGTCAATCATTACAGATATACATTTAGGTATTACATTTTTATCAGCTCGCGACCTCGGCACTCGAGGTAAAGCCGCGGTTTTGCAGGCATACCAACTATCTAGTTCCTTTTTAAAATGGTTTTATTTAACTTCGTACCTACTGCCGTGAAGTTCAAAGGTTTTTAAAAACCCATTGTCTTGTTAAGGTCGTAATCTCTTAGAAAATGCCATAAGCTGTTCTTTTTTTAGGGTTTTTTACCTGAATCGTTTTAATCGGAACCCTATTATATGCCTCCGCTGTCCATCCGTCTGTCAGCGGGCTGTATCTCATGAACCGTAATAGGTAGACAGTGGGAATTTTAGCAGATTATGTATTTCTAATGTTGCTATAAGGAAAAATAATAAAAATTAAAATTTGGTAAAAAATAAAAACGCTGAAAAAAACACACAAATACAACGGTTTTTTTTACGGAATCCTTTATTTTCGAGTCCCATTTGCTCTTGGCCAGTTATTTTTTTAAATATTATTCTCTTTATAGCCAAAGACGTGGTAGAATACGCTAGAAGCGGGAACCGTAGAAACGGCTGTTATGGTGATACTTGGGGGATGCCTATCATCAGCAATGCAAGCGAAAAAGCAGTGAATTGCCAGCAAGAGGCCTTCCTTCCTTAGGGCCTTTATAACATAAGTAGGTTCCGTAAAAAATGGAAACCCGATTCCATTCGTCGCTTCTACATCCGTCTGCCAAGCTAAGCAATGAAAACGCCGTTTTATAAATTATTACACGCCGTTTGAGAAATTATAAAAGCCCGTTTGAGAAATTATATAAGGCCATTATTTTGAGAAATTATAAAAGCCCGTGTGTGAAATTATATAAGGCTATTTGAGAAATTATATAAGGCCATTTGAGAAATTATAAAAGGCTGTTTGAGAAATTATAAAAGCGGTTTTATAATGCCTAACGTGACGATATTATCGTGGACATCCACGTCACGGTATCACGATAACACAGGGAAGTAAAATTTATGGAAATATATGAAGACGCTTTTTTTTCGTCCACGATCACGTGCACGTATTTCGATACATTTTATGAACGTCAACGTCCACGATAATATCGTCACGTTAGAAATTATAAAAACTTGGGACACATCTTTAAATCAGATTCTTCTTATGTCATCATCATCAGCCTATTAATGTTCCCACTGCTGGGACACAGGCCTCCTCTCTGTGAGAGGAAGTGGGAGTGGGTTCTCCTTATGTATTTTCTTATAAACCTAAACCAGTCCAATATAAATGCACAAAATAATATATCAGTACTAACTTACTACTAAATAAACTTAATCCATTAGTGTTATTGATGCTAATTCAGTAAAGAGGACAGGCATAGGAGCGTACAAATAAAATAGAAAACACACTATATGATACACTGCAAGCGAAAAGCGATTAGCGGAAACTGTCCATGCAATCTACCTAACCTTTACAAACCATGTTGGAGTCCGCTTCCAGTCTAACCGGATGCAGCTGAATATCAGTATTTTACACGGAGCAACTACCTATCTGTCCTCTGCAACCCAGTTATTGGGTAACACGATACCTCTTGGTAAGACTGGTTGTCAGACTTTAGAGCTTCTGACTACCCGTAACGCTGCTGTTATCGTTTAGCCACGAGCTCATGCATGACCAATAAAAAAAAATCAGTTTCTTTAAATTATATTTCAAAAAGTGACTTACAAGTAAATGAAACCTCAACGAGGTCAGTGTACTTTTCCATCTTAACTTCGATCTTTCATTTATCTGCACCATTTTTATTTTTTTCAATTCTTAAAACTTACGACTAACGGTTGGTAGTTTATAGGAACCGATTAAGTCAAAATGTCAACCCATTTTTTGTGTAATAGGTGCAATAAATTATCACGAAATTAAATTGATCTACTGGTTATATTATAAATAACGTTTACCTATTTAATAAATTAATGATATTGAATATAACATTGATTGTCATTTCCGCGAATAGGTGCAACAGAAACTAGTTTTACTGGATAATTTAAAAATCTGTGATGTATGCATTTTCTAGATAATAACAATGGCTTTACGAGATTGCTTGGTTAAAATTATCACTAAAATAATAATGCTTTACCAATGAATAATTCATAGAAAAACCTTAGAGAGCAAACTTCGTCGCAATTCGAGAAATCCCCATACAACACTATAATCAAGAGAGCGTGTCACTATAATGACAGCATTTGACTGACAGACTTATTGTACGAAGGGTGACGTCCACAGATATAGATAGACATAGATAACGCAAGTATCACGATCTGTATGAAAACCAAGCGTGCCATTTTTTGACTACCTGCTATGACGTCACAAGCATTATTTAGTGATGGGAAAATAAAATCCGCCGCACGCGGCAGCGTCTTTGAATCGATTTTATTATCTTTGAAATCGATACTGCTGGCTGGGTGAGCGCTGGCGTTAGGTGGGGGGGGGGCCTAGCGCCAGCGCTCACCCGGCCAGCAGTACGCTAACTAAAAGTCTTCGCATTGAGAGGTGGTGTGCTCGTGCGCGTTCCGTCGACGTTCACACGTCGTTTTTGGATACCTTTTCCAAAATTTCAAGTAAGTTTACCATTATAAATACGTGAATATTCGATTGAAATACCTTAGATTCAATTTAATTCTAATGTTTACAAAAGCAACGAGATTCTACCCTTTTTCATCTCAATTTTGAATAAAGATCGCCTTTTTATTATACCATTTCTCTATTTATTGAGTAATCGTGTACAGTAAAGAATTATTGAGAATCGCTTAAATAGATTAATTAATCGATTTTGTGACATAGTAATGATATAGACAGAAGAATGAGATAGACAGAGGAATGAGATATACAGAGGAATGAGATAGACAGAGGAATGAGATAAACAGACGCAAATAAAAATTCCTGATGTGCTTAGTAGGCAGTTAGTTAGGGATTTATAATTTCTTCAAATTGTTAATATTTCCCTACTTATTCCTTGTAATTGTTGTAGATTATCTTTCAGAAACAAAAAAAAAAACCAGAGAAGAAATTTTAGAAGGTAAACGAAAACCCAGTAAAATACGATATAATAAAATTAAAATGGATGCAAAATTACTTGAGCTACAACAGCAAAAAGATAAAGAAAGTTGTGATCTTCAGTAGGTACATCAATAGTCGGATATGCTGCTTTTGTTAATATTCGTTACTTTTTCCCTTCAACAAAGCATGCTTCCTCAAAATGTATTTAACAAATAGTGCTATGCTTTGCTGGGAACCAATCTTTATTTCCCGTCGCCTCAATCCATTTTTCTTTTAAATTGGGTTCATGTAGGAAACTAAAAAAATCACTAAACGTTACGATAATTTATTAAAATTGTCTACATAATTACTACCTATAAAATACAAAATCATTCCTCTGTTTCCGAAATCGATCCTTGAGAATCGATTTGTGTTGCATACGATGAACAGCACTAATCGCTAAAATTGACAGAATAATGATAAAAGCTCCTGTACTACGAAACCGATGCGATATACGATAGTATCACTTGCTTCGATATTCATCACTTGTTAAAACAAAACGTCGCATCAACCGCTTCAAGTAAAAGAGGCAATGTAATACGAATATTCAGTTTACGTTTGATGACCTATGTTTTTCTCAAATTTGATATTACAGAGAGTATTAGATTAAAAATAATTGATTTTAATATTAAATACGCATAATATTAATCACAAAATGACTTATCGATGGAAGGAATCGTTTCCTTTATTTTTTCTCCTCACATTTGTAAAGTTTTTACAATTTATAACTGAGCAATTAACCATTTTAAATTATTTAACTGACGTCCGTCTAGCGTGGCACAACGATGCAGACTGAGCGCGAAAGTGGCATCTTACGATTATTGTACGTAAGCTGGGCACGCGAAGTAGTTGCTCTTGCGTTATCTATGTCTATCTATATCTGTGGTGACGTCCACAGATATAGATAGACATAGATAACGCAAGTATCACGATCTGTATGAAAACCAAGCGTGCCATTTTTTGACTACCTGCTATGACGTCACAAGCATTATTTAGTGATGGGAAAATAAAATCCGCCGCACGCGGCAGCGTCTTTGAATCGATTTTATTATCTTTGAAATCGATACTGCTGGCTGGGTGAGCGCTGGCGTTAGGTGGGGGGGGGGCCTAGCGCCAGCGCTCACCCGGCCAGCAGTACGCTAACTAAAAGTCTTCGCATTGAGAGGTGGTGTGCTCGTGCGCGTTCCGTCGACGTTCACACGTCGTTTTTGGATACCTTTTCCAAAATTTCAAGTAAGTTTACCATTATAAATACGTGAATATTCGATTGAAATACCTTAGATTCAATTTAATTCTAATGTTTACAAAAGCAACGAGATTCTACCCTTTTTCATCTCAATTTTGAATAAAGATCGCCTTTTTATTATACCATTTCTCTATTTATTGAGTAATCGTGTACAGTAAAGAATTATTGAGAATCGCTTAAATAGATTAATTAATCGATTTTGTGACATAGTAATGATATAGACAGAAGAATGAGATAGACAGAGGAATGAGATATACAGAGGAATGAGATAGACAGAGGAATGAGATAAACAGACGCAAATAAAAATTCCTGATGTGCTTAGTAGGCAGTTAGTTAGGGATTTATAATTTCTTCAAATTGTTAATATTTCCCTACTTATTCCTTGTAATTGTTGTAGATTATCTTTCAGAAACAAAAAAAAAAACCAGAGAAGAAATTTTAGAAGGTAAACGAAAACCCAGTAAAATACGATATAATAAAATTAAAATGGATGCAAAATTACTTGAGCTACAACAGCAAAAAGATAAAGAAAGTTGTGATCTTCAGTAGGTACATCAATAGTCGGATATGCTGCTTTTGTTAATATTCGTTACTTTTTCCCTTCAACAAAGCATGCTTCCTCAAAATGTATTTAACAAATAGTGCTATGCTTTGCTGGGAACCAATCTTTATTTCCCGTCGCCTCAATCCATTTTTCTTTTAAATTGGGTTCATGTAGGAAACTAAAAAAATCACTAAACGTTACGATAATTTATTAAAATTGTCTACATAATTACTACCTATAAAATACAAAATCATTCCTCTGTTTCCGAAATCGATCCTTGAGAATCGATTTGTGTTGCATACGATGAACAGCACTAATCGCTAAAATTGACAGAATAATGATAAAAGCTCCTGTACTACGAAACCGATGCGATATACGATAGTATCACTTGCTTCGATATTCATCACTTGTTAAAACAAAACGTCGCATCAACCGCTTCAAGTAAAAGAGGCAATGTAATACGAATATTCAGTTTACGTTTGATGACCTATGTTTTTCTCAAATTTGATATTACAGAGAGTATTAGATTAAAAATAATTGATTTTAATATTAAATACGCATAATATTAATCACAAAATGACTTATCGATGGAAGGAATCGTTTCCTTTATTTTTTCTCCTCACATTTGTAAAGTTTTTACAATTTATAACTGAGCAATTAACCATTTTAAATTATTTAACTGACGTCCGTCTAGCGTGGCACAACGATGCAGACTGAGCGCGAAAGTGGCATCTTACGATTATTGTACGTAAGCTGGGCACGCGAAGTAGTTGCTCTTGCGTTATCTATGTCTATCTATATCTGTGGTGACGTCATATAAGAACAGGTGAGTGATCTTAAGGCAACTAGGTTGAATTTTTACCATTTTACCTCAGTAGATAAGGTGACAAATTCATAAAGCATAGGCAGAAGACTGCTTCTGCCTATGCTGTATGAATTTGCCACCACTACTTCTGAACCTTAACTCTACCATAGACGTAGTGATCCCGAGCCATAAAATAAAAATATCATCCACATTCATAGAGTTTATGTAGGTTTGTTACTCCACCTAAAATAGACAGTTTTTGACATACATAACATAACATCACGCCTTGTTTCCCCGAAGGGTTGGGCAGAGGTGTACCTGTAGTTGATACACCCACATTTCGCAAGTTATGTTTAAGTCCCATGTAATAGGGGGCGCGCACTTTGCCCGTCGCGGGGATTGAACCCAGGACCTCGTGCTCAGCAGTAGTGCTTGCTACCACTAGACCAACGAGGCAGTTTTTGAGTTTTATATATTTAAAGGTTACTAGTAATCAAAGACTGTCACAAAAAAACTAATAACATCTGTCAATGGGTCAGTTTCAAATAAGTTTTATCACAACTTTGCGAACAAATTTAAAAAAAAAAATTTTTTACTTCATGACACTAACATCAGTGTAGCCTTGCATTAGAAACTTGCACAAAAAGCTGAAATGTAAAAAGAACATTATGTTATATTATGTGTCATATTATCTCAGAGAATGGTGCAAGCATCGCTTCCCACTTTCAATTGGACCAACTCCTTAATAAAATCAGTATTGGAGTAGTAGCAATTTATCTAAAGCGAAAATCTGTAAGCGCTAGTGATCGCCACTTAGCTTACGTAAATGTACCACGAGGGTAGATTGTAAGGGTTGAGACGAACACAATACGATTACCGAGCGGCCATGACAGTTAATGCTTATCTCAATGTGTTTTTTACTTTTGTGACAGAATTAGAGAATTCAAAAATTGAAAGTGTTATTGGATGCGGTTTTGTAATTGCTGCTGTAGTAATGTTTGCTGATTTGTACAATAATCACTTGCTTCAAAAATGATGAAGGAAAACATCGTGAGGAAACTGGCATGCCTGAGAGATATTTCTCGACGGCATATGAAGCCTAGTCAAAGGCCCATGGGCGGTTTTAAAAACTCTGACACTAAACCACACGAAAACAAGAAGAAGCTAAAATATCGATTTCCTACACATTTTATAGCTAGGTGAAGATTAAGTTTACGATCAAAAACGAATTCAAGATCCATACCTACCTTTTCTTCATTATCTGTAACCTGTATTGTTCCCAGAATTTCGCTGGTTGTTAGGTAATTATAGAAAATCATGAATACGAATTATCACAATAATCCATTTATCCTAATCCTAACGTTAATATTATAAATGCGAAAGTGCGGTTTCACGCTGAAACGGCTTAACGGATTTTGATGAAATTCAGCACACGGGTAGATTATGACCTGGAAAGGACATAATATATTTTCGCGCTATGTTCCCTCGGGATCGAGAGTTATGCGGGTTGAAACCACGGGGCGTAGTTAGCCATCTATAAGCTGAAAAACATAAAACTTCAGAACTTATTCAAAAAATTATCTAAAATACATCATTATCTCTCGATCCCCATCCAATATCCAACAATAAACAAACAAATCATTCTCTCCTATATTCAGTAGCGAACCAGGCTCACTAAGCAAGCAGAATATCGGGTATTTGCTAAATAAACAGATGCTTACACTGTCCGACTGCCGTCCTAGAAATGTAGTATTAAGTTGTTTAGATTTCTCAGTCACAAACGACGATGTTCGGGATGTTTTGGTTCAATGGTTAGGTACCGTGTTCTAAATGTCTGGAGTGAAAATGGGGAGATAGAATTGTAGGAATTTAGTCGATTAGAGTACAGCTCTGGTTATTTGACATTAAGAGCGTTAATACAGAAACCGGGCAACGTTGCAAGTAGCTGTCAAATATTTCGTTATTTAGTATCTGCCTACTGTCAAAATAGCTGAATTGTATTGTATAAAAAGATATTATCTTGTCCAATTAAGTCTGCATTTTCATTTTGAAACGAATGAACGAGCGATGATTTTGTTTCGATGTTTTTTGGAAATCATATAAGCTATTGCATAACTTCTATCGCGGGCCTTGAGCGTGGAGACCGAATCCAGAAATTCCGTAACGAAAATAACCTAACACCCCTGTCTCTTTAGTTCAACAACTCGCCTCTAGGTGGCATTGGTTGTATTATAATTGCATAAGTTGATAAAAACAGCTATGAATAGCTTTACCGCGGCAGTCTCCGAGTACCACACGTCTTTTTTTTGTATTCTCGATTATTACATTACATATTTGTCCAGTTCCTAAAGTAGAAATTGGAATAATAAAAGAATGAATGAAAACATCCAAACAAAAATGCACGAGTTTGTTTAAATATAAAACATTGTTCGCAATCCAATTTTCAACAAAATACACAAAAGCCACGTCAAATAAAGTTCGAATGTTTGAATGCAGTAATTCGTTGTACAATAACAGTATTTTCAATTGAACTTTTTAAATACCAGAAAAAACCGTGGCTGTTAAAAATGTCTTTTTAATACAGTTATACCATTTCTGTATGGTCTGTTTCAAAGGTATGAAATGAAAATGTAAACAAATCGATCAGAAAACATTTATTTATTTATTTATGTATAGTTAATTAAAACGGACATTATCATACCTGTGGATGGCAATTTCTAATGCCACTTACAAATTGACTGCTTTAAGCAGCTTGAAGTTTACGTTTAAATCCCTAAATGTGTTTTTTATTTGAAAATTGAGATTAATTTTATAACCTCAAATTTTGTCGATGATTTCTCAATTACAATTAAGTAATATAATTCAATTAATAATTCGTTACCTGTATTTAAGAGGCTCGTGAAGGAACATTACTTGTTGTTGTGATCTTGTTCTCGTAGTTGTAATAAACTGTAGTCTTTATTTATTTTCGTTGCTTATATAAATATTCTTATATATTTATTAAGTATGTATGTATGTATTTATTTATTTATTTATGTATCTATTATATAGCATATATATATATATATAATATATATATATATATATCTCTGTGTGTCTATTATAGTATATTGTATCTATATAATTAGTAGGTATTTTGCACCAATGACAACCCCATTTTTATGTCGTATTAAGGGTTAGTAGCGCACCGAGGAAATTACAAAATAAATTGTGTTCCGTTTGATCCCTGGCTGCATCGTTATTACTTAACCTTTAGTCATGCAATTCATATATAATATATTTAAGGATTCACTCTATACATCAGACCCTTTAGAAACACAATTACCTGTAGTTTTCTCTATAGAAAAAAAATCTAAAGTAATCTCTAAAAAACTACATAAACCCTTACGTACGGCGTAAAAACTTCACAGAAGGGCAAGGTCAAAAAACTACATGTTTTCGATAACCTATATATATTTTACATTTTCAAAATGTGTATTTGTTTTAATATTACGAAGGAAGTACCTAAATAAGCGCGCAAACCGCCTATTCTTTATCCCATTCATTAGCGGCAAAAAGCCTTACCTATACAATAGTACACCCATATTTCGAGAGTTATGTTTAAGTTCTATGTAATAGGTGGCGAGCCTTTTGCCATCAACCAACCAATCCCTTTTGAAAAATTGAATATCCCTTTGTCCGACTTAGGAATCGAACTCAGGTTCTCATACACAGCATTCGTTCTTGTGCTATTCTTACGAACCAACTTTATGACATGTACGAAAACAGGAACACTCCAGACATAAGAAATTTCCTAAAGTGCTCTATATTCAGCTGACTATGGCCCATTCCCTGCATCTTCCACCATCTTTTCTGCCAACAGTGACAAGCTGATGAACCAGTTATCGAAAGTATAAGCTCCGTTACGAAAACGCAATCAAGCATCAGTGTTCAAAACAACAGGTTTCTTCAACTAAGCTTTTACACGTGATGGATCCGGAATTAACCGGATTTAACACCTCAAGTTACAAAACAAACGGAATTTATTTAAGTTCTCCCTATGAATTAACAGACTAAGACCGTTTTCAGGTCCATTATTTTCATCAGCAAACTTTAAGTCCCGGGGTTTTTTTGTTATAATCCCATTAATTTCCGGGTTTTCCCTCTACAATGTGTAGCAGCATTAACGGATGTCCCTATTATGTGACGCGAACCCGGATGTGGTCAGCTACCGTTATATCATTCATTGGCACCGTATACCCAATATATATACACAGACATACACAATTTTTAACTAGTATTACACTTACTGTGGTGCTTGTCAATTTGTGGGTCATATTGTGAGTAAATATTTTTATTTATTTTTCTTTCGTAATTCTTTCAGTGTTGGTGATAAATGTAACTTATGGTTAGTGGTTTGTGTTACTTAGAGCAGTGACATTTTTCGGTTTTCTTTATCTATGTCAATAAGGTGAGCGGCTTCAGTCAAGTGATTTTTATGTTAAGCATTTCCGTGAAACTTCTTATTTTTTCCGGAACTTCCGGAGTTTCCGAATAGCGTCTTTAATCTGAAAATAAAGCCTAGTTCGAAATTAGGCAGTGTCAAATTTCCGGGTAAGTAGGCCCTTATTGATTTTTAAACATGAGAATAACACTTAAGTTTCCGTGAAGGAAAGTTTCCTTGGGAAAAGTTTCCTTGTTCTTGCTTACGAGTTAAAACTTTCTAACAACAGTATCTCTCGGAATTTTCGGCAATGGATTTTCAGTTCCGCCCAAGGATACAAAACTTGAGGTTTCATTTTAGATTATGGAAAAAAAATCTGTTTGGTAAAATAAAATTCAGAAAAATATATTTTATTTCTAAAATAATAATGTAAAGTAATTACAATTATGTCGTATCTCAATATATTTTACTGTGTAGTTGTTCCAATACTAATCTTCTTAAACATAGAAGAAACTGATCACCGCATTGAAAATAATTTTGAGATTTTCACAGTGTTTTCACCTCTATATATAAACTTAAAAACTCCAACTTATAAATTAGATTAGGTTCGAGGTAAAACCAACCAAAATATCCTCAACATAAACTTCAAATTCCCCCGGAAACCAGTGGAACAACCTCCGACAAAAGCAACTTATGATAGCGGAGCGCACAAATAATCCCGGTATCAAATACCAGATACCGATACCGGTTTGAAGTATTCAGAGCATTAGGTCAGCTCTAGTCCGGTCCTCCCGTTAGCCACTGCACTATAATTATTGTCTAGAGAATGACCTGACGAAGTCAATGTTATTTGACAATAAAATTTAGGTTGAAATGTGCAGTATTATAAAATGAATACGCTAGCTAGCTATAGCAGTGATAGTCTAGTAGTGTGACCGTTCGGACTGCCGAGTCTCGAGTTCAAAACCAAGGCACGCACCTCTGACTTTTCGGATTCATGTGCGTATTGTATAATTATCACTTGCTTCAAAAACGGTGAAGGCATAGAGATAGATAATATAGATTCAGCATGAGCTGCACGAGAATAGTTTATGCTGACATGAAAGGAAAAGATTAAGAAAGATGATCTTTACAGAAAAAGCAAAAACTAAAGATAAGTTTTGCCTTCATATAATTGGGTTTCAACTAAGAACACCTTTGACGAACAGTGAAGAAAAGCATCACCAAAACAAATTATCTATCCTGAAATTAGGAACACCCACAGAGAGTCAATCTTCCTAGCCTTTTTCCCAACTATCTTGGGGTCGGCTTCCAGTCTAACCGGATGCAGCTGAATACCAGTATTGAACACCCACAGAGAGTAAACATGATAAATAATCATGGCTCCTTACTTCTCTATACAAGATGTAAAATAACCCTGTCCTATCCGTTAAGACGTTGTTAAATATCGTACTGAGAGTCTATTTATGTAGTAATTTTAGGAAAAAGAAAAAAAAAATCACCTTATTTTTTTCAATTCAGAGTTTTGTCAGGTTTATTACATGAGGCGCGAGCGACCGTCGCGGTCGTTTGAAGGTGTCTACAAGTCATAACTTAAGACCCCTGTTGATAATTTGCTAGTTTTTAATGAATATGGGGTAATTTTTGTACAAAAAATGTTTTTTTTTTTTTTTTCAATAGTAATAAGTAAGATTTTTTTTTTCTTTTTGCTATGATAATGTACCTAGGAGCCCCTTTCGGATCGGACAAGGTTTTGTATAAATATTGTACAATATGAGAAGAAGCATTTGCCCTGCAGTGAGGCAACTATAATGCTGATTTACCGATGGCATTTTCCGTAACAAAATCCGGCAAATCCCTTCTAAATTCTGAATCATCAATGTAATATATTTAAGTGGAGCACTCGATCGTTTATTCCACATAAATAATCCTTGATTCAATAAAACACGGACATCCTTTAACAGGTCCGGCCATTTCGTATTTAGATATTCATATATACTAGCTCCGGCACATTAAAGATATTTGTTAATCTGGTCTGGTTATTCCTGATCTGTCATTTTGTCAAGAATGTTTTGTTGTAGGTATATAAAAATTTACTTCACAACCTAGAGGTGCTTTAGAACATATCGAAAGGAATAACTTTTACTATGGGACCAACTTAAAAAAAAAAAGTTGGTCCCTTAGAGTACCTATATAATTACAGTACTACTGTAATTATATAGTCTAAGGTTGGTCCCGTAGTTATTCTGTTCAATGGTCTAAAGCACCTCTTAAAGTTTAGAAGTAATTTTTTTTAATACTTTATTTAAAGACGGGAATTATGAATCTCGAATGCTGGTTAGATACTGCTTGTATTTGGCCCATTCAAAAGTAATATACCTAAACAAATACACACCTGTAATAATAATGTACTTACATACTACACTACAGGTATAACTTCTGTTGGCTGTCTTGAAATTGTGTGTTTTGTGTCTTAGAATAAGGGCAATGATTTTGAACCTTTCAGTTCAAAACAGTGATAGAACTATTTGCCTATTTACTGTCTTTATATTTCTAGTGAAACGCATCAATCATCTTGGATATCTATTTTTATCTTAATACCTCAGAAATTATCAATATAATCACGGCTTCGTAAGAAATATCCACTACAACACTATACATGGTCATCACATCAGAGCCCTATTTAATAAAACCATCAGGACAGGAAATCTGACAATCTGACAAGTTTTTCATACATTTTCTGAATTTTTTATCCACCTGTCGTAAAAATCTGTCAATTTTGTATTTATTTTACAAATATGTCGCATTGTCAATTATTTTAAATAGGGCCCTGGCCCCTCACCAATTAATAAAAAAGTGTCAAAAAAGTATCCATAATTATTATTAAAGTATCCATTAAAAATAATCTAGACATTTCATCAAGCTTACACGTACGAACAATCATAATACATTTCACTGAAAAATTGCGACTTTCTTAGCAAATTAACAAGAAAAAAGTAAGTGCTTAAATGCTAAGGAAAATGAATTTTTCATAATCCCGTAAGCGGGGGATTACTCTGGCAAAACTCGGGAGGTTTCGCACTGTAACTTGTTTATTGTGGGCACTAGGTGCGGCCGACGGATTTTCTTTCATTTTTGGTACGCAAGCTTTTAGATTATTTTCTTTATTAGCATGTAAAGCTCCTTGTGGAAGACTTCTTCCTGGAGAGTAATATCAACTTGTCTTTTATTTTTTTCGCCAAAGTTTCTAGGTTGTGGGTGATGTTGAATTTACAAACTCGTGAGAGTTCATGTTTCTTGTCATATTTTAGTGCACTAAAATATGACAAAAAGATGAACTCTGTATTGCAATACAGGGTAGATTTTAGAGATGGTAAGGGCAGTATGGGCGGCCAGTCCATCCATCGTAAAAAGTAGTTTGTAATCTCATTTCCTATGAAATGTATGGGAAAAGGTTTTGCGATTTCTGACTTTTCTAGAACACAAACCTCAGTTTCTCCTTTAGGGTTTTTTGATTCTTTTATGAAACAGGATCGATTGGCATCAAAAGAGTTTTTGTGGAAACTGACTGTGAATGTATATCAAAATGTTAAAGACAGTCTTCTAAGATCATTTTTCCTGTAACTACGTTGTAGTTACAGGAAAAATGATCTCGTTAAGGAAGCTCCTTTTACTGCCGTATCTCAAAAATCCAACCTGTATAACGACATTTAGGGCATATTCTAGAATTCTAGATGAATAACGCCGATCGAGACTGCCTCGTTGGTCTAGTGGTGGCAAGCGCTACTGCTGAACATGAGGTCCTGGGTTCGCTTCCCGGGCTAAGTATTATTGGGTTTTTCCATCTAAGGCCGCTTGCCCACTGGTCGGTAAGTGTGCGGGGCGATATCGTTTCGGTACTGCGTGACGTCACGCATTTTACTGCATCGGTACTGGAAGCTTACCGCGCAGTGTTTCCACTTTAAGGGATTTCTCCCTGTTTTAGGGAAAAAATACCAATACTAAGTTTGGTTTAGGGATATTTTATTTTGACAGGGATTTGGGGAATTTTGGGGTTAATATGAATTTAAGTTGGTAATCTTATTGTTTATAGTAGGCAGCACCCAATATATGACTTGACTCTATGGCACCACCGATTTATTAAAGGATTCGATTTATTCCACCACCGATTTATTCCCTCAACTCAAACTCATAATGAATGCAATTCATCAAATTTACCATGTTAATTCTGCCATTACCTTATTATTTATAATCATGCTCCCTAAACCAAGGAAATTTGAAGATTTTTAGGGAAATTTAGAGATAATTCATTCAAACTGGGGAAAAACAAAAAACAAGTGAATTATATAGTACGAGAGCCCATGACCAAAACCATGTCACATCGTTTTACTGGAATAATTGAAAAAAAATCTTTACGTTTTGATGATTCTGAACCCGACTCGGTGGGCAGTACAGTACCGGTCAGAAACGTTACAGTTTTATGGGAGCCTAATTCTGCTATGTCAAAAAAAATTGGCAGACGGTTTCATCACAATATGTCTGATAATAAAAATATACAAAGATTTCGTAATTTGATTACTAAAAAGTTTGTTTTCAGATATTTCATTTGCGTCACTTTGCGTGTCAAATGTGGCCTGAGCACATTTCCAAAAATGACGTATTCGAATCAACTGACCAATGTTCACCAGAAAACAAGATTTTCAGATGGATTGCTATGGGTTTTATTGTTTGCCTCATATTTAATTTTCTCAAATGGTCTCTTGGGTACGTACTCGAAGCTACTGGTTTCTAAAAATGGTGTTTTCGGTACTTATGTAAAATCTATCATTTTTAAACATGATAAAAAAGAATTATCGACATATTTAAAAATGCGGTCAGGTCAGAAGATGTGACGCGGAAAATTTCTGAAAATAGGATTTTTGAATTTAAGATTAACCAAATCTATCGTTTTTATACGATTTTGTTCGTAAAACGATAAGGCAAAAATGTTGGTCATGCGCTCTCGTACTAATTGAATTAATTTGAATTTGGAATTCTAGATGAAAGCAGTGCAGTACACAGATATAGATATATAATAATACCTAGATAAGGCAAGTATCACAATCTGTATGAAAACCATGCGTGGCATTAAAAAAAAATGATCAAAGCGCCTATACCATGAAACTGAAGCGAAATACGATAGTATCACTTGTTTCGATAGTCATAACCTGTTAACACTCAACGTCACATCAACCGTTCCTAGTAAAAAGCTGTAAAGTATTACGAATATAGGCATTTTCTATTTTATTATTTATGTCCGACTAGCGCGGCGGACAGGCGCAGACCATAGACTATATTATATAAAATGAGACACACTGAGCCACGTTCGGGCACGCGAAGTAGATGCTCTTGCGCTATCTAGGTATATCTATATCTGTGTGCAGTACCGATTCGGTACAGAGTGCTTACCGACCAGTGAGGAAACATAAGCAGTACCGCGCAGTACTGTACAGTACTGCGCGATAAAATACCGACCAATGGGCAAGCGGCCTAAGATTTCTTAGTAGCAGCTCGGAGTTTGGATTAGTGTCCGGTTGATGGCAATATCCTCGCCTCCTCTTACCTTGGACTTAAACATAACTGGCAAAATGTGGGTGTACTATAGATACACCTCTGCCTAACCTTTAGAGGCATGAGGAACCGGGTGTAAAGTTCACTCATCCTCTTTAGAAAAGGGAGGATCATCCGACGAGACAGGTGTCGTGTCTGGCAGGCAACTGCCCAACGGGCACAACAACAACAATTATAATACAACAATTAATATCAAAATACTGGCACTACTAGTGCATATGAGTATTTTGGAATTATCAAATAAATCCTAGCATCGAAATTAAAAAATGAGTTTTTCAAACAAAAAAAAATTATATGCAGAATGGAAACGTCATTAGAAACACACCGTTTAATTTATTGTTGTTTTGTCGTCTCCACCTTGTATATCATCCGCGCAGTTAAATCGGCTTATTCCCAAAGTACTCCAAAAAAAGTTCCCAAACTACTCCATGAAAAATATAATGTTTTTAATTAAGTTTCATTCTACTCCATGATAATATTAAAATGTTCTCAAAGTACTCCACCCCATTTTAATCAAAAAGCTAATTTAAATATGTACCGGATTACTATGGTATGCTCAAAGGCTTTGCAAATATATTTTTAAGTGTAAAGAAATTTTTAAATAAAAGACTTTATAATATAATTCAACAATAATTTTCAGTATTATAATTTTCATAAATTAAATATATTCAAGAAGAAGAGAAAAAGTCTAAAAAACATGAAATACAAAGAATAAAATAAATATTTAAAAAATTCGACCAATAATCATTTGAAATTTTACATGACATGGTAAAAAATACTTATGTACTAGATATCTAAAAAAAAACCAATTCAAAATCTTAAAAAACGATCAGAATTAACTGTAAATTTCTCCTTACTGAATGTAGTAACGAGAATATTTTTACTTAAAATTTATACCAGAATAAACTTTGGTTCTTAAGAAATTAAAATAGCATACTTACTTAAAAAAACAAAAATTTAATTATATAACTCAAAATAAGCATAATTACAACTGCCAAATTGCTACTTATTGCGATGCATCGGGTGCTCGAAGTCGAACTGTCAAAACGTAATTTTGTGATAGGCCTCTTAACAAACACAGATTAGCACCCTTTACCGGTTTGACTATCACTAATGTTGCTGCTATTGCACTATCTCGCTCACACACAATTTGTTAGCTCTAGGCGTGCAAACGAAATTGAATGTTTAAAAGTGAGTCGAGTTTATCCGATAGATGACGCATCGATCACTAATAAAGAACTTACTCGTTATTAGTGATCAATGGATGACGCACAAATAATATTATGATTCTAAAATAAACATTAATCTCACTATACTATGTTTTTTTGCTATTATCATAAAAAGCCTACAATTTTAAATATTCATTGACTTTATAACAAAATGCTAAACTTTAATCTTTCTTTTAAGAAATTTTGTGAGTGACTGTAATGAAATATGTATTTTATTTATAGTTAATTATGTAGATGGAGCAGTTTGAGAATTGATAGCGAATAATCGGTGGAGTACTTTGAGAATAATTCCAGATACCTATGGAGCAGAATGGGAACAAAATAATAAGTATTTTTAAATAATAATAATTCCTTGGAGTAACTTGGGAATGAATGTATGAGATTCTTATCTTTTTAGAACAAAAGAATGGAGTACTTTGGGAATAAGCCGTTAAATCTACTTGAGCGATGCAGGATTTGTGTGACGTCAGAATTTTGTGTGACGTCAGGTCTTTGATGCGTAGTTCGCATGTGGCAATGTCGTTGCCGCCACAAAGCCTTCGGGGCGTGATGTAATGTAATATAATGTAAGGCTGATTTAGTTAACTAAGCAGTTTAGTTTAAGAAGCAAGTTGCCAAACGGCAATCCAAAACTGACAGTTTGTCATTGTGAAGTGTCACCTACATGATATGTGGCTTGACTCGCTACATAAAAAATGCAAATGCATACCAGCCTTTACAAGGAATTGCAGATATATTAGCCTGCAGGTAACTAACTGCTTGACTCTTGAATTTGGTGTGCCATCTGTTTGTCACTAGTCCAAATAAAGGCAAACTTAATATCTTTGGAAAACGCATAAATTCAAATTCAAAATATTTTATTTCACATAAACCAACAAGGGCACTTATGAAACGTCAGAAGCTAGGTGCACGGTTCCAAATGGTCGTTTCCTATGGAGAAGAGCCGGCAAGAAACTCCACGGAAAACCTTTGTAAAAACCATTTATTTTTAAAAAAGTAACTTTTAAAAATAAATGGTTTTTACAAAGGTTTTTAAATTACAGTTATAATAGGTATGAGAGGACAGTGTGGGCCTATCAAAAAGTACCAGATACTTAGCAAAATAGAAAATGGACCACAAATATACAGTCTGTTAAGCCTACAAGGTTCTCACATTCACAAAATCTAGAGGAAAAGAATCTAACCATATAAAAGATGAATGAAAGACACAGAGCAAAGCTGTCAAAGGTTCTTTTGGCGCCATCTTGTTTTTTCAATACATTTTACAAAATAATTGCAGAAAATGTTTACCGACAGCGCCACCCTTTCTTTTTTTTTTTGGTTGGCTAATAAATCATCAAATAACTTCTCCCGCTCTGGGCGGAGCGGAAGGGCGTGTCAGACTCTTACTGACTAAAACCGACCCGTGTTCTTTCAGTTGCCTGTACGTTGCCAGGGGCCATGGTAACCCTTTAGGACTTTCCCGCAACCCCGGCAGGCATCGGCCCTGGCGGACCCCGTCAATTGTGCTGACATCTCTTTGAGGCGCGCGTGGAACACAACGCGCCGTCGACCCGGGCCTGTTCTTTATCGGACGGCGAGCTACCCAATCTACCCATTGCTCTCCGTCCACAAGCCCGCGCCTACGGTGGCTGGAAATCGGCAATGTACAGGTCTCCGATCTGACTTGCATATTCATGTATTTTACTCCACTATAATATAAAATAGACTAGATACATATTCAAATATATACTCCATCATGACTAAAGACAGGTCATTGATCCAAGTCTTGACCGCAGCAATATTGCTTAACCTCGCAGATCAAAGCACGCGGTACTCGTTTACGTAAATTGAGTTAAAATTTGAATTCTTGTTACAAACTAACTGACAAGTATTCTGCAATGTTAATTAAAAACTCTCAAGTGTCTGGTGAGAAGTAAAATTAAAAACGATAGCTCAAAAGTTAAGGTTCTTTTACGTTCTAATTGGTGCTAAAAGATATAATTTTCTCTATCTCTCTCGCACTTCAGTGTAATGCAATAGGTAGAAAAGAAAGGCATACTTTCAGTTTCATAAAAAAAAAACAGTCCGTCGGATGCCGATAGACCAGAGGCTTGCGCTTTTTCTCTCTGGTCATCAAGAAGTAAGAGCTGATTTCACCAATGAACGCGATCAGCATTATTAAAACGCGTTCAAGAGCTGTCAGTGTCAAAATTGTTATGGAATATTGTACACTGACAGCTCTTGAACGCGTTTAAATGTACTGAATGCGTTCAATTTCATTGGTGAAATCCTCACTAAGATATATAGCCAGAAAGATTAATAGCAATTACTTAGTTACCTTACATTGAAGACCGCGAATCGGCAAACTCAGTACGTTTGCCGATTCGCGGTCTTCATCCAAGAACTTATACCGCAACGGTCATCGGTTCTGTGGCTAATATTGCGGATCCCGTTGTTAGTTCAGCTTAATTGTTCGAAAGCCGACGTCAATTAGGTGCTCTAGTTCCTATTATCCATCTCTATAGGTACTGTAGACTTTTCGGGACAGTACGGTAACGGGACGAATAAAATATTTCTTTATAGACAATTATTCTTATATTTGGAGCTCATTTGGAGCCTATTTTCTAAGCGCCCGCTTGACAGCTCGGAGGCGACCGTCTCTTATTTTTAAAAGCTTTTATTCAACTTGCAATGTTTGTCAGTTTGCTTAGGGCGAATCAATTGCAAGCTAAATTAAAACCTCTTCCTCATATCCTACGGAGTTGACATTTTTCCTATTCTGAATTTAAATTAATGTTCGTCTCTAATCTGCCAATTACATAAAATAAACTCGCGGAGGTTTTATTCCAAATTCCATTGGTTTTACTCCAAAACCATATGGAACCTCTACAGTACGTTAATTATAAAACAAAGTATTTTTTTCTGTATGTGTGTGTGTCCGCTCTGTTCTTCGTAAATACACAACGGATTTGGATGCGGTTTTCACATTCATTTAGGGAATTTATTCCGGAAGGTGTTTTATGTGTATAGTACAGTAGCTTCCGCCAGCGGCTTCGCCCGCGTGATATCTTTGTAAATTATAACCTATGTTACTCAGTGATAATAGGGCATTTTAATGGTGAAAGAATTCTTAAAATCGGTCCTGTAGTTTCTGAATTTATTCATTAAAACAAAAATAGAAACATACAATAATACAAATCTTTACGTCCTGTCTAAATATCTAAATCTTTTATCTTAAATTATGAGCCTATTTCACGATGTCCGAATAGCCACTACTTACCAAATAAATTAAAAAATGAAACAGAATTTGTAGGATATTATCTGCCAAGTAAGCTAACGAGAACCTAATCGTAGGTGGTGAAAGAGGCCTTATGTGTAGATTAATTAAAACACTAACCCCCTTACTAACAAACGTTGTATATCGCCTGTATAGTTACACAACGATTTCTCTCTTTCAATCGTCAGTAATTTGACATTCGAAAGAAGAAGACAAAGCGTTGTGTAACTATACAGGCGATATACAACGTTTATTAGTAAGGGGGTTAGAAATAGCACAGAAAAATAAATGTATATACCTACTTGTCGCCACATTAATGCATTGTTGCACCCGTGCAAATCAGGGGCGGGTCGCTAGTTATGAATAAGTCTTAGTAACTTTTAATTTGCTGCACATATTATGGTGAGGTAGAAATACACTCACCTGACTTCATGCCTTATTATTAGGTATTTAAATACTAAACTAATCGCTTGAAAATCAACGTGTAAACAGGCTACTACAGTCTAGTTTGCAATTTTAATTGAGACAAGTGTCAAGTGGCATATTAAATTATGCAGAGTTGCTGCAGAGATTAGTGGTGTTGGACAGTTAGATATGTATAACGAAGTTGCACGTTTAATTCAGAAAGTACAGTCAGAGAATTTAATTGCTAAGCAAATTGACTACCAACTTAAATTTTCCGTGTATTCAACTTATTCTTTGACAGTTGTATGAAATTATCTATAACACGACAAATTAACGTAGGGTGGTGTCAATTTGCTTGACAATTAATTTTCGTGACTACACTGACAAAATTTTTTAATAAATGAAATCTAGTATGTTATCTGGGAGTGTTCCAAAATTACTACTATCTGATTTTAGTTAAAGCTAATGTTTGTAATGTACCTAACTATATACTCAATACTCAATACTCAATTCTTTATTGCATTCCACAATGTAGGCTTAGGTGGTAAACATTTATTTGGTAGGTAACAATCGTGGACCCTGTCGGGCACAGCAAAAGATATAATAAATAAATGTGGAGAGGACTTATCATTATTACAATACAACTTATTCTAAAAACATAGACATAACATTAACATTAGAATTAAAATTGCAAAAAACTTTATTTTTCAAGTTTTAGAGACTTATCACTTAAATATTCATCGACACTATAGTACGATTTTTTAAGTAATAACTTTTTTAATTTATTTACGAATAAATGGAGTTTTTTTTCTTTTCTTATTGTTTCTGGTAGGACATTATATGTTTTTACTGACATTACCAGAGGACTTGTAGAATGTATTTTTAAGCGGGATGATGGTAGGTTGAGTCGTGTTTTGTGTCTGAGTGTGTACCTTGTTTGTATGTCTTCTCGTTTAGTGTAAAAGTCTTGGTGTTTGTGAGCAAATTTGCATATTTCAAGTATGTACATACAAGGCAGAGTTAAGATATTTTGTTCTATAAAATGGGGTCTGCAGCTATCTGTCTGTTGTATATTTACCAGGATACGGATAATTTTCTTTTGAACGGTGAATAGTGTTGGGGCATCTGTACTGTATCCCCACATAATGATGCCGTAGCTCAGCCACGCATAAGCATAGGCGTAGTACATAACCAGAGCAGTCTGTAAATTTGTGGTTTTTTTAACTTCCCGGAAAGCAAATAAAAATTTCGATAGTTTTGATTTTATGTTTTGTATGTGTAACTTCCAATTTATATTTTTATCTATGGTTATGCCTAATAGTTTGAATTCATTAACTGTTTCTATTATATGGTTATTGAAGGAAAAGAGTACATTTATAGGAGTTTTTTGATGGGGATGGAAGGTTATGAGTTTAGTCTTTTGGAAGTTTATTTCAAGGTTGTGTTCATTCATCCAGGTTATTATTTTCCCGAGAATTTCATTAAGGGTACTGTTTAGGTTCGTATTGTCATGACATTGGGTGAGAATGGAGATGTCGTCCGCAAATAAAACGCAAGGTCCGGTTTCTGCAATAAATTTTGGGAGATCATTGATGTAAATGAGAAATAGAAGACATCCAATAACACTACCCTGTGGTATTGATGCGCTTATCGCCTTTAGGTCAGATCGAAACTTTTGAAGTTCGTTTATAGTGCTATTGAAGTATTCTATCTCTACTAGCTGTGCTCTATTTTCCAGATAAGATTTGAACCATTCGTATGCTTTACCGCGGATCCCTAATCTATATAATTTATTTAATAAAATATCATATTGCACTTTATCATAAGCTTTGGTCATGTCAAGCATTAACCCTACTGCGTATTTTTTATTATTTATTATGCTTAGGGCTCCCTGTATAAATTTATAAACTGCTAACGCTGTTGATCGATTTTTTCGAAAGCCGTTTTGGCATTCGTCAAATATTTGATATTTTTCGCAGAAAGTGTACACGCGATTGCACATTGCTTTCTCGAAGATCTTTGAAGCTGTAGGCAGTAAAGCTATTGGACGGTAATTACTTGGCTCTGTTTTGTCATTTTTCTTGTGTAGAGGCTTCACTAACGCTATTTTCAGCTGGTCTGGGAATACGCCATCTTCAAAAGACTGGTTTAGCAATTTATAGAAGGGTAGTGTAAGCTCATCAGCGCATTTTCTGAGTAGACAGGGTGGAAGTTCGTCTATGCCGTGGCTTTTTTTATTTTTTAGTGTTTTTAGCATACTATTGATTTCGTATGGGTCTACTGGAGTGAGGAACATTGTATTTTCGGTTTGATACTGGTAAATCTTTAACTTTAAATCTACAGTAGTTGTAAAAAAAACTTCAGTATTATCAACGCCTAGTTTGTTTCAGAGTCGAAGCATTTAAATTGATTTACAAACTGACCCATTGCAATATTTCTTCTTCCCAGCTAAAGCACTAGGAAGTGGTGAAGGGTGGGCGTTTTGACGGACTGTCATGTAATTTTCGAAAAGTGCTGATTCTCAGCCTAGTTTGAATAAAGAACTTTTGAATTTTGAATTTGGCCGATTAAAAAAAATCTTATGTAACAGCATAAGAATGTTTTTAATTGGTCAGTGGCTGTTTTTTACTTGGTTTCTCTGAAACCAAATATAGCTTTAAAAGAACATAACCAGTCGAATAATCAGAGCAACAATCGAAAATGCATTAAATAAATACATACACTTTTGTATATTATTTAAAAAGTAGGTATGCGGTAAAATTCCGTGTTACATGGTCGCCAAGACGATGCAAAAAAACAAGACACCAAAAAAACGAATTCACGCCCTTGCCACATTAAAAATAAGGTGCAAATAATAGTTTGTGGTGTGAGACACTTAATTTTGCAATTGTATAATCGCTCTATATTAAATTCGAGAACTGGTCCTTTTCAAGGTAAAGCCCGGTGTCGGTTGCCAAGTGCGTTATGATTAAAAAAGGTTATTTTATTTTTCACGTTAAAAAGTCAAGAGTGTTCGCGGTTACCGAGATTTTCCATAAAGCCTTTTGTCGAGGCATAAACGCGAGGCATCGAGGCATGAGCAGATTACATTGTTGTTGTTTGCTGAAACCGAGGCATGCGCATTTAAAGTCACAATTGCTCGTTTAATGTATGTAAAATAACCTAAAACAGTATGCAGATTATGCACCGTGTTTTAACAACGACTAAGAGCTAAAAAGGTCATAAAGCTTTTGAAATTAAAAAGTAACAGAGTCACATAACACAATTAGTCATCTATCCGATATTCCAACAATATTTTCTAGCTTGAAAAAGGCATTTAAATTCTCATAAAGACTCACAGGTTTATCAAATTACTCTGTCCGAGCTACAACCGCTTGCCAACACGTCGTTGCAGAAGCAACTCTATTTTGCCCCTTTTCAAATACGAGTATGCTCATCCGAATTATAAAAAGCTTCGCATAAAAACGGCATTTTTCTATGTCGGTACAGTCAACAAAAAGAAAATGGGTAATCCATTTTGACGGAACGCCAAAAAAATCCCGAGCACCCACGTCTGTTGGACAAGTTAAGAGCGGAAGCGAGTTAATTAACGTGGTAACGTTCATTATAAAATTAAATAGCTGCTCTACTTCGGTGGTCACTATGATTATATACAATATACAATGATGCCTGCTGGTTACCTACCAAAAAATGGCATTTGCCAAATAAGCATTTTTTTTCTCTTTTCGATTCAATTTTATTTGTTTACTTTTTACTTTTTTCAAGATCTGAGATTTTCAAGTCTGTAAGTTTTTAAATTATGTGAATAGTTTCACATAATTTAAAAACTTACAGACTTCAAATAATAATATGTACAAGTGTAAAAAAGGAAGAGAAAGTCATAGGGCATAAAAAAAAACGTCCGCATCGTTGTCAACTAGCACCCTAACATTTTCAAGCACAATTCGAAGGATTTTGAAGATAATTGCAAATCCATTGCCTCATAAATAATAGTTTGTAAAATTCGTAAATAACGCAATGCACGTGGCTCACGTGACTGAACTGTCAAATTGCATTGCTATTGCAGGTGTTTTACGCAAATACCCCACTGACTTACCTATACTATCATTTGCAATATTAGTAGGTATATGTAAACGATCCCGTAATTAACTTTTAAAATCTAACCTACTTGTTAAAGTTTAAATGAACATGACGTGACATTAATCACGTCTATTGAAGTCACACAAACCACGATCGAATCTTTTACGTCACTCATCGAAATCGAATAAATGGATCAACTTATAATAAACCTGTCCCAGTACCTTGATCCGTCAACACGAACCGTTTTCGATTTTAGAACGATATTTGATTCATTCAATCTAATAAAATATGGGTAGAAAGGGGGTGACTACCGAGATGGCGACTAATAACAAGTGGAAGAAAAAGGCGCGCTGACCCCAAATAAATTGGGACAAGGGCAGATTCATTGAATCAATACATACGGTTAATGTTGCGTCTGTTTCCGTCACGTGATAATTAACTTGCAATGAGAAAAACAAACAATACCTGACATATTTTTCTAAAGACAATAGTTTTTTTCGCATTAAGTGAACATAGCTTACTTAACTACAAAAGTTATGAAGTCATTGACGACACAAACCATCATCATTCTCCTGCCTTTTCTATTAATTGTCATTAACACAACACATTAAAAAGAAAAACATTTATAATTTCTTAATACAAATCAATCAATAAAATGCTATCGAGTCACCAATAAACTATTTAGGTCCCAATACATGAAGTAACCAATACATTATTTATTTAAATCAGGAAGACACACACACACACACCCTATCATACACTGACACACCTTCGCACACACACGCACACGCAGTACACAGAGAACACATTACTAAAGACCCAATCACTTCATCACGTGACATCAATTTCAATTCGAGTTCTACTCAATCTTTAAACAAAATCTGAGCACAAACAACATGCCGATTGCAATGAACCAATGCACTTTTACACGCCGAAAGTGATCGACATAATAATTTAAGAAATGCATCAGAATCAGGCCACATCGCGATGTGTTACCGATAACGATGTCTGTCGCAATAAACCTCTTGTTTTGATAAAGACCTGTTTTGATGTTAAGACATAAGTGATAAACTTGGTCTACGGGATAAAATGATGTTTGTTTCGGTATTTCATCTCAGAGTAGTAGGAAAGAAAACACCGAATTCATCTTGTTTGAAAACATAATTTATTTTTGACGTGTAAAAGTGTTTATACAAATCTGCTTACGGAAATAAAATTATTTAATTAATTTATGCCAATGAAAGTTCTTATCATTTAAGAAATGGGAAAAAGGGTAGTACCTAAACGGTTAAGGAATTGAAAACTTTTTGTATTTTTAAAACTTGGGGGGATACATGGATTTGCATGTTTTTTTTTACCCGACTGCCCCAGAAGGAGGGTAATGTTTTTCGAGAGTATTTAAGTATGTAAGTATTTCTTTGGCACGCTCTGTAGCCTAAACGGCTTGATGGATTTTAACATAGGAGGTGGCGTTAGATTCGTCTTAATTGTAGAAGTGACATAGGCTATATAAAATGTATGTATTGCATCTGCAAGTACAAAAAAAAGGGAGGGGAAGGTTTTTTTTTAAATATATTTCAACAATATTGGTATCAAATAAAAGCTGGTAATGAGTCAATTCCAAATTAAGATATATTAATAAAACTGAAAAACTTGAAATAAAGAAAATTATTCAAAAAACAAAAAACCGGACTGCAAAAACACATAACTGAAAAGAGAAAAACAAGCATTATAATCTATAGAATTTTGGTATCGCAGGCGGGGACAAATAATAATATAACAATAATAACCGGAAATATGGTGTACCTAACTTTTGTTTGTCCCCCCGCCTGCGATACCAAAATTCTATAGATTATAATGCTTGTTTTTCTCTTTTCAGTTATGTGTTTTTGCAGTCGGGTTTTTTGTTTTTTGACTTATTTTCTTTATTTAAATTACTTTTAAACTTTAATTTTAATTTTTGAAAATTAAATTCCAGAACCTCGAGTTTCGATTATCATCTCATCTCTCTGCCCACATCCTGCAGATATCCGCTTGAATTTCAATCAGAAAACCTGAATTATAAATACATTTTAAACGAAAACTTCAAAGGATATTCTCGCCTTCAGCACCGCTTTCAGTTACCTTCTTAAACGCATTACCTCGTGTAACTGCGGTGACACTAGATGTATGTTACACCGATAGTTTACGTCTAACAATCTCCCCACGATAGTTTCCCAGCGTTTATATACTAGTAATAAATCGAGCACATGTCTGAAATACGCTCGTGTTCGACGGGTATTGAATTTTCGACATCCTGATACTGATATATTTATGAGAATGAGTGCTGAAGCACCCAGGTAGGAGGTACTCTTGAAGTTATGTGGGAAAACAAAACTGAATAACATATAACGTAACACACATCACACCTGTTTTTAGCCAAGGGGTCAGGCAGAGGTATACTTCTTCAATTTTTTATTTTCGATATAGGTATGCGTCTGTCTGTAAAAACTGTAAATGTAACTAAAGCTTACTAACCATTTATATTACTTCTTATTTACCACATAATACTATGATGATTTAATATTTGATGACATGTTACTTAAACCAATTTTAAATTATTCATATATATTTGCGATAATCAATTCTCGCAAATATATATGGATACATTGAATAAATATAAAATAACGGCGTTATTCAATAAAAACTGACAATGATTTAGTTCTACCTTAAAACTATACCTTATATCATTATAAAATTCTGGTATCGCAGTCCACTGCTGAACATAGGCCCTCCAATAGCCAAAGCATTCAGTTACCAAGTTCCAGTTCTTAAAAACTTTAATAATAATTTCTTAATTACCAATTAACCACCCGCTACCGCTTATGCCCCACGCCGCGTATTTAATTGTTCGTTTCGTGTTACAGTTAGTAACTGTACCGCCTCAGTTTCGGTTCGCCTGGTTTTTTTTAATTACCCCAGCCACCGTCCACGCGAAGACATTGCAACTCAGATCGGGTTTTTTTTTGTTTTTTTTTCACATAAATTATAAGTGTTGTTAAGTCTCTGACGCTGACTGTACTTCGTGTTTAAAGCGGTATGTAAATTGGGTGTGATAATGTGAGAGTTATGGTGGTCCGCTAAAATAGGGCACATGATTTTAAAGTCTGCAAGAAACAAATATTTTGCAAGTATGGTGAAGACAGTTTTATTTCATAATGCATCATATGATTGATATTATGCTTTCCAAGGTTTTCACTAAAAGCTGGACACTTCTATACTCTCGAACAGAATCAGAAGCGTGTCCATATACCTTCTCAAGTTAATCCGGGACTCTCGACCTGTTATCAATATAATGTCAGCCTTGATACAAACTTCGTTAACTAGCTTAAGTTTTTACCACTACCTTCTGGATTCAAATTACACAGCCACTTATCACAAAATTTTCAAATCTATAATAATATTATAATCTATACTAATATTATCTATACTACTATCTTTCAGTGTTAGTTAGTCCATTTATCGAGGAAGGCTATAGGCTATATATCATCACGCTAAGACCAATAGGAGCGGAGCACTAATGAAGAATGTTTCAAAATCGGGGTTTTCTTTTTCCTTTTGAGAGCTTCCGCTGCGTGCGCTGCGTAAACGGTTAAAGTTTCGCAAAAATCATGTATGACAGAATTGTTTCTCTTTAAAAGTTCTCAGAAAAAGTCCGCAACAGCATATGTCTATATTTTAAGGTTGGCTCACTATAACCTTTTTTATGCTAACAAAATTTGTTCTAAAATAATGCATTATTTGTGAAGGTGTTTTTATAAACATGACATTAATCCTTATCCAAATAAATACGTTATTCATCACAAGTATTTCATTTAAAACAAAATTGGCCTTTACATCATTCGATTTCAATGAATATCTTAGGAGATATCACAGTTTGAAAATAACATCGCATCAAAATAATAATTAAGTACTACGCGCGCATTTATGATGGCAATAGGAGCAGTGGTGGCCCAGTGGTATCGGCCCCGACTTACGAGTTGTAGGTCCTGTCGTCGGTTCGAACCCCAGCAGGCGCTTTACTTTGTGTAAATAATTACATCACCACTGCTCTCAAAACGGTGAAGGAAAACATCGTGAGGAAACCGGCATGTCTTAGAACCAAAAAATTCGAAGACATGTGACATCAACCAACCCGCACTGGGCCCGCGTGGTAGATTACAGCCCACTCCCTCTCGCAGAGAGGAGGCCTGTGTCCCAGCAGTGGGAACAGTAGGTAATAGGCTGATTATGTATGTTATGTAAGGCAGTCATGAGCAGGAAGGGCGGTGGCCCCAGTTAGCTCTGCGAAATACCATGACGCGCGGCTCAGACGCGTGGTTAATTCAGTCGGGTCGTAGCCCAAAGTAACTATTCCACGCGGACGAAGTCTCGGGAATCGATCGCCGATTTCCGGCCACCGTAGGCGCGGGCTTGCGGACGGAGAGTGATGGGTAGCTCGCCGTCCGATCAGAACCAAGCCCGGGTCGACGGCGCGTCGTGTTCCACGCGCGCCTCAAAGAGTTGTCAGCGAAGCTGAAGGGGCCCGTCAGGGCCAATGCCTACCACCGGGGTTGCGGATAGTCCTAAGGGGAAACCGTGGCCCCCGTCTAGGCAAGGAAAGGAACACGGGTGGGTTTTAGTCAGTAAGAGCCCTTCACGCCCTTCCGCTCCGCCCAGAGCGGGAGAAGTCATTTGATGATTTCCCACCCAAAAAAAAAAAAACGCGGACGAAGTCGCGGGCAGAAGCTAGTGTAAAATAATAAGCCTATAATGTTTTCACTGCTGGGACACAGGCCTCCTGTCTGTGAGACGGAGTGGGCTGTAATCTACCACGCGGGCCTAGTGCGAATTGGTAGATGTCCACGTCTTCGAATTTTTGGTTCCAGGACATGCCGGTTTCCTCACGATGTTTTCCTTCACCGTTTTGAGAGCCACTGCTCTCAATCATCACTGTGATACAATTAAATACACAAATTAAAGTGCCTGTCTGGGTTCGAACTGACGAACTGCTCAATTAAAAGTTTATCGTTTATGTTTTGCTATTAGTTGACTATATTCAGTAGAGTACCTGCTGTAAGGGCTCTTATCGAAGTAAAATTTCACAAAGATAGGGCATTAAAAACTACGTCTAACATTGACAAAGAACACATAATTTAAACAGCTTTATCAAAACTATTTTGGTTGCACTACATCTGCTGTTAAAATCCCGAATAAGAGCAGAAAGCAGACATCATTATTTTATTATTTAGCAGAATTAGCGCCACTAAAACGTACCAAAATACCTACTCTAGTTTCAAAGCCACATTTACGACTGACTTATTACTCTGATTTATGTCTAGACTAGACTAATTATTAGTGTCTAAATCTAAGCTTGCTGACCTTTTTATCTGTCTGAAAATGTGTGTCAATTAATAATATCTATTTACCTTTTATATAGATTCTTTTCCATTTTGCAAATGTGAGAACGCTGTAGGTTTAGTGGACTGTAGACTTGTTGACCATCTTTTATTTTGTTAAGTACTTGGTACTTGTTGAATGGCCTGCACTGTCCTCCCATACCTATTAACACTGTTATTGTAAAAGCCAATTCTTTTTAAAAGAGTAACCGTGAATTTTCTTGTCGGCTCTCCTCTATAGTTATTCGATTCTGTTTCTTAAGAGAAAACCCACATTTCCCAAAATAAATGGAAAAGTAGTTAATTAATGTGATTCCCATCACTGCTTACAGTGGAATTACATTAATTACCTACATTTGTGATAAAACTGGGGCAATACACAATGTATCTCGGCCAGGATTATTGCTATTGGCGCATTAATTATAATTACTTGTGGCATATTAAGGCAACCTATGGTCACATGACAGAATATCTCTGGGAAGGAAAATCGGTGATTCATCGAACCTAGACTCTACTTCTAATTGCCTTGTAATGACCTAGCTAGAACAATCTTTTAAGACGGCGGCGACCCTTGAATTGTCCATACAAACGTAATACCTAAATCATTTGCAATTTTTGCATATTTCCAACATATTATGTTAATATTCGGATTTAGACAGTATTTATCTAGGCTTGTACATCTTTCTTTTTTCCAAAATCTTACCTAAAATGAAGTTTAAGCGAATTGAATTTCGCACATTTTTACAGCTAGATGACATGTTTTCATACTGTTTTTTCTGTATTATAAACCACAATATTTGGAATATTGTTTCGGCAGGAGCATAGCTTATATTATCAAGTTACAAAGTATAGAAAAAATTATGAAAGAATATTAAGTTTTCATAATTTTTAGGGTTCCGTACCTCAAAAGGCAAAAACGGAACCCTTATAGGATCACTCGTGTGTCTGTCTGTCTGTCTGTCCGTCTGTCACAGCCAATTTGCTCCGAATCTAATGGGCCGATTAACTTGAAATTTGATACACATATGTATTTCTGTGACCCAAACACGGATGTGAAACGAAAATAAATGATTTTTGAATATGGGGGTCACTTTTGGGGGGCAAAGAAGAAAATATTAAGAAAAAGTTTTGCAAATTGTACCGTGTGACATATCAAATGAAAGTAATTGTTACAAGAATCTCAAATATTATTTCAAAATAATTTTTAAACAAATACTTTTTGAGATATTTACGAAAATAGATGAAAATTGACCATTCCCCCCCCCTTATCTCCGAAACTACTGAGCCTAAAATTATGAAAAAAATTCAGAGAATAGTTCCTTACTCATAGATTATAGGAAAACCTATAAGAAGTCTATGGTCTCAAAATAACATGGTAAATCTCTCAATATTGTGCTTGCAAACTTACATTTGCGGTTGGAATGTATGGGAAAATAGGTTTTTCAACTACAATGTTAAGTTAGTTCTTGGGATAATTTATTGCTACTGCTAGTTCGACTAAAGTCCCCAGTACACGTTCAACGGGCTCGCCCAACGTGTACTAAGGCGAGGCATCCGTCACTTCTCGTACCTTCCGCGAAGCATTCTGTTTGCCGATTTCATAGTACTATTTTAGCATTGTCGGCAAGCACTGCTAACACATTAGCTTTAATTATAACAGTATGTTCTAAATTCTACCATGATTTGGCTACTACATCCAGGATTGTCTTCAGACGAGGGAACTCCTCAACGGTCAACAGTACAAACAGCAAATGTTATATACGCTTTAATTATCATAGTCCGTTGTACATTCCATCATTTATGGCTGTTGCACCCAGGATTGGCTTCAGGCGAGGGAACTCCTCAACGATGAACAGTGCAGGCACGAAATTTTATGTACCCTTTAATTATGATAGTCTGTTCTAAAGTCCACCATGATCTGACTGCTGCACGAAAGATTCGCTTCAGATGAGGGAACTCCTGAACGGTACACAGTACAAACTCGAAATATAATGTACACTTTAATTGTGGTAGACCATTCTAAATTCAGCCATAATCTGGCTGCTGCCCCCAGGATTTGGCTTCAGATGAGGGATCTCCTCAACGGTCAACAGCACAAACAAGAAATTTTATATAAGGTACGCTTTAATTATCATAGTCTGTTCTAAATGTCACTAAGATCTGGCTGTTGCATCCAGGATTGGCTTCAGGCGAGGGAACTCATGAACGGTACACAGGACAGACACGTTTTAAATATGCATTTAAATATGATATTCTTTTCTAAATTCCACCATGATCTGGCTGCTGCACCCAGGATTAGCTCCAGACGAGGAAACTCCTCAACGGCCAACATCACAGACACGAAATATTATATATGCTTTAATTGTGATAGAACATTCTAAAGTCCACCATGATCTGACTGCTGCATCCAGGATTGGCTTCAGAAGAGAGAACTCCTGAATGGTTCACAGTACAGATACGAAATTTTATATTGTATATGTATATGTATTGTGCTAATAAACTAGATGGGACTAGGGTCTGATGACAGAGCCGGAAGATGACCATAGGAACTTCTAAAATAAACGAGACAGTACCATCGAAATTGGACCGGTTCGTTTTGTCCTGACAAGAACTATAGCCCAAAGTAGCATCCAGGGTCTGATGATAGAGCTGAAAAGTGATCAAAGAAACTTCTCAACCAAACATAATAGTATCATTGTGTTTGCGGTCGTTGGTTTTGTCTTACAAAGTACTGTAGCCTAAGGTGTAGTCCAGGCCCTCATGAGAGATCTGGAAGGTCACCATACGAACTCCTTAACTAGACAAGATAGCCCCGTTGTGTTTCGGCCGTTTGGATTTGTTTTGTTTTAAAAGCTTGAGGCGTGAACGGTTTTCTTAAACAAAGATAAGCCTCAATCTTTTAAGAAAACATTAAACTCATCTGTTTACGTAAGTCTTATTTTGTTCTTTTTAGTTTAATAAAAGCTTGTTTAAAAAATATTTTTACTTATAACTTATTCAGCCTAATACAGGACGTAATCCGATGGCAGTTTTAACTCGTGCACCATTGTGGGAACACACCACAAGCCTTTAGGGGTATGAGGAACAGGGTGTAATGTTCACTCATCCACCATAGAAAAGGGAGGATCCTCCAACCAGACGGGTATTATGTCTGGCGGGCAACTGCCCGTAAGTTGTTTTCGGATAGTCTTATCTATGTTTTTCGCTTGGTAAACTCTAACTGCGCGATGCAGGAATTGTGTGACGTCATGTCTTTACTACGTAGTTCGTATGTCGCGGTGTAACCGCTACAAGCCTAACACAGGACGTAATCCGATGGCAGTTTTAACTCGTGCACCATTGTGGGAACATTTAGCCTGTTTCTAATGAGCAAAATAATGCGTCAGAGGCATGATCCATTTGACATTTTATTATTTATTACTGCAAAATTGTTGACATTTTTATATTAATTTGACATTGACTGTAATTCAAACGATTTGACATTAAGTATAATTATGTATTGTTAAAAATTGTTATTTAAAATTATTATAATGTCTTTAAATTTGTGTACATTAAACATGATTTGCATGCCTTTGTGACGGTAGAACATGGAGGACTTTCATAATAAAACATCAATGTAAAAATTACCCATGTTTGCAAAGAAATAAATTATTTATGAATTATGATGATCTGAATTTTGCTACTACATTAAATAATATGGCAACTGGTAATATGAATGACATTGATATTCAGCTTAACATTGCCGTCGAATGCATTAAGAATTCTATCAGTGCACACGAAAAGATTATCATAGCGGGAGACTACAATATAAATTTTAAGGACAAATCAAAAAATGAAATATCGGAATACCTTCTATCACTCGGCGTTAGTCCACGTATTCAAGAATATACGACAAGACAGAATTCAACACTATTGTTGAATTCTATCTTGTCTATACAATAATATTCAGAAATTTCCCTCTACAATCCGGTACCATACATAGTTTTTTAAGTTACTACAAACAACGGGTCAGATTAAAAAAAAAAAAACATGGTATAGGCGGCCCGTGAGCTGTGGAGCAGATGGTTTTAACGCTCACCACCGCAGCTTCGGTTTGCTGGCCGGCGGCGGTACATATTCATCGTACGGAACCCTCTCCACGCGAGTTCAACTCGCACTTGACCGGTTTTTGGTATTACGGAACACATCCAAAGGACATCATTCATTTTGGGCTAAACAAAAAAAAAGTTATATTCCGTTAGAACATGTTATTCTCTTCACTTTTCACTATGGGACCAAATCTGTAGGGCCATTCCCTGCGCTGTTATACGTCTTTGTAAAATTCTGTTTTCAGTATGTTTTAGTTCAGAGAATAACAGTAATCTAATTATAATAATAGCTTTTTATGGCAGTAATAATTACAGTCATCATCTTTTATTGTGAAACTAAGGTTCTAAGGTTATTCTACACATAACTACAGTATGCGAAATAAAGTTTTTTTTAATAGTACCTACTAGTCTAAGCTGATTGAAATAGGTATCACTAGTATTAACTGGTTTTATGTCCATAAAACGCCACAGGCATGGAACAGAGGTGTGGTGGTACTCTTCTTTAAAAAGGGCGACAATGCCCTGCTTAAGAACTATAGGCCCATCACACTTCTGACGCACACGAACCGAATCGTGCGCAGGTTTGACGATTTCCAGCCTCCCGAACAAGCCAGATTCCGTAAAGGCTTTAGCACCGTGGACCACATACATACGCTACGGCAGGTTATACCGAATACCGAAGAGTATAACCTGCCTGCGCCTGCCTGCCTCTGCTTAGCGTTTGTGGATTACGAGAAAGCCTTCGATTCTGTCGAGACATGGGCTGTACTGCAGTCTCTTCAACGGTGCCAGATCGACTATCGGTACATCGAGGTGTTGAAGTGCCCATACGAAAACGCCACTATGTCAGTCCGACTCCACGAGCAGACCTCGAAACCTATCCTTCTGCAGCGAAGTGTGAGAAACGGAGACGTTATCTCTCCGAAACTGTTCACCGCTGCACTGGAGTATGTCTTCAAGGTTCTGGACTGGAAAGAACTAGGCATCAACATCAATGGCGAGTATATCACTAACCTTCGGTTTGCCGACGATATAATTATCATGGCTGAGACCAGGGAGGACCTCAGTATACTGCTTGATGACCTCAGTAGAGCATCCAAAAGAGTGGGTCTTAAAATGAACATGGACAAGACTAAGGTCATGTCAAATGCCCATGTAACACCCACTCTCATAAAGATCGGAGACGCTCGAAGTTGTAGACGAGTATGTTTACCTAGGACAAACTGTCCAGCTAGGTAGGTCCAACTTCGAGAAAGAGGTCAAGCGTCGAATCCGACTCGGCTGGGCAGCGTTCGGGAAGCTACGCAATATCTTCTCGTCCCAGATATTACAGTGCCTCAAGACGAAAGTCTTTGACCAGTGCGTGTTGCCAGTGATGACTTATGGCACTGAAACGTGGTCGCTCACAATGGACCTTATCAGAAGGCTGAAAGTCACCCAAAGAGCAATGGAGAGGGCTATGCTTGGAGTTTCCCTACGTGACCGAATCAGAAATGAAGAGAAGAATTGCTAAACTTAAGTGGCAATGTGCAGGACACATTGCTCGCAGACCAGATGGCCGATGAGATCGAAAGATTCTGGAGTGGCGACCGCGTACCGGAAGACGTAGCGTTGGAAGGCCTCCCACAGGATGGACCGATGACCTAGTAAAGGCCGCAGGAATCCGCTGGATGCGGGAAGCACAGAACCGATCGAAGTGGCGGGGCTTGGGGGAGGCCTATGTCCAGCAGTGGACGTCTTTAGGCTGATATGATGAAATAGACCTAAAACCAGTTAATACTAGTGATAACTATTTCAATCAGCTAATAATAGTACTGTCGAACAAAAAATCTTTATTTCTCATACTGTGGGTATGTGGAGAATAACCCTCGAACCTTAGTTTCACAATAAAAGATGATGACTGTAATTATTACTGCCATAAAAAGCTATTATTATAATTAGATTACTGTTATTCTCCTAACTAAAACATACTGAAAACAACATTTTACAAAGACGTATAAAAGCGCAGGGAATGGCCCTACAGATTTGGTCCCATAGTGAAAAGTGAAGAGAATAACATGTTCTAACGGAATATAACTTTTTTTTTGTTTGGCCGGCATTTTCACATTTAGCCCAAAAATGTATGGACCGTGAATGTTCTCCTTTATCATAAATTACGATTGCTCGTAACAACGCTAACAACACACATAACACACTACAGACAGAGACAACAACAATAACACAACAGAACAGAGATAACAATATTCCAAACGCTTTTTCCTCCCATCTCGAGCTCTCGACTTGCAGTTGCGAGCCGTGTTCGCCGGACCCTTAACGTCCAAAATTAGATGCACTGCTCTAAAAGAACCGCTCTACGTAATAAGTATTAGGGCCTGTTTCACCACCTACGATTAAGTTCCTATTAACTTACTTGGCAGATAATTTCATACAAATTCTGTTCCATTATTGAATTTATTCGGTAAGCAGTGGCTATTCGGACATCGTGAAATAGGCCCTTAGACTTAGCAGAGATGGCTTAGTGTTGTGACTTGTGACCGTCGGACTGCCAAGTCTCGAGTTCAAACCCAAGCCACGTATCTCTGACTTTTCGGATTCATGTGCGTATTGTATAATTATCACTTGCTTCAGAAAATGTTGAAAGGAAAACATCGTGAGGAAACCGGCATGCCTGAGAGATGTTTCTTGACGGCATGTGAAGCCAAGACAGAGGCCCATAGGCGGCTTTAAAACTCCGTCACTAACCACACGAAAAGAAGAAGTATTAGTTAGTTGTTATTAGTCTCGTGGACAAAGCGAAATCTCTCTTTAGAACTTTAATATGTATTGATTCTCAACTCTACGCTTATAATTTAATACAATATTACTAACAAGAAGCTGTTAACCTATTGCGAAACACATAATACACTTCCTACAATTAATTTAAAACAATCCGTGAAATAATAAGTAGATGATGCAATGTTTGTTTTTGTTTTCATTATCATAATTATCCGGAAATCATTGGTTTTAAAGCATTTATTATTAAAATTGAGACCAAAGGATCTGATAATTTTTAAGGCTTCGCTACACAGTTCCGGATAAGCTTGACGCCGGTAGCACACCTCGCGACGCGAGCCAGTTGAATTGAAACAACTGCGGTTTCGCTGCTACAGTTTCGCGGAGGGGGTGTGCTACTAGCGTCAGTATTATCATACTGAAACTGAAAACGTCTAGCTTGACCACGGTGTCAGTTTTACTCCCATAGATACATAATTACTCCATTTGAAATAAGATTAGATATTTAACTAAACCTCTTTTACAGTCCGATTTTGACTTCTAATGCGTTGGTGACATGACAAATGGCAAAATAAAAAAAAAAACAAAAATTCAAAAGTCATATTCAAACTAGGCTGACAATCAGCACTTTTTGAACGTCATAATCATAACTACATAAGACAGTCCCGCAAAAACGCAGCTGCAGTAAATATTTGGTATAACCACTTTTTGTTGCTTTTAATTACGTCCTTATGCCTTTCGGTATAGACGTCAGAATCGGTAGAACGGACTGTAAAAAAGGTTTGTTTAAATATCACATCTTATTTTAAATGGATTATAGGTACATACATAAACTCACGCCTTGTTCCCATGAGGGTAGGCCGAAACTACAGCACGCCACCTGCTACGATCCTTACATACTTCTTTTGCATCTTTTACGTTCATACATCTGGTCAGCCATGCTTGCTTCGCATTTTGCCTTTCATTAGCAGATCTAGTTATTATTTAGGAAAAGATAAAGACCCTGACGATGTCGTGATAGCCCAGTGGTTAAGACCTCGCCTCTCATGCACGAGGTTGTGGGTTCAAAGCTGGGCAAGTACCAATGTGACTTTTTCAAATCATATGTACAGACGCCAGCACATTAAGCTACTACAATCTGTCAAATTTCTTTTATTTTACTACTTTATTACTAAAGCATAAAGTTCAAAGTGGATTGGGAAAATTTGACAGTTTCGGGTAGCTTGATGTGCTGGCGTCTGTCCTTTTTAAGTTTATCTTTAACATCACTAATATCAGTGAAGGAAAAACATCGTGATGAAACTGGGACACTGAAATCGCCGACCCATCTTGAGCAAGCGTGGTGATCAATGCTCGTGCCTTCTCTGTATGAGAAGAGGCCTTTGCCCAACAGTGGGACAGTAAGGGGCTAGTACTATTTAACGACCCTATTAACTTATAACAGTTATTACCTACCTTGAATTTACAAAGATCGTAAAAGAAAGATCAACCTAAATTATGAGCTCTAGTTTTACAGCCCGAAACCTTTTATGTATTCATGTTTACAAAATAGAAAATTTAATGATAATATCGTATCGTAAAACTGCCTTATGGTCTAGTGGTGGCAAGCGCTACTGCTGAGCACGTGGGTTCGATTCCCAGGTCGGGCGAACTGTTATTGGGTTTTTCTATCTGGAATTTCTCAATCGGGCTCTGGATAACAAAAAAAAACCTTTATTTCAGACCTTTGAGTACATTAGATGTGCTCTACACTACTTATTTAAAGATATTTTAGTAACAAATGTAATACAAAAAAAATGTTTTAATTTTAATTCATAGTTAAGATATAAGGAGCTCGTGGCTAAGTAATAACAAGCCGCACGGGTCGATCCATCAGGTTAAGCTACGCTTGCCGGGGTTGGTCAGTGGATGGATGACCATCTTCACATACCGAGACTCCTCCGTGCCTCGGAAAGCACGTTCAGCCGTCGTTGGTCCCGGCTGTCATTCGTGAATCTTTGACAGTTGTTACGAGTCGTCAGAAGCCCGAAAGTCTGACACCAGTCTTACCAAGGGGTATCGTATTATCCAGTTACCGGGTTGTGGAAGTCAGATAGGCAGTCGCTCCATGTAAAATACTGGTATTCAGCTGCATCCGGTTAGACTGGAAGCCAACCCCAAGATAGTTGGGAAAAAAGGCTAGGAAAATAGTTATATAATCACACAATGCAGTACCTTAATGACGCAACACGGCTTGGAACTAATGCTCTTCAGAATGCCGTTGACGCTCCCATGCACTCTGTGCATCATGGACGCAATCCATTTTCTTAGGATGGTATTGAAGCCATCAGTATGTGGTTCGGCAAATATTCCTGATGCACTGCAGTAACGTGGAAGCCCCAACAATATTCTGAAAGCATTATTATATTGAACTCTGAGGGCGTTGTATGCCCTTTGCGTATATCGAACCCGTACCCTAATTACGTAATACACAATCAATTTGTTTTGAAACAGATTACTAATCCATTGCTTTATAAGTTCGAAAAATTCTGCTCTGCAACGTAATTATCGCATTGAATGTTGTTGGACTGTCAAAATGAAACAAATGATCGCTATCGCATTGCTTCTGCAAGATAGGTAATAGCCCTGCCGGGTTCGGTTCGCTGTCAGGTTGATGATAATATGCTAGCCTACTGTGGGTGTACGATGCACCTCTGCCCAAACCTTTCGGGGATTAAGGGCGTGATGTTATGATCTAGTCTTCTTTATTATAAAACAGTTTTTGGATTTTCCGTGTTATTATTACAAGTGCTTGAATTTCTGCGGTTTTATAAATCTACGGAACAATCGCTCTTCAGGGATACATTCTTATCAAGAGTTACGATGATCGCAGTAATAGAACACTGGTGAATACTACCCACATTTCGCACATATATACCGTTATCGCCACTCAAGATAACCGTAGAGTTACTGCGAAACACTTACGAATATGTTGCTAAGATAAACTGTTATAAATACGCTTCTAGAAAATTCCCCTGATTTTCAGCTGAACATTATGTTGGTAGGGATTTAGAAAGCCTGAAAAACAGGTTAGTAATAAAATTCAAAGTCATTTATTCAAATTAGGCTGAGAATCAGCACTTTTCGAACGTCAAAATTACATAAGACAGTCCCCCAAAAAACGCCCGCCCTTTACCACTTCCTAGTGCTTTAGCTGGGAAGAAGATATAGCGCAACAAACTCCCAACGTCGCGAACGATGTAGGTAAGACTATTCGACATCAATCGTCGGGCAGTTGCCCACCAGACACGACAACCGTCTGGTCGGAGGATCCTCCCTTTTCTATAGAGGATGAGTGAACTTTACACCCTGTTCCTCATGTCTCCAAAAATCAAAATTGTCGACTTATCGCACAGAATAAGCAACAGCTCGCTGATTCTGTAAGCTCAACCCATCAACCATCAACTTCACCATCAACTTTCAGTGGGAATGGGCTGGCCATGTTACCCGTAGCACCGATGACCGTTGGGGTAGATGAGTTCTTGAGTGATGACCGCGAATCGGCAAACGTAAGGTAGCACTCCCTTAGGCCAGGTGAAACGATGAGCTTCGCAGGATGGAGGGTAGTAGCTGGATGAGAGTTGCCGGAAATCGGAGAGGCCACAGTAAAGGCTATAGTAGTTCTCTGCTGGACAGACCTATGTCCAGCAGAGAACTACTATGGCCTTTACTGTGGCCTCTCCGATATCCAGCAATGGACTACCATAGGCTGATAATGATGATGAATTGTTTTTGGGTCCTCTGATTAATTACCCACAGCGACTGCTATCGTGACATTAGAAACCATCTTTGGATTTTTATTTATCTATCACGAAGATTACGGATCAGATCATCAGATCCTACTTCTCTAATCATTCTCTGTTTCTCTTGTATTAAAATTGTTCTTTATATCTAATTCCAGGAATACAGGATGTCTCAAAACTGCAAAACGTCGTACACGACCGCAACCACACGGGACGCAAATAACAACACGCTGTATCATGGAGGACCTGGCCAGGGGTACGGGGGAAGGAGTTATGCACCTCCAAGTGTTGCCAGCAATGGAAACTATCAGGTAAGACATGTATCTATTTGACATTGAAAATGACCAATACGAGTAAAGGCTTGTAAGGAAATTATCGTAATTATAATAAGAAGCTTAGACAGTAACAATGACATCTGGATTCGCATGTTCAGAGTCGTCACTGAAGATGATGATGACGAAGCCAGTATTTCCCAAGCCTTGGTTGAGTGCTCAGTTTGCATAAACATCATACAAAAGAGATTCTCAAAAGAAGAAGAAAGATAAAGTTGCTAGTACCTATTTACAATCACATGAACAAACTACTGAACTTAGGCGGCTTCGAGTTACAAAAATGGAGTAGTAATGTTGTGAGTAATTTCGTACCGTAGAAGAGTTATTGTTTACACAGACATCAGTCTTGTTTTTTTGGCAATGGCCCTAAAGGTCAAAGGAATGCAAAGGAAGGAGCCTCTAACCAGATATCCTAAAGCTAAAAAGATAATGATGATAATAAACGACCTTGGCATTTTCATACTAAGTAAATACTTATGTCGAGCCGAGCAAGCGAAGCGAGCGGTACCCTGGCTCGACGAGCCCTAGTTCCAAGTTGCTCGCTGCTAGGCAGGCTATTGAGTATTAGAGCTAGGTGCGTCGCAAGCAAGTTTGATACCAGTTCACAATTGGTCGGTTTCACTTGGATAGATTATAAAATATTGTAAAATAATGCGTTAAATTGTAAATGGTTTGTTGCAATTCACAATTTTTTTACAGTTTATAATCTAACGTAAATAATACCGTCAGATTATAAACTAACAAAATTCATAATTATACGGTGACATAAATATAAATGAACTGATTCAAAATCATTTCAACAAAAACCGTATATGGCTCAAAAAGACCTTCCTTTTCTCAAAGGCCGATCTTGGATCCGAGGAAAGATCTTGAAATTATTTTAAGAACATTGTCTTATACTAACATTGTAGGTAGCAATCAGAATATCTCGAAAAGCTTATTTCCTTTGCATATAATCAAAACAAAAAATGAAGCAATTCAATTATCCGCTCTGTAACTTCCATACATAAGAAACGCTATATTTTTCATACATTATGTATGGAATGTCTGGTCGAGTTGCGAAGTCTGTCCGTCAGTGGTAGGATGCTCGCTTCACTGGGCAATTTTATCATACTTCGTATGTGTAAAGAAATATCATCACGCTATTTCTTATCGAAGTAAGTGGAGAGTGATGTATCAATCTTTTTCTTATAAGTTGATGGAATAGGTACTACATTCTATAATATTAAATTAGCAATATTTTCATACAAATATCTATACTTAATATTATAAAGAGGTAAAGTTTGTGAGGGGGTAATCTCTGGATCTACTGAACCGATTTCGAAAATTCTTTTACCAATAGAAAGCCACGTTATTTGTGAGTGTCATAGGCATATGTTAACCGCCGAATGTAGTGGGCAGGGGTCAGCTAGTATATACATATTTGTTATCGCGTTCTCATGAAAGTTGCACTTTAGGGCTTCGTGAAAAATCGATCTTCTGGGAAAAATCGTTTTCTCTATTTTCACAGCCTCGGGAATGTGATACAACTTTGGACCAATACCTGGACGATATGTTTATCTATTTTCACCTGAGCAGAGCTTGGTCGACCAAGAACTATGTATTAAATAAGTTTGTCTCAGAAGGTGGCAAGTGGCAACGTTATTTGAAGCTTCAGTAGCGTGTTTTAGATTCTCAGAAATGCAGGTGTAGACAATCTGGACACGCGAACCGATGGGGTATGGTTTGATCAGGTTAACATAACATAACATCACGCTCTGTTTCCCCGCAGGGTTGGGCAGAGGTGTACCTGTAGCAGGTACACCCACATTTCGCCAGTTATGTTTAAGTCCCAGTCACGAGCACCAATATGTATACAATAAGCAAATTTTAAAAGTGATTTGCTCCTACTGTGTTGATTAATATTTTATAATGTTACGAATATATTATTTTAGAACCCATATAAATATGAAATAGGCCTTATAACAAAGTTGCAGTCAATATTCCACGAGAAAAACGCTTTTGAATTTTGCTAAGTGGATACATATTGTTGCTCGTGACTGTACATAATAGGGGGCAAGTCTATTGCCATCAACCGGGCACTAATCCAGACTCTGGGTTACTACTTGATCAGGATCAAAGTGATTAATGATAGTGAAAGAAAAATCTAAAGATTTAACAATGTTTAATAATGTTTTGTTACGTTTAATGAAATTGGTAGCAAGTACAAAATAATTTGGCTATATTTTGGAACAACATTCTTATGACCCACACATGAAAAAAAAGATTATTATTGCTCGCAGGCTGCTATTATTAAAAATCTATATGATTTCTAGCTACAATATTTCTTTAGAGTTAGTGAATCAGAGTTACTCAATAGTTTAAGGACTGGCTTTTCTAAAACCTTTCCTTTTTCAGTTATATAGTAATAGTCCATTTATTTGTAAGAATATAGTTACAGAGATGTTACACAGTTTTAATGAAGTACATAATATTCTGCCGTTCCTGGCGTACAAATACATTGTCAGGGTTTTGGTTCGTTTATGATCATCATCATCATGTTAGATTGGTTTCTTCTTTCGTCTTACTACTCTTCCCAATTTTCCTTTCTGCTTTAACTTGTAGAGTGGTGGAACTGACCATAAAACCTTCGACTGGAATTATAACAACACAGTAATAAAGTCATCCAATTAGCAAAAACAAAATAAAACTTTCCCGTCTTAATAACAAAACCACAGATTCATTTTATCTTCCCTTTTATTATCACAAGAAATCAAAAATCTTAATCACTCATAAAAATATCGAAAGTCGGTCAAAAATGTACATTAAACATTTTATTGAAGCTGAGAAATGATCCAGATTTGTAACTTTTTACATACGTAAGCGAATTACTTCGATCTACATAACTATAACGTGTCATGTGGCTATATGGCTATATGGCCATGTAGCCAAAGATTGTAATTATTAAATGTGGAGCACCCAATGTTGATCGTCCACTTAATATATAACGGTTAAGGCGACGCTTCTGGGACGAAAATAAAGATACAACAATAATTTCGAAGATTATTTGCTCTAGAATTTCTCAGTAGCAGTCCGGAGTCTGGATTTGTGCCCAGTTGATGGCAATAGGCTCGCCTTTTATTACATGGAACTTAAACATAACGGTGAAGGACATTTAGTGAGGAAACCGGCATGTCTTCGAACCAAAAATTCGAAGACATGTGACATCTACCAACCCGTACTGGGCCCGCGTGGTAGATTACAGCCCACTCCCTCTCACAGAGAGGAGGCCTGTGTTCCAGCGGTGGAAACATTAATTGGCTGATTATGATTATGATTAACATAACCTGCGAACTGCCGAACCCTTTGGGGAAACAAGGGGTGATGTTATGTTATTGTTTATTCTGTAACTCATGGTTTTGGAATTCAAGGGATTGCTCATGAATACGAGCGATCTATTCTATAAAAACCGTGAAAACTTGAAGTTAGCTGACCATTTTGTTAATACACCACACTTCAAACTCACTCCACATAAGTTTTCACGACAAGATTTTTACAGAATAGGCCGGCAAAATTACTTCTAGTAGTAGAATTATATCTACAGTCTAGTAGAGTTTTCGTCGTTTTAGTAACTTCCCGGACAGTTCGCCAAGTTGATGGTGTCGCCATCAATTTATGCTTCAAGAACCTTTTACTTTTGCTGTAACCTGCTACTGCTAAAGTGGTATACTAAGGACACAGGCCTCCTCTCTGTGAGAGGGAGTGGGCTGTAATCCACCACGCGGGCCCAGTGCGGGTTGGTAGATGTCACATGTCTTCGAATTTTTGGTTCTAAACATGCCGGTTTCCTCAAGATGTCTTGCGTTTTGAGAGCAGTGGTGATGAAATAAAGACTAATATTATAAAGCGGTAAAATTTGTTTGTTTGGTTGTTTATTTGTTTGTTAGTAAGTTTGTATGTAGGGGGTAATCTCCGGAACTACCAGTCGGTTTTGAAAAATTCTTTTTGCTTTGGATAACCCAGTTCTTGAGGAAGAAGAAGTTAGTAATGTCATAATCATGCTACGTCATTACCATCACGCTACTGTTAAGTTTACAACCACTGTAATACTATTCCAGCCAAACATAAATATTCTGACCCGGAAACACAAGACTTCACTTCACCCTAACAAAACACAATCAGACAACATCCCCCACAAATAACTATTAATTCTAATTCCCAAAACACTAATTGCTTAAACACAAAACGAAATAATTCGGGCAGTCCTTTGTCCGTCAGAGATCGATACACACCTTAACAGCCCTTTCTCTGTGGGACACAAATGATAATGGCGTGCCTAATTGCGGCCGTTCGTTTCGACACGATCCAATTTCCAGCAGTTGGGCAATGTGTAATGTTTTTGGCGAAATGTGGATCCGGAACTGTATTGAGGCGGTTAATGATGGGTAGTTGGTGAGCATGTGATAAGTGCATGCCAGAAAAGGAGATTTAATTTTAACGAACTAGGTATTATGTAGAGCAGTGGTGGCCCAGTGGTAACGGCCCCGACATACGAGTTGTAGGTCGTGGGTTCGAACCCAGGCGCTTTACTTTGTGTAAATAATTTCATCACCACTGCTCTCAAAACGGTGAAGGAAAACATCGTGAGGAAACCGGCATGTCTTAGAACCAAAAATTCAAAGACATGTGACATCTACCAACCCGCACTGGGCCCGCGTGGTAGATGTGTCCCAGCAGTGGGAACATTAATAGGCTGATTATGTATGTATGTATTTTATGTCTGACCTGTAGGTCCTACTGTATTAGGGCTCCGAAACCAATCAATCAATCTGCCTAGCCTTTTCCCAACTATGTCGTGGTCAGCTTCCAGTCTAATCTAAACGTCTAGTTTTCTTCTCTTTTGTTTTTGAATATTGGCACCTTGTCTTGTTGAATATTTAGTTATTATTTAATCGTGTTTTTGTATGTTGTGCTGTCTTTCGTGTGCACCAAATAAACGATCTATCTATATATCTAACCGGATGCAGCCGAATACTAGTATTTTACATGGAGCGACTGCCTATTAGACCTCCACCACCCAGTTACTGGGAAACACGATACCCCTTGGCTTACCAAGGGGTATCGTGTCAATTGGCTTACCAAGGGGTATCGTGTCGTGACTGGTTGTCAGACTTTCGGGGTTCTGACTACTCGTAACGACTGTTAAAGATATACGAATGACAGCCGGGACCAACGGTTTAACGTGCATTCTACGGCGCGGAAGGGACTTGATATGTAATGGACGGTAACCCATCCACGAACCGACCGCGGCAAGCGTAGCTTAACCTTTGAGTCTTACCAAGGGGTATCGTGTTACCCATCTGTTGCCTATCTGACCTCCCCAACCCAGTTACGGGTTGGGGAGGTCAGATAGGCAGTCGCTCCATGTAAAGTACTGGTATTCAGCAGTTCAGCTGCATCCGGTTAGACTGGAAGCCGAGCCCAACATAGGAAAAGACTAGCCAAATTGTTAGGTAGTAGTAGAGCTACCTGCGAAGGATTTTGTCCAGATAAGTTTTCTTACTATGTAGTAATTTCCCTGAACTGAATCCTTCGATACCTACCTATATCTGCCACTTAGCTCTGTATTACAGAACCTCACTCAGCACACAAGCATTACTTAAAACTCATTTAAAGCCTTATGATTGGTTGATATTAGTTTTAATGAATGCAATGATATTATAAGTAAAAATACGTAGATAGGCTATCTACTCAACATTCGATCTTCAAAGACGGCACAATGTCACACTATTAGATGACACGTGGAAGTGACGGCATGACGTAATTATCGGGAGCGAAAAAGAGACAAGAAAATGTGGCTAATTAGCCACATTTTAACGTGTCGCTTGCTGAGTTGGCTAATTAGCCACATTTTAACGTGTCGCTTGCTGAGTTGGCTAATTAGCCACATTTTAACGTGTCGCTTGCTGAGTTGGCTAATTAGCCACATTTTAACGTGTCGCTTGCTGAGTGCCTATAACCTATCTACACCTTTTTACATAAAATATCATTGAATGAATGCTTGAGTTTTGAGTGACGTTCTGTAATACGAGCCTTAGCACAATTGCTGAAATCCGGTTTGAAAAGAGAAGTCTTCTGAAATTACTAAAAACAAATGAGACCTTTGGTTCTATCATCGACAATCCTCTTGATTTCCAAGTGTCGTAGGCAGTCAGTAACTATTTTCCAACAAGTCAGCTAGGTAACTTACCATTGGTTATTTTTACAGTAATGTTCAAATGCATCATCAATTCCCAATGGCTGCTTGCGCAGACAGGTGTAACTTGGAACTCTGCCAATACTTCAGCACTTAATTTCGCATGGTCTTTGACAGTGGCCATTTATTTACGATTTATATTTTATCCTATTTCCTCATCGATAGAAAGAGTTGTATGAGTAGGCACAATTTTTCCGATGGTTGTATTCATTTCCATTGAATTACCAAACCTACGAGTACTCAATTATAACCTGTGGTCGGACCTTTTCTGTGGACCCAGTCTAGTCTACAAATTAGACTTAACATTATCTATACATACATACATACTACAATACTACATACATACAAATAAATAAAATTGAAGTGTCTGTTTGTGATGTCAAAATAATAGCTTTTTACTAAATGCCTATGAAAGTATATACCGTACCTGTAGCAATAAAAAACATTTTAATTTTTTTTGTCTGTCTGTCTGTCCTGTGTTTTTTCCGGTTAATCTCCGAAACGGCTGAACTGATTTTGAAGGGACTTTCACTGGCAGATAGCTGATGTTATAAAGAGAACCTAAGGCTGCCTGTCCACTAGAGCGGAGAGGAGAGGAGGGGAGCGGAGATGTGTCAAAATTAACCAATAGAATCGCACCTCTGGAGCGCAGTTTTGATTCTATTGGTTAATATTGACACATCTCCGCTCCTCTCCTCTCGTCTCCGCTCCGGTGGACAGGCAGCCTTAGGCTTTAATTTTAGAAAAAGAATTAGGGTGCACGCGGAGCAAGCCGCGGGCAGCAGTTAGTCTTAAATAAGCAATAAATTGACTTTAGACGTTGCTCCGAAAAACATGAGATACCACAATAACGATCATCTTCATCAACAAGCAACAGTTTACCTCAGTTCTTTGTGGTAAGCGTAAGTGCCTAGAAAATAACAAAATACATCGAGATATTGAACAAAAACTAGTCATCAAAGCTCTGAAGTTCATCAATTACAGAGACCACACTCCATTTGCGCGCAAATCGTTTATAGTAGCACTCAAAATTAAGACCACATTGAATGCAGCCGTAGCCTATTATACTGAACAGAACTACCTATATAACTAGTATAATAATAAAGCCGTTTACGTCTGCCGGGAAGAAATGGGGTTGCACCTATCACCTACCCCAACAGTGACACTTACTGATAAAAATAATTAATTTTATTTATTATGGAACTACCAGACCAATGCAATAAGTTAATTTGCATAAAATACAAGTTAACCAAGGTGTCCAATCAATCAAACCGCAATATATATTAAGAAATGTTTGTATTTTTGCAGCAAATGACAGCGAAAGTGCTGTTTGGCGGCGTCCCCACGATCAATGACCTCAAGCGGCAGGACAAGACGGAGCGGGAAGTGCGGCGGACACACTAGCGACATCTAGACTCAGGTGAGGGAAACTTATCTTTGTAGTCTTAATGACAGATGGCGGTAGTTGTATGTAGGTATCTGAAGTATTTAGTAGATTCGTTTAGCGGCACTAGATGGCGCTTCAAGTAAATAATGAACACATTTTGCTTTTGAATAAGAACTATCACCACTGAAGTCTGACCGGCAGAAAATTGTGAAATTACTTTTTTTAATGCTATTTTACATGCTTGACCGTTACAGTGGACATCAACCGGGCATAACAATTAAAATTCTATTATGTCTCGTTAATGACAGCTGAACTAGCGCCGGTTTCTATCGGATTTGAGTGGGGGCGCGGACTCTAGTCCCTCGTTGCAATATAAAATGAGTTTAATAATTTTAAACCAATTTTCGGAATTGACATAACTAATAATTATGGTTAATTAATACATTAACTTTGAGTTAGGGCCTTGGGTCCGACACTATAGGGTGTTGTTGTTATTAGGGATAACCAAAGATTTATTGGTATTTATTTACCAATAAATCTTTCTAGAAATACTACGCACGTTATGGCTAACAAACAACTGCCTGCTTCTATATTAGGTATACTGTGAAGACCTACTCGTGATAGCTAACCTTTTATTATATTTATTAATTTATGTAAACAATTAATAATAATTTGTTTTATAATTTCAGGCGCTGATTATGTGATAAGAAGAAATTATTGGAAGCTAAGGAGTGATCTCGGAAGACAGAGTTTATGTCCATAATAAATATTTTTATATACCTACATTTTTATAATACGTTAAGAAAAGATACATATTTATAAGTAACACTGATTTTAGAATAAAACTTAGAATTCGTAATTTGATACAGTGACCTCTATTGAGCGCTTCATCGAACTAAAATTCGTGTTACACTTATAAAAATAATTATTTTTATTAATTTTAGTTAGATTATAAAAGAGATTATGTAAAATTCAATAAGTACCAACTGAAGCCATGAGAAATTTAATGTTTCCTATTTTCCGCCTCCTTGTGAAATTATATCAAAATTTTATTAAATGTTTTATATTTTTTCTAAATACTTTAATAACTTTGTAGAAGCTATAACAACAAAGCATTTGTTATACATTCTACGCAAAAAAATGAATACCTAGTTTGCTGATTCTACAAAGAACAATAAATGATTTTATTCCTTTTTAACTTTGACAGTTTTCCTGCATTTTATATTTTGAAGTTATAAATTATGTTGTCAAGATTGGAGGCTTTATGAAAAGAAATTATTGTGCACCAATTTATTTTGAAAAAAAATCGAATTCAAAGAAATATTTAGAATTAATTTTAATTAGTCAATAACAAGGACAACATTTTGTTGATAACGTCACAACACTTATCTGTGATCTGTTGTTTTTTAGAGATTTTATTAATGTATTAAAAACTTAATTTAGATTTTATTTCTGTACTAACCAATTAAACACACTTAAAATTGACGTAAGCACAGACTTTTTAATAAAAATATAAGTGTACTTAATGGAAAATTAATTAAATATCGCGTAATAATATTAAAAAAATTGTACACTGCTACACAGTATAATAAAGTAACGGTATTATATCTCGGCAGTGACCTTGATATAATTACAACCGGCCGCCGCGCACACGATAAGTCGAGACTGTTGCGTAATGATATACACTGAGATTTCGAAGCGCGTCGTTGTTTCGGCTGATATATAGACAAGAAATAGTATTGTTACTTATTTATACTGTGACTGCTACAAGGACTATAAGCGCTTGAATGATGACGTTGACAAACAAAACAGTGTTGCTAACCTTTGTGAAATTGTTTTGTGTAACTGTTTAACGTATTGAAAAACCAAGATGGCGACATTCGTTTCGATGTTGGTAGTACAGCTATAAGCACCTATCAAACTGGAACCCAGCAAGGCTGCATGGCAACAGAACACGAAACAATCGTTTAAAAAAACTTACAAAACGCAAAAAGATGGCAGCTGAAGTGTGACAAAAGCCCATTAGTTACAGCAAAACTATTTAAAAAAAAACAATACTTGCCCGATAATTAAGATTCAGTTGGATATCAAAAAAAAATGCGCTGAATTAATTAGGCTCTCTTCCTGGCCTTAGCTAAATGTGGGCTGAATTAATACTTAATACCTGTAGGCTGTATACATACCTAGCGGGTGCATATACACATGAGCAGTGGTGGCCCAGTGGTAACGGCCCCGACTTACAAGTTGTAGGTAGATGTTTGATCCCAGGCAGGCGCTTTACTTTGTGTAAAATAATTTCATCACTGCTCACAAAACGGTGAAGGAAAACATCGTGAGGAAACCGGCATGTCTTAAAACCAAAAATTCGAAGACATGTGATATCTACCAACCCGCACTAGGCCCGCGTGGTAGATTACGGCCCACTGCCTCTCACAGAGAAGAGGCCTGTGTCCCAGCAGTGGGAACATTATAGACTGATTATCTATACGTACGAGTATGTACACATACTACTGGTCACATGAGTAAAGCTACTGTCTAGCCTCTCACAATATTACTATTAATTACTCGTGCAATCATACGTGCCAAATTAAACCTCTATTTTGTTTGAACCACAGAGTACCAATGTCTCAACATTACAAAAAAAAATTACCCGAAGTAGCCATCACGAAACGTGATTTACAGATTGAAAATAAGATTGATTGAATCTTGAAAAAAGTGTTGCTTCAATTGATTGATCGAATTCATTTCCTTTTTTGCCCAAACTTTGAAATCCAGACAGAATGCCAGGTGATTCATAGCATTGTTGTATTGTGGTGAAATCACATCTAGATCAGACATTGAACTTTTAATAAACAATTATTTTTAATTACTTTACTGGTTTTCAAGGGGTCGTAGCTAAATAATAACTGTAATTTAATTAAGGTTAAGCCACGCTTGCTGCGGTCGGTTTGTGGATGGGTGACCGTCCATTACATATCGAGACCCCTCCATGCTTCGGAAAACAGGTTAAGCCGTTGGTCCCGGCTGACATTCGTAGATCTTTGACAGTCGCTACGAGTCGTCAGAAGCGGGACCTTACCAAGGGGGACCGTGTTACCCAGAAACTGGACTGTGGAGGTCAGAAGCAGTCACTCCATGTAAAATAGTGGTATTCAGCTGCATCTGATTAGACTGGGAGCTGACGCCAACATAATTGGGAAAAGTCTAGGCAGATAAATTTAACTGGTTGTCAGGAATATTATAAGAACGTAGAAGAATACTTTTTAAATTTATCTCTCTACATATACGTTTAGTTTTAAATGCATTTAGTGATTTGTGATGCCAGTGAGCCTTAGTACCTTTTTATTTTTAAAAGTCTGTGCCTACGCCATTTATTAAGACGATATTCATAAAATACTTAATATAGAATTAATATAACTAGGTTAATTCTAACCTTTTTTGATTGGACTGAAGCATTGAATACTCACGCCAAGTATAGATTTTTTGGACTAAACAGTAAAGCCAGTTTTTAAGAGAGAATATTTTTAATTTTGTATTAAATAACAGTAAAATAACACTAAAATCTTGTTTATGAATATTTGTTTTATTTTTAACTTATTCCAAACCCCTTCGAACGCAGAATTGCTCTATGTAGAAAATGGTTCACAGAAAAACCTTATTTCTTTTTCTATTTAAAACCTCTGACTTGGCTTCACATGCCGTCGAGAAATATCTCTCAGGCAAGCCCGTATTTTTTCCTTTATCGTTTTTAAAGCAAGTGATAATTATACAATACACACATGAATCCGAGAGAAGTCTGAGGTGCGTGCCTTGAATTCGAACTTGTGACATATGACATGGCAGTCGATGGTCACACACACCACTAGGCTATCACTGCTATTGGAAAAAAAAAGAAAAACATTAATTTTGTGCAACACAAAATATTCAAGGTAATTCAAAATTAGAGGGCTGTACCAAAATATAAAAAATTGGCACATTAGATAGAGAGATAGTCTGTGATAGCACCCAATCCATAAATAATGCCTCTAGTATTCCAAATTCCATAGACGGCAGTGACCTCTAACTATCAAGTTAGCCACCATGCAGCAGTTCACCAAACAGAAGTACCACAATCTCAGAACTAAACTCAAAATTCGAACTCAAACTCAAAGCATTTATTTCAATTAAACCATTTACAGGCACTTTTGAATATTTTCAAAGAGTCGGTCAGTTAGAAAATTGAAGCTAGTTGCCCATTCCAAAACGTAGATCTCTGTGGAGAAGAACGGGCCAGAAACTCCAAGGACACTATTAAATACCTATATGTAGATATTACAAAATTTATACGAGTATTATATTTTATTATTCTTGTTGCTTCTATGAGAACAATGTAAAAAAAAACAAAAGCGACTCAAAATATAAAATTACTAATAAGCCTTGACCACTCCCTCCAACCTTCCCATGGATACCGTTATACGGGCCGAATCGCGGGGCGGCTGCGGACATAGCACCCTTGCAATCTTAGTAGTCCGCAAGCGCTTCTTGATCCCTTACAAACCATGTGTGTCCCTAGTCGCAATTCTCCCAAATGGGTATGCACAACACGCAAACCGAGGAGACGACTTTGCCGTCGGCGCGCCTGTAACAAGGTGGTTAATAATTTATACAATGTCGCCCATGCGCATGTGACCGCCCGTAATTTTCTGAATATTCATGAAAAAATATCGAAAGTAAACTTCCAATAACATTTTTCATGTTATTCAATTTTTTATTTTTTAAAGATTTGCTTTCTGTTTTTTGACACATCTCCGAAGTTTATGGGTCGATTTGGATTCTGTTTATTATTTCCAAAAGCTTATGAGTTATTTTAACAGGTTAATTAAAATTATTACAAAAAATTATAGAATACGAAAAAGAAAACCGAAACCAAGGTAATTTTTTCGGTAAAAAATTGTGTATTTATTTAAAAAAAACTAGTGAAAAATGTTATAGATAGACCCCCCCTTTTAAGTTTATTTTCGATATTTTTTCATGAATATTCAGAAAATTACGGGCGGTCACATGCGCATGAGCGACATTGTATACTTACATAAATACTGTAGCTCCCGGGCGGGCGTTTTTCTTTTCGTCCCTTTTGGCGTTCTATTTTGTTTGCTCTCTCTCTTTTTTTTAATTTCGATTATTGTCATTATTATGGTTTTCTTTTATCAATTCTTTGTCATTTATTTATCATTTGTATCCAATTAAGTATTATTATTATTCATCAAATCCAATTCATCGTAGTGTTTTTATTGTTATGTGTAATTATTTTATTTTATTTATTGTAATGTATAATGAAATTGATTTGATTAATCAGACTGAATGTTTATAATGTAATAAGAGATGACCAACTCAACTCAACTGACGGCGCCCGTTCATGAACATGACGCGTGGATCAGCACCATCCAGCTCATCCATTTTGTAGGGAACCGAATGATCCCATATGAAACTACAAAGGTAGTTCATCGAAACCCCATGGCTCACTAGACCAGTTATAATTAATTGACGATCAACCACCATAACATTACGTCATCAATTCGCAACAAAACTAAACAGGTTAGGGTCATCTATACTTACCCACGTCACGTACTGTCATACTCGTTGCGCAAGCGCACCTTGGCTGTTAATAGTATACGTTGTGCACATATCAAAAGCATATCGTATACTTTGATGATTAGGAAAGTTTGTACACCTATATGAGTATGGTCGAAAGGTGCCTGGGATGGGACAGTCTGGATGTGGAAGACGGAGAACAGTGGTGGTGACAGTGGCAGGTTTTGTGGTGCAGCCTGGGAGAGGCCTAGGTCTCTCCTCGCGCAGTCCAATGCTGGATATAGCACTGGACTGCGATAAGCTGAGTTGATTGATGAGCATGCTCCATTGGTTGATTTACTCGAAAATATCATTATAAAGCCAAAGTCAGCTACGTATAGCAGTATACAGCTGACTTCATAAGAATATTTTCTTTGTCAAAGCTCGCATTTCTTGATCAAAAGATTAGCAAGCAATGTTATGCCGAAACTATAAAGAGTAAGCACTACAAGACGCAGCATAGCACAGTACAGTTTTTGCAGGGTAGGGCAGGCGAGGCAGACTAAGCGGGCGGGCACGAAACCAGCGGCAAAGACCGATGGCCGAAAATTTGAATTTCGCGGACTACCCTGACGCTATCGCCTTAACTTTTTTTAATAGGCTGGAGGATTATTATCATACAAACAAGGTTCACAACGAACTAATTCAATTAAATGTTCTCTCATTGCAACAAAATTATGAATTAGTGCTAGAAAACGCGTGTCGACCGGCGCATCGCATAGAAATCTGTGTCGGTACAACGACACGCAGAGCAGCAGCGTACGCAGCTCTCAGGACGTCAATGTACGTAGTATTATATTATCTGTGTCAATGTATTACAAAATCTGCTCTACCCTGTGCTGCATGGCCCTGCGACACCTGCGTCTCCGCGTATATACACTTAGCATTATCATTGTCACAGGCATTTTGTTTACATTTATATTATTTAGTAACTTACTGTGCCATCCAGCAACCCACATTGGGCCCACATGGTGGATTATACCCACTCCCTCTCTCAGAGAGGAGGCCTATGTCACGGTATACCTATGTCTTAGCTGTGGGAACGTTGTAGGCTGGTTATAGTGGTTATGCTTTAAAATGAATACACTATAGGTTAGTACTTGTCAATACCTGAAATTACAGATGTCTTTCACACACTGAATACGTTTTTCTTCGTTAAATATGTAGCGGTTACACCGCGACATACAAACTACGCAGCAAAGACATGACGTCACACAATTCCTGCATCGCGCAGTTAGAGTTTACCGAGCGAAAAACATAGATAAGACTATCCGAAATCAACATATGGGCAGTTGCCCGCCAGACATAACAACCCGTCTGGTTGGAGGATCCTCCCTTTTCTATGGTGGATGAGTGAACTTTACACCCTGTTCCTCATACCCCTAAATGGGTGACCCCGAGAATGAACGTCAACGCAGCCTTCGTGCAACTACTTCAGCGTGACGTCATCATCGTCACTCCCGCAAGCTTTCGTGAGGCGAGTCACACAGCCAGTCAGCACGCACGGCTTTAACGGGTATCCTGACCACCAGCATGCAGCGAACGCGCATTCCTGGTCATCACCCTCAACCACAACCCGGCGTTGTACCACATCCGACTCACTGGATGACGACGCACCGCCACCCCGACTCACTGGGGAATCACCGCAGACAGTTCCGACTCACCGTGAACTATGCGGCACCCGGTTCCGACTCACTGGAACCACAGCTGGCACTGTGAAGCATCGCAAGATCCAAGACTCAGCCAAATATTTTTCGTGGAACCACAAACTACAATTGTGGAACTATGAACTATTTCGAGTATTTCGTGAGGAAAAATATTTGACAGGTCTACATCTACAACAGCGCCCCCAAGCGGGAGAAATTTGCTAGATTCCCTGCCATTAGACTAATTACAGGTAATTTTGAATTGTCAAGGAGTCGGTCAGTCAGAAAGATGAAGCCTACCTAGGTTCCTATAGTAAGGGAAGAATTTGCAAGAAAGTCAATTTAACCGACTTCTAAAAGGAGCAGGTTATCAATTACGTTTTTTTTTTAAATGTAAGTTCAGATGAGCTGATGGCTAAGTAATAACAACCGCACGGGTCGACCCATCAGGTTAAGCTACGCTTGCAGGGGTTGGTCCGTGGATGGGTGACCATCTTTACTAGAGACTCCTCCGTGCCTCGGAAAGCACATTAAGCCGTTGGTCCCGGCTGTCATCTTTGACAGTCGTTACGGATCGTCAGATGCCCGAAAGTCTGACAACCAGTTTACCAAGGGATATCGTATTACCCAGTTACAGGTTACAGGGTTGTGCAGGTTAGATAGGTAGCATCCGGTTAGACTGGAAGCCGACCCCATCATAGTTGGCAAAAGGCTAGGTAGATGGCAGATGGTATGTTCATACTCCATCATATGTAGACGGACTTGCAAAATTCTTTTTTATAGTTAATTGACTCAGGCGTGACCTTGCGGAAATCCATCATAAAATACAATAGACGATGTATATCTAGTAACTTAATCCGCTTAACCGTTCTTAAAGAGTTAGAGAACCCTGTAAGAAATCGACACGTGTTTCGCCTCTCAACGAGGCATCCTCAGGACGACGATTGACCTGTTGCGAACTCGGACACGAAGTGTTATCAACGCGAGCCGAACGCAAAGTGAAATTCTTTTTTTGTTTTGAAAGGATAACTCCCGACGAGGTCCCATTGTCAATACAAAGTGAAAAATAACTTAAACTTCGAAACTCGGTGGCAAATAACGAAAATATTTAAGTTATTTTGTTCTTTGTAGTGTTTTTTGGGAAGACGGTTGTTTTTTTTTTTTTGTTGTCACATGTTAATCTCACTAGCATTGTGTTATCAAATCATGATGGCATACCTTCCTCATAAATTCTTACCGATTTCGATTGCAGGCCATATTCGAGATCTACTAAGGTCTCAGACGACTGTGTATCTAAAGAATACCTAGAACGCCCATAAAGAATCACCGTAACTTGCTAGAAACGGCCATAAACTTCCGTCTTCTACGGGCCGAATCAAAAAGATTTTCCCACGAAGTAAAAAGGTTTCTGACCGCTGTGACAGTCATAGGTATTCGTATGACAAATGACTGTACCAAAATTACCAATTTACCGTTCCACACGCAAACTAATCTTGGTCCAAAATTCTCAGAGTGTTTGTGACAATAGCTTTGTTTTTTTCTTAATATTGTTTTTTATTGAAGCAAAGGTCTTTAACCGTTGGGCTAAATCGCTCATGTCCGGATTGTGATATACACAGAATAGAATGATTTGCCTAAGGCGCTTTTGACTCGATTGCACCGAACCGAGCGAAAGAACATACGAATGATCTTCTTCTTCTATAAACCTTTTTGGTCAAGTAGTCGCAAGCGCTACTGCTAAACATGAGGTTCTGGGTTAGATTTCCCGGTCTGGCAAAATTTTTAAGGATTTTTCCATTTTGAATATTCTCAGTAGTAGCCTGAAGTCTGGATTGGTGCCCGGTTGATGGCAATAGACTCGCCCCTGTTACATGGGACTAATGGTCATCGCCCATTACAACAGCACCGCTCCAGCACAGTAACGCCCCGGCACCACCTCAAAAAATCTAGTCGTCAACGCGCCGTAAGCCAGGCGACGGCTAGTCGCCAACGCGTCGGAAGCAAGGCGACGCGGCTAGTCGCCAACGCGCCGGAAGCAAGGCGACGCGGCTAGTCGCCAACGCGCCGGAAGCAAGGCGACGCGGCTAGTCGCCAACGCGCCGGAAGCAAGGCGACGCGGCTAGTCGCCAACGCGCCGGAAGCAAGGCGACGGCTAGTCGCCAACGCGCCGTCAGCAAGGCGACCGCTCGCTGCCGGCACGCCACCGGCGAGGTAACAGTTTATTGTTTATTCACAAGCAAGGCGTCAACGTGCGGCCGGCGAGGTGTCATCGCGCTTACGGCGAGGCGTCACCCCGCGGACAGTGAGGCGCCAGCGAGCGGGCTCCTCGCTTGAAACGCGCTGTCGGCGCGACGGGTGACGGCTCGCGGGCCGCTCGCTGCCGGCGAGCCGTCCACTATTTTGTTAAGCCATCGTAAAAAAGACTTTAATACATTTGACTTAAAGTCCTAATTGATTGACAAGTTATTTGCCGTGTCGGAGCCGTGCTGCTATAATGAGCGATGACCTTTAAACATAACTGAAGAAATGTGAGTGTACTATAAGTACACCTCTGCCTAGCCCTTCGGGGAATACAGGCGTGATGTTATGTAATATTCATTGTCAAAAAATCTTACGATATATTCTTTAGTGTTCAAATGATCGTAAGCACGACTGCCGTTCGACTTTTGATTCGGATAATTGCTTTGAGCTTTCAGAAATTTAATTCCACACCAAGATGATGTATATCTATTCTACGCATCATGTAGGTATTCAATGGTTCCCTTCTAAGAATAGACCTGAAAAACAGCTAGGTTCCCCAGAAAGGAAGTATAACTTTGTTGAATACGAACAATGAAGGCAAAGCTTGTACCAAAGCTATCCCACCTCTTGTTGCCAGGCAACGGACTAGTAAATTATACTTAGCCAGAATTAAAACGACAAAACAGCGTAAACCAAAGATTTTAGTTCAAAATATGTTGTTTCTTACAAGTCCTAAAAAAATGGCCAATAAAAAACAGCATCACAGCGTTTAGTAAACTTTATTAGATTTCTTTCTTCTACAACCAATTCGCCGAAATGACATCACCAATTCACCAAGAAAACACCACAAAAAAGGCTATCGATTTCTTGCGGATAAAACAAGTATCTATCGATATAACAATACTTAACGGGCGCGTCAATTAAACTAACGTTTTTGACCGTAGACGTTATTGATCGCAAAAAAATGGCCAAGTGATCTTTGGTACTGGCGCTTGGATTCCGTCGAGATTCTAGAACCTATTCTTCTACTATTATTTATGGTAACGAACTGCTGTCTAGATTTGATGGGAGCGAACAGGGCTCTGGTCGTTCAGCATGTTATGTATGAAATCTGAATGCAGTTGATCGAGCAACATGTCTTCTATACCTTCGTTCGCAAAAAAAAGTTCGCAAAAGCATAGGTAACGGCCTAACATGGATGACGCAGCAGCCTAAGCACTGGTAAGCATACTTCTTTTTTGTACCTCTTTTTCTTATTGCCCCTAATCGATACAGTTATGCTAAATGCTGCAACTCGACACGATATTAGAGCAAAAACTAGAGCTGCGCTGTGCAAACTTCATCATCACGACCCTATTTCCACTTGCCTTGTTTTGCAGGTGGATTGGTGCCAACAAAAGGAGTGTTATATCATCACGAATTGAAGCTTTTTCTTCAGCTCCAACAGTTCTTTCAATACCAACAGGAATTAATGAGCGCCGGAAACCGCACACAGAAAGCAAGTTATCAAATAACATTTTTTGCGTCTATCTCCAAATCTACATCAATATTTATATTTCGGCTAAACTCCGCAAAGTACACATAATATCAGTAACAGGGCAATTTTAACGGAATCTTAAAAAACGTAACACAACGGTGTGAGCGAGCCAAAAAAGCTCATTTCGCCACAAAACGAGCAAGCGGACGTGAGACGAGATCATCGCTCGATGCGAGGTCTTGTAACTGTACTTTAATCATTCCAGCCTCCCGACGTTATGTAACAGCTAGTCCAATGGCGCTTGGCTGAACCACAACACGCGCCTGGATCACAACGCGAATTTAAAAAAAAAACAAGGAATTTTAATCTGTCGCCGTCAAACTGTCAAATTTTGGCGGGAGTGGAGTTGTTGCCTGTGATTTTTTGGTTTATGAACAGGATTTGAATTCGGACTGCGAATTATGGAAGTTTTAAGGTTTGTTGTGTTCATTTTATTTCAATTAACTACACGATTTATATTTTGAGATTGTAATAACAGTTAACGTTACCTAGAAGAAACGTTAAAATAACAGTGAGCGACGCAAAAATAGAGATCTACCCTCAATGTTGTCCATTATGTATACCTACTTGTTTTACATTATACCTAATTCGTGTGTGCAGCTTCAATATCAAAGTGCTTGTATCTGCTATTCTGTACCAATTTTATATCTACATAAATAATTATAAAATATTAAAGAGATGATCTGCTTATAAATATATTTACCTATGTTATAACAAACTACCTCGCAAACTAATAGTTATAATTAAATTAAATCAAATCCTCATTCATCAGCACGTAATATTTTCAAATTAAATCGTTTAGCAAAAACTGTAATAACATTCATATAACATGACTGGTAATACTCGCAATTTGTCAAGCAATCCGTGGTCCGACAAATAGACTTTCCACTTTATGTCGTAGAAATTAAGCTTCAATTCAGGTTGAACTATATGTTTTTCTCACTACCTGCATCTTCGTGGACCACTAATAGATCGATAACTCTTAGCTGTCATAACCATAGACATAGAGTATGTCATAAATACTGCAATGGTGATTATATCAGTGTTTGTGTATAATTATATCGACGCGACGGTTTATGGTCGTTCGTGTTCGTGGCAAAATCTTAAGAGGCAACGTCGCGAATAGCTGTCAAATTATTCGCTGTTTTGATTAATTTGGCAATATTACTGTATGGAAATATGAAAGTTGGCTAACTGAAATATGGATTATGAATATTTAGTTTTAAATGATGATGTATTTGGAACTTTCCAAATGCCTTTTTTACACTTATAACGGTTACAACATCAAATTCAGTGTTATAATTGCAATTTATTATTAATATTCTAGTTCGCTAGTTAGCCACATTTCTTATTTCTATACAGGACGGGTTGATCCATCAGATTAAGCTATGCTTATCCATCAGATTAAGCTATGCTTGCCACTGATGGTCCGTGTATGAGATTCCTTCGTGTCTCGGAAAGCACGTTAAGCCGTTGTTCCCGGCTGTCATTCGTGGATCTTTGACAGTCGGTACGCGTCGTCAGAAACCCGAAAGTCTGACCTCAGACTTACCAAGGGGTATCGTATTACCCAGTTACGTGGTTGTGGAGGTCAGATAGGTAGTCGCTTCATGTAGAATACTGGTACTCAGCTGCATTCGGTTAGACTAGAAGCCGACCCCAACATAGTAGGGAGAAGGCTAGGCAGATTGGTGGGTCTATGTTTCCACTGCAGGATGCACTTTTGACGAACCCATGAACCCACGACTATGTCACCACGTGCCTCCTCCCGCAGTGAAGCTGACAGACGCACGCTTCTGTGTACCGCGTGCAGAGCGTTGACAGCGTTGAGCTGCGTTAGCGCCTCATTCGAACAAGCCACATACGTAGCAAAAGAAAAGGGAATCTTTGTTGGCTCCTAACTTTTTAATGGTTTTATATTTTACTATTCTGTTTCCGTACAGACAAAAATAATAATAAGACAAAAAGATATCGTGTTAACTATGAATGTACAATGTCAAACAGTGGAAAAAAACCCCCTCGAAATTTGTAAGTATGGAAACAATATCGACTGGTGCATAATAGGTTGGCATCATATTAGTCTACGGTGGTAGGTAGTAGACGATAACGAGTCTGACTGACCAGGGAGAACCGGACGTAGATTTGAGTAACACCAGCTGTGGAGGATATTTAAAACTGGTCCAAAGCTTTTACCATAATAATAATAAAAAAACTTTAATATATGCGAGAACTGAAGTTTCTCTCTTATAGCAAGTTATTTTACATAACAAAGCACGCACAATACTTTCCTGTTTCCCGTGACACGGAACTTGTACTCACTTAACTTGTAAGTTATACTTATGTAAGCTATGTGTTTTCTCATTGAAAGTAGATTGATGACAAACACACGGATATGATGAGATTATGTTAGAGGAACTTTGTTTTACGTACCTATATTATGTACAGTTCATTAATATATTGGCCCTTTCAGGCTTCAAAAATATATGAACGTCAAAAAACCTCATAATATTGTAACACCTATAAGCATCATTAAATGTGGTCAAGATTTAGATTCATTAATATGTGACTGCTTTTTTTCAGTAACATGTATACAGCCAAAGGCACATTATTAATGAACCACTTTATGATCATATTATCTGAACAATGTAGGATTTACAACCAACCTGGAAATCGAACCCAATACCTCATGCTCAGCAGTAGCATTTTCGACTACTAGACCAACGAGGTAATCAGAATAAATAATTTTATAGAATAAGTAGTTACAAACCCATAAACTATTAGTAAAGAGGGGACTTGCTATCAACATAACCACTTCTCACTTCGGTCATAAATCATAAATACGTAATTGGTACCAAAGAATGTTACCAATTACTTTTTATTGCCAAATCATCGCTCAAGTCTCACTTTAAAAATCGCAGCTTTGTTAAATAAATATTACTTATCCCAACCGATAAAATCTATCAATTAACTTTTTATTAAATGCCAAAAGACTAATATTTGGCAACCCAATTTGCACGATGAAGTAAACGTTCATTAATTTGCCCAACAATGACGCTGGCCTTAGTTGCCCAACCGAGAAAGCTTCGCAAAACATCTCAGACCTGTATTAACCTTACGACATTTTCAATGGATTCTTATTTAAATTAAGAAATGTTTAATGAATCGGATCGCTTATAATCAGATCTCTTTTATACAAATATGCTAAAATATTTTAGTCATTATGATACCTGGCTTAAAAAGCTAGTATTTTTTAAAATGAAACCTTCAATAGACGGATTTTTGGTAGGGAAAACTTATTGATTCGCGTCACCGACATGCCCGCGCCGACATGCTGTAGTAGCAGTAAGTGAAGTTTTTTTTGGAACGAAGTTCTATGACGTGGCTTGCGGTAAGCTAAACTGGCAGACATTGCCACGCGAAAAAGCGTTCATACTTGTGACTGTCTTCTTCTAATTCACTTGAATTTGTTAAGATGAAAATCCAAGATGGCGCGCGGCGGCTGCGAATACCTATATCCACTTCAATATCGACACACGTTCTTTTTCATAGTTTTCGAGGGTGCTAAAGCCGATAGCAAGGTTGAGGTCAAAATGTTAATCCAAGATGGCGGCTGCAAAAATTAGAAACAAAAAAGAAAAAAAACTACAACTAATGTCAAAATTAAAAAAAAAAACCCTATTATTTAAGTTTGTGTTAGTTTAAGTTTTCACTTTTAAAGCCGACTGGCATTTTTGGAACGAAGTTCCCTTTCGCGCGTTGCGAAAGGGGGCTAGACGGAAAAAATTGTGACCAAAAGCTGTAACGACACTTTTAATTTTTTATTATAATGCCATCTGTGAGCGACCACAAGTACTATTTAGTGGCATGCCTTTGTGAGGTTCATTCCATAACTTCGTTCCATCCGGGTGTCCCTTGACACCTCTCAGCTTTTTTTTTTCTCTCGCTAATATAATATCGACAGGTCATCAAACACGTCGTCGGTCGGCATTCACACAAATTAGCGTTCTGTGTAGATCTTAGCAAAAAAAAATGCCGCGTCCTCTTCGCCCGTAGGAAAATCAAGAGTGAATATGAAACTATGCCTTCGATTTCTAATAACAACAAAAGACAATCACCAATTCCTTTCCCAAGCAGCAGGGGCAAACGTGATGATAACTATGATCTTGAATCATAGTTATCATCACGTTTGCCCCTTTCTCTAGAAAGCACATGGTTAGCCGTGGAGTTTATCGGAATGATAGTCATGATAACGAGACAATGTTCCACTTAGCTGTCACATCTAGCTATTAATTTTATTGATAACACTGTTATCAACTGTTCAGCTATGCAGTTTACAAATGCATTTCCCTACAAAAAGAGCGTGACAAAATAATACATTGACATTAACGTACGGATGGTTTACAATAACGAGTAGACACAACGAGTTGTGGAGAAAGCATACTTTCCATTTCTGACGAACGGTCGCTTGTTGAAAGTATGTGCTGTGGACAATCGCGCGTAACCTATGACTGCACGCACGTAATGTGAACTTGTGTAATACATGCTATTTGTCTCAGGATGGACAGTTAGTGGTAATCTAGCATGAGTAAGTGATATGTTGCACACGTGTGCGAATATGACCTAAAGCCGTAAATACACATGACTGTTACCTACATGCACAAAAACAACTTCTGATTGGTGAATGTCACAATGGCATGGCAACATAATTCTTTGCAAGATGTTCTTATCAATAAAGGTCTTGTAATTAAAATACTGTTTGGCTTCTCACTTCAATGCCATGAAGATGACAAGGTCAAGGAGTTTATAAAGAGTTTATAAATTACAATTTATTTATTCATAAGGGGCACATTCAGTTCGCTCATTAGGTCAAAATGTGTTTTAATATTTTTGGTTAATTTACAGCGAAAATACGTGTTTAAATATTGTATTTCTTTTTACAGGTACAAATACATCTTCATAGTAATATCACTACTTCTCAAGAGCGTCACTAACGAGGAATCAAAGACAAAGTCCACAGCGACCACGCCAAATTGTCCATTCTCAAAAATCATAGAAGATGTTTTCAAAATTAACAACAAAACTTCAGACAAAGACTCTCAAAAGAAAGACAAAGAAAGAGTCAAACAATTCCTGAGTACAATAGCCAATATTACAAATGAAAATATAAGTAGAAAAGAAGAAGATCTCATAAATGTTATAATAGCTTCAATAAATAGAATTAAAAATAATATAAGTGATACATCTGATAAATTAAACGAAGCTATCATAGTGACATCTCCAAAAGGTAGTACTAGAGATAAAACGAATGATATTAAAAAAGTAAATCAAATTAAAAGTGGTCTGGAAGACAAGATTGATATTTTTCTAAATTATAATACAACTAAGAAATATACCACAAAAAACATAGAAAAAATTGAAGACACTACCACAGAAAGCACTAAGTATGTAGAAATTCTAACAAAAGATCCTCATACCAAAAACACAACGTCTGCAAACATCATAGAAATTTTAAAGCACCTGATGCCTTTATTCAACAGTACTTTGACTAAAGAAGTACATAACATAACTATCATAGAAAGAGATCATAGTAACAATCATTCATTTTCTGCAACTAAGAACGTTTCAACCATCATAGTTACATATTGTGATAACGACAATTTAACAAAAGAAAACAAAACTATTGTTAAGGAAGAAAATGATGAGAAACCTGATGGGGTCAGTAATGATGACTACTATGATGATGAACTGGGTCTGGAGACGGATGGAGGCGAAGGTGAAGCAAGGAATATAACGATAGGAGAAAAGAGAGAGATGATGGAAGCCGCTGAGTATGGTTTGCAGAAGATGCATGAACTGTACACAGTTTTGGAGCCTAAGCTTTATTCTATGGGTGAGTATTAACTGTATTTAAAAAACAAAAGCACTTAAGCACAAATCCCAACAAAACATGGCAATAGGAAAGTATCGCAGTGTGTACTATTAGTTGGCAGGCAAGAGACCATTTTAAGAGGCATTATCGATTAAAGCGCCTATGAGCTTCCAATTGGAAACTCGTGTACTCAAGTAGACGTTTACGAGACGATACATTTATGAAAGTTAACATGATTTGAAGCATGATTCTTAATAATGTCTTCCACTTCACACAGTCATTTTATTTTATTGACTTCTTACTTATAAATTGCGTTGCTAGCTAATTTCCTAATTAGCTAGCAACGCAATTTGTCAAACCGTAATATAATTTTATGATCATCAGTAAGTGTATAACACAATTGCCCATAGAGAACAGTGTAGGAGAGTAGCACAGGGACAACAACTGGAAAAGATTATTCATAACTACAACCACTATGCTAAGATCTAAGAAAAAAGCAGATTATCGAACCAATGTGAGCTTTACTCTCGTCAACTACATCATAATAATCTAAAATTATCTTAAATTTCTCAGGTCTTTGGTTGGACGACTCCAGTCCAGCTCGCTACGTGGCTGCATTCAATGCACCTTCAGAAGAAGCTGCCAAGTTCTCGCGGTACGGGTATGCTTCTCTGCAAGCTGCCACCAAGCTGAAGCAACTGACCAGGTTAGTGACACAAAATTAGATTAGAGGTATGACGAAATCCATTGTGGCTTTCCATAAGTATTTGTCGAATAATTTTCACACGCATTCCATTCAATTCAAGCAAGCAGAAATGTTGGTAATTGAAGTATCAGCTTTGCAGAAATTGCGATGTCTATAAATCGTACAAAAGGTTTTACAGACGTTTTTTGGAAAAACACTATCCACCGTCGCGTCTCGCGTCGTCGCTTTAGTGATGGGCATCGAATTGCAAAGTAAATTCATTAATGAAATCAAGCAGAGTTATGATGTAATAAATTAATCAATCAGCTAGCAGTTAAAGTCCTTTCGCTCTTAATTTGGATCATGTCAACATAACGCGTCTATAAAAGGGTAAATATATAGACTTAACATAATGAATGTGCAATCTTCACTAGAAATGTTTGAAGTATTTAGAGTAGCTTCTCTCCATATGAATCCTATCAAAGAGGGCATTGGCTTCGAAGAGGGCATGGACCTCCAGGGGACTCCTAATATCTTATACAATATACTGAAGAGTATATATGCCTTAATTGAAACGCCGATACGTTGGAATTTTAATTATTTACTGAATTAAGTGTGAAATTAAAACGTGTAGCTATGTACTAGATTTAATTAAATTCTATTTACTTTTACACTGGTAGTGTAACAAATGTAAAGCTACAAAACCTATTCTATAAAAACCTACGTAAGTATATGTATACGTAAGTATATGCTACACTCATAGTAACACATCGAAGGCGGATCTGCATTTCTGGGTCCTTCATAATTTATCTGATAGAGATTACAAAATAATTACCTAGGTATACAATGTGGAGACTACAATACTAATACCAACAAATGAAAATAGTGGCAGTACTAATGCTTAAGAGTATTTTGGAACTATCAAAATAATCGTAGCTAAAATAGTTTTTCAAACAAATTAAATTGTAGTGTATCCACTCGAAGCCGTTGTCCGTTTATCCAACTAGGCCTAGGGTAGATTCTCGGACGTACATTTCCGATTTTTTGGGGTGGATAAACGGAATAACCCGAGCCGTCTATGGATTTTGCCGATCTTCTACTAGCTATATTGACTAAACTATTGAACATATTCAATTGAATTTTTGTATGCAGAATAGGAACGTCATTAGAGACACGCCATTTAATTTTTCGTTGTATTATCGTCTCAACCTTGTATACATCTAAATCTAGTATAATAGAGAACCATAAGATTCCCTAGAAAATGAATTCCAAATAAAAAAATAACAGGAGCGAGGCGATTCAAAATCAATCTAAGATAATGACCAGACCACATATTACAATATAAATGACTTCCCATCCACACAGTTGTTCCATCCCAGAGATCTCAGTGTTTACGTAATTATCTCCAGCCCAGCCGGAGACGGCTATCGCAATAAGATGTGCACGCGCAGGCGCCATTCCGATCCATGCAATTTCTTGATTATTCTCAAATGATACGGTTTCAAACTGTGCAGTGAACTTTGCATAAACTTGTTCTGAACTGGATTTGTGTTTAACAAAGATTTCAAAAGTAATTTTCTGGTTTTCGAAATGTTTTGCCGTTAAATTGTAATTTTTGCCAATCTCTCTATTATTGGTAATCTAAATGGTGGTTGCATTCTGTCAGATGCTACTATTCAGTCTTAAAATACACAACATTTTATTGACATAAAAATCATAAAATAATAATAATAAAGTATAAAAAAAGAATTAGCTTAGATGAATATTTCCAAATCCTAACTAATTTTATAAATGCGATAGTGAGTTTGGTTGATTGTTACGCTTTCACGCTAAAATGGCTGAACAGATTTGGATGAAATTTGGCCCATGGTTAGACCATGACCTGAGCTAGGACATAGGTTACTTTTATCCCGATATTCCTGCGGACTTGAGACTTATGCGGGTGAGACTGCGGAACGCAGCTAGTGAAGTTATAATGAGGGCGTCGAAGAACATTGACTAAATTAAGTAAGTTCCAGCTTACGCTATTCTTTTTATTTTGTTATATACCCGATTAAATACTTTCGTTTATAATAGTGACTATGAGGTGGTCTATTCGCAAAATTACATTATTTAGTGGTTTGAGAACAGGGTGTAAAGTTCACTCATCCACCTTAGAAAAGGGAGGATCCTCCGGCCAGACGGGTGTTGTGTCTGGCGGGTTACTGCCCGTAAGTTGATTTTGGATAGTCTTATCTATGTCGTTCGCGCGGTAAACTCTAACTGCGCGATGCACGATTTGTGTGACGTCATGTCTTTGATGCGTAGATCGTACGTGGCATTGTACCCGCTACACATAATAAATATCATATTAATGATCTAGTCTTGGTATAAAAACAAAATAATAAATTACTTTAACCTCCCACCTGTCATACTGGCCAGGGATATGGTGGGTCCGGAGTGATAAAACTAACGTATCGAAAGGATATGAGTTATTTATTACTGTCTGTGTGTTAGACTTGCTGTTACTGATGGGGTAATTTACGATTACATCTAGGCAAAACCAAAAAAAAAAACATGTTGGTAATGATACGCAGGTAGACCTTAATGGCTTTATAAACGCTAGCATAAGAAGTACGACTGTATTCGATTTTTTATGAATCGTCGTTTTCTGCCTTTTTAGGCCCAAACACGATGAACGACGACAAAACCACCGTTCTGTCGTGGCATAAGGCTGCGCGCATTTCGGACGCGTTTTCGTACGAATTTCACTCGTGCACACGTACGAACACGTACGAACGATACCGACCTTCCAAGTACAAAAGGAGTGCGCAGACTGAGTGCGAGTTAGCGTTGCTGGGCGCTCCTGGGAGCTAAGCGTTGATAACAATTAAAATAAAAAGGTTAAAGGTTAAGAGTATAGTTTAGAGTATAAAAGCTAAAGAGGGTTAAGGGGCCGGCTTCACTCGACGTGGGATGCTCAGGATAGGAGGACAGGTAAGCAGGCAGGCCGGCGGACACCAGGGAGTGCAGAGGAGTCGGCTATCGCGTCGCACCCCGAGCAGGAGGTTCCTTTACTCTGTTGAATAGAGAGGTGAGAGGTGAGAGGTAGCCTGATAGCGGAGGCACTTCGTGGTACCTCACGCTAACGGAAGGGACGCGTCGGCGTCACTGGTGACGTCGTGTTGTGAGGGCTGAGGTCACTCTCGGAGGGCACGACTCCTGGCTCACGTCACTTGACGTCGGCGAGCTCTCTTATCCAGGTAGTGTGACGTTTGAGGCGTGGCGTCTTGTGCCACGCGGCCAGATGGCTAGTGTAGGGCCCTCTATGGGGCTAGGCGAGAGAGTCGGTAAAATGATAAGCCGGGTGGACACTGATACGCCAAAAGTTTATTGATTGTAAAACACGGTTACACAATAGTTTAGAAAACACACAGTAATATATTAGTTACACTGAACTAATCAGGCTAAGATTCGAGTGGGTGATTAGGTTCAAGGTGAAAAATAACACATCACACGGGTAGAGCCAAACTTCAACTCCTTAAGAAAAGAACCCGTTTTTATCGTTCTGTGTCATATTTTAAAACATTTCAAAAATCTATCAAGTTAATTCTTAATTGAATGATGGCCAGAAAGGATAAAAACGGTTTACAGAGTGAAAGTCTACAACTGCCCTTATTGCGAACAATACAGTGTATTCACCTGCTTTATAATAGGTTTAGAAGAAGATAAAGTGTCTATAGCACATTATGTACATGGTTAAGAAAAGTAAATTAGACAGATGACAGCTTTCAATTAAAATGTTAAAATATAAAGTATTCTAACATCTTTACAAAAGGGAATTAATAAATAGTATTAAATAGAATTTAGATGCTAAAACAATCAAAGAATATAAAAGTAATTATGCTATTACAGGTGTGATTAAGAATAAATACAAGGAAGTTTACATGTATGATGATGGATTTCAATAGGAAAGGTATGAAAAGGTGAATTTTTTTATAAAGTAGCTTAAAACATATATGTAGACTAAAAATTGTGGTTCTGCACAGCAGAATGCCACAACGTCCGAAAACAATCCGAACTTATTGGGATTTTTCATGCGTTTAATGTGATAAGTATCACCAGAACACTACCTATTTGACGGAGAAAAACGTATTCAGTGTGCACACAATTCGTACGACCACGATCGTACGTTTACGTACGATACAAATTTGTGTCCAAAGTGCGCGCGGCCTTAGGTTTTTTTTTCATTAGCATAATATTTGCTAAACATGTAAACAAACACGACTTTTATTAAAAACAACTGTAAAACCTACACGTAGTGTTCAGTTTGCGCTACATTTTCATATTTTTATGACTTTTTCAACAGTAGTAGTAGTCTAAAATCAACTTTATTTACAGTAGCATAAAGTTCATGTTTGTTTATGTGGAAATACAACAAGGATTTGAACAGACCTTAGATATTAAAGCGATCGCTTGCATTATAAAGTAGTATAAAGTCTTACTCTCCTTGGCAACATCCACCGGAAGAGAGGCAGTAGCTAATCTTCGTTTTATTAATATGTAGGAGCATTTGACTCCCAGATCAAGGCATTAAAAAGGTATAAATCAAAACACATACATAATTATACTTTTCAAAAACTAACTTTCAAGGTGACTACTAATGAGAAATGCTAATGTATGACAACCCCAGTCAATCCTAGCCTTGCTATTTAGGATGATACACCTTTCTAAGTGTTGCAAGTGATCAAAATTCACACGAGATCAAATAAATCTCATTTCGATTAATTTAAGATGGTCGAACCACCGTCAATTAACTTCAAGGTTTGATAGGATTGCATTTGAAAAAGTAGTTCGATTTATTTATTTTTATTGCTTTTACGATTCAGCGAAAGTGGTGGCAAATGATGAATACTAGCATAAAATTATAAAAAAAGAAATCTCTAACAGCTAGATATTTCTCTTATCACATACTAGTTCTTGAGTGGCGACCGCGTACCGTAAGACGTTGGAAGGCCTCCCACAAGATGGACCGATGACCTTGTAAAGGCCACAGGAATCCGCTGGATGCGGGAAGCACAAGACCGGTCGAACTGGCGGTGCTTGGGGGAGGCCTATGTCCAGCAATGGACGTCTTTCGGCTGATATAATGATGATGATGACACTACTACTTAGCACAGTCGAACAATATAAAACTTTTAACGAAAGGGGTTAGAAGATTTTTGTATGGAGGGTGGCCCTAACATGATGCCGCCATTTTGATTTTTTTTCAGAATCGCGGAAAAAGTCGAAAGTTATATATTTAGATAGAGGACACTTATACAAACAAAAAATGTCATATGACATAATATCCTAAAGCGTCAGGTTTCGGAGTTATTCACCGAAATATAAGTCAAAAACTGAACCCTGAAACAAGAATTTTTTTTGTTTTATTTCCCTTCAGGTAAGTATACTATGACTATGAAAACATAATTGCATCATGTATAGGTAATATTTTAGTTAAGAACGAAAGAGATAAAAATATTATTTTATGTATACTCTCCGCCGAATGAGGACGTGTGTTATATGGTATATATGTATTGTATGGTGCATAGCATGGTCGTGACACCAAGAAAATCTTATTCAGCCTCCCGCTGCCTTCTTGGATGATATTATTTATACCGAATGTGATAAAAAAATTATCTTTATCCACGAGGTGTATTCAATAAATTCATGTGTAAATAACTTAATCAACATGAAGTAACTACAACATAATTAAATAAATTCGTTATAACAATTGTTATTTTTATCTTTGAATATCTCAGAAACGTGACGCTTTATGATGGTATTGTATGAAGTTTTATGTTTGTATAAGTGTCCCCTATCCAAATATATGACATTTATTGTGCACCTCGATTTTGAAAAAAAATCAAAATTGTGGCTGATTTTAGGGCCAAAATCTTCAAACCCCTTTCATAGATTTTCTTGGTGTTCTAAAAGAAATAATAAAAAAATAATCGTTTTCATTTCAAGTAATAAAAATGCCAAGAACTGTATGTTAAAATGTAATCCCACCGCAAGAAGTCTTTAAATATACTATGGACCCAGGTTGTTCGAAGCAAGGAAAATCTGTTCAGGTGGAGATTCATAGACGACTCCGCCTTGGAGTGTAAATGACGTGCTTTTCCACAAACGATGGGACACTTAATTTCGTGTCCTGCGTGTCCTGTTAGCTGCACGTTACAGGAACTAATGGACGCTAGTGATGGCGCCAAACACGTGGCAGAATTCTGGGCCGAGTCCTTTAGATTGCAATCGACACTCTAAGAAGAACAAGAAGACCGCAAGAATTTTAGGTCTCAGACGATAACATAGACGATTAGGCGTCTGAAGTAAACAAAAAAGTCTCTAAAAACCTCCTCTTTAAATTTGAATAAAGAGGAGAATTTCACAAGTTGTTGCTGAAGTTTCAAAAGCTTAATTTCCTTACAAAAAATTGTTTAAAAGCTTAGCGTGTGCTAAGCTTTTAAACAATTTCAAAATTCAGGTGCACGGTTCCAATTAACCGGTTCTTAACTTGCAGTAACATCAATAATTAACAAAACCAGTTTTATTATCAAATACAAATTGCAGAGCTATATTTATTTTTTCAATTATTTTTTTCTACGGCAACAGTATCGAATCAATAAATCACTTATCGCCATTTTTGGGTTCCGTACCCAAAGGGTGCCAACGGGACTCTGTCCGCCGTCCGTCCATCTGTCACAGAGTTGTATCTTTTGCACCGTAATAGGTAGACAACTGTAATTTTCACAGACTGTGTAATACTATAACCGCTTTAACAAATCTCTGTCTCTTTCTGGCTATGTATCCCACATGATGATGGGGTCTGCCTTCCTGGTTCCCTTCCACTTCGCTCTATCCTCGACATCATCTTCGGATACCTTTTTTTTTTTTTTTTTTTTGGGTGGGAAATCATCCAATGACTTCTCCCGCTCTGGGCGGAGCGGAAGGGCGTGTCAGACTTTTACTGACTAAAACCCACCCGTGTTCCTTCCCTTGCCATGCCAGGGGCCACGGTTTCCCCTTGGGACTACCCGCAACCCCGGCAGGCATCGGCCCTAACGGACCCCGTCAGTTTTGCTGACATCTCTTTGAGGCGCGCGTGGAACACGACGCGCCGTCGACCCGGGCCTGGTCCTTATCGGACGGCGAGCTGCCCTCTGCTCTCCGTCCGCAGGCCCGCGCCTACGGTGGCCGGAAATCGGCTATCAATTCCCGACGCCCGGGAAGTCTCCGGGCGCGGCCTCTGCCACTCCCTCGCGCGCTCCGCCTCCTCCTTCGCGAGCATTACTGCTTCGCAGAAGGAGGTGACGGCTTGCCATGCCCTCTCGCTCCGCACCATGGCCTGGACCAGGGCCGGACGCGAGAGGTCACTGCCGCCGATCGCCTCCACGAGGACACGGCGGTGGTCCACCCAAGCCGGGCAAACCTCCACCGTATGCTCCACCGTGTCCTCCGGACGATCCACACAATGGTGACACCCGGGCGTTTCCTCCCGCCTTATGCGAAACAGGTACCTCCCGAAACAACCGTGTCCGGTGAGGACCTGCGTCAGGCGGAAGGTGAGGACGCCGTGGCGCCAAGCCACTCCTCAAAGAGGGGACTTATCGCCGTAATTGTGGCGTGCCCAAATCTGGGTTGCGACAATCGCACACTCCAAGCCGCCATGAGATCCCGCCGGAGCTCTGTCCGCTGTACCGTGAATCTTCGGATACCTGACACTCATTTATGTTCTTTAGCACTACATATTTCCACCTTGTTTTAGGTCTGCCTCTCCGTCTTGGACTGGGAATGGTAAGTTGTAGCGCCAAGTTCCCTATGTATTCAGGCGGCCTCTTTTTCATGTGACCATACCATCGCAGCCTACTCTCTTGCATCTTGATGGCAATATGGCACACGCCCAGGTTTCCTCGCACGTACTCGTTACGGATTTTATCAAGCCACACAACCACCTCATCATTTTCATTTGAAACAACAAAAAGTAAAAATACCTTTCCGCATATAATGACCCTTCGTGTGCGAGTCCGACTCGCACCTGGCCACTTTTTTTCCAAATACAAATTCTACCTACCTATTATTCCATACAATTTAATAACACAAATATTTTTTTATTTCTGCAGCAACAGTATCGAATCAATAAATCACGTATCACCATTTTGAGTAAATGTTATAATTTCGCAAACAGTTATTTTTCGCGTCACCTTACAAACGAGTTCTTCATTGATAGCTCACATCCGACCACGCTGTCGCAATTTTTTTCATTTAGAATATTTTTTAACAATTTTACAACCGGACAAAGTTGTGTAAAATGTCATATTTATGTAGTTTATTTAGATCCTAATCTAAACTTATGCAGCATATAAGTTTGCTGATCTTCCAACGATTAAATTTTAAGTGATCTTTAAGAAACTTGGGATCCTTGACAACTCAAGTAGGTAGCATAAAATGGACTTTCCACGGAAGATCCTGGAATCGCGGGTCTATCGTCATTTAAGTAGAAAATATTCTCTACTGTGGTCGATCAGAAGGCCAATTTTCGTACTTAAAAAACATTCAGATTCAAGCGCAATGTGTCAAACTTGTCGAAAATATTGGTAAATAGATTGTATTTTTAACCGACTTCCAAAAAGGAGGAGGGGAAAAAGGATTCGTCGATTATGTTTTTTTTTTTTATATCTATGTCCACCGATATCTCCGGCAATTGTGAACCGATTTTGAAAATTCTTTTGTTTGAAAGGGTATGCTCCCAAATTTGTTCCATATAAATTTCATTAACTTTGCTTGGATAGTTTTTGAGTTAGCTTCAAGAATACGTAATTTTTCCCACTTGGTTCATATGGACGATATGATGATATCTTCCTGTCACTGATATTTGCATATCAGGTAGTGGTATTCGAATTTGTGTGTGGTAGGTACCACAACTAAAAAGTTAAAAATAAAAACTTTTTACAAAAAAAAAACAACCGACTTCCTAAAAAGTTTTTATTGACAGATTACGTATGATAAAATTACGGGAATTGCCTCTCTCCTCTGATCAGATCGGATAATTTTTCTAATCTGTAGCGTCCTCTATAGCACTGGTAACTGGTGTACTGGCTACCCCACAAACCGGTCCTCATTGATGCCTTACGTCCGCTGAGTCACGGCTGTTGCAATTTTGTTGCATCTACCTCTAAGCTATGTCCGGCCATAAACATACTTATTAAAATTAAGCACATAAGCTTAAACATCCGCTGAGATATTAATTAGTATTCAAGTTTGTTCCTTTGGAATGCCACCGACAATGTTTATGATAACTCTATACCTTCGTCTGCATATATTTTGTATTCCATATTTTTTAAGTGAAATCTTCTCTAGGCGCGCTGAGTGATTTGTTTTGGGGATACACTTATGGATTCGCGTCACCGACATGCAACCACAGTAGTGCTGTACTGTGACGCTAGATGGCGCTCATACTAGTTTTAAGTTTTCAATTCTGGCAGTCCCCATGACTGTTTTAATCCTTATATCTACTACTAGCTCCTGCCCGTGACATTGTTTGTGTGTTTCTAGTTCCCCGAGCCACATTTCCTGCCCGCGTTGTTACTTAGTTTTCTCTTAGCGTTCTTTTCGACTTTTTTTCCCTTTGCTCGGCTCCTATGGGTCCTAGCGTGATGTTAATAGCCTATAGCCTTCCACAAGAATTGGGCTATCAAAGCAAAAAGATTTTGTCAAATCGGACCAATAGTTCTAGAGATTAACGCGCTCAAACAAACAAACAAAAAAATAAACTCTTCTGTTTTATTGTTAGTATAGATAGATGATTTCATAACGATCAACTCTGTGGTTGAGGTGTGAAAAGGCAACAGACACAGAATCAGAGTCACTTTCTTATTTATAGTATTAAGTAAGAATGGATGAATTCGAAAATGAAAAAGTTCTCAATTCAATTGCAGTATTTGCATTTCTAAACAGGTTCCGAAGATTCTTAATTTAAAATACACTTCTTCTCCTTTATCGTTTTCAATAAATTCATTACTCCTCTTTTTTTGTCACTCTCGAGTAAATAATATTACGCAGACAATGTTACTCCAAAACAATCGGTCGTAGTTTTGCGACATTTATTTTATTTTATTACAAAAGTCTGTTGCCCCAACTTTATCGGTGGAGATTGATTTGTCATGAATCAGTTCTAGAGTTAATCAGCTGTCGAGTTGCAAATCTTCGGTTACTACACGATCATTTTGAGTTAACTGTTACAAAGACCCGGATGAATGATGAGTGTTTTGCCATCCAAAAGCTAACCTCAACAGCTTAGTGGGAATTTTAGGGTGGGCAATAAACATAGTAAAAACTCATCAGTCAGTTCCTTCTCGGGATAAGATTAGGAATAATTATTGGATGACTCATATTGCGAAGCATTAGAGATTTCGAGTGCTTTGAGATCGAAAAATTTGTTTTGCCCCCTTTCTGCGACTGTTTGACAGATGATTCGCCTTCCGGGCCGTTGTTACATTGGAGGTTTTTTTTTATACGATCAATTGAGCATTATGACTCGTGCACTTTTGGATTTTCCATTTTTTTTTTATTTAAGTATTTCTGCTCAGTTCTTTCTTAAGGCCTTAACTAGCTTCATCTTTCTGACTGATCGACCCCTTGACAATTCAAAAGTGCCTGTAATTGGTTTATTTGAAATAAATGGTGTGAGTTTGAAAGTAGGTAATAAGTATTATAAAAACTCATCATCTCGTTTAAAGACTCATTTCTGTCTCGATAATAATACAAGTTGCAATCACAAGAACACGCATCTTCCGTATTATCTATACAAAAGACATCAACGCAAAATTATAATAAAAGCGGCCAAGTGCAAGTCAATCTCGTACACAAAGTGTTCCGTACCACGGTACGATATTTACCTACATTTATTTTAAATTCTTTACTAAAAATAAAACGTTTCTTGTATGGAATATAAAAATTAAATTAAATTAATTTTAACTTTATTTTATTAAGTAATACAAACTCTGTGAAAATTGTAAGTATCTATCTATTCTATTACGATTCAAAAGATCCACAGCCCTATGACAGACGGACGGACAGCGTGGCATTAGTTAATAGAGTCCCATTGGCACTCTTTGGGTACTAACAATATTATGTAAATCTCTTTCAAATAAAACGCCTCTAATTTGTTGTAACATTAATCAATAAGAGAAATACTGCGGTCCGTTACAAATCTAACTAACCGTATTAATGACCTACTTGTGTATTCTATTGGTCTGTGACTTTATGTAAACAATAGCAATCGCTGTAGCAATGAAACGAATTTAGATTGGATTTATTGCAACTTTAGAATTGATGGGAAATGCTGATTTGGGGTATCGCGCAATGGAGACAATCGAAACATTAAAGACATGATAAAAAAATTAAAGAACACATAAAATAAATGCAAATAAAGAAAAATGCAATAAAGTTCTGAGTATTGACTATTGTAAAATGTGAATAAAATTCGTACATAAAATGAAAGAATATACTTTTCTTTTTCTTTAACATAGTAAAGAAAAGACCTTTTCGCGAGGAAAGATCCGACTATAGAAAAAACGGATCGCATAATGACGATTGCAATAAAATATTGAAGCAGAAAATCGTAGAAATGTGGAAAAAAAATTGTATAAGTTTTAACCGACGAAACAAAAATCAATATTTTCATAACAGCCGCACGGGTCGATAAATCAGGTTAAGCTACGCTTGCCGCAATTAACCCGTGGATGAGTGAACATCTTTACATACCACGATCCCTCCGTGTCTCGGAAAGTTCCCGGCTATCATTTGTAGATCTTTGACAGTTGTTACGGGTCGTCAGAAGCCCGAAAGTCTGACAACCACTCTTACCACGGGGTATCGTATTACCCAGTAACTGGGTTGTGAAGGTCCGATAGGCAGTTGCTCCATGTAAAATACTGATATTCAGCTGCATCCGGTTAGACTGGAAGCCGACCCCAACATAGTTGGGAAAAAGGGTATGCAGATGATGACTGTTATTAGTTATAGGAACTGGGCAAACGCACGAACACTTCAGAATCATTTGTTTCTATCGCGATGTGGCGTAAGATAAAAATTCAAGCTTACAGTCTTACAGAAGTGGGTGTGTACCACAGTGGCTTTAACTTTCCCGAGCTCTTTGTATTTACTACTTAAAATGAAGCAGAAGTTCGCGTGGGCTGCACCTTGAACTAAAAACTTAAGAAGATTATGTTACAAAGGGTACATAACAAAGATATGAACACAGCTGTTGTATTGTGCTTGAACTAAATTGTAGCCTTTTTGTACCGTAGGCCTACTTGTCTTGTAGGTGGTAGCCCATCATTACTTATTATGTCTGAATGGATCATATTAACGGTTTAAAGAGCTTTATTGAAATAGGTACACATGGCTACATATCACGCTATATATTGGCAGTATAAGTTGATCTCGCATTGTATAGGATTTTTGTGCAATACGAGATCAGCTTAAACTGGAAATGTTTTGTAGCTTGTAGCTGTGTGTACCAGTGTCATCAGCTACGTAGTCTTTTCCAAACTATGTTGGGGCTGGCTTCCAGTCAAACTGGATGCAGTTGAAGTACTGAATACCAGTACCAGTGTGATGCTATCAATCACAGATCTGGCTGATCTTTCATCTGAAAAATCTGATTTGATCTGAACATAATGAGAAAACCGCTGCCGGAGCGATATTTATCGACGGCATGTGAAACGGCATAAAAACTCTGACACCAGGTTAGTCACTAACAACACGAAAACCAAAAAAGGTGTTCTTTTATTTTAAAGTTTATCCTTACAAATCGGGTTGCATGTTAGCGCTGCTAGCGCTTCCAAAGTTCCAACTGAGTTTAGGGATCGTATGGATGTTAAAGGTAAAGTAAGGTAAGGTTACGACTGTGATAGTATTCCGATGGCTATTCCTATGTCAAGTACGGCGACCGAGCTCTGCTCTGGTGAAAAAGAGAATTAAACTTTAGGCGACCGAGCACTGCGCGGTTGGAAATACGGAGAAAACTAATTTTCTCAGATATGAGACCTAGCTACATCGATTTTTCGCCCCCGTAAGGCCGTAAACTCCTATATTGCAACTTTCATCGCAATGCAATACCTACGCGGTCAAAATGTATGGAACAGCTGTTTTTTTTAAATAACCGACAAAAAAATTTGTTCCATTTAGTCGGTTATTTAAAAGTCATAACTTTTAATTCACCTCTGAACCCTGTCTAGCTAACCATTCAATACAATAAATGCATAGTCCCCTCGCCCCTCACTCATTCTTCAAAGAAGCATACAGTTCTTTTTTAAATCTCAGACACTAATTTGACAGGTGCAAATGTCAGACTCCAAATTGAAAAAGCAAACAACAATCACTTAAAATGTCAAATTAGTCTCTGTCAAGTCTCTGGAATAAAAAACGAATTTTAGTCATGTTTACAAACTACATTTAACCTCAGTTATATTATATAACTCTAAAACATTACACACAACGCATGCGCGACAATGAACTAGTAGGCCCCCACAAAACAGATAAGTGCAGAAGGTAGGCTCCATACATCGAGCGAAAATGCATGCACATATACACACGTGTACAGTAAGTGCAAGCGCACTCACAACTAGCATCAATGACTGATAAACCTACGGACTTTAAATACCTACATAATTAGCGTCCATACCCACAAAAATCAGGCACATAAGATGGCCGCCTTCTGTAGAGTTGTAACTGCGAGTGCAAGAGAGATAGCAAGGTACCGTCTGACCATTAGAATAATACGGTTTGACAGCACAAAACTAGGCACTAACCGTGGCGACCGGTCACTTTGACGTCACACAAAACTTTTGCCAAATTTAATCCTTGACAAACATCATGTCTCTCTTTTCTTATGCAACTCTTAATTAGTTAAAAAGAAGCAAAACGCTTTATGACATGTGTGTGTCGATATGATAGATATTTGTATAACTATTCTACCTATAGTAGAATATGCCATCTCCATAGCTTTTTAACCGACTTCCAAAAAGGAGGAGGTTCTATGTTCGACTTTAATATGGTTTTTTTTAAAATGTTTTACACCGATTTCACCGTCAATTGAGGACTGATTTAAAAAAAAATATTAACTTTGCTTGGATACTTTTTGACTTAGCTTCAATAATACCAATTTTTCCCACTTAGTTTATATGGATGATATGATCATAACTTCCTGTCACTGATAATTGAATAGCAGGTATTGATATTCGAATTTGTGTCGGGTAGGTAGCCCAACTAAAAGTGAAAAATAAAATCTTTTTCCAAAAAAAAAAACAGGCGATTTCTAAAAAAAAAACACTAAAAAGTGAAAAATAACTTTAATTTCGGAAGTAGATGGCAAAAAATGAAAATTCAAAACTAAAGATACAGACTTTTTCCCTTTGTAGTGTTTTTTTTTTGTAAAAAGTTTTTATCTACCTCAATGACTAGCATTTTTTGTTCGAGATCTCCGTATGGAAGTGTCTGTGTGTGTACGTGCGCCTGTTTCTGGTCGTTGTACGGAGTCGAACTTCTCCACTATTCTGGGACTACCCACTGCTTGCACTGTTTACGTTTTGGCACACACGTCGCGCTTACACCTCAATGTCAGTTTGCGCAAGTGACAATGAAATTGGCGATTCTGTCATGACTAGGATTTGTGATTGACTATTGGTATGTTGTGTGGAGTTAAGGTAAAACTATAGTTACTGGATGGATCGTCGAAGAATCTTTAAAGTAAAAAAATCAACACCTTTTTAGCATCATTTCGGAAGGCTCGATTGATGTAGTGTAGCGGTCGTCTTCCGCGTTACGAGCCGGTTCAATTCCCACACAGAATATTCGTTACTATTTGAATGGCCCACAAATAGCTAAATTGCTCTGTATCTCTATATAGGGAATATTATTGTAATATATGTTTATGGGAAATATTTAGGACCAATTTGTAAGGGAGTCCTTGACCATTTATAGGTCAATTCCCGTGTTTCCATAGGTCGTGTAAGTGGTTTTTGCGGATAGGACATTAATTCAGATTTCATACAGTTGTAATGGCAATTATGTCATTTGATTTTAATAGATTTTTTACTAGCTTTTGATTTTGAAAATTCTTATACGTAACGTACTACCGGAATAAAAAGTATCATATGTCCTAACCCGAGTCATTGTCTACCCGTGTGCCAAATTTCATTAAAATCCATTCAGCCGTTTTAGCGTGAAAGCGTAACAAATAAACTCACTTTCGTATTTATAATATTAGTTATGATTAGGATACCGATTCTTTTATATTTTGCGAATGTGAGAACGTTGTAGACTTAATAGATTAGATCTGCAGATTTGTAGACCATTTTGTGAAGTAGTACTTGTTGACAGAACTATACTATCGTCCCATCCCTAATTACACTGTAATTTGAAATTAATTTGAAAACATTATAAAGTCAATTATTTTTACAAGAGTAACCGTGGAGTTTCTTGCTGATTCTCCATAGGAAACGACCAATTGGAACCGTGCACTTAGCTTCTGACGTATCATAAGTGCCCATGTAGGTTTATGTGAAATAAAAATATTTTGATTTTGATTGGCATTTGAGGTTACAAAGATGTTTATAATTTATTCATATCCTGACAGCTTAAATTTCAGTAGTACTTACCTGCCTTATTTAAATCCCTAACTACTTACGACACCTAAATAGGGCCACCTGTATGATGACATCGATAGCCCTACTTAGGTTAGTTTTTTCGTAACCTCTATGGCTGCATGTCCTGTCACAAGAACCTATCAACCCATAGCGCGCACTACTTTCGCTCACAGACCACGTTCGTCTCAATGTCAGTTTGCGCAATTGACAATGAATTCGGCGATTCCACCATGACTGAGAATGATAAACACATGAACACACACGAAATAATGATTTACATTTTTAATTGATTTTAAAAAAAAATTCTACTTTATAATTTTATATTGTGTGCTTCTTAGTATGTGCAAAATAAATGTATTGCACGACTCATAATGCAAAGCATTAGAGAGTTCTCTACGATCAAAAAAATTTTGTGCTCCATTTCTGCAACTGTTTTTTGTTACACTCCTGATAGTACACAGAACCTACTTAAATTATATACCATTGTATAGAATTATAGATGATTAAATGGAGATTAATACTGTCGTTTCAACAATAGATTTAATGCAGCAGAAATGAAAAAAGCACCAAAAGAGTTGCAAAAAAATTCCTGTCCGTCAATGTATGAAACCTGAAAATATTGTAGCTTGCGATAAAATCAATTAATTGAGTCAATTAAGCCAATGAGGCGTGCACTTTTGGATTTTCCAAGCTGTTTTCTTTCTTTTCTTAAAAAGAGTTTGTGTTTGTTACTGTAGTCTATATAGATAAAACTGAATCCCTATAGTCCTTTGGTCACCGTCCGGCATCACGCACGCGTGAACGGCTGCACCAAATTAGATAATTATTTTTTCTTGTGTTCGTTATTCTCCCGATCTCGATCGCGACATCGGGTAACTTTCAGAATTATTTGTAGAAAGATAAGATTCTTAGTAAAACGGTATATCATTGTAACCAAGATTTTGAGAGGTGGTGATAACATAAGTTTGCTTTCCAAACCTTGTCTTGCGATATAGACGGGAGCAACCCTACTCTTTTCTGAAACATCGCCTTTAAAGTATTTACTATTTACATTTATTGCTCAGTCAATCAATCAATCCAGTTTACTGTTTACCTACATATAGAATTTAACGCTGTTCGGGATTCAGTTTCCTATTTTTCTTAGTTGTCTCTCAAAACCTTTTCACATCTCTCTGGTTATTTAACGTCGAAAATTCCATAGACCCACGTAAATCTACAATCACAGCATCTTCTATATATAGAAAACGTGTTATGACAGGCGCGCGCAGGTTGGAAAGCTGAGTTCTGTAGAAAGCACGGAGACATTGCGAGGCGCGACCGGTTCAGCAAAAACCGGTGTTTTGTATGGGAAACTTTGTGAGATTCGCGGTGATAGCATTGTGTTTGATCTGTTTGTTAGTTATAGGTTTGTTTATTCTATTGCAAAAGGTTGAAGTATGAAGGTAGTACCTAGGCGTTGATTTTTCATTTTTAAGGTTATTTGCCAATATTATGAGCATTTATTTGTGCTTTTAATGTGATCAGTGCACAAATTTGCGAATATTTCTGCGCATTGCTATAATAAATCGAAGTGTCTAGTCGTCCGCTAAACGGATGAATAAAAAAAATAAAAAATCGTCCGTTTTTCGGACGAATAACATATTATTTTATTCGTCCGGTAAACGGACGATTAATTTATAATTTTATTCATCCGGTAAACGGACGATTAATTTATATGTTATTCGTTCGTTTACCGGACGACTAGCAACAGCCAGAATTATTTGTACCCACTACCTATTACCTAGGTACCCGGCGAAACGAATGTTAGAAGTGTGCATAATTATTAATTAGGCATACAAAATATAATAACGCTTTATCAAGACAAACAAGTTTAATTTAAATTATCTGATAAAATATTTCAACCGTGACGCTACGCTTCCTAATATAATTACATTATGAGCAAAAGCAGGCACGTAAATAAAATTATGAGTTTATTTTATAATTAAATATAGTATTATGTAATTGTAAGCACTAACTATTTTATTTTATTTTATTTTAATAAAAGAAACAATATTTCTAAATTATGACGTCTAATTATGTGTAGTTTCAACAGTAAACTCTTTAATTACACTTTTATATAATTAGTCATATATAGCAACCAGTCTTACCAAGGGGTATCGTATTAACCAGTTACTAGGTTATGGAGGTCATGTAGGCGGTCCATGTAAAATACTGGTATTCAGCTGCATCCGGTTAGACTGGAAGCCGACTAGAAGAAAAGGCTAGGCAGATAGATATTCTGAAATTAAAAAAAATGGAACTGGAACAGGATTATCGATACCTACTTATATCTTTCGTGAAGTTTCGCTGACAAATTTAGTTTGCCCTTTTATTCTTTCTTATACCTACATAATTCATTTATTCATTCAGACTTGTTTATGGTTTTGAGCCTGTGACACGGTTGCCAACCGCGTCCCCGACAGAGGTGAAATTGGTTCGCGACCGGCAAACTCGTTTCAACTTTGGTCGTAAACCATACGGTTGTAAACCACCACGGTCACCTCTGTCGGGACGCGAAAGAACCACGTCTTAAGTTGGAATAGTGCACTTGGGCATCCTAACAGGCTAATACTTTCCTGGTCGTTATAAGCTATTCTCTTAAAAGTGATATTAAAATACTACATAAATCGCTTAATAAAAGTCTCACCGGAAGAGATAGACGTCAAAGCTGAACCAAGCCTGAAAAAAAATATCTAATCTAAAATAGTGATTATCTTCTGACAGAAACTTCCGACAGTTCAGCACATAATATACATTACATAACAACAATTCAGTTTGCCTGCAACTTTATATAATCACTTATTTATTTACTTTGGCGCACTTGCTGCATAATATATTAACTTTTTAACAAAAAAAAGCAACTAAAGAAAGGATTATTCTTAGTCTGTCAGTGACTAAAAGTGTAGACTAATTAGTATTTTAGTCAGATTCTTCACGTGAAGTTAAATGATGACGTTGGCGCCCGCTGGTGACAGATTAACAACCATGTATCTTTAATACATAAGCAATTATGTTAAGGAAGTTAGATGACAATACATAAATATCCTCACGCATTCGTTCCAATGGGGGTAGGGGGGTAAACTTTTTGATCACTCAATTTGCTGATCAAAATGTTTTCATTTATGTTAGCGGTTGTCAATCGTTGGTCAAAATGACGTCGACTGGGCAAGTGGGCACTGACAGAAGAAATTGAGTACTCGTTCAGAAAGGTTTTCTAATTCCGTGTTGGTCGATAATATTTCAATCGGCGGATAGCTACTTAGCATTGTGATTCCTTACAAATTATATAAAACCATATACTAATACATCCATACATGTGGCCTTTCACCACCTACGATTAAGTTCCTATTAACTTACTTGGCAGATAATTTCATACAAATTATGTTCTATTTTTGAATTTATTCGGTAAGTAGTGGCTATTCGGACATTGTGAAATAGGCCCTTATTAATATTATAAATGCGAAAGTACCTAACTGTCTGCATGATAGACATGCAGACAGTTTGGTACTTTCGCATTTATCCGGTTGAATGAATTTTCATGAAATTTGACAACGAAATAAACCAAGACCTTGGGTTTGGACATGGGATGCTCTATATCCCGGTAGTATGTTCCCGTGGGATAACTTCCAACCTCCACGCGTGATAAATGCTCATATTTTACGTCTTAACTCTTCATTTCGAGCCTAAGGGAGCTCTTCGAGCCGTCCTGTTTTGTCTACACAAAAGTAGAAACCGATTCCTTCCTATTCGATTCGATTCCGATTCCGACATTTGTTTTTTAACAAAATAACTTAATACAGTTACAACTTAAAAATAAACGTACGTAACCGTTATAAGTTATAATTTATTGTATCAGATATTACACGCCTACCTGATTTATAATATTACGTGTAACTTTATAGACGTTTTTATAACATACGTTATAAACTTAAGTTATGGTCCTGATAGGCCGATTCGAACCAAAGTGTTTTCTATAAATAATCGGTTTAAAGAATTTTATTTTCATAAAGCACAAACAATAAATTCACGATATACAAATAAATTATGTAGTCATCGGTAACATAATAACTCCGTGTGTAAAGAAAACAGAATATAATTTAAAAGTTGGCTTCTTATGATTTTAAATTCAACGAAAGGGCAATACTATCTTTTCTATCTTGTTATTATAATGTTTCTGAACATAAACTTTATTTTCGTTAACAATATTAACAATATTAATATTTAAATTAATAATATTATTATCTGGCAATTCATTGTCCATCGTATAAAATTATTTTCTTCCCGTAATTGGTTCTGGGTGGCCTAAGTTAAAGTTTATTGCGATTTCTATGTAATTTTGATGTGATTAACGTGTCATAGATTATTCAGAATATGTCCAATTTAAAGATATCCCCGGACTTTTCTTCTTCAGGCATTTTTTCCCCTTAATTAAGAGGCCTATCACAAAACTGCGTTTTTACAGTTCAAGCACCCGACGCATCGCATTAAGAAGCAATTTGGCAGTTGTAATTATGGTTATTTTGAGTTAGATAATGAAGCTTTTTCTTTTTCTTTTACGCAATTTTAATTTCTTATGAACCATCGTTTATTCTGGCATAAATTATACATAAAAATATTAAAGTATTAAAAAGAAATTTACAGTTCATTCTGAGCGTTTTTTAACATTTTGAATAGGTTTTTTTTTAGATATTCTATACATATTTCAAAATTCTGAGGCCGCTATGAACTAAACCACTTTTTAAGCGATTTTATTATACATTATTCATTTCATTGGTTATGTACAATAATAGTTCAACCCAGGAGCCCAAAAAAGTGCCGTCGTGCATTTTATAAAAAACTCGCTTCGGAATTTTGGCTTTAGGTATATAAATAGTTAAGAAAAAATTGCAAAAAGCGAGGCCACTATGATCTATACTAATAACTATTTTCCACCACTCAAGAAGTAATAGTTGTCAAAGTCTCTCAGAATAAGAACGCGAAAGTTGCCCATTTTACGTAAAAATCACCGTCGAAATCAGTCGACATGTAATAGGGCTCTTAAGCCTAGAAAATCATGGACTGTGTCCTATCATACTTTTCTTGTTAAATCTATACAAGCCACTCTTAAAGCATCTAATTACATACGCCTACTGCTCGCCCATAGAACATGATAGTCTACTGTTTACGGTGAACAAGCTAACAATATGTTATGAGCACCTTTCGCTTTCAAGAGCAAGGTCCCACTTTCACGCGACTACTTTCGATTTTATGCGTTCCTGGTCGGGCCAGTGAACTCTCCGGTGAATTTTATGATGTGTGATTGACATTATGATTATAGTAATAATAGATAAGTAATCAATTTGGTACGTAGATGGATTCTCAAAAAACGGATGTCCTTTGCAAAATATGTGAAACGGTTTGTAGTTGGACAAGCCTTGCGCCCATGGAATTTCTCATCGGCAAAAATAACAAACCTCCATACAAACTATGATCCCCTATTGAACCCCTTCACGGGGTGAATTTTCCCCCATTGCCCAGCGCTTTAGACCGTACGTTTTCTGTCAGTGAATTAATGAATTTAAGACTTTTATTAAAGAGAAAAAAAAAATATTTTATTAAAGATTTTGTAATGATGTTTTTAATTTTATATATTAGTTTATTATTTTGTAAGATTATTTGTGTATTGTGTCTATGGGCCTTAGTTGCCTGAAAATAAAGCAATTATTATTATATTATTATTATTAAACATAACATCACGCCTTGTTTCTCCGAAGGGTTAGGCAGAGGTGTACATATTATTTACCCATAGTGCACCATTGACGTTCAAGTCCCATGTAATAGGGGGCTCAACTGGGCACAAATCAAGACTCCGGGTTGCTACTGAGAAATTCCAGATAGAGAACCCTTTGCCCGACCTAGGAATCGAACCTAAGACCTCATGCTCAGCAATAGTACTTGCGACCACTAGACCCCCGAGACAGTCGATTTTTACTAAGTAGATAATGATTAATTATTTACTTCTGATAATAATATGTTGAGTATGTATGTAATCATATAATACGGTACGTAAATAGATTTTCTCCTAGTAGGTGTCCTCTGCTAAATATATGAAAATTCTCATATATACTGTATACACACATCAAAAAAAGTTTGTGATCACTAGCAAAAGATGAAATAATTTAAAATTTTCTAAATCGAGAAATTTTTTTTACATTATATCTTTTTTTTATAGAAATAAACTGCCTTTTTTTTTTTTTTTTGGGTGGGAAATCATCCAATGACTTCTCCCGCTCTGGGTGGAGCGGAAGGGCGTGTCAGACTTTTACTGACTAAAACCCACCCGTGTTCCTTCCCTTGCCATGCCAGGGGCCACGGTTTCCCCTTGGGACTACCCGCAACCCCGGCAGGCATCGGCCCTTACGGACCCCGTCAGTTTTGCTGACATCTCTTTGAGGCGCGCGTGGAACACGACGCGCCGTCGACCCGGGCCTGGTCCTTATCGGACGGCGAGCTGCCCTCTGCTCTCCGTCCGCAGGCCCGCGCCTACGGTGGCCGGAAATCGGCTATCAATTCCCGACGCCCGGGAAGTCTCCTACGGCGGCGGCGGCTAGGGCTGGTAGGGCGCGGCCTCTGCCACTCCCTCGCGCGCTCCGCCTCCTCCTTCGCGAGCATTACTGCTTCGCAGAAGGAGGTGACGGCTTGCCATGCCCTCTCGCTCCGCACCATGGCCTGGACCAGGGCCGGACGCGAGAGGTCACTGCCGCCGATCGCCTCCACGAGGACACGGCGGTGGTCCACCCAAGCCGGGCAAACCTCCACCGTATGCTCCACCGTGTCCTCCGGACGATCCGCACAATGGTGACACCCGGGCGTTTCCTCCCGCCTTATGCGAAACAGGTACCTCCCGAAACAACCGTGTCCGGTGAGGATCTGCGTCAGGCGGAAGGTGAGGACGCCGTGGCGCCTCTCTAGCCACTCCTCAAAGAGGGGACTTATCGCCGTAATTGTGGCGTGCCCAGAAATACACTGCCTGAAAGAATAATTATAAAAAGAAGAAGAAATTATAATAGAGTCTACCGTAACAAAAAATATTTAGATTTTTCAAACAGATCGCAAACTTTTTTTGATGTGTGTAAGATTTACGGTTTTCAAGAGGTTATAAAAGCAAACTATCGATCGCCAATACTGCTATTATTCCGTTTAATATAAGTATATATTAACATCTATCTATTCGACGCAGTTTCTTCGCGATCAAAGATAATAATGCTAATCATGATCTTGAAATAATCTTCACTTATAATAAACCTAGATTTTTAAACAGATTTTTGTAAAATTAAAACTTAATTATAACTCAGCAAATTGGCAATCAAACTTCATATTGCAGCGTAAAATTAAACAACGTCTAAATGCATAAAATAATCATATAAAACATATATAATTTCAAAAATTAATTAAAGTTAATGTAGTTATTAAATCTCTATTACGAACAACAAGCTATTATAATAATTTCCTACCCGTAACAAACACAATAATAAATTGAATTCCTTAGTAAATGATATTTTTATCAAATAATTCGCTACTTTCTAGCTCATTGTTGTTGATGCACAATGGAGAGAGTACATTAGATGCTGTCTTTGTAAATGATATCTCTTACTAACGACTAAACATAGCTATTATAGCTAAACTAGCTTCTGCCCGCGACTTCGTTCACGTGGAAGTCGTAAGATACACAATATACTAAAATAACAGCCGCATTTTTAGAAAACTCCCTGGCCTCCGACCTACCGCGTCACACCGCATCGCTCGCCTCCGCTATTACTTGGTTTTCGCTTAGTGTTCTTTCTGTCTTTTTGTCTCTTTGCTCGGCTCCTAAGGGTCGGAGCGTGATGTTTAATAACCTATAATCTTCCTTAAGAATTGGGGTTGACAATTCAAAAGTGCCTATACTTGACAATTCAAAAGTGCCTGTACTTGACAATTCAAAAGTGCCTGTAATTGGTTTATTTGAAATAAATGCTTTGAGTTTGAGTTGAGTTTGAGTTTGAGCTATGAAATGCAATAATATTTTTTTAAATCCGACTGGTAGTTCCAGAGATTAGTGCGTTCAAACAAACTCTTCAGCTTTATTATATAGTCAGGGTTGGGCAGTATTTGAATTACTTGTAATTAAAATACGTAATTGAAATACAAATACGTAATTGGTATTTGTAATTCAATTACTTCTTATAAATGTAATTTGTAATTGGTATTTCAAATACCTGACGGTGAGGTATTTTGTAGTTAGTATTTCAAATACTTATGGCTCCAAAATACATTTGAACATAAATACATTTAGCGATCTTATGAATCGGTGCGATCTGCAGAAAATAGCGCTCGATAGCTTTCGTAAGCAATATGGCGACCGGTTTGGCAACACTGCACTTAAACTGTACTGTAGTCTGTACTGCAGGTACATACGTCAAATTGTCAATTACATAACTTGTCAATTGTAATTTTCATTCGGCGATGGAGTGAATCATGTGAATGCTGTGACATTTTTAGCGGTTGCCATTTTGTAAAATATGATGGTAAGAATATTCCCTTTGCTTTAGTCCGGTCCGTGTGCGACCGATCTATTATAGTGTTTAGTGTGTACATGCCTACAGATAATGTAGAAAATATGTCTGAATTCACTAATTGTTTAAGTGAAATGAACGCTATAGTTAGTAATAGTGAGGTAGAATCCATATTTATGTTAGGTGATTTTAACTCGCATCCTAATCAACCTTTTTGGAAAGAATTATGTGTTTTTTGCTCTGATCAACAATGGATATGCGCCGATCATGAAAAGCTGCATAATAACACTGAAAACTATACATATATCAGTGATATTAATGGAAGCAGACGGTGGCTTGATCACTGTATCGTTACTAGGGCGGCCTGGCAGTCTGTTAACAGTGTAAGCATAGACTATGGTGTTTTCTGGTCGGACCACCTGCCTTTGACTGTTGAGTGCAATCTAAGCACTGTCATGCCTAAAGCAAAGCAAATCGAAGAAAAAAGCCATAACAAAGTGATATGGCGCGAGCGTAATAACAGTCAGATCAGAAGGTACCATGATCTGTGTAATAGTAAGCTTAGAGACATTGACTTTCCCGAGCAATTTTTATCATGTGCTGATAAAATATGTAATAACACTGAGCATAGAAAAGAACTGGACAAGTTGTACAGTGACATTGTGTCTGTGTTATCGGAGTCAGCTATTCAGACCTGTGAGCAGAAAGAGACTGGATCGAAAGGTCGTGTGATTGGATGGAACAAGCATGTGCACGGGGCTTACAGGGAGGCTCGGATAAGGCATCAGGTTTGGGTAGAACTTGGCAGACCTCAGTTCGGTCGAGTATGGGATGAGATGCGCGAGAGCCAAAAAGTTTTTAGAGGCAGGCTTAAATGGTGCCAGAAAAACCAAGACCAAATTAAAATGGATATTTTGGCTTCGCAAAGGTCATCGAAAAACTTTGCTCAATTTTGGAAGTCAACCAATAAGCTTAACCTTAAGCCGGGCCTTCCTGTGAGTGTCGGGGGCCTTGACAGTGCGGAGGATGTAGCCAACATGTTCAAGGATCTTTTTGTAGTGTCGTCACCACTGGGGCCATCAAACGAGAGTGTCAATGCTGAGGCTTGTCAGGGTAAGTCTCTTTCTTGTTTTTCTTCCAAGCAGGTGACTAAGGTTATTTTAAAAATGTGTAAAGGCAGGTCACCTGGACATGACAGTCTCAGTATTGAGCACCTGAAACATGCAGGCGTGCATTTGCCTAGGTTACTGGCTCTGCTTTTCACGCTCTGTATCAGTCACTCGTACTTGCCAACAAACATGATGAAAACAGTGGTGGTCCCCATTGTTAAGAACAGAACTGGTGATATCTCTGATCCGTCCAACTACAGACCTATATCGCTTGCCACTGTAATAGCGAAAGTATTGGACAGTTTGCTTGATAAAGAATTAGGTAATATTTTACAGTTACATGACGCACAGTTTGGGTTTAGGCCCAAGCTTTCCACTGAAAGCGCAATTCTTGGTCTCAAGCAGACTGTCCGATATTACACAGATAGAAATACCCCCATTTATGCCTGCTTCCTTGACCTTTCCAAGGCTTTTGACCTTGTGGCCTATGATGTCCTGTGGGGGAAGCTGAGGGAAGCGGGAATATCAATCGAACTTCTGAACATATTTAAATACTGGTACACAAATCAGCTTAATTGTGTTCGATGGGCTGGGTCTCTGTCCGAAACGTACAGATTGGAGTGCGGGGTGAGACAGGGTGGCTTGACCTCGCCAAAGCTCTTCAACCTGTACATAAACGGGCTGATCGCCGGGCTCAGCAGTATGCGTGTCGGATGCTGGATTGACAACGTTTGTGTAAATAACTTGAGTTATGCAGACGACATGGTGCTGCTGGGCCCGACGGCCGGCGCGATCAGGGAGCTGTTACGTGTGTGTGAGCGATATGTCACGAATCATGGGCTTGTGTATAATGTCAACAAAAGTGTTTACATGGTTTTTGGGGCCTCCGGTGGACGTGTACACAGCGACCCGGTTATAATGCTGAACGGGCAGCCACTCAAAAGAGTTGACAAATTTAAATACCTGGGACACTTTCTAACCGGAGATCTCAAAGACGATGACGATATAGATCGTGAGCGCAGGGCGCTAGCGGTCAGGGCCAACATGCTGATACACAGGTTCGCTCGTTGTAGTATTGAGGTAAAGATTACGCTGTTTAAAGCGTATTGCCAATCTTTCTACACGAGCGGCCTGTGGGTAAGGCATACTAAGAGATCGCTAGACGCCCTGCGTATTCAATATAATAACTGCTTCAGGATGCTGTTGGGACTGCCGCGCTATTGTAGTGCGTCCGGTATGTTCGCTTTTGCGCATACCGATGATTTTTACGCCATAATGCGCAAAAAAACAAATTCCATCTTGTCAAGAGCGCGGTCTAGTTCTAACGGCATCCTAAGTATGTTGTCAGAAAAGTACGACGCACCTTGGCTGTCGCACGCTGTGGAGGTGCTGGTCAGAAGACCCCACAGCTAACCTTACAATTTTAATTTTTATTTTGTTTGGTTTTTGTTTCCTTGTTTGTTTACTAACAATAGTTTTTAAGAACAATGTTACTAACAATTGGGCCTAGTTGCCATCAATAAACAAATATTTAATTTAATTTAATTTAATTTAGGCTGGGCTGGATTAGTTCTATTCTATTTATATACCTAACCTAACACCAGACTGGATTTTGTAATTTGTATTTTGTATTTTAAATAAAAATAGTCAAAATACTGTATTTTGTATTTTATATTTCAAATACACGACTTAAAAATATTTTGTAATTCGTATTTTAAATAAGTGCGAGATAGTATTTTGTAATTTGTATTTTAATTAAAGCAAAGCATTATTTTGCCCAGCTCTGTATATAGTCAAGATTATAATTGCATGTGAATAACTACAACTAGTATTATTAGATTCGTTTGTTTGTGCACCGACAACCATACTGGTAATTTTCTAGTCTAAGGCACGGCCTCCACAAAAGCGGAGACGAGACGAGATGAGAGGAGATGTGTTTTAAACAACCAATAGAATTTTGTTATTCACACATCGCATCTCCACTCAGCTTCAATGGTCGAATTTATATGGCGCGATCGAATCGAAGATTGAACTGGGCGGCGGCGCGGTACAAAGCAGATATGTGAGCTGTGCTGTGCCTCACAAGCTGGCGACGCGACGGCGCGCAGCGGAGACGAGAAGAGATGTGAGCGGCGTGCAGTGACCGGTCATCATCCTCCGGTCGCCGTACGCAGCTCAGCTCCGCTCTAGCCAGCACACATATTCACTGCAGTCTAGTCAGTCCGCATCTTCGCAAAGCTTCGCTTCGTAACCACTTCGAAAATCTCCGCACATCCCCGCTTTGGTGGAGTCTGGGCCTTATAATGTTGCCTCTATGTGTGTTAAGGATAAGATCCAATGACTTATTTAAAGCAGCAAAGGATTTCCGTTAATAAAGAAAATTATCTATTTACAACATTAACAACTTCAATGTCTTACAGGCAAATATTAAAATATACATCGTTTGCTTACAGCAAAATGTGGGTGCACTATGGCTACAACTCTGCCTAACCCTTCGGAGAAAATAGGCGTGATAGTTTTTTAACAAGTATGAGCCATCCAAAGCTACTTCTGTGCTCTTCATTACGAAACACCGGTTTTAATACAGGAAACCTTTTATTGCAAAGCGACCATCTTTAAAACCTAGCTCGGCCAACTTTATAACATCAAGTTAAATATAAAACTAGATTTAAACCGGTGGACCAGGCAAATGTCATGAACTTCAATTAAACAGGACTCGTCCAGTATGTACATTCACTGATGCTATTCAGTTACATCTTACCTTGAGAAGGTACGGATTTATCTTGACGGTCTTAAATGCAGGCAGGAGAATGACGAGATGATTATTGTGTTATATATCTACTCATATAATCGGTGAAGCAAAAAACATCGTGACATATGATATTATAATAAAAACTTTTTACAAAAAAAAAGAACAACCGACTTCCAAAAAAGACACTACAAAGTCAAAAATAACTTTAATTTCGGAAGTCGGTGTATATGGTTTTAAACTTTCGTTTTTTGCCACCGACTTCCGAAATTAAAGTAATTTTTGACTTTGTAGTGTCTTTTTTGGAAGTCGGTTGTTTTTTTTTTGTTGTAAAAAGTTTTTATTTTGCACTTTTTAGTTGTGGTACCTACCCCACACAAATTCGAATACCACTAACCTGCTATGTAATTAACAGTGATTGGAGTGACATGAAAAATACGTATTCTTGAAGCTAACTCAAAAACTATCCAAGAAAAGTTATTAAAATGTGTATGGGACCACCTCTCGGGAGCATACCCTTTCAAACAAAAAAACTATTTTCAAAATCGGTCCACAATAGACGGAGAAATCGGTAGACATACCTTAAAAAAAAAGACGTGTGGCACTCGGGGACTGCCGCGGCGAAGCTATTGCATAGCATTTTTTATCAACTTACGCAATTGTAAAATATTAACCCGAATACAAGAAATAGCAATGATGACATTGACAGGAACTGTTATTCACATTTATAGTTTTTAAAACTTGACACAACGTAATAGGAACATCAAACTAATAAAAAGGTTTTAATTTAACTATTAATAGTCAAGGATCATTCCTCTAAGTAAATTTGAACTTTATTGTCAAACAGTTAAACATAATTTTCTATACAACACTCTCGTATCATTCGTCTAAGTAAATTTGAACTTTGTTGTCAAACAGTTAAACATAATTTTCAATACAAAACACTCTTTCTTAGGTACTCGTATTTTCGTTACGGAATTTCTGGAGTAGGTCTCCACGCTCAAGGCCCGCGATAGAAGCTATGCAATAGCTTAAAAGTACGCGAACATTTATAACCTCCTCCTTTTTGGAAGTCGGTTAAAAATCAAAAGCATTCTATAAACACTGCCGTTTTGTTGGAAAATTCACTTTAATAAAGTGGAAGCGATAAGGCCGCCCATTATATGAAGAGCTTGTGTGTAAACAACAACAGCCGAAAGGGTCGATCCATCAGGTTAAGCTACGCTTGCCGAGGTTGGTCCGTGGATGGGTGAGCATCTTTACATACCGAAACTCCTCCGTGCCTCGGTAACCACGTTAAGCCGTTGGTCCCGGCTGGCATTCGTGGATCTTTGACAGTCGTTACGGGTCGTCAGAAGCCCGAAAGTCTGACAACTAGTCTTACCAAGGGGTATCGTATTAGGTACCCAGTTACTGGGTTGTGGAGGTCAGAAAGGCAGTCGCGCCATGTAAAATACTGGCATTCAGCTGCATCCGGTTAGACTGGAAGCCATGTTGGGGTCGGCTTCCTGTTCCAACTATTATATTATAATAGTTGGGAAAACGCTAGGCAGATAGAATTATTTTTTGTCACCTATTTGTTTTGTGGTTTATATAAATAAATAAATCTTGTCAGTACCAAAAAAATCTTACGACTACATTTCGCACAAAACGTTTTCTAAACTTTTTCACAAATTCCCATAGACCATAGAATTAAAACAAAGATGCTTTCTACCTTATCTCTCACTAACATGCACGCATCTTAACAATACTGTGACTCTTCTGAACAGGCTGAATGCGTTACGTTTTTGCTGCGCAAGAGTTTCCGATTTCTATATCGATAAAAAGCTACCTAATAACAATAGGAAAAGTGTCGTCGATAGATTGAATCGATATTTTCTAATTCACACCGTTATATTTTATTGGAATAGATGTCGTGTGGGATCGTGGGGTTTCAAATTCGGTTGTTTGATTTATTTTATGTATATTGTTGTCTGTGTGGAATATGTCGATATGTCTTATTGACAGGTAGATACATATTGCCGATTGTAACGGTAGAGTCTGGTACGCATGCACATAATGACGTGTCATCGCAAGTTGTAGGTACTTTGTGGGTCATTGTGAAGCGTCTCTGAACATCGCTTGGAACGGTCTTCAAAATGGTTTCCCATGTGAAAAAAATGTTTATGGAATTCTGTTACTAACATGATTCCATATTCTATTTTGACATGCAATTAGCATTACAAGAGATATAATGCTTATTTTAATATGTAGATGATCTCGAAAGAGCGAGCGGAAATAAGGCTGCGTCCATTGTAACGGCTCGCGCTTTGCAGGTAGACTGCGCAGGCCGCTAAATGATAGGTAGGTAGTTTAGGTTAGGAAATAGAAACAGCTAGAACAGTTACATATATTTAGCTAGTACACGGCTAGGTCGCGGGTAAGGTCACTCTGTTCAGTCCCGAAGCACCATCACAGAAAGTTACAAGAGGTACCGTCCTTGGCAACACGTGGCAGACGTGGGAGCCTGCTCAGGGCAAGCTCAGCAGGTAGGCCGGACGGCCTCACCAAGTCTGCAGATAGCGGGCGCCTGTCAGCACAGGCTCACGGTGGTAGGTCGCAGGCTTGTCAGCCTTGTGCGCAGGTGGCGCGCACAGGTAACGGGCGCAGGAAGCGCGGACAGGAAGCGTGCACAGATAGCGGGCGCAGGAACAGGAACAGCACGCTACTTGCGCACGCCACCTGTACGCCCAGGTGGCGTGCGCAAGTAGCGTGCTGCACATGCGTAGTCTAGTAGCAGGTTAGTGCAATGGCACCTGACCTCAGCCCGTACAAAGAACCCTGGAAGCGCCATAGGGAACGCTACATCATACTCATCCCCAGTTCGAACTCGCCCGCTTTTTAACGATTTTTAGTGGTAGATAGGTATATTATAATAGGCATCAGAAAATCAATCATAATTTTTTGGAAGTATGACTTACTTGACAATTTATTCCGTCATCAGCCTAATTAGCACGGCTCTTTATCATGTATTTTCAAGCTACAGGCACAAGTCCGTCTGCAGTCGGCTGACTGCAGACACTAGCAGCAGACGACGTGTCGCCGCGACACTCTGGTTTCTTTGTTTTTCCATATGAAATCGAAACCAATTTCCATGAAGTGGCTTGCTGCTTCTTCTTCTTTTCGTGTGGTTAGTGACTAACCTGATGTAGTTTTAAAGCCGCCATATGGGCCTCTGACTTGACTTCAAATGCCGTCGAGAAATATCTGTCAAGCATGCCGGTTTCCTCACGATGTTTTCCTTCACCGTTTTTGAAGCAAGTGATAATTATACAATACGCACATGAAATCGAAAAGTCAGAGGTGCGTGCCTTGGGTTCGAACTCGAGACCTATGGCTTGGCAGTATGATGGCCACACTACTAGCCTGCTGCTGCCTGTAGTTAGGAATCAACTACATTTATTTTCAATTACATTTCCTCAATTCCCATACAAAGCGTGGAAAAATCACACAAACTAAATAGAGTAAAAACGTACGAATTTCCGTAAATTACCAGCATTTAAAAAAACTAGTTCACATGACATGTGTTAGACAGTTGGGTAATACATATTGACTGGCAAACATACTTATGTATCGTTAGTAATAGATACTAACGAGGTTAAATATCTGAGAGGTTACAAAATCACCATGGGATATGGGTATACGGGTAGAAAAGAAAACTGGGCTGTAGCAAGAAAACGCAATAAGAAATTATTCACACATGAACCAGAAGAGTTTATTTCAGTTGCAAGAAAGAAAGAAACAAAAGAAAAAAAAATTGTTGACATAAAACAATTTTTACAACCAAAAGATAGAATCCTTTGACTCCTGCGCTAGTGCCAACTGTGTTGCAGGAGCCAGTGTATCCCATAATAAAAATAAAAAGACACATTTTTTGTTGTTTTATGACAACACAAAAAAAAAAACGATTCCCGAGTGCCGCAAGCTTTTCGAAAATCTTTGAATGCTTATTTGTTTCTTTTTTTAAATAAAAGAATGTTTCCTTTGAGTATTTGCTATCTCCAGTATTTAGAGTACTTGCTGTCCAGAAGGCCAATTCTCGTACATAAAAAACGTTCACATTCAAGTCGCAATCTGTCAAACTTGCCAAAAATGTTGGCAAATAGATTGTATTTTTGACAGATTGCGAATGAGATGCGAATGCGAACGTTCTTAAAAATTACGAGAATTGGCCCTCAGATGGCGTTCAAAAATTCCAACCAGTATATGAAATAAAGAAAATAATAATCGTAATAGTAATCGAATCATATTTCATAATAAGTTTTCTATTATATCAGCAAAAGTCTCACGTCTACCCAATGGATCATAACGCGACTGTCCCCGCACGTACGCGTTAACGTTACGCAATCGTACGCGCCGGTAACGGAAACTAACGTAAACGTGAACGCTGTGTCATTTGCGGTTGTGGTATAACGGGTGCGGTATTTTGGAAAATATTGTTATGTAAAAATTTGAGGTTTACAATTAGTTTTTTTGTTTATTCAAACGCCGTGAAAGTCGACTGAGACATTACTTTTGCAGGATATGCAAAATGTATGAAAAAACCTAGGTAACCTACGAAAACTTTAATTCCCCGGGATGGCCGATGAGGTCTGGTCAAGGGATTAAGATAGATCATGCAAAAAATTACCCCATTGAAATCTATGCATATAGGAACCTACTATCATTAAAACCTTTAAAAATAATTCATACATCATCATTCTCCTACCCTTATCCCAATTTATTAGTGGTCGGCGCAACATGTTCCTTTCTTCCAGACTTCTCTATTAGTCGCCGTCTCGGTATTCACCCCCTTTCTAGCCATATCATCTTTCACAGTCCATTCATCGTTTCTTTGGTCTTCCCCTACTTTACGACATTTTCCTCATTCCTCCGCATCACATGCCCGTTTTCAACCGATTTCCGCACAACTTTTCGGTCACCGGTGCCACTTTCAGACTTCCTCTTATGTACTCATTTCTTACTCTATCCATTTGTGTAACACCACACATCCCTCTTAGCATTCTCATCTCAGCTGCATCCAAAAGGAATGTTGACTGTGGAAAAAGAAAAAACTATTTAGTCCTTCAGTTAGATAATAAAAAATATTAGACAAGTTTTTTTGCTTTATTATATTAATATAAAATGGTTTAGATATAACGCATTAAAGTTGGGGAGTGGGAGCTCGCTACGTCACAACTTCACAAGTCACTATAAAATCTACCGGGTAGTGACGTCGTGCCATATTTTAAGTCGTAATCTTTTGATTACGTAAAAAAATAAAAAATACGTATCCAATATTTTTTAATACTCTACATGATGGACAAAAAAAATGTTTTTTCCAACATCCTTATTGCCTTTCTTTCATCCTTTTTGTGGCCCAACATTCTGATCCATACAAGGCAGCAGGTCTAAACATTAAAAATAACTCATACAATACAACATAATAAAGGAGAATCTACTACGGATGCTGCATGCGCTCTCAGTGTGCCACGGTCGGCCACACTTTTCTCTAGCAGTGAAAGCGCTCATTACATATTATTTGCTAATTACGAACGATGACGAGGACTCAAGTTACGTGCCGTTATGATATATTGACTTACGACTGATGTAACATACTTAGATTTTTTGTCACATTTTTTGTTTCCAGTCATTTTTTGTACGGAAATCTTAAGCTAAATGAATGGACATATGGTTATGTGGACGGATAAGCTCTCGGACGATAAAAAATACTAACGTAATCTACTCGTGATCTAGCAGCGTTGCTTTGTGATTGAAATCACGTCAACATGTCTATTTGGGTGTCAAAGAAACTGAATTAGAAAGAGAGATTGATTATTGTAGTTATCTAATGTTACAGTGCTTCATAGGATACTATAGTATACGATAATATGACAAACCGGGGGCATGGCAGTGCGCCCGCCAAGTTGAGCAAAAATAAACAAACAATGTAGATAAGTGCCTGAATCTTAAGTGACCAAGGCATAAATCATAATATAATTTTAAAGCTATTGCATAGCTTCTATCGCGGGCCTTGAGCGTGGAGACCTAATCCAGAAATTTCGTAACGAAAATACTACCTAAGAAAAGAGTGTTTTGTATTGAAAATTATGTTTAACTGCTTGACAACAAAGTTCAAATTTACTTAAACGAATGATACGAGAGTGTTGTATTGAAAATTATGTTTAACTGCTTGACAACAAAGTTCAAATTTACTTAAACGAATGATACGAGAGTGTTGTATTGGAAATTATGTTTAACTGTTTGACAACAAAGTTCAAATTTACTTAGACGAATGATACGAGAGTGTTGTATTGAAAATTATGTTTAACTGTTTGACAATAAAGTTCAAATTTACTTAGACGAATGATCCTTGACTATTAATAGTTAAATTAAAACCTTTTTATTAGTTTGATGTTCCCGGCCATTACGTTGTGTCAAGTTTTAAAAACTATAAATGTGAATAACAGTTCCTGTCAATGTCATCATTGCTATTTCTTGTATTCGGGTTAATATTTTACAATTGCGTAAGTTGATAAAAAATGCTATGCAATAGCTTCGCCGGGGCAGTCCCCGAGTGCCACACGTCTTTTTTATTTCTTGTTCACTTTACCGACTGTTACCGACCATGATACGAGAATTATTTTATTAATATCTGGGTTTTTTTTGGTACGTTTTCGAAAAATGAAACCTAGCTAGATCGATTTATCGCCCCCGAAACCCCCTGCATACTAAATTTCATGAAAATCGTTGGAACTATTTCCGAGATTCAGATTAATACAATCGTTGTTACGTTATGGACTAATAATGTGGGGTAACAGCACTGACTTCCAAAGAGCATTCATCGCTCAAAAAAAGTGCATGAGAGCAATTTGTGAACTTAAGCCCGACGATTCATGTCGACCAATATTTAAAAAAACTTGATTTATTACCGTTACCGTCGCTATACATTTACGAAATATCTGTGTTTGTAATGAAAAATAAGCAACTATTTAAGACTGCAAATGATGTCAATCCTCGGAACCGACGAGATCCGTACAAATTTGTGTTAAATGATTTGCCTAGACTGTCTAAATATAATAGTAACTGCTTGGCAATGTGTGTGTGCATTTATAATAAAATACCAAGGCATTTCAAAGCTTTAAATACAAAATTATTTAAAATTAAATTTCATAAGTTGTTACTCGAGTGTAGTTTTTATAGTTTAAAAGAATTTGTAGATAAAAAATGTTGAACGATTTTTGTTGCTTAACTTGTCTTTATTTTTGCATGCTATTTTTTATCCTAGCTAAACATGCTTGTGCCTCAATTCATATTTAACACCCTTGTATACCATGTTTTACGCAAATAAATATTATATTCTATTCTATTATTATACAAGAATTCCTCGTTGAAAACACTTGTCAGACACAGCAAGCAAAATTATTCTAAAAAATAATACCAATCTTGTAACGGAACTAGTGACTGCAGATCTGAGATGGTCATTTGAATATTTTCTAATGACTATACTTGCGTCATTTTCGGTACGATTATCTGACATAAGAGTGGCTAGTTCAGCTTGACATATGGCAAAGTAGGGAATTAACTATAAAAATGTACTAGACTTGTACTATTTTCTTAGCCAGCAGCGCCACCAGCGTATGTCAAGTTATGTTGGTCTTCGGATTCTAGTTCTATTTTTAGTGCATTGTTTGTGGACTTTGGCCTGGTCTTTTGTGTTTAATTTCAGACTTTTTTACGTCATAATTTCTTGTGGTTTTGGGTATAAAAGATCTGTTGAAACTGCCTGTGGTTTTCGTAAATCGTCTACAATAAAGTGAGGAAAAAGTTATTCTGAAGTATTTATTTTATTTTATTCTGATTATTTATTTTATTTGAAAAATATAAAACTTGAAGGCCATTTACAACTATACAATTCCTATTTGTAATACCTATAATTTACATAACATCAAAAGTTTAGCAATATTTCAATAATTAAAAAACTTTTGACGAACTTATTTCTCCTTCTTTCATGACTAATTATATCAATATTGGCAATAGCCAGCTACCAACAGAATACACACCAAGTCAACCTATCCAAAAGGCTCTGAATTACTAAATTTTTTGAGAGCTTACTCATGGATATTTATGTTCAGCTACTATTCTAACAGCCTAATTGTATTTTCTTCTACAATTAGATTTGTGGCAACCCTGTACATTTTTCCTTTTCAATTATTTTCAAAAAACCCCACAAAACATGATAAGTCTTCACCTTTTATTATTGAACCAACATTCTTCCGGTCCACATCTATGATTTGCAATCTTCAGTAATGACAAAAGTAATCAGACAATCTACCACGGTTTTTAACCAAAGGAATCTTCCGACCATGGTAATGAACACAGTCTTTTGATGGATAACAGACTATGTCCATTAAACCGTCATTACGATGCAAATGCACGCTCATCCTCGCGAATTCGCTGATCTAATGAATACGAAAGTGCAACTGTGCATTGTTAAGTCGACCATCCACTGCTTCATAGAATGTGCACGGAGAAGTTTGCCACGTTAGCTACGCGATTCATTTGTTTATTCGCCACGCCTCCGTGCGTAGCGATGCCGTGGGTCGCAAGCACTGGACAATTAATCTATACTTCTATGCTCGTAGTGATAATTAATTTATTATCAATGCGAAAGTAACTCTGTCTGTCTCTCTGTTACATTTTCACGCGTAAGGCGCGGGACATACACAAGTAGCAATGATGCGGTGTGGCTCGGCCGTTGCGTCGCCCATTTCGTATAGGAATGACGCGAAACATACACATGGCGCGGGCAAGGCGACGACGGTGAGGCGCTGGCGTTGTGTGTATGTTCCGCGCCACGTCGTACCTATACATTTTTTATGAAATACGAAACGGGCGGCGCAACGCCCGCGCAACATCGTCGCCATGCCCGCGCCACTTGCCATTTGTGTATGTCCCGCGTCTAAACCACTAAACCGATCGTTATAAAATTTGATAGAGCAGTAGACCTGGAGAAGGACATGGGCTACTTTTTATCCAGCATATTTAAAAAAAAAATGAAATAAAAAAACACGTAGACAAAATCGCGGACAAAAGCTAGATTTTATATAAAGCGGAGTTATACAAGTGAGTAGCTCAGCCTTGGGTGCTGTGGACTGGTACCTTTATATTACCGGAGAACATACAAATTAGATAGAAAGTAATATTACTGAAACCTAACTCTCACTTGATTGCCGCGAGGAAATTATGTCTGAGTGCAGACTTTCGCCGTGTTATGGGTAAGCTCTTAAACTATCATCAAGAGGTAGCTGTTTAATGGCATGGTAAATATATTATTATTTTCTTTACACAGGTTTAGTATTTAAAGCCACTTTTAATGGAAACATGAAAATACATTTATCTGAAGAAAACGTTTAATTAAGTTCTTGAAAATGAAATTATAAATAAAGTGTCACATTAGTTACTGCTGACTTTCATTTTTCAGTGATTTCGACTTTCTTTATGGTTAAAGGGTTCGAAAACCTCATCCACTTTGAAGTGGATGCAAAATGTCAATACAAATTGATTCACAAATCAAATATTTTTCTGCTTTTTATGGTAACCCCGAATCACCGCATATCTAATATGTATCTCCTTCATCTATTGCAGGACTCATAACGCGAAGCATTAGAGTGTGCTCTATGATCGAAAAAATTTTTTTGCCCCATTTCTGCAACTGTTTTTATTCTACATACTCCTGCTAGTACACAGAACCTACTTAATTTATATACCCTTGTATAGATGATTAAATGGAGATTAATACCGTATTTTTTAATAATTGATTTAATGCAGCAGAAATGAAAAACGCATCAAAATAGTTGAAAAAAAAATCCTATCCGTCAATGTCGCTTGCGATAAAATCAATTAATTGAGTAATTTTTTGAGCCATTACGTAAGGATTGCGAGGTTAGTAAATTTACCCACATTGATGGTTAAAAAGCAGTCAAAACATACTTCATGAAAAGTGATAAATTGTTAATTTTTGTTAGAAACCATGTTTTGAATTTCTTTTTCGTTTATGAATGAGTGTTATGTATGAGGCGTGCACTTTTGGATTTTCCAAACTATACTAATATTTAAAAGCGCTAAAATTTGTGAGTTTATATGTAGAGGGTTATCTTCGGAACTACTGATTCGATTCCGAAAATTCTTTCACTGAATAATGGGAAGCTACACAGTATGCAAATTACCCGGACGAAGTCGCGGGCAGAAGGTAAGTATCTAATGGATATTTCCTGTACATCTGCCTACTTTTACCTACTGACCAATAGGGAATAACTAACGGTCTATTCATTCATGACCATTACATATTCCTAAAATAACTACCAACTTACCACCATCCCTTTTTGCTACATAAGGGCAGACAACTATGTTTCCGATCCCAGTCGGTAACTTTCTCGCGTGTAAGGCATCTGTCTTACCGCCAGCGAGGAAATGGTGAAGGGCGGGCGTTTTTGGGGGACTGTCGTAATTTTGACGTTTGAAAAGTGCTGATTGTCAGCCTAGTTTGTATGACTTTTGAATTTTGAATTTTAACTATCAACGATCTTATCGCTCATGAAACGTTTAAAAGATTTTAGGTCTCGTGTAAGTAAAAGATATACCTTCATATATTATTTTATTTCTATATCTATCCATGACTTCACTGCAGGTCCTATCAGAATACCAGCGCTGCAACATTTATTTTTAAATGTCGCAGCATCATGCTGAAATACTCGTAGACTTTCTGCTTTTATTTTCATTTTACTTTATTTTATTTATTTTTTATTTATGTTTCTATGAGTGTGTTTAGTTCTCCTCTTCTCTAATTTATGTTCTCGTATGCGAGTCCCAATAAATTACATTTTCTTCCTTTTCTCGTGTAGTTGATCGCTGACTGGTCACACCGCCGGCGAGTACTCGTTTGTCACAGCGACAAGCTATCAAATACATTTCTCGCTCAGTAACGGCCGCTGGGCTGTCAGCACACTCGCTGAGAAACTCACGCTTGGTACATAAGCATACCAGCCAATATCGCTCGCCGTCGCGCACTCGCTTCTGGTTTTTCGCCCGCTGTGGGACAGGTGGCTAAGACAAGTTTCCGAGATAGCCACTTGTGACATACGGATATATTAAAAGCATATCCGTTCGGTTTTCACCCTGATTGGAATTAATGTTGTTGCGTGTTTTCTTTGGCTGTACGAGTTTCTTGTCGCTTAAGGTGTGACAAGACAAGATTTACATACATATTGATTATCGTTTCTGAATGGACTGTATTACCAGATTTTAGGTATTGTAAGTAGGTTGGCAGACCATAAAATAAATGCTATGTCTCCTCATCATCATCAGCCTATTAATGTTCCCACTGCTGGGACATAGGCCTCCTCTCGGTGAGAGGGAGTGGTCTGTAATCTACCACGCGGGCCCAGTGCGGGTTAATAGATGTCACATGTCTTCAAATGGTTGGTTCTAAGACATGCCGGTTTCCTCACGATGTTTTCCTTCACCGTTATGTCTCGTATCTTACACTAAAACCACAGATCAACACAGATGGAACACTCCTCAGTTTAGGTATGAAGCTACAAGTAAGCGGTGGGCCCGTCTCGTCGTAACGGCTAAGCGGATTTAGGTGAAATCTACGGAGGCAAAACGTATTGTATAAGTACTACTTACTCATCACCTTTGTACATATTTGTCTGTTCCTTTCTTATTGTCTGTTTATATGTGTGTACATAAATATATACTGTAGTACATTCAGTGCACCGCATTACCTGACCCCTCTAACAAAGAAGAAGAGGTGAAGAGGGGTCAGGTAATGCATAGCACTGACTGTACTATGCGGTCGTAAGTATGATGTGTCATCTCTTGCATCACGGAGCATTTCGTGCGGTTCGTAGAACATTGCCGCTTGACACGCGGTTCCGTGCAGATGGGTATGTATGATGCAATGCTATCTTATGTAAAAAGAATTTTAAATTTCTCACGCCCGAAAAATGGTTCCTGGCTGTCTATACTAAAGGCCTGCTTCTATTCGAATAGGCACTTTTTGACAGTTGAGAATGGGAAAGATATTGTATACTTAATATAAAACTGTCTAATTAAGTTCCGGTTATCTTATCTAGTTAACCGGAACTTAAATAACTAGAGGGCCTTTTTCACGATGTCCGAATACTTACTGAATAAATTCAAACATGGAACAGAATTTGTATGAAATAATCTGCCATGTAAGTTAATAGAAACTTAATCGTAGGTGGTGAAACAAGCCCCGAAATGAAAAATTGTTTTCAGATACTATAGTTTGGAATACGTGATGTATTGTATAGGTTGATTGCCTGAAGTTTGAATACTCAATACTTTATTTGCATTCCACAATGTGTACTTAGGTGGTAAGTTAAAATTATATGTGATCATTATGGACCCTGTCGGGCACAGCAAAATAGTAGGAGAGAGGAAGCTTTGAAAAAAACTTAGCTTATCAGCACTTATTTTGGTTTAATATTAAGTATCTGGGCGACCGAGCTCTGCTAGGGTGAAAAAAAGAAAACGAAATTGAACGAAATAGTAGATTGTTATACAAGGGTCGAAAGAAATCAATTCCCATACGAGGTATTTAGACGCCCGAGCGTAGCGAGAGCGGCTATAGTCCGAGTAGGAATTGATGTCTTTCACCCGTGTTAAACACTCTACTTTTCATTTCGAATATAAGGAAAGTAAAACATAGTGTTTAAAATAGTTATTGATATTAAATAACATGATTAGTACCTATTCAAAATGAACTGAGAAGTTAGAACAATTTATGTTTTTTTTTAAATATGGAACACCGCGTCACCGCTGCGGGCCGTCGCGCATTATGTATTTTTTTTAATTCTGCTGTTTATATAAAACAGCCAGTGTGAATTTAAAAAAAATACATCACAAGACCGGGGCCCAGTGTTTCCACTTTAAGGGATTTCTCCCTTTTTTTTGGGAAAAATGGCCAATAATAAGCATGGTTTAGAGATGTTTTATTTTGGAAGCGATTTAGGGAATTTTAAGGAAAAATTGAACTTGAGTAAAAATTTAACTTGAACTTGGTAGCCCTATTGTTTATACTAGGCAGCACCCGATGTACTACTTTACTCTATGGCACCACCGATTGAATAAAGGGGATTCCCTGAAACTTGTAATAATTGTAATACGTCTAATTTTAGTTTACCATGTTATTGTTAATATAGTACTATTTCTGTGGCTAAAGACGACATCGGAAATAAGTCGCATTATACCTAGAGTTGGTTTGTTTCGTCTCTCTCGATTTATAATTAATGTTTTCTAGGTATTTATGCTATAAAAATGAAAAATTCCCTAAACCAAGGAATTTTAATTTTTTTAGGGAATTTTAGGGATAATTCATTAAGAAACTGAGGAAAAACCAAAAACGTAAGTGGAAACACTGCCGCAGCTTTTTTGTTTTTATTCTATTCGATATTTTTCATGTAAAAAGTTTCGTAGCAGACTAGGTACCCTAAATTTCTATTTTTAAAATTCATTCCCGCCCTAGGGCGGGAAGCAATTACTATGAGTTTTTCCCGCCCTTGAGAGGGAAGCAGCGCTTTCCACCCGCTACTCGGATCAAACAAACACTACTTTCCGAGCATGAGAAATGAAAACGAATTTTCCCAGATATGAGAGCTAGCTGGATCGATTTTCCGCCCCCATAAACCCTTATATTGCAACTTTCATTGAAATCGTTAGAGACGTTTTCGAGAACGTGATTACAAATATGTAGGTACATACTCGTACAACTATTGGTCATTTAATAGTATAGTATAGACTGATCTGATCCTGATTTTTATTGTAGTGAGTCCTCTACTCTATTTTCCTCTTTACCTACCTAGGCATAGGTCAAAAAATATCCTGAAACAGTTTTAACCTAACCGAACATACCATAACTTGCTTGTAACATTATATTTTCTGGTGTACAATAAAATGAATACAGGGTTGCAGGGACATCGACTCGAAAACTGTTACCATGGATTCAGTACATGATTCTGAACACCCCTGCGTTGAAGTTTTTCGTCGGTTATAAAGAAATACAGCTGTTTCATAGAAAACTGCAAACCTACGCGGTCAAAATGTATGGGACCAGAGCAGAAATCGCGAAAAAAAATCAGCTGTTCCCTACATTTTGACGACATACGCGAACAGAACAGAATAGAATAATTTATTGTTCTCTCATAATCAAAATCGTGTCTGTTGTAGGTAAAACCTGTATTACAGATCATCAGGCTTACCCTTCATCGGACAACTCTCTTATGATGTATGACCTTATTTAATTAACATACAGGTTGTTAGTGTAGAACACTTACAAATGAATAAAACAAAATTAAAAACTAAAGTGAAACAAAACAAATTCTGGTGGCAAAAGTGGCTTACTATTGTTTTGGGAGTGAGTGAATGTGTGTGGGTGTGTGTCGGTGAGAGTGAGAGTGTGGGTGATAGTGTGATGTGATCGTGTGTGTTAAATGTATGGCGTGGCAATAAATAAATGTATGAAAAAGCAGATTATTTTTTCGCAATTTCTGCTTTGGTCCCATAGTGAAAGTTGTTCATAATGATGAGTACAATGACCCCTTAAGAGGTTTAGTATAAACTAAATATAAGGTTGTATAAATAACTTGATCAGCAACTGCTTTACCACAAGTACCATGACATTGTGAAAATATTAATACTATTATTTACGTGCCAGAGTGCGCTGGAGTCACAGAGTTTTATCTTTTCCTCCACTTGCGATACATGTCAGCCTCACATTGGATCGTCACTAAAGCACACTTACGTAAGCATAAAACACAATACGAATGTTTCCGAGATCACACAACTTTCGCGTTATTACTGAGGGTATTGAAAAACACTTTCACCGCGGATGTGATGACAAAAAATGAACACGAGAAAATAATGAGAAGTTGGGGGATAAACAAGCGATAAAAATAAAAGCGACATCAATTTATTGTTGACTACCTACATAATAATCATAATAAGATACTGTAGCCACGGCCAAAGAAGGTACAAAAATCGAGAGAAACGTTAGTAGAGATTTCGTATGGATCTATGAAAAAAAAAAAAAAAATAAGCCTAGTTTCAGATAAAAAACCGGTCACAATGGAATCATCCGCAGTGTCTCAAGACGAAAGTCTTTGACCAGTGGGTGTTGCCATTGATGACCTATGGCACTGAAACGTGGTCGCTCACAATGGGGCTTATCAGAAGGCTAAAAGTCACCCTAAGGACAATGGAGAGGGCTTATGCTTGGAGTTTCCCTACGTGATCGAATCAAAAATGAAGAGATCCGCAGGAGAACCAAGGTAACCGACATAGCTCGAAGAATTGCCAAACTTAAGTGGCAATGGGCAGGGCACATTGCTCGCAGAACAGATGGCCGATGGGGCTGAAAGGTTCTGGAGAGGCGACCGCGTACCGGAAGACGTAGCGTTGGAAGGCCTCCCACAAGATGGACCGATGACCTTGTAAAGGCCGCAGGAATCCGCTGGATGCGGGAAGCATAGAATCGATCGAAGTGGCGGTGCTTGGAGGACGTCTTTCGGCTGATATGATGAATGGAATCATCCTGTAAGGTCTGACATCCATTCCGTCTCTTCCCACATGGAAGCAGGTAAGAAACGTCTCATATTAAACAGCCGCATGGTGTCCCTCCATAAATATCCTATTTTTTTTCTTCAAAACTCAATAGTTTACCACAGATGAGTAGTGGGCTCTACTTGTTGGGCTAATTCAGTGAGTGTGACGTAGTCAGAAGATTTAAGAGTTACGCGATAGAAAGAAAGGCTAATTCTAGACCTGAATTACACTCTATTGTGTAGGAGCAAGAGTCGCTTTTTATTTAAATGATTTTACAAAGAGAACCATCTGTGTTAATCTGTGACTTTACTCAATAATACTTATCTTTTTTTAACATTGCACAGTTCACGGAAATGGCCGTAATGACGGTCTCTGACATTTTCCATACCTATATTGACGTGTTACTTATGCTTCCTCGTCAAAAACAATCATTTACCACTAAAAGCAAACAATACCACACATGTCAAAGCATTCCAGTGAAAACTGTATCTATCTCCCTACAACTCCAAACATAAAAAAGAGATGGATATACAATATTAATTGCGTTTATCAGTTACGTATCGGTCGCGTGCGCGCATCGCATGACACTTCCTTGCTATGCGCTCGTTAAATAGAAAAGTTCCCGGTAAAAAAGATTAATAGCAATGAACTATAAGGTATGGGGAGTCCGGAAGAACTGGCGCTAGCTGCTGAACCGTGTTTCCTAACTAGAAAGCCAGATTTTGTTCTGGAAAACTCGAAAACATGATAGCTCAGGCAGTTGTTGGCTGGATAAAGGCAAAGTTTCAAGCCTCATGGAATCGATGCATAAGGCTGAATTGAGCAATATGATGTATCACTAAACAAGTGGAAACTATACTAACTAATATTATAAATGCGAAAATGAGTTTGTTTGTTTGTTATGCTGGGACCACATCAACGGGAAACGCCGTTGATTATCGCGATGATGGACGTTAATCGTAGATGTAGCCACAACTTATCGCGATAATTTGAAACGGTATACACATTGCCGTTTGACGTTGGGCGATAACTCGGGTGTAATTAAATGAGCATTGACGTTGACCGTTCATATGTGGCCTCTCAATTTATCGCTTTAATTATCGGAATAATTACCGCATTGTATATGGCCATGATGGGCATTGACATTGACCGTTGTTGTGGTCCCAGCATTACGCTTTCACGCTAAAACGGCTGAACAGATTTGGATGAAATTTGGCACAAGGTTAGACCATGATCAGGATTAGGACACAGGATACTTTTTATCCCAACATTCCCTCGGGAACGAGACTTATGCGGGTAAAACCGCGAGGCGCGGCTAGTACGACAATAAATATTAAACTGTGTATAACTAATGACGTTCACAGCCTGCATTTGAAAATTCAATCAAAGATATTCAACAGTTTTGTCACTATTGATATTCTAGTTTCAGGGTTAAACCATAAAACTGCCTACAAAATCTGTATCGACACAAATCCTTTCATATTGCATAGGTCGTTGGGCATCGGTTTTAGTAGCTGTAGGTTTTGCAAACATTTCCAAGGCATCTCACTGCTATGAGGCTAAAAAACGACCATTAGGGAAACCAGTTTCCCTCACTTAACTCTCACAAATTGCGTTGAATGAAGAAATTGATGCGCGTTTTCCATTTCTAGATTCTAGATCTGCTACATGGAAAATTTATATGAATAATGTATAAAAAAATCAATCTGCCTAGCTTTTTCCCAACTATGTTGAGGTCGGTTTCCAGTCTAACTGGGCGACGACCTATTGGAGCGACTGCCTATTTGACCTAGCGGTATCGTGTTACTGAGTAACACGATACCGCTTGTTAAGACTGGTTGTCAGACTTTTGGGCTTCTGACGATCCGTAACGACTGTCAAAGATCTACGAGAGGAGTACATAATTATACATGTAATGAATGGTCACCCAGCCGACTGCAGCAAGCGTAGCTTAAACCTCCGATTGACCCGTGTGGCTGTTCTCATTTAGCGACGATCCTAATCAAAGCAAATCATTAATCAATAAAACATTATTAAAAACTTTGGTGCTACAATTGAATCATATTTTTATTTATACTTATTTGTAATCACGTTCTCGAAAACGGCTCTATCGATTTCGATAAAAGTTGGCGGGGGCGAAAAATCGATCTAGCTAGGTCTCATATCTGGAAAAATTTGTTTTCTCCGTATTTTCACCCGAGTAGAGCTCGGTTAATTCAAATTCATATTGAAATCCAAATTCAAATCCATTTATTTGCGAGAATTTAGGTTTACACTGTATGATATTAAAACTATAATGGCCCCTTTACATTCTACCATTACTGCAAAACACCATTATGCACAAATGCCTTATGCTGCATTATGTGCAAATATTTTAATTGATCGTACACAATTTCAATTAAATTAAAAATTAAAACATACAGCAACAGCAAATAAGATGCATGCATTAGAATTTTCATTTCAAATTTAATTAATTGATGTCAAAGTTACGTCCCCCAAAGTTTAGAACAAGATGGGTAGAGGTACCTTTGAATAACATGACATGGCATCATGGAATTAGTAAGTACCTACTACCATGGCAACATGGAATTAGTATGAACTATTCTGTACTATTAAATGACCATTCTCTATTTCCACCAGAGCAGAACTCAGGCGCCCAGACCTTATTATAATATTACAAATATTGTGGATTAAAAGAATGAAAAAACAGCTGTTCCGTAATCGTTGTAACGCTATTAAAGAAATAGATCGAAACCACAGTTATCTTGTGGTCAGTTGCAACGGCCACTTTTTTAACCACCCGCGGAAGTGCGGTGTTATGTGTTTAAACTTCTTGCTAACCTTGTGCTCACTAAACTTCGGTTGTAATGTTATTGTTATTGGAGAAAGATTGATGTTTTATTGTTGTTTTATCGTTTGCGAAGACAATCTATAATAATACAACGCAGTTTTTTCCTCATTTCAACGGTTTTATAATCGTAGAGTTTTATGTGAATAAAGAATATTCTGATGATTTTATGAATGACTGACATTTTTTTCTAGTGGTCATAGGTTCGACTGATCTAAAGGGTCGTGCAGACTAGGGCGATTTGTCGCGCGAAGCGACACCGGTAATTATTCTACCGTGAAGTTTTCTTAGAAACTGTTTTGTTAGAGTCGCGTCGCGCCGGTCTGCACGACGCTTAATATTTTATTACTTACCAGAGTTTTCAATCATTTATGCCTACTTATAAAAAAGTGTAAATATTATCGCTTTATCTCAAGAAATTGTCATGAACCACGACACTTTTAGAAAGAGACGCGATGACTTATTTCAAAGTGCTAAACCAGTTTCGACATAGCAATGAGAAATTAATGTTAAGTAGGTACTAAACAATCTCTTTGATATAATAAAGCAAGCAAGAAATAATATCAAGTTGTAAAAGTTATAAGTCTAGTAGACTCGAAAGGCGAAGTAGAGATCGAAGCCATAAAATTATATTGCTAATAAAATAAAATATTGTTTGTAATCGAAATCCAAAAGATCATAACTTTCAAAGATTCTGTGAGAAATCTATAAAATGCAATACGGATCTTGTATTTTTTATCATATTTATATAGCCTTACTGACCCGCACTGCCTTCACACTGCGTCATGGACGTCGGGTTGCAAGGGGGAGAGCACTTGCACCTCCCTGGCTTCAAAATAAAAATAATATAGGTGTAAAAACATTCCGAACTATAGAAATATCTGAAAACGCCTAACACATTATAGAGAACTTAACCTATTCGAGGCGAGATCCAAAAATTTTCGAGCTCGCTTCGCTTGCTCTTGCATTCTGCAATCTTAGAATTCTAAAGCTTTTGTGCATTAGTCGACAAAGTACCGAACTCCTATTTCCGAAAATCGAATCGGCGACTTTTGCATCTTACGCTAAGTACTTCTTTGTATAAGTCGACACAGTTAGTCCTCTTTCTATATGAATGGACAAAATAAAACCTATTAGATTCGAAGCGGGATAGAAAAATCGGGTCAGAGCCCATTCATCCCCTAAAATTCGTGCCCCAGCATAAAAGTTGTAGATTTGGCCCCTATATAGGTATAGGTGCCCATTGGTCTCCTGGTAGGGGACCAATTAACATTTTAATAAAAAATTCTCTTATTTTTTAAGATGTTCTATGTAAATCGACAAAGTTACTCTTTGTATGGATGGACAAACGATAACTTAACATATCCGAGGTGAATCGCAAAATGATCGAGTTACTTAAGTTACAAAAACAATGCAGAAACGCAGAGTTTTTGTAACTTGCCAGCATCATAATTAGAGTCTATTTAAGAGGGTTCCTTTTTGTTTAGAAAACTCTAGTTTTCCATAAATCAAACGATTTTAATATTTCATAGTTTATGAAGGTTACTCATGAAATATCAAAACCATGTCCCATATGTTAGTGTCTAAAGTGTCCTAACACCTGCACTTCTGAGGACCTAAAAACACGCCACCTACTGGGCCCAACTCATCTAACACAATATAATATTTTTACCTACGAGTTCACTTTGTTTTACGTTTTACGTCCGATTTAATTTAATTTTTAGTAATCTAGTTTGGAAAGCGCTGGCGTCCGTGATACAATGATTTTTCATTAGTACAGGCTAGTGATGGGCAGAGGATAAATACTCGGAGGATAAATACTCGAGTATTTATCCGAAACGGATAAATACTCGTTTTTACTCATTTTTTTCTGATATTTACTCAAAATGATGGATAAATATATTTTTTGCGCTTCCGATCGTTATTTTTTTTAATTTTTATGTTTAGTATTGATGTTTGGGCCTTCCAAAATACTACATTATTTGCCGTAGCCTACAATAGAGCCGGAGGCGTACAGGGGCCAGCCACGACGTGTTTTATATGGAATTTTTCACTTTTTGTATGGAAATCATGAAAAATTATTACCAACATGTTGAGTTGTAGGGGTTTATGGGTTTTATAAAGGGGGTCGAAATTTTCATTATTTTTGCGATAGGACGCACCATTTTCGAGATATAAGCAAAAGAAAAAAAAAGATAAAGTACTGTTTTTTCACCTGAAGTCGAAGAATTGGTGGGAATAAAATTTGTTGTCATGAACTAATTCCACTCCTTTTGAATCGCGTTTAAAAATAGTCTGGTCTAATGGGATCTGGGAGGCAAAAGTCCTTGCGCACATTCGGGAGTGGCGCAAGGAGGCGAAACGCTAGGGCGTACCTCCGCTGCCGCGAGTGCGATTGTCGCAACCTTGTGCTGGGCACGCCACAATTGCGACGATAAGTCCCCTGTTTGAGGAGTGGTTAGAGAGGCACCACGGCGTTTTCACCTTCCGCTTAACGCAGGTCCTCACCGGACACGGTTGTTTCGGGAGGTTCCTGTTCCGGATAAGGCGGGAAGAAACGCCCGGGTGTCACCATTGTGTGGATCGCCCGCAGTACACGGTGGAGCATACGGTGGAGGTCTGCCCGGCTTGGGCGAAGCACTGCCGTGTCCTCGTGGAGGCAATCAGCGGTGGTGATCTCTCGCGTCCAGCCCTGGTCCAGACCATGGTACGGAGCGAGAGGGCATGGGAAGCCATCGCCTCCTTCTAGAAAGCAGTAATGCTCGCGAAGGTGGAGGCGGAACGTGTGAGGGAGAGGCAAATTTCGCGACCTCACGGCCCTAGCCGCCGCAGGAGACGCCCTGGGCGTCGGGAATCCTAGGCCACCGTAGGCGCGGGCCTGCGGACAGTGTGCAATCGGTAGCTGGCCATCCGATAAGGACCAGGCCCAGGTCAACGGCGCGTTGTGTTCCACGCGCGCCTCTAAGAGATGTCAACTGACTTGGTCCGCTAGGGCCGATGCCTACCGGGGTCGCGGGAAAGTCTGAAAGGGATACCGTGGCCCCTAGCAACATACAGGCAACTGAAGGAACACGGGTGGGTTTTAAGTATACAGTCAGTAAGAGTCTGACACGCCCTCCCACTCCACCCAGAGTGGGAGAAGTTATTCGTCAATTTCCCAACCAAAAAAAAAAAGGCACGCAGCTCTGACTTATTGGATCCATGTACGTATTGTATTTATCACTTGCTTCAAAAACCGTGAAGGAAAACATCGTGAGGAAACCGGCATGCCTTTTTTTTTGTTTTTGTTGGGAAATCATCGAATAACTTCTCCCGCTCTGGGCGAAGCGGAAGGGCGTGTCAGACTCTTACTGACTAAAACCCACCCGTGTTCCTTCAGTTGCCTGTACGTTGCCAGAGGCCACGGTCTCCCTTTAGGACATTCCCGCAACCCTGGCAGGCATCGGCCCTAGCGGACCCCGTCAATTGTGCTGACATCTCTTTGAAGCACGCCTGGAACACAACGCGCCGTCGACCCGGGCCTGGTCCTTATCGAACGGCGAGCTACCCATTGCTCTCCGTCCGCATGCCCGTGCCTACGGTGGCCGGAAATCGGCTACCGATTCCCGACGCCCAGGGCGTCTGCAGCGGCTAGGGACATGAGGGCGTGAAATTTGCCTCTCCCTGACGCGCTCCGCCTCCTCCTTCGCGAGCTTTACTGCTTCGCAAAAGGTGGTGACGGCTTGCCATGCCCTCTCGCTCCGTACCATGACCTGGACCAGGGCCCGACGCAAAAGGTCACTGCCACCGATCGCCTCCGCGAGGACTGGGCGGTGCTCCGCCCAAGCCGGGCAGTCCACCGCATGCTCCACCGTGTCCTCCGGGCGATCCACACAGTGGTGACACCCGAGTGTTTCCTCCTGCCTTATGCGAAACAAGAACCTCCCGAAACAACCGTGTCCGGTGAGGACCTGCGTCAGGCGGAAGGTGAGGATGCCGTGGCGCCTCTCAAGCCACTCCTCAAAGAGGGGACTTATCGCCACAATCGTGGCGTGCCCAGCACTGGGTTGCGACAATCGCACTCTCCATGACGCCATGAGATCCCACCGGAGCTCTGTCCACTGTGCCGTAATTTCTCGCGGCAGCGGAGTTTTACCTCCTCGCTCCTCTTGCGAGGACTTTCGCCTCCAGATCCCATGGTGGCAATCCGGCAAGGAGTGTCACCGCCTCACCGGAGACCGTACGGTACCCCGGACCATCCGGATGGCCATGACCCTTTGAAACGCGTTCAACCGGCGGGCTGGCCGCAACCTCAAGGAACGCGCCCACACCGAAACTGGCATGCCTGAGAGATATTTTTCGATGTGAAGCCAAGTTAGAGACCCATGGGCCGCTTTTAAACTCTAACACCAGGTTAGACACTAAACCGCATGAAAAGAAGAAGAAGAAGTAACGCACAAATGTATAATTTTATCTAACTTTGAGAGTGATTGATGAAAATATTCATGAAATCATTGTTATTATAGGCTTTTTGTTATGGTTAAAGTGATTAATAAAGTACGGTACAAATGTATATTTTCAGATTGTCATTTATTTCAGTCCTTTTGTTCGTAAAATTGCAAAATTTACGGTTCATAACGTAACGAAAACTGTAGATAGTATTTATCCGCTGTTTTGGATAAATACTCGAGTAAAAACGGATATTTATGAGTATTTATCCGTTTTGAGTATTTATCCGGATAAAATCCCAACACTAGTACAGGCACCAACGATACACTTTTTTCTGTACTGAGAATTTTTTTTACTTGAAAATTTGTTTTTGTGAACCATAAGTGTGTTTCCTGAAAAAAAAAAAAATGTATTATATTATTATTTATTTACCTTTGCCATTTTGGCCGACTCGAAAAGAAGAAGAAAGAATTACTAATAAAAAGAGAAGAAAATAATAGCGCTAATATATGATTAGAACTATGCCCAAAATGGTTTTGTGTAGTACCACTCGAAGTCTCGATATGGAAAGACCGCTCACTCATCCACGACCTGAACGTGCGCAAGCGCAGCTTTACCTCGTAGCTCAATCGTCATCGTGGTTGATCTATCACATAATTGACATTAACCCACAACAGAACACAGTGTAGTAACATTGCAGTCACAGGCCACTGACATCCATTGATTTACGACAGCAAAAAAAAAACCTTGACTGTGGTTACACAGCCGACGTGACGTTTCAATCCGGTTCATTTAGAGCAGTTTTTATTACATCTCTGTAGGAGGAGGAACAATCTAATGTGACTAATAGTCACACTAACTACTAAACTAGATGGTCTTATTGACTATGGCTAACTAAGGTGTGGTGAGATCGTGAAAGTGGTGATAACAGTTGTCAAAATGTTGGGTTAACTATTTTGGATAGAGGACCATCTGCTACTGACGCATTCTCCCCATAAAAGGGGATCTTCCGAAAACTGTAACTCTTGAGAAATCTATATTATCTAGATTGGCATTATCGCTAGTGTTATAGTAAGTAATAGTAATTTATTTCCAAACTTCAGTACACATTACATTTAAGAGGTCTCGACCCCTGAACTAGGACATCCTGTATGACAGGGGTCGAAGTTTCTCCAGTTACATGGATCAGCATAAGAAGGCTTTGACGGGATACAATTTATACCTATTTTTTATAATAATTCAATGAAAATTTTAATAAAAAACAATGGCAAAAAGTTAGATAACTGCTCTCTTACTCCGCTCTCATACTAAGCTGTGCCCGACAGGGTCCATAATTGTTTCTTTAATTGCTTTATCCATATAGGTACCAATTGTTTTATCAACATTATGGAATGCAATAAAGAATTGAGAATTGAATAGTTACCTATTTTATTTTTCTAGTGTAATAATGATGTTGCTACACTTTCAATAGTTACTGAAAAAAATATGAATTATGGCAAAGCTGCTACATAAGTATCTAAAGTTCTTTATTCTTTAATCTCCTCACGATCTCTTACTCGGTACCTACAAATAAAATCCTAAAACGATTCTATTTGCGACAAATGTTAGGGTGTACAATTGAACATACGAAACAGCAAAGCTTAAAGAGCCCTAGTAAAACCCCAAGATCTAAGAGAGAATCCCATTCATCTCTTCAAACACATTGTTTATTGCCAATTCAAAAGGTGAAAGAAAACATCCGGTTATAGTTGGTACTTGCCCCGACAGTGTTCATAAAGATACGCGGATCTACCGGCGGCGCTGCGTAAAGACATCGACACTTGAACATTCACTTAGTGAGATGAACGGCAGATACAATTTATCTTAATAAGCATGGTCGTAAAACTTGGAATTATTTCATCAGTTTGACATTTTACTTATAAAATCCCGGGTTTAAAAACATAGAATATTAATTATTTATATTATTATACAATATAATCCGGCTCGAAGGACCAAAAATAAATGTAGGGGATCCCAACACTTAGTGATATGATAACGGGACAATTCTATTGGGAATATTGGGATGATGAAGTATATTTTTACATATTATTTGCAATAATAGGTGCAAATGCTGTGTGTGCAGAATGCACGGTACGTAAGTCAGTCTGTCAAACAAAACCTTTCTCCAACCCTTGCCCAGCCTACCCTTGGTGGACCCCACAAAAAACTTTAAGCATAAACTATGTGATGAAACAGTCTCCCAAGATATCTTGATTCACACATTTACAATGAGCATTCTAATTCTTTTTAAAGTGGTAGGCTTGTCGTTTGTTTATTTTTGGCACTACCGCCTCTTCAAGCGAGGCTCTATTTTCCTGTCGAGTCTTAACCACTTCACTCGGCCTTGAGCATCCTCAAACGGTCAGGTTATTGGCTTTCATGTCGACTTTCACAACAACCAGCCGTTACCTCTCGTTCCTCCTCCACACTGACCAAAATGCATATAGTGTGGGTATGTGCCAATGCACCTTAATTGTTTTACTATCTGTGTGTCGTTTTGGCTTTAAAAATGATTGATATCTAGGCTTTTCTTAACTTTGTTGAGGCCGGCTTCCAGTCTTACCAGAAGCTCACCGGATGTACAGGAACTGGTAAATTAAAATGATCGCTTTCTAGTTGTTTGAAAGTGATTGAAGAAAATTGTTACCAGCATCGGCAAAATTTTAAGGTGAAAGAAAATGTAGAGACCTACTATCAGGAAACGTTGTTACCAAATAAAAACATTAAGATCAACTGATCATTCACGCGGGAAATCTCGACCACCTATTTCATAACTCAATATTGCATTGTAATTTTTCTGTATCAGCTGCAAAAAGTCGATATCCGAAGAACATCGAACCCCTTAAACGAATTGATCAGTTCCAAATCAAATTGTTTAATACTGTTTATCGTACCGTAGCACCCGCTAATGTCAACATGCACCTTTTAAAATTACAATTACGACATTTTGCGAGTAGTAGTGGTAGTATTTGAGCGCGCGCGTTCCTCTCCCCTAGACAGTTACGCGCGGACGCCATGGCGGCCCCACGCGCACTGACATTCTCGCGCGCCAAATTCAAATTCTAGTCATTCTTTTTTTTTTCGAACGTAAGCATAGACGAGATAAATGTTTTGACGGTGTTTTTTTTTATTACGACTGAAGACGATGCTATTGACTGACAAGTGACGTGACGGTGACAGTGACTAGTGTGACAAAATGACGTGACTTATTGACTTGGATTGACTGACTGGACTTGACTGCGGAGCGGGAAATGCAGGTTGGTAATGCACTTTTTATTTGGAGCAACTTTAAAATAACTTAGAAAGAAATGCTTCCTGAAGTAATTAATGATTTCCCACTGCTTTCCTGTGATGATTATGTAGTGCTGGAAAAATAAAATATTAAAATATATAGTTATACTCTAAATTAAACATTTACCTAGAAAAAGACATGACGTCACACAATTCCTACATCTCGCAGTTAGAGTTTACTGAGCGAATAACATAGATAAGACTATCCGAAATCAACATACGGGCAAGTGCCCGCCAGACATAACAACCCGTCTGGTTGGAGGATCCTCCCTTTTCTATGGTGGATGAGTGAACTTTACACCCTGTTCCTCATACCCCTAAAAGCTATTTCATACTTCATCCATACTTTACACTTTTTCATGCCATACTTTAGGGGTGGTATTGGTCCCAAGATGCAGACCTAAAGTAGATATCATATTTAAGCACAAACGACAACAAACATCCAATTAAAAAAAAAATTAAGTATAGGTACCTATGAAAACTGTGAATAATACAATTGAGTTCAAAAAAAATATTGTGTTCAGGTACCTATGTTTATAATATTTTTTTAACAAAATTTTTTTTTTTTTTTTTTAAATTAAATTATTCAGTTAGAACATGAAATAACAAGTAACAAAAAACTTGTGTGTGGAATAATTTTGAAGAATCCATTTTATGTATCCATAATTTACTATCCTTATTTTTAATTTATCAATAACTACTTAACAAATTCAGGAAATTAGGAATTCAAACAAAAATCAGTTTACTTCAATTAAACCTACCTATAACATTTTTTTATTTATCTTCATTTAAAAAGTACAACAAATATACAATTAACAAAAAAATTACATTTATAACTCCAAACTTTCTACAAGAAAAAACTCAAGAATTAAAAAAAATAAACTAAATAACCCTATAAATCAATTAAAGACGTAAACAATCGCTCGTTTCGCTTTCATAACAAGCGATACTCGTATACATACGCAAATCTATAATTATTATGTGAGCGAGCGAAAGCGAGTTCGCTTTCACCCGAGGTCACACATCAAGGTACATTATCACATATTGAGAAACGAGCCTCTGGTATTTTATATCACAACTTTTCTTTACTTTTATGTCAAGAGATATTATGAGAAATTATGGATTTTCAAATCTCTAGCATAATAATGTTATGGATAAATGATATATGTTTTTACTCATAAAAAATAAATTATGTTTTAAAACTAGATGAGTTCAGTTTTTCCTAATAACCTAAGACTCTTTTGGGACATAGGTTGACGGTATTCTACCTGTCTCCCTTTATGCGTACTGGAGGTGAAGTGTGGAAGTGAAACTCCAAATTGCGGTAAATAATAATATAATGGTCACACACGTATCATAGTCTAATTGTTAGGTACGCTATTAGCACTTATATAACCAATTAAACTAGTAGGGACAAAATAAACTAGTGACTTAAAATCTAGTCTGTGTCCCGCGACGGTTGACGAGCAAGCTCGCGACACTATACTTGACAGGGACGCTATGGGTAACACCCCAGATCGTGGCTTAGTGTTGCCACTTAAAAAGCGTGCGTTCCTTACTAACTTATAAATACATAACTAAACATACTACAGGCGAAGCCACGTATACTAATGTGCGTTCACAAATGCACAATACATGACGCCACAACTCTGAGAATAAAGACCGAAAAAAAACTCAGAGGTCACAGTCTCTTTTAGAGTCCAGCCCAGCCAGTCCAGCCAATTACGCAATGCACGATCAATTTTAAATTGAAACCAATTGAAAAAATTGCCAGTCCATTGCTTCATAAGTTCGACAAAAAAAATCTGCTCAATTTAGTGTAAAGTGATAGAATGAAGTCCGTTGCTTTCTCCCGCCTCTAGCATTTATCAGAGCGGGTTGGCTCTGAATGTTTGGAAGATAATGATTTCATACAAAAGGTTTATAGAATATATAGAACGCTGTATTTATCTTGGACATTACTGACTTCGGTGAAGGAAAACATCGTGAGGAAACCTGGACTTAAAGTTAATATAAGTCTGAAATCACCAACCCGTCTCGAGAAAGCATGGTGATCAATGCTCGTGCCTTCTCTACACGAGAAGAGGCCTGTGCCCTGCAGTGAGACGATGAAAAACGAAATGCCATGACTTTGTTAAGAGCATCATCATCGTCCACTGCCGAACACATTGCTGAACAAAAGCCTCTCTGACTCTCTTCGTTTTGTCAATCTCCACGATACTCTGCCAGTCTCATTCAAGTTCTACCGATGGCCACGACCAACTAATTCTAAGGTGCACTGATGATTTTTCTTTATAAAACAAAACTACAAAAAAGATGATAGACTACCGGGTAGACTTAAAATCTTATGGCATATTAACAACTCCATATTCAAGTTAACTAAATAAACGTTCTTGACCTTAGTGAAACTTGAAACTACTACATAACTTCTAAACGCCTTGTGAAGACAAGCTACCAGATTTCCACAATGCAAATGTTAAATATTGACCAACGTAAAGAGATATTTATTCAACAGTAATTGCTGTTGAAAGAAAACCGGTACTAAAGTGCGTAGACCACACTTTTACTGCGGCACTGACACCTCTTATGATGAAGATGTTAATTTGAATATTTGCATTTGATTTAGCAATGAAGACATTTGAGTTGAATGAGATATACAGTCTGGTGTTCGAAGCCAGAATACTATGCTTCAAGTATTTGATGATTTGTAGAAAAGGTTAAAAGATTCTGAAACAGGTTCAATGTAAACTAATTGGATAAGAGATTATGGAATTGTTAGGAGACGAAAAAATACTGCGCCGACTTAAATTAAATTTTATTCGGTTTGGTTGGTGGTAGGGCTTTTTCTAAGTCCGCCTGGCTAGCTACCACCATCTTATCTAAGTCTGTCGCCATAACAACAATGTCAACAGCATTGTTGTGTTTCGGCAGTTAGAGATAAGATAGCCAGTTCCTCTGTGTTTGAGGATTCCGGGTGAAGTTCGCTTCCACCTTCGGCCTGATCATCACTTACCATCAGGTGAGATGCAGGCCAAGAGCTTCACCGTAGAAGGTAAAAAAAAATAAAAAAAAATTGAATAAGAGCAGATGATGATGAGGATGACACCATCTGGTATTTAGTCAAAAAAAAAACGAAGGGAAACAATGACGTAATACCTAAATATTATTTTAAAAGTATGCTAGCTGCGCATGATTCGAAAATACTAAAGCCTGTTGATGGGCATGATAAAAAATTACATGCTGTTTTTTCATGCGCATCCAATAAATTTTAATGCCGTCATTAAACGCAGAAAATCGTTTCCTGATTCACTTGGCCGCTCTTCATAACTTTTTTCCCTCACGTAATGTTGCATGTTGCTTCTTCGGTTCATGTCCTTAACATTGTATTTACTTACTTAAGTAAGTACCTATATGTCCTTGATCATGGGTAGGTAATTATTGATGTATAACATAATAATAAGCCTACAACGTTCCCAGTGCTGGGACACAGGCCTCCTCTCTGTGAGAAGCGATCCACCACGCAGGCCCTGTGCGGGTTGAATAATTCTGTGCAATTTGTAAAAGTGATTTACAATGCTTGGTCATGTTTCTTGATGTTCAAGATCTAGAAAATTTCACGTGCTATGTATGCTATCCTAAGTATCTTGGATTTAGGTAGATAAATCTCAACTTGGAAGTGTTTCTTCTTTCAACACTTTCTTTCTTTGGTTCTTTATATCTCTTTCTTCTTTCGTTACCAAAAGAATGCAAACTTTTAACCCAACATCACGTTAATTTCGAAATTCAAAAGCAAAGATTGCGTCACCTTGCAACATCACGGTTTTTAAAAATTCATCTGCAAGCAACAAACAAAAGCCTTACTTGCGTAGGATGACTTCAAAGTCAATAAACCAAGAAAAAGATAATTTAAAACCGATAATACCCAAACCAAACGTGAGACTTTTTTGAATCACTTTCCCCGAGAGAAGTCTTCATTGATTTTCGAAACAACATTTACATAATACATTTACACTTTCCCTTGAATTTTTACATTTACAATTATGTTAATATTGAGCCTTGGGACTCATATAATATTAGCAGCATATCTATCTATATCTATACATATAATAAAATTGTAGAAAAGTGGTGTCTGTACAATGGAAATATATGAAAAAAAAGTAGCAGGGGTTGTTATTATATCGATGCTGAACCCGAAATTGTAATTAAAAAATTTTTTGTCTGTTTGTCTGTTTGTCTGTTTGTCTGTGTGTTTGTGCACGCTAATATCAGAAACGGCTTATTCGATTTAGATGCGGTTTTCACTAATTTATTGTAGTAAGCTTCACTTAACATTTAGTGTTTATTTCATGTCAATCGGTTCATAAATAAAAAAGTTATGTCAATTTAAAGAATCACGGCGAACATTTGTTATAGGTTAGGCATTTCTTTCCTTGATTTTCGGTATACTTATCTTAATTTTTATTTAGGGTTTGTATATAAATATTATAAGTATTTGGTATAGGTTAGGCATTTCTTTTCTTGATTTTCTTTATTAAGTATAAGTTTATTAGCTCTGGTTAGTAATTAATTTTTCTAGCAATTCTTTTGTTTTATAAAGTTAGATAAGACGTGTAAACCAAACGTACTAAACGTTTGGTTTACACGTCTTAACACTTATTACTTAAACTGTGATAATTTTAGACTGTATAATAATCTGTAAGTATTTATAATTTAATTGTTTACGGTAGTACGTGTTTACTAAATAACTGTGTGTTAAGTAGTAAGTACTATTTTATTGTAAGAATGCTTCGAAGAAGATCCAACCTCTCCCAATGTAGCAGAAATGCTAAAAGGATGAGATTAGTTCGATCACAGGAATCTGAGGAAGGTCGTGAGGGAAGGCTCTCTGCAACTCGGGAACATCAGGCTAGGTTTCGTGCTGCAGAAACTTCGACTCAGCGGGAATCTCGACTGAGTTCAAATCGTTCTCGAATGGTCGAGGTCGCGAAAAATTTTTTATACTAAGGGGGTCGAGTCATGAAAAAAGTTGAAAAACACTGCCCTACATTAATCCTACTAATCCTAATAATATTATAAATGCGAAAGTTTGTGAGGATGGATGGATGGATGGATGGATGGATGGATGTTTGTTACTCTTTCACACAAAAACTACTGAACGGATTTTGATGAAACTTTACAATAATGTAGCTTATACATTAGAATAACACATAGGCTACAATTTATAAAGATTTTATGTGATTTGACCATAGCATAACGATAAGTATCAAGTAAGTCGGAAAAATTCCTGCCCTCTGAGATCTATCTTTGCGTGCGCTGACATTTTTTTTTTTTTTGGTTGGGAATTCATCCAATGATTTCTGGGCGTTTCAGTCTCTTACTGACTAAAACCTACCCGTGTTCCTTCCCTTGCCTTGCCAGAGGCCACGCTTTCCCCTTGGGACTACCCGCAACCCCGGCAGGCATCGGCCCTAGCGGACCCCGTCAGTTTTGGTGATATCTCTTTGAGGTGCGCGTGGAACACGATGCGCCGTCGACCCGGGCCTGGTCCTTATCGGACGGTGAGCTGCCCGTTGCTCTCCGTCCGCAGGCCCGCGCCTACGGTGGCCGGAAATCGGCTATCAATTCCCGACGCCCGGGACGTCTCCTACGGCGGCGGCGGCTAGGGCTGGTAGGGCGCGGCCTTTGCCACTCCCTCGCGCGCTCCACCTTCTCCTTCGCGAGCATTACTGCTTTGCAGAAGGAGGTGACGGCTTGCCATGCCCTCTCGCTCCGCACCATGGCCTGAACCAGGGCCGTACGCGAGAGGTCACCGCCGCCGATCGCCTCCACGAGGACACGACGGTGGTCCACCTAAGCCGGGCAGACCTCCACCGTTTGCTGCGTGCGCTGCCTAAACCGTTAGAGTTACATGAAGAAAATGTATTGTGGGATTGTTTGTCTTAAAGAGTTCTAAATAAAAGTCCGCGACAGCATATCCGCGACACCTTTTATGTGGAAGCTTTTATAACCAAAATAGTGAGCAATAAATACAGTTAAATTGAATACTTTTTTTACATTGCATATTTTAGAGTATTTAGTTAATTCTTATCAAAATAAATACCTTCATCGCTTTTGGTATTTAATGTAGATAAAGTTTGTCTTTTACACTAAGTAATTTGGACAAATAGTTTAAAAGTTAGAACGATAAGAATGACCTGCGATATTGAGTCGACGGCGCGAAGGTGGAGGGGCGGGCCAGCCAGAGGATGACGCGCCAGAGCGCCGAGTGGAATAATTATGTTCGAGAAATAACGTAAATAACGCAATTAATTGTTTAACTGTCAAAATGAAACCCATTGCTATTGTAAGTCCGACATCCACGCGGGCGAAGCCGCGGGCAGAAGCTAGTTTTTATATAAATATGAAACATTTCAAGCGATTATAGACCTTATTTCTTGGAGTAAAGATTCTTTATTTATGGACGATAATAACTGACCTTTTAATACGGGGTTTTATTGCAAAATAAGTACATTTTGTTGGCGATAGTTGAACTACTGCTCATCACGATTCGTTTTGAATCCGTTTTCGGATCCGGCTGGGTTTTGCAATGTTTTTATTTATTTTCAATCATTTGCATTATAGACAGGGCCGGATTTAGAGGTCTGGAGGCCTCGAGGCAACAAACGAGTGGAGGCCCCCTGGCCCCAAATAATTTTCCAAATAAAATGGAAAAAAAATTTCAGTCGACTTTTCCATTAAATTGTGAAACCAAGTATAGATTCTTTTATTATTTAACAAACATATAAATATAATCGGAAACAAGAATTATCTGCCGAGCTTTTTTCGCCGAAAAATCTTTGATCGCCATGAATCGCCATTTGATATTTTGTTAATTTACTGATTGCCTGATTGGAGTGAACAAATAATATAGAAGATCGATAATTCTGTTAATATTTTTAATATAGTCATGTTTGTACAAAGTACTGTAGGTAAAGTAAAAACGCGAAAAAAAATATCAAAGGAAAAGTTGTTTACTAGTCTGAATTTGAATATATTTTATTCCGACGAAGTCTCTATTGTGGGGGCCCCTCTTTTGTGGAGGCCCCGGGGCTGCAGCCCCGGTTGCCCTCCCCTAAATCCGGCCCTGATTATAGATCGAGGTCATTATTGTTTACTGCGTCATTAATTAATTTAAAATTATTTTAATTCTAGGCAGCTTTTACAGTCTAATCTAGGCTTCCCTACCAACCTTAATTTTTTATAAATACCGATGTTTAAATTAAAGAAGCGATAGAATAGAAGTACGTATTAATTTAGGGTTTAAATCACACACACAAGCATTGTTGCCTTATCACATGAAACGTATTAATTTTTAACCGACTTCAAAAAAGGAAGAGGTTCTCAGTTCGTCAGTTTTTTTTATATTCTTCATTTCAAATCTATCTGAATACCTTTAGATTTCTGAAAGCCTAGAATTCAGTATCAAAATTATGTCATTCTCTTACAAGATATTTCTCAATATATTTTTAAACATTCTAAATTGCATTTTGTGATTTCATAATAGAAAGCTTTGACATACTTCAGTACCCTACAGAAATAATGTAACATAGATGATAATATCATACTTCTATAACTGTTACGGTCTTTATACACCTACCGTTTCTCTAATCAGTATAATTATTGTGAACTAGGATTATTTATAGCATAGTAATTAATCAGTAGCGATTCCATTGGATATTGATACAACGCGGTAATGCCTGTGGTTCACCGAGCCAGATAATTAATTGGTTTGCGATCTCACCGCAGCACGCGATTGCCATTAACATGATGTATTACATATTAGAGTAGTTATCACATAAATACATCAATCAATCATTATTACGGGCGTGGTGGCCCATAGGCTTCCCCGACTTGTAGGGCGAGATGTCAGACCCAGTTCTGGTGAATTTTAAGCACCACTGCAGTTGGAACGATAAGGCTGATTGTGTTTTGTGTCATAATTTGCCAGAATTTAAGGATTAAATTTATCATTAGGATGCAGCTTCCTCGTGTCTGCTAATAACGACAAATTGTGATAATCAATCTGTATTTCGGGTAGATAACAATATCTCCTTTGGCCGTTTATTGCAGCGGTTATTGGATCCTGCTGATTTTGACGTGGCAGTCATTCCATAGCAAAATTACTATTTGCACATATTTGCACAGATATAAGTACAATTATAGGCCCGAAGAATCTTTTAACCTGAGATTTTTCAGAAACTACGTCTGGTAACAAAACTTTACAGTTTATTAGTTAAACCTTGTTTAATCTGTAATTTTTAAGGTTTACATAATAAAGACTATAAACTACAAAGTGCTGACTTTACTTACGACATCGCCACACCATCCACGATCCATCTCTTTACCATTGTTTTTCATTTGTTACAGCGGCGGCAATGGCGGGGGTCTGGAAGGTCGCACGGAGGAGACGCAGTTCCCGACGGCAAACATGATGAGGCAGTCGCCTCTTATGAAGAACTGTCCTCTGAGGGGAGCGCCCAAGTGTCCTCCCGCTTCTAAGAGGTATGTTTCCTTTCTTGGACTTGACGATGATAACGGTTCATACAGATATAAACGTTCAGTTGAACTAAGGTTGTGTTAATAATTAAATAAATACAGGTAAAATAAACCTCCTTCTGAACCTCCTATGGTCAGATAGGCAGTCGCTCCATGTAAAATACTGGTATTCAGCTGCATCCGGTTAGACTGGAAGCCGACCCCAAGATAGTTGGGAAAAAGGCTAGGAAGATTGATTGAGGTAAAATGAACACAGAAATTAAGAACTTCTGCCAGCAAAGGGCTATCGTGGGCAAATTTTTATCAGTGTTTGGTATGTGACTCCATGTTTTAAGTCCTCTCTCTTGCCACAAGTTTCTTACGAGCAAATTAAGAGACAAGAGTAGAGCAACCTCAACTATTTTAGCGATACTCAATTGTTAACTACCAACAGATACCGGACCGGAGATTTTACTTGTGTTATAATTATGTTGTGCTGTGTGCCTTTTTGTCTGTGCTAAATAAATGCATTTTCTTTCTTTCTTTTCTTCAGATACCGGACCCATGATGGCACCTGCAACAACTTCAACCGTCCCCGCTGGGGGGCCACCATGACCCCCGTCCAGCGTTTCCTCTCACCTTCCTACTCTGACGGCATCCAAGCTGCCAGGAGATCCATCTTCGGCTCCAAGCTCCCATCAGCCAGAGAGATCAGTTCCACTATTCATGAAGACAGGAATGCTGAGACCATAGGAGTGACGCATCTGTTGATGCAATGGGGGCAGTTCCTAGACCATGATGTGACGTCTTCTTCGCAGTCGAGGGGGTTCAATGGATCAGTGCCCAGGTGCTGCAAGGATGGTGGGAAAGACTTCGTTCCTAAGGAGTTTATGGTGAGGATATTGCATATAATGCATAGTATTTCAGTGGTGAAAGTTAGTTATTCGTTTTATATAATGTAGTTAACATTATATAAAACGAATAACTTCTAAATGGATGGAGGACATTATTGAACTGATCGCGCTGGCGACCACTCGACCAGTTTCTTTAGATACAGGATATTCTACATACAAGAAACATACAACAGAGTTCAAAATAAAAAAAAAACAATATGCTATGCTGAATTTTCGACTGCTTTTCTTCGACGTCAATTTCAATCAAACGTTTCCTCCTACAGCATCCCGAATGCTTCCCCATCCCGGTGCCAGATTCAGACCCGTTCTACGGCCCCCGCGGCGTACGGTGCCTGGACTTCGTGCGATCATCGCCAGCTCCTCGAGATGACTGCGCGCTCGGCTGGCGGGAGCAGCTGAACCAAGTGTCAGCGTACATTGATGGGTCACCGTTGTACGGGAGTTCGGCTACCAAGTCGGATAAATTGAGGCTGTTTAGGAATGGTGAGTGTAACTATGTTATTTAGTTTTTTATCCTATAGGTACTAAGGCAAAGGTCTCCTCTACTTCATATTTTTCCATTCATCTTTATCTGTTGCCTTTTCCAACCAGTAAAGAACGAGTACAACTAGTGAATTGAAAAAACACACGCGTGAATTTTCTGAACATAAAGAATCAACAGGTTTTAAGGGCACTGCCATCAATTTACAAAAGTCCATCCAAAAGAAATCCAGTTTCAATAGGCTTATAATACTTAGAACCCTAGAATCTTTTATACAAATGCCTGTGTATTTTTCACCTAAAATTCAAAATCTCCAAATTCCCACCAGGCATGCTCCAGTACGGCCGCATGCAGCAGCGCCGCCCGGTGCTGCCCCCGCAGCGCACGGACGAGCTGTGCCGGCGCGGCGCCGTGTCCACCGACTGCTTCAAGTCGGGCGACGCCAGGGTCAACGAGCATCCGGGGCTGGTGGCCGCGCACATTGTGTGGCTGAGGCAGCATAACAGGTGAGGAAGCATTAACACTACTGGAACATCGCACTTGGGACAATTTCATACTTTACTTTCATTCGATCTGCATTTTTATCAAAGGTCGCCACCATAGCTTTCCGTCTTCAGGCCAGCGTTTCTTAGACCTTCCTCGGCGACGCGACGACTGCATAGCAGTTTACTGACTTTAAATATTTTCAGAATGGCACAAGAGCTAACACATCTGAACCCGCACTGGAGCGATGAGAAGATTTACCAGGAAACGCGCAAGATTGTGGGAGCCATGATACAGCACATCACTTACAGGGAGTTCCTGCCTATTGTGCTAGGTGAGTTATTAGCTAAGTTAATCATCTAGTCATAGAAGAAAGACAAAGACCTCACTGAACCATGGGGAGCAGTAGATGTGCCATTGCGTAGGATGTTGCTTGATACATTCATGTCCAGGCAATTTTTGTACCTCTTTGTGCTCAACTCACTTATACATGCACATTTACAACAACATATGCCGCAACCGATACATACCTTTCTTAAGGCTAACTGTATGTAGAGACGCAGGGTAGGGCAGGCGAGGCAGACATAGGCCTCGAGCGCATGCTGCGTCGCAGCTACACAGACACATTCGCGTCCTAGCTAGTACAAACAATAGACGGCTGTGCTGCGTTACCTGCGTCTCAGCAAATAAAAAAAGTTACGACCTGCACGTGTAGCGCAGAAATCTGTGCCGGCTCTACAACGACACGCAGACCAGAACAGACAGATGTCTGCGCCGCAACGTACGCAGCTGTCAGTACGTTCATGCATTCCAAAATCTGCTCTGCCCTGCGCTGCGTGGACCTGCGCCACCTGCGTCTCGTCTAACTCCTACCAAAAATCTGCTTAATAAACCTTTTCATCACCAGGCTCTGAAGTAATCCACCGTTTTGAGCTGGAGCTGCAAAAAAAGGGCTTCTACAAGGATTACAACATTAAGATCAACCCTAGTCCAGCCAGCTCCTTCGGCTCGGCTGCCTTTCGGTTCGGCCACAGTCTCGTGCAGTCTTCCATGGTGCGCTTCGATAGGTTCCATCGACCTATGAGTAATAGTGAGTACTTTACAGTAACTAATGTCAGACAGAAAAAGAAGCTAAATCGAGAACAGATTGAGAGGACTCACGTACGTGTTTATTTTGGGTCATGAACGAATCATGGATGGTAGGTACTCATTTAGAACCCAGACCGTTTGCCTATTTTCTTCATAAACGCATACAACTCCTGTAAATGTAAGTTGCTTCAAATACTGGCTGGTTCATAAAATCAAATGATTTTTGAAGTGATAACTTCTTATGGGAGGGCAAACCGCTTCGTAACGTAACATAACGCGTTACGGCGCCAGTCTGTCTGGCTTCCCTTTCTCTCACGCATACGGCAGCAGTCCCCCACCGCGTTATCACTTGTGTCGAGCATCCCGAGACGCACACGTTTTTTTTCTCATAATCCATGCTCTTATAAACAAGTCCCATCTTTCGACCTACAAAAATCGCGGAATGATTAACTAGAACATAATTAATTTAACACTCAAACCTCTTCCAGACGTATCTCTCCACAACGAGTTGACCAACCCCTCCAACATCTGGTCTATCGGCGCAGTAGACCGTCTGCTCCTCGGCATGTTGAACCAGCCCATCCAGAAACGAGACGAGTTCATCTCGGGAGAACTCACCAACCACCTCTTCCAAACTCCTCAGTTTGACTTCGGGATGGACCTGGCAGCTATCAACATTCAGAGAGGGAGGGACCATGGAGTGCCTCCGTATACGTCGTGGAGGGAACCGTGTGGGTTGACAGCTATTGTGGACTTTGAAGATCTGCTGAGGGTGATGCCGGCTAGAGCGGCGAGGAAGATGAAGGCGTTGTACAGGTTGGTAATTTTTGCATATACATATATATGCATATACGTTGCTGAATAACATAATCTAATCAATTATTGACGTCAAAGAATACAAGGCATATCGTTTTCTGTTAGATTCCTAATACCCAGCACGTATGATGGGGGCGTGGCAACTACTTATTAACTTTTGTAATCAAGACCAATAAATAATAGTAAGAACATGAGATAAAACCAGTTCCAAACATCTTAAGAAAGAATACCGTCTTATATGTTACCAGGCACGTGGATGACATAGATCTATTCACGGCGGGTATGGCAGAGCGGCCGGTAGTGGGCGGACTGGTGGGACCAACCTTCGCCTGCATCATAGCACAACAGTTCACCAACCTCAGGAAAGGAGACCGATTCTGGTACGTCATATGTAATACTATAATTTGCATCACCAATGTTCTTAGCTCAAATATTATCAATCTAAACCCACACAAAATTGCCACTTGCTCACTAAAATCGTAAAGTAGGTATATACAACAACTATATTATATTGTATTTATCACAATTTATATTTTTAGGTATGAAAACGGAGGCTTCGACTCGTCATTCACCCCAGCACAAATCCAACAAATTCGTCGGATATCCCTCGCCCAGATCCTCTGCCGTACTTTAGATAGCATCGAAACAGTTCAGCCCTTCGTCTTCCTCTCCACTGATAACCCTGACAACGACAGGATATCCTGCCAGAACGGACTACTAAACAACTTTGACCTATCACCCTGGATTGAAATAGACTCAGAATCTGACAATGATATAAGAAAATCTGAGGGGACTTCTCCGAAACCAATTAAAAGACCAACAACTACATCCAAACCTGTAACGACTAAAAAGACTGCACCCAAAGGTGGGTTAAAACCTAACAAAAAGAAACCTGACAATAATCCTACTGCTATTAAAAACATGACTATTGAAAGTTTGACAAAAGAAAACCCGACTGACAAACTTAACGGGACTAAACTAAAAAAAGATAATGACAGTGACGAACTTAACCTGACTTTGACAAATGACATGACTAGCACGACTGCTAAACCTAACATGACGACTAAACCTAACATGACGACTAAACCTAACATGACCACTAAACCTAACATGACGACTAAACCCACCGTAACTAGACGTGACGTACAGATTGATGACAAACTTGACTTCAAAAACAAAAGCCGACGATTTGACGACTTTAAAGTTGACTCTAGACGTAGACCATCGAATAAATATGACGAATATGACTATGAAGATGACGAAGACACTCATCAAGTGCAATCCGTTGTCATAAACAACGTTGCACATACAAGACCTCAATATAACAGACCAAATAACAGACCTAATAACAGACCAGTGATTACAGTGACTGAGAACATTGACAAATATACTTACTTGATAAACTACGTGCCGAGACCAACTGAGTCTTGGCGACAAACGACTAGACGACACACTACTGGACGACCTATGTCAGATAGAGACGTGGTCAAAGTGACCTATCAGACCTACGATGACACGTACAGACGACCCAACAAACCTTACTATTACAACAGACAAGACGACCCACCGACTAAATACAGATACAACCGACCTACTCATACGACTAAATACAGCTACCCATCGTCAGCTAGGTCCAATGACGAGACTGTAACACAAAAAAATAAAGTGATTGACAAAACTGAGACTAAAACTGAAAGCACGACTGACTTGTACAAACTAGTAACTTTTGGATACGTAGGGACTTACAAAGGGGAAGCTAGTACTGCTGGAAAGAAAATTACTGACACGACTGACAAAATCAAGACTGTAAAGGACATACCTGACAAAAACGAGACTGTAAAAGACATGACTGACAAAGAAGTGACTGAAAGACATAAAGCCGAGACTGTAAGCAAAGACTTTTCTACTTTTGACGCAAATGATAATGAAAACAAAAACATGAAACTATCGACATTCTACGTATACGAGACTGCGACTAAACCTTACTTACAAAGACCGACAAGACGGAACGACGAAATTCCTATACAGACAAACAAATACTATTACATTAGGAATGTTCTGCACAAATACTCTGACACTGACAAAAGTACACCAAAACCGACAAACAAAGAAGAAAAGAGAGAGGTTATTGCAGACAACTTTAACTACCCTGGTAATCAAGAGGTCAACATAGAAGAAAGGTCCGCCATTGATAAAATGGCGTCGTTAGATGACATAGAAGTTAAGTCGAAGGGTGAGCATCGGCATAGGAACAGGGTGAAGCCTTCAAGTCCTGCTAAAACTCCATCAGTGGCTTTCCAAGTTATACCCAGTGAGAACAGGTACCTAACTTTTTTATTCTATCTAAAATTTTAGTCTTCGAATAACTCACTAATTAACTGATATAATATGACTATTGCACTGTTCACCACATGTCTTGTTATCATATCAATTCAATTATAATTTACAGTGTACTTTATGGCTAACAGACATCCATACTAATATTATAAATTCGAAAGTAACTCTGTCTGTCTGTCTGTCTGTCTGTCTGTCTGTCTGTATGTTACCTTTTCACGGCTAAACCACTGAACGGATTTCGATGAAATTTGGCAAGGAGATAGATGGCATCCTAGAGAAGGACATAGGGTACTTTTTGTCTCAAAAATAACCCCCAAGGGGGTGATATAAGGGATGAAAGTTTGTATGGGAAACTCAATATTTCTAAGTTAGGGATATGGAAATTCAAATTTATGCTTTTGGTAAGAAATAAAGAATTACGCTTTTCAGCGTTTTTGTAAAATCATCCCCCAAAGGGGTAAAATAGGGGTTGATTTTAAAATTCACATGTATTATTGATAATTTTTGTTGTCTCTTATTTTAAAGAGATTTAAGGTGTGGTTCCAGTGAGTCGGAACCGGATGCGGCACAGTTCACGGTGAGTCGGAACTGTCTGCGGTGATTGTGGTGATTGTGGTTCCAGTAAGTCGGAACCGGGTGCCGCACAGTTCACAGTGAGTTGGAACTGTCTGCGGTGATTGCGGCGATTTTGGTGATTGTGGTGATTGCGGTGATTGAGCTGATTGAGGTGATTGCGGTGATTGCGGTGATTGAGGTGATTTCGGTGATTGCGGTGATTTCGGTGTTTTCGGTGATTGAGGTGATTGCGATGATTTCGGTGATTATTTTTGTTGTCTCTTATTTTTAAGAGATTTAAGGTGTGGTTCCAGTGAGTCGGAACCGGGTGCGGCACAGTTCACGGTGAGTCGGAACTGTCTGCGGTGATTGTGGCGATTGTGGTGATTGTGCTACCAGTGAGTCGGAACCGGGTGCCGCACAGTTCACAGTGAGTTAGAACTGTCTGCGGTGATTGAGGTGATTGCGGTGATTGCGGTGATTGAGGTGATTTCGGTGATTCCCCAGTGAGTCGGGGTGATGAGTCTAAGGGTGTTGACCAGGAATGCGCGTTCGCTGCATGCTGGTGGTCAGGATACCCGCTGAGCCGTGGATGCTGGCTGGCTGTGTAACTCGCCTCACGAAAGCTTGCGGGATTGATGATGATGACGTCACGCTGAAGTAGTTGCACGAAGGCTGCGTTGACGTTCAGTCTCAGGGTCACCAATTTAGTGGTATGAGGAACAGGGTGAAAAGTTCACTCATCCACCATAGAAAAGGGAGGATCCTCCGACAAGACGGGTGTTATGTCGGGCGGGCAACTGCTCATAAGTTGATTTCGGATAGTCTTATCTATGTCGTTCGCGTGGTAAATTCTAACTGCGCGATGCAGGATTTGTGTGACATCATGTCTTTCATGCGTAGTTCGTATGTGGCGGTGTAACCGCTACAAACATTACCTCCTTACTAATAAACGTTGTATAGCGTCTGTATAGTTAAACATATAGTATAGTTACAAAGCTTTGTCTTCTTCTTTCGAATGTCAAATTACTGACGACTGAAAGAGATCATTTTTTCATTTTGAGGTACGCAACCCTAAAATGTGCCTGTTACTTTTTCATGCCGTAAGGGCTGAACGGATTTAGTTGAAAGGCGTATGGTCTTTTAACTAAATCCGTATAGGCCATGATCTGGGTTAGGATAGAGGATAATCTGAATCCCGGTAGTACGGTCCTGTGGGATATTTTCCGACCTTTACGCGGGCGAAGCCGCGGGTAAAATCTAGTTTATTATAATTACCTATCTTGGTTGATAACAGTGCTTGGAAACTAAGATCATTTATGATAACTAGATACAATATTCATTCAAGTGTTTACATCTAAGCCAAGTGCATATTGAAATGAAGTTTTATAGGCGACTTTATAATAACAAAAGGAAAAACAATTATAATTAAGAAAACGGTGGAAACTGTTTCGTGTTATTGTTCTTTCTTTACCTACTAAATACCATCTTCTTTTGCAGTCCATCGCAATGGGCAATCTACGAGGAGAACTTGGATATACCGGAACAGCATATGATGCCGGCCATGAAAGCAGACCCTTACGCCCTGAAGGAAATTCCCACACCGATCGCATTCAACAGTTTCAGAAGACGAAGACCAGGACTTGGGAGAAATTGAAGTATACCCTGACGAAGAGAAAATCTTGCCTTGACTCCAAATACTTAGATATTAATTGTTAGGACATTAGTTAGAAAAGGAAATGTTTTTTGGAAACAGAATGTCCTGTAATGAACTGCGTGATGTTAGGTATTATGGCAATTCTAAATAGGAACCTTACTTTCGGCTCCAATGAAATAGGTATACATGATGTAGACTCGATCACATGGAGATAATGATTCCCTGATGTTTTTTTTTTTAAATTGGGTTGAAAATCGTTTCCATATTGATGCCGAGAGTAAGGTCCAGCAAGATTCTAGTTGGTATAGTAAAAAGAAAAGTAGTAGGTATGATTTGCCTCTAGCCTCTAGGGAGTAGAAACGATCTATTGTTCAATAGTAACACAATGACTTGTGACATGACTAAGAGACTATAAACCATAACGGAATGACTATGACATGACTAGATGAGACTATAAACCGTAACGGAATGACTATGACATGACTAGATGAGACTATAAACCATAACGGAATGACTATGACTTGACCAGATGAGACTATAAACCATAACGGAATGACTATGACATGACTAGATGAGACTATAAACTGTAATGGAATGACTATGACATTACTAGATGAGACTTTAAACTATAACGGAATGACTATGACATGATAGGATTGATAAATTGAAAGTGACTGGTTTGTTAACGTAAAAAAATAAAGGAATGAATTTAACAGACTCCTCCTTGGCAACTGGATTGACTGACTTACTAAATACCAACCTACTTACTACCTACCACAGAGTGTTGACTGACTTATACCTACCTGAAATTAACACAAAAGTAGATACTCAATAGGAATAAAGATTTATTAATCAAAATAACTATTCAAGAAAAATGTGACTTAAACGGTCTTTAAATGATATGCGACATTGACCTATACCTACCTAACGACTTACAAAAAAAAAATGGACAAACAAAAATGACCCCTAAATGCACTTACTGTACTCTACTGACTGACGACTTTATGTACCAACTCTACCGAAGATACTGACTAAGAATCTAAATATAAGATTGACTAATAAAGGACTAAATGGAAAATTTACTGAAATGACGTACGACTGTATCTATCATATAACAAGACTCGACTTGACTATGCATAACCTTGGACACTATAATTAATATTTCCATGTACATAGGTGCGTAGGTACTCGACTGATAGATTTAAATTAATGCCAATTATCTACATGATTTTCTAACGACTAATCTGATGTAGGTATCTGACGTAACAATGAATTGACTAATTGATTGTAGTGTGACGAAGACTCGTCATCCAATCATAATAGTAGACTTCCAATAACAAATTACGGATGGAATATGACAATGGCACATTATGAATGCATAAGGCGCTATCGCTTTATTAATATTATCAAAGACTGTGACACACTGACAAATTTTATTGACTGAAGAACATTGAACTATAGGTATCAAAGAATGATACTTTTGTGATTTTCGGGTTAAGTACCTATATTGGTTAGATGCACTGGTAGCACCTGCCCAAGACTGACTAATGGACTTGGACTGACTAAAAAAATAGACTAACTAGGTGAGTTTTTGGACAAATGGACTAAAAATGACGACAACAGACTTAGACCAAATATAATTTTATTTAGGTACCACATCGACTTACATGCGTATTTACATAAGACAATTATATTAAATTTTTTATACCAGATCTCGTCATGACAAAGTTAGTTAAGTATTGACAATAATGATTAATGACTGACAAACTTATAATACGACTAAGACTGTTTGAATTTAAACATTAATATTATTTTTATTATAATTATAATCGTGTATTTATTTTAAGTTGGGAATTGAAATAAATTGTCACATTAAAGTGATTTTTCCAGCCATAATGTGATGGTGACCAAACTCAAATCATTAGTGTCAAAATAAAATGTATAAAATTTAAAGTATTACAATGTCTTTGTAAAAAAGGCTGGAAGTAGGTGTTGTATTTTAAGCTATTTCAGTATTTTTGACCACTACTTTGATATTTTTATTGAGTAATTAAATATTTCCTACTTTAACCATAAAATATAGTACAAGAACTATAAGTAAAGTAATTAAATATACTTTGAGAAAGAAATAAACAATAATAATTAAGTACGTTGTTTTAATTTCACAGCATTCATTTAGGTACAAGATGTATTATTAATTGATCTTAATTTTCCTAATTACATTAAACATTGTGAATAAATAATTTTAACAATATATTAACTATGTTCCCTTTATTTATTAGTATATAATATATTATTTGTCTGACCTTAGCCTACTTTTTTATTATCTTCTTTGATATAATAATTGTTTCATTTTATATGCCGCCGCAAAACCTTTGTCCTACTGCGGAACTATAACTGATTGGCGATTTACTTAAATTAATATTTTGTCTCGCAATCAGCTTGCGTGTATATCCAGATGAATGAATTTAAACAAAGCAAAAGGAGTATGAAGCAAATGATGTTCTTTAGTTTCTGCCTATGCCATATATAATGCATGTATGAAAAGAAGTCTATACCTCTTTTTACCCAACTTGGTGCAACAATGTAAGGGTAATGAAAAATTAATTGAACAATATGGTTTTGTACAGAGGACTTATTGAAAAATTTAAATCTTACTCATTCCTAAGTCTAGCTCCTTGCAGTTCATAATCAGCTTCAATATGCAGTAATAATAACTTTGATATAATAATATTCTCCTTTAACCATAATGCTGGATATACAACAATCCTTGTTTAGTTTATCAATATGAAAGGCAGTATTATACACAATATTAATAGTTTACCATTATCCAGAGTGATTGTCTAATGATTATATTACAGAAGCCTTTCAGAATGATTTTATAGATATACAACTTACTATGAGAATCAAAACATAGTTACCGTGTAAATGTTCGCAAAATAAAATAAATAAACTGGCTACCTATCCAATAGGTAAACTAATGAACGTTTTTACCGACAATTAAGTGACACTTAAATGAATCCCTAAATAAAAGTTCACTGTTGGATTTTCAATACTAGGCCTAGAGCTGAGAGTTGAAAATTCAACAGTGCACTTTTATTTAGGGATTAGTGTTGGTAAAAACGGGCATTAATATCTTTAATGAATCTTATAATGATAAAATGTATTTCTAATTAAATCATTAGATAGTATTGAGAACTTATCCTTGTATAAGGAGAGATTATAGGTACATATTTTTGGCATTTAAACATCAATAGACAAGACATAAACAAACATACATGATTATATTGAAATAATTTAATCCCTTTCTGGGTAAATCTGTACCAGGGTATCAACCAACTCCTGAGCCAGCTGAGGAGTGCTGGCACAAAGCACTCTGCGAGATAGCAAGTCTAGTGGCTTGCCACTGGGGTCTATGCAAACACCACCAGCCTCCCTCACCAAAATATCTCCAGCAGCAATATCCCAAGCATGGATCCCAAACTCAAAATTGGCATCAGCTCCGCCCATTGCCACCATAGCCATGTTCAAGGCAGCAGAGCCCAACGCCCGCAGGCCGTGCCCTTTGCTCACAATACGCTTGAAGTTTTCAAATACAACTTTACACCTCTCTTCATCCCTGGTCGTACCAACTTCAAATGCAACTAAAGCATTGCGCAGCTCTGTACAATCTGACACATGTATTTGTTTGTCATTCAGAAACGCACCCTTACCTTTCTTGGCGGTAAACAGTTGCTGCAAAATAGGATTGTAGATAATACCGGCGACACTCTGCTTGTTTATCGCAAGACCCAGCGATATGCAGCTGTGAGGGAATCCGTGCACAAAGTTGAGTGTTCCATCCACTGGGTCAATGATCCACGTCGGGGCATCAGTCAGCTCGCACTTGGCTCCACCTGCGACTGATTCTTCACCAATAAACTTATGATCTGGGAACTGTTTGGATAGACCCCCAATAAGCGTCTCTTCTACTTTTTTATCTATTTCAGTAACAAGGTCGATATCACAAGACTTCTTCTCGAAGACTTTGCAGCCATTTACGTGCTCAGTTATAAGGTTTCCAGCGGATTTAACGAGTGTTAAGGCAAAGTCAAAGTATGTGTCTATTTCCCCCATTTTGAATGAAAACTTGCGTTTACTAACTTGAGGTTGACGGCGAACGTGAACCGGCAAGCGTCTAACGATTCTGTAGATATTGAAAATGATGGCAAAAATAGTACAACACGTAAAACAGCTGTCGCAAATCAGCGAACTGTCAGTCTTTCCAACATTTTGTTTGACATTGACAATGCCCCGCCGATGACAATGACATTATTCAACAATATTTTAGACTTCGTTACACATATAAAAATAAAAATTTCTGTTACGTAAAGATTTTTAGGGGAATCGGTACATAACGTAGGTACAGTCAACAGCAAAAGTAGATGATCAAAATAAGAAAAGACAATGACCAAATTAGTATGAAGACTGGTGCGTTTTGTTTTTTTGGCGGCCGTCGACCCAATATGAAAAAAACGGTGCAGAAGAATATTATGAATGAATTATTATATGGGGTCTTATATCGAAAACTCAGTCCGGACTGAGTTATATATATCAGTTTAAAGATTAACTATTATTTTCATATTATTATGGAATAATTCTTAATAGAAAACATATTTTTTACCTTCCCAAGCGAAATTCACTATTTAGTTATTACTTAAATCTTCTAATACATGTTTATAATTATATATTTATACATAATATATATTTTATTTATGTATTGGTTAGAAACAATAATACCGGTCATATGGTGAATGTTTTATTTGAATTATAACATATTACAAGATATAATAAATATATAAAACAAAATAATAATAAAAAAACGCGTTTACCGCCGGCCGGTAGCTTGGACCCTGTGCCCGATACCGGTGGGCTACTATTTTTTATAATTTTAATGTTTTTGTTTCCTACTTGTTTTTATAAAAATATTTAAAAATGTAATAGATAAGTAATTAAGTATGTAGGTATATGAAATAAAGGATAAGTATAACGCGTTTAATATACATTATATTTGTCTTATGTTTTTATTATTATTTCCTTTATTTCACCATATACATACTAAACATTTTTAAATATTTGAATATAAAAACATTAAAAATGTAAAAAATTGGATCCAGCTGCCCAACGAGAGCTTCCTTAGGTCTGTAATTAAGCCGTTGGCTGATACGACTATCAGCACAATGATTGCTCACAGAGCTACCTATATTTCAAGCAATAACCGCAGGACACACGGAACTAAATAGTTTTCCAACTCTTACCACAGATGACCTTATTTTATATGCTCATGGTACTTATCAGATAAAACAAGCTCGAAGCTATTATGGTGAGCATGGTGGTGGTGGATCGAGTAGAGCGGCGCACAATGATCATTGACATAACGGTCCCACATGTCGGCAACCTCGCGAGCCAAGTCAAGATACTTGATACTACACTACACCACCACTATATCAGGTTTATTGCCAACAATAGTCCTGTCAGTGATGACGGAACGATCCCAGTACAATGTGATTTTTCAATTTTCGAGGACTGGGTCAGGCACATACCTGTACGGCAATTACGATTCCACAAGGCTGTATTTCAGAGCAAGTTGCTGGTGGATAATCCTGGCTACAAGGTTGTGTCTATGCAAATACTCTTCGTTAGCTAGACGATGTTGGGATCAGTTTCCAGTCTAACCGGATGGAGCTGAATACCAGCATTTTACATGGAGCGACTGCCTATCTGACCTCCACAAGTCCACAACCTAGTAACGATACCCCTTGGTAAGACTGGTTGGCAGATTTTCGGGCTTCTGACGAACCGTAATGACAGTCAAAGATACACGAACGACAGCCGATACCAACGGTTTAACTGACTGGCTTTCCCAGGCACGGAGGGGTCTCGCTATATAAAGATGGAGACCAACCCCGGCAAGCGTAGCTTAACCTGATGGAACGACCCATGCTGTTATTAATTAGCCACGAGTTCCTTCAACGTTAAAACTAACTTCAAGTGCTAATTATTGAATTATTTACAATAGTATTTTTTTCCTATAAACACCCATATCTCAGTTCGGACTGAGTTTATGATATAATAAGACCCCATATAATGATTCATTTGTTATGTTCTTCTGCATCACTTTTTTCATATCCTATCGATAGCCGCCAAAAAAGCAAAAGGCTTATTTACAATAATCTTGTTTTTCCTTTTAACACTCATATCTCAGTTCGGACTGAGTTTATGATATAAGACCCCATACAATAATTTATTTGTTATGTTATTCTGCATCACTTTTTTCATATCCTATCGACAGCCGCCAAAAAACAAAAAGGCATATTTACAATAGTATTGTTTTTCCTTTTAACACCCATATCTCAGTTCAGACTGAGTTTATGATATAAGACCCCATACAATAATTTATTTGTTATGTTATTCTGCATCACTTTTTTCATATCCTATCGACATCCGCCAAAAAACAAAAGGCATATTTACAATAGTATTGTTTTTCCTTTTAACACCCATATCTCAGTTCGGATTGAGTTTATGATATAAGACCCCATACAATAATTTATTTGTTATGTTATTCTGCATCACTTTTTTATATCCTATCGACAGCCGCCAAAAAACAAAAGGCATATTTTACAATCGTAAGTATTGATTTTCCTTTTAACACCCTTATCTCAGTTCGGACTGAGTTTATGATATAAGACCCCATACAATAATTTATTTGTTATGTTATTCTGCATCACTTTTTTCATATCCTATCGACAGCCGCCAAAAAACAAAAGGCATATTTACAATAGTAAGTATTGATTTTCCTTATATCACCCATATCTCAGTTCGGACTGAGTTTATGATATAAGACCCCATACAATAATTTATTTGTTATGTTATTCTGCATCACTTTTTTCATATCCTATCGACAGCCGCCAAAAAACAAAAGGCATATTTACAATAGTAAGTATTGATTTTCCTTTTAACACCCATATCTCAGTTCGGACTGAGTTTATGATATAAGACCCCATACAATAATTTATTTGTTATGTTATTCTGCATCACTTTTTTCATATCCTATCGACAGCCGCCAAAAAACAAAAGGCATATTTACAATAGTAAGTATTGATTTTCCTTTTAACACCCATATCTCAGTTCGGACTGAGTTTATGATATAAGACCCCATACAATAATTTATTTGTTATGTTATTCTGCATCACTTTTTTCATATCCTATCGACAGCCGCCAAAAAACAAAAGGCATATTTACAATAGTAAGTATTGATTTTCCTTTTAACACCCATATCTCAGTTCGGACTGAGTTTATGATATAAGACCCCATACAATAATTTATTTGTTATGTTATTCTGCATCACTTTTTTCATATCCTATCGACAGCCGCCAAAAAACAAAAGGCATATTTACAATAGTATTGTTTTTCCTTTTAACACCCATATCTCAGTTCGGACTGAGTTTGTGATATAAGACCCCATACAATAATTTATTTGTTATGTTATTTTGCATCACTTTTTTCATATCCTATCGACAGCCGCCAAAAAAACAAAAGGCACCACTTTTACGCAATGGCCTTTAATACTATGAACGGAGTTCGCGTCAGAACTGTGTGGCGTCGGAGTGATTCAAAAGTATGTGATTGTAAATTATACCAATCATTTACTACTAGTACAGCTGCCATAATATATATTCGTGATCACTTTTGACTCCAAAAGTTATAAACTCAATTCGCATCAGAACTAAGAAGTGAAAAAAATATTCAAAACTAGTGAACAGTTAAAATCAAAAATTTAATGATAAAACTGAGGCCACGTAATCATGAGGCAAATAATTCATCCATACTTATTTTTTAATTATCCCAGTAATTTAATTTGTTTTGTTTTATGGAAAAACAGCTGAATTGGATAAAAATATGCCTAATGCATTAAAAATCATATAATTGAAAAACTTTACTATTTTTTACTTTACTACTTTACTATCTTAGTCGCGCTTTTGACACCATAAATCATGACCTGTTGTGGGGGAAGTTAGAAAATAATAATGTGCCAGCTGGGGTTACGGGGCTTATCAGATATTGGTACGGTAATCAGTCCAATAATGTTAGATGGGGTTGTTCTGTGTCCGACGACTATAAGCTGTCGTGTGGTGTTAGGCAGGGGGGTTTGACCTCTCCCGACCTGTTTAATCTGTACGTGAACGACTTGATTGAGGAGTTGAGCAGGACACCGGCAGGGCTCAGGTTGGGCGATCGTTATTATTTATTATTTCTCTCAGCAACAAACGATCGCGTGCGTTACGTCCACCCCTAGCAAATGCAGATGGCCGACTAAAGTGTGCGCCGTCTGCGCAGTGTCTCCAGGTTGTTTAAATGAAATTTCCCCAGATCAGGTTTAAATTTTCCCCAAAAAGATACCTTTTCCTAAAATTTTCCCCAAAATTATTTTGTATCTTATATTATGGACATAAATCTATTGTGAAAATTTATTTGTCCTTGTATTTTATTACTAACTAGCTGCGTCCCGCGGTTTCACCCGCGTTAGTAAGTTTTTCTTTTAAAACGCTTGATACACGGTTGCCAACCGCGTCTCCGACAGAGGTGACCTTGGTTGGCGACCGGCAAAGTTGTTCAATGTTTGGTCGTAAACCATCATCTACACGGCTGTACCAAGGTCACCTCTGTCGGGACGCGGTTGGCGACTGTGTAGCAGCCTAGCAGGCGTTATAACTCCAATGTTCCCGTGGGAATATCGGAATAAAAAGTAGCCTATTTTACGCCCAGGGGCCTCAGCTATTTACTAGTGTTCAAACACTTAGGCCCGTATTACAGAAGCTCACTCAAGACTCAAGCATTACTTAAAACTAGTTTCAACCAATCAAAAGGCTTTAAACGAGTTTTAAGTAATGCTTGAGTTTTGAGCGAGGTTCTGTAATACGAGCCGTAGTGTTGTTGTAGTCTCGTCAAAACCGATCCAACGTCAGTCGATGCGATAAGATTAGAGGGAACATCCTAAAACTTTTTGAATCATACCCAAGGGATAGATTACAATGTACGGAAATCTCTAGGATATGTCCTATAACCAAATTAGAAACCACATATACCTCTGAAGCATCGATCAGTCATAGAATTAGAAATGTGTACACATTTCTCCCCAAACTATCGCCAAAATAAAATACGTTCCCCAAAATTTTCCCCACAGTTTTCGTTTCCCCAAAACTTCCCCAAAATTTTTATTTTTCCCCAATATGGGGAAAAGAACCCCCAATCTGGAGACACTGCGTCTGCGTTAGCGCGCGTTGAAGCAAACGTTCAATTTTTTTCACACTTTGTGCGGAGCGGTGCGCCGCGGCGCGGTGCGGTCTGCCCGAATTAGAGCGAGGCCCCATTAGTGCGTTGCGCTGCGTTGCGTCGCGTCTTCGCATGGGGCATGTCATAAAAAATATATGGAAAACGTCGCAGCGACGCGACGCAACGCAGCGCAACGCACTAATGGGGCCTCGCCCTTACACGGATTTATTGTGCGCCGGACTTTTTGCGCGTCGTGTGCGTTACTGCATAGGTTCTATTTTCACAGACTAAAAAGTGCATCACGGATAGTCTGTCGTCTGCGCAGGGCCTTATGTGAACAACCTGAGTTATAATATGGTTCTGCTCAGCCCCTCAATTAAAGAGCTTGTCCACAAAGGGCGAATTCGCCGCGATTCTCTCGTGCGTATCACGCGCGACCGTTTCACCCAGAAAGAGCGTACCTACGCGCGAGCATTTGGGGACTATAAACAATTCCGTATCAAAATTTTGGCGCTCCATTTCCCTGGATACGTGCATTCGCTCTGGAATTCGCGCGTCAACTGGACGCAACAAGGAGTCTCTAGTATCTCGACTCGCGCGCAATACGCGCGAATCAAGCGCGAGTCGAGAGTCTGGCGAACTGCACGCGATTTACGCGCGTATTTTGAAATTGCGCGATGCTTGTGGACGCGATGTATTGGCGCCTAGTATCTCGTTAACGCGCGAATGAATTCGCGCGAAACGTTTCGCGGCGAATTCGTCCCTTCTGGACAAGGTCTAAGAGCTTGTCCACAAAGGGCGAATTCGCCGCGATTCTCTCGTGCGTATCACGCGCGACCGTTTCGCCCAGAAAGAGCGTACCTACGCGCGAGCATTTGGGGACTATAAACAATTCCGTATCAAAATTTTGGCGCTCCATTTCCCTGCATACGTGCATTCGCTCTGGAATTCGCGCGTCAACTGGACGCAACAAGGAGTCTCTAGTATCTCGACTCGCGCGCAATACGCGCGAATCAAGCGCGAGTCGAGAGTCTGGCGAACTGCACGCGATTTACGCGCGTATTTTGAAATCGCGCGATGCTTGTGGACGTGATGTATTGGCGCCTAGTATCTCGTTAACGCGCGAATGAATTCGCGCGAAACGTTTCGCGGCGAATTCGTCCCTTCTGGACAAGGTCTTAGGGTCAGGGCACACTTGCCGAACGTTCCGCGGCGGAACGTTCGGTTGATACGCTCCTAATGTTTTTCAAGTTACCTATGACACATCAGCCGAACGTTACGTCGGTTCATGAACAAGCGTCACAAGACGCGACGGAATGCGACCGAAAGTTCGGCGACGGAAAGTTCCGCGGGCGTAGTGGAACGTTCGGTCGGTGGATCTCGGCCAGTGTTTCCACTGTAAAGGAATTTTGACCCATTTTTAGAAAAAAATTGCAAACAATAAATATGGTTTTGGGATATTTTATTTTGACAGGGATTTTGGGAATTTTGGGGAAAAATTGAACTTGAGTTGATAGCCCTTTGTTTATAGTAGCAACCAATATACCTACTACTTAACTCTATGGCTTCACCGATTGATTCCCTCAAACTCGTAATGAATGTAATTCGTCTAATTTTAGTTTACCATGTCATCGTTAATTGTACTTTTACCGTGGCTAAAAACGACATCGGAAATTAATGAATATTTTGTAATCTCGTCAATTAATGGAAGTTTTGTAGGTGTTTAGTGCTATAAAATTGAAAAAAATCCTTAAACCATTTTTTTTTTGGGAATTTGAGGGATAATTCATTAAGAAACTGGGGAAAAATTAAAAACTTAAGTGGAGACACTGATCTCGGCGGCGGCGCGGCGCGGCGTGGCAAGAGAAGAGTGGCAACATCGCGTTCCTGCCTACCTGCCTGCCCGGCGCCGCCGGCCCCCCGCCCTGGCGTGGCCCTGCGCGCTAACGCGATTAAAAAGGAGTGGAATAAAATTAGTTGGCATGAACTAAAATTCACACACTTCAGCTGCAAAAACAGTACTTTTTTATTTTGCTTTATATCTCGAAAACGGTGCGTCCTAGCGCAAAAATAATGGAAATTTCGACCCCCTAGCAACCAGTAAACCTATGTACCTCTACACATAGGTAATATTTTTTTATATTTTCCGTATAAAAAGTTAAAAATTCCATACAATTGCTTATATCTCGAAAACGGTGCGTCCTAGCGCAAAAATAATGGAAATTTCGACCCCCTTTGCAACCCGTAAACCCGTGTACCTCTACACATAAGTAATATTTTTTTTATATTTTCCGTACAAAAAGTTAAAAATTCCATACAAAACACGTCAAGGCGCGCCTCTGGCTCTATAGAAATTCACGGAGTAGAGCAAACAAGTACCATGTGGTGTCGCGACGCGATTGTCAAATTCAATTTTAGATGAGTCAATTTTTTTTTTTATTTATAGGTATTTTTCCGCAGAATAGCTTTTAGATTCTCATAGACAAAAGTAAGGAATTTTAGACTTTTAGTGATAGTTTAGTTAGTTTAGTTCGGTGTACAAGAGAATCGGCACTACTGACCTGCAAATTGAATTTCGCGGGCTACCTTGGCGCATCCCCGTTGTGTCACTTTAGTCTATTTCAGAATGGGAAATCCTCGTTTGACAGGACTAAACTAAATTTTGGTTATGTTTAGCGGCATTTTTAACAAGAGAATCTGCACCAAATGTAAACTAAAATTAGACGAATTACATTCATTACGACTTTACGAGTTTTAGGGAATCCCCTTTAATCAATCGGTGGTGCCATACGCTTGAGTAGTACATTGGGTGCTACCTACTTTAAACAAAGGGCTACCAACTCAAGTTCAATTTTTTTAAATAAAATATCCCTAAACCATGCTTATTATTGGCATTTTTCCCTAAAAAAGGGAGAAATCCCAAAAAGTGGAAACACTGTGACGACGACGGAACGTAATTTTCCGTCGCGTAACGCGCCGAACTAAACGCCGCCGACCGTTCGGCGCGTATAGTGTGTCATGCCAACCGAATCTACGACCGATAGTTCCGTCGCCGAACCTTCCGCGACGGAACGTTCGGCAGGTGTGGCGCCACCCTAAGGGTCGGGGCACACTTGCCGAACGTTCCGCGGCGCAACGTTCGGTTGATACGCTCCTAATGTTTTTCAAGTTACCTATGACACATCAGCCGAACGTTACGTCGGTTCATGAGCAAGCGTCACAAGACGCGACGGAACGCGACCGAAAGTTCGGCGACGGAAAGTTCCGCGGGCGTAGTGGAACGTTCGGTCGGTGGATGTCGGCCAGTGTTTCCACTATAAAGGAATTTTTACCCATTTTTAGAAAAAAATTGCAAACAATAAATATGGTTTAGGGATATTTTATTTTGACAGGGATTTTGGGAATTTTGGTGAAAAATAAATTGAACTTGAGTTGATAGCCCTTTGTTTATAGTAGCAACCAATATACCTACTACTTAACTCTATGGCTTCACCGATTGATTAAAGGGGATTCCCTCAAACTCGTTATGAATGTAATTCGTCTAATTTTAGTTTACCACTAGCTTCTGCCCGCGGCTTCGCCCGCGTGGATGTCGGAAATTATCCCACAGGAACGTGTAACATGTCCTAAATCAGCGGGGTAATTGCGTAGCACTTACAATAGCAATGGGTTTCATTTTGACAGTTCAACAATTAATTGCGTTGTTTACGTTATTTCTCGAACATAATTATTAAGCAATAGCTTCTACTTGGCGCTCTGGCGCGTCATCCCCTGGCTGGCCCGCCCCTCCACCCTCGTTCTGTGCGCCGTCCGTCGACTCAATATCGCAGGTCATTCTTATCGTTCTAACTTTTAAACTATTTGTCCAAATTACTTAGTGTAAAAGACAAACTTTATCTACATTAAATACCAAAAGCGATGAAGGTATTTATTTTGATAAGAATTAACTAAATACTCTAAAATATGCAATGTAAAAAAAGTATTCAATTTAACTATATTTATTGCTCACTATTTTGGTTATAAAGGCTTTTATTTAGAACTCTTTAAGACAAACAATCCCACAATACATTTTCTTCATGTAACTCTAACGGTTTAGGCAGCGCACGCAGCATACGGTGGAGGTCTGCCCGGCTTGGGTGGACCACCGCCGTGTCCTCGTGGAGGCGATCGGCGGCGGTGACCTCTCGCGTACGGCCCTGGTTCAGGCCATGGTGCGGAGCGAGAGGGCATGGCAAGCCGTCACCTCCTTCTGCAAAGCAGTAATGCTCGCGAAGGAGAAGGTGGAGCGCGCGAGGGAGTGGCAAAGGCCGCGCCCTACCAGCCCTAGCCGCCGCCGTCGTAGGAGACGTCCCGGGCGTCGGGAATTGATAGCCGATTTCCGGCCAACGTAGGCGCGGGCCTGCGGACGGAGAGCAACGGGCAGCTCGCCGTCCGATAAGGACCTGCACCTTAATTACGTAATGCGCGATCAATTTTAAATTGAAACCAATTGAAAAAGATTGCCAGTCCATTGCTTCATAAGTTCGAGAAAAAAAATAGAGCAGATTTATTTTGTCGAACTTATGCAGCAATGGACTGGCAATCTTTTTCAATTAGTTTCAATTTAAAATTGATCGTGCATTGCGTAATTGGGGGGCAGGCCCGGGTCGACGGCGCATCGTGTTCCACGCGCGCCTCAAAGAGATATCAAGGATCGAAGGAACACGTGTGGGTTTTAGTCAGTAAGAGTCTGACACGCCCTTCCGCTCCGCCCAGAGCGGGAGAAGTCATTGGATGATGAACCGCCCAAAAAAAAAGGCAGCACACGCAAAGATAGATCTCAGAGGGCAGAAAATTTTCCGACTTACTTGATACTTATCGTTATATTATGGCCAAATCACATAAAATCTTTATAAATTGTAGCCTATGTGTTATTCTAATGTATAAGCTACATTATTGTAAAGTTTCATCAAAATCCGTTCAGTAGTTTTTGTGTGAAAGAGTAACAAACATCCATCCTCACAAACTTTCGCATTTATAATATTAGTAGGATTAATGTAGGGCAGTGTTTTTCAACCTTTTTCATGACTTGACCCCATTAGTATGAAAAAAATTTTTCGCGACCTCGACCATTCGAGAACGATTTGAACTCAGTCGAGATTCCCGCTGAGTCGAAGTTTCTGCAGCACGAAACCTAGCCTGATGTTCCCGAGTTGCAGAGAGCCTTGCCTCACTACCTTCCTCAGATTCCTGTGATCGAACTAATCTCATCCTTTTAGCATTTCTGCTACATTGGGAGAGGTTGGATCTTCTTCGAGGCATTCTTACAATATAAAATAGTACTTACTACTTAACACACAGTTATTTAGTAAACACGTACTATCGTAAACAATTAAATTATAAATACTTACAGATTATTATACAGTCTAAAATTGTCACAGTTTAAGACGTGTAAACCAAACGTACTAACTTTATAAAACAAAAGAATTGCTAGAAAAATTAATTACTAACCTGAGCTAATAAACTTATACTTAATAAAGAAAATCAAGAAAAGAAATGCCTAACCTATACCAAATACTTATAATATTTATATACAAACCCTAAATAAAAATTAAGATAAGTATACCGAAAATCAAGGAAAGAAATGCCTAACCTATAACAAATGTTCGATGTGATTCTTTAAATTGACATAACTTTTTTATTTATGAACCGATTGACATGAAATAAACACTAAATGTTAAGTGAAGCTTACTACAATATATTAGTGAAAACCGCATCTAAATCGAATAAGTCGTTTCTGATATTAGCGTGCACAAACACACAGACAAACAGACAAACAGACAAACCGACAAACAGACAAACCGACAAACAGACAAAAAAAAATTTAATTACAAACTCGGGTTCAGCATCGATATAATAACAACCCCTGCTATTTTTTTTTCATATATTTCCATTGTACAGACACCACTTTTCTACAATTTTATTATATGTATAGATGTCATCGTTAACTGTACTTTTACCGTGGCTAAAAACGACATCGGAAATTAATGAATATTTTGTAATCTCGTCAATAAATGGAAGTTTTGTAGGTGTTTAGTGCTATAAAATTGAAAAAAATCCTTAAACCATTTTTTTTTTGGGAATTTGAGGGATAATTCATTAAGAAACTGGGGAAAAATTAAAAACTTAAGTGGATACACTGATCTCGGCGGCGGCGCGGCGCGGCGTGGCAAGAGAAGAGCGGCAACATCGCGTTCCTGCCTACCTGCCTGCCCGGCGCTGCCGGCCCTCCGCCCTGGCGTGGCCCTGCGCGCTAACGCGATTAAAAAGGAGTGGAATAAAATTAGTTGGCATGAACTAAAATTCACACACTTCAGCTGCAAAAACAGTACTTTTTAATTTTGCTTATATCTCGAAAACGGTGCGTCCTAGCGCAAAAATAATGGAAATTTCGACCCCCTTTGCGATCCGTAAACCCATGTACCTCTACACATAGGTAATATTTTTTTATATTTTCCGTACAAAAAGTTAAAAATTCCATACAAAACACGTCAAGGCTGCCCCCCAGCGCGCCTCTGGCTCTATAGAAATTCACGGAGTAGAGCAAACAAGTACCATGTGGTGTCGCGACGCGATTGTCAAATTCAATTTTAGATGTGTCAATTTTTATTTTTTAATCTAGAGATATTTTTCCGCAGAATAGCTTTTAGATTCTCATAGACAAAAGTAAGGAATTTTAGACTTTTAGTGATAGTTTAGTTCGGTGTACAAGAGAATCGGCACCACTGACCTGCAAATTGAATTTCGCGGGCTACCTTGGCGCATCCCCGTTGTGTCACTTTAGTCTATTTCAGAATGGGAAATCCTCGTTTGACAGGACTAAACTAAATTTTGGTTATTTTTAGTCTAGTTTAGCGGCATTTTTGACAAGAGAATCGGCACCAAATGTAAACTAAAATTAGACGAATTACATTCATTACGACTTTACGAGTTTTAGGGAATCCCTTTTAATCAATCGGTGGTGCCATACGCTTGAGTAGTACATTGGGTGCTACCTACTATAAACAAAGGGCTACCAACTCAAGTTCAATTTTTAAAAATAAAATATCCCTAAACCATGCTTATTATTGGCATTTTTCCCTAAAAAAGGGAGAAATCCCAAAAAGTGGAAAGACTGTGACGACGACGGAACGTAATTTTCCGTCGCGTAACGCGCCGAACTAAACGCCGCCGACCGTTCGGCGCGTATAGTGTGTCATGCCAACCGAATCTACGACCGATAGTTCCGTCGCCGAACCTTCCGCGACGGAACGTTCGGCAGGTGTGGCGCCACCCTTAGGGCTTAAGAAAGTTGCTGGTTATTTGTGATCAGTACGCTAAAAACCATGATCTAGTTTACAATGCTAGAAAAACAGAACTGATGATATTCAGGTCGGGAAAGGGCCCTCAAAATGTTCCGCCTGTGTGCATTGGAGGGCAGACGGTGAAGGTTGTGGAGAGGTTCAGGTACCTTGGTCACATACTGACATCGGACATGAAAGACGACGCGGATATCGATCGCCAGCGTCGTGCCCTATCGGTTGTGGGAAACATGCTCGCCAGATTCTGTAAGGCTAATGTACCGACTAAGGTGCACCTATTCAGAACGTACTGTCAAAGTTTCTATACGTGCCAGCTCTGGACTGAATATACAAGGAAGTCTCTTGGGATGGCATACGTGTTCAGTACAATAACATCTACAGACACCTAATGGGGTTGAAGCGATACTGTAGTGCCTCTGGAATGTTCGCGGAGGCGAGGCTGAACGCGTTCAATGCCATTCAGAGAACCAGAATTGCATCATTCATGTCCAGGGTTGGTACGTGTAGGAACAGTATAGTTAAGGACCTTGCTGAGAGAATGTATGCTACCGAGACCTACAAACGATGGCTACAAATAGCCGCGTAAATGTTTTTTTTATTTTTTTTAATTTTTAATTCTAATTCCAATTCTAATTCTAATTTTTTATTCTTAATTTTAATTTATGATTTTAATTTAGAAATTAATTTTGATTTTTTATTGGGATTTGTTATTTTTGATTTTAATTTGGAATTTGGATTTTAATTTTTTAATTCTAGTTTTTAATTTATGTGTTATTATTTTAGTTTTTATGGATCATGTGGTCTGCAATAAAGATTTTTATTATTTTATTATTATTTACTACGACCGATAGAAAGTGTCGGCGCCGAACGTTCCGCAGGTGTGCCGCTCTGGTTTCACAGCTGTACGGGTAGCGCCCGCAGTGTGCGTGTGGATTGAGTGCTCCTTTTATTTTTACGTAATCAAGGAAGAATTTAGGAAATAGGGAACCCGTACGGGTCTCCCGGACAGCTGTGAAACCAGCCTAAGTAATTTTGATTCTAGAAAATAAGTTTTGTTGGACATAGGTTTTCAAATAAAACAAATGATATAAAAATCATGAAAAATTGTTTAATTGGCATGCCAACTGATAACTTGTTACAACCTATGGCCAATTTTACAATTATCAATATTGTTTTGTTAATAATTAAATATAATATTTATGTAAAATAAGTTTATGCTTCAATGTTTACTTACATTAAAATTTTATATTATTATTATTCGGAAAACTATAATAATGAATAAAAAAAGTGGTCATGAAGACTCTGGTAAATAATAATAAAAATGCTCGCACGATACAAGTTTGGCCTCTGTTACAAGAGACTAAATCCAATCCATTTTACGTATTAAGTCGATATAAAGAAAACTTAAGGCCACAATTTATTACTACGAGTCTTACCTAAGTCTAAAGAGCAAGCCGTTCTAGCGCAAACCCTCGCCTGCAGACACAAATAATACCGTTTTGTATTTAATGTAAACAATTTACATGACACCACCTGGCCAGGTGTATTTACATCCAAGATGTTACGGAGATGGTAAGGACTTTATTGTTAAAAACTTAAAATAAGGTGTGACGGCGCCTCGCTCTTTGTATAAAACCTATAACTATCGATGCAACTCAGAATTTTGAGCAAGAATAAACTCGTATTATCTGACTGAAACTTGGTCTATTTTTTGCTTAATAATATTTGACACTGAGCCGGCAGAGCGTACGGTCAAGTCAACTAGGTTCAGTTAGCCGCGCGCCGTCACACCCCATCACATCAAAAGCTCACAAGTTTACTTATCAACTATCATTAAAATTTGTATGGCAACTAAGCGCTCAGTGACTTACACTGATTATATTTACATTGTATAGATGAAGTGACGCGAACCGAGCACGCTCAACAAACTGAGCGAAACAAGAGTCAGTTGCTGTAAAAAATAATTTATAAAGTACACATATTGCGCTCAGTTTGAATTGAGCATGCTCCGTGCACAACGTGGTTGACAGATCTCAGCAAACGGTACAATTGATAATGGAGGGGAGTCAATTATCGCAACAACAGTCTTGGTTACTCAGTCGCGTTTTAAATGCAATCATCAAACAGTATAAGTAATATTTTGCCACATTTTATTAATACTTTAAAAAAAATTTCATTACAAATATCACCCAATGAGTAATTTAACAATCTACCCGTCCGACTTTGTCTGGGCAAAGTCAAAATCTCGATTGTTAGGAATGTATAGTTTAATACTGGGATGGGGTTTATCACCAATTGCTATTGTTTTTCAGAGATTCGACTGTTTAAATGCAATTTATTTTAGTGTAAATTGAGCACCCGCGTTATTTATTGTAGTGTTCTAGATGTACGAACGTGTACACCAAAACTAACTCTTGAACGTACCCTATGAGCCATAGGCCGCTTACTCCATGATCTGTTCAATATTTTTCATGAATTTAAAAATATATCGCCGTATAAATTAGCATACAGATTCATACACCTAAAACTGAAACAGAAATATGTACTCTAAATATTCCATAATGACAATAAAATTTCACGTACATATAAAATATTATACAATGAAAGAAAACGTATTTTTAGATACAAAAGCCTATGCGTTCTCAGCTGTTCGCTATATCCATACATTAACTCGATTTACATTGACTTTTAGGCCACATCTATACAATCGTAATTTTGTAAAACTAATGTACAATGTCTTACATCACATTAACTAATTAAATGTGATAGCTAGTGTGAACACGGGTTTATATCATAATCCCTCGCTAAAGATATTATGTACAAAAATACGATTGCAGTATATTTCTACATGTAAGAGCGTAATATAAAGAAATGTATTCTTCAGTAATTAAGTACGTCGATAAAGTTGAAGAAAGAACAGTTTTAAGAAGGAATAACAATAAATTTTCAAAAATAACTACTTAGCCTAAGGTCAAAAGTCACTAAACTGAAAGTTAATCACGTTTGACATTATTTTATTAATTAAAAATGAATACTAGTAATATGTGTTGCTTGTTACTAATATTCCGGTCAACCTCTCGAGTAGGTCCACCACAATAGTCCACAGATGGGCTTAGTTAGTCCACACGTGAGCCGTTTGACTATTGCAATAATTTTATAACGCATGCAGTTTAGAACATTAGTTAAAAATCCTAAAAGAACACATTACCTCACATCTGCTATTACATGTAGTGATTGCGTGGACATTTCGTGACGTCACCGCTATCACAACCACGTCACAAATCGTCGACAACAGCCGCGCTTATGACTATGTTTAACTAAGCAGCTTTTATTGCAAGTACAGGGGGCCTATTATGAACATAAAAAAACCAGGCAAGTTTCGGGCAATTCAATTCACTAGCTGGTTAAATTTTGATTGATATCGTTTTTACTAAATATTCAGTTTTCAAAATGATAATAATGGTAGTTGTAATTAGTAGTTCAGTGGATGCGAGTTCTCGTCCTTGTCGACTCCTAACTTATGTTCAGTTGGAAACATTGTGGAAACATCGGGCAGAAGTCGGCCAGGGCGTCGCGTGACCACTGACTACCTTGTTTAACAAGTTCACAATACAAAATTGTGTTTACGCGTAAACTGCCTGGAAATAAAAGTTCATAATAGGGTCCCAGAATACAGAATGTAGCATTACAACGATACATCGTGCTGTTTAGTTACGACAACGTCAACAAGCTACAGTCCTGAAGTCAAAAGTCCCTTTGACGTCACAGCTGTAACGTCAAGCGTAGGTGTTGTAGACGTCGTTGCGTGCAGGTGTGTGTGCGCGCGCGTGTGTGTGTGTGTGTGTGTGTGTGCTACTCGACGCTGTTGGTGGTGTCGTTGACGTCATCGAAGGACTCGTCCCCGGAGCCGGCGCCGGGCGCCAGCGAGGTGCGCTTGAGGCGCGACGACGACGACGCGCCCGACAGGCCGATGCCGCCGCCCTGCCGTCTGGAAGCGCACGGAAACATTATTAGGCTATTTCTTAAAATATTATAGAGAAAGAGTTGAGAAAGTTTGGTATAAAGTGTAATTCTTGAGTTTTAATTGTATATTGTCAGTGAATTAGGTTGTTATTTAAGGAACAGGGAGGAGGACTTTTATTAAAACGGTTAAAAACCAACCAACCAAAATGATTATTTAACACACCAAGTAGTACAGGAGAGCTTTCAAATTCAAAATAAATACGTTTTTACTTTTTATACATCTTGTAGTAAATTAGACAAGTGAATACGCAATATCAAATCATTCTCAACTCTAAAATTATTATTATTCTCTAAGAAAAACGGACGACACATGAAACACAGTTATTTTTAAAGCGACAACTCAACCCACGCTTTTCGATCCCAAAATGAGCAGGTTCATATTCCATCCATGTTTCTTTACCCCACCATTTTACCCCCATTTAGGTCACCAGACCGGTTAGGAGGAATATCAGCAATGTGTTACTACAGACAGAATTGTAGCTTTCAGTCTAGTTGCATTGCAAATATTCCAAATAAAACAACACAATAATGAAATGAAGTTTTTCGTTCCATGATTTCAATCCCATTCGTTCATTCGATGACAATAAAGAGTGAAGAGTTTCAAGCATATGACCGGTCAGTAAGAAATCTATATTATAAAGCGAATGCCCCATTCCACATGTATTTAGCTATCCATTCTGAGCGAGCCCGTTAAAACTCGAGCCTAGCTAAACTAGAACCAGCCTAGTTAAGGGGGATGCGTTAGGGTAGCCCGCGAAATTCATATTTTCTTACGTTTTTTTGCAGGTCAGTGTCAGGTGGTATGTTGATTTAAATTTTATTCGCGGCCGTAACAAACATGGCTTTACAGAATTATAATCATTAGAATCAGCAATACAACTCCATAAGTTTAAGATTACATGAAATAGTCATTCAATAAGATTGCATGAAATAGTCATTCAATAAGATTACATGAAATAGTCATTCAATAAGATTACAAGAAATAGTCATTCAATAAGATTACATGAAATAGTCATTCAATAAGATTACATGAAATAGTCATTCAATAAGATTACATGAAATAGTCATTCAATAAGATTACATGAAATAGTCATTCAATAAGATTAGATGAAATAGTCATTCAATAAGATTACATGAAATAGTCATTCAATAAGATTACATGAAATAGTCATTCAATAAGATTACATGAAATAGTCATTCAATAAGATTACATGAACTAAGAGAGTTGTATTGGTGATTTTCTCACTCACACATCTGGTCTCGTCTCACAACATGACTCAATAAGCTCTGCAGAATTTTAATTGTTATTGCTTCTTCTTCTTTTATTTGTCTTAAGCATATTATTGTTTTAACTCCTACTTAGTTCTTATTTTTGTTATGCAATTGTTTAATTTACACTCTTGCACGGTATCTAGTTAAAGCTAATTCTAGCCGTGGAGGGGGCCTGGTGACCTGTAACACAGGTTTTCCCAAAAACCTATATCAGGCACCAGTCTCTCACAAAGGTGGAATACAGCCGAGACATTTTTGTACGTATTACCTTTAAGTCAGCTTTGTGAAGAGAAAATAAATGATTATTGAATTGAATTGAATTGAATTTTAATGATTATTATAATTCTATAAATAAACGTTTGATACGGTCGCAAATCATCAACATACAACCTGCAAATTGAAAAAAACGTAAGAAAATTTGAATTTCGCGAGCTACCCTGACGCTTTCACCTTAAACTAGAGCCAGCTTAGTGAAGCTTAGTTAATCTCGAGCGTGATATATTTAGCCCACTCTACTACCTGACGCTAGTCGCTCGCTCGCTGTTCGTCTTACTCACTCCCCCACTCGCTAATCGTTTCGTCGTCGGCAAACGACGGCCTAGCGGAAACATACAACATTTTATCTACATCATATCATCAAGTTTTGAAATTGTCCCGTTCTTTGTAAAGGATTGCTCGCGTCGCCGTAACTATAAATAAGTCACGACAAACGACAAGAGAAATAAAAAATTCGTCCTATGAATCTCTACCACACTTCAGTAGATTCAAAAAACGGTTATTGTTAGTCACGATGATACATCAAGAAATAACTTTTAAGACAGCGGCATAAGATTCAAATTGGAATGTTGAGAGGCCAAACTCACGGCACAATCATTTCTGGCTTTATAACTTTCGCAGTAAAGTAAAATATTGGCAAAATTATGATCTCAGAGTTTGCAGAAGCACATCTGCAGCCGACGTTAACAAGACAAACCTGCAACCTCATTGCGGAACACACCTGCATTTACAATCCGAGGGTTCTGAAGAAAATTCCTAACCTATTACAACATAGGTTTGAGTAATTCGTCCGCTCAACAGTGCAATGAGCGTGGTTGAATTATCAAAAAGAAAGGCATTGCGATCGATAGCCATTGTATTTTTGTTACGCAAATACTCCGCTGGTGCCTCATCCCATGACGTTCAAAAGTACCATTTATGTGCCTAATTGAAATTATTTGACTTGACTTGACCATGAATTCTGAAATAAACGGGTCGGCACGAAACATCGCACCGTGAGTCTAGCATCTATTTATTTTTGCGCAGTTTAGCTAGTGTGTGTTCCTTACCTGAGCTTGTTGCGCAGGTTGTTGCACTCTCTCGTGAGGGTCTCGTGCGTCTCCAGCATGTCCTCCAGCTCGCGCTGTGCCTTGCGCTTGCCGACCTTCTCGCGTTGGACCTCTTCTTCTACTTCGTCGAGTTGACGCTTCAAGGCTTTCACGCGGACGTTCATCTGTACATCGGTGGAATATATTATTGTTATAGACCATGCGCAGATAAGCAGTATGTTTGTTTGTAACTAACTTACCGATATGATTCGAAAACGCATGGATAACACAGTAACAATACGGTCGAAATAACTTGGCAGTACTGAACACAGGCTTTGCGAACTTTTGAGCATGTTCTCTCGCTCAAGCTCATTTCAGACTACGCTATACTATTCTGCTCTATAGCACAACACCACAAAGGAAACAAACAATATATAGTATAGCAAAGTGAGAACGTGTTCTAAATAAAGACGTATGGCGAGCGATATTGTTGTGCTATGAACTATATAACTATATTATAGCGTAGTCTGAAATGAGCTTCACACTCGCGTCATGTCAGCATTTGGTTCAAGTTATATCAGCCGTATTGTAGTCCGGTAATATTTGCGAAAGATTGTATCAGCGCTTGATTCTGAACACTGCACTATATTTGTAACATACCTTCTCGATCTGCTCCTTGTACTGGTCAGCATGCCTCCTCTCCTCGTCCAGCTGCAGCGCCAGCTCCTTCATCTTCTTGTCGAGCTTGCGCGACGACTTCTGCTGCGCGAGGCGCTCGCGGGACTCGGCCTCCAGCTGCTCTTCGAGGTTAGCCACCTTCAGCTCCAGGGAGGTGATCACGCCCTGTGACATGAAAACCAGAAAATTATAGAAAATGCTACATTACTTTTTGCACATCAGTGATAAAGTTGACTGCTGTTTCGGCCAACCGATCACAAAATTTGACAACCGATTTATTTATCCGTCTTTTAGAAAGCGGATGTTACCTGAGACGTATAAGGCACAGGGTGTTAAGTTCAGTTATTCTGCATAGAAAAGGGAAGATCCTCCGACTAGACGGGTTTCGTTTCTAGAAGGCGACTGCCCAACGATTGACGTCGTAACGTTGTATATATGTTAGTGTTGCTGTAAACTCTGCTTGCGCGATGCAGAATTTTGCGTGACGTTCGTGTGTTGTAGATGCCGCTACATCACTATACCGGAAGTAACGTACCTTGGTCTTGGTCCGTGCAGCAGTCTCTAGCTCTGCGAGCTTGGCCTTGAGCTCCTTGTTCTGTCGCTCCAGCACCAACTTGCCGCTCTCCAGCTTCTGGGTGGCTGACTTCTCGGTGCCCAGCTCCATTGTTAGCTGGTCGATTTGGTTCTGAAGGTTTTACAAAAATAATTAGATTATACATTTATACGTGAAATGTGAAACAAAATGCTCACACTTACGCAATGAAAGTATGCTTTACGTCAACATTAGTTTAATTTAGATGCCCGCGACTTCGTCCGCGTGGAATAGTTACTTTGGGTTAACGCAAATAAAAACCCCCGCTTTTGAAACATTGGTGCTCCGATCCTATTGGTCTTAGCGTGATGATATATAGCCTATAGCCTTCCTCGATAAATGGATTATCTAACACTGAAAGAATTTTTCAAATCGGACCAGTAGTTCCTGAGATTAGCTCGTTCAAGCAAACAAACAAATTCTTCAGCTTTATAATTAGTATTAGTATAGATAACGTACACAGAGCAGAAAAAGAAAATTTACGAAAAAAATTACGAATTTTACCATAATATTTTTTTTTATATGCACCACAAGCTGAACGTTAATAACAGAAGTCTCTTTCGTTTCCTCATTGACGGACTTGAATACTTTAGAAAATAGCTACTCCATTCTCTCACTCTATTACCTATTTACCAATATAATAAAAAAAATATACATTCATTACGATTTATAAAAGACGAAGATACCGATTGTACAACGTGACTTGTATTTTTTTATATATTAATAGGTATGTAAATAGTGAAAGGTTGATAACGCATACCTGTGATTTCCTGAGCCTGTCGTTGAGGATTTCGTTGTTGGACTGCTCCTCGTCCAGGTCTTCCTCGAGGGCTGCTATCCGCGCCTCCAGACGTTTCTTCTCGTCGATGAGAAGTGTACTCTGTTGAATACAATATTAATGTTTAGTGAACATCTATTTAGAGTATTCGGGGATTGGTAAGAGTGGATTGATTTGGGACTAAGCAATTTTTAACTATTTAGGGGGGGGCGGGGGAATTGCGGCTCGCAGTGCCTCGAGGTGCCTCGCGGCGGCGCGCGATGCTTCACGACGCAGCGCTGCTTCACGACGCAGCGCTGCTTCACGACGCAGCGCTGCTTCACGACGCAGCGCTGCTTCACGACGCAGCGCTGCTTCACGACGCAGCGCTGCTTCACGACGCAGCGCTGCTTCACGACGCAGCGCTGCTTCACGACGCAGCGCTGCTTCACGACGCAGCGCTGCTTCACGACGCAGCGCTGCTTCACGACGCAGCGCTGCTTCACGACGCAGCGCTGCTTCACGACGCAGCGCTGCTTCACGACGCAGCGCTGCTTCACGACGCAGCGCTGCTTCACGACGCAGCGCTGCTTCACGACGCAGCGCTGCTTCACGACGCAGCGCTGCTTCACGACGCAGCGCTGCTTCGCCGAGGGGCGCGGCGCGCGCTGTGCCTCGCGAAGCTGCGTGACGCCGCGAGCTGCAGCCTGCAGCTGTTATGTCCCCGTACCTTGGCAGACGAGTTGTTGAGCTCGTCCAGCAGGTCGTCCCGCTCGGCCTCGGCCTGGCGGCGCGCGCGGTCGGCCGCGGCCAGCTCCTCGGCGTGCTGCAGCGCCTCCTGCTCCAGCGCCTTGCTAAGAGTGTAGTATGTCCCCGTACCTTGGCAGACGAGTTGTTGAGCTCGTCCAGCAGGTCGTCCCGCTCGGCCTCGGCCTGGCGGCGCGCGCGGTCGGCCGCGGCCAGCTCCTCGGCGTGCTGCAGCGCCTCCTGCTCCAGCGCCTTGCTAAGAGTGTAGTATGTCCCCGTACCTTGGCAGACGAGTTGTTGAGCTCGTCCAGCAGGTCGTCCCGCTCGGCCTCGGCCTGGCGGCGCGCGCGGTCGGCCGCGGCCAGCTCCTCGGCGTGCTGCAGCGCCTCCTGCTCCAGCGCCTTGCTAAGAGTGTAGTATGTCCCCGTACCTTGGCAGACGAGTTGTTGAGCTCGTCCAGCAGGTCGTCCCGCTCGGCCTCGGCCTGGCGGCGCGCGCGGTCGGCCGCGGCCAGCTCCTCGGCGTGCTGCAGCGCCTCCTGCTCCAGCGCCTTGCTAAGAGTGTAGTATGTCCCCGTACCTTGGCAGACGAGTTGTTGAGCTCGTCCAGCAGGTCGTCCCGCTCGGCCTCGGCCTGGCGGCGCGCGCGGTCGGCCGCGGCCAGCTCCTCGGCGTGCTGCAGCGCCTCCTGCTCCAGCGCCTTGCTAAGAGTGTAGTATGTCCCCGTACCTTGGCAGACGAGTTGTTGAGCTCGTCCAGCAGGTCGTCCCGCTCGGCCTCGGCCTGGCGGCGCGCGTGAGCATCAAGATGACGGGACCAAGCCCCCAATTTAAAATGCATCACATTCAAGAGTTAGTACTACATATGTACTAATTGTACCCTAAACAAGACATTTGTACCTCTAAAGGTATAGGAATTATGTCAAGATTTCCCTGGTCCCGCCACTTTGATATCAAAGTGGCGGGACCTTTTGGATGCGCTATTCAGAGGCAGGTAATACACACCCGAAGACTTAGTACTACATTTGTACTGGTATATACTCAGTTTTCAATACAATTGTAAGTGCCAAATTAAAGTTATGTGATTAAAACATTGGTCCCGCCATTTTGATGATTCATGTTATCGCTGAATTCATATGAAAAACGTTAAAACTCGTGCAAAATCAAATGTGGAAACTTAGTACGTCATACGTACTTCATCGTGTGTAATTTTCATATTCGTAACCTAAGTACATCAAAAATTATCTATCATTCGTAGTTTTCTTTGAAATGGTCACATCTATGCAGAAATGAAACAACCTAAAATTGTTTTGAAAAATGTATATTTATACGTTATTACTACGTCATAAAGAAGATTTGACTAGCAATCTAACTTGCTTATTGTATTCATGTGTGCATATATAATTGTGAATCCTACATTGTTCAGGTAGTTATGATCATAAAGTGGTTCGTAAAATAATGTGCCTTTGGCTGTATACATGTTACTGAAATAAAGCAGTCACATATTAATTAATCTAAATCTTGACCACAATTATTAATTATGCTTATAGTTGTTACAATATTATGAAGTTTTTTGACGTTCATATATTTTTGAAACCTGAAAGGGCCAATATATTAATGAACGCGACTGTACATAGCACGAATTAACTCTACATACTTCCCAGGCAAACCTTTCTCTTTCAAGGCCCATCACAACACATCCCGAGGTATTATCATACGCTTTCTCCAGATCAATGAACACATGTGTCAGTTTTTGTGTGCACGTCTGTACTTCTCGCACAATTGGCGCAGTGCAAAGGTGGCGTCCATTGTTCCTCGACCTGGCATAAACCCAAACTGTTTTGGGGTAATCTCACTCTCCTCTCTCAGTCTTTTCTCTATTTCTTTTTCCCATAACTTCATTCTATGTGACATGAGCTTTATCCCTCGATAGTTGTTGCTGTCCCGTACATCACTTTTATTCTTGAAGATGGATCAGTCAACACTTTATGCCTTATTTAACAGATGAATACAATCATCTGCTAATTAAGACATTGTCTTTGCCAATTAATTAACTTCTATTTTACTAAATAAATGAACCCAGCACATACAGCACTTTCCCTGCATGAGATACAGTCATACAGAGTTATGCCCATACAAAAAAAATACACTCATTGAGATCTTTCATACGATATAGGTAGAAAAGTGTTACAACACTTGGGACGGAGCCGCCCATTCTTCTTTGTAGTCATTATTTAATAGTAATGATTAATTTGTAGAATTTCTATTTGTGTTTGTTGTTTTTTGTTTGTTTGTATACGGTAATTGTTTTCTTTTTGTTTGTTTGTGTGTTGTGTATTTGTAGATGGATTTGTGTTGTTTGTTTTGTTGTTTGTGTTTGTATTTGTGTTTGTTGTGTGTTTGTGTGTGTTTTGTTTGTTTGTTTGTTTGGGTATTAGTATTAATTCGCACTTTCCCTCGAGGTGAGGTTCAAAAATTCCTCCCTGTACATCAGAATCATAAAGCTCGTTTGGTTCATTTCTGCATACATCTTTCCAATTCTATAAAAATAAAATTTTCGATAGTAAAATATGATACTTGATGAACTTTAATCATTAAAACACTAAAGGCAACATTTATATTGGATCAATATACATATATATCATTATCAAAACCATTTTTTCATTTCTGCATAGATGTGACCATTTCAAAGAAAACTACGAATGATAGATAATTTTTGATGTACTTAGGTTACGAATATGAAAATTACACACGATGAAGTACGTATGACGTACTAAGTTTCCACATTTGATTTTGCACGAGTTTTAACGTTTTTCATATGAATTCAGCGATAACATGAATCATCAAAATGGCGGGACCAATGTTTTAATCACATAACTTTAATTTGGCACTTACAATTGTATTGAAAACTGAGTATATACCAGTACAAATGTAGTACTAAGTCTTCGGGTGTGTATTACCTGCCTCTGAATAGCGCATCCAAAAGGTCCCGCCACTTTGATATCAAAGTGGCGGGACCAGGGAAATCTTGACATAATTCCTATACCTTTAGAGGTACAAATGTCTTGTTTAGGGTACAATTAGTACATATGTAGTACTAACTCTTGAATGTGATGCATTTTAAATTGGGGGCTTGGTCCCGTCATCTTGATGCTCACCGGCGCGCGCGGTCGGCCGCGGCCAGCTCCTCGGCGTGCTGCAGCGCCTCCTGCTCCAGCGCCTTGCTAAGAGTGTAGTATGTCCCCGTACCTTGGCAGACGAGTTGTTGAGCTCGTCCAGCAGGTCGTCCCGCTCGGCCTCGGCCTGGCGGCGCGCGCGGTCGGCCGCGGCCAGCTCCTCGGCGTGCTGCAGCGCCTCCTGCTCCAGCGCCTTGCTAAGAGTGTAGTATGTCCCCGTACCTTGGCAGACGAGTTGTTGAGCTCGTCCAGCAGGTCGTCCCGCTCGGCCTCGGCCTGGCGGCGCGCGCGGTCGGCCGCGGCCAGCTCCTCGGCGTGCTGCAGCGCCTCCTGCTCCAGCGCCTTGCTAAGAGTGTAGTATGTCCCCGTACCTTGGCAGACGAGTTGTTGAGCTCGTCCAGCAGGTCGTCCCGCTCGGCCTCGGCCTGGCGGCGCGCGCGGTCGGCCGCGGCCAGCTCCTCGGCGTGCTGCAGCGCCTCCTGCTCCAGCGCCTTGCTAAGAGTGTAGTATGTCCCCGTACCTTGGCAGACGAGTTGTTGAGCTCGTCCAGCAGGTCGTCCCGCTCGGCCTCGGCCTGGCGGCGCGCGCGGTCGGCCGCGGCCAGCTCCTCGGCGTGCTGCAGCGCCTCCTGCTCCAGCGCCTTGCTAAGAGTGTAGTATGTCCCCGTACCTTGGCAGACGAGTTGTTGAGCTCGTCCAGCAGGTCGTCCCGCTCGGCCTCGGCCTGGCGGCGCGCGCGGTCGGCCGCGGCCAGCTCCTCGGCGTGCTGCAGCGCCTCCTGCTCCAGCGCCTTGCTAAGAGTGTAGTATGTCCCCGTACCTTGGCAGACGAGTTGTTGAGCTCGTCCAGCAGGTCGTCCCGCTCGGCCTCGGCCTGGCGGCGCGCGCGGTCGGCCGCGGCCAGCTCCTCGGCGTGCTGCAGCGCCTCCTGCTCCAGCGCCTTGCTAAGAGTGTAGTATGTCCCCGTACCTTGGCAGACGAGTTGTTGAGCTCGTCCAGCAGGTCGTCCCGCTCGGCCTCGGCCTGGCGGCGCGCGCGGTCGGCCGCGGCCAGCTCCTCGGCGTGCTGCAGCGCCTCCTGCTCCAGCGCCTTGCTAAGAGTGTAGTATGTCCCCGTACCTTGGCAGACGAGTTGTTGAGCTCGTCCAGCAGGTCGTCCCGCTCGGCCTCGGCCTGGCGGCGCGCGCGGTCGGCCGCGGCCAGCTCCTCGGCGTGCTGCAGCGCCTCCTGCTCCAGCGCCTTGCTAAGAGTGTAGTATGTCCCCGTACCTTGGCAGACGAGTTGTTGAGCTCGTCCAGCAGGTCGTCCCGCTCGGCCTCGGCCTGGCGGCGCGCGCGGTCGGCCGCGGCCAGCTCCTCGGCGTGCTGCAGCGCCTCCTGCTCCAGCGCCTTGCTAAGAGTGTAGTATGTCCCCGTACCTTGGCAGACGAGTTGTTGAGCTCGTCCAGCAGGTCGTCCCGCTCGGCCTCGGCCTGGCGGCGCGCGCGGTCGGCCGCGGCCAGCTCCTCGGCGTGCTGCAGCGCCTCCTGCTCCAGCGCCTTGCTAAGAGTGTAGTATGTCCCCGTACCTTGGCAGACGAGTTGTTGAGCTCGTCCAGCAGGTCGTCCCGCTCGGCCTCGGCCTGGCGGCGCGCGCGGTCGGCCGCGGCCAGCTCCTCGGCGTGCTGCAGCGCCTCCTGCTCCAGCGCCTTGCTAAGAGTGTAGTATGTCCCCGTACCTTGGCAGACGAGTTGTTGAGCTCGTCCAGCAGGTCGTCCCGCTCGGCCTCGGCCTGGCGGCGCGCGCGGTCGGCCGCGGCCAGCTCCTCGGCGTGCTGCAGCGCCTCCTGCTCCAGCGCCTTGCTAAGAGTGTAGTATGTCCCCGTACCTTGGCAGACGAGTTGTTGAGCTCGTCCAGCAGGTCGTCCCGCTCGGCCTCGGCCTGGCGGCGCGCGCGGTCGGCCGCGGCCAGCTCCTCGGCGTGCTGCAGCGCCTCCTGCTCCAGCGCCTTGCTAAGAGTGTAGTATGTCCCCGTACCTTGGCAGACGAGTTGTTGAGCTCGTCCAGCAGGTCGTCCCGCTCGGCCTCGGCCTGGCGGCGCGCGCGGTCGGCCGCGGCCAGCTCCTCGGCGTGCTGCAGCGCCTCCTGCTCCAGCGCCTTGCTAAGAGTGTAGTATGTCCCCGTACCTTGGCAGACGAGTTGTTGAGCTCGTCCAGCAGGTCGTCCCGCTCGGCCTCGGCCTGGCGGCGCGCGCGGTCGGCCGCGGCCAGCTCCTCGGCGTGCTGCAGCGCCTCCTGCTCCAGCGCCTTGCTAAGAGTGTAGTATGTCCCCGTACCTTGGCAGACGAGTTGTTGAGCTCGTCCAGCAGGTCGTCCCGCTCGGCCTCGGCCTGGCGGCGCGCGCGGTCGGCCGCGGCCAGCTCCTCGGCGTGCTGCAGCGCCTCCTGCTCCAGCGCCTTGCTAAGAGTGTAGTATGTCCCCGTACCTTGGCAGACGAGTTGTTGAGCTCGTCCAGCAGGTCGTCCCGCTCGGCCTCGGCCTGGCGGCGCGCGCGGTCGGCCGCGGCCAGCTCCTCGGCGTGCTGCAGCGCCTCCTGCTCCAGCGCCTTGCTAAGAGTGTAGTATGTCCCCGTACCTTGGCAGACGAGTTGTTGAGCTCGTCCAGCAGGTCGTCCCGCTCGGCCTCGGCCTGGCGGCGCGCGCGGTCGGCCGCGGCCAGCTCCTCGGCGTGCTGCAGCGCCTCCTGCTCCAGCGCCTTGCTAAGAGTGTAGTATGTCCCCGTACCTTGGCAGACGAGTTGTTGAGCTCGTCCAGCAGGTCGTCCCGCTCGGCCTCGGCCTGGCGGCGCGCGCGGTCGGCCGCGGCCAGCTCCTCGGCGTGCTGCAGCGCCTCCTGCTCCAGCGCCTTGCTAAGAGTGTAGTATGTCCCCGTACCTTGGCAGACGAGTTGTTGAGCTCGTCCAGCAGGTCGTCCCGCTCGGCCTCGGCCTGGCGGCGCGCGCGGTCGGCCGCGGCCAGCTCCTCGGCGTGCTGCAGCGCCTCCTGCTCCAGCGCCTTGCTAAGAGTGTAGTATGTCCCCGTACCTTGGCAGACGAGTTGTTGAGCTCGTCCAGCAGGTCGTCCCGCTCGGCCTCGGCCTGGCGGCGCGCGCGGTCGGCCGCGGCCAGCTCCTCGGCGTGCTGCAGCGCCTCCTGCTCCAGCGCCTTGCTAAGAGTGTAGTATGTCCCCGTACCTTGGCAGACGAGTTGTTGAGCTCGTCCAGCAGGTCGTCCCGCTCGGCCTCGGCCTGGCGGCGCGCGCGGTCGGCCGCGGCCAGCTCCTCGGCGTGCTGCAGCGCCTCCTGCTCCAGCGCCTTGCTAAGAGTGTAGTATGTCCCCGTACCTTGGCAGACGAGTTGTTGAGCTCGTCCAGCAGGTCGTCCCGCTCGGCCTCGGCCTGGCGGCGCGCGCGGTCGGCCGCGGCCAGCTCCTCGGCGTGCTGCAGCGCCTCCTGCTCCAGCGCCTTGCTAAGAGTGTAGTATGTCCCCGTACCTTGGCAGACGAGTTGTTGAGCTCGTCCAGCAGGTCGTCCCGCTCGGCCTCGGCCTGGCGGCGCGCGCGGTCGGCCGCGGCCAGCTCCTCGGCGTGCTGCAGCGCCTCCTGCTCCAGCGCCTTGCTAAGAGTGTAGTATGTCCCCGTACCTTGGCAGACGAGTTGTTGAGCTCGTCCAGCAGGTCGTCCCGCTCGGCCTCGGCCTGGCGGCGCGCGCGGTCGGCCGCGGCCAGCTCCTCGGCGTGCTGCAGCGCCTCCTGCTCCAGCGCCTTGCTAAGAGTGTAGTATGTCCCCGTACCTTGGCAGACGAGTTGTTGAGCTCGTCCAGCAGGTCGTCCCGCTCGGCCTCGGCCTGGCGGCGCGCGCGGTCGGCCGCGGCCAGCTCCTCGGCGTGCTGCAGCGCCTCCTGCTCCAGCGCCTTGCTAAGAGTGTAGTATGTCCCCGTACCTTGGCAGACGAGTTGTTGAGCTCGTCCAGCAGGTCGTCCCGCTCGGCCTCGGCCTGGCGGCGCGCGCGGTCGGCCGCGGCCAGCTCCTCGGCGTGCTGCAGCGCCTCCTGCTCCAGCGCCTTGCTAAGAGTGTAGTATGTCCCCGTACCTTGGCAGACGAGTTGTTGAGCTCGTCCAGCAGGTCGTCCCGCTCGGCCTCGGCCTGGCGGCGCGCGCGGTCGGCCGCGGCCAGCTCCTCGGCGTGCTGCAGCGCCTCCTGCTCCAGCGCCTTGCTAAGAGTGTAGTATGTCCCCGTACCTTGGCAGACGAGTTGTTGAGCTCGTCCAGCAGGTCGTCCCGCTCGGCCTCGGCCTGGCGGCGCGCGCGGTCGGCCGCGGCCAGCTCCTCGGCGTGCTGCAGCGCCTCCTGCTCCAGCGCCTTGCTAAGAGTGTAGTATGTCCCCGTACCTTGGCAGACGAGTTGTTGAGCTCGTCCAGCAGGTCGTCCCGCTCGGCCTCGGCCTGGCGGCGCGCGCGGTCGGCCGCGGCCAGCTCCTCGGCGTGCTGCAGCGCCTCCTGCTCCAGCGCCTTGCTAAGAGTGTAGTATGTCCCCGTACCTTGGCAGACGAGTTGTTGAGCTCGTCCAGCAGGTCGTCCCGCTCGGCCTCGGCCTGGCGGCGCGCGCGGTCGGCCGCGGCCAGCTCCTCGGCGTGCTGCAGCGCCTCCTGCTCCAGCGCCTTGCTAAGAGTGTAGTATGTCCCCGTACCTTGGCAGACGAGTTGTTGAGCTCGTCCAGCAGGTCGTCCCGCTCGGCCTCGGCCTGGCGGCGCGCGCGGTCGGCCGCGGCCAGCTCCTCGGCGTGCTGCAGCGCCTCCTGCTCCAGCGCCTTGCTAAGAGTGTAGTATGTCCCCGTACCTTGGCAGACGAGTTGTTGAGCTCGTCCAGCAGGTCGTCCCGCTCGGCCTCGGCCTGGCGGCGCGCGCGGTCGGCCGCGGCCAGCTCCTCGGCGTGCTGCAGCGCCTCCTGCTCCAGCGCCTTGCTAAGAGTGTAGTATGTCCCCGTACCTTGGCAGACGAGTTGTTGAGCTCGTCCAGCAGGTCGTCCCGCTCGGCCTCGGCCTGGCGGCGCGCGCGGTCGGCCGCGGCCAGCTCCTCGGCGTGCTGCAGCGCCTCCTGCTCCAGCGCCTTGCTAAGAGTGTAGTATGTCCCCGTACCTTGGCAGACGAGTTGTTGAGCTCGTCCAGCAGGTCGTCCCGCTCGGCCTCGGCCTGGCGGCGCGCGCGGTCGGCCGCGGCCAGCTCCTCGGCGTGCTGCAGCGCCTCCTGCTCCAGCGCCTTGCTAAGAGTGTAGTATGTCCCCGTACCTTGGCAGACGAGTTGTTGAGCTCGTCCAGCAGGTCGTCCCGCTCGGCCTCGGCCTGGCGGCGCGCGCGGTCGGCCGCGGCCAGCTCCTCGGCGTGCTGCAGCGCCTCCTGCTCCAGCGCCTTGCTAAGAGTGTAGTATGTCCCCGTACCTTGGCAGACGAGTTGTTGAGCTCGTCCAGCAGGTCGTCCCGCTCGGCCTCGGCCTGGCGGCGCGCGCGGTCGGCCGCGGCCAGCTCCTCGGCGTGCTGCAGCGCCTCCTGCTCCAGCGCCTTGCTAAGAGTGTAGTATGTCCCCGTACCTTGGCAGACGAGTTGTTGAGCTCGTCCAGCAGGTCGTCCCGCTCGGCCTCGGCCTGGCGGCGCGCGCGGTCGGCCGCGGCCAGCTCCTCGGCGTGCTGCAGCGCCTCCTGCTCCAGCGCCTTGCCGCGCCGCTCGGCGTCCCTGGCGGCGGCGGCGGCCTCCTCGCGGCCGGCGCGCGCCTCCTCGGCCTCGCGCGCGGCTTCCTTCAACTGTTGTTGAAGTTTCTTGACCTGTTTGGCTGCGTCTTCTTTCACCTGGAAGGGAAAATATTGAGTTCGAACATTAACGCTTTTATAGGCATAACTACTACCACTAGAGTAGTAGTTATCTTGTTCGATGGTTGAGCTCACGATGGCTGACGTATGCTTTTAGCAGACATGAATTTAGCTGTGTTCTCTTTCGACATTTGTGGACTATATCTCTTGCGTAGTCGATTAATCTATGTTAAAATTGGCTTGATCAGGACGATATCAATATATTCTTAAATTAAGAATCTCAGATAATTTTCACACAGCACAGTTTTCATATCAATATATCAGCATTTTACCTGCGCCAGGCCAGCCAATTTAGTACACAAATAGCAATCATATATCATGCAATCATACTTTTATCAATAAACATCAAATCAGTTATCAGTGTATCAATCAGCATCAACTCAAGGTGTAAGGTCCCTAAACCATACATTGCCATTTACTTAATTATCAACTTAAGCGGATATGTGGTCTTAGTTGATTTTTGTGTGATATAACAGACATTCAGTTTGTTGTTCCAAAATCTGTGATTCTAGCATGAAGCCTACGTAGCTGACCTTATTAGCAAGATGCAGGGCTTGTTCAGCATCCTTGAGGTCTGCGTCCAACTTCTTGCGCATGGCCAGCACGGCCGCGCGCTGCTTACGTTCCTCTTCCAGTTCACCTTCCAAGTCGCGCAGCTGTTTCACGATGCCGCGGCGTTTCTCCTCGCCTTGCTCTTCCTTGGCCTGCGAATGAGAGATATAAAGTAAATAAGGCAGTAAATTGTTGAAATAATATTAATTTCAGTTTAGAAAACTACTAATGACCCTCAGGATTTGGAATGTATGAAATTTATTCGAAGCTATTCAGTGTAATACACCCGGCAGGCAGTGCCATAGCACATCAAGCTTTAGTTAGAAACAGTCATCCGCTGTCTATATGCCTTTTGAGTTTTCGTGTCATCCGCTTGACAACACAAATATTCGCCATATTTTAGTATGCATGTGCAGTAATATCCAGTTTAGCTCGTCCGTACCTGCAGGTCCCTCTCGAACTGCGCGCGCATGGCCTGCATGTTGACCTCGAGGCGCAGCTTGGCGTCCTCGGTGAGCTGCAGGTCGTCCTCGATCTCCTCGTTCTGCGCCTTCAGCTCGGCCAGCTGCGACTCGAGCGCGCGCTTGGCCTTCTCCAGCTCGTGCACGTTCTTATCGGCCGTGCCCTGCGTGTTGGCGAGCTCGTCCAGCTCTGACTGCAGGAGGCGCTTCGTGCGTTCTAGTTCTTCGACCTGTGGAGGAAACTTATGTTAGAAACCATTTTGTTCTGGGGTTACTTTGGCAGCGGTAAAGGTCATGATTTACGAGTTGGTTGTAAGTTTCAACGCTGGCGTACACTTAAAATTGTACAGTTTATTTCATTATTACTGCTCTAATAACTAAAAAATCGTGAAGAAACCGAAATATGTATCTTTGTACCAAAAACTGGATGAAATACAGCATCTTTTTCCGTGATAATGAGCACTCACAGAAAGCAGGACTGAGTTCATGCAGTGGAAACATTTTGTCAACTTGTATTCTAGACTGCTATAGTATCCAGAAGTAGAAAGAGTCAGAAGTCCCGCAGACACAGCGTTATAGTCGTGGTACGGAAAATTGCTAACGTTTTATCTTTCTCTTCTCTTTCCTATGTTCTCTTAATTTAAAACTTTTTCTAAATTATGAAAAGTGCCTTACCTTCTCAGCAGCAGTGTCTAGCTCCCGTGTGAGTGAGAGAACGCGTGTCTCCTTGTCTCTCGCGTCTCTCTCAGCCGCGTCACGTTCGGCCGCGTATCGCTCAGCGATCGCACGCTCTTCTGACACCACCTGCGATAAATAACAACAAGATGCATAAAATTAAACTGTTAAAATATAACATGTAATTTTGTTTTTATGCTCCAAGAAATGACGTAGGTTAAGGTTACTCTTGTAATAGAAACCTTACACAAAAGATCTCATACCAATTTATTTCAAAGTTAAATTGAAACAAGCATAATCAATAATATTTCTAGCTAAGACGGCAAATAAAAAGGGTTATTCCACAGTACTAAAATTTTTCACAAGCAAAAAAGTTCTCTTAAAAAATACGAGAAATATAGTTAGTATCTCCTCTCCAGATATTGTTTTTATTTTGTTCAACTATCACATTATAAATCCAGTGAGTTTTACTACAGTATCATGTAAAAATGTACGGTACCTTGTCGAAGCTCTTCTGTTTCTTCTCCAGCTCCATAACCTTAGCTCGCTGCGCCTCCAGCTCAATGTTAGTATCTTCTAGTTCAGCCTGGACCTTCTTTTTACCTGAAAGATACAAGAATGTATAAAAACAATTATTTGTGAACATTTTGATGCCTCTAATTTCAATTTCAATCTGCATCCAACCTTCACACTTGAATTACAAAACTGTTCTTTGATTAGCAGATGTGCGCGAGGATGTACCGTCAAATCACAATGTAGGGGGTCTACCCTTTATAGCAGAACTTTTTATGTTATAATATTATTTTGCATAACAGCGGATAGCTTATACTTCATTTCTCAGAAAATCGCTTGGCACATACACTCACTTATCATACATTCAAAACTCATAATATCATCATGCTCCTCAGCTCGCGGGCCGCCTAGCCCCTCCGCGCCTACGTGGGTTTAAATTACACTCTAGGGGTAGGGCAGACAAGACTACGTGAAGTCGGTTTTGCAGCGATTCGTTTCTGTCACTAACTTTTGAAGCACAACGTAATTGACTTTTGACAATATTTTAAATTTCATTTATGGTTAAAAATGCAATTTTATAGAAATGGCAATATGCCTAATAAAATTATTCCAAATGAAATTCTGCCATCTTCATAGTATTCCAAGTGTAATTGTCGCTCTAAATAAACGTTATGCTAAACGAAATTCTGCGGAATTTTAACTTTGTCAAAGGTAATTATGCCAAATAAAATTCTGCCATCTTAAAAGTATGCCATTGTAAATTCGGACATAAAAACATTCGGCCAAACAATAATTATATTATATAATTTTTATGCCTTGCAATTATTCGTTTAAGGAAGTTTATGCCAAGTGTGTTATGCCAAATAAATTTCGGACCATCAAGATTCTGCCAGATAGCACCCCAATGTAGGCAGTTGTGGTCGGTGAGCCTAAATAGCAACAACCTACCACAAGTTGATGTACGGTCGATACGAGATGAAGAAGACCATAAGTTGACAACAGCGGCTTTCACAAAGTAGGGGTCAGTTTTTTTGGTATTATTGAAGCATTTCAGAACTTTTTTATGTGGAAATTCCTTTTGGTTAACCATTGTCTGAAGAATGCAGAGAGATAAGTTGAACTACCATGGTGTGTAGATTTATGGCACAACTTCTTTGTAGGTATATTGGTGTGTGCAAGGTATATTGGCGTGTGCTAGCTGACATATGACTATTAATTTAAATTATGTTTTGTGTTGCATAATGTGAATTATTTTGCATATAAGATCATTTCTTTTCTAACTGAACAGACAGCAGTGCTACTGGGGATTATGTTGCGCCACTTCTTCTTCCCAACTAAAGCACTAGGAAGTGGTGAAGAGTGGGCGTTTTGGCGGACTGTCTTATGTAATTGTGACGTTCGAAAAGTGCTGATTCCCAGCCTAGTTTGAATAAATGACTTTTGAATTTGAATTTGTAATTGTCAAGTGAAAATTTCGTTGTGCCCTATCCGCACGCTCAGTGAGGACAGACAGTACTGTCCCCGACTACTCACTCTTGTCCAGCTTGTCGTTGGCCTGCTGCAGCTCGTCGATCTGCCGGTGCAGCGCCTCCACGTCCTTGCTGAGCTTCTTGCGCTGTTCCTCAAGCGCTGCAGCGTTCTCCGCCTCTTCCTCGGCCTTCTTCTTCGCGTCCACTACTTGTTGGGTAAGGGCTATGACCTGGGGAAATCGGTTTTAGATTAAAAGCGAGTCTTTATGCAACAATTTTCAGTTGAGTCTTCTTTCGAATCAGCTAAATGCTGCCAATAGTAAAGGTACACACAATGGCGCCAAAAATTAAGCAATTGACTTTATATATTTACATTTCTATTTTCATTTTTATTTTTCTAGCATATGAATGTTAACCATGCGATATTATATTTTTTTGTAAAAAGTTGACAAACATGCTGACGGTCCACTCGGTGAGAATTGATTACCGTCGCATTTATTAAACACCGTGACTGGCAATTAGTTTAAAATTGAACAAAATTATAGAGTCTCTTTTGCCTCTAAATCAAAAGGTTTGACTTGAATTATATCTTTAAAATAAATATAAAATTAAAAGCAACACTGCTACACGACAGAATAAAGTATTGTGGTACTCTATTAGAATATAAGGTTTCACATGTTACTCACTTGTTTCTCAAAGTTCTTCTTCGCTTCCTCTTCCTCCTCGAGCTGGTCTCGTGCTTGCTCCAGCTGTTGTTCGATGTTACGCAGCTTGGTCTGTAGAGACAGCTTCTGTTTCGTCTCCTCTTCAAGTAAAGCCTGCGAGCAATAACATAATTTTTAATATAAATGTTAAAAATCTTAATTTTACTCACTGAAAGACAACGCACTTACGAAACCGCTGCGTCAAGAACCAGGCAATTTTTTACAAGTGAGCACTACAGAAGGATTTATGAAAATTAAAAAAAGGGGTTAAATAGGCGATGATAGATATGCCTTGAGCTATAGATAGTGTACATGTGCCTCGGTGAGCTGCGCGCCCACAGTGGCGGCGTGCTTGGGGCGGAGGCCTTGAGCTATAGATAGTGTACCTGTGCCTCGGTGAGCTGCGCGCCCACAGTGGCGGCGTGCTTGGGGCGGAGGCCTTGAGCTATAGATAGTGTACCTGTGCCTCGGTGAGCTGCGCGCCCACAGTGGCGGCGTGCTTGGCGGCGGCGGAGGCCTTGAGCTATAGATAGTGTACCTGTGCCTCGGTGAGCTGCGCGCCCACAGTGGCGGCGTGCTTGGGGCGGAGGCCTTGAGCTATAGATAGTGTACCTGTGCCTCGGTGAGCTGCGCGCCCACAGTGGCGGCGTGCTTGGGGCGGAGGCCTTGAGCTATAGATAGTGCCTACCTGTGCCTCGGTGAGCTGCGCGCCCACAGTGGCGGCGTGCTTGGGGCGGAGGCCTTGAGCTATAGATAGTGTACCTGTGCCTCGGTGAGCTGCGCGCCCACAGTGGCGGCGTGCTTGGGGCGGAGGCCTTGAGCTATAGATAGTGTACCTGTGCCTCGGTGAGCTGCGCGCCCACAGTGGCGGCGTGCTTGGCGGCGGCGGAGGCCTTGAGCTATAGATAGTGTACCTGTGCCTCGGTGAGCTGCGCGCCCACAGTGGCGGCGTGCTTGGGGCGGAGGCCTTGAGCTATAGATAGTGTACCTGTGCCTCGGTGAGCTGCGCGCCCACAGTGGCGGCGTGCTTGGCGGCGGCGGAGGCCTTGAGCTATAGATAGTGTACCTGTGCCTCGGTGAGCTGCGCGCCCACAGTGGCGGCGTGCTTGGGGCGGAGGCCTTGAGCTATAGATAGTGTACCTGTGCCTCGGTGAGCTGCGCGCCCACAGTGGCGGCGTGCTTGGGGCGGAGGCCTTGAGCTATAGATAGTGTACCTGTGCCTCGGTGAGCTGCGCGCCCACAGTGGCGGCGTGCTTGGGGCGGAGGCCTTGAGCTATAGATAGTGTACCTGTGCCTCGGTGAGCTGCGCGCCCACAGTGGCGGCGTGCTTGGGGCGGAGGCCTTGAGCTATAGATAGTGCCTACCTGTGCCTCGGTGAGCTGCGCGCCCACAGTGGCGGCGTGCTTGGGGCGGAGGCCTTGAGCTATAGATAGTGTACCTGTGCCTCGGTGAGCTGCGCGCCCACAGTGGCGGCGTGCTTGGGGCGGAGGCCTTGAGCTATAGATAGTGTACCTGTGCCTCGGTGAGCTGCGCGCCCACAGTGGCGGCGTGCTTGGCGGCGGCGGAGGCCTTGAGCTATAGATAGTGTACCTGTGCCTCGGTGAGCTGCGCGCCCACAGTGGCGGCGTGCTTGGGGCGGAGGCCTTGAGCTATAGATAGTGTACCTGTGCCTCGGTGAGCTGCGCGCCCACAGTGGCGGCGTGCTTGGGGCGGAGGCCTTGAGCTATAGATAGTGCCTACCTGTGCCTCGGTGAGCTGCGCGCCCACAGTGGCGGCGTGCTTGGGGCGGAGGCCTTGAGCTATAGATAGTGTACCTGTGCCTCGGTGAGCTGCGCGCCCACAGTGGCGGCGTGCTTGGGGCGGAGGCCTTGAGCTATAGATAGTGTACCTGTGCCTCGGTGAGCTGCGCGCCCACAGTGGCGGCGTGCTTGGCGGCGGCGGAGGCCTTGAGCTATAGATAGTGTACCTGTGCCTCGGTGAGCTGCGCGCCCACAGTGGCGGCGTGCTTGGGGCGGAGGCCTTGAGCTATAGATAGTGTACCTGTGCCTCGGTGAGCTGCGCGCCCACAGTGGCGGCGTGCTTGGCGGCGGCGGAGGCCTTGAGCTATAGATAGTGTACCTGTGCCTCGGTGAGCTGCGCGCCCACAGTGGCGGCGTGCTTGGGGCGGAGGCCTTGAGCTATAGATAGTGTACCTGTGCCTCGGTGAGCTGCGCGCCCACAGTGGCGGCGTGCTTGGGGCGGAGGCCTTGAGCTATAGATAGTGTACCTGTGCCTCGGTGAGCTGCGCGCCCACAGTGGCGGCGTGCTTGGGGCGGAGGCCTTGAGCTATAGATAGTGTACCTGTGCCTCGGTGAGCTGCGCGCCCACAGTGGCGGCGTGCTTGGGGCGGAGGCCTTGAGCTATAGATAGTGCCTACCTGTGCCTCGGTGAGCTGCGCGCCCACAGTGGCGGCGTGCTTGGGGCGGAGGCCTTGAGCTATAGATAGTGTACCTGTGCCTCGGTGAGCTGCGCGCCCACAGTGGCGGCGTGCTTGGGGCGGAGGCCTTGAGCTATAGATAGTGTACCTGTGCCTCGGTGAGCTGCGCGCCCACAGTGGCGGCGTGCTTGGGGCGGAGGCCTTGAGCTATAGATAGTGTACCTGTGCCTCGGTGAGCTGCGCGCCCACAGTGGCGGCGTGCTTGGGGCGGAGGCCTTGAGCTATAGATAGTGTACCTGTGCCTCGGTGAGCTGCGCGCCCACAGTGGCGGCGTGCTTGGGGCGGAGGCCTTGAGCTATAGATAGTGTACCTGTGCCTCGGTGAGCTGCGCGCCCACAGTGGCGGCGTGCTTGGGGCGGAGGCCTTGAGCTATAGATAGTGTACCTGTGCCTCGGTGAGCTGCGCGCCCACAGTGGCGGCGTGCTTGGGGCGGAGGCCTTGAGCTATAGATAGTGTACCTGTGCCTCGGTGAGCTGCGCGCCCACAGTGGCGGCGTGCTTGGGGCGGAGGCCTTGAGCTATAGATAGTGTACCTGTGCCTCGGTGAGCTGCGCGCCCACAGTGGCGGCGTGCTTGGCGGCGGCGGAGGCCTTGAGCTATAGATAGTGTACCTGTGCCTCGGTGAGCTGCGCGCCCACAGTGGCGGCGTGCTTGGCGGCGGCGGAGGCCTTGAGCTATAGATAGTGTACCTGTGCCTCGGTGAGCTGCGCGCCCACAGTGGCGGCGTGCTTGGGGCGGAGGCCTTGAGCTATAGATAGTGTACCTGTGCCTCGGTGAGCTGCGCGCCCACAGTGGCGGCGTGCTTGGGGCGGAGGCCTTGAGCTATAGATAGTGTACCTGTGCCTCGGTGAGCTGCGCGCCCACAGTGGCGGCGTGCTTGGCGGCGGCGGAGGCCTTGAGCTATAGATAGTGTACCTGTGCCTCGGTGAGCTGCGCGCCCACAGTGGCGGCGTGCTTGGCGGCGGCGGAGGCCTTGAGCTATAGATAGTGTACCTGTGCCTCGGTGAGCTGCGCGCCCACAGTGGCGGCGTGCTTGGGGCGGAGGCCTTGAGCTATAGATAGTGTACCTGTGCCTCGGTGAGCTGCGCGCCCACAGTGGCGGCGTGCTTGGGGCGGAGGCCTTGAGCTATAGATAGTGTACCTGTGCCTCGGTGAGCTGCGCGCCCACAGTGGCGGCGTGCTTGGGGCGGAGGCCTTGAGCTATAGATAGTGTACCTGTGCCTCGGTGAGCTGCGCGCCCACAGTGGCGGCGTGCTTGGCGGCGGCGGAGGCCTTGAGCTATAGATAGTGTACCTGTGCCTCGGTGAGCTGCGCGCCCACAGTGGCGGCGTGCTTGGCGGCGGCGGAGGCCTTGAGCTATAGATAGTGTACCTGTGCCTCGGTGAGCTGCGCGCCCACAGTGGCGGCGTGCTTGGCGGCGGCGGAGGCCTTGAGCTATAGATAGTGTACCTGTGCCTCGGTGAGCTGCGCGCCCACAGTGGCGGCGTGCTTGGGGCGGAGGCCTTGAGCTATAGATAGTGTACCTGTGCCTCGGTGAGCTGCGCGCCCACAGTGGCGGCGTGCTTGGGGCGGAGGCCTTGAGCTATAGATAGTGTACCTGTGCCTCGGTGAGCTGCGCGCCCACAGTGGCGGCGTGCTTGGCGGCGGCGGAGGCCTTGAGCTATAGATAGTGTACCTGTGCCTCGGTGAGCTGCGCGCCCACAGTGGCGGCGTGCTTGGGGCGGAGGCCTTGAGCTATAGATAGTGTACCTGTGCCTCGGTGAGCTGCGCGCCCACAGTGGCGGCGTGCTTGGGGCGGAGGCCTTGAGCTATAGATAGTGTACCTGTGCCTCGGTGAGCTGCGCGCCCACAGTGGCGGCGTGCTTGGGGCGGAGGCCTTGAGCTATAGATAGTGTACCTGTGCCTCGGTGAGCTGCGCGCCCACAGTGGCGGCGTGCTTGGCGGCGGCGGAGGCCTTGAGCTATAGATAGTGTACCTGTGCCTCGGTGAGCTGCGCGCCCACAGTGGCGGCGTGCTTGGCGGCGGCGGAGGCCTTGAGCTATAGATAGTGTACCTGTGCCTCGGTGAGCTGCGCGCCCACAGTGGCGGCGTGCTTGGGGCGGAGGCCTTGAGCTATAGATAGTGTACCTGTGCCTCGGTGAGCTGCGCGCCCACAGTGGCGGCGTGCTTGGCGGCGGCGGAGGCCTTGAGCTATAGATAGTGTACCTGTGCCTCGGTGAGCTGCGCGCCCACAGTGGCGGCGTGCTTGGCGGCGGCGGAGGCCTTGAGCTATAGATAGTGTACCTGTGCCTCGGTGAGCTGCGCGCCCACAGTGGCGGCGTGCTTGGGGCGGAGGCCTTGAGCTATAGATAGTGTACCTGTGCCTCGGTGAGCTGCGCGCCCACAGTGGCGGCGTGCTTGGGGCGGAGGCCTTGAGCTATAGATAGTGTACCTGTGCCTCGGTGAGCTGCGCGCCCACAGTGGCGGCGTGCTTGGGGCGGAGGCCTTGAGCTATAGATAGTGTACCTGTGCCTCGGTGAGCTGCGCGCCCACAGTGGCGGCGTGCTTGGCGGCGGCGGAGGCCTTGAGCTATAGATAGTGTACCTGTGCCTCGGTGAGCTGCGCGCCCACAGTGGCGGCGTGCTTGGGGCGGAGGCCTTGAGCTATAGATAGTGTACCTGTGCCTCGGTGAGCTGCGCGCCCACAGTGGCGGCGTGCTTGGGGCGGAGGCCTTGAGCTATAGATAGTGTACCTGTGCCTCGGTGAGCTGCGCGCCCACAGTGGCGGCGTGCTTGGGGCGGAGGCCTTGAGCTATAGATAGTGTACCTGTGCCTCGGTGAGCTGCGCGCCCACAGTGGCGGCGTGCTTGGGGCGGAGGCCTTGAGCTATAGATAGTGTACCTGTGCCTCGGTGAGCTGCGCGCCCACAGTGGCGGCGTGCTTGGCGGCGGCGGAGGCCTTGAGCTATAGATAGTGTACCTGTGCCTCGGTGAGCTGCGCGCCCACAGTGGCGGCGTGCTTGGGGCGGAGGCCTTGAGCTATAGATAGTGTACCTGTGCCTCGGTGAGCTGCGCGCCCACAGTGGCGGCGTGCTTGGGGCGGAGGCCTTGAGCTATAGATAGTGTACCTGTGCCTCGGTGAGCTGCGCGCCCACAGTGGCGGCGTGCTTGGGGCGGAGGCCTTGAGCTATAGATAGTGTACCTGTGCCTCGGTGAGCTGCGCGCCCACAGTGGCGGCGTGCTTGGGGCGGAGGCCTTGAGCTATAGATAGTGTACCTGTGCCTTGGTGAGCTGCGCGCCCACAGTGGCGGCGTGCTTGGGGCGGAGGCCTTGAGCTATAGATAGTGTACCTGTGCCTCGGTGAGCTGCGCGCCCACAGTGGCGGCGTGCTTGGCGGCGGCGGAGGCCTTGAGCTATAGATAGTGTACCTGTGCCTCGGTGAGCTGCGCGCCCACAGTGGCGGCGTGCTTGGCGGCGGCGGAGGCCTTGAGCTATAGATAGTGTACCTGTGCCTCGGTGAGCTGCGCGCCCACAGTGGCGGCGTGCTTGGGGCGGAGGCCTTGAGCTATAGATAGTGTACCTGTGCCTCGGTGAGCTGCGCGCCCACAGTGGCGGCGTGCTTGGGGCGGAGGCCTTGAGCTATAGATAGTGTACCTGTGCCTCGGTGAGCTGCGCGCCCACAGTGGCGGCGTGCTTGGGGCGGAGGCCTTGAGCTATAGATAGTGTACCTGTGCCTCGGTGAGCTGCGCGCCCACAGTGGCGGCGTGCTTGGGGCGGAGGCCTTGAGCTATAGATAGTGTACCTGTGCCTCGGTGAGCTGCGCGCCCACAGTGGCGGCGTGCTTGGGGCGGAGGCCTTGAGCTATAGATAGTGTACCTGTGCCTCGGTGAGCTGCGCGCCCACAGTGGCGGCGTGCTTGGGGCGGAGGCCTTGAGCTATAGATAGTGTACCTGTGCCTCGGTGAGCTGCGCGCCCACAGTGGCGGCGTGCTTGGCGGCGGCGGAGGCCTTGAGCTATAGATAGTGTACCTGTGCCTCGGTGAGCTGCGCGCCCACAGTGGCGGCGTGCTTGGCGGCGGCGGAGGCCTTGAGCTCGGCGTGCTCCAGCTGGCCGGCGGCCGCCTCGGCCTCGCTCTGCAGGCGGACGCATTTCTCTTGTATTTCCGACCTACAAACACAAACAGTTCATAATATAATATTAATTTAAAATGCCCAATTCAGGTGAAACAAAGATCGGTTAACATTATTGTAATCATAAGCATACTTGATGAAAAAACTTATGCTAAAAAACATTATTGTCAGAAATCCTAAACATCCACTTCTTCAATATGCGCTGCGCCTGTCGAAGGTATATTTAAAGTCTGATAAGTGTAGTTTATATCCGCCTGTCCGAGTGGGCAATAAAAATCGTGTACGCCGTTTTACACACATTTGCACTGCTTACAATGTGATTTCAGATTTACACATTCAGCTTCTGGGGTAACTTTTTACTTAAGACTTGACTTATAAGAAGTTTATCCTTCGTGAAAACCTTATATCGTACTTCCAAACACAAGGTCAGTGTTTGGCAGTAGGTGCGTAGGATGTAAGGCATTTCTTTGCACGTTTTTTTTTTTTCAAATTTATGATTAAACTGAATTTAATATTGGGTTAACTTTACTACGGGTTTACGAGGTTAAGGTATAATACCTGGTCCTCTCCACGTCCTGCAGCTTGGCCACGAGGTCCGTGAGCTGCGCCTCGGCCTGCTTGCGTCGTCTCTCTCCGTCAGCTCGCGCCGCGCTTGCGCTCTTCAGTTCAGTAGCGAGGTCCGCGTTCTCCGCTTCAAGCGATTGCTTCGCTTTTTCAAGAGCTGGAAATTAAAGGTGAGACTTTTGTACCACTCGTAAAACTCGAAAATTTGAGGTTGAACACCGATTTCATTGACAAATGCGTCTGACTGGAGTCACTGGAAGACAGTTCCATTCAAACCTGTGTGGTTCTTGTCTCAAAAGAATATTTCAGACACTATTAATAATTTGTAGAATAAAATAAATATATTTTATTTCACATAGGTGAACGAGCCGAGCGAGCATAGCGAGCGGTGCCGCGGTAGCGGCCGGCGAAATGCCAGGGTCCGTTTAGGCACAAGAGAATGTAATGTTTTGGGAATGTTGTGTTTTACAGCGATCTAACCTCGACAATCAAACAAAATACCAAGTGACGTGACTTAGTAACAGTGACAATGAAAATCCAATGCTTGCGGCACTTTGGCCGGGCCGAGGCGGTGTTACTAGGGTGCCTGTAGTGGCACTTTATCCGATAGGGATAGAGTGCCACTGGTGGCACTCTATACACTGCCAATATTTTATTCCGAATTTCGTTGTTCCGATTTTCAAAAGTCCGAATTTCATAATCCCTAAGAATTATATAATGTCTATTATTAAAAATCACGAATTTCATTTTACCGAAAGTCGTAAATACGATTTGTTTGGTTTCCGATTTTCATATGTTCGAGGAATCAAATGCTCGATGGGTTCTCGGTCCGAAAAACGACATTCCGATTTTCAATACTTCGAATAAACTACTAAAATTAGGATTCTGATTCTGATTCAATTAGTATAATACGAGTATTAAGTTACGCATTATAAATTAAAAACTCATAGTTTTTAATTTAAAAACGTCTACTTTGGTCCCCTCTATTATTGGTGAATCATTTAGGTTAGGTTAGTATAGATCAGTGACCATTAACGCACGAAGGCGAGCGACCGTAGGGAGCGTGACGCGGTAGCGGCCGCCGAGCGCCAGATTCCCTCTATTGTTGGTGAATCATTTGGGTTAGGTTAGGTTAAATCAGTGACCATTAACTTAACGCGCGAAGGCGAGCGACCGTAGGGAGCGTGCCGTGGCAGCGGCCGCCGAGTGCCAGATCCCCTCTATTGTTGGTGAATCATTTGGGTTAGGTTAGATTAGTGACCATTAACGCGCGAAGGCGAGCGAGTCGAGCGGCCGTAGGGAGCGTGCCGCGGCAGCGGCCGCCGAGCGCCAGATCCCCTCTATTGTTGGTGAATCATTTGGGTTAGGTTAGGTTAGATTTGTGACCATTAACGCGCGAAGGCGAGCGAGTCGAGCGACCGTAGGGAGCGTGCCGCGGCAGCGGTCGCCGAGCGCCAGATCCCCTCTATTGTTGGTGAATCATTTCGGTTAGGTTAGGTTAAATCAGTGACCATTAACTTAACGCGCGAAGGCGAGCGACCGTAGGGAGCGTGCCGCGGCAGCGGTCGCCGAGCGCCAGATCCCCTTTATTGTTGGTGAATCATATGGGTTAGGTTGGAACTGTGACCAGTGTGTTTTGTTGTCTTGCTTTTCAGTTTTACAAGGCGTTTTTATTTCGGAATTCTAATTAAGCCGTACTTTAATAATCGGAATTTGTATTTTTGATGTTTCGAATTATCATTAATTCGGACTTTTTGTTATTCGATGTATTGAAACTCGGTATTTTGAGAATAGTAATTTAACGTTAGGAATACTGAAATTTTGGAATTATAAAAATAGGATTAATGATAAATCAGAGTTGTTATATTAGGGATTTTGAATCATTCGGAATTCTGATAATCGGTATTTGTGACTTTCGGAATAAAGGTTTTCGTATTTATGTAGTGTACCCATTGAAAAGAGTCGGTATAAAACTTCACGGTTACTCTTATAAAAATAAATGGCTTTTGCAATATTTTCAAACTACAGCATTAAGGGTCCGGAACACGGCTCGCAACTGCAAGTCGAGATGGGACGAAAATGCGTTTGGAATATTGTTATCTCTGTTCTGTTGTGTTGTTGTTGTTCTCTGTGTCTGTTGTGTGTTGTTAGAGTTGTTACGAGCTATCGGAATTTATGATTTTGGATGTTTCGTAATACCAAAAATTATGAATGAAAACTTAATATTCTTTCATAATTTTTCTATACTTTGTAAATTGATAATATAAGGTATGCTCCTACCGAAATAATATTCCAAATATTGTTGTTTATAATGCAGAAAAAACAGTATGAAAACATGTCATTTAGCTATAAAAATGTGCGAAATTCAATTCACCTAAACTTCAAATTAGGTAAGATTTTGAAAAAAAAAAAGATGTCCAAGCCTAGATAAATACTGTCAAAATCCGAATATTAACATAATATGATGGAAATATGCTCAAATTGCAAATTATTTAGGTATTACGTTTGTATGGACAATTCAAGGGTCACCGCCGTCTTAATAGGTATGGGAGGACAGTGTCGGCCTGTCCACAAGTACCAGGTCCTTAAGGGTATGCTAGTCGGTCATTCTTTCATACAAACGTAGTATCGTGATTAAACGTCTGTTTGACGGTTCACGTTCAAAACTAAACATTAAATCAATTTCTCTTGTCATTATCTAGCCCTGTATGGAAGCAGAATTGGAAAAAAATATTGGTTTGGGAGTTATGAGCTGTCGAAACTTCCATATTTCAACTCTTAATTTTAACTGGTGTTTGCGCGTAAATAAATAACTTATGTAGTTAGAAAATAGAAAAATAGAAACCATACAGGGATAGATAATTTATTCAATCATTCAAATTATTTTATTTTGAGTAAATACATTAAGTCGTTTTTTCATAATATCTATACGCCCAAAGGTCTGTTCATGACATTTACGCGCTCGTTTTAGTTATTAATCATTGTCTATTTCACTAAATAAATAAATCAATAAAAATAGATAACTAAATACTTAATAAAAAAAAGTAAAGAAATTAATATTTAGACTAGTTAGCATGCATATTAGTAACGCCCACCAACGAGTTCGAGCCGTCGGCTAGTGTACCCAAAGACATTAAATTATGTGTAGTGTACCCTTAACAAAATAGAAAATGGGCTACAAATGTACAATCTACACCCTATAACCTGTGAACACAAATCAATTTATTAGGTTTGTTTTTTTTGAATACCTTTCCATAAAAAGGAGTCCCGGTTCCTGCGTTCTTGCCCAGGACTATTGCACATGTGTTGCCAGTACTCACGAGCGGAACTAAACGAGGTAACATCCTCGCACGGACACGTCAAGTTCTCCACTTCAAAGTTATCGTCCTTAGATAAACCTAACTTTCCGCTCTTCTGCTTACGCTCCTTTACACACGCCATACGAACATATTAATGTATAATAAAATATAAGTACTAAAATATTGCATAAAATTTTTATTCGTATATACAAAAGCTAGAAAACATATTTTTGTAATTATTTGTTCGAATTTCGAAGCTGGTAGGTAAAATATTTTTTTGAATATAATTTTTGGCTGTCATTGTCATTTATTAGTTTTATAAGGAAGAGGTTTTGGTCGTTTGATTAAACCTATAGTCGTGGACCTATTTTCCTTGTGAAAACTGTATTTAAAAACGCGAAACTCATAACGGTGCTTCCAGATATGTTTTTTTGTCTGTACTTAGCTCAGTTCTGTATAAGCGTCGCGATCCACAAACTCTGGACGTATGTAGTATCGTATCGCCATAGAACTTGGCGAAAAACCAACTCGCGATGGATCGGAGCGTACCTGTATCCGTATCGAGCCGCCGGGCTACCGTACCGTATCAAAAGGGCGTCCAAACTAGAGATGATGAATATAACCATCAACCATTAAATTTAACTAATATTTAAAATTAACCATGATATTCAATAAATAAAATTAACATTAACGAATAAAAATATCATATCAACTTCTTCGGCGCAAAATTGGCAAGGACGAATATTTCTCTGTCTCGCTCGAACAACGCGCTGTCTCTCGCTCTCTCGGGTTGACCTTCGGAGCGGCAACGCAGTGTCGTCAGTGTCGTAGAAATATTTATTCCGTTACGTGCATTCAATTGTATGTTCTATCTTTGTTACGTTAAAACACATTTACTGTTGGAGATATTTTATTCTAAAGGAAGTTGTTGATATTTTTAACCAATATTTCGGTCGGTTAATGGTTGATTTTTGATATAAGTTTATTTTATTAGTTAGTTTTGATATTTTACTCAAATAACAAAGTCGCGTCGTTGCATTGTTGTCGTTTTTTTTGTTTTACAAAATGCCGAGACGAAATAATGATACGTGGAACCATTTCGATAGGGTCGTGGGGGTGGAAAAAGTCGCAACTTGTTAATTTAACTAAACTAGCACTTGTTAAAAATATTCGATTATCTAATCGAGATAAATGCTAGTCAGTCCTAAGCCTGTTAAAGTATGAAGGGAAGTTTAACTTAACAATTTCAACATGCCTAATGCATGTTGAAATTGTTAAGTTAATAGAATATTCAACTTTTCAACATGTTGCAGATACTTGAATAAAAATATTAACTAATATTTTCAACCAATAAAAATATCGATATTTTTATTTAACCATTAACCATTAACCAATAAATAATTTCAACCAATATTCTCATCTCTAGTCCAAACTAGTGTTTTTGGATCGCGACACTGATACGGAACGGGGTTCGGTACGGACAAAAGAACATATCTGGACGCAATTTAACGTTTTTCCGACAGTCGCAGGCGATCACTTTTGAAGACGTAACAGCCTTATAAGATACGGAAGTTGATGAGATCAGACGGATCTGAAGGTCCTGACCATGTAGCAAAAATATACATGAATATTAACTTGCATAAAGGTGTGCGAGTAGCTTGCATGCCATTATGCCATAATAACTTTTGATAGGTGAATGTCACAATAGCATGCAAGGTACAGTGCTACAACGATCTTTTGGCGCTTGATTGACTTTGACATTGAACATTTGCGAAATGAGTACAGACATTTTATTGACTTTTAGCCACACGCCAAAAGAACCTTGTCGAACCGAGCGCTCGGTGCGGTAGGTACCGATAGTGAACACAGTGCTATATGAATTTATACAAAGCAAAACATAATCCGTTGCGTGCCGTGCGTGCGTTGCGGCCGGTGCGGACCATTGGACTTTTACCTTAACCCGTGAGAAGGCGCGCTATGAGCAATTTACTCACACAAAAATTTAAACCAAAATTTTTTGGTGATACCAACGCTCTAACGTCTCAAGCGCCTAGGTACCTTCCTAACTATTCATCCCCTTTCCCCTGACGCAACTCTCATACCGGTCAGTTCTGTTGTGACCTTGCAGCGAAGTGTTTTTGGAAGCCGCGTACCATCGTGCGGTAATTTGCTCATCACGCGCCTATCCGTGTAAGTGTTTATTGGTGGCGCTTGAGCTGGTTAAACCACATATTTCACGTCTGATTGGCATGGAGAACATATCGTCAGATCTCAAGTTCCTAAGGAAGTGATTTGTGCTGGGTCCCTAGTCCTTTTGCCGAGCTTAGACCAAGCGGATTTTGTTCAATGTCCTAGACCTAAGAATAGACGGGCAATAAAAAGCTTGCACTTTGTGCAAGCAATTACTCTGCACCGAACATTATCACGTATATGTGTTCAATGTATTTCGAGAGGCACACTAGTGTAAATCTCATGGAACAGTATTTTTTTTTAAGAATTTCTTATGTAAGATTTTTTATTGTGATTTATATGAAGACTGTCAAAATTAGAAAATGAAAATACCTTGATTTGTTATTTGCCTTAGAAGTTGCATTTATGTTTCATAGTTTTAATTAAAACACTTATTTTCTTACTTATTAAACCTTGTTTTATTCATATAAATCCATTATAGTACTATAAAACTAGAAATATGAGCATTTAAAGTAGTGTGAGTAAATTGCTCGCGCGCACCTGTCCGTGTAACAAACTGAGGCGCGCTTTCTCACGGGTTAACAGGGTGGCGCTGTCGGTAAACATTTTGAAAAAAAGATAGCGGCTTTAGATTCGACATTAGCCACGCGCCGAAAAAAAAAAGCTGAGAGGTGTCAAGGCACACCCGGATGGAACGAAGTTATGGAATGAACCTCACAAAGGCATGCCACTAATTAGTACCTGTGGTCGCTCACAGATGGCGTTATAATAATAAAAAATTTACCTCACAAAGGCATGCCACTAATTAGTACCTGTGGTCGCTCACAGATGGCGTAATAATAATAAAAAATTAACCTCACAAAGGCATGCCACTAATTAGTACCTGTTTGTCGCTCACTGATGGCGTTATAATAAAAAATGAACCTCACAGAGGGATGCCACTAATTAGTACCTGTGGTCGCTCACAAATGGCGTTATAATAAAAAATAAAAAGTGTCGTTACAACTTTTGGTCCCCATTTTTTCCGTCTAGCCCCCTTTCGCAACGCGCGAAAGGGAACTACGTTCCAAAAATTCAAAAATCGGCCAGTCTTTGGGGACTGCCGATAGAAGTGAAAACTAAGTACCTTTTTGATTCTCGCGTTGGTGTCTATCGTTCAAGCGTTAGGTGACGATGACGCGAGTTCCATGATTTTTGTTCACCCAAAAAGTGCTCAACGCGCCTAAAGAAGTTTTCACTTAAAAAATCAACTGTTTCACAGAAAAGCCTACGCGGTCAAAATTTATGGAACAAAAGATTATTTTTTTAAATAACTGAATCCATGGTACAGTTTTCGCGTCGATGCGCCACTCTATATAATTAATTGGCCTTTATAAAAGGTTACTCACCAGCCTTAGCCTTCTTGATCTGTTCGTGCTGTTCGTTCAGCTGCTGCAGTTCCTGCGAGTGCTTGTGTCGCTGGTCGGTCAGCACGGCCTCGTGCGACGCCGCCTCTTCTTCAAGACTACGCTTGAGTACTGCTACTTCTTGCTCGCGCTTCGTTCGGAGCTCTTGTTGGGCTGTTGGAGAAAAAGAACTTTATGAGCAAATTACAGTTACACTTTTTTTTTTATTGAGAAGGTCTTGTAATTAAACATTGGAACTTAGCCTAACAGAGTAAAATATTTAGGTTCATCTAAGTGTCGCGGCACATCTGCGGAACGTACGGCGTCGAACGTTTGGTTGAATACGCTCGTAGTGTTTTTCAAGTTCCCTATGACACGTCATCTGAAAGTTACGTCGCGTTCATGAGCAAGCGTCATATCACGCGACGCATCGCGACCGTAAGTTCGGCGACGCGTTAAGCGACCGAAAGTTCGGCGCGCGAGTTGAACGTTCGGTGGATCTCGGCGGCGCGACAAGCGAAGAGCGATAATTTTCCGTCGCGTAACGCGCTGAAGGAAACGCCGTAAACTGTTCGGCACGTTTGGTGTGACATGCCAACCGAATACTACGACCGATAATTCAGTCGCTGAAGTGTCGGCGTCGTACGTTGGAGCCTGAATAATATTCATGACTTCTTGGCCTTGTTCGCGGTCTCGATGTGACTTACCAGCAGTAGTATCGAGCGAGTCCAGCAGCTCGCTCTTCAGCGCCTCCAGCTCCTCGTTGAGGTCCCGCTTCAGCTTCTCGGCCTTGGTGCGCGCGGCGCGCTCGGCGTCCAGGTCCTCGTGCGCGTCGGCCAGCGCCGACTCGGCCTCGCGCGCCGCCTTCTGCGCGGCCGCGCGCCCGGCGCTCTCCTCGTCGGCGCGGCTGATGGCCACGGCCAGCTCCTCCTCGCGCTTGGCTGTGGAGGTGAATAAAGGATGTTAGTTGCGCGGGTATACTTGAGCTTTGGTTACCATACTATGCATGGACTTGAGACAGTGCGATTTTTTGGATAGCTTGGTATACAGAGACGTTCCAGTGTCTGTAGATTTGCGTAATCAATTCAAGTCAGTTTTTTTTTTGTTTTGTTTTTCATTACTTAATTATGTAACCAACACAAGAGGATTTCTTCCTATTCCATAATTTTAACTTTGATAGGCAGAATTTAAACTTTACGAATCAATAGCTCAGTAGGAAATGATTTGACTTCAACATTGTAACATTTCAGTGCAGTAGGTGCATTATTAAACTTACTGAGCACAATCTGCAACTCTTCGAGCTGCGCTTTCCTTTCTACGAGCTGTTCCTTCACATCTTGTAGTTCAGTCTCCAACTTCCGCTTGGCACGGTCCGTCTCTTGACGCATTTGGTGATCCTGATGGAAGAAACATTGTGTTATACAAAAATAGCCCATTATCGTTAATATTGTTATGCTCGTTTTCACCGACCGTGACATTAATCCCTAAATAAAAGTGCACTGTTGGATTTTCAACTCTCAGCGCTGAGAGATGCAATCGTGCAATGTTCAATTTGAAGTCGGCAGACAGCTGTATGCCATTATTTAAAAAACACAAATTACTAACTTTTGTAGTTTATTTTTTATTTTTTTTATAAACTTTATTTTGTACGCCTTACGGGTGTGGACGTACGAAATATTGTGACATCCTGCATGGTTAATTTGTATGCATACTGATGTTTTGACAAATAAAATGATCTTTATCTTTGAGCCTAGCGTTAAAAACCCAATAGTGGACTTTTATTTAGGGATTCATTTAAGTGTCACTTAGTGAAGGTGAAAACGAGCGTAAGACTCTGCATGAAGTGCCCATATTATTAAAGTTTGTATTATCTGGACTTCCACACTCAGATTGTTTACAAGCAAGATAGATGGAATGACCAGTCTAAATGATTAACCTGCCTATGTCTGGTCAGACAGGTTGAGAGCACACACACAAACCCGGCCGATCGAACCATTTGCCTCAAGTAGTGGAAGAACTTCTCGTGTTTTGTTTAGACGATAATCAATAATTAGGATGTAATTCAGATTCTACAGTAATGCTGCGTTTCCACCAGAGATGAGCGAGGATGAGTAGCGAGGGATGTGTGTGAAACTAACCAATAACTTAGCTCAAGCTATGACAGTGAAGTGTGAAACTAACCAATAACTTAGCTCAAGCTATGACAGTGAAGTTACGCATCCTCGCTCATCTATGGTAGAAACGGCGCCTAAGGGCTTGTACACAAAACTGCGATCCGACGTCGCATCGCAAAAATCAGCGACGGCTTCCTAACTGGGAGTCCAGATTTTCATCCGAAGCTTCTGCGTTGGGATTTCGCATCGCGCCGATTTTCAGTTTTATGTACAAGCCCTAAGACCCTGTAACTAAGGGCTGATTTCACCAATGAAACTGAACGCGATCAGCATTTCTAAAACGCGTTCAAGAGCTGTCAGTGTGAAAATAATTATAACATTGTACCCTGAAAGCTCTTGAACGCGTTTAGATGTGCTGAACGCGTTTAATTTCATTGGTGAAATCCGCACTAACCGCCAAAAGACCCTTGTCTTTTGGCGCTTGAACGTTGTTGACAGGGTAGCGTTGTTGGCAAATATTACTGAAATGTATTGAAAAAGCAAGATAGCGTCGTTGGTTCTGATTTTAGCCATACGTCAAGAGATCCTTGTACAGCTATAATTATGTGGTATGAAGTAGCGTACCTTAAGAAGTTTCTCCTCCAGCTCAGCGATAGCGGACTCCTGCTTGGTCTTCAGTTTACCGAGGTGCTTCGCCTTCTCCTCTTCCTCAGCCAAAGCTTGGGACAGGTCGTTTGCTCGCTCTTCCAAAATCTGAAATATCACAATGATTAAAATACATGATGTTTTTCCAAGGGCATTCAGAAAAAATAACGGGAAATCAGTCTTCAGAAATTGATTTGGGATTCTTAGAAACATGACATTATAATTGTAATAGCGAATCTATTTCTTCGTCAGGTCTTATCAAAATAAAAATGAATGTTATCCCTTTACGGGTTTAAACAATACTTTTACATTGGGTGGAGAACAAATACATTACTTATTAAGAAAGATGGTAAAATTGTTGGATAGGATAATTATTAACCAACTCTAAAGCCGTGTAAGGCTGCCTATCCACTAGAGCGGAGAGGAGAGGAGAGGAGCGGAGATGTGCCAATATTAACCAATAGAATCTAAACTCCGCTCCAGAGGTGCGATTCTATTGGTTAATATTGGCACATCTCCGCTCTGCTCCTCTCCTCTCCGCTCCAGTGAACAGGCAGCCTAATGCATATTGTTGAATTTGCTCGCACGTGTTATTTACAGCATTACAATTTTATTTGACTGCGAAAAATTAACAAACGAAGAAGGTAGGACAGGTGGAATCACTAATAGTACGTACCTTCTTCTCCTTGCCGAGTTTCTGGTTGGTGTCGTCGCTGAGCGCCAGGTCTTCCTCCAGCTTCTTGAGCTTGGCGTCGCATTGTACGCGCTCCAGCTGTAGCTTCTGACGCGCCGCCTCTTCCTCCTCCAGTTGTTCTTCTAGGTCCTGTGCCGGAAAAACGTGGTAAGATTATGTTGGTAGTGGATAACTTTACGATTTATGAAGGTGCAGATTTTGAAGGACGTTAAATTCAGACCATTTTACCACTTACGAATATAAATGGAATGAATTGCGTTATTTTCTTGAATTTTTAAAGACCCTGTCGTGACTACATCAAGATGATAAATCGTTGTACGGCCTTGATTCTTAACAGTTATAAACAGACTAGATTTAAAGAAGAAGCACTTAATTCATGCGGCTTGGTTGCAACTGCCGCTTGGTTGTTGCAGCTATCGTTTTTAAGGTCAATTCCACATTCTGTCCTCATCCTCACCTGTATATTTAGTTGCAGCCTCTTCTTCTCCTGCTGCAGCGCGTTACAACGTTCCTCCTCCTCCTCGATCCTGCCCTCCAGGTCGTGCAGCAGTTCCTCCAACTCCTGCTTCCTGGCTGCAGCACGGGCGCGACTCTCTTCAGCCTCAGCGCATAACTCTAGTTCAGCCTGGAAGGGATAATGTGTTTGATGTAGTTTCATTGGTTTATACCGTTTTTTGAATTATTTGAATTTTAATATTTGATTGATTTTTAGGTCCAAACAAGAATTTTCAAAATTGACTAGTGATAATTAAAGTTTTGTAGGAAGATTGTGTAAAAGATGTTTGAAGTTCAATGTCCTTCTCATCCATTGAAAATAAGGAAACATTGTTCACATACACATCAATTCAAAAATAAATTTAATTTCTGTTTATACATTTTGCTTTGTAAGTTTTGCTTTGCTGGATGCTGGAGCTTATAGGTGCCTAGTATATATATAGGCCTTGTTATCTACAATAACATTCAATTAATATTTAGTTCTAAATAATTGTATTTAAAAGTTACTTCACTATTGTCCTTATAACTGCACGACTCTTAATGCGAAGCATTAGAGTGTGCTCTACGATCGAAAAATTTTTTGTGCCCCATTTCTGTAACTGTTTTTATTGTTACACTCCTGCTAGTACACACAACCTACTTAATTTATATACCATTGTATAGATGATTAAATGGAGATTAATACTGCACTTTTTAACAATTGATTTAATGCAGCAGAAATGGAAAAAGCATCAAAATAGTTGAAAAAAAAATCCTGTCCGTCAATTTATGAACCCTGAAAACATTGTAGCTTGCGATAAAATCAATTAATTGAGTCAATTTTTTTTATACATTCGTTTCAGCCGTAGAAGGAACCCTATTGAAAATGGCTCTTTTATTCAAAGTAGTTTAATTATATAATAAAATACTAACTAAAATATAATATCTTTATCTAAATATTTCCAACCTTTGACTTGATGTTGCCTAGCAACCGCCAAGTAAATAAACTTTGTCAGTCTTTGACATTACGACTTCATGAAAAGTGATAAATTGTAAATTTTTGTTAAAAACTATGTTTTGAATTTCTTTTTCGTTTATGAATGAGTGTTATGTATGAGGCGTGCACTTTTGGATTTTCCAAACTATTATTTTAATTTTAAACCTAAAATAGGAAAACATTGTTAACCAACCTGCAACTGCTCAGCCAGCTGTGTCTTCTCAGCGTTCGCCTGCACGAACTTCTGTTCATACTCCTGGCACCGCTTCACCTGCGTGTCCAACCGGTCGCGGATCTGACGCAGCTCATCTTCCTTCTGCGTCAATTTCTCTTCTTGCTTCGTCACTTCCAGAAGAGGTTTCACCTGCAAATGCGGTTAGGAATATTCGTGACGTGGCAGGGTACATTCTTGCACTTACCTAGTCAAATGCATACTCTTATGGAAGAGAGTTAAATAATATGTACACTCGTCGTTTTTTTTACCTGTTGAATAAGGTGTAAACAAATAAAAACATAAAAGAATATATTTTTACATACATATGAAGAAGAAAAAGAAACCCCTCACTCTTGAACACAGGCTGGAAAAATCTACTACAACAATTATAAAGCTGCGTTTATGCAACAGCACACTAAGTAATGTTTTATAAAACATGACACTCGCTCTCGAATGAACATAGCTTTAGAATAAATAAAAAATCATTAGCTGAAAAAAAGTGTTTCTGATTTTCAAATAAATATTAAGAACTAACAGATATATTCATAATAATGCTTATAATATGAAAAAAGAGAAGCTAATGTATTTCTTAGGCTGCGCTTACGCAATGGACGTGTAGCGTGCGATGTGACGTTGCATAGAGAATGTGTCGTGTATTTTATTTTATTTTATTTTATTCTATTCGGGAAACTTACAGCTAACTTACACAGTGGTCTTAAACAATACAAAACTGAAGGCCATTTACAAGTTTCCACTTAGTATGCACTTCTATGTAACGCCGCACCGCACGTTGCACGCACCATCGCTGCATCGTGTGAACGTAGCGTAAGTTTGCAAAGCGGATATGAGCGGAGAGAATTCAAGACGTCCAGAAATAGACCAATAAAATTATTTTAAATTCACTAGTCATTTTCAAGAAACAATCTGATTGGTCTTATCCTGGACTTGTAGTTTTCCCTTAAAAACCAGGGGATGTAATTTCATAGTCGCGCGGGCGGTAAGCGGCGCGCGGCACAAGATTGACGTGCCTTGTACCGTTTTATACTGAAAATTACCTGCACTTTAGTCTAAAAATCGTGACGCCTGGGGCCTGCGCTGGCGGTCAGTTGACTGTGAAACCAGTCTTAAGCCCCTGATTTTGAAAGCATTAAAAATGTACCGTCAAATATCACGTCTATCAAAATGATAGACGTGATAGATCAGTCAAAATGAGATTTGACGGTAGGTTTGTATTTCAGAAACCGAGGAAATGGCTACATGGAGTGAGTGGTAGAATAAAGTACCCAGCTGACTTGTTTATACGATACCCGTTATCGCCAACACTGGGGCTGAGCTACTCAATATTTCTATAAGTTACTGGTTCAATGAATTCTTCACAACCTCTTCTATACAACTAAAGAATCGTGTATAGTATTGTCTCCCCACTCCCTTCATTTCCCCATGTATACAACTATTGTAGATCAAACATTCACTAGGCGGGTAAGACATTTATAGTTGAACTTATTAACAATAGAGTTGCGTGTATCGTTGTAATTTGTATAAAATTCATAATGTATGGGACTGGAATGTTTCCAAAACAAAGCATACTGGTGGTTATGTAATTTGTGACGTACGTTGATGGGCACACGTGTAAAGTAACATGAGAGATATTGTTTCATACGGTATAGCGTATTTAGAATTGTATGAAATCATCACCATTATCACCTCCCAAAAATACTATTATTCTACGAGGCCCTGTTGGGAGAGATATTTTTTTAGCATAAGATTTTAGGTGTGGTGTAATGCACCGCACACCTAAAATCTATGGTATGGTATAGTAGGTTATGATAGCATATAACATTGATTATATAATATCTACATAATGATGAGATCAGAACATAAGCAGTACTTAAGTAAATTATTTACAGGGTGAGTTTCGAGGTGGGACTGCAGGGCCGAAAGCTGAAACTATGAGAAATACAGAAAAAGAGTCAAGGGTTCGATTTTGGATAAAACAAGAAATGCAGTTTAGTTTTTGAAAGACAAATCTTGGTCTAACCAAAAGTTGAATCCAAAATCACCACTTTACTCTATTTAGCATAGTTTCGATGTTCGTCTGGCAGTTCCATCACATAAACTCACCATGGAAGTACCACAAGGTAGCCTTACCTTGATATACAGCCTCCACCATTGCCAATTCCTCAACTTGAGGTACGCCGCACAATTCCTCTGAATGATCCTGATAGCGTTCAGCTGTTGTAGTCTCTTCTGATAATTTCTCCTAGCAAGGTAGCCTCGGCAGAACGCTTGGAAGTTGACTATCAAGTCAGTGATTTTGTAGTCCCGTTCCTCCTCAAGATGTGCCAGAACACCAGCCCGGAAGAAGATCTTGGACTGACCGACGCGGTATAGATTGTGATCTAACTCTAGAGCCTCGATCATCTGCTCGCAAGCCTTCTTACCATCCATAAAACCTTTCGGAATGATGTTCGGAGTCAGCAGCTCATAGCGCTGTCTGAACTCCTGGAAGGGAATGCGGTTGGGGAAACCTTGTCTGCAGATCCTGATGCCTTCGAGCACACCATTGCATCGCAACTGGTCGAGTACTAGAGGCGCTTCGATCTTTCCAGCCTTCTTCTCATGGTTGGGAATGATACACCTTACGAAGTTAGGGTTAGTGTTCCTGAGCGTTGCCATCAGTTTGGTCAGCTGTTCCTTGTATAACTGAGAGACTGTTCTGAACATGCCCTTGCGGGTTCTGGCGCCGAATTGCGTGTCGGTCATGGCCTGCTGCGCCATGCCAACTATCTCCGCGTCCTTCCAGATGTGACACACGAAGGGATCCTGAGAGGACTGGAGCAGCTGGACGACATTCTCGTTCAGGGGATCCATATTCTTCATTAACCATTTTTCTGCGGAATAGTCTACTTTGCCGGCGTAGTGGATGATTGCGAAGTCGGCAACACCACGGAAGTCAGTCTTCATAAACTTGGGATGGACGGAGTGAGCCGAGACGAGCTTCTCAACGAACGTCTTATCCGTAGCCTTGGGGAACCAGCACTCCTCGTCCAATAAAGCCATGATACCCATAGGTTTGTCGATCAAGTCGATGGTCGGTTGTAAATCGAGACCGAAATCAATGAACTTCCATTCGATACCTTCGCGCTGGTACTCTTCCTGTTCGAGGATGAACATCGTGTGGTTGAAGAGTTGCTGAAGTTTCTCGTTGGTGTAGTTGATGCAGAGCTGTTCGAAGGAGTTGAGTTCGAAGATTTCAAAACCGGCCATATCGAGGATGCCGATGAAGGAAGCTCCTTGTCTCTTGGTCCTGTCGAGCGAGCGGTTGATCCTGTTGACGAGCCATCTGAACAAGCGCTCGTAGCAAGCCTTGCCGATGGCTTCCACGGAGAACTCTACTTGCTCCTTGGTTTGTGCTTTCGTGACGAAGTCGCGACCTACTTTGATTCTGGGCTTGAGGTATGCCTTTGTCATTTCTGTGACTGACAGACCTGGAACACAAAGATGGCACATTAGATCAATTAATCATAGCATCTACGCGTGCTCACATGAAGAAAGTTACTTACCAAGTAAATGTGCGATCTTTTGCGCGACCGTGTTATCAGGCAACGTGGCCTGATCAGAGTTCCTCTCCTGCTTGAACTGCATGGAGCCGAACAGCAGTACCGCGGACACTATCCTGAAGATCGAGTTAAAGTCTTCGTTGTTCATGCCCATAATGTTCATGGACTTGATGGTCGCTTGGAACTCAGCGGCGTCATCAATACCGGGGACGGGTAACGCAGCATTTGACAAGAATGGGTAACTCTTGGGGTCCTCTAGAATGTATTCAGCTCTCTGCTGCGTCGTCGCACCGGCTAGTAGCTGGTAGAATATGTGGAATGTCCTCTCGTCTTTCGCTTGCCTGATCGCCCTTGATTTCTCGAGTAAGTACGTTTCGATGTTCGCGCCTGCTATGAAACCTGACGCGTCGAAGTTTATTCTTATGAATTTACCCTGAAAACGGGAAACCAACACATTTAAGGATCTATTCGGATAGTTTGTTTAATATCTTTAATAGGTGATTACTTGATGTATACTTACAAATCTAGAAGAATTGTCGTTTTTAACAGTCTTGGCGTTACCGAAGGCTTCTAAAATAGGATTAGCTTGTAACAGCTGTTGTTCCAGTTCGCCCTATAAGACAAAAAACTTGTTATTATTGATCCAGTATCTAAAACACAGGATCATGCAGATGAGATGATGTTGGTAATGAACAAGCTTTTAGTGACCAACTCAAAGGTCTTAGAAATAAAAACAAAACAGGGAATGTTCTTTTGTTAGTTGGAAAAAGCATACAAAATATCAAACAACACAAAATAATGTAGCTTCAGTTTGAAACATCGGTTAACAACCTGGTAATAAACATTGTGAACTTAACAAATTTATTACTTTTGAGTTGTTCCACGTTTCTAGTAATTCTGATTTTAGTATTTGTGCACAAGAACATGAATATATGTTCCAAGCATTGATTGTGAGCAATATTAATAAACTAAGGTTTTAGCGTTCCATTACCTCGAATGTAGGTCCGTTTGTCTACGTAGGGGTTAGCAGCGTGAAATGAAACGTTACAGGTTAATGATACAGGGTTTTTAGGGTACAACAAATTAGCAACGTCACAACATTAATAATATCTCAAAAATATACAGTACGACACAACTTAGATGTAGCATCGGCAAAATCGTAAAACCGATCACCATCCGAACTGAGTGCGCCTTCAAAATCACCAATCTTTATTACTGCTTTAGGTGAAAATGATCTTTCGAAAACAAAATAACTTGTAAAGTCTTATAGCCAAATACATTCGTGAAATTGAAATGATTGAATGAAAATTATCAAATCTATGCTACATCTAAGTTGTGTCGTACTGTACCTCTTAGGTGTTTGTCAAATGTTTTTTTTTTAAACGAGTTGCAGGTCTTGTTACAACGTGTGTTGCTGTAGCAATTCTTCTTCACGACTTCATAATTTTAAAGAACTTATCTTTCAATTACTTTTATGGGTATGCAACAAGGTGCTACACAACAAACCTTCACTGTAAAGGTGCTAAAAAACTTGAGCATTCACTTGTAATGAGCATTCTAGCGAACATTACATACAATTACATAAGAATAAACGGGATCGTTTTAGCGAGCATTCTGGCGAGCGTTCTAGCGAGCATTCTAGCGAAAGGACAGTAGCTTCGAGCTTTTTGCCGAGCCGAGCCGAGCCATTCTGTCATTCTTCCGTTTCCATCTTCGTGAAGTATTTTTTTGACGAGCATTGACCAGAACGTTCGCTAGAATGATACGTGAAAATGTTCGTAGCGATGTTTGGCTCTATGCTTGGCTCTGTTCGTTGTTCAGTTCGACAAATTTAAAAACGTTGAATGCTCGATGTTCTGTTACAAGTGAATGGGTCAAGTCTAATAGCACCTTAAATCAACGTTTAGTTAACTAGTTTTCTACAAGATTAATTTACGACAAACAGTAAAGAGGTATATTTACGATTTTCTGTGAAAATTGTCCATTGTAATGCAAGTTAATGATAAAGTTACGAACACACAGTTAGCACGTGAAGCAAGCAAAGCTTCTTATTTATAAGGGTGTGGGTTTAAGGATCTATTCTAAAAGAGACTTTAGGATTCTAAACATAAATATGTTGGCGAAGTGAATACATTTTATGATCAATAATAAAAAAGCGGCCCAGTGTGAGTCGGACTCGCACACGGCTCCGTAACACCGTACAATATTACACACGTTTCTTGTATGGGAGAGCCCTTAATTTTTAACTTTTTTTTATTTGTTAATAGCGGCCATAGTACTCTGTGAAAACTTCAAGTGTCTACCTATGGTTCAAAAGTTACAGCCCTGTGACAGACGGACGGATGGACGGACAGCGGAACCTAAGTAATAGGGTCCTGTTGGCACCCTTTGGTTACAGAACTCTAAAAACAAAGATGTTTTTGGGAAAGAATGATGCTAATGACCCTTCAAATGTATTGCCCCGCTCAAATGTATTGCCGTCGCGCTCACACATTTGAAGGACCGCCCTTATCGCGAGCGCGACGGCAATACATTTGAGCGCGAGTGATAGAGATAAGTAATGAGGGGTCATTGTACGAAATTCTTTCTGCTTCGCGACCGGACTTTAGTCATTTATTCAGAGATATAAACCGAATTTATCTTAATTTTAAACATAATGATTTAAAAATGTTTGAATAAGGGAATGTGGGTTGCATAGATAAAGCTAGATATTTCCTGTAAATGTAAGTAGATCTATCTAACATAACAAGGTCATAAGCTCTGTAATAGCATACATATTTTCAATCTGTTAATTTTTGTGTTGTTAATTTATAATTTTTATAAATATAAAATAAAAATCTGCCGCTACTTATCCGTTCATATATTTATGTATCACCTAGAGAACCAATAAATATACATAAATAATATAATACCGCAGGTAATAGTGCAAGCATGCATTAAGCTGCAATCTTCACCATAGGACAGCCATTTTTTTACAGCTCATACACAAACTGGAAAATCCTTTCACCACGAAAGAAGAATAATGATGAAGAAAACCATTTGGCATGCTCACTTCATGCCAACCTTGGAAAAAGCACCCCAAATAAGGCAAATTGTGGTAAATTATTCTTTAATTTTCCAAACATTTGTAAATCGCAGGCCACACTGAGAACTGAAACGAACTTAGCTTCGGTTCGCTCCGTTCTCAGTGTGGCCTGCGCTTAACATTTAAAAAATAATTGACAAATTAATGACGATGACTAATTTAAAAAATATTTTCCTGTATAATCCCATTGAGGATACTGGAATGTTATTTGGAAATAGATACAGCAAAATAAATGTTTAAAACATATATTTTGTATAATGCCTTTTTCGTTGCTGTTTTATCATAAAATGAAATGAGAATAATTTACCACACCAAAAATGAAATCCCCCAATATTTGGCAGGCGATTAGTCGATTTAATTCTTTTGTTTTATTATTTATCCTTGACTTACTATAATCAACTGTGGTGTCGGTCCCTGTTGTTGTCGTATCGATTGCCAGGTTCACGAAGAAGAGGGAAAATAAAAAATATACATCAGTGTGTTGTAGAAGATAAAGATTTGTTACATAGAGTGCTGCCAGAAAAGATAAACGATTTTTTTTGTTTATAAATCTGTTTTTTTAAATAAAATAATAATTAGTTTTTCTAGCAGCACACACGGAAATAGCATACAACCGTGTGCTGTACACAATAACACATGCCACCTCCATTACATGCAGGTGTCAAAGTGGTACTTAACGTTAAAGATAATAGCGTACCGTGAACCACACAAGTTACGCATTTTTACATATGCAGTCGAAAATCTAGCTGTGAAACTTTTGTGCTATAATGTAATATAGATAGAACATGATGCTAAGTAATACAAACATGTAACAATTAGCATTAATTAGCAAAAAAAAAAGTAACCTAGCAAAAACACTCAACATTGTGACCTAGATAATCAATACATACATTTCCTTTCGCAATTGTAGAATTTATTTCTTGCAGTATAAGACATGTAACGAACTAAATACTGAAGAGAAAGTGCCTATAACATTTTATTCTAGCTATTTGTACAGTAAAATGTAAAGAGGCTAGCCAGATAACGACAAACTGGTTCCATTCCTCACCCAAACGCGATAGTCGAACCAGTAGACATGTGAACGCTTAACAATAATAGAATGCGAGTTACGTTACAAAATAACAAAACACATTTAACTTAACAAAATAGTACCTATACTTTTTTATGTGACAGAAATTGGTGAGGTCACCCGAACGATAATAAAGACTCTAAATACAGAAACTTTGTATATTAAGTATAAAGAACTTGATATTAATTCTGTTTTTCTAATACTCGTATTATTTTCCTCATTTACGTCTAAATAAAAAATGAATTAAACATCCCCCCTCATAGCCTACTTACGTTCGAACCGCAGTATTCAAGTTACTAAATTATTTAAATGACAGTTAAGTCCACGCCAGTCCCCGAGTAGGGGATACCACGTAATTACGTAAACTGTAGTTACTGCATTAGTTAACTAAACATTGTTATTTTACTCGTTGCGACTAGGAATGTGAGTCTAACTTAGGTGTTTATTTACGACATGAAAGACTAATTTGTAAAAGTGATTTGAATGTTTCTTTTTAGGCATTGTGACATCTAAGTCCACACATAACTGAAACAAATGTCATTTAAAACAAGAAACACCAGGACATGAATTTTGGTATCAGTGCTTATTACTTGTCTAGTGTCATTATTTTTATCACAAACAAATAAAACAATCAAGCCCATAACGCTGTTCTCGAAATACAAAAACATCATTATTTTGGGGTTGGCTTCCAGTCTAACCGGATGCAGCTGAATACCAGTATTTTACATGGAGCGACTGCCTAGTGCCTATCTGACCTCCACAACCCAGTAACTGGATAATACGATACCTCTTGGTAAGACTGGTTGTCAGACTTTCGGGCTTCTGACCACCTGTAGCGACTGTCAAAGTTCTACGAATGACAGCCGGGATCAACAGCTTAACGTGCTTAAAATACAACAACAGACTCTAACTATAGTTTTACGAATTCCTTTGTATTTTGCTCCTAGTTTTTATTTTCAAGTTTATCTAATCTGCCTAAACTTATAACTCTTCATCACATAACGACGAATCTCTTTGGGCCGTTTGATGTAAACTTGGGTTCAATTAAAAAATTTCACTATTGCTCGATACAAAACTTTTACTGTATTATCGACCTCTTCAAAGGAACTACATCAATATTGAAACATCTTACCGCGCCGGATCCTTTGGGTTTGGAGGCGGCGACGTACGCCAGGTACTGTATCACCTTCTTGGTGTTCTCTGTCTTACCAGCACCCGACTCTCCTGTGCAAAGGATTGACTGGTCCTCCCGGTCTGGAAAACAAGATAAAGTTACATTAGCATAATCAGTCCGTAATCTTCCCGCTGCTGGAACACAGGTCTCCTCTCTTCGAGAGGGAGTGGGCTGTAATCTCCCGCGCGGGCCCAGTGCGGGTTGGTAGATGGCACATGTCTTCGAATTTTTGGTTCTAGGACATGCCGGTTTCCTCACGATGTTTTCCTTCACCGTTTTGAGAGCAGTGGTCAAGAAATACAAAGTAGAAAACCTGCCTGATCTAAAACTTGTCTTGTAATTCGGGGCCGTTACCACTGGGCCACCACTGCTCTCAAACTACATTAATAGATGCTTTATCAAGGATGGCTAAGGTTTTCTTGCGGAGAAGCTCTGAGTACCCTCAAAACTATATGACCAATCAGAGATACCCCCACGGAATGCCTGTTTGGGTTTTCCCTTTCGTCATGGTTGACCAAAACAAGTTAAAAACTCCCCCAATGCTACGGTAGCTGTTTCGTAGTATTTTAAGATGATATGATCTCTTCAGCTTCTTTCCGTTACTTGGATTAGAAATTAGATGTTGACAGATGCTGCTAAACGACAGAGCTAAGAAATGTTATTCTCTCAAACAAATCAGGCAACGAATATGGAAATACTTCCTACTATTCCTAATATTCAATTCACAATACTCAATAATAACAACCGTCTATTTCATGGTTATGTGCTGCGCTTATGAGTACTGTTATAAATCCGCGGGGTGTGACCGTATACTGATGATATTTAGGATAAGGAACGTATTTCATCTGTGACAACGTATGTGCTGCTGATGCTATCAGACGGAGACAAACTATGGGAACAGGGCAGTTGAAGGTGCTAAGTTCGTGCAGATTGCTATTGTATTTTGAGATGAGATATGATTTGCAGAGCAAGAAATATAAACGGTGACATTAGGTATGTGAAATGACTTCAGACATTTTGATATCTTTTGATGGTTTAGTTGTTTTTTTCTTTTTCTGTGTTGCTGTTCTATGATTTTATTAATGAATAGATATTTTCCCTTTCTTCTCAGGTAAAGGAGTTCAACGAAATCGTCATGCGGAAATAAACTAGTTCTGTAATCAAGTTGGGGAAGGTTGGGTTCTCCAAATAGTGTGTAGACTGGGAAGTCAACACAGAATTTGCAACTGTTCATCAAAAATTCAAAACATGTAGAGAACTTTAATTATTTCGTGAAAATTGTACACATTTTCCAGACAGCTTTAATCTACCCGACATAATAGTGGTACCCGCGGGGCTTGTGAGCAGTGGTTTTCAGGACGACCCCTTTATTATAATGAATACATTTTGAAGTAGAAGGGCGGGATACCGGCAGACTGTTGGTGTTGCAGTGAATATTGTATGAAAGAAATCGTGACCTGTGAGTGTGACTATATTTTAAAGATATTAGTTCCGTCTTTATTAATTTTTTCTTTTTTTTATCCATAAAGTGGAAGCTCTTCGCCTGCATCTCACCTCTGGTAAGTGATGATCAGGCCGAAGGTGGAAGCGAGTTTCACCCGGAATCCTCAACCACAGAGGAACTGGTTGTCCTACCTCTAACTGCCGAAACACAACAATGCTGTTAACATTTTTGTTATGGCGACAGACTTAGATAAGATGGTGGTAGCTAGCCAGGCGGACTTCGAAGAAAAACTACCCCCAACTAAACCGTGCAGAAATTTTGCCCCCACTAGGAATCGAACCTCGGACCTCTAAATTTTGCCCCCACTTGGAATCGAACCCTGGACCTCTGGGTCTGAGACAGGTGACTGACTGATATTTTGACCAGTACCCTAATTACTCAATACACGATCAATCAGAATTTGAATCGTTTTGAAACCGATTGCTAATAACCATTACTTCATAAGTTGGAAAAAAAATCTTCTCAACAACGTAAATAACGCAATGAATATTGTTGAACTGTCAAAATGAAACAGATTAGTCGGAATCGTTTACGAAAATTTGTTGCGTAATTAGATAGCAGGTCATGAGTCATGCATGAGCTATTCTCATAAAAGTAGTTCGTGTCAACATGAAAGAAGATAACTTTCTTCTACGGTACACGATACACGTGTTGATTAGGACCACATAGTTTGAAATCAATCTGTTTCTTGCACCGTTATCAATTTACTTTGTATGCGAAAAAGGCGTGAAGATAAAATACATTCTTAAGTCGTTGATAAGAAACTACCAGCTGGTATTATTACGCAGAACTGAGTTTTTGAAGTGAAAATTTCTTTAGCGGCGTTGTGCATTTTTTTTGGATGGGTAAAAATGTTTAACTCGCGTCAGGAGTTCAGGACATGTGACCGTAAGATCCGTTGCCTAGCAACCGACAAAGTAAATATCAAAATAAATAGTTTTTGACATTACGTAAACATTGCGAGGTAAGAAATTTTTCCCATATTGATGGGTAAAAAAAAGCAGTCAAAACATACTTCATGAAAAGTGTTTAAATAAATTGTTTATTTTTGTTAGACTATATTTTGAAAATAAATAAATATACTACTACTACTACTAATGAATATTGTATTTAACCACATAAATTATAGCACTTTTATACTGGTAAATAAAGCAATTCGTGCGAAATTATTCCCTAACCATTCCAAAATATTCAAAAATGCACAAAGTTAATGTACAAGTTTTCACTTCTGCCGGCACTCCCGGAGTGCAACCCGTTGTTTTTTTTTTGTAGAATTTATACCGCGGTAAATATATTTGAAACTATTGAGCAAAGGATTCGTGGCTAAAGTTCTGATCACCAAGATCTGCTACTTGCTACCACCGAATTAACTATGAGGACCTCTACATCCGTTTTGCGGTGAGACACCCGGACATGACGTGTTGCCACAAGAGCCGAACGCACAGAAACAATTTTTGCGTCGTTTTGTGAAGAAGAAAGAATCTTTGCGTTCGGCGCTTGTCGTGGCAACACGTCGTGTCCGGGTTCGCAACAAGTCAATCGTCATCCTGAGGATGTCTCGTTGAGAGGTGAAACACGTGTCGATTTCTTACAGGGTTCTTTATTATTCTTTAAGAACAGTTAAGCGGATTAGGTTACTAAATATAGGTCGTCTATTGTATTTTAAATAAACAAAAAACTCACTTTCGCATTTATAATTTTAGTTAGGATTAGTCGTCTCCCTTCCAAAAGAGGTTCTTATATGGACATTAGTTGATACACATCCTACTAACGATGTAACTCTACATTATGATGTTTTAAACAAGATATTTCCAGGCTTCATCTTTATCCCTATCAAAAAAACTCGCAATAACAGCCGCCTGTATAGTTAGTAGTTACTAGTTACACAAATAATTTTCCTTCCTGCACCAACACTTCCTGCCTTGGATTTGCATTGTATTGTATGGTTAAATTCTGTCATTCTGTCGCCATGTCGCAGTTAGTAGTTACGAAACGTTTACGCCGACGTGGGCGTTGCCAGTTACCTGCACACCAGGGTTCATTAGTGCTATCGTGTCTTAGTGATGGGACATATGGGGGACAAGTTACTTATTCTCTTTAACACTACTTTACACAGATTAAGACAGATACTTCTCTTCTACTATAACTATCTCTACTATAATCAGCCTATAATGTTCCCACTGCTGGGACACAGGCCTCCTCTCGGTGAGATGGAGTGGGCCGTAATCCACCACGCGGGCCCAGTGCGGGTTGGTAGATGTCACGTCTTCGAATTTTTGGTTCTAGGACATGCCGGTTTCCTCACGATGTTTTCCTTCACCGTTTGGAGAGCAGTGGTGATGAAATAATTTACACAAAGTAAAGCGCCTGCCTGGGTTCGAACCTACGACCTACAACTTGTAAGTCGCGGCCGTCACCACTGGGCCACCACTGCATTGCACTTCTCTTCTATAGATAGCTAACGCTACATTTATCTACAACAATATTACAGGCGTTTCGTGTGCGCTAAAATGTACCTTACGCGGACGCCCGAGAGTACCGACTGGATTTTTGTTGCCCGGGGAAACGCAAGCCGTAGGTACACGTTAGTGCGCGACCTCGAACGAGTTCGGCCTGTCTTTAGCCCATTTTATTTCCAGACACTTCGGAATCCTTGTAAAAATAATTGGTACATAAGTTCAGACCTGGGCAACAATACTCTGCTTTGTAATCATTTTAATTAAGTGTCAAATACGAGTCCACTTTAAGCAATATAATAGAAATACCGATACCAGTCTTGACAAGTACTTTAGTTAGACAAAGATAATTTACTAGGTCGCTGTAATTGTTTAGTAATAGCTCTCGATACAACGTAAATTATGCCACAGCTGTGAGGGGACAAATAGCTAATAAGAATTTCCCATATTTGGCTTAGGTAACTTTTGTAAGTGCAATATGACTAAACTAAGAGATATAATAGTTTAGTCCCAAGTAAAATATTTTTCTTTCTTTCTTTTAGTCATTCTCTGACAATAGCAAGACTGCCTCGGGTAAAATACGAATAATTCGTTTGACATGATATAAATAAATAAACCAAGTAACCGACTACTATACGCAGCCAAGCTAGTTCAAGTCGTTATTTCAGGTACAACTACTTTTTGAAAGAAAGGGCAAAGGTTTTCAAATTGTCTTCTTAAAGTTAAAAATGAAAAAAAAAAACATCGAGCAGTCTTTGGAGACTGCCGATAGAAATGAAAACTAAGTAACTTTTTGATACAACGTAACGCCATCTAACGAAAATGTCAAAAATTTACGTGGCTTGCTGTCAGTACAAGAACGAAAGCTGTAGCTCCATCAAAAAATTCAAAAAAAATAAAACAGAGTGCGCTGTCAACAACATTTCAACTCTCCCGCCGTCGATCAGGTCACGTGTCCTGACGCAAGTTTAACATTTTTTACCCATCCCAAAAAAGTGCACAAAGCCGCTAAAGAAGTTTTCACTTCAATAAACTCGACAATATTTGAAAATAACCTTCTCAAACGGGTATCGATACCCGGCCCCTCACTAGAGTCCAAAGATAAGGGCCGTTCGTCTAATTGTTCTGTAATGGCGCCGATACGGAATGACTTATGGCACAACTGTCGCATACCACTTTATTTCGTACAAGGCGAGAGGTTATTTATTGCGAGAACCTGTATTTTTTTCCATTACCGATATTTATGCTGTTGGAAATGTGTCGAAAATTCTAGTTTTAATTTTAATAAAAATAAAGTTACTTTTAAGTTAATAAGTTACATTTTAGGCTACACTACAGGGCCAAGCCAAAAGGCATTTAAAAACACAATTTGAAACTCGATTATCAGATAATACTTATCGGGATAATTAAGGGCATTAGCAAACGACAAATTTTATGTCAATTAGGCTGCAGTTACTCAAGAACCATCTGCTTCTGAACGAAAGGCATCTTCCAAAGACCACGTATCCCACGTTTCACCCTTAATTTTGCAAAACGCAAAGCGCAAGTTGCTCAAAGTAACAAATACCCTTCATCATTTCAGCCGAAAGACGTCCAATGCTGGACATAGGCCTCCCCAAAGCACCACCACTTCGACCGGTTCTGATGTGCTTTCCGCATCCAACGGATTCCTACAGCCTTCACAAGATCATAGGTCCACCTTAAAGAAGGCCTTCCGAAAATACGTCTTCCGAATCCGAAACAACAACTCGTTTTTTTTTTTTGGCTGAGAAATCATCAAATTACTTTTCCCGCTCTGGGCGGAGCGGAAGGGCTCAGTGTCAGACTCTTACGGGCTAAAACCCACCCGTGTTCCTTCCCTTGCCTGTACGTTGCCAGGGGCCACGGTCTCCCCTTGGGACTTCCTTACGTGCAAATATTTATACCAAGCCTATACATGCCTCCTAGGGCACATAACAAGTTGATGCATAATTCTGTACTGTTAAGAAAAAAATATGACAATAACTGACCTTGTAACATAGAACGGTAGGCTGTATCTGTGATGGCGAAAACGTGGGGAGGTACTTCATGCCGCTTTATGCCCTTATACCTCTCCATGATCTTCTCCGTGTAGATGGGCAGCTTCTTGTAGGGGTTCACCACCACGCAGAAGAGGCCGGAGTATGTCTGTGGAAGAAGAGAGAGAAGTTGGTCAGAGGTTTCATAATACAAGTTGTGTTTTCAAGAAGAGAGATGATTTGGTTAGAGCTTTTGTAATTTTAAGTTTTTTTGGAAACCTATATTAATTCTCTGTGATACGCAATGGCTTCTTATTATTTTTATTCTATGCGAGGTAAAGGATATTTTATCAAATAATCAGCAGTCGTGGGCTTCGTGGTTTCAGGAATGGAATTTTAATAAATCTCAACAATCATCGTCATTTGTCACCCAAAATACTAACTAATAAAATAATTAAAAAAATGCGTGAGTTTGTTTGCGTGTTTGTTACCCTTTCATGTTAAAAAGACTGAGCAGATTTGGATGAAATCTGGGACATAGGTAGACCATGACCTGGACATAGGATCCTTTTTATCCCGATATTCCCCCCACCGGATTTAGATTCAGACTAGTGCGGGTGAAACCATGGGGCGCAGTTAGTAAGAAATATAGTCATTGAACTAATATCAGGGATTCACGGCAATAGAACGTTTCCTTTTAAATGAGACAATGCAAACACTCCACACAAATATGAATCCCCCTTTCTGAACTTTCTTCTAACTTCTCTGCACGACAAACTTACGTGACCATAAGTTTCAAACTCCTAGTAACACGAGAACTTCTTAATTAAGAAGTTAATCAAATCAATCTATCCATTTTGTTGACAACGGCATAAGGTTCCAAATGCCATAACATTTTCACAATTATAGCTGTCACTAGGAAACAAATACTGCTTCTAATTATTTGGGTGAAAATGCAATTCGATATGGCTATTAGAAGGATCGTAAACTCAATTTAACACGGAGAATGTGTGCTATATGATAGATCGGTAAGCTATGGGGTAAACAGAATTCAGGCTGCGTTCATTACTTGGACTCTAACAAGTCAATTTTATGTCTGAATTGGGTAGGTAGGACCTTACCATAATTTTGGTAATGCCACAAATCATTGAAATAAAAAGCGACTCTTGCTACGACACTATAAAGTGCAATTCAGGTCGCACAGCGCTAATATCCTACAGTTATATTCACCTAGAAGTTGCCTCTCTTTCTATCGTGTAACTCTTAAATCTTCTGACTACTTTACATTCACTGAATTTGGCCATCAAGACGGGCCCGCCGCGTAATTATAGCTTCATACCTTATACCATAGCGGAGTGTCTCTGTGGTATAGCAAAGACTTTGCAAATTAGAGGACCAGAGAAGGTTCCGTTAAAAGACCACAGCTGTCAGAACTCAAACTCACCGACAGACACCGCACTGCCTAAACTACTGGGTCGCCTGGGTCTAGAAGTAAGAAATTTTGCACAAGAGATCCTTATACAACGAAAGTGAGCACTAAGGACGAGGAAGGATTTTGAAAATTCATCCCCTAAAGGGGTTGTATGAAAGTTGATCATTTTTGCCGATGGGAAATCTCATTTGGATACCCTCTGTGCAGGGCGTACATGGAGGCTGACGAAACCGTCGCGCACGTGCTCATTGAATGCACAGGCATCACGCAGATTAGAACAGACACCCTCGGAACACCCAGATCTTTCACAGATATTCTGAACAGACCAGGAGATTTAATTAACTTCTGGATGGAGGTGAGCTGGTTGGAATAACATAGAACATCCCGTCTGGAACACTGCTAGTCTTAAAATAAAATGAATCCTTATGTGGAGACAACATTGCCAGATGGAGCAGGAAGAGGGGATGAGAGCAACTCTACATGTCAAGTCTCGCGAAGAGACGTAGAAACGTTACGTGCAACAATACGCTAGAAATTATGAATCAACCGACACACTACCTCTTTCCCACATAAACATGGAATACTAACAAGCCATATCAATGTCATAACATCACAAGGAAAAACACAAACGAAAACGAAAGTATCCGCGTCCGTAGAAATGGCGGCAATCGAGAAGTGCGCAAGAATGAATCACGCGCAACAATCGCGAACATCCGCGCATCTGCGCCCGCGCATAAACTATTGTGTTGTTTCTTATAAGAAAATTGGCTTTTGTTATGTTGGGCTTTTTGTGATGTCTCGTGTTACATGGAATGTTATGTGTTATGTATATGCGTGTTACTTTTATTTCCTTTTAAACTTTTTGTCGTATTGATGTCATTAATAGAGAAGACACTGCCGGTTTCGTGTTAATAGTTGAAACACTGAACTAATAGGTACACCGTTCAAGTTGGTAATTTATAATATTAATCTGCGCATTGGGGGTCTCAAAGTTCTCCTTCGTTGTGAAAATCCATCCATATGTCAACAAATTGAAGCATTTAAAATATCTTCTATATCTTCAAATGAACCTGCACTAGTCTCAATCCCAATTATCCATAAATGTAGAGCGACAGGCTAACCCTACGCTCTAAATTACATTTATTATGCAGTCAATTAAAATCGTCCTTTGCCCACGAACAGTTGAAATTCCAGTCTACATAACAATCTTTACGAGTGCCCAGCTAGAATTCATTAAGACTTGCCCTGCCTACTATCTGTGCAAATGACTTTAACACTAAAACATTAAGTTATTTAGGTCAAGTAGATAGTACTAGACCACTAGTATATCTCAGAGCAAACAAGTAATTAGTAACAGAATTATACTTGATGCTAATTGGCGGGATCATAAAATTGACGGAATTGATATGGTAAGATTGATTCCTAAACTTTGTAGGGTTACTCGTTTACGATTGGAAGGTTTGGAGTAATTTATAGCCGGAGAAATAACCTAATATAGAGTTGGTTTCAAGTCCTATGCGCATACGCATGAGCTTTAGCCAAGATCGGAAAATGGAAGTCATTTTTATCACAGGCAGATATTTAGATCTGTGCAATCTTTACAAAAACTTATTTTGTGAACTAATATTCTTTACGTACAGAAGGACTAAACAAAGCGCTTTTTATCAGATTGAAATAAACACCGTATTATCTTCAGATAACTGCCAGTTCAGTGCCTGCCAACTATTTTGGGTACATATTCTCGCCAACCATATCGACCAAACATTGTACATAGTACCGGCAACATCAAAGATCCGTTATCACAAAGATAAACGCAATTATATCAATCAATTTACGATGTGACCCGCGTCTGGGGCACTGCGCAGGAGCATAATGTTGTTTGTGTTAACACCTGACCTAGCCAATGATCTATAGATCGATAAGTTACGGCTGATTCTATAAAATATGAGACCACTTCTGATTACGTGTCGTGGTTGGTGTCCATGTTCTATGAAATTGTAGTATGAATATTTACATTGCTGTGCGCGCTGAATTCAGATTAGTTTTAATACTTTTAATGGTAATTTAACTGTTAAAGGGATTTGAGATAACGTTTTTATTAATGTTGTACAAGTAAAGTGTTTAGGTCTTTTAGATTTTCTTCTCCGCTCGTGTCGTCGAGAATGAGAATTGAAATGGTCGTTTCGAAAATGTTTCAAGTCTATTTCTTGCATCTCTTTCAGTTAAACGGACAGCACGCGTAGAATAACAACCATAGAAACGGGTTTCTACGGGTTTTGTCGACGGAAGAATAGACAAAATGACAGATTGTGATTGTTTATCTGTAATTATTCTATTCTCCCGTCGACCAAACGTTTCTATTGTAGTCATGCTAAGCGTGCTGGAGTAAGCATGAACAATGTAAAGGAAAAGAGGAAAGGAAGGAGGTAAGGGATAATGCCTGTACTTGGACATTTTATTTAGTCCTCATTAAAACCTTATCTAAGGTAGCCAATTTAACAGGTCTTTGATAGACCTTCATAAGTATATTGAAGGCAAATGCAAACTTGTTAGAATTTGAAGGAAATCTTTCTACATTCTGAACGTATCAGTAAACCAACAATAATGTTAATTAAAGTAACATTAATGTGAAACGATAATGCAATACACTTTGAACGGAAAAGATAAATCCAATTATAATTTATTTACCTAATGAGTAGTGTGTTGAATTTGATTAGTAATGTGTTTTATGAGCAAACTTAGCTATTCTTTGTTTTAAAAACGCTGGTCCTTAGATACCAACTTGGAAGGACCAGCACGCTTAGAATGATTACAAGAGAAATGGGTTTTGTCGACGGAAGAATAGACAATCACAATCTGTCATTTGTCTATTCTTCCGTCGACGAAGTCCGTTTCTGTTGTTGTCTGTCATGCAGCATGCTACGCGTGCAGCTTTGACAAATTATTAAAATTAAGTACTAAGTTCTAGCAGGGAAAGATTTGTGTCATATTACGACATTAACTCATAAAGATCGGAGACGCTACGCTCGAAGTTGTAGACGAGTATGTTTACGACAAACTGTTCAGGTAGGTAGGTCCAACTTCGAGAAAGAGATCAATCGTCGAACCCGACTCGGCCAGGCAGCGTTCGGGAAGCTACGCAATATCTTCTCGTCCCACATACCGCAGTGTCTCAAGACGAATGTCTTTGACCAGTGCGTGTTGCCAGTGATGACCTGTGGCACTGAAACGTGGTCGCTCACAATGGGCCTTATCAGAAGGCTAAAAGTCGCCCAAAGGGCAATGGAGAGGGCTATGCTTGGAGTTTCCCTACGTGAGCGAATAAAAAATGAAGAGATCCACAGGAGAACCAAGGTAACCGACATAGCTCGAAGAATTACCAAACTTAAGTGGCAATGGGCAGGGCACATTGCTCGCAGAACAGATGGTCGGTGGGGCCGAAAGGTTCTGGAGTGGCGACCGCGTACCGGAAGACGTAGCGTTGGAAGGCCCTCCTACAAGATGGACTGATGACCTTGTAAAGGCCGCAGGAATCCGTCGGATGCGGGAGGCATAGAATCGGTCGAAGGCTGCTTGGGGGAGACCTATGTTCAGCAGTGGACGTCTTTTGGCTGAAATGAATGATGAATGAATGAATGAAGAGATTCGCAAGGTAATTAGTAGCTGTAAGGAGAGTTGCCAAGACTCGAGATAAATAGCGTGCAATTGGAAAGGCCCTTGTCCAGCAGTCGACTACTGTAATCTGATGATGACGATGATCAGATTAATATTTACACAAAAAAATTGTGTAATGTGAAAGCAGATCATTTCCTGAATATTATACTGGGTGTAGTTTTGAAGGTGCTTGTCATGTCTCTGAACCTTTTAAGCTTAATGTCAAACCCAATTATCAAGTCTGAGATAACACCACATTATGTGTCTAATACAAACTAAAACGTTTCCAAAGCGGTCGCTAGGTAAACTATTTGAAATATATTAACCGAAGATAACAGGCGAGTTCTAAACAACAGGAAACTTGACAGATAACGCTCTCCTGTTTATAATTCTATAATAAGGACATTTGTATGCAAAACAATGTGCTTTTGATAATAATTAACTGGACTGTTTTTTTCCTTCGATTCTATGTTGTTTGTTTGACGTCATTGGAAAATAGAAAGTCTAAAAATATTCAGTAATAGCTGTTGATCGCAAGTTCGCTATTTTTTTGACCTTTGACCCACTCACTTTCAAAAATCCTTGTTTTGGTGTATCTTCTCAGGACATATTTATGCCTCATCTAATGTTTTGTTGACTATTCAGATGGTCGTTGAGCTGTTTTTATGTATGTAATGTACATACATTGAAGAAATGCATCTTCTTAGATTGATCCGAATGCCATTAGCCTAGTCTTATCATTATCAAAGAGTGAGTGTATGATAATGCGTCGCGGATTAACTGTTCTGGGACTATAATCACCGATTATGTAAATCACATAGAGAGCGCTAGTTTATTGGAATATTTTTCATTCCAACCTTAATTGGGTGTGAAAGAATTACACGTATGAAAGAATTCTGCGAAAGCGTAGAAAATATTTTCCTTCTTCTAAGGTTGGAGATAGATTTTCTTATACAGTCGTAAGTATATTAAAACTTTAAAATATTTTCTGATGATGTAAGGTTTGGAATTTCGCATAAAGAATTCCGAAGGTTCTGCCACGGGCATTTGCCATGACCTCATATAAAAAGTAAAAAGGCATTTTGCTCGGGAATTCTTGGTGGGATTCCGCGACTATGAGTCCGGCGCTCCGACAACCTTCAATTAAGATCGGTACTAGCGCACAGGTAGTTCTAGTCCCATTCATACATTTTGGTCAGGGTCATTGTTTTCTTCGCAGGCCCAAAATGGAAAACATATTTTTGAGTCATTGTCAAATCTGGCTAGTCTGAAACGTACATCAGAACCAACTGTCTCCACAATTACTAGTTTATCTTTAGTCAGCTGTGTATATCCAATTGTGAGGTGTGTTGCAACCTCTCGTTACGAAGGACCACAAAAACTAATACGACACAGTTTCCACGAGACTGCTGCCTTATTTGGTCATGTTCAACGAGACCCTTACATGGTATACGCTAATAAATACTTTGGTAATGCGCCGAAGGCTTTAAAAGTCCGACTAATGACATTTTACAAGATCTAAGTGACAAAATGACAGCTGGCTAAGCGTGAATGCTAGAGTTTTTTTTGGCTGATTTATAGCGTGCTTATTATGCTGTTTCCAAGAATTGGTGTTAAGGGAAAAAGCAAAGTTACTAACTAATCAAACAGCGGCAAACATGTCTTTCAATTAGTAAAACCAAATGGATAATAAGCTGCCATAGCCCATAATTGGTCATGGAAAATAATTACAAGGTGAGGAAGAAAAATGTACTAAATTTTGGCCAGCACTTAAGACTTATGCACCTCTGAAGACCGTTAAGCAACCGTCCAAGCGAAACCCTAAACAAGCAACCCGACATTTTCCGACACGACATGACCCCACATTCTTAATTTGTCGAAAACCGTCGTTACCACCGATGTGTCATCATTAGGAACGCAATCACCGCGTGCGCACAATGGGAAGGTGAGTTACAACGTAACGTATGACTCACCACATCGATATTCGGCAAACGAAAATGGCCGCAAATATATTTTATGGACCAGTTTACGAGCACGTTCGAGAAATTCTTTTGTATAATGCTAAAATCCAAAGATGGAATGAGATTTGCACCGATAACCGAGATTATGGCAACGCATGAATCTAGATTAGAATCACATATTTTCAATCAAAACACAACTATGATTTCAAACCAATCTCCGCATAAAGGAGTATTGGAGACAAGGCTAACTGCGGTAATTTCAAAAACCGCAGTCAGTTCGAAGGCTCTACGTAACATGAACTTCTATTTAAACTAAGTGTAAAAGGACCAACATCCGCACAATTGAAAAACGTTCAAATCTTACTAGTAATCAAATCCATGTTTAAGCTACATAATGCCATAAATTAAATTCCTTACGCGACAATAGTAATAAATTCATAAAATATATTAGCTGATGATGATCATTGTTCCAAGAAATGATCATGACCTTGTGGTACCACAACAACGAAGTTAACAAGCACCATCAAGGCTGCTACAAGACTTTTAATGGAAGACGACACTGGACAAATTGATGGTTCCCCACTAATTAATATTGAGCAACCGCGTCTCGAATGCAAAGCGAACTAAAATGGTTTTAAATTACTGAAGAGGTTTTGGAATGCAATGGTGATGATACATCCTTGTGCTATCCAGGTCAATTGCCAGGATGCGCTTTGCATGGCATAAATGGTCGATCAATATTGAAACAAAGCTCGTTGATGGTGTGGAAACCCCATCAGCTTTTGAGCAACAGAAACACCTATAAATCATTGACATATTTGAGTCATAAAAGCGATCCAATACTCCTACGTATAAATGAAACTATTTAATCACAAAAATAAATAATGATACATTTACAATAAATGAATATTGATCCAATAACGTTATCTCAACGCTCACAATCCTGACTCATGCGCCGAACGATAGCCTGGGCCTGCGCATCTGTACAAACGGTAGGCAAGGCCGCGCGAGGCCGCCTTTTAATTACTGCACTGCTAACTACGCTGGTATTATCTCTTATTATTAGAATTATTAGAATGTAGACACGATTGATTATAGCTTTTACACAGATCTCAGCTATGGGATCCGTTAGTTATTATAATACAATAGCATCATCATTTTAGTATGGGTTTCCATCTGTGTATTAGTCAAGCACTGACAGGTCCACGCAAATCTGTGTGGTTCTTTCCTCAAAATACCATTTCAGGCACTGACATAGTCCTCACATAATCTGACCTAGATTATATCTGAACTTTAAAATAGACTGAACCATGACCGACATTTCCTATCTGACTATCTTCTCAGATAGTCAGATAGGAAATGTCGAGTCCATCAAGCTTATTTTTTTTATTTGACGGGTAAAAGTGATTCCGATATCCTATTTACAGAATTAACAATGTCATGTCATTTCAAACTGCAATTTCATGCAACGGAAGTTTTTACTAGAAACGAAATCATACTATGCCCGAGACCGGACGATAAGGACTTAGGACTTCAAGATCAATGATCCAAATGAGGCAGCCATTACACCAGAATGTACCAGACTTATAATTACACTCATTGCAGTCGGTGTGTTAGAATGCAGAGTAATTATAAATATTAACGATTCAGTGGGATCCTTTATTGGTTTAATGAATGGCGTATTGAGATGTTTAAGTTATAATTGGTTGGTCTAATCAACATTAAGACTTGGTTATTGCTCTAGCCATTTAGAGATTATGGTATCTTTCGAACAGCTTAACATGGTTTTCGAATTCTTCAACACAAAATTTGTCATGAATTACGGAGTAGTTTATTTAACACAACATGTAACTTGAATTGAATGTCTCGCCAAAATAAAATGGGACATTAAATAAAGTAAGTTTATCAGTCACCGTCACATTAAAATTCGCCATAAATTCTACTGCTGCTATCAAAATTTCCACCAATCGACAGTCAACTTCAATTCCGAAGACGATATAATTAACCAGCGCATTAGTACAGTGACGGCGGTAATCCTTATCTAACGCCCACATTACCTCAACCATTACGCCAAAATCATCCTTACCACCTTCAAATTCTTCAAAATTCTAGTTTACTTTTGCATGTACTTGTGTGACTAAATATGTAAACAGTGCATGAGTCATGGGCGTCATGGCTAACAGACGTGTTATGGAGAAACGTTTGGATCACGTATGTACGTGACTTGAAGGTCTCCTTATATGGTCATTCAAGTGTTTTGATATAAAAGTGGGCTGTACTGTCTGTATATTACAAGAATAAAACGATGACTGATGGAGTAAATATTGCATACTAGCTAGAATTTAATGTGAAGTGGCGTTGGGCGCGCCAATTTTAGATAAACCATCTGAGATTGGAGTATTTCGAAGGCGCCTCAAAAAGAATTGCTCGACTTCATTGATTGTTCATAAACCACTTCAACGTCCCATCGTACTCTCGTGTCATTGCCAGGGTCAGCTATACTTAAAAACGTTATTTTACTAGTCACTGGTCGTTTCTTAGGCACTGGATCGCACTCCATGTGTCATTGTGATGTTGTGTGTTTTTATTTTTGTATTTTACTAACATACTTTATAAGTACTTACTAACACAAATATGGATGACTCTGTAAAAAGATAGTCTGAAATAAAGTTATTATTATTATTACTAGTCCAATCTGCTATTGTCTCGAAGACAACGATCTCATTTAGTACATTCGTTGCGTTTATCAAACTCATTGATAATTGCAGCCTTTCCTTCTTTTTTAACTTTGTGGTTTTTAATCTATATCGCTACATGCGAACTAAGCATCAAAGACCTGATGTCACACAAAATCCTCCATCGCGCAAACAGAGTTTACCGCGCGATCAGCATACAGCATATACAATAACTTTCCGACATCAATCGTGGGGCAGTTGCTCACCAGACACGACAACCGTCTGGTCGGAGAATCCTCCCTTTTCTATAGAGGCCGAGTGAACTTTACACCCTGTTCCTCATACTTCTATAACTTCATCAATGTAACCAGATTTGTCAATTTCTATTTCTAGATCAAAGTTAACCCATAACTCTTAAAAAGTTAAGACATCAATCTAATCTGATCGTAGCTCCATATATGAGTGACGGCTAATCACTATTAACGTTATGCAAATCTATGCTCTCTATTACAAACAGTGAGCTTTTAATATAAATCACCCAAACAGTGCTGCCGATAAGGGAAGCACGTAGGCGAAGCAGCTATTGTTTGTCGTAAGATACTGCTTCAAATAAGCCTAGATCGAGATTAGATATAGCAATTTGTTTGGAGATAACGTTAAGATTGTCTAGCGGGACTTTGTAAAGGCTTTGCTATTTATTATAATATTGATTGGGAGTTCAAATGTCTGAAGGGGTTGAGGCATGAAGGATAAAATACATTCAAGTTATTAAAATTTTGGGTACAAACCTCCTCTTTTCAATCTTAATATATATAAATCTCGTGTCACAATGTTTGTCCTCAATGGACTCCTAAACCACTTAACCGATTATAATAAAATTCGCACACCATGTGCAGTTCGATCCAACTTGAGAGATAGGATAGTTTAAATCTCAATTTATAGCCGCAATTTTAATTTATTGCTAATTAGGGCTACCCATGCGAAGCTGGGACGGGCAGCTAGTATATTATATGTATTATGCTGTTTAACCTTGATGTCATAATGAAAAAACGTATTTGAAGATTGGACTGCAACATATTTCTTTTCTTTTCCAAATATTAATATCACTAAGGAAACCACCACTAAGGAATCACCTCAGACTTTTCAGATTCATGTGAGTATTGTATAATTATCACTTGCTTCAAAAACGGTGAAGGAAAACATCGGGAGAAAACCGGCATGCCTGAGACATATTTCTCGCTTGTGAACTAATGTGAAGCCACGTCAGAGGCCCTTGGGCGACTTTAAAACTCTGACACCAGGTTAGTCACTAACCACACGAAAAGAAGAAGACTAAAGAAAATCTACGAGTATATTCTGTTTCTAGGTCAATTTTCATGCAATATTTATTTACCATATACTTCCCAGTACCCAACAATCTTATCAGTGACTAAGCTTCACGTAACAATAGGCTTATCAGAGGAAGGAGCACTGTAGCATTATTCACCGTTATAAAAACAATTTTTCAACAATTACAATTAGCGTTGATAATTAGTTTATTATCAGAGGAATGGCGGGGGTCGTTCAACTGCGCTTGCGCAGGATATAGGCTCGTTTCGTATCGTGGCATCCGTTGCGTTGCGATATAAGTGCGTTTTGTTCTTGTGCTGCTCTCTTGTTTTTGTTGACATGAGGATGGGTCAATTTTAGACGGTTTATAATGCGTTGTGAATAGAAGGGTTATAAAGTGCTGTGAATGCAATCATAAGACAACAAAGGGTAATACGAAAATATTTTTACTTTTGGGTAATAGGACTTGCTCCAATATCGTATTGTACAATATAAATATATAATTTCCTGAGAATTCTCAACCTCTAAAACGAAAGGTCATTTTCAGAATGTCTCTTGAAATATGCTGGTTATTTTCCAATCTTGACATGTGTGTCCCACATGCATGCCCTATGCAATTATCCACCCATTTTACTATTCGAATATTTCGGATACTGCCAGACAACTATTCGAATATATTCGAATAATATGGATATTTTGGATACCATTGTAAAAGAGGTAAATCAAACTTATATTAGTTTACAATGGACATTTTTATTACAAAAACTCTCCAACAATCGTATACTAAAGTATATCAGCACCCTAATTACGTAATGCACGATCAATTTTAAATTGAAACCAATTGAAAAAGATTGCCAGTCCATTGCTCGACATAAGTTCGACAAAACAAATTGAGCAGAATTTTTGTCGAACTTATAAAGCAATGGACTGGCAATCTTTTTCAATTGGTTTCAATTTAAAATTGATCGTGCATTGCATAATTGGGGGGCAGTTCGCACTAAAAGCAAAATCTGTCCGATCTGTCATTGACAGATACAAGAAAAGAAAAAAAAGAAATCCACGGGTTATCTACCAATGGTATAATAGATCGTGAGCTGGTCAAATGCTATCTTTGTTAAGATGGCTAGAACAATTGAAAGCACATTAGATGAAGACTGGAAGTCTTATAAAATAGTGCTTGGTAATAAATGAGACAAAATCACATCACTGACATTGCTAGATGTCAAAGTATCTGATGTATAAGTTGGATCAGCACAAACTAATAGCCACGAATGACATGTACTTTCATCGATTCCCTGAATATGAACTATTTTCTGTGCATATATGTGAAACTTTGAAAAACCCAATCCGGAAAGTCCTTTTTAGGAATACCTCCTAAAGAGGACTTTCCGGATTGAGTTTTAACGGTCCAGGCAAGAAACGAATTAATGCAAATCATGAATGCTGAGAATCATGATGAGGCCTCTGCTCCACATTCCTACTTCCCATATCAATCTGATTTTGGGTTGGTTACCAAAACAGCTTATTCAAGTGTAGCAAATCCTAACCTTTTCTTTATGTTTCATTTAGCAGGCACTCTATTTTGGTTCTGTGAGCTCTCGTCAAGCAAGACCCAATACCGAGATGAATCTAGAGAACAACACTACTAATCAAAGCCATCATTCTTGCCAATGCCTTTAAAGTAAATGCCATGCTTGTCAAAGCATTCACTGTTGATGGTTAACCTGCAGAGTCCTTTCGATCTCTTTGCTTATTTTCTCTGTTAAAGTAAATGATATTTCAGTCTCTGCTGCTTGTAATCACTGAGTGCTACGTCATCACCATCGCTGTCGTCAACTCAAGTCGAGCTCTGTGCAAAAGCACTTTAAAAATTTTCTCTTCTTAATTTTCTCTATGATGAATCTACATAGTAATTGTGTCATTAGATGGATTTTTGAAGATATAGCATGAATTGTCACGATTGCGAATACCTATTTTATTAAAACACAACGTTAAGGGGGATGCGCTAAGGTAGCCCGCGAAATTCAAATTTTCTTTCGTCTTCTGCAATTTGCAGCTCAGTGTCAGGTTGTATGTTGAATAAAATATGATTCGCGACCGTAACAAATATGGTTTTACCGAATTATAATCATTAGAATTAGGAATACAACTCCTTAAGGTAGCAAAAGTGTCAAATGTCATGATTTCATGAATTAGTCATTCAATACAGTTACATGAACTTAGAGAGTTGTATTGATGACTTTTATGATTATAAATCTATAAATAAACATTTGATACGGCCGCGAATCATATTTAGAACAACATACAACTTGATACTGACCTGCAAATTGCAAAAAAACTAAGAAAATTTGAATATCGCGGGATACCTTGGCGCATCCCCCTTAAATGTTATATTATCATAAGGAAAATGGAACAAAACTAACTATCCGTATTATCCGTTTTATCCGGATAGTAAAACAATTATTATTCGGATAATATTTTCGACGGATATCCGGATAATTCGGATATCCGGATATCCGAATAGCATGCCCTACATGTGTGTCACGGTGTCTCAAAAACATACACTGAACACATTAAAAGTTGCGAAAGACGTATGTACGGGCTCACCCAGTTGTTGGCATCATAAATAAATAGTACATCAATCATTTGGGCCGTTGGGCGGTCATCCGGTCCTGATTCAAGGTCTGTTTGTGCGCCCTGGAAGACCTGATGTAATGCTCAGTAATTAATGTCGATATATTTTCATTACATGAACGATAATTAAAGCTTCTTGTTTTTCTTTTTTTATATGTAAAACAGTTTCACCAGTTTTATTCATATGGGCTTAGATAGGATCTGCATTATAAAACAACGGTTAAGGTTCATGTTTTTAGGTTACGCCTACAGCAGTATTCCCAAAATGGCAGGTGGCGTCTGTCTGTCGCACACATGGCTGCTTTACAGGCGTACACAATGGCCCATCATCCAGTCATCAAGTTCAATATTCATCGGTTCATTTTAGCAGGTCCTTATAACCAGCCTTCAATGGATATAAACTCAGCTATAACTCATGTAGTAGCAGACTGCAGGTCAAAGCATGTGGAGTACTGATTAATAGTGAAAGATTACTATGATAATCAGCTGCTTTATTATCATATCTTTGCCGTTTGGTTCTGCGAGTGCACTTAGATAAGCAATAGATAGGTACTTAACGTACCTTTCGTACACTGTGACTAAATAGCATTCAATTTAAATATGCCTTTATGTTTAAACTCCTACATACCATCTACAGGTTACATTTCTACATGCCTCCTGCATCATCTCCCATGGTCTGGATTTTACATAGAGAATCTACGACAGTACTCACAGACTGCAATCATTCTAATAAAAGCTCTTCTACTTGGATTTTATAAACTAGTATTTTGGAAATTTTTAGATCATCAACAGTAAAGGAAGCATCGTCTAAAACTGGTTAGAGACAGGCCTTGTTCGTAGTTCCTACTTCTTCAAAAGAAAAGAATACATCTGATTGAAATTAGCACTTGAATGAACTATGTACGAAATTGTATACAGCGTTCATTGTCAGCGTTCAAACAAACATTGTAACTATGTGTAGTGGATTAAGACTGGATTATGGATGACGTGATCGCGTTGTGCTGACGTCAGACCATATCCCACGGTGGCATTTGTATTTTGTAACTCGTTACTCGAATGGTTCAATGGACAATGTGGATGACCTTCCCAAGAAGGTCGACAAGAAAACGAGGAATTTGTGGGATGGTGTGAAAATTGGTTGAGATTTTGAAGGTGTGAAAAGGAATGGGTCATGGAATGGCAAGTAAAACAGAGAGAGAGCTCCAGAGCATCTGAAAATGACTACTGCGATAAGCATGTAGCTTTCGATGATAATACCAAAGGCAGTGATAATAATGGCACTATTTTCAAGAAAGATTATCGTAGACGCTTTTGGTGATAACAAGCAAATTAGCCAACCCACTAACTAATGCTAAAAGGGTTGGTATTTGTAAGCATTATCATTTATTACTAAAGTATGGCCATATATTTCAGGTAGATACTAGAATGACAAATTATTACTGCATCCACTTAACTAATGAAATACCTCATTTAATTAATATATAGGTGCGGCAAACAAGGTGAAAGCCCGGAAATGAATGACAAAAATGTAAGAAGAAATACTATACGACAATTGCTGATGAGGACGTAATAGTTAACAGAAAAACATTTGATGTTGAACTCAAAGATATCACACAGAGACTCTAAATATTAAAACAAACAAAGGATTATTAACTGACGTACCAATAAGTAAGATAAACTGTACCTTATGCTTAAAACCAAACCCTCTTAAAAGGACACAAAGAGGACAAAAGTTCAATAATACCAACACAATACCAACTCTTGAACATTGACTTTCTACAAAGCCTTTAATCTCCCCCGAGTTCGGGGGGCAATGCACCTGCACCAGCCAGGGACGAGGGGGGTGGCACCACCTGCCGCTTTGTTGTAAATATTCGGAGACATTTCAATATTAAACTGGATTTGTATCCTATGGCTTCTTTATTAATTGCAGCACGTCTGACATTGGGAGGTCGAGTTGCGTGAACGAATGATATAGGTTTCGTATTAAATATAGACAGATTAATAGATTATGAGATTAATGGCTTACATTAGTCTTGTAGGACGGTTAGACAGGAAAGATATAATGTTAAATTACTGTTCACAAAGAGTAGTCTGTTTGTAGAATCAGTTACATTAATTTATCATGGACGCATTGAGCATGTGGCGAGATCAACGAAAATCATGTTGAAAAGCCTTTAAAAGACAATTTGCAGTAATCCAATTTCCAGTCTCCCAAAAATCCTATTTATCACCAGATTTTTACTCTATATTAACATGCATCACATTTCTCCCTCTCAACATAAATAACAACAAATTAGTAATACAATTAAGACTTTAGTCGCGCCGCGCCGTCGTGCGCCAATTTTCCGGTCTAACGCCGAACCGGTCCGATCAGGGGACTCTCTTGATACAGTTGATACGCAAGCTATTTCTTTATTGTACCACTATAATATTAAATCTAATACCATCTTTATTTGAGCTGCGGCGCGTGGCTTCGTGAATAATAATTATCTTCTTTTCAATGGGACCCCAATCACCGTACATGATATCCTTGCAGTTACAGGCATCCGGATTATCCAAGACTTAGTGCTTACTACAAAAATTCATTCTGAGAATTGTGAGTTCACCAATTCTCCTCTTACACAGTGAATATGTTTTCTAGCTGGTTAGTAAGATCCACACTGCAACTTCAGTTTCAGTAAGTTTTCGCCCGATCTTATGCATCATTTATACTCAGAATGCTAGCTCCCTAAGCGCCAATATTTGTGAAACCTTATTTTAGTACTTAATAATTTCTTCAACATCCTTCATAACATTCAACAGTAATTCAATTGTTTAAGCGTCTAGCACAAATTTTCTGGTTTGACGCTAAACTGAATTGAGCGCTAAAATCAACATCACACTCAATTAGACTCATCAGTCTACAAACATTATGGCAAAATCATAAGGTCGTTCTACTGCTAAAAATTCTATCCCAAAATGTCCCTTAATGTAAAGTTGATGAGCTTTCCCATTTCCAAAGGAAAACTAGATATTCTAAATGTAACCAACCCGTCAGACATTTCCAGAATTCTTGCACACCCTTCAACTCTTAACAATTTCATTCTAAACAATTTCCTCCTCCACTCCACCTTCCAGTAACAAATTAGCGATCACCAATAGCAGTCGTGCGACAATCGCAACCGTCTAATACAATTAGGTCGGTGTCTTGTCGCCGGCGGCGTCGCGTTGTCGCGCGCCAATTTTCCGGTCTGTCGCCGAACCGGTCCGGTAGGGCGTGCCCTTGTTGATCTTCCTTTGGTGCGATGTCTTATTGAATGCTTTTTACATTCATTGATTTTTTTGCTTCAGAAGTACATTATTTTTTTTATTTTTTATTTGCGTACTTTATTCCAGATATCGATCGACCGTAGTTGTTAAAACCAACTTTTTGTAGAAAAGCTTCGGGCAATTCGTATCACGCAACACAATATACAATGGTCTTTGTATCATTTCTCCGAATGCGGGGAATCCCCGCGTGATCTTAAAATTCTCATTCTGTACGGATGTAAACGAACCGTGATGTTACGTGTTGTGCGACGCATGTTGATGTCATTTGACACCAGTTCCAAAGTTTGGTGATTGAACGGACGCTGTAATGATTAAGTTGAGACACGACATTTCTATCTCTCCACTTTCAATTAACGAAGGGACTCCGAAATTCTACTTTTCCTGAATTTACGTGAAAACAATTTGATCATCACTAAAGAGCACGTCGAATTGTAAATATTTTACACAGAAAATGATTAATTACTGCAAATGGCATTCAGATAAGGCAAAGTTGTTTACAAAAGCAATAAATCATCAATATTCCGATTGAATAGATCTCATTAGCATCAATTAAAGGAAATAGGCCAGATTAGCATACTGATCAATCCAATGGTCAGTTACGTCCCGCTAGCTTATCAAGTCTGTAGCTTTATCAAGAAATAAGGCGCTTGATTCTTTGGACATACTTGACCTACTAGGACCAAAAATTAAGACAGGACAGGACATAGGAAAAGAAAACAATAGGTAACATAATTATTTCATAGAAATCGACTTCTGGAAGAACAAAGAAACACACAAAACATTAATTGTAATGAGGAAGAAGTAACATATTTCATTACTATTCTGTTGCGGGAATGGCAGATAAAGTTCTGCTGATTGTTCGTAGGACAAATAAGGAAAATAGCTTATTTAGCTAGCCTGATCCGTCACGATTTGCACTACTTGGCCGATAAAACACGATACGTCGTAGTATGTATGAATGACCTCACGTCAAAGAACCTATTGTCATGAGCAGAGATATGAGGTAGAAAAACATGGCCATAATGCGTGTATTGTGTGTAAGATACGATGAGGCCGTAAAAAGGTTACAAACGATGAACAAAAACTAAACACTATTTGTTTCTTAATGGCATTATTAGAACTCAATAGAGACAGGGACATAAATAAAGTATGAACAACAAACAAGTGCTTCAGTACGCTGATCAAACTTGGGTCTTTAGACAATAACTTAAAGCAGTGCACTACCACATAGAGCGATAAATTATTTTTAAATGCAATGACTAAATCCAGCATAGAAGACGTCAATTGACAACAAAATTCTTGTTACAGTGAGCAATTACATTCTAAATCCAATAATACCGTTTTGACCGCAAGATCGTCACAGACTAAAACAAACAGTTAATTCAGACAACAGCCTGAGGATTCTTATAAAACCAACGAAACTAATGCGTCACACACATCGTACGAGTTAAGCAACTATTTGAGTCACAGAAAACCAGAAGCGATTGAAAGAAAGAGCTGTTAATTATAAGTTAGTCACCGAACTGGTTAATGAATCAAGATCGGATATGGAAAACCACTTGAAGCTATTGAGTTTGGAAACAACAGTCATGCTTGTGGAGAAGTAAGATGACTAAATACTGCCCCATTTCTCAAAAGCTCTATTTTCGACGTATCAGGATGTAAGCTGAGTATAAGGGGCGAGCTAAATCCCGAATGGGGTTTTGCCAGTACTTGCATATTACAAAATCACTGCCCGGACTTCCGGCTCATTAGGGGAACTGATAAAACAACGTAATGGGAAAATCCGAATGGAATTTGTTTAGAGACCTTTCACTTACAACATACTAGAAATTAGTAATGAATATAATGGTATTGGTGACATTCTTCGTAATGCTTAGTTTGAAATTTCTGCAATATAGCCAGAAGGATGTCTACTTATCCGCTAGTCCAAGCGTTGCATTTTGGGGAGGACTTTCGATCAAGCGATGAATTTCAATGAGCTGTTGAAGACAATTGGATGGACGGAACATATACCAAACGTAATAAATGATGCTGAACTACCATTACAAAAAGACACGAATACATTACCATACATAACAGCTATAAACATTAAACATGTCATGTACCATGCAAGCCCTTCATATACCTTCGAGCAAGATGAAATGATTCACTTAACAATTATCCATGTATCATTGGGGTCAAGCATCCATCTTGCTTGATTCATCGCAGGTACGAAGCCTTTCCCCGGTGAGCTAACACGCGAAATATTTGCGTTACCTGATTATTTAGAAATGCAGAAAATCTTTGCCGAAGAAAACATCCTTTGAAATAACTATACTTTCGATTGATTTGGAAGAAACAGCTCAAAAGCGTCGATTTGTGTAAAGGCGGAGATAAGAAAACCTAATCAAATGCGTAGAAGATTGAATTGGTGACACAGCACAGAATTTATTGGAAATCCAATGGAAAAAAGTACACGAACTTGGTGCATTCATTGATATATATAGAACGATAATAATAACCAGAATCAGCTGTCACTGCTGTCAGCCGTCTTCCACAATTGGATTTAACGAAAGAGTGACCGAATACCTTACACAGAAACGAAACAACTCTCTTCTAGAATTGTTTGCGAATTAAATCAGAATCGAAGCCGTATCGATTGTGTAAATGCTCTCATTGTTTTCGCTCTAAGAATATTTTTAGAAGTGGTAACGCACAAGCAGGATCGGCCATCGGCACCTAAAGAATGAATTCAGCGTAACGGTGGCAGGGACGGACTGAAACTCACAACCATTCACTGGAAAGTCCAACAACATTATTATTTTCGCTTAAAATGGTCATGCTCATTTGAATTCGTAAACTGCTACGGCGAATTTTGTAAACTTGAATATGCAGTGTGAGTCACGAGGCATTCTTCATTTCCTCTGTTACCAAGTTCCGACTGAGAATGAGGATTTTCGGGGAATTATCGCATCATTCTAACTTTAACTAGGTAAATTACTAACTAGTAAATAAAATGTTCATAAATCTGATGAGACAAAATTCGACTTTGATGCCATCGACTTAAATGAGTTGATTAGTAATATACTTAAGTGAAAACCTGCCTATGTCCAGCAGTGGACGTCTTTCGGCTGAAATGATGATGATAATGATGAAAGAAACTGCGAGGAAATTAAAATACCATCGTCATTAACTAGAGACCATGTTACGCAAGCCATGACAGATTCATTAACTTAGGTATCAACACAAACACGTAAACCTCGACCTTCCTAATACGTGACTCTAAAACCGTGGCAACTAGTGATGCGATGCCTTATTAGGTACAGGTAAACTTTAATTAAAAAAATATTACATTTTCAAGGGACAAGTCATCGTTTCTCGAAAATAATATCACCAAACTAGGCAAGGTGTTACTCATTGACCTGAATACATAAATTCTATATAAAAACAATTACGCAAACTACTTCAATGTTTTAATGCGTAAGCGCATTTTTATGCCGAACAGTAAATTTTTATCGCTCCCGCATATAATCAATGAATTACTTTGAAATGAGTTCAATAGACGCATGAAGAAGCGTCTTTTAACAAAATTTAATTATACATATTATTGCAACATTTTTCAAAATAATTCATCAAAAAGGCTAGTTTTACCGTTTTACTTCTCATCACAAGGTATTAAGTACTTCTAGGTGAAGTTAAAAAGAAGCCTAACAACTATTTCGTTAGGTTCAAAGTCCATCGCACTTTAACAGTGGTGTGAAAGGATCTTTGTGTATTTTCAATGAACGGATAACCTCTCTTCCTCGATCTACAGTAACTTTCGTACAAAAAAAATACTGGTGTGAAAAACAACACGAACCCTAATTCTGTGCAATTAAACAGTTCACTCAATTTGGTACCACGTGGCAAGTTGTAAAATCAGTTTTGTTTTGACGTTTGCTCCGCGCACCGTGCGTTGACCGCACAGCATTGTTCGAACGGTAACGACCGCCGAAACGACACTAGGGTTGCCAACAACAATTAAACTCACATGTTCACGAGACAAGTGAAATACCCTTCAAGTAATCATGTTTATGTCACTATTTTTACGTTACTGATTGCTGTCATTGGAATCAAAAGGTTACGCGTGTAAGCGTGGGTTAAAAATATAGTGAATTGCAAAAGGTTTCTGAAAATAGCCTGATAATTGAGCAAAAGAACTGCCAGCACGTAATTATTGATCTGATGTATTACAAACAAGCAGCAGTAATATCTGTTCACTTACTGTCTTCAGAAATTAATTTTCTCGTAAGCAAGTTGCAAAAAACGAAATGGCAAATTGGCAATTATTGCGTAAAAAACTGAATCATCAACTTTCACGATCATGCGCAAAAGGACCATTTTTATGTTGGCACGTAGCAACCCTAATACATTGCAATGATAATCTGCAACACAGCGTTCATTGCCTCCATGTTTGTTGTTATTAACTAAACAATTCACATTAACACTTGTAAAAAAAACATAAATCTTGTATTTGAGCGATTAAGACACACCACCATTAGAATATGGTCCTTTGTCTCGGTATTCTGGTAACACCGGTATGGTGTGATCGAGGTGTTAATTGCCCGGATCTGAATGGAAAAAAATACAATGGTTCCTTGATGAGCAAGGTGCAGGAGTGAGGATTTCGACAGTTGTTCGTTATTTTTGGGTGTTAAACGAATGTAATCAATAGGTTCACAGCCTATCAATGTCTGTATGAAACAACGGCTTTCCCAAAAACTGCTGTTGTTTAGAATCCTGCAGGCATAAAACAGTATCCAATTTATCATACCTCCGAGTTTGTTTCGGTCGTTCTCAGAGTACTCAGCAGGAACCAACGAACTCATTTTTCTTAAATGTTAAAAATATAATTAAATTTTGAAGTATAATAGTGTTTTTTGAACCAATTTACAGAAATAAATATCATTTATCATCACATAGTGAGTCATCCAGTAAACTCCTTCAGGCATAGCAAACCATAATTCACAAATCACACATTGGCCAACGGTACATAACTTGCTGCAGGATAGTTAATTTTGCTTCCTTATCTCCCAAACAAATTCGCCGGCCCCCAAATCCGTACATAAACGGAAACTATTCAAACTCAACGTCCAATGATTCACTCGCCATGTGTTACTGTCTAGTTTTATTAGATTGTTGTGTAAAAACTTGCCGAGCGACCGTTAAAATGACTCATGAGTTGCCAGTGCTAAATATGTCGTCAAGATCTGCGCACAGCACTAAAGGTAGCAAAGGTCAAAGCAAATTGCCATAAGTTATAAAACTGTGCACGTTTATTCCGATAATTGGTTAATCGATTTGGAAACTGAAATGTGTTTTCGTTTATTTGGGAAATCTAGAAAGCATGGGCTACTAATATTTTGTTAGATATAAACGTCAAAATCAAGTCAAGGATCTCTCTTAGAAAATCTTTTTTAAACGTAGTGATAACCTGACCAAAACCAGACCAACAGTTTTCGGTATCTTAACCAGTGCTCTGATAATGAAAATGGAAAACTTTACCATCCTCTGCTCTTCTTCTTGCTTCCTGTCTAGTGTCTACACACCTTCCATGCTTCGAATTCCTATCTCCTTCTTAGGCGCCAAGGAACTCAATTACCGCAAGAACTAAATGCCACAATAGATCTAATTAAATAACCCTCGTCTATTAACACTGAAAGTTCTACAAGACGGTCCTTAAAAGCTTAGCTCTAGACACTTGGCAGTCAGCCAGTCGCTACTTGTCGAATAAATAGATATGGCTCCGTCTCCTGAATGTCCAGACATAGTTGGAGTGATGTGTCGGCTTAGTCAGCTTCAGTGGCTGCTAACATGGCAGGAACTGCGATGTTTTGATCATAAACGTCACATTGGTTATTGCTTAGATAGCACAAACTGCTTTTAACCATTTATTTGGATATGTCAACTCACTTTTATGTTAAGGTTGTGTGGTATCATTGTTTTGCTGCATGCATTATAATTACAACAGACGGCCAAAAAGCATACAATTCACTGATCTTGGCGGAAAAGCACACCTAAGTGAATAAGGAGGTTAGGACACCGTTAAATGGATGGGCAGCATTCAACTGCAATGCGACATTGGGATATCATCGCAATGCTACACTCCGGAAAACTTAGCTCCGCAGAATCTTAACTTCAAACTAAGATGAAGAGTCTTCCATGTATTACTACAAACTGATTTCCATAGAACATCTATAAACAAACATTAAAATGCAACTTCGTTTCTGTTTATGAGCACCATTACTTTAGACATCTTATGAGGTGAATAACAGTTATTACAGTTTTATTATGTCCATAAATACATTTCGTTTACGTGTGGAGCTTATAGCGAAATTCGCGTACAGCTACAGATCAATGAAGCTACAAATTACAATGGTCTAATATCTAGGCCAACTTACTGAAGGTCATGCTTTGAACCAGCTTCTATTGTGGTCAACTTCGACATAAATTCATTTATCTTAGCTTGGTATTACCAGTTATTAGTGATGCATCATAAAGCATTGCTATTCTTGAAAAAACTTGTAGTTATAGTGTTGAAGATTCGTAATGAATTCTATTGCTTTTTCTCGTCTGCTATTTAGACCATGATCAACTTTGTATTTAAGGAAAATATTATTCGGCATATGTCCTACTACATTACAACAATTCAGCTTTACCTGTTAGATTATATTCGCGTTACTAACAGCAGCCTATGCAGATTGTTGTTGTAAAACCAACAACAATCTGCATAAGTAATTAACATTTATATGTACAGGATTTACTGAAATCAAGTCTTTTCCGGGAAACGGGGCAAAAACAAAGATTTCTCAGCAATTCTAACTTCAACATGGAATGGAGAACTAAAGTAGTTACTATTATGACAATTGTTCTGTCACGCGTATTTGCTTGACTTCGGGGATAAGGTAAAATTACTTGGGTTTTAAGTTTTTACGAACATGTGGAACGAAACAAAATTACGACCGTATGAGGTAATCGTGATAAGAAACGAGATAACTTTCTCCGACCGTGGACAGAGTTTAACGAGCCATAAATTTATTTAAAAGGATATTAAGTAAAGTATTTTTAGTATGAACAGTTATTGGTCCATAATTTAGGACTATAAAAACCAGGATAAGGCTTTAATTTGCGAGACTTCCAGACTTGGTTTCAAATGGCTTTGGATTTATTTTGGTGTTTACAAGAGGCAGAATTGTTTAGATAACAATGTCCAAAACGACTGTAAACAGAAGCTATCTAACTGACTGCATACTTGTCCCTACAGAATACAAAAGAATCCCGATCATAACGATCGAAGCATTGGCCAATGATCATAACTCAGAAGCTACAAGACAATAGCTGGCTCCATGACCCCAATCCTTTGCGGCGGCGGCGCGGTTAAAAAGTAATTATTACTATTGTGGCCACGACACGTACGGTAAAGATTTCATGTTATTATGTCAAAATCGAACACCAGATTTCCTTGTGAATGCCTGAAGTAGAACTGGAGTGGTTTAGTTTTGCAATAACTGCAGTTGGTACAAACCTCAAATGTTATGCATTTTGGATGTAAGTAAAGAATCTTGTAATTCTTGTAGTCAATGCCCAGAATTAACTACATATTTTTTTACTCTGTAAACTGAAGGTGACCTGGAAGTTATTCAAGATCGAAGAAGAATTCTGATAATGAAGTTAAAGAAACATTTGAATTATAAACATGTTGGCAGCGGATACGTAAATAAAGTAAGTAATGAATTTCCAGAAACACGCCAAAAATACATTCGAACACAAAGCTACGATAAAACGAAATCTTATCAAAATATGATGCTGATATTTGTAACTGAATGAACAAAATTTGTCGCAGTTATGTCAAGATATCTAGGCTTATATTGTATTCAAATTAATCTATAAATTAGAAAGTTGCTCTATACGTTCCTATCAGACAATCTCTGATAAAAGCAGGCACAATGTCAAGTTTCACAGTTCATCGCGAGCTAGTCTACTGAGATAAGATTGTACTTCACTCGAGATTTCAAGACTCTTAATGAAGAAGCACTTCAAACCATGTAACATAGGTGGTAATGGTTTACATTTGGAAATATAATTGTTTTTAGTTTGTATTTCCCCTTCTAGCCTGCATAGTAGAGCTTCGCCTTTTTGCCAGACACAAAGTCTTACTTCGTTCATATTTGAAGACTTCCGTACTTTCCCAAAATATTTAATACCATTTCCAGTCTTGTCTTCATCATCAGCCACGCCCAAAAATCTCAGAATTTGAGTACAATCAAATTAAATTATGGGCAAAAAGTGAACAATTATGCTGTTATTCTAATGTGGGGCGTACACAATGACATTCGCACATTTCAGCACGGCCGTTGAACCAGCGGCGCTTGAGCTGAGCATGTTACACCCGGTGGGTGGGCTGGCTGCACAAAAATTTAATTATAAGAATTTATCTCGTTCTGTTTATGGTTTTGATTTTAGGTAGCGTTCAATTTTATGTTTGACTGTTGGAAATTTTCTACAGGATATGTTTGTTGAAAATGACACTACTCACTAGCTATCTAAAGCAGTGTGAAATCGAAAACGAAAGGATCAGGTATATCAATTGGACCATGTTGTTATTCAGTGCTTTGCTACTAGTTCCTTGTGCACCATCATTCATCACATCAGCAACTTTTATATAAAGCTTGACATCGAGTTTTTCTGAATTTTTCTGCATATAAAGACTCTAAAAGTAGACCAACGAATAGCTTAAGGTGAAACAATTTGATATTTTTTCCATACAAACTTCGGAGGGGTTTTACTCCATTATTTGACATCGTACATTCAAAGTTAAACATGATATCGTTAGGTCTCATTATTAAAATTGTCTGTACGGAAGCAGAATAGTAAAATAAAAAGCCATTAAAAAGTTATGAGCCAACAAAGATTCGTTTTTCTTGCTAATTTTAACGCAACTTTGGGCGTAAATAAGTAATACAAGAAGTGTGAAATCTCGAAAACAAAATCCGTACCGACACAGAAAAATTAACGAAGATTTCAATAAATTTTATTTGTAATTGATTTATGCAGTGGTTATTTCAGAAAAACCTTTTTTCCAAAGGCCTTTTCGTAATTTTTGACGCGCTCGTTTTACTAAAATTGGTCGGTACGGTGTTTCCGTGCGTGCGAACTACACGTTGTCCATGTAGATCAGCTTCTAACTGCTCATCACTGATACTATCTCTGTCGGACACGATGCCAGGTGAGACAGTGTGGTTTTTGGCCAGGCCCACCATTGAGTTCGAGCCCGCGACTAGTTGCACCTTAATACGTAAATCTCGAATAACATTATAGCACAGTATATTAATACTGTCATTATGGTCACCAAGAACATTTGGTCGAATGACAACTGTGTAATGGACCGGTATTTTGTTTCGTTTTATGGTGTTTTTATACCAGTAAGTTGCATTTCTGGTTCAACTAGATCTTCGGGCTATTATTTTCTTTTAATATTATCTAATACATTTAGTTTTCTATTCACCACCAGAACGGTACATTGATTATTAAAATCGCCGTGAATGTCTTAACACTTCAAAATTATATTTATTATATACGTACATATAAATCAAAGTGTGTCCGTAAATTTATTTAAATACATGAAACGCTATTTCAGCCACAACAATAATAAAATATAGTTAATTGCAATACTATATTAAATTCATGCAAGCCTAGTACTTTATGTGGGAAGTCTCAAGTTTATTAACTCAAGGAATAAGATTTTTCATACAAACGAAATCTCCCCTTTTCGCCTCCTTTTAGGTAGGTTCAAAAACCCCTTCTTAGTGCTCCCCTACATTATAAAAGGAAGCTGTGTGAAAAATCACGTTCCTAGTCCCAGTAGTTTCGGCTCTGCGTTGATATGTCACTCAGTCAGTCAGTTTCTCCTTTTATAATATAGATTATAAAAACGTTTTCCGGTTATCCTAACTCATGAACATGTTGTTATACTTCGATGTGCACCCAAACAAGCACATAATTAGTCAAAACGATAAAGTTTATCCGTCACGATTCAATAATAATGTGTCCAATTAACATGTTCCATACAATTAATAACTAAACTACTATGTTGTTATTCAATTAGGAGCTGATAACAACGGAATGTCTGTCTGCCACTGACCTTTTAACGGCATTAATAATTATTTTAAAATGTAACACATCATTGCCTTAAGTCTATAATGTTTATTTAATATTAACTTCATAAGGCCTCATTTGTTAATTATGGAATCGGGGCGAAAAATCTAGGATAGCATTTAAGGCAACAAAAATGTAACAGCTTTTAAGAAAGAATCTAGTTCGACCATCACCATCATCATCGCTCAGTTCAGACAGTAACCGTTATAAAAACAAGCGTATCCAAACACATTAATTACAATCAAGATCTATTTTAAGAAAAACAAAACGTTAACAAAACCTGTAACATTATCATCCAAATGATTATTACATTTTATTCCAACTAAAACCTTTTTTTGTTCCACATTGTGCCAAATTAATAAAACAATGGAACGAAAAATTCGAATTTAGCGAATCGTTAGTAGCGGACGACACATCCGGTAACGAGGCTGCCATATTGTCGTTGGTACCATTCAAAATTCGAAGAGGTGCGCGTGCGCCGGCCTTCGCCCGCTGAGGAGTGAGGGAGGAGCGGGAGGGACTAGGGCTGTCATTGACAGGAAAATTGGTATTGTTTGTTAAACATATGAAAAACTGATCTATGAAGTGGAAAAAGATGATGATAATAATAAACGGCATAAGTATATAATCCGACTAAAGTTTGATTTCAACAAGCATTAAATTTGTTTGTATTATTAATTTAATTGGGAAAAATTTAATTGTTCATAATGTTGCAAATATCTATAGGATTAAAATGAATGTAGCCTTTATTGTGGTACTAGTTTATTTATATCATGAAATAAATCATCTCAACATATGATTTATCTAAACCTAACTTAACCGCACCAACCCTAAAATCAAGACACGAACTGGTTAAAAAAAGTTGAAACAACCACAGTCAAAGTGATGTCCTTGACGCACCTTGCTACATTTCCAGTTAGATCACCACCAAAAACAGTCTTTAATCCTTATCGCTATTGTATTGGAGTTGAAAATGCTGTGATATCAAGATTATGATTTGGTAAGCCTGGACATTAGAATTCAGAATGGGTGGGTACTTGAAGTATGGTAGTTATTGGGCTACCACAGCTGTGACCAAACAATTCATCATGGCGGCCGCCGTGAATTAAGTAATCTAGTTGACCATATGGTCGCAAGCCAAGATGCTATAGATCCTATTTTTCCACTGTAAGTACATAATTATGAGGTCAGATGTTTACTAGCAATTGCTTACGATATGCTAAACCTACGAGAATCCGTGACAGATTGTGTCGATACGATAAAAGTAATCTTGTCCGCTTAGCTACTGATTAGTCATAATTCGCATTTATCAATATTATAAATAAACAAAGATATTAAATAGATTATGTAAATTAATTAAGCATACTCAAAGGTTACATTGAGATATAAATCTCCAATGACATCGGAAAACTATATGAAAAGCTCTCATAGATATTAAAAACGAATCTGGCAGAATCAAGGAAAAGTCCAAAAACGCTACAACAAAGATTCAAAACCCATCACCATAAAAAGCATAAACAAAGAAAATGCAGAGTAGACGGAGAAAAGAGAACAAAATAAAATAAAAGCCACAGCACAGTGGACCCGACTCGTTCGGCGAGTGACGACAATGACCGGCGACCACGTAACGGAACGACCATTATGAGATACTCAATTAACTGAGAATGGAAGGATTTACTTAGTTTTTCTTCACGCTCTTTACCTGACTTAGTAAGTGGAGTTTTGCTATTTGAAATGGTCAAATTCATATGAAGCTGTTCAGTCTCGAGAACTTGTTGTATTTGGACTTGGATCAGCTGACTTTAAGGATAGTGATACTGTTGATGATGCAAATGAAACAGCAGTAAAGAACGACGGATTTTCGGATATACCTGAACTACAGCAGCTGGAAACACTGGATCTTAAGAAGCTGTAGAGACGCAAATAATTGACTTTGGAAGTTAAGTAGAAGAACTAAACGCTTTTTTATACTCAAATATGTTATCAAAATATTATTATTTGAGTATTTATAAAAAAACTTTTTACAAAAAAAATTAAAACCGACTTCCAAAAAAAACCACTACAAAGTGAAAAATAACTTTAATTTCGGAAGTCGGTGTCTTTCTTTTATAATTTTCGTTTTTTGCCACCGACTTCCGAAATTAAAGTTATTTTTCACTTTGTAGTGGTTTTTTTTGGAAGTCGGTTTTAATTTTTTTTGTAAAAAGTTTTTATTTTTCACTTTTTAGTTGTGGTACCTACCCCACACAATATCCAATACCACTAACTGCAATAAATAACAGTGACAGGAAGTTATCATCATATCGTCCATATAAACTAAATGGGAAAAATATGTATTATTGAAGCTAACTCAAAAACTATCTAAGCAAAGTCAATAAAATTTATATGGGACCACTTCGGGAACTTACCCTTTCAAACAAAAAAAATATTTTCAAAATCGGTCCACAATTGGCGGAGATATCGGTGAACATACATAAAAAAAAAAAAAAAAAACATACATAAAGTCGAACATAGAACCTCCTCCTTTTTGGAAGTCGGTTAAAAAGAGCCTTTGCAGCGAATGCTTGAACAAGTATAGATAGATAGATTAACTTCCTGAAGTTGACCTCTAGCTCTAATTATGCAATAACTAGATGACCAACTAGTTTACTATGCGTTTCTTTCGTTCCAGAATGAAAATAACTCTATTGTCCCTGATGATTGTGTGAACTTTACACAATGACCTTTGTTATGCATATTATAATGACTATATCAATATACAAGAAGTTCATTTCTAAGACATTGATGAACTTGAAATGTAGCCAATGGTAACACAAGCAGCTAAAGTTGGTATAAGGAATCTTCCTTTATCTTTTTGCACTTAACAACAAAAAACCTCACTTCAAAATTCCGACTCTAAATCAGGACGGTAATACTTCTTAAAAAAAACCCAAAGCCGCCGTCTGGTTCGAACCCGCGACCCATAAACAAAATGCCACTGGCAACGGTACCGATACCGGTTTGTGGATCGCTCGCCTCGACATATTATATCGATCTTATAGGGAAAGACGATTGTAACGAGAGTGGAGAAGATATATTATAACTGTTGCTAACAAGGCGTGAATGATGAAAACTAACATTAAAATTAACATAGATATTACTTTGTCATGAGTGTTTGTAAGAGGATGCAAGTGCAACCTCTCGATTCGCCTACCGATATATCTTCCACGTCTGAACGTTTTTGCTGTTATATGTATATCATATCAAACCTTTAGTCCAAAAATATCATGAGTAGATTAACATCGGGAACTTACCTGTAAAACCAGAAAGATATTTATAATTATTATGTTACACAAGTAAGTTTTTTAATATAGCTTTAGCCCGCGGCTCCATTCACTTTAATGTTCAGTGCTCAGCTACTGCATATTATTACACCACAACTGAACGCAGTCAGTTTTGAACTCGCGACCTTTTTGATAGGTAGTTAACACCTACCGGGTAGTTTATTATCGCTTTAGATAATAATTTAAGTTGCTGCAAACCGAGTCAAGAAATGGCCTGTGCTATTTTGGTTGTAAAAGCTTAATCAAATAGGCATCAGTGCTTTCATCCAATAATGATTCAATATAATCATCCATTATTTATTGTGGAGGGAGAGGAAAGGTGATAGTTGTTCCATCCCGTGTAATACTGGCCTCTGTTCAGGCTTCCAACAGATTTGAGAGAAGATCATGCCAAGGTCAATGAAAGCAGTCGTATCTTCACCGAACGTGCATGAACTTATTATACTAAGTAATTAAGTAACTAATGTATTAAAGGAGAGAGTGTAAGTGCAAGTATCGGTGCAATAAGGATGAATACCACGTACACACACAATGCTGGGAAGCAATGACGAGCCAGCGGTAACATGATGTCACCTTCAAACAATAGATATTAACAATAGGAAGAATAGTGACACCTGTGAATATTGTATGTTGTAATGATGTATGAAATATGTGGTATGCAGGAATTCAAGGAGTAATCAGCAGAACATAATATGCCGAAGGTCCTTCATTCAAGTAAATCAAACTAAGGACTACAAACTACAAATAACAAAGATGCAAAAGTCCAAAAGTAACAACTTAATCTAAAGAAAATCTAATCGGAAACAATTTAAGTGTTCGAAAGTAAGAACGTCAAAATCCTAAAGTTATGATGAAACTGCTTCCGAACCAAAACCAAAATATTTAGGGCACGTAGACCAATATCAAGTATTTTAAAGCGAGTATTAGGTACCTATTATGATTTATGGTATGGTATAGACAACGAAGGTCACTACAACATGGCATGTAGAAACTGACTACTAGCCCATGCATGAATCAAAGTTCACGCAGCGCAGTACACTTGCGAGGCGATTGTTTAACACGCTCGCTGCGTGTGCGCAATGGTGTTCGCCGCGTTTTCGGAACGAGAGCAATTGACGTGAGTGTACAAGAGAGAGTGAAACAAGCGAGTGTACAATATTGTGAAAACGCAGAGAACACGTTGCGTGATCGCGGCTAGCTCGCTTCGCACCCGCGGAGAGCACGTTCTCAAATCGCCTCGCTGGAAAAACGCTGGCAAAACGCCAAGTGTGATATGATAACGCTCTTAGGGCTTACAGAGAGTCAAACGCTTCAGTTGGGTCGATGACGTGCGACACTTCCAAGTAGTTGAGTCATCATGTTATTGATATGTGGATCGATTTGCAAATCGACGAAGGCTGCTTATTATTCTAGAGGCTACATCGGTACATTAAACCATAAAAAATTTTAGTAACTGAATCAATAACTTTCAAGATTTTTTTTCTGAAATGGGTTGTGGCTTCTGGCAATAAACAATTTTTAACTTCAAGCTCAGGCTTTTTTGTATCCTTGTACCAAATTTTGCCATCTACATCATCTTTGAAAGACCCTGTGACGCGAATTCGTAATACTTAAAATAACTGAGATGAGGCACAAAACTATTGCAATGTTTCAAGCGATAATATACCATGACTGACTAACGTAATCTGTTCTCCCAACGTTGGTAATAACAACTTCAGATAAGGCAACGCTTGAACCTTCACAAGGACGCCTACATAATAATAATACAATTTGGCATATCCACCGCATTAAGGAATAAAAGCTCGCAACAAGTTAAACTTGCATAAAGTACAAGCGAACAGTAGTAAATTAACGAATCGTAAAAGGATCAAAACCGGAATGGCATACCGTCAGAATGTTAATTAGCCCTAAGTTCTCTCACACGAGGCATTCTGGTACCGTTACGGTGGTATTACACCACAGCGTGGTTGCATCGCGCCCTGTCCTGTCTGACCAGATGGCATTAACGGCGACCCACTTCTTGAAGGTCCTATACCGGCCCGACTTATGCCATGTAAGGAATTACATGGTTACGCAAGTCACTGATTCTGCGAGAAACTCTCGTATTGTTCATATTTTATTATATACAATTAAATGTTGGAAACTTTACCTTACTTGGCAAGTAAATTTCGTTTGATTAAAACATAAATCTGGCAGTAAAACTCAAATATGGTAAAAAGACATAAAGGGCGAGAACTGTCTAGATTGCTATCAGTAGTGCAATGATAATAATTCAGAGGTTTTATGTGCCAACTGTTGTCATTATGGAGCAAGACCAAAAATACAAACTTCAAAACTGCAAAATTTAGTTAAGCATTAACCGTATCATTGACGAAAAGAATGCCACAACACGATTTAAAGCGCGGTATCAATATCAAGCTGAGAAGCAACAAAAAATGGCGCTTTGCTTTCAATGCGATCGTTGATTGCGCTCCAAAGCCGTTTACAGTTAATCAATGCACTATGTGTAATGACCAGTCGTGGCCGGCACGGTACACGGCATGGCATATGGCGGCTAAAACATGGCCATATAAGGTGGCACATATGGACGACATGGTTTGTTCGACGAATTCAGCGGTACATGCGTTTGTGACAACTTTTACGGACATGATGAATGGACGTGTCAAAGTTACGAATATTGAAGTCAATGAGGCTGACGTGGATTGTAATGTAACGCTTTCGAAACCGTTTTGGACAACATTCGCAAAATGATGTATTACGAAGTTATAAACGACTCATACAACAGACATCTGATGAGGAAAAGGAACCTTTATATAACTGTACGATCTGCCTCGAAACCTTTAATAAAACAGTTATAAACAAAACAGTAACAGTAGTTTAGTTGCATGATTTAAGACGATCTAAATCAAACGAACTAACGAGCTGACCTTAATCTCGCCGCCAAGGGCAATTCATGACTCTATGCATCGTGAACTTTGACCCAAGTAACACTTCATATCGAGAACGTTTAGTTGTACTCAGACCATAAGGGCAAAGCACGGAACACATTGTCTCAGAAGTTGTATACTAAGGCAAGCATTTCGAAGAGTTATACATATACGAATGGTTTAATAATTTCGAATAATGATGCTTGAGAGCATTGATTGATCGAATTTACGGGTTAGATCAATTTCGCCGATTAGATTGATCACTAGACATGGCGCCATATTGCAAAGCCGCCGAACACGTTCAGACGTAATTAACAACAACTTAGCACTATGTATTATATCGATACCTCTGGGCTCAAAGGTCGTAAAGGACATTTGGGCGAAAATGACTTTTTGATACTGTTTTACTCAGTTTTTAATTCTCTATCGATCTGTATATTCCGTTTTACGAAATTCGCAAAAAAAATGCCTTTACGACCCACATAATTTGAGACGTTAAACATAGTTTACCGTGAAAATATGGATGTAAATAACACTCAGTTACCAGAGTGAACTCATTTTGGTAGTAAAACAAAGTATAAAACAACTTTTTGGTGTAAAATACATAAAAAATATGAATTGTCTTATACCACCTTAGGTGGTTAATATAATTCACCTAAAAATTTGGATGTAAAGGACATCGTCTTGGCAAATTGTCCTGTACACCCTTACAATTGAAAATAAAAAATGACAAGTGTCCTTTACGACCTAGTTTCATTTTATTTGCTTCCACTAAGGGCGTTTATAAACGTAAGTGAGGAAACAACGAATTTAATCTAAACTTACTAGGTACCTAACTTAATAAAAATCAAATCATTTAAGTACACGAAACTGTTAGGTACTAGGTACTCAAAATTATGCGAAATGTATTATAACGATTATCGAAATTACAAGATGTTCAAGTTTAGGTATCCACTTCACTATCGTAGAATTTGATTTCTGTACACAAATTTTCAACCCCTACCTTATTAAAATGTTTCTAATACTCGGTATACATTACTTACCTATATTGAACAAATAGCCTCTTGTATTGGCTAGGTTGTAAATAACTAGTATTCTATGAAGTACAAAGTGTATCTACGACACTTAAATAAAATGTCCTATACAACCCAGAAAAAATAACTGAACGAAAACAAACTTGTCCTTTACTACCCAAATAATCTATGAAAATGTATTGTAGGTCCTTTACATCCTACATTTGTAAATCAATATGAACTTTACTCCCTACAAAATGATATTAATTTATAATAAAGTTTGACTTAAATCTACAACCCGATACACTTGAGCTGTAATAATAATTCTTTACGACTGTTTCTTATGTTGTCTGCATAGTGATCCACTGTAGTTAGAGCGAGATAATAGATCCGACTGTGCGAGTGGTAGATTGCAATGAAACAGAGGCGCTTTGCTTTACTGTAAAATATGTTTTATGTCTTTGACATAAAGATCACAATACTTTGCCCATTTCTGTTTTGCTGATTCATTTCGGCACTTGTTTCGTGCACGCGACATTATTTGTTGTTGAAAACAAGTAAACAGTGCGGTATAGCGGCTTTTTTATCAAATTATAGCTGCCCTCCCCGGCTTCGCACGGGTAGCAGTAAGTACTTATCTACGGCGCACCTACCTATCTACCTACCCTGCCCTACCTACCTACCCTACACTGCCTGACCTACCTACCTACCCTGCCCTACCTACCCTGGCCTACCTACCTGCCCTACACTGCCCGACCTACCTACCTATCTACCCTACTTAGGTACCTACCTTCACCTCTACCTATAATGCCCTACCTACCTACCCTACCCTGCCCGACCTATCTACCCTACCCTGCCCGACCTACCTATCCTACCTTGCCCGACCTACCTACCTACCCTACCTACCTATCTACCCTACCTACCTACCTACCTTTACCTATCTTCCTATCTACCTACCCTGCCCTACCTACCTACCCTACCCTACCTACTCTACCTACCCTACCCACCTACATACCCTACCCACCTACATACCCTACCTACCTATCTACCGTACCTACCCTACCAACATACCTACCTACCTACTTTACACGCTACCTTCACCTACCTATTCTAAAAACCTTCTCCTTTCAATAACGAAAAAAGAATTAGTGAAATCGCTCCAGCCGTTCACGCGTGTTCAAATAGGGATTCATTTTAGGCCCTAAACTTTAGTAGTGAGAGAGAGAAAGCTTATTGTGTGAGAACGACAGGAGACCGGCTTCGTTCTCATCCTTACTCTGTGCTGTTTACGGGATGAGAAGCACCGGTAGACGCCTGACGGGAATAACTGATCGAGTGGTAACTGATCAATTTTATCGACCGTCAAGAGTAGAAAATTATTAAAGTACTAATATCGCTATTAAAAAATAGGGGTTAGTGGTAGAAGGGTGAAAATTTATGGTTGTATGTATTTTTTAATGCCAAGTAATAAAAAAAATACAATAAAAAAATTTGTCTAAAATAAGAGAAAAAAAACTTGGGGTGGACCACCCTTATCACTTAGGAGTACGAAAAATAGTTTACGTCCTATTCTCATACCTACCAAATATACACAAAAAAATTGATAAAAATCGGTCAAGCCGTTTCGGAGGAGTTTGGCAACAAACACCGTGACACAAGAATTTTATATATTAGATTGGTGTATTTAAGTTATTAAACTAGTGGTACACGATGGAAAACAGTGACGATGAAGACAATAACATCCTTGTGCCTTTACTAAAACGCCGTAATCAATTACTTGCTGTGTTAGCTGCACGAAAAAATAATATTATTAGGTAAGTACCTAGTATGCTTTTTTTTTTTTTTTTTGGGTGGGAATTCATCAAATGACTTCTCCCGCTCTGGGCGGAGCGGAAGGGCGTGTCAGACTTTTACTGACTAAAACCCACCCGTGTTCCTTCCCTTGCCTAGACCGGGGCCACGGTTTCCCCTAAGGACTTATCCGCAACCCCAGTGGTAGGCATCGGCCCTAACGGACCCCTTCAGCTTCGCTGACAACTCTTTGAGGCGCGCGTGGAACACTACGCGCCGTCGACCCGGGCTTGGTCCTGATCGGACGGAGAGCTACTCATCACTCTCCGTCCGCAAGCCCGCGCCTACGGTGGCCGGAAATCGGCAATCGATTCCCGACGTCCGGGGCGTCTACTACCGCGGCGGCTAGGGGCTCGAGGGAGAGACCTTTGTCTCTGCCTTTCGCGCCCCGCCTCCTCCTTCACGAGCATTACTGCTTCGCAGAAGGAGGTGACAACCTGCCATGCCCTCTCACTCCGCACCATGGCCTGGACCAGGGCCGGACGTGAGAGGTCACTGCCGCCGATCGCCTGCACGAGGACACGGCGGTGCTCCGCCCAAGCCGGGCAGACCTCCACCGTATGCTCCACCGTGTCCTCCGGGCGATCCACGCAGTGGTGACACCCGGGCGTTTCCTCCTGCCTGATCTGAAACAGGAACCTCCCGAAACTACCGTGTCCGGTGAGGACCTGCGTCAGGCGGTAGGTGAGGGCGCCGTGGCGCCTCTCTAGCCAGCTTACCTACTAAACTTTTCTTTTACCTAATTATAATGTTTCACATAGTTCCTGTCGAAATACTCGCTCGTCGGCCCCCACAGAGTACATTCTAATACTGATCGGCCCCGCCGGCCTGCGAAGCACAGGGTCGCGAGGTCGAATCTCTCTCGCCCAGGGCAAGCATTTGTGTGTGTGATGAGCATTTGTGGTTTCCTTGTGTCTAGTTGCTGTTTGTCAATACAAGTTTTTATTTATCTACTGATGGATGTATGTGTATCAGCTGCCTGATACCCGTAGTGTTCAAACACAGTGGGAGCGGCGCGGGCGGCGGGAGTGGTTGCGCGCCGGGCCGTGCGCTTGATTGAACCCGCTACGGATACCGCGCACCCGCGCCGCTGTAACTATGAAAACACGCAGCGCTTGCGGATTCCGCCGCCCGCACAGCTCCCACTGTGTTTGAACACTTAGTAATAGTATTGGCTCTGCCTAGTTTGCGGTCAGACGTGCGGCCGCGTGTGTGAGATGTCCCCGCCTATTGATTAATTATGTTAGTACCTACCTACTTAAGAGTTGTCATTATGTTGAAGTTCATGCTAGGCTTTTGCTGAAGCGCATTTACTGATGATGATTTATTTACTCATCATCTCATCAAACAGAATAAAGTTAGTATATAGAAGAAAGTTAGTTTAAGAGAATAAAGTTGATTAAAGAAGTGAAACTAATTAAAAGAGTACAGAAGAGAGTAGAGAAAAGGCAAGCAAGAAAAACTATGATATTTACCAAAATATTATTTTTTATTTTTAAACATTTAGAGCTTTGTGTTCAATTAAGTAAGTACAAATAAACGATCTCAATTTGATTACACAAATGTACGTTTTATTTGTATAATTATGTTATTTCATGAATATTCGTAAAGAAAATACAGTACTATACACATAAATACATACAAAATTACATAATCCATTTAATACTTAAGTTTAATTTATCCTTTTTCTTAGCGTGTGCGAAGAATTGCGAAGAATTTATCCGTTCAGAATACCTTAGCGTGTTATCCTTAAGAACCTAAAAAATATTACACTTGTCGATTATTTCCTTATTTTGTTTAGTTTTGTACAGTAAAGTGGATTTACGCCCTTAGGTAATATCATAGGGTGAAAATTTGAAGGGTGTAAAGGACTTTTATTTTTAAATTTATGGTTGTAAAGGAAATCTATCTCGGTAAATACGTCACTAGGGTAATTTTTTAACACTGCACTAGATAAAACTATAAATTCTAAACACTTTTTTCCTAGGTTTCATTTAAATAGCTTAAGAAACAAAAAAGTTAGAGTAAAAATATATTTTTTTTTTTCGTTTTTTGCTTCTCCTGAAAAGTCGCATTTTGTCCTTTACGACCTTTGAGCCCAGAGGTATCGATATTGTAAATGCTACGATCGAAGCTCTAATAACAATCACTTATAATAGATCGTCAGATCGCTCGCAAAAAGCAATAAAGAGTTTAATTAACAGATGTCCTGGACAAAGACAAGAGCTGATTATGCTAAAGTACTATCTGATATGTTGTTGGATGATTTTCAACCTTATTTTTATGTGAGTTAAGGTATAAGATTGTGATGCGTTTGGTTACGGTTGGCAGGTCAAGAGACTATAATATGAGCATGTGCCTTGTTTGTTTCAAACACCTCCCGCGTTGATGTATCATCATTTGTGTTGGTAGATTTGCTATATTCGTACGAATTTACGCATAATTATTGTTAATGTTAATATTGTTATCTGTCGCGAAAGCAGTGGTCTTCTTGGAGCCTGTTCATACACATTAGCTACAAAACTAGTAGTTCTGTGAGCAGTAGACCTCACGAGCAGAAACTTTTTTGCAACAATTATTATACTTCTTACTACTAAATGAATTGGCAGAGGTAACGCTACGGCCTAGTTTTGTGATGAGGATGTGGAACCAGGTGCTCCATTCCAAGGGCCGATTCCACTAGTGGAAATCTAAAAGTTAGGAATTTTATCATTTTGAGGAGCTATTCTGCTTATTACGCCGAAGATCCTCATCAGATTTTCACCAAATTAATAGTTATGAGACTAACTTAAAGTTACTACCTTTCAAATAAAAAAATAACCATCGAAATCGGATCTCATAAGGCGGAGATAACCAGTAGCCCCCTTTTTAGAGGAAGTATCCCTCCATTCAAAAATTCCCGACGACAAAAAAGTTCTATGACGTCGTAAAAAATGTAGACCAGTAAAATATGACCTGTAGAGGAAGAGGAGTGCCAACAAACTGACACACGAAAGCAAATTTTGCCAGACTTGAAGCAGAGACGCTTCGCTCGCTAGGTCAATTAAAATTTAAGAGTTAACTAAAATAGGTCTTTAAATCTAACATTTTATAATAATCGCTAAAGACCTTATTTAAAACTCAATTATACATAACGGCATAGAGCATTGATTGAGACCAACATAACTATAAACCATAATGTAGTTAAGTTAATACTATCTAATGAAATCAATTAAGGAATAATTTTATAGCTTTGGCTAAGAGACAATAAGCAATATCTTGGGTTTATTTTCCTTTTACATTGGTTGATTACCTTGTATTTATAGCGACAAATAACAAACATAACATTTAGTTAAAATAAACTTTACGTCCAACACTCGATGTTATAGTATAGACGATGGACCTGCAGACGAATGTACCTATTAGCGAACAAGCAAAAACTGTTCTTGAACTTTTTAGTATTCTTTAATTAATGATTTTTTCTTCACACAACAGACGCGTCTGGCGAAGAGAGACGAGGAGAGCGGACGCGACATAAAATAAGGTAACGCTAGACAGAGAGAGACTTTTACGGCTAAATAGGCGTATCATTTCACTATTAACACTCAAAATAGCCATAACCTCAACAAATAACCTTTAAAATTGTAAATAAAAATAATCGACATTCTTATTTTTTTTAAACAAAGTTAGTAGCAAACTCGATTACAGAATAAACACAAGGCAAAATGCACTGGATTCCTTAAATTATAGAAATGCAAGAATTTCCTTCATTGCGTAAATTTTCATACTTCTACACACAGAAAATTCAAGAAATGTTAGTGTTTCCGTTATTCTAAGGAAGTGGTTCAGAGGCAGCTTAGAATCAGATATTAATGCACCCTATAAATTAGAAACTGCCTTGAAATAGTGATCAAAATTGAAGGTATTTTCGTAAGGGTTGACTACGCTACTTGAATAAATATTCATGTAACTGCGATAGTGAAAAGACAATACAAAAGTCCTTGATACCCACGTCCTTTAATTTTTCCTCAAGTGGGTAGGTAATTAAACAATAAAATCCTTATTTCAAGAAAGCATAAGTGTAAAGAAATGCAATTATCTTGACAACCAACAACAAAATTTGCAAAGGCTCTCTCTCCTGAATACCGTTCCCAGAGGCTTGGGGCAGCAGGCTATAACGTCTACGTTTTACGACGCACCGTCTAGACACCAAGCACAATAAATGAATACATTGTAAAACAAATGGAACAACACAAACAATTTGAAGTAATAAAGACTGCAGGCCGGAAGGTTTGTAATGTATTGGCAATTGCAGTAGGATAAGTCTTCGCATAAAGAAGACTTCAAGACACAATTTTAGAAAGGGATAAAACGAAACTAAAGTCTGAAACTTGGGCATAACTTTTGCTTTACATCTCCCATACATTAAATAGGAAACATGTTGAATAAACTGTAACTCTGATTCGACATACAGGCATAAACAAAGAATACGTTAAATCAACCAAAAACAATATCTGTTCTAAATGTTTGCTTTTCATCCAAAAACACACCACACTACAATGTAGGTAACCTCACTGATTCAATGAACTAGAAACCGTGATGTGATGATCTAATTTCACATTAATTATGTAAACAATGATTTTATTTTAGCTTCTGACACCATAGCTTACTTGTAATACGGAGATATTTTATGATAGCTATGCTAATTATGAATATATAATATTTTTCAGATAAAGAGACTTTAAATATTATATGATACAACATACGCACAAAGGAAGTATTTCCTGCACATAATATGGAGTTCGGCAAGGAATTACACAGGGCCCAAAATTATTTAGTAAAGTCTTTGTATGCATTCTAAATTTTTTCTGCTCTAGCTAAAAATTCTACTTGGCAACCTCTACAGAAAATTGTGTAAGGATATTTCAATCGGTCACGACATGTGCATTCCGCACATATCAGATAACATACCAACGTGACTGGACCAAAAATAACTATGTTCTAACTATAGGCCACTAGATATGGTAGAAATTATTCCTCCAGTGTAACAAGGAGTTTCATTCATAGTCAATTATTCCATATTAATTTTGCACGCACGTGTGGCCTGGCGATCGTGGATCACGACTAGTGGAAGGTCGCAGATGGTTTAAGAATGGGTGAATAGATTTACATGAAAACTGTTGTATATTCGCTTGTACCCCGTTATTAAATGTGAAAATAATTGAAGTATTAAACGGAATGATAAAAAAAAACAATTTGTGTAAACCGATTTTTCAACTGAAACTCAATATTATTATTAAATTATGTGCACCAGTGCATTAAAAAAAATCTTAATCCTTTTTATTGGTACACTTATTTATAAAACTACCATGTTGAAATGTTGCAATGATTTACAACAAAAATAGATTTTATAGGTAAATTGTGATGCACAAATAACCAGAATAGGTTATTGAAACGCACGTAGGCAAAGTAAACCAGTTACTAAGTACGTCAGCACAATTTTAGTTATAAACAAGCTGATGCACATCACTATTGCAACAATTACTTCAAACGATTCACCTCCTATTGATAATACTTCTAATTCCGCACACCACTTCAAAACACTGGCATAATCGCCCAAAATATTACGTATACCATCATATTCATTCATACTCCTGGCACCTTCCTCCAGAGCGTATAGAAAACAAACGATAAGTCATACGTAACGTACAAATATAACATTAGATCGAAGACCTCTCCTATGTAAAAACATCGGTTGCATCATCCGTCCTTAAATAGATCGCCTGGACTATTAGAAACAGATAAATTTTCTATATCGTCGAGCGTTCTCTCCTGCATGGATAGCAAGACTTTGAAATTTATAATCAGTTCGAGTTGTCCACACGAGGCGTACTGTGCACACTATTGTTGTCTAGCATCTCAATAATTAGCTTCACAGACTAAACGACTTGCAAAAGACTTTCCTATTTTAGTCTCAAGATCAAAGTCCAACAATACTTGATAATGCAGCCAGCAATGCTAAAACCCCTTATCTTTATTCCAAGGAAATCCATATGGATTTAACTAATCTATGGACTGTAACCCCGGCCTGGCAAAATCTGACTAATGACTTCGTTTGTCCCAGCAACGGAACTTTAATTAATATTAGACGATTGAGAGCGATTTGTAAATCAAACCAGTTTCTATCGATTTAAAGCAAATAACGTTTGAATATTATGTTTAATATATTACCCACTTCATACATTTCACGATTTTATAAGTATTTTAACCTTTTTGAAACATTATCCAAAGCGCAATTCGGAATCTTGAGTTTGGAAAATGAGGTTTTTAAATCGACATAATACAGCACTTGCACGATTTCAATAGATCTAGCTCATAAATCCTGGCTTTTATGTCTAAGTAAGAGTAAATAAGATAAAGAGAAACCATAAGTCTAGCACTCAGGAAAACGGGTTTACTATATTCAGATCCAAGCTTAAATATTAATAAAAAAAGATTGAGAAAGTCATTTTATATAGACTCCAAAGCTAATCTAAATTCGTTCTAGAACTGACTCAAAATTGAATTTGAAAATTGGCCTATGTTTTAGGGTCACATTACTTGGTAATGCAGATGCAGAGCCGGGATCCATTGCGACACTGGTATCCGCAGTGCAGGAGAACACTATACATCAGCGTCCATAGCTAAGCTTTAAAGCGGCCGTGCTAAGCCGCAGGCAACATTTTTGCAACTGAACTGAACGAGCTGAAAGCATTTGTGCAGATAAAGTTGTTAGTGAGCGAAGATAAAGAGCAATAAGGTTCGCTTGTTAAAAGTTGTTTGCTCGAGAAGGAGCAAAACATTATATGATTGAGTTCACTGAGCAACATTTGCGTTTGTATAATGTATGCAACATGTTGGTTAGGTCCGAAACAATTTTAACTCAAACTCAACAAGAAATCTAGTCTAAATTGCGTCTTGTCACTAATAGTTTCAGACTTTTCTGTCCATCCAGAAGCCTAGACCAAAGATGCATGTAAACCAATACCAAAGGCAAATGCAATAAAAAATCCTTGCAATATCATTGGCAAGCCGTAAACCATCAGTGTTATATTTCAACACATTACCATGTTGCTCGCTTGCCAAAACAAATATACTTTCCTTCGTCAGACGTCAACCATAATGTTTTTGACGACCGCAAAATGGATCGGTGATTTTTATTGAGGTATTAAAATGACTTGTACGATGTAATACAAATAGGGAAGAATTATCGGCTCTGTGGGTTGAATACATGATGGTCAGTTTGAGGCCGAGGCTCCTCCAAGGTTTCTTACATAGAATTCTAAGTGTTAAATGACGTATTTATTGCTTGGTTATAAGGTGACACTATGCGTAATGATTAAGGTTGGCTACTTGGTCATACTTAGTGGGAAAAGTATGTAACGATGGTGCTTTAGTAGTCAGGCATAAGGCACAACAGACAGCTCATAATTTTACCTTTTTCCATCCCCTAAAGCACCTGTATTTTCCCCGCAAAATGTTCACCCATTCAATCAGAAAGAGAAAACCCCTAATATTTTGTCGGGAAGCCCCTACAATTTACGAGCCATATGTCGGACATATCCTGCGCAAACAATCCGTCGTCTGAAAGTTTCATAACCCCGTCTGCACCTACCCTGCACCCTGCGCTACCCCCTGGGGGTGTCTGCGAGGGTGCGGCTCGTTCCGACTTTACTGCTGATTGGTTTCAAAGTAGGGGTAGGCAAATTAATGGATGACTAAGTGCTAACTGTTGCTAGTGCATTATTTGAGGGCGCGGCAGCCTAGATGAAAATTCACTAGTGTAAAGTGACTAATTGTGTTCCGTCATAAATGCATGTGCTGTAGGATTCGTAGTGCAACGAAACGTTTTCCAATTTAACGACGTAAGTAATTGCAATACTATATTATTATTTTTTAAAGTACGTAAGTAGTATAATTGCTAATTGCTACCTTATGTAAGTACTACAGCGACAAGTTTCACCTCAACTCAATCTTGATTGAAAATGAATACGCTGACATTTTCTCTTGCTTTACGTCATCATATAATATGGCATGTCGACGTCCTACGACCCAGTATTTATTGTCTTTGAGATAGTTATCGTTCGATTTTTATGTTTCCATAATATCCTAGTAACAATAATCATCAAATAGTAGGTTATGCGAGCTGCATTACGATGCTCTTACTCATCCCTTCCTAGTGCACTTATCTGAACAACAAGGCAATTGAAGCGGCCACAATGACTGACGCATTTTGCTAATTATGTAAGTTCCAACCTTTTACCACATACCGGTAAAGAAAAGGAAATTGGATTTTGCTAATCATCTTTTCATTAAAGTCAAAAGGAGATTCATAATGGGGTCATACGTTAGCTAGTTTTTAGTGCCGGATCTAAAGACGCTTAAAATGTTAACAAAATAAAAATCAAATGACATAAAAACCAAAACGTTTAAAGCATCAAGAAAACTCTTATCTAATTGACCAGGTAAATAATCTTGACAGGTTTTGGACTGGTTCTAATTCGAACCACAACATTAACCCTGACCATTTTATAACTTTCAAGAAATCCAGTTAGCATTTGTATTGATTAGAAAATTCAATTCATACGAGATGCCTGCGTTATCGGTATGATAAAAGGTAGATAAGATGGATAGCGTCGATTGTAAGAGTGTCTGTCCACGGCGCGACTATAGACAATCTGCATGTTCTATTTTAGATGCCACATGCGGATTCTGGCGCTACTTGGGAGAGGCCTATGTCCAGCAATGAACTGCGATAGGGAGAGACGTTTGAAGAGAGACGTGTGAATTATTGATTCAATTTCTGGAAATTATACGCAAGGCCCCGTTGATACATGCTTTGGATTTCTGCAAATGTAACTATTTTGTTTTTTCGTTAGGATATTAGGTTTGTCTACCATGTCAATGACTTGGGTCTATTAGGTACAGGATTCGGAGATTAAATTATCAAAACCGTTCTGAGTTTTTTATTTAAATGAATCTAAAATCTGATATGGGGTTAATAAAACGTTAGAGCTTGGTGTTTTGTGTACCTTTTGGGCTACAGGCCTTATCCCTACATATAACGCTGATAAAACCAATAATATAAGGCTAACGCAATTCCCACTAGTATGTAATTTGTTATCAACATAGAGATAGCCTATGTAAAACCAAAATCAGCTGAATTAATCACATTGTTATCAAACGACCTTGTTATATCAGAAATCTGTCTTATCAATGCAATAACACAAATTTACTGACGTGCAAGAATAGTACCTACAATAAATAACATCCTGGATTTGTTCTTTTCATATCTTTAGTTTAGAATGACTTACTAAGACCGGCGATATAGAAAAAACAGAGAATAAAATAATATATTATACCTATTTCTAGTTTTTAATCGTACAATCTTATATTTAAATAAATATTTTTTACACAATTTTCGTCATTGCGCCTCTGCACAAGTTCGAGATTTTTTTTTCTGTTGCCCTTTGTAAAAACACCCTTAAAAATTCTATTGAGTTGCAAATTTTTTTGTTCCAGACAGGACACTTCATATAAAATGCCAGACAGCCAATGACCTGGCAGTTAATGAAAAAGCTGTTACAGGGTGAGTGTAGAAACACCTAATGAAATATCTATGATAATATCCCCGTGTTGATTAATCCTGACTTATCCATGAAAGGCTGTTGTCATGAAATATGTATGGGACATTCTCATATTCCACTTTATTTAGCAATGGGATGATAATTGTGAGTTTGCCTTTACTTCGCACGTGGTTAAGTCAAAGTTGTTGTATGTCGCCAACTATTGGTTGATTTAGAGCAGCGATTATTTTTTTTAGGTTTGCAGGGGTTATCCATATTTACTAGAAGTTTACCTTCTTTCGATTGAAAATATAATATACAATGTGGAGACTACAATACAACAATAAATGAAAATACTGGCTCTACTAATGCATAAGAGTATTTTGGATCTGTCAAATAAATCCTAGCTTCGAAATAAAAAAATGAGTTTTTCAAACAAATTAAATGTAATGTATGCCGGATCCACCTTAAGCCTATAAATTCCGTTTATCCAACTAGGCCTAGGGTGGATTCTCGGGCATACGTTTCCGAATATCGACCTTAGGATGGATTTTTGGGGTGGATAACCAAAATAACCCGATCCGACTATGGATTTTGCCGAGCTATATTGACTAAACTATTGAATATTTTCAATTGAATATTCGTATACAGAATGGGGACGTCATTAGGGACACGCCATTAAATTTTTTGTTGTATTGTCGTCTCCACCTTGTATATTATTTGCTTCTAAAGAGATGGCTCGATGTGAAGTATTAAAATTTTGCATATTGCCATCAAATCACATTATTGAGTATCGAGTAGCTCGGTCAGCGACATAATTATGACTGTTATGAAAGTTGTAAGTTGTAGAGTTTATTTCATTTTCCTAGCAAGGTACAAAGGGCAATTGAGTTTACTGGACTTCTTTTGGCCAAATGGAGAGCGAGGAGGAAGAGTGAGTGGATTAAGAAGAAAGAAATGACTAAAGCTGATGTATCTCCGCCTGCCAAGAAAGAGGTTATTGACAAAGGAGAAGAAGAGGCATGTAATGGCTAGATTTTGCAATCCTGTCGTATAGTTAGATGTCTGGACGTGCTAGAAAAGTATTTTAACGAATAATTATATTACGTATGGACGAGTTATCCGCCGTGAACGTGACTTACAATGTTTAAAGTTAAGGCAGTGAGCGGATATAAGCATAATTTCAACTTTTGGAGACCTGGCAGCATGTCGTAAACGTAAGTTTGGATTAGGACAGTTTTGTCGTAAAAGCTCGTGTGTTATTGCTGTTTCAGAGATCTACTAATACAGTAAGCAAACGAGAATGATCCTAAAGAAAATAAGACGTAGTATTCCCTCTTGTTCTGGATATCGTTAAATTAAAAGATAAATATTTTTTTGGTCCGCGGCACGTAAATATTTGTGCGAATTGATAACAAACATACAAAAAAATCACAAGAGAGTGAAAAGGACTAACAGTCAAGTTTTCCACAAGTACCAGGATGTTAGAACGTCGGTGGAGGTTCAAACGTAGCGTATATATTCGCGTGGGCCGTCCCCCCCTCATCCCCTGCGCCCCCGCCAGGTCAACGACATCCGCGGCCGTTTCGGCCGGCGGCGCGCCTCACCTTGACATTCATCTCGAGCACGACGCTTTAGCCAAACGTTTGAATTAACTCGAACAACTTTCGAACGCCGCTTAAGAATTAACCCTTCTAGGGTATCAACGGCCCACTCGAATCGGTCGCGTTGCATTTTCGTTACTCGCGACAATCTTCTCGATTCTATGTTGCCCTGGTACATGATGTGGTTCTAATGAAGAAATTGAAATTAAATCTTGCTTCTCTGCAAGATAAAGAGCGTTTTGTCATAATCGGACGAAGTTTGCTATCGCGATACGTGACTCATCAGTTAAATTGATAAGTAACGTAACGAACAAAGAGTGAGCTATGTAAAACAGTATGCATTTAATAGAAATATTTCATATCATGGAAAAACGCTCAATGAAGGCATCGGCCTACTGGTAATAACGTGACGTCATCACGTCACCATACAGACTCAAACTTACAAATCCTCTAATCCTATTCGCAGAGGTCAACACTCTTTAAACAAGAAAATATTTATGCGTGTAAGTACTCGTAGTGAGTACGTATATAAACTCGTTATCCCCAATATAATGAAGTATTCATGTGAACTGTACATTAATTGACAAACAGTTGGGCGGTCAAAGGATAACAGTTAATAGAATAAGCAAAAGGTCATCGATATACCATTGGCAATTACAAGGAGAAGTGGAGTGTCAAAATACATCCAATATGTTCTAAGGAGTGGTTATACTGGCACCAGTGGATGTCATTGCTCGACTACCGCAATAGACCGTACGTCTAGAATCTTAACAACTTCCAGCAGTGTTAAAAAACAACTATAATCTGCCCTTAACTTAGAATTTGTCCATCCTCTTGGTACTGAACTCACTCATTATTACTCTATAAAAAACGGCACTAACTAACGTCTTATGGGGAAAGAAAATGAACAATAAAAGCAAAAACGTGGCACAATGGAGACCACCATTGTTAAAAATGTGAGTCATAATAGGAAGTTATGGCTCCATTGGGACCACCATGGTTTTGAAGAAATTTGCACGGCGAAACTGTGACCTCACGCGAGAACTTGAACAAAACTTGCTATTGCGTTATTTGTTGAGGATCTAGAGTTTGAAAAAAGAAATATAGCAAATACGGAGAACTGCGTAAAAGTGGCAACTTAGTATATTCTCAAGTCTATCGCAAATTATCAGTAAGGACGCTCTCAGGAATGATAAGGCACACCAACTTCAAGGTCCAACGGCGAAGGTATTACGTATGCAAGTATTTCGGAACTAATTATAATTTACCGTTAATCATCCCACGCAAATCGTGACTATTATTAAAAGGAATCGGTTTAGAATGTCCCCGTAGGCGATCAGCTAAATAACTTGTCAACAAGCATTACTTAGAGTTTTGACAAGTTCTTGGGACACCTGGCTCAAAACCGCCAAGTGAGCTGACTGGGCAATCTTTTTACCACGGCAACCGCATATAGCTAGTGCCTCTAGAGAAAGAGAAGAACAAGAATGTAACGACATCAGAATACGTCCTGACAAGGATGTCATTCTGGAAGTAGCAGGACTCTTTTTTTTATTTGTAGACCATTGGTTAAGGAGTCAAAATCAAGCTCGACTTTGTTCCCTAAGCCATCAGATTGTCGCCAGTTCATGTAATGAAAACAGGGTCCGTAGCAATTTGCAGTTAAATTTTTTATAGCACAGCTGATTAGTTAGAATCAGAGGTTTGTTATTACAGCATAAAAACAATATAATTTCGAAACGTAGTGGAATACCCAGGAGTCGTATCGGAAATTTCTTGCTTGGCGTCCCAAAGAATTCGAAATTCAACGGTCAAATCTACCGACGAAAGTAGACTACTCCTAGAAAACAGATAATAGCCATCAGATCAGACAATGCCAGTACGTCGTAATCTAGCCTTCAGGCATTATAAGACAGCATGGTTCATGCCAAGTCTGTCACTAGCAGCCGTCCGGACAATCGTTGACGGTCACCATCTGACAATGAATGGTGGCACCTTTGTTATGTAAATCGAAGGATTTCACGCCCCATTAATTTCGCGAACACGGCTTTAATTGATGACACTTATGGTTGCATGCGGAATGGTACTTAAGACTAGGAATAATGAGTTTATTGTTAGGTGAAAAATTCCGACGTGAAAGCCATTTTGGTCGGATTTTTACTTTTAGCGTTCGTTTTGAGCGTTTGTAGTTAAGAGATTTTTATTTAAACTAGAAGATGTTGATCGTGGTTTTAAGTTGAAGAGGCATTTTTTGATGCTGTATCCTCCGGGTATTATTTTATCGACCAGTCCTGTAGGGATTGAATCTTCGGTAGAGAATACGGTTAACTTTTACTTTGCAGCTGCGAGGGAAAGGACCTCGAAATTTGATGTTAACTTACGAGTTACGTTCATTTTCAGGGTCTTTTCCCTCGGCGTTAGCCTTGAGCGTTTGTTATTCAACATTGGAGATGTAGCACGTGTTTTAAAGTTGGAGAGGCATTTGTTGGTGTGGTTTCCTCAGTCCTCATCGACAATTTTTTTATCGGCCAGTCGTAAAGGATTAGAAAGTTGGGTAGGTACTTTAAACTTTTGCCTTGCAGGTGCGACTGAAAGGACCTCGAAAATATGTAGGTACTCCTGTCAAAAATATCCTTAAATAATAAAATAATGCCAGCCTATTTTTGTCCCACTGCAGAGCAAAGGCAGAGAAGAGAGAAGGCACGAGCATTGGGTAAAAATTAAGTTTAATTATAATTAGGTTTCCAATCATTTATACATATCATGAGCATAAAGGCTTGTACAGACCAGCGCAACTTGTCGCGCGACGCGACTCGAACAATACAATTTCTAAGAAAACTTTACGGTATAACACTAACCGGCGGCGTCGCGCTAGTCTGCACGAAGCTTTAGAAGCGAATTCTGCATTGAAACTAATTGGGCACGTGACGGCGATCGATCGATGCGATGTGTCAAGAAAATAATAAAATTAATTTGTGAGTTCTGCAAAAGGTTTTTTAGGTTATTGCAAAAAAACATGTGCAATACGATATTTAATTACACCATTTATGCAAAGATGTCATTAAAGAACTGGGCGCGTGCTGTAAAAAGTAAGCTGTTATCAGATATCTGTGGACGTGACAGCTAAATATGGAGGACAATATAAAGCACAAGCGTATTGCAAGCTATTACGACACGACATGGCTTGTCGACCTTTAATGAAATGTTGTAAAGTTAGTTTGTCTGATATCCACTGACAGAGGTTGTTTTACGTGATGTACAGTCAAACATAGTCAGTACACACGGCTACACATCAAGCTATACATTTCCAGTTTATGCTGATCTCGCATCGTATAGGATTTTCGAACAATGCGAGCTCAGCTTATACTGGAAATGTATAGCTTGATGTGTAGCCGTGCGTACATAAAGATAAAGGAGCATCTATACTATAGGGTACTTTTTTAACAGATTAATTATTTTTTCCGACAACATACCTACTGAAAATGATCGTTCGAAATGTTACATGTGGCGGATATACGGGAAAGGATGAGTTTGCAAATTGCTAAACATTTTCCTACCGCGAGTGTAAATGCGAGCTCAGCTTATACTGGAAATGTATAGCTTGATGTGTAGCCGTGCGTACATAAAGATAAAGGAGCATCTATACTATAGGGTACTTTTTTAACAGATTAATTATTTTTTCCGACAACATACCTACTGAAAATGATCGTTCGAAATGTTACATGTGGCGGATATACGGGAAAGGATGAGTTTGCAAATTGCTAAACATTTTCCTACCGCGAGTGTACATGATGCTGGTCAACACTGAACTCAACAGTGACACCTATTTAGTACTCAAAGTAAAGCTGCTTATCTTCCTTACCTTTCGTAAGCAACTTTGCCCTGTGTATACCCAACATTCAAAATATTATTCCAATACTTTAATTTGTGCTTAGTACCTGTAATTACCATAATTATGTAGCATAGGATTGTACTAAGTAAACAGAATTAAAATTTAAGGTAGCACATAGTTTTAGGGCTAAGCTGTATCCCAAGAATGTAAAGAAACTTGAAAGAAGGAAGATATAAATGCAGATGCGATTCAATAAAAGGAAACAAGTAAAAAAGCTGTGTATGATAAAAATAACATTGGTTATGTAATTAAATACAACCTTATAAAAAATGAAAAGAATTAAATTATTTAACACAATGAAATAAGAGGGCCAAGGCAAGCATATTCATCCTCTAGAACAATTATGACAAATCTCAAAAATTATTTAATTGTCTGCTCAAATATCAAGTCTGGCAACATAAAGGGGTAATCAGTGCTGACAGCCATATAAGAATTTGTAAATTCGTAACATGTACTATGTAAGGCCTGTTTGTGTGACCTGGACATATTAGGACAACTATAATGTGTCATAAGCTTCATGCTTTCATGAATAGCGATGGATAATTTTATAATGGACCATATGGTCAGCAACACTATGTTGTAGAGAATGGTGACCATATGTCTGTACTTTACCGCTTGTCAATCAAGTCGATGGAGTTTTTTCATGTAGGTAATAGAATTTTATGTGAGCTGTAAATAAAGGTGCGTCAGTCATATTAATTAAAACCTTATGTAACTTAATAAGTAGCTTCAGTTTCCTGTGACTGGAAATATATTATGTTACATATTTCTGTAACTTAACAAGTAGATTCTCTTTCCTGTAATTGGAAATATGTTACATATTTCTGTAACTTAACAAGTACCTTCACTTTCCTGTGACTGGAAATATGTTAAATATTTCTGTAACTTAACAAGTAGCTTCACTTTCCTGTGACTGGAAATATAGTACATATTTCTAGTTACTGTAACTGTTACATATTTCTAGTTACAGGAATGTGAAGTAAAATAAGTAGGTACACTTATTTTATGTAGAAACTCAATATTATGTTACAGGCTTTTACAACTTTTTCAAGTGGCAGGAATCACATTACCTATCTACTATTAGTGTCAAGTGTGTGCATACTTAGTGCACTGACAACAGATAAAATATAATATAATATCAATAAAATTCTCCTTAACAGTTATGACTAATGCACATTACATTAAGTAATGGCCAATTTTTATATCAATGACTCACTATTTATATTCTTAATCAAACAAAAAAGATATCATAAATAAAGAGTACAAACTGATAATAACAATCTATTCCTTTAGTTACCAGTGACAAATAAGGCAAGGTAATGACGGTGATGTCATTGTCATTGCTGGAATCATGGATATTTTTATGGAATTTATCCTTTGTTTGTTTTAATAAAGGTTGACCTGAAATAACTGGCTAAGAATAGCAGTCACATATCAAGGAAAATGAAGAGAAAAACCTAGGTTTTGTTTTTTAAAAGTCAGGACACCATAAAATAAAATGAACATTTTATCTTATGGTATTCTGAATTTTAAAAAAACCTGCTGTAATTAAGTAAGCAAAGAATTATTACAGGCTGACTTTATGAGAGTGGACTATAGGCTAAAATTCTAAACTGTGCATAAATAAGATCATGGTTTCTTTGAAAACTTTGTACTGTTCAAAGAAACCATGATGTCCATTATGTAGAAAACCACAAAATGACTATGTTTAGCGGGTTTTAATTGGCCTGCAATTGAATTATTTGGATATAAAAAATAGTTTTTATTATTGCACTCAAAAATGTTACAGTTTATCTGGTAAATAACCAAATCCTGCAAAGGTAAGTTATCTTAGGACTAAATGCTTTCAGTCTAGTGTTGTTTATATAATAGTTTCTATCAATAAGTTACTGTAGAAAATACAGACAAAATATAATAAAAGTTAAAGTAATGACCGAAAAATATTTTAAACATTACTAACTCATCAAGTGTTACCAAAAAGGTTTGTTCAAGGTATGACTTCATATTTATGAAAGAATGATTCATGTCAACCTTCATACATTCTTGAAATATGGTTATTGGTAAAAAAGACTCATTAGGATTTGGTATTTGGTATGTAATTATGTACCTAATGGTGTGTGGAGTAACTGGAAGGTAGATAAATAACGGTCATGGTTTTAGGTGTGGCTCTTACACACAAGTAAAAGTAGCGGTGTGTCATTTAGTTATTAGATTTTAAAAAATACTAAGAGTAGTATCAGCCTTTGCTTCTGTGTGTATGTATTTTTCTGTTCCTTTCTTCTTGTTAATATGTGTGTGCATAAATAGCAAAGTAACAAAAATTAAAAGTAGCTTGCATACTATATACGGCAATTGTTGACTTGTAATATAACTAGCTTCTACCAGTGACTTCACCCACCTGGTTGTCATCTAAACGGTACTATAAAACTTACCTTTTGACACTTGGCTGTAGCTTTCTGCCAGTGAAAGGAGTTTCGAAATTGGATCAGAAAGTCCAGAGATTTACATATTATTATATTAGTGAAATAGTGGAGTACTTTATATGCTAGGAGTACTTTTAACAACTCTAAAACCTTAGACAAAAGTAGTTGAGATGGTATAACAGCTTTTTACTAAATGCATATGAAAGTATACATAGTATACATATACAACACTTTTAACAAAAAAAGAATCATACTTCCGAAATAGCTGCACCAATTTTGACAGGACTTTCACTGGAAAATAGCTGATGTTATACGGAGTAACATAACCTACTTTTATTTTAGAAAAATAATGGGTGCAGCCGTGGCTAGAAGATAGTTGTAACTATGTTAATTAAACTCTATTTCCAGATTTTTAGTTTGACTTTTAGAACAATGTAAACTTTTGTGAAAACTTAACTCATCCTTAACTCAGTTGTTTGCTGTTGACAAAGTTATAAGCAGTTTCATCATACATACTTACATTAATTAATTTACATTATAAGAACTGAAATGTGGCTGTTTTACAACCAAACATACCTTGAATAATAATAATTATTTTGATAACAGTTTAATGGGCATGCAGGCTTACTGCTTAAGTGCTTACTAAGAAAATTTAAAAGTGCATATTTTTAGCAAGAGTAATGAACTCTTAGTCAGTGTTTTTACCTTATTTGGGTTTACATTGATGATTAGGAGTGTAAAGATAAGATAAACAACCTAAATTTGGTGAAACAGATAATAAAATGAATGTTTTTAGTAGCTTTTCCTTGCGAGTTGTATGTATTGTGTAGGTAGCTTAGGAGATAATAGTACAATTTGAATACTCACATAAATCAATCCAGAGTAGTATCTGTCCTTGATGTTGTGCAATACAGACGCTTCATTCAAACAGGTCAGCTCTGCCATGTCCTCAACTTTGTCAAACTTGGGAGGGTTCATCTTCTGAATATCATCTTTGTTAACCAGGATACGCTTCCCTGACTCTGCTATCTCTACCTCCAACTCATCACCCCGTTGTTCGCCCTTGATCCCAGCCGCCACAAAGCCTTGCGACTCGTGGGGCACCCACACCAGCCTCTTCTGCGTCCATTCCGCCTGAGTGGCCGGGTCATTGAAGCTGTTCCTATCCACCGACAAGTACCGGAGCTCCGGGTCGTTCCTATCCATGTCCACCATCGCGCCGCCTGATCACGCCGCGCGGCCCGTACGACAGGTCAACACCGACACTAGATACCACATTAATCGGTCACTAAGACCGGCACACCACAACACACGTTCCTGCTTATTGCTATACACACGGCGTTGCTCTCTTGCCTCGCGATTACCGTGACCGCGCACGGCGCTGATACGTATAAAATGACGATACCGCGACTGACTGACAGCACAGGCGGCGACGGTTACGGGTAGGAGGGATGAACCGGTCGACGCCCGATTCACGTTGATTTTAGCCGAAATAAGAACACGATTTTCGATGTTTTACCTAAATAGAAAGTTGAACTTTATATTATCCAATTGATGGAAATGCGTTAAACATGTTCACACCGTAATTAGCTAAGTAAAATACACTTTTGTAATTGAAAAACAACTAAAATAAGCTAACGACTTGTCGCCGACACTTCTTTCTTGTCGTCAAAGTTTGATTTTGATTACACAAAATGTATGATGACCGTTAAGTCTATTCCGTTTTGATTGGCGGTAGGGCAAGCTCAATACAAAATATTAATCACTAGCCAATGACGAGAACTTTTTGTACGCTGTCAAAAAAATTGTAATGGAGAACAAAATATGGATGCGTTCACAAAAACAAAACTTACTAAAATGATTGTCACATAATTCGGATACACCTACGAAGAGAGTACATACATTGTCACCCTAGTATGATGTACATACAGTTCGCGTCAAATAACTTTGCCGCTCTGAAGCTAGGTTGCGCATGCGCGCTGGCATGCGCACTACTGTTTTATAAAGCAGATTGACTACTGCGCAGTCATTTGCAGCCTACTTCAGAGCGGCAAAGTTATTTGACGCGAACTGTACTATTGCACACTGCTCAAAATCCAGAATCACCGGGAATGGAAATATGAAAGAAAGGGCTGCCTAGCGGTTCAGCTAGGCTTCGAAGTGCGGTAGGACGCCTTCGACAACGCGCTTACGCGAATATTACGGTTGTTGCAGCCGGTCACGCCACCGCTCGAGCCTAGTTGTATTGTAGGTAGTAGCTACCACAGCTACTACGTACCCCACACAAATTCGTTTACCACTACTTGCTATGTAAGCAACAGTGACAGGGACTAATAATAGAATTATTTTATTTATATTCAAATACAAGTAACAAGACTCAAAGGGGTTAGAAGATTTTTGTATGGAGGGTGGCCCTAACATGATGCCGCCATTTTGATTTTTTTTTAGAATCGCGGTGAAAATCGAAAGTTATATATTTAGATAGAGGACACTTATACAAACAGAAAATGTCATATGACATGATATCCTAAAGCGTCAGGTTTCGGAGTTATTCACCGAAATATAAGTCGAAAACTGAACCCTGAAACAAGGATTTTTTTGTTCGTTTTCCCTTCAGGTAAGTATATTGACCTATGAAAACATAATTGCATCATGTTTAGGTACTATTTTAGTTAAGAGCGAAAGAGACAATAATATATGTATACCCTCCGCCGAATGAGGACGTGTGTTATATGGTATATGTCTTATATGGTGCATGGCATGGGCGCGACACCCAACAAAATCCTATTCAGCCTCCCGCTGCCTTCTTGGATGATATTATTTATACCGAAAATGATTAAAAAATCTTATTTTTTATCCACTAGGTGTAGTCAATTAATTAATGTGTAAATAACTTAATCAACATGAAGTAACTACAACATAAATAAATTAATTCATTATAATAATTGTTATTTTTATCTTTGATATCTTATCTTTGATTTTATCTCTCAGAAACGTGACGCTTTATGATGTTATGTTATATGAACTTTTATGTTTGTATAAGTATCCCCTATCCAAATATATGACCTTTATTGGACACCTCGATTTTGAAAAAAAAACAAAATGGTGGCTGATTTTAGGGCCAAAATCTTCAAACCCCTTTTGAAGTAGAATTTCTTTATTTTGCATAAAATATGGTACATAAAAGGTGTTAACTTAAATATAAGAAGTTCCACATATTTTTCAGCATGCAAAAAAAATACCTTATAATTAAATTATATACAAAAACACTTCTATTGTTACTATTGAGATCATGAGGTATCATCAATAACATCATCAACATAATGTAATGCAATAAATACGTATTATTGAAGCTAACCGACCCAAGTTTAGTTAATCATTTAAATGGGACCATCCCACGAGCTTTCTATAGATGAAAAATAATCACTTAAATCGGCCCAGTAGTCACGGAGAAATCGCATACATACAAATACATGAAAAAAAATAACTCGTCGAATGCATAACCTCGTTTTTAAAGTTGAGTAAAAACAATAGTACACACGCCTACATGAATCAAGCTATACATTTCCAGTTGCTGCCCTCTCATTGTACGAAAATTCTGTACAATGCGATATCATCATAATAATGGAAATGTATAGCTTGTTAAGCCGTGTGTACCTTATTCATTATTTATTCTTTCGTTTGATGAAGAGGCATTTCAGAAACCATCGCACAAAATACCGCCCTAGAACTTTGGACTGTCACTCACTACATATTAATTAGATACTAATCCCACTCACAGACTGTTTCAGACTTAAAGGGGTGATAAACCCACGAGCAAGTACGCGTACTTATTCGTGCATCTACACACATCAAAAGTGTCTAGGGATCAACATATATTTTTGCAATAACTTTTCTCCTGATTGATATTAATTAAAATTTTCTTTAAGGATTCATCAAATAAAGTGTTTTCGTTTGTCACAGTAACGATAAACCAAGTCACCTTTGCATTAATAAAGAAATTTGCCATTTTCCTAATAAAGGGATTTTTGACATTTGAACCACTAACATTAAAGTTCGAAAAAAAGACTGAAATAACAGTTTTCTTTAAAATTTTATTGGGTAACTTAAACAATTAATAATCCGTGTTTCTACCGCGAACACTAACAACACAAACAACACAAAATGAGTTCATCCAAATCACGCTGTGGAATGGCCGCCCATGTTCGTTGCAACAACAAAAAAAGGTCTTCTTGCGACTGGATACCCTCCATATTCGGCAGAGCTCTTCTCTGTAGCATATCCCATGCATGCTCAATCGGGTTCAAGTCTGGCGACTGAGCAGGCCAGGGCAGGACATTGATGTTAGCTGCGGCGAGAGTCTGTCTTACAACTCTTGCGGTGTGCGGTCGTGCATTATCATGCATTAACTGAAATAAGGGACCGATTTGCACTTGTAGAGGAACGATGACGTCTGATACAATCGTCTCAGCATAAATTTGAGCGTTGAGGTTGCCTCTAATCCAAATCAACTCAGTTCTTCCGCCGATCCAAATACCCGCCCATACCATGATGGTTCCACCACTATAAGGATGGACTTCCTGGCAGGATTTTAATCGCTGTTGGCGTCCAGGGGTTCTCCAGTGTCGTATACGTCTTGTATCCGGTCTCATACCAAAACGAGACTCATCAGAAAAGCACACGAAACGCCATTGTTCTTCTGCCCAATTTCTGTGTTCAAGAGCCCATTGATATCGAATCCTACGATTGTGCATTGCTATAGGTGGTACCCGTAGCGGTCTTCGGGAATGAAGGTTCACTTCATGCAAGCGGTTTCTGACTGTTTGGTCGCTAATTAAGTTCCCTGAAGAGTGATGAAGCCTCACGGCTAACATCATGGCGGTTATTGTTGGAGCTCTTCGAGCTAAGATTTGAATGTATCGGTCTTGTCTCCGTGTGGTGCAGCGATACCGTCCTCCATGGCGCTCAGCCACGGTACCAGTGCTTCGGTAACGTGTCCAAAGTCGACTGATAACACTCTGACTTGTATTCAGAGCTAAAGCCACAGTACGTTGCCGGGAACCAGCTTCTATCATTCCCACGGCTCTGAGCATTTCTTCCCTGCTTAAATGACGTCGCTGCTCCATAATAACGTTGGTTTTAATCAGTAGTAGGGAAACAGTAGCACTAATAATGTCTTCAATGCGTTGTATGTTTTTATAGGGAAAATATTGACAGCTGATTTTCATCTTTTACTCGAATTTGATTCACAGTTCCTGATTCAAATTATGAAATGCACCAAAAAGGATCCATATAAATTTATAAAATCATAAATTTATTACAAAGCCACATCTCAATCTCAAGAAATCCGCATAAAAATGCTTGATCCCTAGACACTTTTGATGTGTGTTTTACTGATTAGACCCTATTTAGGAGACCGGACTCTGGTCCGGGGATGTAATATTCGTATTTATGTGTTGGTGGTGCGCCCAGTCATAATACCTATTAGGTTTCACGTCTAACGTTTTGAATAGTTTTGGGAAAAACGACCGAAAGGTCCGTTTCCATCCATACATTGAAAATGGAAATTATTATTTTTCTCAGTTTTCTATCAGAGACTACCGAGTTAAAAATCAAATGACCACCAGCATCGATTTTGGTCTCTGTGCACCGTAGACCGTAGAGGTAAGAGTCGCACTACAAGTGTAAAGCTTCATGTGCTTCAAGAGCACACTCAGCAGTCTCTTGACTGTTTTTCCTGACTTTTCATCATCATGCTCCACTTGCCCCCCCCTGGGCCATAGGCTGGCGACGCCCTTACATACGTTTGACATCGCCGCGAGTCGCGAGCCACCATTTTGTTTCAACATTTGTGTAAGTTTTTTATTTTTATTATTTAATTTATTGCGAATCACAATACAATCCATACAGACAAAGACTTAAAAACTATGTTAGTAAAACTTACAAACTAACCTAACTACAATACAGGGTGTTAGGGTAAACAACGTTATCCTTCAAACCAGTGGTTTGCTTTCGTTTATAGAACATAAATTCAATGGAAAATCACAACTTTTTTTTTTTAAAGATGTACATTTAGAATCGTCACGCAATTCCTAAGGTAGGTATTTTTGCCAGGAAAAGGTTGTATTGTATTTATTCATGTGTTGTGTAGGTAGGTAGGACGGGCGGCGATCGATTACGTTACTAGGGCGGGCGCATATCCATGAATTTGCGTACGGTGTCGGACAATAACCTTTTTAATATTTGTTAAAGAAAATAACGTAATTTTTTTTTACTCGGTTTTTATGTTTATATTTAACCCATAGTTTGAGTGACAACGGTGTTTACCCTTCCATCCTGTATAATACCTACGTGGCTCAACACAACATGTTGGCACGTGCCTCCGCATCCTGCCTAATAAAGGGGCTGTCCACCTTGTCGACCAATGTTTTTAAGATGCTGTTGGGGCTTCCGCGCAGCCTACCCATTATCGACGCTGCCCGCTTTCTTATTATGGCATGAAAATCATCAACACGGGCTTCCGCGAACATCTTTGAAGCGCTGCAGAAGCGCGGAAGCCCCATCAACATCCTAAATCCATTGTTATACTGAACACGTAGGACGTTGTAAGCCCTCTGCGTGTACTTCACCCACAAGCTGCACGTGAAGAAGGTTTGGTAATGTATGGTTCAGAAAATTCAACAACATCGCAATACAGTGTGATCAAGCTTCACGTGTGTCACCGACCACGAGTCGAATTGAAGGCGAACTTATAAAACGCGTACTTTAAGATCGCACGTCTATCACCCACTTTATGTTCAGCTGCGTCTGGATTAACTAAACTTGGACGCAGTCAAAGACGATTATAGTATACTGGCAAGACGCAGTACACTAATTTTACTGCTAACTAAATGGCGTGTTATGAGTCCTACTTAGGACTAATGTGTTTAAATGGCGGTAGTGTAGTAGTCTCAAAATATCCGAACGTTACTTCAGTTACTTGAAGTACCAACATCAAGAAACTAAATGCCCTGTCAAGAGGAAATATTTGGAGCCAAAAAGGTTCTAATCTGCGAACAATAAGGTTTAAATTGAAAGAAAGATAGAATAATATAACTGCAAATTGCAAAGATATGCAACCCTCAGTCAGAGTAATAACATGCAACCATTCGGTGCGTTATTACTCTGAGGGTGTAATTCCTGCCTGACATTGACATAATGAAGAGTAGGCAGTAAAATAATAGAGATGAGATATACCTGATCACTAAATACCTGGTACAAATACCAGGTATCAAAATACTTCTAAGTATTTGGGTGTGGTAGGATTTCGATAAGTAAACCTATGCGATAAGTATGGTATGCCTCCAATATAATGTAGGTACGGCGTTTCAAGTACCTATACGTAATTATGCATTATGAGGTATGAAATCTTTCCTTCCTACTTTACCAGGCTTAGGACAGTAAGTACCACTAGACAACGTAAACATTCAAACACGTAATAATATTCCCTAACATAAACAAACTAAGGAACTCTTTCACGTCGTGACAAAAAATGTAATTATGCTATTATGTCCCTTATGCACGTAAAAATAAGTACCCATTTTGTCTAACTAAATTAAATCAACCGAATGTTCATAAAGCACGAATGACGTTTCGGGTACCTTCGTAAGCTGTCGGGTAGCTTCGGGTTGCTTCGGCGTACCGAACTACCGATAAAACTGGGCGCTACCTTGTGGTAGCGGTTCGTATCGTACTATGCGTCTGACGTCATACCTTCAAGGTATTTACCCAGTATTTCGGTCCGTACCCGGTCTATGTACTGGGAAGCACATATTTGGTATATATACCTCTACCAATAGATACGTCTCATCTCTATAAAATAATACCTTTGAAATCGGGCAGCACATCAGACCCCACGAACTTTAGACCAATTTCTGTGCTTCCCACCTTTAGTAAAATATTTGAAAAATTGATGTTAGATCAATAATTGCAAAGTCATTATAATAAACTTAAATTACAGTAAACAATTCGGTTTCACAAGGGGTCGCTCAACTTCCGACGCTGGTGTTGAGCTTCTTGCACATATTTTTGAGGCCTGGGAGGAGTCACATGATGCACTAGGTATTTTTTGTGACTTATCTAAGGTTTTCGATTGTGTTTCTCATGATATATTGGTCAAGAAATTGCACCACTATGGTGTTAGAAATACTGCCTTGGATCTTCTTATTTCTTATTTGGATAATAGCATCCAAATAGTGGACGTTAACGGCAAGCGATCCCCTTCTATTGTCACTATGGGAGTTCCGCAGGGCTCAATTCTTGGCCCTTTTTTATATTTATTACGAGTAGATAGATATAAAATGTGTTTGGTCTCGGACTGTACAAACTTTAAAGGAAGGTAGTTTGCTCTATTTTATCAATAAAATTATTCTACATGGGGGGTCGGAAGCCTCGGAACCCAACCCCCCCTGAATGGCAGCCATTTTTGTATTTTGATCGCATTTTATGAAGCGTGCATACTAAAAGTACTTTAACTTTGGAATTTAATGGAATGATCATGTCTATCTATATCTGTGCCTACCCTACATATAATTCGGTTCTGTAATTTTTGTTTTATTCGTTGAGTTGGGTAAATTGAAGATTGATTTACTTTTAAGTACTTATTACTTTATATAATTCCATGTTTAGTAAATATTTTCAACTTTAGTTATAGATAATTGGTTATTTTATATACCTAGCTTATTTATTTATTTTATTATTTACGAGCACCAATATGTATACCTACACTTAGCAACTTTTAAAAGTGATTTGCTACTGTGTTGATTGTTATTTTATGTTGTTACGAATATAATATTTTGGAACGCATATTAATATGAAATAGGCCTCATCTCAAAATTGCAGTCAATATTCCACGAGAAAATCGCTTTTGAATTTTGCTAAGTGGATACATATTTTGGTGCTCGTGACTGTAACAATGTGGTATCTTTATGTGCGTGTGTCTTTCTCTGTGTGTACGTACACACAGAGAAAGACACACACACATAAAGATACCACATTGTTATAATGCCAATGCATGCAATGCATTGTTAGTTTACCTACTAATAACTAATATTTGCATGCCAAATTATGGCGAAATGTGTCATCGCACAAGAATTATAAATTAATACCTTTGTAACCGCATTTAAAGCAAATTAATGACTTTGACTTTGAATAAACGCACAATAAAGACAAACTACAATGGAGTATTTTATTGGCTCCATTTGTTATCCGAAGAGCTATCTCAATTCAAGGCGAAGGCGAGCACATTGATAATATGAGTAGGGTTGCCAACAATGCCAACATAAACATTTCTTCGGCGAAAAATAATATTTTTCAAAATAAGCTATTAAAAAATACAGGGTGTCAGGGACATCGACGCGAAGCCTGTTGGATGGATGGATGGATGGATTCAGTACATGATTCTGAAATTTTTCATCGGTTATTTAAAAAAAAAATCTGCTGTTCAATACATTTTGACCGTGTATGTATTGCACTTTTCTATGAAACAGCAGTTTTTTTTACTAATATTCCATCTAGAACGACGGAAACTTTAAATTCCTCACCCGATGTCTCAATCATTGTCTCAATTGATTTATTAAAAACGAACGTTCCTGGCTGCCCGGTTTAATTTCAATTGAAACATATTATAAACCCTAAGATAGTTATAAAAGCTTTTCGGAAAATCAAATAACCCGAATTATTAATTGATTATAATCTATCAAAGTTTGTACATCCATAATCGAGACTATAGCACCATACTTAGCTTTAATATTTAATTTGTGCGTGGATCAAGGAGTCTTCCCAGATTTAATGCAATACAGTAAGGTTATACCACTTTTTAAATCTGGGGACAGTAAAGACACCAACAATTATAGACCAGTAACGGTAGTGCTACCGGTATTCAGCAAGGTGTTCGAAAAGGTAATGCTTAATCATTTTAACACCAACGAAATCTTACACCTCGGTTCACCAAAGGACGTTATACGACTGACGCCGGTGGGAGGAGGCCCAAGATGAAATAGGAATCTTTTGTGACCTTTCCAAGGCATTTGACTGCGTAAATCATGAAACCTTCAAATTCAAATTCAAAATATTTTATTTCACATAAACCTACATGGGCACTTATGAAACGTCAGAAGCTACGCACGGTTCCAATTGGTCGTTTCCTATGGAGAAGAGCCGGCAAGAAACTCCACGGTTACTCTTTTAAAAATAATTGGGTTTTACAATATTTACAACAAAAAAAATATATAAAAAATACAGTATTATTAGGTATGCGAGGACAGTGTAGGTCTTTCAACAAGTACCAAGTATGTACACACATCAAAAGTGTCTAGGGATCAAGCATTTTTATGCGGATTTCTTGAGATTGAGATGTGGCTTTGTAATAAATTTATGATTTTATAAATTTATATGGATCCTTTTTGGTGCATTTCATAATTTGAATCAGGAACTGTGAATCAAATTCGAGTAAAAGATGAAAATCAGCTGTCAATATTTTCCCTATAAAAACATACAACGCATTGAAGACATTATTAGTGCTACTGTTTCCCTACTACTGATTAAAACCAACGTTATTATGGAGCAGCGACGTCATTTAAGCAGGGAAGAAATGCTCAGAGCCGTGGGAATGATAGAAGCTGGTTCCCGGCAACGTACTGTGGCTTTAGCTCTGAATACAAGTCAGAGTGTTATCAGTCGACTTTGGACACGTTACCGAAGCACTGGTACCGTGGCTGAGCGCCATGGAGGACGGTATCGCTGCACCACACGGAGACAAGACCGATACATTCAAATCTTAGCTCGAAGAGCTCCAACAATAACCGCCATGATGTTAGCCGTGAGGCTTCATCACTCTTCAGGGAACTTAATTAGCGACCAAACAGTCAGAAACCGCTTGCATGAAGTGAACCTTCATTCCCGAAGACCGCTACGGGTACCACCTATAGCAATGCACAATCGTAGGATTCGATATCAATGGGCTCTTGAACACAGAAATTGGGCAGAAGAACAATGGCGTTTCGTGTGCTTTTCTGATGAGTCTCGTTTTGGTATGAGACCGGATACAAGACGTATACGACACTGGAGAACCCCTGGACGCCAACAGCGATTAAAATCCTGCCAGGAAGTCCATCCTTATAGTGGTGGAACCATCATGGTATGGGCGGGTATTTGGATCGGCGGAAGAACTGAGTTGATTTGGATCAGAGGCAACCTCAACGCTCAAATTTATGCTGAGACGATTGTATCAGACGTCATCGTTCCTCTACAAGTGCAAATCGGTCCCTTATTTCAGTTAATGCATGATAATGCACGACCGCACACCGCAAGAGTTGTAAGACAGACTCTCGCCGCAGCTAACATCAATGTCCTGCCCTGGCCTGCTCAGTCGCCAGACTTGAACCCGATTGAGCATGCATGGGATATGCTACAGAGAAGAGCTCTGCCGAATATGGAGGGTATCCAGTCGCAAGAAGACCTTTTTTTGTTGTTGCAACGAACATGGGCGGCCATTCCACAGCGTGATTTGGATGAACTCATTTTGAGTATGCCAAACCGATGTTCTTGTGTTGTTAGTGTTCGCGGTAGAAACACGGATTATTAATTGTTTAAGTTACCCAATAAAATTTTAAAGAAAACTGTTATTTCAGTCTTTTTTTCGAACTTTAATGTTAGTGGTTCAAATGTCAAAAATCCCTTTATTAGGAAAATGGCAAATTTCTTTATTAATGCAAAGGTGACTTGGTTTATCGTTACTGTGACAAACGAAAACACTTTATTTGATGAATCCTTAAAGAAAATTTTAATTAATATCAATCAGGAGAAAAGTTATTGCAAAAATATATGTTGATCCCTAGACACTTTTGATGTGTGTACTTAACAAAATAGAAGATGGTCAACAAGTGTACAGTCCACTAAGCCTACAGCGTTCTCACATTCACAAAATAGAAAAGAATCTATATAAAAGATAAATAATTTAATAAAAATAAAAACTATTTTAAACGAAATGACATGATTGCTATTACAACTGTAACAAATCTGAATAATTAACATGTCCACAAAAGTCACTAATAAAGAGTTGAAATTTAAATAGTAGGTATATAATGTCAAATAAAATTATGATTATGTCAAGGAAGAATGTAAATAAAACAAAAATATAAACATGGTAATTTGAGAGCAGTTAATAGAATCTTACATATTTTGCCGTTAATGAGGTACCAGGGAAGCCACATGTGCAGAGGGAATTATTGCCAAACTTCTTTGTCTTCAACGTAGTCTTTAATTTTATAATATGCTTTCTTGATAAGGACACGTTTGATGTGGGTTTTGAACTTCCCATCGCTAAGTTCTGTAACCGACTTTGGCAACTTGTTATAAAATCGGATGCTGTTTATAAGAAATGACTTGCTTGTTTTAGTTAATCTAAATTTGGGTATCACAATTTCATGTCTACTACGTGTATTTATATTATGGAACCTTACCTTACTTTTGAAACTTGAGCATTACGGACTAGGTAAACTTGCGCTCAGTTTGGTAAAATCTTATTTAAATGATTGACAACAGCAAGTTAAAATTAATGGGGTCAATTCACTCGGTCTAAAAGTAAAAATGGGTGTTCCACAAGGCTCGATATTGGGTCCTTTAATCTTTTTAGTATATATTAATGATCTACCCCATTTATTAAAAAACCAACTACTACAATTTTTACGATAAATAGACGTGCAACAAATCTTGACGACGTAAATAACGCCCTAAAGCAGGTCCAAAATTGGTTCATTGCTAATAATTTTGTGTTAAACGGGAAAAAAACTAAATTCATAAGATTTGCTTTACCGAATGTTAAAAGTAGTGATTGTGAGTTTGTGATATAGTAATGAATAGGGAGAAACTAGAATTCGTCGATGAAACTGTTTTCTTGGGGATCACGCTCGACTCAAGGCTGCAATGGGGTCCTCATTTAACATCTCTTGCAGGACGGCTAAGTTCAGCAGCATATGCTGTGAGAAAAATCCGTCAATTTACTGATGTAGATACCGCGAGGCTAGTCTATTTCAGTTACTTTCATAGTATCATGTCTTACGGTATTCTACTACGGGGACGGGCTGCAGATATCGAGTTTATTTTTATTCTGCAGAAAAGAGCTATCAGAGCAATATATGGCCTTCGCAGACGTGATTCTCTAAGGGAATTGTTTAAAGATATTAACATCATAACGGTACGGCCTTGTCAATATATCTATGAAAATAACATGTAGGTACGTTAGAAAAAATCTAAGTCTTTTCAGTAAAAGACGTAATAGACACAATTATATTATGACTAGAAATAGGGACCAATTAGTTCAACCGGGTTTCAGACTGGCTAAAGTAGCTGTTTAAAATCTTACAATAAAATACCTCCCCACATACTCGAACTAAATGAAACGAAATTTAAATCTTGTTTAAAATGCACCAAGCATATTATAAGTTGGGGGATTATATCGCGGACAAAAATGCTTGGTTCAACGCTGGTCCAGCTCCACAAGGGCGCATAAATTAATTGATTAGCATTCGGAAATATTGTTGGAGCTGCTGAAGATTGTAAAACTATCTATACATTGTATAAATTCAATCTTTTAGTATTATATAATTGCACACATAGCACAAGTGTGAGCACTATGTACCTATAACTTAAAAGCTACCATTTACTGGGTATGTCTTTCATTGACTTGAATGTACCCTGGCGGCTGAGAGTATGTTGGATCATTAAGTTCCTTTCAAAATGGTGCTGATCCATGCGTCATGTTCATGAACGGGCGCCGTCACTGGGCATCGCTTAGCTGCCACGGCTTATTTTAATTTTAGAATTGATTTTGATTTTATATTTTTATTACAGACGCTTTTAACGTGCACGTCTTACAAACATTGTTCTCACATGTATAATTTGAACATGAATGATACACGTAACCAATATTTTGTAACAATATTCTGATTAAAAGAGTGTCCGTAGAGTTTCATGCCCGTTCTTCTCCATAGGAACCTACTACGCTTTGGAATGGGCAACTAGCTTCATCTTTCTGAGTGACCGACCCCTTGACAATTCAAAAGTACCTGTAATTGGTTTATTTGAAATAAATGAGTTTGAGTTTTAAAGGCGTGAGTAATGAAGGATTTTATTGTGTACTATATACATATTTCTTCAACAGTATATAGTACGCCGACCCGAAATATAGTAAGTACAATACTATAAAATATAGTACCTACAGTTGGAAACCCTAAATATGAGTAGGTACCTAAGAGATATAAGAAACAAGAATAATTAATTTTTTATCTAAAATGTTTCCCAATTTCCCGATATAACGAGTAGCGACGAGAATTTGACGTTGTTATTCGTCATTCGACTGCCGGCGTTCAGTCAGACTAGGTGGTAACTTGTTAGGTTACTTTGCAGCTAATACATAAATATTTTTTTAAGTTTTTAACTATGGCTTACATCGTAGATTTGCGATCAGATACTGTGACAAAGCCCACTGAGGCTATGAAACATGCCATGGTTAATTCAGCCTTGGGCGACGACGGTTATAGAGAAGACCCCACGGTGAATGCTCTGGAAAGCAAGTTAGCAGCTATGCTGGGAAAGCAGTCGGCCTTGTTCGTGCCTTCTGGCATCATGGCCAATCTCATAGCAAGTGAGTGGGTTTTTCATACTTATGATAGTGATGCGCTTTGATGCTGAATGATCATTTATTTGGCCCAATTTAGTATGTCACCTCTCTATTTATATTTCACTGATAAAAAAATATAATTTTTCGACTCCCGACTCCCCATTATGCCTCTGCAGAATTATGTTCATCTGGTTCTTCAGCTTCAAACTTTATAACTATTTTCCTTCCCTCTGTTACGTAACTATCTGTGTCCTTGTTACTCTCCCTAGACTGTTCATCGTCCGACTGAGACTTCTCATGTTGGGTGTCTCCTGTATCTGTGGTCTGACTGTCTCCTTTTTCTTGTTTCGGTGGGTCTAGGTTAGTAACTGTGACGTAATCTGCTACTAGGAGTTCATCTACCGGTTTCTTTGGAGGAGGTCCGAATATGCTGGTCATGATCGGTTCGTCGAGACCTAGGTTACACTCTCTAGGGTCACATCTAGTGTAGAACTCTTTGGTGTTCGGTTCGGTGCCTTTGAAGCCGTGTACAAACCTAATTAACACTGCAGGTTCGGTTGGTGTCTTTAAAAAAAAATATTTTAAAAGAAAAAAAAAAAAGTACTTTTCAAAATTCAAACAAAATAGGAACCTATTGCATAATATTTCAGGGAAGTTTCTCATCCATTTACGTAGGGTTTTAGTGCAAACAGCAAAGAGCAGCATTTCTAGACGTAGTGGCCAAAAACCGAATGCACGCATCTTGGTAAAATCTCCAACACATGTCATAATTATGATTTTGTGATTTTTCGAGAGCAGTGGTAGCCCAGTTGTAACGGCCGCGACTTACGAGTTATAGGTCGTAGGTTAAAACACAGACAAGCGCTTTACTTTGTGTAAATTATTTCATCACCACTGCGCTCTCAAGGACGATGAAGGAAAACATCGTGAGGCAACCGGCATGTCTTAAAACCAAAAATTCGAAGACATGTAATCATTATCATTTATAATCATTACAAGCTTTATAATAGCTTGCTCTGTTCGTATGTGTTTCCGGTTACTCCAATTGACATCCATTTTTCAAGCACTTCTCGGCATCCGATTGAGCTGAAACTTGGTATACTTATACAACTACCGAGACATTTTGAAAAAATGATACCATGGAGCCTGTCTGATGATGGAGCCGGAAGTTAGCCATAGGAACTCCTTAATCAAATAAGATAACACCATCGTGTTTGGACTCATTGGTCTTGTATTAACAAGTGCTTTGACACTAGGTAGTGTTCAGGGTCTGATGATGGATTGGAGCCGGAAGGTGGCCATGGGAAAACCTCAATTAAACAAGATAGCACCATCGTGTTTTGACTCATTGGTTATATATTAAGAAGTGCTTTGACACTAGGTGGTGTTCAGGGTCTGATGATTGAGCCAGAAGGTGGCTATAGGAACTCCTCAATCAAACAAGATAGCACCATCGTGTTTGGACTCATTGGTTATGTATTGACAAGTGCTTTAAAACTAGGTGGTGTTCATGGTCTGATGATGGATCTGGAAGGTAGTCATGAGCACTCCTCAACCAAACAAGATAGCACCATCGTGTTTGGTCTCATTGTATATCTTTTGACAAGTGCTATTACACCAGGTGATGTCCAGGGTGTGATAATGAAGTCGGAAGGTGGTCACGGGTACTCCTCAAGTAAACCAGATAGCCCCATCGTGTTTGGTTTCATTAGATTGGTCTTGACAAATGCACACACACACTCTCTCTCTCTCTCTCTTGACACTTGGAAGTGTCCAGGGTCTCATAATGGAGCCGGAAGGTAGGCACGAGCACTCCTCAACCAAACAAGATATCACCATCGTTTGGTCTCATAGAATAATGAATATGTATTGACAAGTGCTATTACACTAGCTGGTGCTCAGGAACTGATGATGGAGCCGAAAGGAGGAAATACAAAAGAAAAGGGCAAAATGATTTGTTTGTCACAGAAACGTGTGAAATTTTACCGAACATAATAAACAATCAATCTGCCTTTTCCCAACTTTGTTGGGGTTGGCTTTCAGTCTAACCTGATGCAGCTGAATACCAGTGTTTTACCTGGAGTGAGTGCCTATCTGACCTCCACAACCCAGTAACTGGGTAATATGGTACCCCTCGGTAAAACTGGTGTCAGACTTTCGGGCTTCTGACGACTAGTAAGGACTGTCAAAGATCCACGGATGGCAGCCGGGACCAACGGCTTAACGTGCTTTCCGAGGCACGGAAAAGTCTCGGTATGTAAAGATCACCCATCCCCTGACCAACCCCGGCAAGCGTAGCTTAACCTGATGGATCGACCCGTGCGGTTGTTATTACTAAGCCACGGCATACACTAAGGGAAAAAAAATTAAACAGACTAATGCACAAAATGTATTAAGTATAAAATATAATAAACTCAAAAATACGTTCTAATTCTTGATTTATAAACTATGAATAGGAAGAATAGGAAGTATTTGGAAGACTGAAGCCAGCTGGCTTCAGTCTTCCAAATACTTCCTATTCTTATTCGCAACACACGAACTGATGGCACTCTCACTGCCATGTGTGGTACGCCGGCCGCCCACACAAATTATAGTGCAGCAAGCTATTGTTGATTTTTGAATTTGTTTTGGCAGGCCATGTGGGCCCCACAAATTTCGCGGCAAAACTTTTTCATTTTTATCCGCTACTAACTGTCAATATTCAATCAGGTAGGCCATCAGTGTATTCAGGTCTGTTGGCCGCGCGCCGCCCACGTAGCCTGCTGCTAAAGGGTTTTCACGCACTTTTTCTTACGCGCACTCTATATGTCGGATTTCGAAACCGATTCAGACTATCTACCATCGCTAGCATAAGGTTTGCGATGAGCAATCTTGATCAATCGTCGAAGATGCATTCATTGTTACGAAAGGTACCGAACTCAGGGTCTGCCAGCCGCAGAAACCACTGAACAAGACGAAGAAAATAAGCTCTGTCTGTCTGAAATGCCCAACACAACCTAGTGTTTGTACGGAATGCTACGCAGAAAACGTGAAATAATATATATTTTTTTGTTTGATGTACTATGCTTATATGTAACTTGATTCTTTTTAATGTAAGCAGATTTAATTATTCTTTTTAATGTAAGCAAATTAATTTTTTTTCAGTCAAATATTAATAAATGTCTTCTTTGGAAACTAGTTTTTGCTAATCCTTTACCAACTGAACGGTCATGGCAATAGAGTCCGATTTTCTTCGTCTTTTTTTCATAGGTAGGTTTTTGAATACACAATTCGATATAGCTGTTTTTGACTCCATATTGGGCAAGACAAAGCCAAAAAATCGATATGAATTCGTCGGGTCACAGCGGACCACACGGCCTGCAGATAGAGTTTACAGCGTGTCCTGCCGGCGTGCCACGTGGCGTCGAAAGAAATGGCCTCCACATGGCCTGCTGCTTTGAAAAACTGTAAATATGCGTGGTGGTGAGAGTGTTAAGTGAGCCCTATTGTTAAGGTCATAAGGTCTGCGTCATAAGGTGCTGCACAAGTTGGACAAGGCAGAAGATAAAATGTATGGCTATCATAGTTCTCAGCATACATACACTTCTCATCTCCTGGTACATTGATCCGCTCCGAATTGAACGCGCGACACGCAGCATAGCAGTCATGCACTGCACAAAACCCGTGCCGACAAATCAAAACCAATGTTTGTGCTAACTTATCAAATCAATCTTTGTTTCAGTAATGGTGCATTGTAACAAGCGTGGCTCTGAAGCGTTCGTCGGCAACCAATCACACATCTACAGATTTGAACAAGGTAATGTTATGGATCGCAATCATCGAAATTGTTAAAATCGGGGCACACTTTACATAGACAATGATGTAATGCTGTCTATCATACCTACTGATACGAACTAAGTAATGTAACTATACTACTTCTGTGGCTAATACAAAAGCACTAAATACAATATACAGCCCCCCAATTACGCAATGCACGATCAATTTTAAATTGAAACCAATTGAAAAAGATTGCCAGTCCATTGCTTCATAAGTTCGACAAAAAAAATCTGCTCAATTTTTTTTGTCGAACTTATGAAGCAATGGACTGGCAATCTATTATTACGTAATTAGGGTGCAGGTCTAATTTAAATAACTGAAAACCTCATAAGGGGTAATTGTACTGTAGGGTTAGCTTAGTCGTCAGGTGCAGGGTTAAGTTTATTTATTTTTATTTGTCTATGTGTAGAGACGGCTGCGCCCGTCACTTTCTCTATGACATGAAAATAAATGAAGATTTTTCCTTCGTGTCATTCTTTAATTTTATTATTTAATAATATTTGGAATATCTTCTAAACTGGTGACCCCGACCGATCAGGTCAGTAACATTCGGTGTTAAGATTTTTCGGAACCATGTCTCTTCAGGGCGTAGGTCCATCGGCAAAACTCGAACATCAAATGGACGACGACTCTGCGTTGACCAGCATAACAGTTTCTGCCAGAATACCAGAGTTTTGGGCAGACAAACCGAGACTGTGGTTTGTCCAATTTGAAGCAGTGGTGGACAGTCAAAAACTCAGTGATGCTGCGAAGTCAAACTTGGTCGTTACGAAGCTAAACAAAAGTGCTATACAACAAATCAGTGATTTACTGTTAGCCCCACAAGAAACACGGAAATACCAGACCATGAAAGACAGATTGCTCCAAGTTTTTGAAGAATCGGAGACTCGACAGTTTCAAAAGTTGTTGGGGGAGATGGAACTAGGTACCCAGAAGCCTTCGCATCTTTTAAGGCGGATGAGGGACCTGGCGCGAGGAAAGATACCCGACGCAACTTTACAAATTATGTGGAGTGGACATCTTCCAACGGCTGTGCAGGCTGTTTTGGCAGTTACTGAAGTGAAGGAGCTAGATAATTTGGCAGTCGTAGCAGACAAAATAATGGAGGCAACTCGACCAACGGAGATAGCGATGGTGACAACTAACCCCGCCATCAAGGACGTCTACAAGGATTCCAGTTCATTGACGGAGTTGGCTGCCACCGTACAGAAGTTGAGCATTGAAGTCGCAGAATTACGTCGCTCGCGTCAAAAGAAGAGATATGGAGGTAGTACAAATCGATATCGCCAATCAAGGTCACGTACGCGAGATGGGAGTACAGGTCGTAAAAATCCCGAATGGTTATGTTTCTATCATCATAGGTACGGATCCAAAGCTGCTAAATGTGTCGACCCTTGCAATTGGAAAACATCAAAAAACGCGTCAACGACGGAAAACTAAGCGTGATACAACCTGAGGCGGAGGTATGTATCCTTAACTCAAATAATCGCCTTTGTGTGTTGGACAAAAACAGTGGATTAAGATTTTTAATTGACACAGGAGCCAATGTGTCGGTAATTCCGGTTAGTAGGTCAAAAAATATCCCGTGTGATAAATATAAGCTTTACGCCGCAAACGGTTCAGAAATAAAAACATTTGGTGTACGCTCATTAGTTTTAGATCTTAATTTAAGAAGAGCTTTCAGATGGACATTCATCGTAGCGGATGTTAAGCAGCCTATTATAGGGGCAGATTTCTTAACTCATAATAGGTTGTTGATTGATTTAAGCACGCGGAGACTTATTGATCAAACTACGCGCTTAAATGTTATCGCTTCAGTTGTTTGTCATAGAGATTGCGAATCATCCATTAAAACGATAGTTGATAATAACGTATGGCACAGGATATTATGTAATTATCCAGACGTGACTAAACCTGTATCTTTTAAAGAAATAGCTAAGCACTCGGTATGTCATTACATAGAAACTTCAGGACCACCGTTATACGCTAAGGCGAGACCACTTCCTCCAGACCGATATAAGAAAGTTAAGGCAGAATTTCAAAATATGATAGAGTTAGGCATTTGCAGACCATCCAAAAGCCCTTGGGCAAGCCCACTGCATGTGGTGCCCAAGAAAAATGGAGAACTTCGCCCGTGCGGAGACTATAGACGGCTGAACGCAGTAACGAAACCGGATCGCTATCCAATTCCACGCATAAACGATTTTAAGTACTTATTGGCAGGTAAGAAAACCGTATTCAGTAAACTTGATTTAATTAGAGCATATCATTTTATACCGGTTGCTCCGGAGGACGTCGAAAAAACTGCAATCATAACGCCTTTTGGGCTGTTTGAATTTCCGCGCATGACATTTGGTCTGCGCAACGCAGCGCAATCTTTTCAACGATTCATGGATTCGGTAGTGCTGCGTGGTTTAGATTTTGTATACAGTTATATCGATGACGTATGCATAGCTAGCCAGACAGAAGCTCAGCACCAAGAGCATTTGAATGCCGTTTTCCAAAGATTTAATGAATTTGGTATTACAATAAATATCTCTAAATGTGTATTCGGAGTATCGCAAATGGAATTTTTAGGTTTTGACGTATCGATGGATGGAGTTCGTCCACTAGACGATAAAGTGCAAGCGATTGTAAATTTCCCGAAACCCGAGACGGTCGAGCAATTGCGTCGTTTTCTCGGTATGGTTAATTTTTACCGTGCACACATCCCTAGAGCAGTCGATTGCCAATCGGAATTAAATAGTTATTTACATAATAGCAAAAAGCGTGATAAAACAATTATAGAGTGGACTGATAAGGCCAACGAGGCATTTGAGAAATGTAAGTTAAGCTTAAAAAACGCTGCCACATTATCTTATCCGTTGCCCGATGCAAATTTATCACTCATGTGTGATGCTTCAAATGTTAGTATTGGTGCCGTTTTACAACAGCAAATTAATAACATTTGGCAACCACTGGGCTACTTTTCAAAAAAATTAACGCAAACAGAAGCTAAGTACTCTACTTACGACAGGGAGTTGTTAGCAATATTTATGGCTATTAAACATTTTAGGAGTTTAGTAGAAGGTCGAAAGTTAACGATTTTTACGGACCATAAACCACTTACATATGCGTTTACGAAACTAAATAGTAATAACGAAAGTCCCAGGCGAATTCGTCAACTTTCCTTTATTTCCGAATTTACTACGGCTATATCCTATATTAGTGGTAACCAAAACGTGGTAGCAGACACTCTTTCTCGCATAGAAACGATAAGCGGTCCCACAGTGCTAAATTATGAGGAGTTAGCAGAAAAACAATCCGGTGACGAATACCTACAGCAAGTGTTGCGAGCATCCGATAGCAACTTGCAGTTTAAACAGTTTTATGTACCGGACTGTGGAAAGCAAGTCTATTGCGAAGTGTCACATAATAAAATCAGACCTTATTTAACGGAAGATTTTAGGGTGACAGCTTTCCATTCAGTTCACGACCTTAGCCACCCTGGCATTAAATGTAGTAAGCAAATGATTAAACAGAAGTTTTTTTGGCCAAATATGGATAAGGATATTACTAAGTGGGCTAGAGCTTGCCCACACTGTCAAAAAGTCAAAATTACAAGGCACACTATCTCAGGCGTAGGAAAATTTGAACGGGTTGATCGTTTTCAACATTTGCATATCGATATAGTCGGACCTTTAACGACTACAGCTGATGGGTATAGATATTGCGTGACTATGATAGACCGTTCCACAGGCTGGCCGGAGGCCGTGCCTGTCCAAAATATCACAGCGGAGACCGTAGCGAGAGTAGTTTTTGAGTCTTGGATATCTCGTTTTGGATGCCCTTCGAAGCTTACAAGCGACCAAGGCAGACAATTTGAGAGCAATTTATTTATTAATCTCTTGAAGTATTTGGGCATACACAAATTTCGCACGACACCTTACCATCCGCAAAGTAATGGCATGATTGAACGTTGGCATAGAGCACTGAAAGTGGCTCTCATGGCACGTTTACATTGCAATACTTCCTGGGTTGAGGAACTTCCAGTCGCGCTATTAGGTCTGCGTGCAGCTATCAGGAGTGACAGCGGAATAAGTGCAGCGGAATTAACCTACGGTAAAACGATTAGGTTACCTGGTGATTTCTATGACGAATCAAAAATAGATACTTCTGACTCGGAATATTTACAGTCGCTCAGAGATGCTATTAATCATTTAAAACCACGACCACCGAGTCATGATAATTCAAAGGCATTGTTCGTATCTAACGATCTTAATACATGTCGAAGTGTGTTCGTTAGGAATGATTTAATGCGAAAATCACTTCAACCACCCTATGATGGCCCGTATAGTGTCATTAAAAGAATAGGAAAGACATTTATTATAAAAATAGGTGACAAAGAAAATACTATTTCTATAGATAGGCTCAAACCTGCCTATGTAATAGAAGATGATGATAACAGTAGTAGTACTAGTTCTAAATTAGATTTAACAGATAAAGACTTCGGTGTAAATAAAAACAAAGACACTTCTAACCAAGTTTTACATTCGAAATCAACGCGAAGCGGCCGAATAATCAAAACACCGCTACGTTTCGCATAAAACGAATTAAGACACGTTAGTTATCATAAATATTATTTTCTCACCATCCATTGCAACTTCATTACGATCACCTTATTATACCCTTAGAATAAGATCCTTGGTTATGTCAGAAGATGTTTTTGATTGTAAATAATGTATTATAAAATTGTGTAACATTTTTGTAGCTAGTAACTAATTATAAATAAGTATTAGATATTTTGGTCAATTTTTTTTTATTAAGGGCCTTAGTCGCGTTTAGTACCGTAAAACGGTCACTTTAAAAAGCTATCTTCTCCTTAACGGCTTAGTTAAATGATTTGAAAAAAATACACACATCAAAAGTGTCTAGGGATCAACATATATTTTTGCAATAACTTTTCTCCTGATTGATATTAATTAAAATTTTCTTTAAGGATTCATCAAATAAAGTGTTTTCGTTTGTCACAGTAACGATAAACCAAGTCACCTTTGCATTAATAAAGAAATTTGCCATTTTCCTAATAAAGGGATTTTTGACATTTGAACCACTAACATTAAAGTTCGAAAAAAAGACTGAAATAACAGTTTTCTTTAAAATTTTATTGGGTAACTTAAACAATTAATAATCCGTGTTTCTACCGCGAACACTAACAACACAAGAACATCGGTTTGGCATACTCAAAATGAGTTCATCCAAATCACGCTGTGGAATGGCCGCCCATGTTCGTTGCAACAACAAAAAAAGGTCTTCTTGCGACTGGATACCCTCCATATTCGGCAGAGCTCTTCTCTGTAGCATATCCCATGCATGCTCAATCGGGTTCAAGTCTGGCGACTGAGCAGGCCAGGGCAGGACATTGATGTTAGCTGCGGCGAGAGTCTGTCTTACAACTCTTGCGGTGTGCGGTCGTGCATTATCATGCATTAACTGAAATAAGGGACCGATTTGCACTTGTAGAGGAACGATGACGTCTGATACAATCGTCTCAGCATAAATTTGAGCGTTGAGGTTGCCTCTGATCCAAATCAACTCAGTTCTTCCGCCGATCCAAATACCCGCCCATACCATGATGGTTCCACCACTATAAGGATGGACTTCCTGGCAGGATTTTAATCGCTGTTGGCGTCCAGGGGTTCTCCAGTGTCGTATACGTCTTGTATCCGGTCTCATACCAAAACGAGACTCATCAGAAAAGCACACGAAACGCCATTGTTCTTCTGCCCAATTTCTGTGTTCAAGAGCCCATTGATATCGAATCCTACGATTGTGCATTGCTATAGGTGGTACCCGTAGCGGTCTTCGGGAATGAAGGTTCACTTCATGCAAGCGGTTTCTGACTGTTTGGTCGCTAATTAAGTTCCCTGAAGAGTGATGAAGCCTCACGGCTAACATCATGGCGGTTATTGTTGGAGCTCTTCGAGCTAAGATTTGAATGTATCGGTCTTGTCTCCGTGTGGTGCAGCGATACCGTCCTCCATGGCGCTCAGCCACGGTACCAGTGCTTCGGTAACGTGTCCAAAGTCGACTGATAACACTCTGACTTGTATTCAGAGCTAAAGCCACAGTACGTTGCCGGGAACCAGCTTCTATCATTCCCACGGCTCTGAGCATTTCTTCCCTGCTTAAATGACGTCGCTGCTCCATAATAACGTTGGTTTTAATCAGTAGTAGGGAAACAGTAGCACTAATAATGTCTTCAATGCGTTGTATGTTTTTATAGGGAAAATATTGACAGCTGATTTTCATCTTTTACTCGAATTTGATTCACAGTTCCTGATTCAAATTATGAAATGCACCAAAAAGGATCCATATAAATTTATAAAATCATAAATTTATTACAAAGCCACATCTCAATCTCAAGAAATCCGCATAAAAATGCTTGATCCCTAGACACTTTTGATGTGTGTATATGTTTGCTATAGATTCATCTACAACATATCTGAAACCGGGTTTTTTCGTATGACTAATACTTTTGCCTTAAAAAAATATTTACCATAACGCTATTTTTGGTTAATATTTTATTATTACAATAAGTTCATAAATATTCGCACTAAGCGAATATTTATGAACTTATTGTATTAGTGTGCGTTTATAGACGAGCTTGCTGCAGAGAGTCCAAATCGATTGTGCGCGTAGGCGCTTTATTGTTGAGTTGTTCTTTGATGTACAATTATTAATACTTTTTTACATTGACAATTACATACAAATTAACAATTTACAATATAAACTAAAAAAATGTAAATGTAAAATATAACATAACATCACGACTGTATTCCCCGAAGGGTTAGGCAGAGGTGTACCTATATAAGGTGTTAAAAAATTTACTTTAGAAACTTTAAAGAGGTGTTTTAGACCATCGAACTGAATAACTTTTACTTTGGGACATACATTGATATCGCGAAAAAAAAAATCTGTTGTTCCATAGTAAAGTTTAATACCTACTGTTCTAAACTGTATGGGACAGCTGTTTTTTTTTTTCGTGATTTCAAAGTTAAAGTAAAAGTTATTCAGTTTGATGGTCTAAAGCACCTCTTAAAGTTTCTAAAGTTAATTTTTTTTAAATCACTAAAATTTGTTTAGTCCTGCCCGTCAAACGAGCATTTCCCATTCTGAAATAGACTAAGGTGACACAACTTAACTATATTTTAGTTTGACAGCACTAAGATTGCACTGAGTTATTAGTTTAGTGAAAATGGCAATTTTGCTATTCTGAATTTGACGTTTTTCACCTAAAAATTTAGATTAACCAACTAAATCAGTCTATTTTTAAACGCGATTAAAAAGGAGTGGAATAAAATTAGTTGGCATGAACACACACTTCACACACTTCAGCCGCAAAAACTGTATCTTTTTTTTTATTTTGCTTATATCTCGAAAACGGTGCGTCCTAGCGCAAAAATAATGGAAATTTCGACCCCCTCTGCCATCCTTAAACCCACATGCCCCTACTCATAGGTAATATTTAATCATATTTTCTATACAAAAAGTTTAAAATTCCATACAAAACACGTCAAGGCTGCCCCCCCCGCGCGCCTCTGTCTCTAAAAAAATTCACGGGGTAGAGCAAACAAGTACCACGTCGGTCGCGACGTGACTGTCAAATTCAATTTTAGATGTGTCAAAATTATTTTTTAATTTAGAGATATTTTTCCGCAGAATAGCTTTTAGATTCTCATAGCCAAAAGTAAAGAATTTTAGTCGTAGTTTAGTTAGTTTAGTTCGGTGTACAAGAGAATCGGCACCAAATATTTTCTTAAGTTACGTAGGTAAGAAGGTTAAGAAATAAATCTTGATTGGTGCCGATTCTCTTGTGCACCAAACTAAACTATCACTAAAATTACTTGCTTTTGGCTATGAGAATCTGAGATTCTGCAAAAAAATATCTCTAAATTAAAAAATAACTTTGACACATCTAAAATCGAATTTGCGTCGCGAACTCGCGACTCCACGTGGTACTTGTTTGCTCTACTCTGTGAATTTTTTTAGGTCCAGAGGCGCGCAGGGGGGCAGCGTCGACGTGTTTTGTATAGAATTTTTAACTTTTTGTATGGAAAATACGAAAATTTGTTACCTTTGTGTTGGGGTAAAGGGGTTTAAGGGTATCCTAAAGGGGGTCGAAATTTTCATTATTTTTGTGATAGGACGCACCGTTTTCGAGTTATAAGCAAAATAAAAAAAAAGATACAGTACTGTTTTTGCACCTGAAGTGTTGGTGTGAAGTTTAGTTCATGACAACTAATTTTTATATTCCATTCCTTTTAAATCGCGTAAAAAAAAAATTGTCAAATTTAGTTTGAATAATCAAAATTTTTAGGTGAAAATCGTCAAATTCAGAATAACAAAATTCCCTGTTTCACTAAACTACTAAGTTAATAACTCATTGCAATCTTAGTGCTGTCAAACTTCGGTGGCAGTGACCTCTCGCGTCCGGCCCTGGTCCAGGCCATGGTGCGGAGCGAGAGGGCATGGCAAGCCGTCACCTCCTTCTGCGAAGCAGTAATGCTCGCGAAAGAGGAGGCGGAGTGCGCGAGGGAGTGGCAAAGGCCGCGCCCTACCAGCCCTAGCCGCCGCCGCCGTAGGAGACGTCCCGGGCGTCGGGAATTGGCTGCGACTGGACTGGAAAGGGCTAGGCATCAACATCAATGGCGAGTATATCACTAACCTTCGGTTTGCCGACGATATAGTTATCATGGCTGAGACCATGGAGGACCTCAGTATAATGCTCGATGACCGCAGTAGAGCCTCCAAAAGAGTGGGTCTTAAAATGAACATGGACAAGACAAAAGTCATGTCAAATGCCCATGTAACACCCGCCCTCATAAAGATCGGTGACGCTACGCTCGAAGTTGTAGACGAGTATGTTTACCTAGGACAAACTGTCCAGCTAGGTAGGTCCAACTTCGAGAAAGAGGTCAATCGTCGAATCCGACTCGGCTGGGAGCGTTCGGGAAACTATGCAATATCTTCTCGTCCCACATACCACAGTGTTTCAAGACGAAAGTCTTTGACCAGTGCGTGTTGCCAATGATGACTTATGGCACTGAAACGTGGTCGCTCACAATGGGTCTTATCAGAAGGCTAAAAGTCACCCAAAGAGCAATGGAGAGGGCTATGCTTGGAGTTTCCCTACGTGATCGAATCAGAAATGAAGAGATCAGCAGGAGAACCAAGGTAACCGACATAGCCCGAACATTGCCAAACTTAAGTGGCAATGGGCAGGACATATTGCTCGCAGAACAGATGGCCGATGGGGCCGAAAGGTTCTGGAGTGGCGACCACGTACCGGAAGACGTAGCGTTGGAAGGCCTCCCACAAGATGGACCGATGACCTAGTAAAGGCCGCAGGAATTCGCTGGATGCGGGAAGCACAGAATCGGTCGAAGTGGCGGTGCTTGAGGGAGGCCTATGTCCAGCAGTGGGCGTCTTTTGGCTGATATGATGATGATAATGATGATATGCTGAGTTATAGGGGTTTATGGATTTCATAAAGGGGGACGAAATTCACATTATTTTTGCGATAGGACGCACCATTTTGCGATAAGAAAAACCTTCTCCCATCACACATAAAGGCAATGCTTGTACAGTCCCTAATATTTCCCATAATTGACTATGATGATGTGTGTTACTATGACCTGAATGCAGATCTTCTCAATAACTAGACCGCCTTCTTAATAACTGCATTCTGCATGTTTCGTTTTCTCCTCTTCTGATCGTTATTTCTCCTCTACCGATCGTTATGTCTCCTGACAAAGTTTATTCTGTTTATTATGTATAATATGTATTTATTAATTATAATTTATTCTTGTATTTTTTTAGTTATTTTCGTGTTATCAATTGATTGATTGTGTATTACGTAATTAGGGTACGGGGCACGTGCCCCGGGCGACACCGTTAGGGGGCGCCAAATTCGAGCATGACAGACAAGTGCACCACCCAGCGCACCGCAACTTTGCAACAAATGAGACGCGCAACAATTATAATCTTTCTCTGAGGGTGGTGCACTGAGGAAATTACTGATTCGCGTAGGTTTAGGTCGTCAAACGGTCTGAGCGGGTTGTGAGTACTTGTGAGCGGGCGCAGTTGTATTCTACCAGGAGCTCGATGAGCGTTTCTGTGGTCTATTTTTTTAAGTTTTGCGGTGCCGGGCGTCTTGCTTCAACGCCGACGACGCCTGTGACACGACTTACTTTAACTTTTACCACAGTTTTGGCGCCTCTGTTGGATTGGCGCATTTTCGATCGATTTTTGATTAATATGTTTATTATGCCTAAATTTTCGAGCTCGCTTCGCTCGCTCTTGCAACCTAGTAAAGTAACTCCTAAAGCAAAAATCCAACTTATCTCAGGCAGAGTGAATAAGGCTAATCAAAATAAATGTCTGACACGTACTAGTATATTTAAAAAAAAAACGTTTTTTTTTTAAGAAAAAAAAAACGATTCGGGGTCAGGCGATAGGTTTTGCCCCGCCTCGAAAGATCCGTTCCGTTCTAGATCCGGGGCTGCCCCTACCAAATATCACTCAACGCGCTTAAAGAAGTTTTTCCTAAAAAAAAAAACTATGATACCTACAAAAAATTTCTACAGTCAAAGGCCGATTCTCTTGTACACCGAACTAAACTAACTACAATCACTAAAATTCCTTACTTTTGGCTATGAGAATCTTAAAGCCATTCTGACAAAAAAAATCTCTAAATGAAAAAAATTTTTTGACACATCTAAAATCGAATTTGACAATCGCGTGACGACTCCACGTAGTACTTGTTTGCTCTACCCCGTGAATTTTTTTAGAGCCGGAGGCGCGCAGGGGTTGGCAGCCTCGACGTGTTTTATATGGAATTTTTCACTTTTTGTATGGAAAATATGAAAAATTATTACCAACATGTTGGGATATAGGGGTTTAAGGGTTTCCTAAAGGGGGTCGAAAATTTCATTATTTTTGCGATAGGACACACCATTTTCGAGATATAAGCAAAAGAAAAAAAATACAATACTGTTTTTGGACTGAGGTCGAAGTGTTGGGGTTTTAGTTCATGCCAACTTACTTTATTCCACACGTTTTAAATCGTGTTTAAAAATAGTCAGATTTAGTTGGATACACCAAATTTTTAGGTGAAAAACGTCAAACTCAGAATAGCAAAATTGCCATTTTCACTAAACTAATAACTCAGTGCAATCTATTTTTAGTCTAGTTTAGAGGCATTTGTGACAAGAGAATCGGCACCAAAATATAACTAGCAGACCCGGTAGGCAGACGTTGTCATGCGACAACAGCGCCTCCCAACAGCGCGTCCAACTATAGCTAAGAACCATCCAAGTGACACAAAAAGAATTGAAAAAAAAACATCTAAATCAGTCAAGCCATTTAGCATAAGAAGAATTACAAACACACGCACACCGATATTTTATTTATTGCCAGGAATGTTCTTAAAAAACAAACAAAGTATTTAAAATAATATGCGGGTCAAAATATGGTAGGTAGTCGGCGTACAATTTCAGATTTGCCTACGATTCCTTCTCTTAGGACTAGGAATCTTAGGCCAAAAATGCGACATACGTGCGCATGTCTGCGCCTTTGTCTAGTCTTTGATCGTCGTTTTAGTGTAGTGCGCCACCGTTGCACGTTTTACGTATTGGAGAGTAGGGCGTTTAGCTCCGCCCACATGCACAAGGTCAGTGAGCCTACTATACACCTTAAAGGGGGAATGGTGTAGGATTAGCTTAGTCGTCAGGTGCAGGGTTAAGTTTATTTATTTTTATTTGTCTATGTGTAGAGACGGCTGCGCCCGTCACTTTCTCTATGACATGAAAATAAATGAAGATTTTTCCTTCGTGTCATTCTTTAATTTTATTATTTAATAATATTTGGAATATCTTCTAAATGTACCATACTTAGTTACTTACTGTCTACTCCATAAGCAAGGAATTCGTAGTTTTGGCCGAAGTTACGGGCAGATTCAACTCTATATCACTTACATAACGACTTAAGATAAGTTTGGGGGCGGAACTAAGAATGACAACATGATTTGACAGTTGTCCCTACTTCCATTATGTATGTCGTGGCGGTCGTGGCCAGAATCATAGAGAAGAGTATTCAATGATCTGGCCAGACCACATCATGATGTGACCAGCGGTCGATGTTCATTATCATGAAATTATAAATTCTAAGATCTGCCTACGATATGTAAAAGCCCGTCCGAAAAATTGAACTTTGACACTTGTTTTGACGGATCGCTACTTTCGGACGGGCCCGTTGTTCTACTTCTACCATATCTTCGGTGATGGACTTCGAGAGTAAACCCCACTCATCATGCATTATGAACAACATTTACTTTTTTTTTTGCTGTGTCATGTATCAATGTTTATAACATTGTTATCGAGCTGCATTAGTCTTTCGGACATTTGAGCTCATAATGGCGAGTTTATCATTTATTTTAAAACACCTTGTATTCTGTGTACCACCCATCTGGCTTCCCCTCACCCCACAGGCTGGGCCTTTTCTTTTCTAGAAGCGATTCAGCGTATTTTTTAGACCCCGGTGATTGCACCGGGGTCTAAAAAATATGCTATGCACCAGAATAAGACTGAGTCTTGCCTACGACTTGGTTGATCTTAGCCTAGTATTATAATTATTATCTGTGGCCTTACCTACTGTAACAATTTTCTACGTAACAAAACAGTTTGCCTACCCAGGTGGTGCTGCCCACGTGGCCGGCGTCCTCCTGTCGACGCTCACCAATAAACCTGACGGCACATTCGACCTGGCTGAGTTGGAAAGCCGAATCGGTGGCGCTGATATCCTAGAACCAGTCTCTTCTTTGGTAGCAGTTGAAAATACGCATAATGTCTGCGGTGGAAAGGTCAGTAAGCTATCGTTACCTATGGCCCTGTCTGTTGTGTTTATTAAAGCAATACCTACCTAATTGATGTGAGATACTATGAAGATCTAATCATCAACAGTTACTGTTATAATACAGACTAGAGGATTTTGACATGGTGTTCAGACTGCAGACATCTTATCAGCTACTGAAAGGTCTGGTCGATCTGTATGAGTTGTGGCATAAGGTAAACGGTAGCCGTGGTTACGCAGCCTTAGCCCCGCCTCAAAAAAAAACTATATCCGGGGCTGCGGTTACAAACCCCGTTCCAACATTAAGGTGAAACAATTTGATATTTTTTCCATACAAACTTCGGAGGGGTTTTACTCCACTATTTGACATCGTACATTCAAAGTTAAACCTGATATCGTTAGGTCTCATTATTAAAATTGTCTGTACGGAAGCAGAATAGTAAAATAAAAAGCCATTAAAAAGTTATGAGCCAACAAAGATTCGTTTTTCTTGCTAATTTTAACGCAACTTTGGGCGTAAATAAGTAATACAAGAAGTGTGAAATCTCGAAAACAAAATCCGTACCGACACAGAAAAATTAACGAAGATTTCAATAAATTTTATTTGTAATTAATTTATGCAGTGGTTATTTCAGAAAAACCTTTTTTCCAAAGGCCTTTTCGTAATTTTTGACGCGCTCGTTTTACTAAAATTGGTCGGTACGGTGTTTCTGTGCGTGCGAACTATACGTTGTCCATGTAGATCAGCTTCTAACTGCTCATCACTGATATTATCTCTGTCGGACACGATGCCAGGTGAGACCGTGTGGTTTTTGGCCAGGCCCACCATTGAGTTCGAGCCCGCGACTAGTTGCACCTTAAGGCCCCTTTCTCCGGACCTCTACTGTATCTATTGTCTTGTTCAGAAATACCTAGAGGCCATGGGTCTTTGTGACTGATTGCCATCGACACGCTAAGAAGAAGTGTTTTATTAGATAAAGATTAGTATGATACCGGTCAAAATAGCTTCGGAAATAAAATAACAATGAAATTTTTATAAACTTTTAAAAAATGGTTCCCTAAATCAGTCATCCGTAGAAGATAGACATAATAGGTATGCCATCGCGGACTTTTTTGTTGAACTTTTTAAGAACGGCTTACACGCCAGTAAAGCTCCCAGTCGGCATGATTTTTTCCGAAATCTTCAACAATAATCGTCATATTTCAGCCAATTTATACAAATTATACACTTAAGGTGCAACTAGTCGCGGGCTCGAACTCAATGGTGGGCCTGGCCAAAAACCACACTGTCTCACCTGGCATCGTGTCCGACAGAGATAGTATCAGTGATGAGCAGTTAGAAGCTGATCTACATGGACAACGTATAGTTCGCACGCACAGAAACACCGTACCGACCAATTTTAGTAAAACGAGCGCGTCAAAAATTACGAAAAGGCCTTTGGAAAAAAGGTTTTTCTGAAATAACCACTGCATAAATCAATTACAAATAAAATTTATTGAAATCTTCGTAAATTTTTCTGTGTCGGTACGGATTTTGTTTTTGAGATTTCACACTTCTTGTATTACTTATTTACGCCCAAAGTTGCGTTAAAATTAGCAAGAAAAACGAATCTTTGTTGGCTCATAACTTTTTAATGGCTTTTTATTTTACTATTCTGCTTCCGTACAGACAATTTTAATAATGAGACCTAACGATATCATGTTTAACTTTGAATGTACGATGTCAAATAGTGGAGTAAAACCCCTCCGAAGTTTGTATGGAAAAAATATCAAATTGTTTCACCTCTTCCGCATCAATTACTCCGTCCAATGGTGAATACGGAATACCGTTTCAAAATCCGTTCGGTAGTTTTTGAGTATATCGCGTTGTAACCCTGTGATAAGGGGGGTGCCGTTCTAAAGTTAATTTATCAGGTATTGGGAAAGAAACAATTAAACAATTACCTTATTATACATTACAAAGTTTATTGTATTTTCAACAAAGGTACACACAAACAAAGTTAACTCTCCCCACCTTAATTAAAGTGGCATCTTCCTCTGAAACACGCTGTCTCCGTTGCCAGATGTGTCAGAGGAGATACAAACATGAGACTAATAATTATACTAACTCAAGGTCGCTTGTTAGGATCCGTGTGATGAACGCTTAGTAACCTTTAGCTCAATCGTATGTAAATGACCTATATGGTTGTGCTCCTATAAGAAATATAACACTTGGGGCAAAGCACCCAGAGACACAACCAAACACATTGACTTTACAACAACTGGTCTTATAAACTAATATTCTGAAAAGACCTTATCAAAATGGTCACATGTATATTCTCTCTCTCAGGTTCTACTACAATTAAACGTTAGGTAGTAGTATGACTTCAGTTTATAACTCCCTCTCAGTTTGTTAAATGAAGACCCTTGGCATGGAACCCAGAGAAAACTCTGACGAACGCGTGGCCTACGGGTCCACCGTAAAAGACGATGATGCAGAATCGTACCTGGATGCAGCGAGACTTTCCTGCACGAGACACCGGGTAGGTAAGGACTTCCAATATAAGGATGGCCACACTACCGGCACTCGAGCTCGTTGGGTCAAACCTCTTAACCGCCAACCGCTCGTGGTCAAACCGTCACACGGCCCAACAGTAGTCGGGACTCGGCAAATTCACGAGACCACGGAATAGCACCAGGGCGTCACGTCTCCACACGTTCGCATCTGTTTCAGGCTAGCCTAAACAGCCAGACCGGTTCAGCTACAACTGAAACAACGACACAGATATATTTCCAATGTTCTTTATTTCGTTTTAAAAGCAATTTATAATCTATACTAATATAAATTCATTCATTCATATTTAACATAATTAACTATTTACACTACGTACTAAGGCTACCTAACTATACAAATAAATAAAAAATTAAAATAAAACAAACGGATACTTAGGCGTCGAAGTATTCGTCTGCATCGCTGTCATCCGGAAACGTGCCCAGCATTGCCACGTTGAATGGCAATGCTAATTCTTTGTCCAAAGAACGAGCCAGCCCTCTGGTCACGTGAAGTGTCGACTAGTCGGCGAGAAATTTCCTTAAAAAGGGCACGCGCACTCGGGCCCCATGACCCGAGCGTTTCGACCCCAAACGGCTCAAAACTGTAGTTACCTATAAGGTTACAGTATTTGCGCCGCTTGAGGGTCTCAGCAGCTGCAGCAGCCGCGCCAGCACAGCCCGCCGTGCTTGGAACATGAGATGGCGCAAGGGTGTCGACACAGGTTGCGTCCCACACCAGAGGCCTACCCACCTTCCAAGGCAACAATGTCATACCGTCTGGTCTCTTCCCATCGTCACGTACCAAGCCGTTTGGTTCTTATTTCCAATTAGATTATTGATCGGACACATCAGACGATCATCACCGAACCGGTGCCCGTCCAATAACCTACCTGTTCTATCACCATCATCGCGTAGCTTCACCAGGATCTGAAGATCAACCTCTATTGCAGACGCAGTATCAAAGACCTCACTATTGTTTAGGAAGCTTCGAGAAGTTTCCAACCACAGACTAAACAGAATGTTTGACATCAATGACTGTCCACTTTTGTTAATCTATGATTTATTTATTTTTAGTTTATAAAACCTTGCATGACTATAAAATGTTGTTGATTAACATAAGTATGTCAATAAATGTGGAAAGCTCGAGTGACATAAATGTAATTATTAAAACCAGCCACAGCGCCATAGATCTGCATTATTCATTAACTCTTGAGCTTCAAGGTTTCACCGCTAGATGTCGCTTTGTTATGTCACAGCGTTCAGACCGACAGACAGATAGTCGCGGCGGGGGACTTTATTTTATAATATGTAAGGATGAAAAACCTATTAAACTTATATTGCACTATGGGAAATTATATCACGATTATGATCGTTAATGGCCAGTACCCTGGGTGCCGCTTGATATTTTGAGATCTTGATATTTTGGTGCCTCAAGCATTTAATTGATTGATTTGCTGGCACAAAAGTTAAGGCTTGCGGAACACCTAAGTCTTTTTAATGTTCCTTTGTAACAGCCCATAATGACGCCATAAAGATGCACATCTTCAAAAGCATCTAACTCTACACTAATAAGGTTTCATCAACTAATCAAGCACAAAACGGCATGACCAACCCAAAAAAAACCTTTACATTTCAGGTATTACCTCTAAAGTTCCTGGACGAGTTATCAGCCATCTGTAAGCGCCACAACCTGCCCATCCACATGGACGGCGCGAGGCTGTTCAACGCCTGTGAATACCTGAATGAGGAACCCAGCAGAGTCGTCAGGGATTGTGACAGCATCTCTGTTTGCTTCAGCAAGGGACTGTCGGCTCCTGTCGGGTCGGCGCTCGTCGGCTCTTATCATTTTATTGACCAGTTAGTATTATTTTGAATAGTTCTACGTAGGTAAAGGCGCTCCCTCACCGGGAGCATTCGCCTGTAGATAATGTAACAGTCGATTTTCATCATTACTATAATTATTACCATTACCTCGATTGTCCTCACTCACTGGTGTAAGGCTGCCTGTCCACCGGAGCGGAGAGGAGAAAAGAGGAGCGGAGATGTGCCAATATTAACCAGACTCCGCCCCTGAGTTTAGATCAGTGATCCTGAGTCAAGATTCTATTGGTTAATATTGGCACATCTCCGCTCCTCTTTTCTCCTCTCCGCTCCAGTGGACAGGCAGCCTTATGCTCGAATCTGAACTGTCAGGCGAATGAATGCTCCCGGTGAAGGAGAAATTTTTTTTCACTTCTCTTGCTCAAAAAATCCGTCATTGTAGCGTACCAGAGCGAAGATAAAATAGCATTTCATCCTCTAGGGGCTAAAGTAATTTTTTTTTAATTTTTGTCTGTTTCCAACGAGCCTACCACCCAAAGACGAAAAAGTCTTTTTTCTTAGGTAGGATTGGTAGGATAGGTAGGATATGTAGGATAGGTAGGATAGGTGAGATAGGTGAGATAGGTGAGACAGGTGAGACAGGTGAGACAGGTGAGATAGGTGAGACAGGTGAGATAGGTGAGATAGGTGAGATAGGTGAGATAGGTGAAATAGGTAAGATAGGTAAGATAGGTAAGATAGGTAAGATAGATAAGATAGGTAAGATAGGTAAGATAGGTAAGATAGGTAAGATAGGTAAGATAGGTAAGATAGGTAAGATAGGTAAGATAGGTAAGATAGGTAAGATAGGTAAGATAGGTAAGATAGGTAAGATAGGTAAGATAGGTAAGATAGGTAAGATAGGTAAGATAGGTAAGATAGGTAAGATAGGTAAGATAGGTAAGATAGGTAAGATAGGTAAGATAGGTAAGATAGGTAAGATAGGTAAGATAGGTAAGATAGGTAAGATAGGTAAGATAGGTAAGATAGGTAAGATAGGTAAGATAGGTAAGATAGGTAAGATAGGTAAGATAGGTGAGATAGGTAAGATAGGTGAGATAGGTAAGATAGGTAAGATAGGTAAGATAGGTAAGATAGGTAAGATAGGTAAGATAGGTAAGATAGGTAAGATAGGTAAGATAGGTAAGATAGGTAAGATAGGTAAGATAGGTAAGATAGGTAAGATAGGTAAGATAGGTAAGATAGGTAAGATAGGTAAGATAGGTAAGATAGGTAAGATAGGTAAGATAGGTAAGATAGGTAAGATAGGTAAGATAGGTAAGATAGGTAAGATAGGTAAGATAGGTAAGATAGGTAAGATAGGTAAGATAGGTAAGATAGGTAAGATAGGTAAGATAGGTAAGATAGGTAAGATAGGTAAGATAGGTAAGATAGGTAAGATAGGTAAGATAGGTAAGATAGGTAAGATAGGTATATTTATGATTTTTCTCCAATTATTATAAATTGCATTGGTGACCTTAATATAATTTACAACAGTGAAAATGTCATCATCTAGTGAGAATGGAGGCCCTAATTTGCAGATGGAAGAGAAAGGAAAATAAATATTTTTTAATAAATAATTATTATTTTATTTACTATTTTATTTTCTCGCAATCGTAGTGAAAAGTAGAGTGTAACACACGGCGCTAAAAACCCATTATACCTCGGTTTCTGTTTACTCCCTCGCTAAAGCTCGGGAGTAAAAATACCTCGTTATAATGGGTCATTTTAGCTCCTTGTATAACAATCTACTATTTTACCGTACAGGGAATGACAGGGATATGTGAAATAGTAGATTGTTATACAAGGAGCTAAAATGACCCATTATAACGAGGTAGCTCCCGACTCGACGAGTAAACAGAAACCGAGGTATAATGGGTTTTTAGCGCCGTGTGTTACACTCTACTTTTCACTACGATTGCGAGAAAATAAAATAGTAAACAGAATAATAATTATTTATTAAAAAATATTTCTTTTCCTTTCTCATCCATCTGCAAATTAGGGTCTCCATTCTCACTAGATGATGACATTTTCACTGTTGTAAATCTTATTACGGTCACCAATGCAGTTTATTGGAGAAAAAGTAGAAATATATCACACCAGTCTTTTTTTTTATTTCCTCTGTAGCCGCAACGCAATGCACGCATTCCACCGAAGAGAATGCCGCTTTAAAAAAAAAAAGTTCTTTTTTTTTTGTTAAACTGTAATAAGTCGATTATTCTACACTAGCTGTACGCCCAGGCTTCGCACGGGTAGAACTAAGTACTTATCTACGACGCACCTACCTACTACCTGCCTACCTACATACATACATACCTACCTACCTATCTTACCTATCTTATCTATCTTACCTATCTTACCTATCTTACCTATCTTACCTATCTTACCTATCTTACCTATCTTACCTATCTTACCTATCTTACCTATCTTACCTATCTTACCTATCTTACCTATCTTACCTATATTACCTATCTTACCTATCTTACCTATCTTACCTATCTTATCTATCTTACCTATCCTACCAATCCTACCTATCCTACCAATCCTACCTATCCTACCTATCCTACCTTTCCTACTGTTCGCGATGGAACAAAGGTTTATATTTAAGTAATAAAATCAGTAGATACTTGTTGCTCTGCTTTAATTGGTTTTCGTTTTACATACTTATTGGGTTGGAAATATTGAGAATCGTTGACTGGAATATGTTGACTTGACTGTTGTGTTGAATGAAGTGTTCTGTCACCATCTTGCCGCGCCGACGCTAGAGCGGTCCGTGCGCTAGAGATGTGCTTTAGTCGATTATTCGCGCGGGGCGCGAACACCTACCTATCCTACCTATCCTACCTATCCTACCTATCCTACCTATCCTACCTATCCTACCTATCCTACCTATCCTACCTATCCTACCTATCCTACCTATCCTACCTATCCTACCTATCCTACCTATCCTACCTATCCTACCTATCCTACCTATCCTACCTATCCTACCTATCCTACCTATCCTACCTATCCTACCTATCCTACCTATCCTACTTATCCTACCTATCAGACCTATCCTACCTATCCTACCTATCCAACCTATCCTACCTCTCCTACCTATCCTACCTCTCCTACCGCTCCTACCTCTCCTACCTATCCTACCTATCCTACCTCTCCTACCTCTCCTACCTCTCCTACCTCTCCTACCTATCCTACCTATCCTACCTCTCCTACCTCTCCTACCTCTCCTACCTCTCCTACCTATCCTAAGAACCTTCCCCTTACTATAACAAACACAACAAAAAAAGAATTAGCAAAATTGGTCCAGCAGTTCACGCGTGATGCCGTGATCAAGGAAATAGGGATTCTTTTTTATTGTATATAAATAAGAATAAAGACTTTTTCGTTTTTGGGTGGTAGGCTCGTTGGAAACAGACAAAAATTAAAAAAAAATTACTTTAGCCCCTAGAGGATGAAATGCTATTTTATCTTCGCTCTGGTACGCTACAATGACGGATTTTTTGAGCAAGAGGAGTGAAAACTTCTTTAGGCGAGTTGAGCACTTTTTGGGATGAGTAAAAAATGTTAAACTCGCGTCAGGTGTCACGTGACCTGATCTAAAATTCGTAAGACGGAGGGAGAGTAGAATTGACAGCGCACTCTGTGTTATTTTTTTAGAATTGTTTTATTGGAGCTACAGCTTTCGTTCTTGTACTGACAGCAAGCCACATAAATTCCTGACATTTTCGTTAGATGGCGTTACTTAGTCACTCACTTACCAGTTCACTTCCATCGGCAGTCTCATCAGGAGTTTTTTTTTTTTATAAAAACTCCTGTAATTTTTTCGTAATAATTATTTTATACGCCCAAAGGTCTGTTCATGAAATTTTCCGCACTCGTTTTTGATAACTATCCGTTTCATTTCTCATGCTCGGAAAGTAGTGTTTGTTTGATCCGGGTAGCGGGTGGAAAACGCTGCTTCCCTTTCAAATTCAAATTCAAAATTCAAAATATTTTATTTCACATAAACCTACATGGGCACTTATGAAACGTCAGAAGCTACGCACGGTTCCAATTGGTCGTTTCCTATGGAGAAGAGCCGGCAAGAAACTCCACGGTTACTCTTTTAAAAATAATTGGGTTTTACAATATTTACAACAAAAAAATATATAAAAAATACAGTATTATTAGGTGTGCGAGGACAGTGTAGGTCTTTCAACAAGTACCAAGTATGTACTTAACAAAATAGAAGATGGTCAACAAGTGTACAGTCCACTAAGCCTACAGCGTTCTCACATTCACAAAATAGAAAAGAATCTATATAAAAGATAAATAAATTAATAAAAATAAAAACTATTTTAAACGAAATGACATGATTGCTATTACAACTGTAACAAATCTGAATAATTAACATGTCCACAAAAGTCACTAATAAAGAGTTGAAAATTAAATAGTAGGTATATAATGTCAAATAAAATTATGATTATGTCAAGGAAGAATGTAAATAAAACAAAAATATAAACATGGTAATTTGAGAGCAGTTAATAGAATCTTACATATTTTGCCGTTAATGAGGTACCAGGGAAGCCACATGTGCAGAGGGAATTATTGCCAAACTTCTTTGTCTTCAACGTAGTCTTTAATTTTATAATATGCTTTCCTGATAAGGACACGTTTGATGTGGGTTTTGAACTTCCCATCGCTAAGTTCTGTAACCGACTTTGGCAACTTGTTATAAAATCGGATGCTGTTTATAAGAAATGACTTGCTTGTTTTAGTTAATCTAAATTTGGGTATCACAATTTCATGTCTACTACGTGTATTTATATTATGGAAATCGCTTCTTATTTTGAAAAGTCCTAAGTTTTTCCGAACATACAAAATATTTTCTAAGATATAAAGAGAAGGCAGAGTCAGTATATCAATATCCTTTCTAGGGCGGGAAAGACTCATAGTAATTGCTTCCCTCCCTAGGGCGGGAATGAATTTTAAAAATAGAAGTTTTGGTTAGGTAGTCGGCTACGAAACTATTTATTTGAAAAATATCGAATAGAATAAAAATAAAAAAGCTGCGGCAGTGTTTCCACTTACGTTTTTGGTTTTTCCCCAGTTTCTTAATGAATTATCCCTAAAATTCCCTAAAAAATTAAAAAATTCTTTGGTTAAGGGAATTTTTCATTTTTATAGCATTAAATACCTAGAAAACATTCATTATTAATCGTGAGAGACAAAACAAACCAACTCTAGCTATAATGCGACTTATTTCCGATGTCGTCTTTAGCCATTTTGAAACCTTTACAACACACACACTTAATAGATTCCGGTCATTCGTTAAATAATAATAACACTTTCAAAATTTTACACACATGTGATAAAGGTTTCAAAATGTCAGTACTTACTAGAGAGTTTAGATATTGCAAAAAATAATACAGGAAACGTTACACTGTTGAACGAATTAAATACGAGTATTCCGAGGTCACCTTTGTTGCGATTGTTTGCTTATCGCACTGATAACGATCCTAGCCAAGGTGGGCCGATAAGCGATCCTATATAAGTGGGGTTGTCGGGCGGTTGAAGTCCCCCCCGACCCTTGCTCGATAACGATGCGCCAGCCCGCGTTTTTGCTGAGCCTGTAGCTTTAAATTCCCCTGTTAATAATAATGAACCATCCTTGATCCAGCCTGTCCCTCTTGCTGTCCTCCCGTCAGCGAACGCCCTAAGCCGAGGTTCGTACCCCACAGGGGGTGCCCTTAGCGAGCGTTCGCCTAGTTTTAATTTAGCTTAGTTTGTATGCCCCTGGCTGGAGGCTTTGAGTTTCTTTTAGGAGCTTAAGGCAGCCACAGGAAAGTCCGGTTAAGCAGCGAGTACCTTAGTGGTAACCTGCGAGATGCCCTAGTCTCAGACCAATTAAAAAGTTATTGGTCTGAGGCCCTAGTCAAAAAAAAAAAAAAAAAAGCGGTTGAAGTTCACTTTGCGTTCGGCTCGTGTACTCGTGTCGTAGCAACACTTCGTGTCCGAGTTCGCAACAATTCAATCGTCATCTTGAGGATGCCTCGTTGAGAGGCGAAACACGTGTCGATTTCTTACAGGGTTCTCTAAGACTCTTTAAGAACAGTTAAGCGGATTAAGTTACTAAATATACATCGTGTATTGTATTTTTTTTTTTTTTTCTAGTCAAAAACTTCAAAACAAGCTCGTTTTTCAAGCAATTCGTTGGAGTTGATGGCATTTTTTTAAATTAAATCTCAGATTTGATGTCACCAGCTGCGGCCGTCCGTATTGTTCCCTTATCCACCAAATGATGTCCCCTTCCCAGAGCGCGCCGCATGCGCAAGCTGCTCGGCGGAGGGATGCGCCAGGCGGGCGTGCTGGCTGCCGCCGCCATCGTGGCGCTGGATGAGGTGCTGCCCAAGCTAAAGCTGGACCATAAGCGGGCCAATATTATGGCTAAAGGTTGGTTAATTAAATTTGTTACAGTGTAAGGACCTACTTATATCTTTAGGATAGGTGATATACCTATCCTACCGATATAAGTAGGTGCTTACACTGCTGCATAATCAAAGAATCTCAACTTCTGATCATAAAACCGGCAAAGTGAATAGAGTAAAGGAAAGTGATAGACACGAGTGAAATAGGTAGATATAGGCGGTTCATGAATCATGATACGGTAGGTACGCTTGTTTTAAAACCTCGGGCATGTGTGTTTTGTTTTGTTATTCAATTCACAAAGTATTTTATTTGTGTATATAAAAAAAGTATATTTACAATCACAAAACTAAATGGAAACACAAAGTAGGCAAATGTAATTAAAATGCTGGAGGCGGGCAGCCCTTTCGCATGTTTACGTACCGCGCGGCTGTAGGCATTTATTTCTAAGATACGGCCGAGTTATAATACTGTAGGGATAATATTACCGTGATTTAGTTCAACCATTTTGAAATGATGATGATGAAGGTTCCTTGCTGACTACGGAACCCTAAAAAATACATTTGAAATGTTCAAAGACAAATCAGCCGAGGAGTGGAGGGCTCCGCTTATATCCACGAACCAATCCAGATTTCCGGAGTGCCTCGAATGTAAACAGCGCAACCAACGTTCTTTCTGTTTCTAACGATAAATTTTACAAAATTGATGATGTTCCAGTGATCGAAGGCCTATTCCTGAAGACGTTCAAGGTGGATATGGAGGGTCAGCACAGTAACATAGTCCTCGTGAGAATACCAGAACACAGCTCGGTGACGGCGCAGAAGGTGGTGGTAAGACTTGGACAGGTCTGCCTCGCTGAGACACAGGTATGGAGGAATACCAAGACTATCAAGGTTTCGAAAGAATTACAGGCATATTATGAGAGCTATGTGCTAGTATTTCTGCTAACCTACCCCATAGGCGTACTTGATCACAGGTGTCTAAAGGTGGCGTTATATTATGTAATTTTTCTTCATTTTCCATGTCGGCACGAGATTCTATTTTCCGTCTTGATTTCTGAGAAATAATTTTTAAACTTGAGAACTCTTTTCAGTCCCAGATGTTTCAATAACTCTGTCCTATACCACTAAGCGTATTTAATACCTCTACCTACCTACTCAACAAGAACCACTAACCAGTACCCTAATTACGTAATGCACGATCAGTAAGAAGAAAAAAAATATGCTCATTTTTTTTTCCGAACTTATGAAGCAATGGACTAGCAATCTGTTTCAATTCATTTCAATTTCTTATTGATCGTGCATCACGTAATTAGGGTACTGGGGGCCAAGTCAGTAGACTTGGCCCCCAGTACAAACAGTAGAAACAGTGGAAACAGTAGTTTCAAAAACGTCACAATTGACGTTTGAGACCATTGTGAGTTGTGACGTTTGTAAATTAGTAGACTTGGCGCCCAGAACGAGGACGGCGAAGTAATAATCACAATTTTTCTCGTCAGGGTGACTGCAAAACGCCCAACGATGAGGGTGTAATACTGAAAGCGGTATACTTCAACAACAAGACAGTCAGGTTTACTATCCACCGGGAGATTAGCGATGAGGATCTCTGGCTGGCCATCATGAAGATCACCTACGTGTTCAAGGAGTTAGATGCTGCAGCTAAGGCCTAAGAACAATACACTCGTATTATTGGTACTAAAATGTTGGTATTAAAACTTCTGTATTGTATCAGGGCTAGGTGAAACGCAGCACGGTTTCCATTGCCAAACAAATATCAGGGTGTGGGGTGGGGGTCAAAGGGAAAATATACTGTGTCCAATTTATACATAGGTACCTAGTCTAGTGAAAAAAAAAGTATATTTTGAACTAACTATTAATAATATTGTATTTGCCAGTCATGACAACGAGTCTTTACGGTGATTTGAAAACTAGCTCAAGTATATGCGTCGTTATTTTTAAATAATTATAAAAATAATCTAGAGTTATAAATATAATGATATACATAATCAGCCTATTAATGTTCCCACTGCTGGGACACAGGCCTCCTCTCTGTGCGAGGGAGTGGGCTGTAATCTACCAGTTCTACCACGCGGGCTCAGTGCGGGTTGGTAGATGTCACATGCCCTCGAATTTTTGGTTCTAAGATATGCCGGTTTCCTCACGATGTTTGCCTTCACCGTTTTGAGAGCAGTGGTGAGGAAATTATTTACACAAAGTAAAGCGCCTGCTTGAGTTCGACCCCACCACTACCTACAACTCGTCAGTCGGGGCCGTTACCACTGGGCCACCAGTGCCACCACTGCTCTATAATGATATTTAATAAGGTATTAAATAAATAAATGTTACATTAAGTATCGCCGAATATAGTGGATGTACATACTTTGAGTATGTTGAGGTATTTGAATGTGTGAGTCCGTTAATGTGCTTACACTCTTGGAAGTGTATGAATGGTTTAAATGCTAAGCCTGCGAGATGCGATGTGATCTTTGAGTGTTCCTTTTCTATAACGAGTCCAGACGAGCGAATGGAGGGTATCTCTTGACGAATAACTGGTTATGTAAAGAGGCTGCCATTAGTCATCTACAGAAACTACAGATACAAAAAATAAGAGAAAAAAAGACACATAATATGTTTGACGTAATATTGTATTTATTTACTTAATCTACTGCCTACTGCCAGAAGGTAGCTATTGATGATACATAACGAGGCAACGAGGAACAATAGAAAGAGATGGAAGACAGACAGTTTTCAAACAAAGAAGAGATGATCCTACGTCACAGCCGGCGCTTTCGTCCTGTCCAACAAAGCTATGAAAGTTGTGTATGTAGCGAGTCTCTTCGTCAAGCACTTTCGGTTTGACGATATCTACATACTTGGGCATAGTGGCGAAAAAGGTCGGTATCACACCGAGGCATTGTTCAGATTTCCATTTCTACAAGAAAGAGTTTAGTTACGAAGGTTATTTAAACGTTATAGCGTCTCATGGTTATGGAGACCAGGACGAATTGCTCAGAGAATGGTGATGAGTAGTATGGTAAGTGCAGGCACGTTTATAAATAAAACAAATCGAATATAAACAGTTGTAATTTATTAAATTCATCTTGTTAAAGGTCCTATAGCAATAGAAATAAGTAGAAAATAAAAAGTTTCGACGCTTGGTCGTCACAGTCCATAAGTTAGATAACGATCACGTAGGTAGGCCACTTGCTTGTCCCACTGCTGGTATTCGTCCAGAGATACCCTCCATTTGCTCGTCTGGAATCGTTGTGGAGCTGAATCCAGTGAACGAGTAGTCGCTCTCTGACTCAGCAGTAATCGCTGTGGGTGTGATGACCTCTTGCCTCGCGTTAACCGTGAACGCGCACGGCGCTGATACGTATAAAATGACTGAAAATGACGATAGCGCGCGCGACTGACAGCACAGGCGGCGACGATGACGGGTAGGAGGTAGGAGGGATCATGGTATAAGTATGCCATTCCGGGAGTGACACATGTTTATGTCACTATCCAGTTGCCACTTTATTGCAACAAAACACGAATTTGAAAGATTATAATTATATGTACAGACGCCAGCACATCAACCTACTCCAAACTGTCAAATTTTCCCGATCAACATTGAACCTTATTCTTTAGCAATAAAGTTGAAAATCTATTAAAGAAATTTGACAGATTGTAGTAACTTGATGTGCTGGCGTCTGTACATGTATAAGTCACCATTATATAAAAAAAATTAAGTATACAAAGTAGGATTTAAATTGTCGTTTCGTTTGTCTAATCAAACAAAACAATTCAATTTAGACATATACCAACGTAATTGTTCATTTTAAAACCACATTGTTGCGGATTCGCACAGGTAATAAAGGTGGTTGGGGAGATAATACTACTCACTACTGGTAACACAGATGTGATGACGTAGACTTGTGTCACCCACGCATTTAACCGACTTCCAAAAAGGAGGAGGTTCTATGTTCGACTTTATGTATGTTTTTTTTTTTATGTATGCTCACCGATATCTCCGCCAATTATGGACCGATTTTGAAAATTATTTTTTTGTTTGAAAGGGTAAGCTCCCGAGGTGGTCCCATATAAATTTTATTGACTTTGCTTAGATAGTTTTTGAGTTAGCTTCAATAATACATATTTTTCCCACTTAGTTTATATGGACGATATGATGATCACTGTTATTTATTGCAGTTAGTGGTATTGGATATTGTGTGGGGAAGGTACCACAACTAAAAAGTGAAAAATAAAAACTTTTTACAAAAAAAAAAAAACCGACTTCCAAAAAAAACCAAGTGGTTTTTTTTGGAAGTCGGTTTTTTTTTTTTTTGTAAAAAGTTTTTATTTTTTTAATATACCATAAACATGGGATTGGGAATAGGAGAAATGAACCGGTCGACGCCCGATTCCCGTTGATTTTAGCCGAAATAAGAACACGATTTTCGATGTTTTACTTTAGAAATTTGAACTTTATATTATTCAATTGATGGACATGCGATGTTCACACCGTAATTAATTAAGTAAAATACAGTTTTGTAATTGAAAACCAACTAAAATAAAGAAAATTATTCAAAAAACAAAAAACCCGACTGCAAAAACACATAACTGAAAAGAGAAAAACAAGCATTATAATCTATAGAATTTTGGTATCGCAGGCGGGGACAAACAAAAGTTAGGTACACCATATTTCCGGTTATTATTGTTACGAGTATATTATTATTGTCGCCTGCGATACCAAAATTCTATAGATTATAATGCTTGTTTTTTACCCGACTGCCCCAGAAGGAGGGTAATGTTTTTCGAGAGTATGTATGTATGTATGTATGTATGTATGTATGTATGTATGTCTATTTCTTTGGCACGCTCTGTAGCCTAAACGGCTAGATGGATTTTAACATATGAGGTGTCGTTAGATTCGTCTTAATCGTAGAAGTGACATAGGCTATATAATTTTTATGTATTGCATCTGCAAATACAAAAAAAAAGGGAGGGGAAGGTTTTTTAAAAATAAATTACAACAATATTGGTATCAAATAAAAGCTGTTAATTACAATAAAAACTTTTTACAAAAAAAAAAAAACCGACTTCCAAAAAAAACCAAGTGGTTTTTTTTGGAAGTCGGTTTTTTTTTTTTTTGTAAAAAGTTTTTATTTTTTTAATATACCATAAACATGGGATTGGGAATAGGAGAAATGAACCGGTCGACGCCCGATTCCCGTTGATTTTAGCCGAAATAAGAACACGATTTTCGATGTTTTACTTTAGAAATTTGAACTTTATATTATTCAATTGATGGACATGCGATGTTCACACCGTAATTAATTAAGTAAAATACAGTTTTGTAATTGAAAACCAACTAAAATAAAGAAAATTATTCAAAAAACAAAAAACCCGACTGCAAAAACACATAACTGAAAAGAGAAAAACAAGCATTATAATCTATAGAATTTTGGTATCGCAGGCGGGGACAAACAAAAGTTAGGTACACCATATTTCCGGTTATTATTGTTACGAGTATATTATTATTGTCGCCTGCGATACCAAAATTCTATAGATTATAATGCTTGTTTTTTACCCGACTGCCCCAGAAGGAGGGTAATGTTTTTCGAGAGTATGTATGTATGTATGTATGTATGTATGTATGTATGTCTATTTCTTTGGCACGCTCTGTAGCCTAAACGGCTAGATGGATTTTAACATATGAGGTGTCGTTAGATTCGTCTTAATCGTAGAAGTGACATAGGCTATATAATTTTTATGTATTGCATCTGCAAATACAAAAAAAAAGGGAGGGGAAGGTTTTTTAAAAATAAATTACAACAATATTGGTATCAAATAAAAGCTGTTAATTAGTCAATTCGAAATTAAGATATATTAATAAAACTAAAAAACTTGAAATAAAGAAAATTATTCTAAAAACAAAAAACCCGACTGCAAAAACACATAACTGAAAAGAGAAAAACAAGAGTTATAATATATAGAATTTTGGTATCGCAGGCCACAATAATAATATAACAATAATAATCGGAAATATGGTGTAACTTTTGTTTGTCCCCGCCTGCGATACCAAAATTCTATATATTATAACTCTTGTTTTTCTCTTTTCAGTTATGTGTTTTTGCAGTCGGGTTTTTTGTTTTTTGAATAATTTTCTTTATCTCTTTTCAGTTGTGTTTTTGCAGTCGGGTTTTTTGTTTTTTGAATAATTTTCTTTATTTCAAGTTTTTTAGTTTAATTAATATATCTTAATTTGGAATTGACTCATTACCAGCTTATAGTTGATACCAATATTGTTGAAAATTATTTTAAAAAAAACCTTCCCCTCCCTTTTTTTTGTACTTGCAGATGCAATACATAAATATTATATAGCCTATGTCACTTCTACGATTAAGACGAATCTAACGACACCTCCTATGTTAAAATCCATCAAGCCGTTTAGGCTACAGAGCGTGCCAAAGAAATAGACATACATACATACTCTCGAAAAACATTACCCTCCTTCTGGGGCAGTCGGGTAACAAGCTAAATTCACTGCTTGCCGCCGACACTTCTTTCTTTGTTCTTGTCCTTTACAATAATATTACAATACACATAGATACGGCCTACGGGAATACGGGATCGTATATTATCTATATATATCCGTGTATTATCTATGATAGGGATATTGTCGTCAGTTTGATTTTGATTATACAAAACGTATGATGTCTATTCCGTTTTGATTGGTGGTTGGTTAAGCTGGATTAAAAACCAATGAGGATAGGATAACTTTTTGACCGCTGTCAAAAAAAATGTAATGGAGAACAAAATATGGATGCGTTCATATAAACAAAACTTACTAAAAAGATTGTCACATAATTCGGATACACATACGAAGACATTGTCACCTAGTACTAGTGCAAGGGTTCTCAAACTTTTTTGGCGAGGGAACCCTTTTGGAAAACAAAATATTTGACGGTGCCCTAAAATAATCAAACTGCGTTTTATGGATTATTCCACTTTACACCACCAATCTGTCCCACCAGTGGGAGAAAGCGAATTGTTCACAGTTTTGTCGTCCACTGTGTACTGTGTTCTACTAATTGATTTTGGTGGGGTAAACAACACTTGCATAAACTCTTGAGTTCACTTTTTCCCAGTAATGCTACGGCTACACTGTCACGTTATCGCGAACTTTACTTCGCGCGCTCTCCCTCACACACCGCTCGACGTCTCGCTGAGCAACAGAGTGCGCACGAAGTAAAGTTCGCGATAACGTGACAGTGTAGCCGTAGCATGAGGCTAGCACTGCTAGCTCTAAAATATTATGGCAAAATAAAAACAGTTTTAATTTAAAAAAAAATGAAACTATGCGTACGGTGAAACCGGCCATCATTGCCCATTGCGGATATCCTTGCCCGGATACTAAAACTAACTAAATTTAAGTACAATTGAATTGAAAATGGATGAGCATGGCGGTAGTAGTCTCAAAATATCCGAACGTTACTTCAGTTACTTGAAGTACCAACATCAAGAAACTTAATGCCATGCTCTGTCTGCCCTGTCAAGATAGGAAATACGCAAAAAAGGTTCTAAAAAGTGGAAAATAAGGTTTAAATTGAAAGAAAGATAAACTTGTGTGATAATGCAAATTGCAAAGTTATGCAACCAGCCAGCCTGATAACGAATATACGCACAATAAAAACAAACTACAATGGAGTATTTTATTGGTTCCATTTGGTATTCGAAGAGCTATCTCAGTTCAAGGCAGGCACATTGATAATATGAGTAGGAGATAAAAAAAACAAGAATGATTAAATTTTTATCTAAAATGTTTCCCTTTCGAGTAGCGGCGAGACGTTCACGTTGTTAACCGACCGAGTTTATCCGACATTCGACTGCCGGCGTTCAGTCAGACTAGGTGGTAACTTGTTAGGTTACTTTGCAGCTAATACAAAGATATTTTTTAAGTTTTTAACTATGGCTTACATAGTAGATTTGCGATCAGATACTGTGACAAAGCCCACTGAGGCTATGAAACATGCCATGGTTAATTCAGCCTTGGGGGACGACGTTTATGGAGAAGACCCCACGGTGAATGCTCTGGAAAGCAAGTTAGCAGCTATGCTGGGAAAGCAGTCGGCCTTGTTCGTGCCTTCTGGCACCATGGCCAATCTCATAGCAAGTGAGTGGATTTTTCATACTTATGATGGCTTTGATGCTGAATGATCATTTCTTTGGCCCAATTTAGTATGGCACCTCTCTATTTATATTTCACTGATGAAAAAATATTATTTTTCGACTCCCAATTTAACTCCCGCAATGCATAATAAAATTATGCGTGTTCAAAAATTAACACTGCAGGTTCGGTTGGTTTCTTTCTCAAAAATTATTTTCAAAATTCAAACAAAATAGGTATCTATACCTATACATTTTTAACCGACTTCCAAAAAGGAGGAGGTTTTATGTTCGACTTTATGTATGCTTTTTTTCCTTCTTTTTTTGCAAAATAAAATCAAATGCACAGACACTTGCATAATATTTCAGGGAAGTTTCTCATCCATTTAGGTATTTAGGTTTTTTTGTGCAAACAGCAAAGAGCAGCATTTCTCGACGTAAGTGGCCAAAAACCGAATGCACGCATCTTGGTAAAACCTCCAACACTTATGATTTTGTGATTTTTCGAGAGCAGTGGGGCCCAGTTGTAACGGCCGCGACTGAGTTGTAGGTCGTAGGTTTGAACACAGACAGGCGCTTTACTTTGTGTAAATTATTTCATCACCACTGCGCTCTCAAAACGGTGAAGGAAAACATCGTGAGGAAACCGGCATGTCTTAGAACCAAAAATTCGAAGACATGTGACATCTACCAACCCGCACTGGGCCCGCGTGGTGGATAACACCCCGCTCCCTCTCACAGAGAAGAGGCCTGTGTCCCAGCAGTGGGAACATTATAGGCTGTTGTATGAGCTGTACAAAAATCAGAGCATAGACCTCTATAAAAAGACCCATAACTTAAAACTAATTAGACGAGAAGAGCGAAGTTATCCATGAGTCATCAGTCAAAAATTGTAGATGTCGAACCCCCTCTGTCTACCTATCGAGTTACTTCACAGTTCACCGTGGTGGTTGCTGAAAGTTTCATGACAATAGGCGGTTAAATATCGCAGTTATGGTCGTATTTCCTCATCCTCAACAACTTGCCCAAACACACATTACTTAGGTACCTATGTCGTTTGCCGGGCGGCACTTGTCAGACAAAATTTTCCTTATTTTACGGAAATCGTTGATTTATGCTGAAAGCCTAAAGACACCTTTGTACGGTCAGCAACTAGATACTAATAGCACTGGTACGTTTATATTTAAATGGATAGACCCAAAATTATTCGACACAAGGGGTACTTTTCAACAATTTATTTATGTACTTAAGTATGTAAGTACCTAGGTAATAGCAGAGTTGCAAAATGCAGCCACAGCGGCCTCTGCACTGCCACCGACGGCGACGATGCCGTGCACGGTGCAAGCGGTGCAAGTGGCAAAGCCATAGCTAACGCTAGTTTTAAATACCTAGTACATCTATGTGTCGTGTGCATCGACACGATAAAGAAGAAGCAAAGAGTCGATCTGAATTGAACACCGTACAATAAAAAATTAAAAGAAATGTTTTCTATCTATGTATATTAAAACTGAAGTGCTAAGCGACTTTTATTGCTGACCGTAACTATACTCTAGTTATTGACAAAAAAAAAAAACACTTAACAGTATCACTCCATTGAACAAAGTTCGAACAAAAAACTTACTTCAATTCCTATTTTTGTAGCTTTATTTTTAGTCATTTCTGAGATCAATAACATAAGTAGGTAGTCACAATTTTATTCTGCTCACGGGAATGAATGACCTTCAAACTGGTATTTTGGAGCATTATGTACCAACCCATAATAATTAATAAATCTATGTTATAACCGGATTTTTAAAACAAGACATCGACCTGTGTTTACGAAATAAATACCTAACCCGTTGCTCAGTATCGGTTGTTACGATCTCAATAAAAACAACTGACTTCCAAAAAAGACACTACTTACAAAGTAAAAAATAACTTCGGAAGCCGGTGTATTTGGTTTTGAAATTTTGCCACCAACTTCCGAAATTAAAGTTATTGTTGACTTAGTAGTGTTTTTTTTTAAAGTCGGTTGTTTTTTTTTTGTAATATATTTATGTTTCATTTTTTAGTTGTGGTAGGTACCTACCTACCCCACATAAATTCGAATAGGTACCACTACCTGCTATATAACAGTGACAGGAAGTTATCATCATATCATCCATACTTAGTGGTAAAAATACGTATTAATTATTGAAGCTAACTCAAAAACTATCCAAGCCAAGTTAATAAAGTTCTCACTCTTTGTTCAATTCAGGCACCTCGCTTTGCTTCTACCTGTAAAAAACATTATTATGTACCTATGCCTGCAAAACTGATTTTGTTTGTTATACCGTTTATTTTTTTATTTAAAGTTTCATCAAGCGAAGTATTCTAAAAAAACTACATAGTTGAGAGAAGAATGTCTTATGTCCACGAGAAGACAAATCTCGCATCTTGTGAAAGCTGCAGGCTCAAATATCGACAAGAGTTTTAGCTCTTCACAAAATCGCCAAAACAGAAACGGACCAACTACCTACTTATTATTTTGGACAAGCGTCGAACCGAGACCGACTGCGATTGCCTTGTTGAGCTTGTCCTTTGTACAAGTGAATGACACTTAATTAGCATGACTGCAACAATTAATATTATGGCTACCCTTGACGGATTAGGTGACATAATTAATTAAACAACAACCGCGCACCACGTAGGAGTCAGTACGTACACGGATACAAACAACTACTCTAAACCTACATAATATTACCGTCTACCTATTTGGACAGGGTCTGTTCTTATTGCAGTTTATTTACCGAGCACTAAAGCTGTAGCACTTAGTGCATGCAGTATGCAGTGCTGTTAAGCTAACGGACAAATACCAAACCAACACCGATCGATCGGGTCGCGCCTCATCGTCTGTTTGTTTCCGCAGTTTTTGTTTCATTGCACTAGTCTATGAAAATATGTTGTAAATCGTCTTTTGAATAACCCTTCCTTTTGGCTTTGCCGTAGTCGGGTAAAAACTGTTTTTGAGGTAGACAAATGTAGTGCTTGGGTTGGTTACTAAGATAAACAACTAAAAGTAAGTAGATCTCTTAGGTTCAAGATTGTATTGTAGGATTTGTAGGTATACCCAGTCCCATGCCTAGAACGGGTGTCTTTATGCAGAAGAATGAAGATACAGTTTTCATTGTTCTTTCGTTAATCGAACCACCGACTCTTACGCAGAAGTCATAATAATAACCACAGCTACTGCACCAATCGATACTATGTCTAAATACCGGTCTTATGCTATTTGTAAATTATACAGAAAAAAACTTCAACCCAAAAACTCGAGACATCCTGGTTATGTACAGTACAAGATGATTATGTACATGTCAGGCTACCGGATGGCGGGATGACCACAATCATTCGCAATCGTCTCGTGAATTGAGCAACTTACGCGCTTGAACGTTAGCGACGACGCGCGACGGTGACAAATAGCAGTTGACGACCAAACAATCGTAATAACATTATTGCTAAATTATTTATTGGCATAGTGACGCATGATTCAAGATACTCGCACATAAGCCCAGGGAGGCACAGGCGTTGTTTTTACGCGATGATTCAACTCCTTTGCGAACTCGATTTTTCAACTCAGTGTTGTGTTGACATGAGTAAAGCATTTACTCTTTGGTTGATCCGAGCATTGAGTATCCAAGAGCGCATCCCAACGCGCCAAAAAACACACTGTTGTATTTTCAACTTTCGGCACTATTAGCAGTGCGTTGAAAATCCAGTGGACGATAAAAAATCGCCCGTTGGGTCTTTTCGCAACACACGAACTGGGCAACTGCTGAAGGGCAGTTAAGTGAGGCCTATTGTTAAGGGTCACCTGTATCCTGAAGAGCTGCACAAACTGGAGAAGGCAGAAGATAATGTTTATGGCTACTAACCCCGTGCCGTCAAATCAAAACTAATGTTTGTTTGTTCTAACTTATCAATGTTTATTTCAGTAATGGTGCATTGTAACAAGCGTGGCTCTGAAGCGTTCGTCGGCAACCAATCACACATCTACAAATATGAGCAAGGTAATGTTATTGATCGCATTATCGAAATTGTTCAAATCTTTCACACTGTAATATAGACAATGATGTAATGCAATGATGTACGAGTATCTATCATACTGATACGCGAACTAAGTAATACCTACATCTGTGGGTAATGCAAAAGCACTATAGGTACTTATAGATAAAATATACAAGGCCTAATTTAAATAACTAAAAACCTCATAAGGAGGCATCGTCTCGCCCCCTAGTACTTAGGTACAATGACCCCTTATGAAGATTCGGGGGTCTACTCTATAAGCACGAAATCCTTAGTTTCGGTTGAACAAATTTTACTTATATGGGGGCAACCAGCACAGCTGATTTATTTTTCAGAATTTATTTCAATTACACCTTGTATTCTGTGAACCCCCCATCCAGGCTGGTCCTTTTCTTTTCTAGAAGCAATTCAGCGTATGTTTTAGACCCCGGTGATTGGCACCAGAATAAGGCTGCCTGTCCACTGGAGCGGAGAGGAGAGGAGAGGAGCGGAGATGTGCCAAAATTAATCAATAGAATCGCACCTCTGGAGCGGAGTTTTGATTCTATTGGTTAATTTGACACACCTCCGCTCCTCTCCTCTCCGCTCCGGTGGACAGGCAGCCATAGACTGCATTCTGAATGCCTACGACTTGGTTGATCTTGGCCACGGTAGACGGTAGAATAACTAAGCCATATCTTAGAAATAAATGCCTACAGCCGCGCGGTACGTAAACATGCGATAGGGCTGCCCGCCTCCAGTATTTTAATTACATTTGCCTACTTTGTGTTTCCATTTAGTTTTGTGATTGTAAATATACTTTTTTTATCTACACAAATAAATAAAATACTTTGTGAATTGAATAACAAAACAAAACACAAATGCCCGAGGTTTTAAAACAAGCGTACCTACCGTATTAATTCATGAACCTCCTATAACTACCTATTTCACTCGTGTTATCACTTTCCTTTACTCTATTCACTTTATTTATTAATCCAGACATCTTTTTTTCGGGAGATAAAAGGAAATACTTATCCATTAAAAATACACACAATATGTACCTACCTACCAGTAAGTAAAATTATTTTATAGTAAGACTATAAAATAATTTTGTTGTTGTTGTTTGTTAATAATAATACCTTTCAAAGTTTCCAGGTAATCTAAAAAAAGTTATCTCTGGATGCGTTATTGCCAAATTCATGCAACCAAAAACAGCAACAATATATCCTACTCGTCATATTAAATATGTACTTACTTGAATTTATTTTTAGTGTAAAAATCGCGCGGTTATTGTTAAATAAAATCTGTCAAGTGCGAGTCGGACTCGCACACGAAGGGTTCCATACCATGTCGTACAAGATTTAACACTATGAATTTTTGTAATACTTTCGTAAAGGTAACAACAGAGGCGCTATAAAAAAACAAAGATTTGTAAAGAAATTGTCTAATTTTAATGAGAAAATGTTGTTGTGTTAAAATATAGGTGTAGGAGTATATTTCATTTATTTTAAGAGAAAAATATTAAGTTAACTTTATCCAGTAACATGCATTAACTAAAGTCAAAGTTATTTATTTGCTACTAACATAGTATTGCTATTGGTAGGTATAAATAGGTATATATGGTAGGTAAGCAGGTAGATAATAATATGTAGGGTAGGTAGGGTAGGTTAGGTACCTACCTACCCTGGTAAGAAGGGTAGGGAAGGTAATTAGGTAGAAATAGGTAATTAGGAAAGGTAGATGCGCCGTAGATAAGTACTTAGTGCTAACCGTGCGAAGCCAGGCCGGGTAAAGCTAGTTACTTATAAATAAAAGGATTTCTCTTGCTACATCAGAATATATTGTACAAAATAGAATGTAAGTAGTACGCCAAATTTTAATTTTAACTGTGCGTTTGCACTGGCGAAACATTCACAACAAAACATGTTGGAATCTCTATTTTCTGTCAATTTTTCATACAATGTTTGACAGGAACTAGAGATTTCAACATGTTTTGTCGTGATGTTTCGCCAGTGCAAACGCACGGGTCAATACAGGTATTTATTTACGTTATTTTTGATAGTCATACAGAAATCTATTATTTCTTACTTATTATTTTTACACATCCCATCGGACTATGAGAGTGAGAGAAGAGAGAGTGCACTCGTGTCTGCGCACACACTTGTGCACTATAATATCTCCCGCGCCGAAGGCCAGTCTCCGTTGAGATTGGCCGCCATGACCGAATATTTTTACACCAATAATTTTTCTCAATATGAAATTGTATCCACAACGGTTTAAGCTAGTTAACTGAATAGTACACTGTATGTGCCAGCATTCATTTCAATGTTACTGAATATATTGTCTATTGGAGTGTAGTTTTGACACGAGGTACACACATCAACACCGTCTAGGGATACTTTGAAAAAAGTCGATAGCTCGCGCTTCGTCCGTTTCTATGAAGTTGGCCTACCGTCTACCGTGTCTTGGCCTTACCTACTGTAACAATTTCCTACGTAACAAAACAGTTTGCCTACCCAGGTGGTGCTGCCCACGTGGCCGGCGTCCTCCTCTCGACGCTCACCAACAAACCTGACGGCACATTCGACCTGGCTGAGCTGGAGAGCCGGTTCCGTGGCACTGATGTCCACGAACCCGTCTCTTCTTTGGTAGCAGTTGAAAATACGCACAATGTCTGCGGCGGAAAGGTCAGTAAGCTATCGTTACCTATGGCCCTGTCTGTTGTGTTTATTAAGGCAATACCTCCTAACACACAATGTGAGATAGATAATAGGAAGATCTATTCATCAACAGTTACTACGGACTTCAGTATTTTGACCTGGTGTTCAGACTGTACGTTATCAGCTAGGTACTGAAAGGTCTGGTCGATCTGTGTGAGTTGTGGCACAGCAGGGTAAATGTTTAAGAAATGGTAGCCGCGGTTACGAACGCTGTTCCAACACTAAAGCCCCCTTTTCCGGACCTCTACTGTACCTATGGCCTTGTTCAGAAATGCCTAGAGGCCATGGAACTTTGTGACTGAAAAACAGCACAAGAGCAATCGCTCTTGTGCTGTTTTCCAATAAATCCTGGATGTTAGAGAACCCTTAGTAATTATACTTGAGGGGGTAACAGAAACCTTCGGCTAAGGCGCCGAGGGACCACGACCCACTCACCTCGCTCGTGTCCGTGGAGAATACCCACAACGTCTGTGGTGGTAAGGTCAGTTCCCGTCAGAGATTGGCTCCATAGTTAGAATACAATGTCGCCCATGCGCATGTGACCGCCCGTAATTTTCTGAATATTCATGAAAAAATATCGAAAATAAACTTCAAAAGGGGGGGTCTATCTATAACATTTTTCACTAGTTTTTTTAAAATAAATACACAATTTTTTACCGAAAAAATGACTTCGATTCCGTTTTTTTTTTCGTAGTCGATAATTTTTTGTAAAATTTTTAATTAACCTGTTAAAATAACTCATAAGCTTTTGGAAATAATAAACAGAATCCAAATCGACCCATAAACTTCGGAGATGTGTCAAAAAACAGAAAGCAAATCTTTAAAAAATAAAAAATTGAATAACATGAAAAATGATAAAGATAGACCCCCCCTTTTGAAGTTTATTTTCGATATTTTTTCATGAATATTCAGAAAATTACGGGCGGTCACATGCGCATGGGCGACATTGTATACGAGTAATAACTACAATATGTTTTATTAGCCTTGTCCTGTCCATTTTGGTCCTGCATTTAGTATATCAAATTGGGCACTCACTTACACTAGCATTTATATTTATGTACCTAAAAATAAATAATAATCTCGCACGTAAGGCGTAGTACCTAATCTAGACCGAGTGGCATGCAAAACAAGTCTTTAATTTGCATCAACCTTTTGTGATAAGGTGATAACTGATAATGATAACCTATTAATCTTATCATCATCATTCTCTCGCCTTTATCCCAATTTATTTGGGGTTGGCGCAACATGTAGGTAGGTACATTTTTTCCATACTCCTCGTCATCTCGGTAGACATATTGAAAAAAACTTATTAAACTTATATGTACTTACTTATTTGAATTCAATTTCATAATATCTTCATCAACAGGACCTTTGCACTGGAAATTATATCACGATTTTGACCGTTCATAGCCACCCTGGGTGCTGCTCTGTCGTATGTCGTGTCTGAACCAAGTTATTTGATACTTTGGTGCCTCAGCAACCCAAGTAACAGCATCCAACTTAAGTAGGTGCTGTTCAAAATAGAATTTATGAAGCTTGCGGGTAATTCGAAATTTAATGGATTGATTTGCTGGCACAAAATTTAAGGCTTGAACTTGTACCTACCTAAGTAATTTTAATGATCCTCTATAATAGCCCATAATGACACCATAAAGATGCACATCTTCAAAAGCATATAACTCCACACTAAAAAGGGTATCACTCATAGGCTTCACTACATTTCATCAACTTCAAGCACAAAACGGCATGACCAGAAAAAACCTTTACATTTCAGGTATTACCTCTAAAGTTCCTGGACGAGTTATCAGCCATCTGTAAGCGCCACAACCTGCCCATCCACATGGACGGCGCGAGGCTGTTCAACGCCTGTGAATACCTGAATGAGGAACCCAGCAGAGTCGTCAGGGATTGTGACAGCATCTCTGTTTGCTTCAGCAAGGGACTGTCGGCTCCTGTCGGGTCGGCACTCGTTGGTTCTTATCATTTTATTGACCAGTTAGTACCTATTATTTTGAATCCTAGTTCTAGCATTCGCCTGTAATGAACAGTCGATTTTGAGCTTTACTATAATTATTACCATTACCTCGATTGTCCTCACTCACTGGTGTGTAATGCTCGAATCTGAACTGTCAGGCGAATGCTCCCGGTGAGAGTGACCTTGACTGGTTAGCTTGCGTGTTCTGGACTGAGCTCACGCAACGCGTCGTACATCCAGCCAGTAATAGGACTCGCCCATCAAGGAGCGCTGTCACCAATTTCACGCATTATTATTATACATAAAACAAAAGGTATTTTAATAAAACACGTATACTAAAAGATTAATATTTTAAATTAAAATGGTGATGGTTTCAGAAAAAATACGCTTGATAGCTTTTGCGTAATTCTCGGTTTTTTATCAGCGTTAGACTTAACTTTACAAATTAATTTCACCATGAAATATAAACATAATCTAAAATATTTGTATAATAAATTATTAAGAAAATGCTCTAATTTAACATATATTTTTTCCAAATCATTAACACTGCTCGTTTAGACGTATTTAATTTTCATTATAAAATCATTAAAAGTGGCTTATTGTCGCCATAACGGGTTCAGGTGCAACACACGTTTGGGTTGAATCGTGCCCATTAGCCGACCCGATAAATTCAGAAGCTGTTTTGGGTTCGACTTTCGTCACAGATATTTTTTTACCGTAGGTACCTAGCTACCTACTTAGTTTTTATTAGTTGCGTTAACAATAGGTACTTACCTACCTACTTATATACCGAAAACTAATATAATTTCTGAAGAACATTAAATTCTTTATTTTTTTAAATGACAATTGCAATAATTGTGGTAGTACGCTAACCTTAAAATGTAAAAATGTTTTACCTAATACCTAACTATAGTATTTACCACCTGCGATTAGATCTTTCAATTCAAAACTATTTATAAAACAAAAAGTGATAAGTAATGTGGGAGAATCTTCCAATAATTATCATTTTTATCTGATTATTTATGATGTTATGTTTTACAAAAGTTGTGACGCAAAGAGAGGTAAAAAAATAACTAAATTTAAATCCAACTTGTAGTACCTAAATAATTGGTTTAATTTTTTACCTAGTGTCTGTTTGCGTCATAATGATAGCTAAAAACAAAGAAACTAATTTTAAAAAAAATTACACATACCTAAAGAAACGTAATAGGTATCTATAGAATTTAAAAGCAGAAACTTTTATTAGCGCAGAATGCACAACTCAACGGTTTTTCAATAAGGCTTCTGACTATGGAGGCCGAGGAATATCACTATCACCTGAGGGAATCACCGCATTATGAGTGTTGCCATAAAGTACAAACTACCTATTTCGTGCTCAGCTTTATACTGCTCTAGTGCAATATATTTTTATCCGACTGCGCGACACCAAAGACGGTTATTTTTCAGGCGTCTATGTATGTGGAATTCTTCGTGTTGTCCCCCTAGGCTACGGCCCCTTTAAAGGGGACAAAGGGAATTTAATAAAATAATTAAGGGGAATACACGGGATTCTTTATACCCTCGAAACATCCTAACGGCTGGATGGATTTTAATAAATAAGGTGTCTAATATACTCACTACTAGTCATAGTTTGTATAAAATCAAAATGGCGGATTTCAGACGTCCACAAGAAATGTAGGTACCGAAATAAAACGCTTGAAGAGACGATTCCAGTCATGTAACAAAAGTTTAAGAGTAGAAATAGAGATTTAAGCCGCGTGAGAGGGTGTGGTGCGACACCGCAGCTTAACGGTATGGGCGTAGAGTTGCACCCCGCGCCACATTGCGGCTTCACCACAAGGTTCACAACCCAACGAACCAAAAGGTTTAAAATAAAAACTGAAAACCTGACTGCTATCAAAAAGTTCAAAACACGTTCGTTTTTCAAGCAGTCCGTTGGAGTTGATGGCATTTTTGTAAATTAAATCTCAGATTTGATGTCACCAACTGTCGTTTGTTAATTCCGGCCGTCGATATTGTTCCCTTATTCACCAAATAATGCCCTCGTCCCAGAGCTCGCCGCATGCGCAAGCTGCTCGGCGGAGGGATGCGCCAGGCGGGCGTGCTGGCTGCCGCCGCCATCGTGGCGCTGGATGAGGTGGTGCCCAAGCTAAAGCTGGACCATAAGCGGGCCAATATTATGGCTAAAGGTTGGTTAATTAAATTTGTTACACTGTTACAGTGTAAGGACCTACTTATATCGGTAGGATAGGTGATATACCTATATATACCGATATAAGTAGGTCCTTACACTGCTGCATAATCAAAGAATCTCAACTTCTGATCACAAAAACGGCCAAGTGCGTGTCGCATCCCAACTTAAAACCTAAAAACCTAACCCTAAAACTTAAATCTTTTATGTTTAAAAATAAAATAGATTGACTTGGCAATCGCACTAAATAATCTTATTTAATATAATATGTATTACTTGTGAAGTTGTGAGATACATTGTGTTTTCATGCGATGGCCAAATCAATCTATTTTATTTAAAACATAAAAGATTTTTAATATTGATATGGTCACTATAAGATATTGTTAGGTTAGCTAATTACGTAATAACTTAAGACAGAAGGTCCCTTAAGTAGTGACTTAATAAAGTAACCGATTTGGTATTACATGGATCTCACAACTTTTTACGGTAGAAGAACTGAGTTGCGAGACTTGTTTTTTTTTATAAGTTTTGTTTTTGATGGCTTACACCGTTCTAGTAGATTAGTACTAACAGTCTCTGAGCTAAGCCGCGAACTACGAAACTATAAGTGTGCGTTCATATTGCCAGCCTAGCGCGGTTGCGACTTGCAACGACGCGACGCGACGGGCGCGAAGTGTCAAACTATAACATGAAACCGCGGCGGCGCCGCGCGCCATTTGCGTCCATAGTGTGACTAACGCGGGCGCTTAGCGCGACGCACAGTGGGTCGAAACCATGATTTTAGTGACTTAGGGCCCAACTTTGTTTTTTTACTTTTTTCTTTATGCGGATCGATAGAGCTCATTAACCTCAATAATAATTGCCCTGATGTCTTTTTTCCTAAACTTAATATTTTGGGTAGAAAAATGTGTTTTTAATTTTTTTTGTATGGAGCGGATCAAATTAAATTAAATTCCTGCTAAGTGGCGTGAGATCCCGCTTTGAAACTTTATTTTTCTTATACCTTGTCTAGTCTACTATCATTTGATGCTATAAACATGTGCATAAAGTTGCAACTCTGCCAAATAAATGGATCGAAAAAAATGAAAAATTACATAGAATAAAAAGCTTAATTTTTTATTTTCGTAAGGTCTTTTAAGTTAAATTTGATATGGAATAGTAAGTGAAAGCACGTAATAATACACATAATTACTAACAACCAACAACAATACATTTAAAAGGTCCCTAATTAGCTTAAAGTTACAAATATATACATTATTAAAAAATGTGGATCTATGATTTTCAATTTGTTTGTTTAATGACTTTAATTAGTTTATAAAATGTTATATACATATAGGTATAATGTCGGTAGAGGCAGCGGAAGCTCGCATTAAAGATTTCCGGAATAATAGAGAGAGTCATTATTCTAGAAAAGTAAGTAGAACGGCGACAAAATGAGGATATTTTACACAGCGTTTTGTCGCCGTTCTACTTAATTTTCTAGAATAATGACTCTCTCTATTATTCCGGAGATCTTTATTGCGAGCTTCCGCTGCCTCTTCCGACAGTTTACCTATAGGTATGGCACCAAAGTGCTTAATCAGTCTTTTGTTTGTAATTACTTTGACCTGAGGCTCCATCAAAGCCCCATTTGCTTATAAGCAGTAACTCTGTTGCCGAGTCCAAATCCAAAGCAATCATATCTGAAAGCCTAGAAAGGGATAAAAGGCTAGAGATTTGTAATACTGAAGATGTTGAAAATCGACCACCATCTACTACAGAAGCTTCGACATCTACATTTATATTTCGAAAACCTTTCGAAGAATTGGGCTCCAGGTAAAAACGAACGGATACGGACTCGGCAACAGAGTTACCACTTTTTACCGATTAAGCACTGGTGGCCATATAGGTAAACTGTCGGTAGAGGCAGCGGAAGATTTCCGGAATAATAGAGAGAGTCATTCTAGAAAGGTAAGAAGAACGGCGACAAATGAGGATATTTTACACAATCTTCTTCATAATGGTTCTCTCTCCAAAAGTCAGAGTTTCTGCTGAGTTTTCCCACAGAATCCGATATAGATTTTAATGATGTAGATTATTGTAGATAATTTACAAGATAGTCATAGCTATAGTGAATAAGATTTTTGGTAGATTGTAAGTTTCTTGTTTTTTTTTTATTCGTTTGTATGTCATAATTGAAAGGAAATAGTAAAGTTTGGTGTTGTATATACATAGTTAGTTTTTAGATTACTTGTGTTAGCAGTAACTTAGTTTACCTTTACTAATTAGTATGTACCTATCTTTACTTACTATTCAGCATTAAATCTCATTTGTCGCCGTTCTACTTACCTTTCTAGAATGACTCTCTCTATTATTCTGGAAATCTTCCGCTGCCTCTACCGACAGTTTACCTATATGTATGCCACCAAAGTGCTTAATCGGTAAAAAGCGGTAACTCTGTTGCCGAGTTCAAATCCGTTCGTTTTTACCTGGAGCCCAATTCTTCGAAAGGTTTTTAAAATGTAAACGTGGATGTCGAAGCTTCTGTAGTAGATGGTGGTAGATTTTCAACATCTTCAGTATTACAAATCTCTAACCTTTTATCCCTTTCTAGGCTTTCAGATATGATTGCTTTGTATTTGGACTCGGCAACAGAGTTACTGCTTATAAGCAAATGGGGCTTTGATGGAGCCTCAGGTCAAAGTAATTACAAACAAAATGAACTGATGACCACTGATTAGGCACTTTGGTGCCATACCTATAGGTAAACAAAATGAGGATATTTTTCACAACATTTTGGTCACCGTTCTACTTACTTTTCTAGAATGACTCTCTCTATTATTCCGGAAATCTTTAATGCGAGCTTCCGCTGCCTCTACCGACAGTTTACCTATATGTATATAACATTTTATAAACTAATTAAAGTCATTAAACAAACAAATTGAAAATCATAGATCCACATTTTTCAATAATGTATAAATATTTGTAACTTTAAGCTAATTAGGGACCTTTTAAATGTATTGTTGTTGGTTGGTAGTAATTATGTGAATTATTACGTGCTTTCACTTACTATTCCATATCAAATTTAACTTAAAAGACCTTACAAAAATAAAAAATGAAGCTTTTTATTCTATGTAATTTTTCATTTTTTTCGATCCATTTATTTGGCAGAGTTGCAACTTTATGCACATGTTTATAGCATCAAATGATAGTAGACTAGACAAGGTATAAGAAAAATAAAGTTTCAAAGCGGGATCTCACGCCACTTAGCAGAAATTTAATTTAATTTGATCCGCTCCATACAAAAAAAAATTAAAACCCATTTTTCTACCCAAAATATTCAGTTTAGGAAAAAAGACATCAGGGCAATTATTATTGAGGTTAATGAGCTCTATCGATCCGCATAAAGAAAAAAGTAAAAAAACAAAGTTGGGCCCTAAGTCACTAAAATCATAGTTTCGACCCACTGTGCGACGGGCCCGGGCGAGATAGTGCCACAGAGCACTTTTATAATACTGGTAGTGCGCGAAGTTTTCAAACGTTCCTATACGCGCGTCATGGCCGCACTACAGGCCTAGTCAGCAAGCGACCTAATGCGCGGATGGCGGGGGTATCAAACCAGTTCAGTCTTGTCGCTCGGCGCAACCAACCTTCATTCTATTACTAACGATTTAATTTCATAAAATTGATGATGTTCCAGTGATCGAAGGCTTATTCCTGAAGACGTTCACGGTGGATGTGGAGGGTCAACACAGTAACATAGTCCTCGTGAGAATACCAGAACACAGCTCGGTGACGGCGCAGAAGGTGGTGGCAAGACTTGGACAGGTCTGCCTCGCTGAGACACAGGTATGGGGAAATACCAAGACTATCCAGGTCTCGATAAAACTACAGGCACATGAGAGCTAAGTCAGTGCTAGTATTTCTGCTTTCCTATCCCTAGGTATCCTAGATAATACCTATGGATCACAGGTGTCTAAAGGGGGCGTTAGATTGTGTAGAATTTTTTTCATTTTCCATGTATGTCGGCACGAGATTCTGCTTTCCCGTCTTGATTTCTGAGAAATAAGGTTAAAACTTGAGGACTCGTATCAGTCCCAGATCTTCAATAACTGCGTCCTATAACTATCTCTAAAGCGTATTTGGTATAGTTTGTCCATTCTGAAATGACGCACCAACAACCGCATTAGGTACCCAGAGATCCGCACTACCGTGTGCCTTAATGCGTTAGAGGGGCGCGTCATTTCAGTGGACAAGCTATATACTTAAAGTAACAAGGTATTTAACTATTTATCGACCTTCCTTGACATAAGAATGGAACCAGTACCCTAATTACTAGGGCTTCCAATACCGGGATCCCGGTATTGGCTAATACCGGGATCCCGGACATTTTTTGTAATTTTTCAATACCGGTATTGAAATGTCCAATACCGGGATACCGGTATTGGTATTTTTATTTTATTATCACTAGACACCTACATTGAAACAATTTATTTTTATTACACATTATATTTCCAACCAATTTTTTATCCGGGTCAGTTTTAAAAACCGCGTATTTTAATTATCCCGTGGTTTATTTCGACAGTTAGTTACATTTTATTACTACTTCAAAAACTAGATCAAGCAGACATCATCATTAGCCGAAACCTTGCCTCAGCCCTTCGAATACGCATAAACCAGAGACGGCTGTTAATATCTGGTTGTATCCAATACTTACACGATGCTGAAGAATAGGATATTATTTTTATAAAGCCCACCTCAAATGAGATTCACCATGTCATCGTAAGATTAAAGCGAGTTACAATCTCAAAGAAACTTACAGAATGGGAATTCGTTTTTGATGAGTGATAGTGACTGTGAGAGAACTTCTTTGTCACGCCTGCATCTCAATGTTGAATTTGAAAAACAACTAGTGGCAGAAATAGAAGCTAAAACTCAAAGGAAAGTTAAGAGTAAGACCCAAGCTTCTTCCAGCACTGTTATAGAGTCAAGTATAATATAGAGCAAGAGTTGAAATAGGAATTTATGGTAGTACTGGAGGGTCTGGAGGCGGCCGAGAGATGTACATTGAGATGGCGTATAATTATTTACTTAGAATTCCACCTACGAGCTTAGAGGCAGAGAAAACGTTTTCCTCGGTTACATATTTGTGCAACCGTTTAAGAAGCTCGCTCTCAGATAAAAGTTTAGATGCTCTTTCCTTCCTACGAACTCCTTTTTAGGCAAAAAGAACCGAAACAATTATGAATTTGTGACTGATGTATTTAATTTTAGTTTAAAAAAATAATATAATATTATTAAATTGTTAATTTTAAAGAGATTATATGCATTATATTACGTTATAGCTCAAGATACTATGTTCCACTCCGCCGTAACTTTAGTAAGTCAGGAAGAAAGCGCCTTAAAAGCACTGTGCAAGAACAATTTGACAGATTTATAAGTGACTTTAGTAAAAAATATTGTATGTTGATTTTAAAGAGATTGATTTTATAAAAATCATAAAGATAAATGGATCACTAAATTGTAATAAATTAGATACTGATTATTCGAAATTTAACGTTTTATTTAAAAAATAACCAATTTTTTTGTTATTTTTGTTAAGAGATTCTGTTTGCAACTTAAAGTTTAAAAAAAGTGATTATATATTTAAAAAATAGTGTTTCATTATTTGTAGTGAAACTTATTAGTGGTTGAATAAAAAAAGACAATATTAAGTTAAAAAAAAGTTTTGTCCAATATTTCCAATTATATATATTTCCAATTATATATTTCCAATTATATATTAATTTCCAATTATATATTATATATAAAAGTGATTATATATTAAAAAAATTGTGTTTCATTATTTGTAGTGAAACTTATTAGTGGTTGAATAAAAAAAAGACTATATTAAGTTAAAAAAAAGTTTTGTCCAATATTTCCAATACCGGGATCCCGGGATCCCGGTATTGGAAATTTTCTATACGGTATTAATACCGGTATTGAAAAAATCCGGTATTCGAAACCCCTACTAATTACGTAATGCACCATCAATCCGAATTTGAATCATTTTGAAACAGATTGCTAGTCCATTGTTTCAAAAGTTCCAAAAAAAATCTGCTCAACAACGTAAATAACGCAATGAATATTGTTGAACTGTCAAAATTAAACAGATTAGTCGGAATCGTTTACGAAAATGTGTTGCGTAATTAGATAGCAGAACGAGGACGATGAAGTAATAATCACAATTTTTCTCTTCAGGGTGACTGCAAAACGCCCAACGATGAGGGTGTGATACTGAAAGCGATATACTTCAACAGCAAGACAGTCCGGTTTACTATCCACCGGGAGATTAGCGACGAGGATCTCTGGCTGGCCATCATGAAGATCACCTACGTGTTCAAGGAGTTAGATGCTGCAGCTAAGGCCTAAGAACAAGCGTATTTATTGGTACTGGACACGACCTAGAAACTTTTGTATTGTATCTTTGTATCAGGGCTGGGTGAAACGCAGCACGGTACTCATTGCCAAACAAATGATAATAAATCATTTCTACCGCGTGTCTTCGTCAGATTTGATGCTCTCGCAAACTAGAGAGAGTTTATTTATTATTTTCGACTTTATTTCAACGCAGATAATTTTCGTATTTGTTTGGCAGTGAAAACATAGCTGTGTCGCGCTTCGACAGGTGTGGGGTGGGGGTCAAAGAGAAAATATACTGTGTCAAATTAATACATCTAGTCTAGTGAAAAAAAAAGGTATATTTTGGACTAACTATTAATAATATTGTATTTGCCAGTCATGACGAGTCTTTACGGTGATTTGAAAATTAGCTCAAGTATATGTTTAGTTATTTTTAAATAATTATAAAAATAATATATTATGTCTAGAGTTATATAATGATATACAATAGGTGCAATGTTATACATTAAGTATCGCCGTATATAGTGTACGTACATACTTTTAGTATGTTGAGAGGTATTTGGAATGAGTCAGTCCGTTGATGTGTTTACACTTTTGAAAAGTGTATGAATGGTCTATCAGCGATAAGCCTGCGAAATGCGATGCTATCATTGTGTCTTCCTTTTCCATAATGAGTCCAAGGGTTAGGGCACATCAACAACCTAATATGTACAGGATACGTAAATAGATAGCAATTAGACATCTACAGCAACTACAGATACGACAAATATGAAAGAAAAAAAAAAGACGTAGATATGTTTGACGTAATATTGTATTTATTTACATACGTATTCTACTGCCTACTGTCAGGTGTATATATTGATGATATATAACGAGGCACAATAGAAAGAGATGGAAGACAGACAGTTTTCAAAGGAGTTGATTGCAAGGGTCAAACTTCTCGAACATGACGACCAAGTGTCGACACTATATTTTCTATAGATAGAGATCTCTTTCTATAGCTATATTCACAATTGTTGGTATTGTTGTCAAGATGATTAGGTACAATAAATAACAACTGTATATATATTCGATTTGTTTTATTTAGACATATTGTTTTATTTGCACTTACCGCACTACTCATCACCATTCATATCACTCCATACTCTGAGCAATTCGTCCTGGTCTCCATAACCATGAGACGCTATAACGTTTAAATAACCTTCGTAACTAAACTCTTTCTTGTAGAAATGGAAATCTGAACAATGCCTCGGTGTGATACCGACCTTTGTCGCCACTATGCCCAAGTAGATATCGTCAAACCGAAAGTGCTTGACGAAGAGGCTGGCTACATACATAACTTTCATAGCTTTGTTGGACAGGACGAAAGCGCCTGCTGTGACGTAGGCAGGCCACTTGTCCCACTGGTATTCGTCAAGAGATACCCTCCATTTGCTCGTCTGAAACCGTTGTGGAGCTGACTTGAAGACATATCCAGTGAACAAGTAGTCGCTCTCTGACTCGGCAGTAATCGCTGGGGGTGTGATGACCTTCGACGCAGCTGATAGAGTCGCGACAGGCGCGCGCGTCGCCTCCCTGTCGTGTATGTAGGCGAGCAGGTTGTTCACAGATATGTACATGTCGTCGTCGGTGAACAAGTAGTAGTCGGCCGTCGAGCAGTGCTCGTACAGCCAGCGAAACGACATCATCGTCTTTATAGTGTTGTTGTAGTAGTTATCAATGAAGTCTATCTGTATTATGTCTTTGAATTCGGTCATTTCTTTGTCTATTTCTCTCTGCAGGTCTGATTTAGGTTTACTGTCTATTCCTAAGAAGAATAACGTCTTGACAGTTCGTCCCGGCACGTTTTCTCGTCCGAATGTTTTCCTTATGGCGTCTCTGTGTCCGAAGTGATCCATCGCGGACTTCACCACTATGAACAGATCTAACTTGTGTGTTGTGGAACATTTTCCTGAGTTAGTTAGAAACCTGTAGGGGTAGTAATTAATAGGGGTCACTGTCACTTTCTTGCCGGCCAACACATCGTTCACAATACTTCTGGTGTTCACATTAAGAGGGTAGTCGAAATCGTCTTCGAAACTTTTAGCATGTATATAATCACTGACACCAAAGAAATTGTATATGTACACTAGCACACACGCACACACAAGATACTTTAACTGTCTTCGCTTCATTGTTGTATGTTTTGAGATTCGAGTGCCATTTTACATTTTTTTTATTCTATTCGGGAAACTTTCAGCTAACTTATACAGTATCAACATGATGCATTCAGACATGAATGCCGGGTGTACTTAGAGTACTAGTTCAGAAAGTACCTAGTTGATTGCGTTAGCTAGGAAGCCACATCCATAAAAACTATCAGTGGCTGATAATCTAATCAAATTAAACATTAAAAATTCATAAAGTGGTCGTCTTTATCAACCCTGATAGTAATAATTAGGATTTTAATATTGACACTTAGTTATAAAATAAACTCAAGATACACACTCAAGGGGCTCAAAAAGTGGGGAAAAATTTGGTTTTGGAAGTCGTGTTTATAGAATCAAAATATGATGTTTAGCTTTGATTTTTGTCTGATATCTCAGGGTCTATCGAAGACACTTTTGTGCAACAACAAACAACAACAACTTTATAAGCTGGATAATGCTTATGCTAATTAGTAGTTAATTAATAACAACTATTTAAATTCTATTCTATTTATTTATTTATACAAGTCTTTTGAGAAAAATGAGAAGTTCTAAGTGAGCGCAAAATATATCACACATTTATTTTCATTTCACGCAATCAACTCCCAGAATTTGTGACCGTTTTGATACCTAAAGTATTATCTTTAGTGTTCAAAGTCAAACTCAAAGTCAAAGCATTTATTTCAAATAGGCCTTTGAAGGCACTTTTGAACGCTTCCAAAATTTACAAAATATAGTATTGATTCTACCCTGTTAAAACTAAGCTAACCTATTAGTTATAGAAAACTATCCAAGGACTGTTTTTGTTAGCTAACGTCTCTAACGTTGACGTAATAGGGATGTTAACAATTTTTTTGTATATTGTACACGTATTTTTTCTTTTTTTACGTAATCTAAAGATTACGGTAATACATTGAGTTAAAATGTGGCATCACGTCGCTCCCCGGTAGATTTTATACTGAGTTGTGACGTAGCGAGCCCCCCACTGCCCAACTTTTATGAGATTTATCTAAAGCATTTTTAAATAATATGATAAAGTAAAAAATACGTGTCTAATATTTTTTTATTATCTTACTGACGGACTTAATAGTTTTTTTTTTCCCAGTCAATATCCCTATTTATGCCCGGTTTTAGTAACACTGGGCAGACACATAAATGTAATGCATAAATATTATTGCTCTGTTGGATTTTCAATTTTCGGCCCTGAGCCGAGGGTTGAAAATCCAACAGTGTAATAATATTTATTTAGATGTCGCCAAGTGTAAGTGAAAACCGGCATTTAGGCTGCCTGTCCACTGAAGCGGCGAGGAGCGGAGATGTGCCATTATTAACCAATCAAATCTAAACTCAGGGGCGGAGTCAAGATTCTATTGGCACATCTCCGCTCCTCTTTTCTCCTCTCCGCTCCAGTGGACAGGCAGCCTAATACTGTAAGTACATTCGTAACATGATAAGAGTACATAATATTAATTGTACTTTACGGACGATAATTAATATCATATTAACTATTGTATGTATTATTGTTTTTGAAATTAAAAATTATTTTCTTAAATTCAAGAAAGTTTTAATAACAGTAATTCCATGAAAATAGGTTTACTTAACAACACATCGGATTTGAGTATCTAGTTTTCTAGAAGCCTATTTAAATATACATTTTAACTGCAACTAAACGATGCACCGACATAATATCATTAAGATCTGACAGGAGAGGCCGTACAATGTCAGTCACCATTTTTGCAGTGCGAGAAAGGGATAGCGATATAGACGTATGAGGAACAGACTAAAGTTCCCCATCCTCCATTGAGAAGGGAGGATCCTCCGACCAGAAGGGTGTTGTGTCTGGTGGGCCATTACCACTACTCAACGTCGGGTTTCTGTATACAGGGTGAGAGAAATTGTTCGCCAGTTATTAAAAAAAAAAAAATCCGTTGCATACGTTTTGACCGCGTAGGTATTGCACTTTTGTAGGAAACAACCGACTTTTTTTTTACCGACGAACGATTTCGACGCATGGGGGTCCAGAATCATGTACTACTAAATTCATGGTACCAGGTTGCGCGTCGATGTTCCCGCCACCCTGTATATGTCAATCGCGTGGATAACTCTGCTTACGCGATGCACGATTTTTGTGACGTCAGGCGTGATGGGTAGTTCGCATGTGGCGATTTAGTTCATTTATTCACTTTGTGGAACAATGATGACTTTGACACTTTTCTATTTGATCCAATATTTACTAATGAGAGAGAAAAAAAAACTACAATAAACGAAGTATATTTCGCCTGAGTCAATTAACTATGTTAATGAGAGAACAAATAAGCGTTCAGAAAGACGTATGAATATTCTTGGACCCTTAACTTAAAGATAAATATGACTAAATACAACACATACAGTGCTTCAAGGATCTTTTGGCGCTCGACTCGAATGACGTTTAGTTTACAGGGTGGCGCTGTTGGTAAACATTTGTGAAATAGTTTTGGTTAAAAGTATTGAAAAAAACAAGACCGCCATCTTGTTTTTTCAATACTTTTAGTTTACTCGTTAGTTCCAATTTTGGCCACGTGCCAAAAGATCTTGTAAACAAATGATCAAATACAGATAATGCAATTAGGATTCATTCGCTTATCATGATACGAGCTAAGATTACGATTAGATGAGATGCGATCAACGCGATTTTAAGAATAACTTACTTAGATAATATCAATCTAATTGCACATACTTTACCCTAAGCTAATCTACGAGTATCTATCTACCTTAGAAAATTACAATACATTTTATAAGGAACGAACAAAAATATCTACTAGGAATAATTCGAGGTGTAACAGAAAGGAATTTATGATCAACTTTGACAAAAAAATAACTTTCATATAAAAAAATAACTCTTTGTGGTTCAAAAATAATAATTTGTAAGTAAGATTCTCGTTTTAGTTTCAGGGCGTTTAATACGGCCAGTTTTTTTTCAATGGCATCGCGTAAGAATAAATACATTTCACGCCTTCTTCCCATGGGGGTAGGCAGAAACTACAGAACGCCAACTGCTACGATCCTTACAAACTATATTAATTTAGTATTATTTGACCCTTTCTGTTACACTTTTTATTAAAGCTCAAGGGTCTTGAGAGTACCTATAAGAAGGTAGATATGACAAAATTTTTTATTTTAGTAGTACATAGTACTTATAGAGTAAATATCAAGATTGTGGTCAGTCTTCGAACATCAAGCATTGTTAGTGCTTGGGGTCACGACGCCGCCCGTAGCCGCGCCGCCGCCGCACCTAATAGCTGTGTACATGCAACGTTCCCAGCCCGCTGCCGCGCCGCCGCCGCGGATTGTAGAGTGATATGGCAAAATAAAGCGGTGACGGCGCGCCTGTCGCGGCGGCGGCGGCTCAGTCTAGATGGTTACGCGGAGCGGTGTCGGCGCGGCTGCGGTGCTGTCTACACGAGCCCTTACAGAGATAATAGTTTGAGCATTTATTATAACATGAAGGTATATTGTATTATAATATTGAAGCATCAATTATTAGATTTGTATAGGGGTCACACACATCAGGATAGGGCCTTCTAGGCTCTGTGACATTCAAGCTCAATGTTCCGTCTATCAAAGTTGGGAAAATAAAGCTAAACATTTTGTAATCACTTGCCGACAATAGTTCACTATATCCACACTCCAGAGTTATCACTTATCAGTGTTCTAAAGCATAGACGTACTTAGACGCTGAGCCCAGAAGTCCCTTACCCGGAATTGTATGCTAAGCTGGAGCGAAGCAAAGCTTCAAACCGGATTTACGTTAAACGAATTTTAAGAGAAGATTTATACAGTTCACAGATGCATATTTAGCTGCAATATCTCGTCTATATTGTTAAACAATGGCTTGTACTACAGAACATACATTTATACACTTTTACACCCTACTATTCATCTCATTCCATACTCTGAGCAATTCGTCCTGGTCTCCATAACCATGAGACGCTATAACGTTTAAATAACCTTCGTAACTAAACTCTTTCTTGTAGAAATGGAAATCTGAACAATGCCTCGGTGTGATACCGACCTTTGTCGCCACTATGCCCAAGTAGATATCGTCAAACCGAAAGTGCTTGACGAAGAGGCTGGCTACATACATAACTTTCATAGCTTTGTTCGACAGGACGAAAGCGCCTGCTGTGACGTAGGCAGGCCACTTGTCCCACTGGTATTCGTCAAGAGATACCCTCCATTTGCTCGTCTGAAACCGTTGTGGAGCTGATTTGAAGACATATCCAGTGAACAAGTAGTCGCTCTCTGACTCGGCAGTAATCGCTGGGGGTGTGATGACCTTTGACGCAGCTGATAGAGTCGCGACAGGCGCGCGCGTCGCCTCCCTGTCGTGTATGAAGGCGAGCAGGTTGTTCACAGATATGTACATGTCGTCGTCGGTGAACAAGTAGTAGTCGGCCGTCGAGCAGTGCTCGTACAGCCAGCGAAACGACATCATCGTCTTTATAGTGTTGTTGTAGTAGTTATCAATGAAGTCTATCTGTATTATGTCTTTGAATTCGGTCATTTCTTTGTCTATTTCTCTCTGCAGGTCAGATTTAGGTTTACTGTCTATTCCTAAGAAGAATAACGTCTTGACAGTTCGTCCCGGCACGTTTTCTCGTCCGAATGTTTTCCTTATGGCGTCTCTGTGTCCGAAGTGATCCATCGCGGACTTCACCACTATGAACAGATCTAACTTGTGTGTTGTGGAACATTTTCCTGAGTTAGTTAGAAACCTGTAGGGGTAGTAATTAATAGGGGTCACTGTCACCTTCTTGCCAGCCAACACATCGTTCACAATACTTCTGGTGTTCACATTAAGAGGGTAGTCGAAATCGTCTTCGAAACTTTTGGCATGTATATAGTCACTGACACCAAAGAAATTGTATATGTACACTAGCACACACGCACACACAAGATACTTTAAGTGTCTTCGCTTCATTGTTGTATGTTTTGAGATTTTTAAGAGATTCATTAGGGCTGGATCACCTGGAAACGTAAAGTTATTTATGCTTGATCAATTATTTTAAATTGGCATTTTATACACTTATTTAATATTGTCCAGCGATTTATTGACATTCTGCGACGCCTAATAGCGTCTTGGTACGTTTAAAGCAGCGTAAAATATTTTGCGTACTAGTCTTTTATGAGTTCCTTATCAGTGACTATAGCGACTTATAACAATTTTTTGTTACCTATTATCTAAGTTTACGTGAGGTTAATATGATAACGATATCTAACCGCGTTGAGTCAGAGATGTAATGTACATAGGAACCTCAGGAGAGCTAATAACGCGCGTTTCTTGGTTGAATTAATTACCAATTATTTTAGTCCATGGGGCATTAGAGCAAGTGTCTTTTAATTTGAAGCAGTTTTATTGTTTCTTTTTTAATGAAAAACAATGTATACTATTACGAGTTTATTTATTATTCTGTTTTGAGCATGTTGTGCACTCTCCCTTTATGGAAATGGTTGATGTGTGTGCAACCATTCTTAATCTTAACTGAGTTAGATATAGGTTGGAGGTCATGAGATTTTTGTGCTGAATAAAGTAATTTAACACAGAAAAATTAAGTCTTTGGAATAAAAAAAAAAAATATATAAATGGAATTTATTTAAAATATAAATGCATAAATAATTAATCTAATAATACAATTTACGGTGTAAAGTTTCGTTTTTATCAATAGTAAACAATATGTGTGTGGTCTTAATTCTGATGTGCTTTTGATGTGACTCATTGCGCCTGCTGCGTGGTGATCGCCGAGTCACCTAAAACATAATTCAAATTTCTAAAACACTATTCGTATTTTTGAGAAAATAACGAGTCTTTGGATCAGTAAAGGAGCTTATTTCACTCAGAAGCACATAGAATATAAAAACGAGATTTTTTTTCAAAGTAATTAAAAAGGTCAATAGTAGAAAGTTAGTCTATGCATTTTTTTTTAGGGATGTTAATAGCTGGGTACTTGAAGGTCATATAAACAGATTTGTTTAACATGCGGGGTAGGTATGGCGCGCCTAATTTCATACGTTAGGGCACAGTATAATAAAGTAACAGTATTATGTCTCGGCAGTAACCTTGAAATAATTACTTACGGCTGCTCGGTAGATAAACCTTCCGCGTCTACCGCCGCGAATTCGAGACTGTTGTGTACAGATTTCAAAGCGCTTCGTTTCGGCCGTGTTCTATTAAGACATAGTACTGTTACTTATTTATTTTATACTGTGGTTACGGATAGGGATATACAGCCAGTCGGTAAAATCACAAAGGCAACTTAATTCGTCACGCTAACCATAAAATTAAAGTAACATTGCGCGACAAAAAAAGTTCTCGTGGAATCGTATCATCATTAAATGCCTATGATGGCAATTGTCGATAAAAATCTATTAAAATTGTGGCTTGGTGTACTTTACAGGGCACGCCGATTAATTTAAATTAATTTTCGGCATGGCGTTTAAAAGTTTAAGCAACACCCATTAGGTCCAGCGCACATCTGGCGAGGCGCAGCGCAGCGCATTCGTCACTGCCAAACAAATATCGACCTTGCACCAGTTGAAAATAAATAAACTTCCATTAGCTCGAGAGCGCGTCTAAGCGGAAAGAGGCGCGTGTGTCAGGTTATTTATTCTCAACTTTATTTTTAGGCACGCAACGTTGATATTTGTTTGGCGGTGACAACCGCGCCGCGCTGCGCCTCGCCAGGTGTTCCAGGCCCTTAATCTAGCTTGCATTAATAAAAAGCTTTTAAATGTTTGATAGTGAATGTGCTCACCAGTTTACAGAGAGGTGTCGACGGTCGAGCTGATAGACACGGGGGGCAGGTAGTGGCTTCTGATCTGAGTGTGCAGGCGCGCTACCTCGCCATCCAAGGTTTCCATCTCCCGGACCAGCTGCGTGAATTGCACTATTCCTGTGAATATCGTACGGGCGTAAATATTTCACGTCAAGACATCGATCACTAATAAAGAACTAGATACACAATCCCAAACAAAAGTTCTCTTAAAACTGGCACCAAATTGTGTTTAAGTAATAATAGTTGAAATAAATATAAATTAATGTAAATTCAACCTTAAACGAAATGCTTAAAGTTTATTTCACAAAGATATGTTTAAAAAGCAATAAATTTTTACGACCAATACTATGTCGCGTATTTACCGTCGGAGCGTTCGAATGCTACTAAATCAAAAGCGCACCCAAATGTTCAAGTGGGTGCTCATTCGGTGAGGACATTTTTTGCCGCTGATTGTGTATCTAGTTCTTTATTAGTGATCGATGCGTCAAGACTACAATAATTATATGCACGAGTGTCAGAAATGGCATTATATAATTATTTTTGTGAAAACTTCTTTAGGCGCGTTGAGCACTATTTGGGTGAACGAAAATCATGGAACTCGCGTCATCGTCACCGAAGGCGCATTGAGCACTTTTTTGTTGACAGCGCACTCTGTTTTATTTTATTGGATTTTTTTTTCTGGAGCTACAGCTTTCGATCTTGTCCTGGCAGCAAGCCACATAAATTCCTGTCATTTTTGTTAGATGGCGTTACTTAATTTTTACTTCTATCGGTCCTTGTTCAAACTTGTTCGGCTTGATGTTCTGGTATGCTTCCATAAAACACCAACTTCGAAATCGCGTAAAAATGATTAACTACATGGAGAAAGTTGTTCAGTTTGATGGCCTGTACCACACTCTTTTTGACGACAGCTTTCTGATACACCCTGTATATAGCTTCGACGAATGGGGATTAAAAGCAGACAGTCAGACCCTTTACCAGGTGATATTGGGGCTGAAAATATTGGCCAGTCAGCAACCATGGTTGTTGTTGCTGTAATATTTTTACCATGCCGTATGTATTTATAACTAGCTTTACCCGACCCGGCTTCGCACGGGTGGCACTAAGTACTTATCTACGGCGCACCTACCCTACCTACCTCGCAGCCTTTCCATATTTTCTCACCGTTAAACCTTCCCTGGACTACGATAAACATTTCAAAACCAAAATTAGCGAAATTGGCCTTGCCGTTCTCGAGTTTTAGCGAGACAAACGAACAGCAATTGATTTTCACTCACTGAAGTTCAAATTATTAATTTACATTTAACATCAATATTGCATTTTTGGACATTAGGGAAAATATGAAAACAATGATGCAAAGAAAGAAAAAAACACCAAAAAAACAATTTGGGGGAAAATATTTAAAGGAAATGCATACTTTGTGGTTGATACACAGTGTTTTGTGTATACAAGCTGTGGGTTGACAGGAAAAGCTTGCTTGATAGTCAGAAGGAAAATATTTTACTCAAGCAGGAAGTAAATGGGTCGAAGGGGATAAGAATAACTAATAATAGACCTCCTTTTTTAAATTCTAAATAAACTACAATAATTACCCTCTCGAGAATTAGTAAACCCATGACGCTTAATAGTTTCCATTTCAATCTGAACAACCATTGGGAAGACAATCTGCATCATCTTCAGCATCTCATTGCCGGCTGCTTCCTTAGCCTCGTCCAGCTTAGAGGCATAGTCGGGAGACTCCAAGGCGTCTATGACTTCTGCCAGGATCATCCTCATCTGGTCCACTGAGATGTTCTGTGGCGATGCCATCCTGCTCTATTGAGCATTTAGAATCTGTGAGAGATAAGAAAGAAATAATATTTTATGAACTGGGTTTTCTGATAATACATTGGTGTATAATATATATTACTATAATATAGAAGCATATGAATTTCTAAAAATTGTTTTTCTTTACACTACCATTGGTGTAAAATATAACTATAATGTAGAAGTGTTTCAAACACAAGTGTGTGAAACACTTCTACATTCTCTTTCCAAGTCCAAATTCGCATGGAGCACTCTCCTTATGAATTTTTACAAATGGTTTTTCCTCACAATTTCTACCACTTTAACTACAACCGCAAGCCGCGTTTAGGAACTTTGTTCCAAAAAACTACTTACTATCAGAAAAATGTAACTTGCTAATACTATAAATGTTAAAGTTTGTATGTTTGTTACTCAATTGTGAGAATGTGTTGTGAGCTTAATAGACTGTAGGTGTGTAGACCATTTTGTTTAGTTTCTGTTAAGTAGGTACCTGGTACTTGTTGACAGGCAGGTCTACACTGTCCTCCCATAACTATTACCAATTTTGAAAACATTGTAAAAACCATCTATTGAAAAAAAAAAGTAATGGTGGAGTTTCTTGCCGGCTGTTCTCCATAGGAAATGACCAATTGGAACCGTGCACCTAGCTTTTGATATTTCTTAAGTGCCCATGTAGATTTATGTCAAATAATATATTTATGATGTTGATTTGATTTTTGAATCTCGCAAAAGACGGCTGAATGGATTTGGATGAAATTTGGCACAGATTGTTTGTAACCTAATATAGAATAATTTTTATTCTGCTCCAATATCCATGCAGGCGAAGCCAAAAGTTAGCTCAGATTTATTTACCGATTTTGTTCCCATTGTTTAGTGGACACCATTATTTATAAACATTCTTATCATCATCCAGTAATAGTAAGAGTCTTGTAATTGAAGACAAATAAAACTTAAAAGGAAATCAGAGTCACATCATATTGCCATAAACATCAGATTCAGTCATCAACATAACATCAGATAGATACGAGTATGTACTTAATTTTAACAGCCTCAATCTTTGAAACAAAAGCTGTGTATCACTTAGTTTCTATTTATTTCTTTTTAACACAGAGGTATTTTCTTTTCCGATTAATACATACTAATTCAGGACAATGAGATCATTGTGACAATATCAATGTAGCCAATCTAAGTGCTGTCAAACATTTGTGTAAGCAGCACACAAATAAGTTTGACCTTGTCTTGATAGCTGTTGGATGTTTAAAAGTACAGTTGATACCTATGTATAGTTAATTAAACTGATCTGTTAGTTAAAATGATAGATACGATGACGATACGTACAAAAATTTGTAAATTTTATCAGAGTACCTACTTAAAAATGGGGAACAAAAGGTAAATAGGGCTTGCGGTTGCGATTTATCGTCAAAGGAAGAACCCATGTCTATATTTAAACCAAAGGACTCTTTAACGCAAGGAGTAGATGAGTCATACATTTGTAAGAGGGTGACTTTTTAAATATAAAAGGTACAAAAAAAACCAAGAACGTCCTACCTTAACGCGCACACTGTTCTCAATCTACAATAGGTATTTCACTTTGTATATTATAATAATATTATGTGATTAAGCACAAGAACCCAATCTAATTTAAGAATAAAACAAGCAAAATCGTTTTAGAGACGACTAATTAAAAAAAGAAATGCATGGATGGCATTGGCATCGAAACTTAGCGCCCTCTTCCTACGAAAATCGCGTTTAACTGACATCCTGTGACTGACATGACATATATCTGACACTGACATTGACACGACTTCACGACAGTCCGACAACCGGTAGCTGGGGTGCGTTCAATTATTTCGCTCATGCAAACTCGACGGATATTTCGAAGGACTTTGTTCGTGGCCTTAGCGGGACATAAAGCCCCAGTCCATGGTTATGCCACTTGAAAGGGTTTGGCAAGAATGCAAAATTCGGAGCCGATGACTGTCTGTAGATTCCACAGAGTACTTTGTAATTAGTAGGTTAGATGTCGTCAATAGTGGTTGGGGCCTTGCGTCGCCGTCGTCCTGGAGTACCCTATATACAATGTCGCCCATGCGCATGTGACCGCCCGTAATTTTCTGAATGTTCATGAAAAAATATCGAAAATAAACTTCAAAAGGGGTGGTCTATCCATAACATTTTCCATGTTATTCAATTTTTTATTTTTTAAAGATTTGCTTTCTGTTTTTTGACACATCTCTGAAGTTTATGGGTCGATTTGGATTCAGTTTATTATTTCCAAAAGCTTATGAGTTATATTAAAATTTTTACAAAAAATTATCGACTACGAAAAAAAAAACGGAATCGAAGTCATTTTTTCGGTAAAAAGTGAAAAATTTTGTAGATAGACCTTTTGAAGTTTATTTTCGATATTTTTTCATGAATATTCAGAAAATTACGGGCGGTCACATGCGCATGGGCGACATTGTATAATTGTAGTCTGTGCCTGGAGTGCACTGTTTGATTGAACCGTAGATTGAACGGTATTGAATTGTCAGTGTAACTGTCCTGTCACTCACAACTGTCACTCAGTGTTTCCACTTTTAGGGATTTCTCCCTTTTTTTTAGGGAAAAATTGCCAATAATAAGTATGGTTTAGGGATATTTTATTTTGACAGCGATTTTGGGAATTATAGGGAAAAATTTAACTTGGGTTGGTAGCTCTATTGTTTATAGTAGGCAGCACCAAATGTACTACTTTACTCTATGGCATCGCCGATTGATTAAAGGGGATTCCCTGAAACTTGTCAATCAATCTTCCTAGCCTTTTTCCCAACTATCTTGGGGTCGGCTTCCAGTCTTACCGGTTGCAGCTGAATACCAGTATTTTACATGGAGCGACTGCCTATCTGAACTCCACAACCCAGTAACTGGGTAATACGATACCTCTTGGTAAGACTGGTGTCAGACTTTTGGGCTTCTGACGACTCGTAACGACTGTCAAAGATCCACAAATGACAGCCGGGACCAACGGCTTACGTGCTTTCCGAGGCACAGAGGAGTCTCGGTATGTGAAGATGGTCACCCATCCACTGACCAACCCCAGCAAGCGTAGCTTAACCTGATGGATCGACCTGTGCGTCATTCCCTGAAACTTGTAATGATTGTAATTCGTCTAATTTTAGTTTACCATGTTATTGTTAATAGTACAGACGCCAGCACATCAAGTTACTACAATCTGTCAAATTTCTTTAATAGATTTTCAACTTTATCACTAAAGAATAAGGTTCAATGTTGATTGGGAAAATTTGACAGATAGGAGTAGGTTGATATGCTGGCGTCTGTACATACTATTTCCGTGGCTAAAGACGACATCGGAAATAAGTCGCATTATACCTAGAGTCGGTTTCTAAGTCTCTCTCACAGACGAAGTAGTACTGTAGAGTGTAGTGGTCTCTCTCGATTAATAATGAATGTTTTGTGGGTATTTAATGCTATAAAGAAAATGTCCCTAACCAAGGACTTTTTATATTTTTTAGGGAATTTCCTTTAATAAATATTATAAAACAAAGTCCCCCGCCGCGTCTGTCTGTCTGTCTGAACGCGATAAACTAAAAAACTACCGAACGGATTTTCAAATGGTTTTCACCAATTGACGGAATGATTCATGCGGAAGGTTTCAGTGATTAATTGATTTAGGTTTTATATAAATTGCCTGAATTATGACGATTATTGTTGAAAATATCATGCCAATTGGGAGCTTTACTGGTGTGCGACTCGTAAATCATAAAAGACACATAAAAAAGTCCACGGTGGCATACAGACTGTCTTCTAAGGATGACCCACAGTAACCATTTGTATCTTTCAGAATTTGATAAAAATTTCATTCTTATCCAATAAAGTAGGTCATTTTAATTGGGCATTTAATTTAGACTAAAATATGCCTTGACATCATATCATTAAAATTAATAGTAGATATTACAGATTCAAAATTACGCGTAACAAAATAATTATCGTTGACAGCAACGCGGGCGCAGCGGTAGGAGTCAATGACCTTTCCTCGGTTATTAGGTATGTAATCCCGGTAGTACGTTAAAGTAAAAGCAGGGCCGGATTTAGGGGAGGGCAACCGGGGCGACAGCCCCGGGGCCTCCACAAACGGGGGGCCCCCACAATAGAGACTTCGGAGAAAAAAATCTTTCAAATTCCAACTAGTTAACACTAGTAAGCATCTTTTCCTTTGATATTTGTTTTGTTTTGCTCTTTCACCTTTACCTACAGCCTACAGTACTTTATACATACATGATTATTTGATTATATTAATCTTAAATAACAGAAAAAAAAATTCAACGAAATCATCAACGATTTTTCTGCGAAAAAAGCTCGAAATTTTAGGGTTAACGAATGGAACCTCCATTCGTTAACCCTAAAATTTAATTTCAGATAATTCTTGTTTCCGTTTATATTTATATGTACTTATTTGTTCAATACTAAGGGAATCTACTTGGTTCCACAATAAATTATTTATTGAAAATCTCGACTGAAAAAAATTTTTTTACTTTATTTGGAAAATAATTTGGGGCGAGGGGGCCTCCGCTCCTTTGTTGCCCCGAGGCCTCTGGACCTCTAAATCCGGCCCTGAGTAAAAGCTAGTTAAGGATAATTCATTAAGAAACTGGGGAAAAACCAAAAACGTAAGTGGAAACACTGCTGTGATGCTGTCAGTGTCACTATCAAATCCGAAATGTCACAATTGAATTGAATAATGAGACTTCAACTTCATAGTTTTCCTTTTCATTTTCTTACTTTTTATTTCAATCAACAAAAAAAGTATTTACTGTAATAGAAATAAGTATTTTCTGTGAAAGGTTTAGTTTTTAGTTTTTTTTTTATCATTGTGAGGCATAGTGAATTTAATTTAAATATTTTGTTTATCTCTAGATCTGTTTTTGTTTCCAATATTTATCATTGTTTGTTTGATGTTTGCCCGGCGACAATATTCATCAACAGGCATTTCAACAGGATCAACTGGTATATTATGTTTTGTTTATTTTTGTGGTTTTATCGTTTCCTGCATGGTCTAAAAAAGTATATTATTATACCATGGTTTCCTGTACATTATGTTCCATCACATTCGTCACCATGAGTCATGTTTAGAATAAACAATACTTACGTTTTAAATGTTTTTTTTATAACTATTATCTTATTATTTGCGCACAATATTCAATAAAAGTGGGGAAACCACTGTACAGTTATGCCCGGCGCTTTTTTATAGTAGCTATTTTTTTTTGGGTAGGATAGACCCTTTTTAGTGTATTTTTGAAAACCCCAAAGTGCGCAAAACCATAGCTGACGAGAAAAAAATCGCCAGTTTCTTTCGGTATTGGATAGTGGGAGTTTTAAGGGCGGGGAAGATCACGTGGCGGGTCTAAATTTGTTTCCAAACAATACCTAATAAGCGTAGTCGACGGAGCCCGCTTCGCGGGCTCCTATTTCTGAAAAAAAAAACCACGAAGAGGATGGCGGATCCTCTTCTAACGTAACCTGTCCGAGTCGGGTGCTCCCAAGTCTGGAGCTCGCTTCGCTCGCTCTTACATCCTAAGTTTTCTTACTATAAATTACGTAAAAAGTTCAATTTTTTTAAATATTCGGATTTTTTTTCTCAAAAACTAGGCGTTTGCGCAGTGTGAAATTTTGCGAAAGCTTTAACATAAAGATATCTATAACCAAAAAAAATTTGAAGTTTCGGACGCGCGGGCATAACTGTACAGTGGCGCCAAAGTGGGTCTGTTTATGTGTAATGTAAATTGATTTTAGAGTTTGTACCATTTACCTAATGTTTATCCTTATTTTTTATCGAAACAAGTTAAGTTAGTGATCAGAGGGAGTGCTTGGTCAGTGGGTAGCCTTAGGGGTGCTTAGAAGCAGTGGGATAAAAAAAAAAAAAAAAGTAAGATTGCTCATAACCGTGAGCACAGACTACAATATATTATAGGGTAATCGTGACTTTATATCACAAACCGATCATGAAAAGATCAGTTGTCTTTCCAAATCTTCATATCTGCCAAAATACTGGTATTCATCTGCATCTGGTTAGACTGGAACCCACCCCACCATAGTTGGGTTAAGGCTAGGCAGATGATGATGAATGTTCATATCCCTACTCCCGTGCTAATTTCAATCGCATTGTACACTTTTTGTTAGATTTTATTTTTATCTTTATTGTTTGATTTATTTTTATCTTTATTGTTTGGTTTTTTTTATCTGCTGTCTATATTGTGTGCTTTTTGGTCTGTGTTAAATAAATTAATTTTCTTTCTTTCTTTCTTCTTTCTTATATCTACCACATGATTGAAACTGTATCTACCAGAAACAAAAATATATTGTAGTCTCACCATATTTAGGTTTTATGATAAAGGATTTGGCCACTATCGATAATGGCGAAATAATAATGATAATCATCTTATCATCTATGGCACAACTGTATCTATTGATTGGTTTGCCTTTAGTTTTCACAATAGGACAAAAATTAATAACAAAACCACTGTTTAGTTTGTTATTCTTTTACAAACTTGTAGGAATAAACAATTATGAAAACTACAGAATTAGTTGTCAGTGACTTGTATACTAATGTCTTAAAAATAACTGTTTTGATAAAAAAAAAATGTTTGTGAACTAAAGAGCAATTTAAAGTAAATATTGTATATTATTTGATTACTTAATATTGTTTTAATACATAATCAAAATTGCTGTTTTTAATCTTGGTTGCTAGTAATTGTCTACCAAATGGAACGCAACAGACATATTATTTTTAAAACAGACCCCCCATTGAAACAAATTGGTGATCCATGCTTAGGACTATCCGCAACGTCGGTAGGCATCGGCCCTGTCGGACTCCTTCAGTTTCGCTGACAACTCTTTGAGGCGCGCGTGGAACACGACGCGCCGTCGACCCGGGCTCCTTATCGGACGGGGAGCTACCCATTCTCTCCGTCCGCAAGCCCGCGCCTACGGTGGCCGGAAATCGGCTATCGATTCCCGACGCCCGGGGCTTCTCCTACGCCGGCGGCTAGGGGCTTGAGGGAGCTACCTATGTCTCTGCCTCACGCGCCCCGCCTCCTCCTTCACGAGGTGATCCGTGGGCTGGACAGATGATGTGATCATTAACTTGGAATGGCCCATGCAAAATGCTGTTCTATCATCAGCACTTGTTTCTGTTTCCAGTTTTTATTTACATTTATTTTCGCTTATAACTTTCAATAGAAATTAGCTTTTGTTTATCACAAAACTCAATCTATATGTAAAACAAAATTAAATAAACAATCATATATTTTGTCTTACAGGACACCAATATGGAGGAAGAAATAGAAGAAGTTGAGATTGAGACCAGGCCACCAAGTGCGCGGCGTAACTTAACGCTGAGGAACAACGCGGCTAGGCAGGTCGCCGTCAACTTCATGCCGTCGAGGCAGCTGCCCTATAGTAAGTTAACTTTTTTTTGTATAAAGGGTGCTAAGGGTGTATATTTACATGAATATCTCGATAATAAAATGTTATTCAGCGCCATCTTTTAACAACATGGAAGTAATTTAATTTTTGGTACGGAATTATGTCAAAAGATGGCGTTGATAACTTACGATAGATCAGAACATTTATTTGAAGTAATGATTATATTTTCGTAGTCTACCTATTCATACCATCCTATGTGTATGAAACCAAAGGGAGAAACGAAAAATATATATATGTTAATTTTGAACTACACAGGAATGTCTAATAACAAGTATAAGCCTTACTGTACAAATACTAGCAACCAGCTCCTGCTTCGCACGGTTTGTTATGACTTAACAAAACATAGCGATTGCTTTATTAATTAAATATTAATGAATTATACACATAAAACCGCATCAAAATGCGTTAGGCACGTAGTTTGGAAGAACAACGCGGTCACACAGACACGAAAAGTGACTTTAGTAATTATATCGATTTTTATTTCGGAATTATTTAAACGTATTCAAAATTAAAGTCGCTTTTATGTATAGATTAGCCTTATAATCATACCACGTGCATCTCGCGGAATGAAGAAACAAAAAAAAAACTATTGCAAATTTTTTCTTTCTTCAATAACTGCCTAGCTTGCGCCTTGTTTAAAATACATACAAAAATATTATTTTTCCCTATTCAGTTACAGTCTACACGCCTTCTTTTTCATGAGGACAGCAGAGCTAGAGAGAGTTATCATTATTACTGGAGAGCACAATGGGCGTTTACTCAATTATCGTTTAATAACGGTTCATTACTCAGATATATGTTACAAACGATGATAATTGCTAACGACCGCTAATTATGATAAACGTCGCTCTCAACTGCAGTGTAACCTGCTGCACGTAATTACGAGAAAGACAAGCACTTACATGGGGATAAATCCTATCCAAAAACTTCAATCAATTAAAAACACTAAACCAATATTTAAAAATAATTATATTACCTACTACTTGTACGTAATGAACTGAGTTGAGGTCACGTACTCAAGCATAGTAAGGAAACCGATTCTATTTAGAAAACAATGTTGTTACCTACATATTTGAACAAAAAACTTTTTACCAAAAAAATTAAAACCGACTTCCAAAAAAAAACCACTACAAAGTGAAAAATAACTTTAATTTCGGAAGTCGGTGTCTTTGTTTTTTAATTTTCGTTTTTTGCCACCGACCTTTTTGGAAGTCGGTTAAAAAGTTAAGTAGGTGTGGTTTTTCCTTGTATTCCATTCAGTAGAAACGATACGCTTGATACCCATACACTAATCTCGTAAACAAACGGATAGATGACGACGAAACACTTGAAGGGACGTGTTGAAACAATGCACACGTTACACTGCAGTTAACAGACACCTTTGTCAGGACTCAATAATTAGCTCTATTTCATAGTGTTTATTATACACAGAGCAGTCAGTTTTACCTTATGCCTTGTACTACATTATACATTCATGATAGACACTAGTTTACATTGAAAAATAATATTATTTTAGTGGTTTATTATGCGTATTTTATTTACATGCTGAGGTGTCGAAGTGAAGTGTCTTTGTGTTGTTTAAATGATGTGCTACAAGTGAATTACAATGTCGGTGATAGCTGACGATATTGAAGTTCTAGAGCTTAGTGCTGTTAGAAAACGAGGTATTTTTAATGTTTATCTGTATAATCTGTAAGTACATATAATGTAATGTTGAAATTCAAAAGTCATTTATTCAAACTAGGCTGACAATCAGCACATTTCTAGCGTCAAAATTACATAAGACAGCCCCCCAACCCAAAAACGCCCGCCCTTCACCATTTGGTGTACAATATAATAGAATATTACGTAAACCATATGAATTACAGGTAGAAAGAATAACAATAGATATTCTTATATTTAAACAAATATGTTTTGTGATACAATACTAAGAAAAGTTCGATATGAGAAGTTTTGGCGCTTAACTCCAACGAATCTATAATGAAAGTTTTGGTCAATTTTATTGCAAAGGAGTTGAGTAGGGCCTGTGCAGATGATAAACTTATTGAGCGTTCGTGTCTGCGGTTCGCTGGATATACCTATGCGAAAAGCCAAGATGACAGTCTTTAAATGATACAAGTAATACTTACAGTTAGCTGCTCGTACGTCTGGAAAACGAGAGTAAATCACTAACGACTAAGGAGTATACTAGACACTAAGTTAGTAAAAAGTTAATATTATAATTGGCACGCCGTTCGCTTATCCCACTTATGGCTATGGCGTGAACATACACAAGTTAGAAAGAGTTTCAACCGATTTAAACGTAAGTTAATATTGACATTCTGTATAGACTGGAATGTTAAACCTTCACTACTTATTATTAAATTAACAATAACTAGTTCTACCTCATGTGTGCCATTCATCCAATAATATGCATTTAGAACCAATCGGCCGATATTATTTAGCTCCTACACTAACAAGTAAAATAATAATATGTTCTTAATCAAGGAAAAAAGGTTTATTTAATTTTTAAAACATGTATTTTTACCTTATTACCAATTGTATCTAGGTTGTGATCATTTCTATTTTCCTGTTTTTTATGCAATGGTACATGATAAGTACGTACCTTCGTATACTCCATACTGTAATGTTATAAAAGCGAAAGTAACCCTTTCACGCCTTAACGGCTGAACGGATATCGATGAAATTTAGCCCACAGGTAGACCATGAACTTTTTCTATTACCGGTAGAACTACCGGGATAAAAAGTACGTTCCCGTGGAATAATATGACATCCACGTGGGCGCACTGAAAAAAAAAATTGTTTATTTTAATAAACATCTTGTTTAAGGTGGAACTAGTCGCGGGCTCGAACTTAATGGTGGGCATGGCCAAAAACCACGCTGTCTCACCTGGCATCGTGTCTGACAGAGATAGTATCAGTGATGAGCAGTTAGAAGCTGGTCTACATGGACAACGTATAGTTCGCACGCACAGAAACACCGTACCGACCAATTTTAGTAAAACGAGCGCGTCAAAAATTACGAAAAGGCCTTTGGAAAAAAGGTTTTTCTGAAAAAACCACTGCCTAAATCAATTACAAATAAAATTTATTGAAATCTTCGATAATTTTTCTGTGTCGGTACGGATTTTGTTTTCGAGATTTCACACTTCTTGTATTACTTATTTACGCCCAAAGTTGCGTTAAAATTAGCAAGAAAAACGAATCCTTGTTGGCTTATAACTTTTTAATGGCTTTTTATTTTACTATTCTGCTTCCGTACAGACAAAATTAATAATGAGACCTAACGATATCATGTTAAACTTTGAATGTACAATGTCAAACAGTGGAGTAAAACCCCTCCGAAGTTTGTATGGAAAAAATATCAAATTGTTTCACCTTAATGTGATCACACATCTTGACTCCATACGAGCCTAACAAGATCTTGACTTCTGAAGCTATGACAACTTTGTTAAATTATCATAGTTCCGTCTACTAAGTAATGCATTGGTTTAATTACGGGTAGTTGTTTAATTTAGCTCAAATGTTGGCCAGTTTAACAATGAAACATTGTCACATTAACACACTAAACTTGTAGATTCAACTAAGATCTTGCACGATACGTCTGTGAAACGTTATTAGATCAATGAAATTCTTATGTTGTTTCAACTAAGATCTTGCACCAAATAACTGTGCTATCCTGATTAATGCAACTAACCTCGTATTCAACGTAAACATGAACCGTTGTCATATGAACTACTTCTATTTGTCAATCTAAGTCAGTATCTTTTGCACAAATCAACAAAGTAACTTTATTGTAATAATTATGGTTGAGAACCTACTTTTTTATAATGACGAACATCTTTGTGGTAAATTGTTACACTAAATTAAAAAAATCCGCGCAGGAGCGCTAAAATTAAATATAGATTTATGGCAAATATTAAGCTTAAATCAAAATGTTTTCTTGTATGCTTATCATGAAAACTTTTTGAGGAAACCTTAATATTTGCTATAAACCATCAATTAATTTCAGCATCCCCTACGCAGATATTTTTAATAACATAGCGTGACGATCCACATCAAGTTAACCCTCTAGACCTTGTATAAAAAATATGAAACATGAAAATAGGTATTAAATGGTATAGCAATCAAACAACAATATTTGATTTTTAATTTATTTATGCAGAACACATTACACAAAATACTTACATTCAATATAATTTACATCTTATAGAATAACATACTTTTCCATTGCTCAGAATATTTATATTGCACGTTACGACAAAAAGTTATGAAATTTTACATTTTCCTTTGCTTCTAGTTGCAAATAAGCAAAAATAAAAAAATAAACACATCGAAATTCTAATGTTTGCAATAATAATTGTCCCATTAGAATCCAGACTATTTGAATTATACAAAAAAACTTATTAAAAGTTGAACACAGCATACTAAACAAGTCACCATGATAAATAACAAATTATGTACGCAGCTGGGCTACACATCAAGCTATACATTTCCAGTTTATGGTGATCTCGCATTGTAAACGATATCCCTGCAATGCGAGGTCAGCTTAAACTGGAAATGTATAGCTTGATGTGTAGCCGTCTGTACATGTACAATAAAACTTTATGAAGTTATTAAAAATAGAATTAGCTCAACCAGATACCTAATTATTATTAACCAGTCTTAATATAGTCTGCAATATCGAAACCTAACAATAACAATAATAAAATATTTAAAAAAATTAAATTAAGAGTTACAAGCTTTTTTTATCAGATATCTTTTAATCTTTTAATGACTCACCAATAATTATGTAAGGCTGTGATGTTGCCTCTTTATTCTGTAATGTTTTTAGCCGAAGTTCAATAGACTGACCGATTTCAGCGTCAGATCACATCAGATCTTAAATGTTTGATGAACGCATACCGCGTTTCTGCCTTATATGATTTACAGCCGCAGCTAGGCTCGGACTTTTTTTTGTTTTTTCTTCTGTTTAATTGCCAAAAATGCTGCAAGATTTTTATCTTCTTCTTTAGGTGCTGAAATAAAAGAATAATTATATAGACCATTCGTTTTTCAGATAGTTCAAGTTTTGAAAGAGTCACATTAAAATAGGTACAAAGGCTTCAAAGGGAAGCCTCCAATCCGCAACTGGTTAGCATGGGGGACAAGCAGCTCAAGCCCTCTGCGAGAAGGCCTATGCCCTGTATGCCCAGCTATGGGATGTGTATAGGCTAAAATTTAGCCGCTAAATGAATGAAGAAAAATATACTTACAATCAGCTAGAGAGATTAGATCCTGGCCAAATGCAAATTTTTGATTTTCTATTTCTTAATAATTCCAATATTTAAATTTTTGCAATAAACAAACAAATTATGTGTTTGGTCTCCATAGGCCGCCTCAAAGTCAATGTTCAACTAAAAAACACAAAACAGAACACAATATAATTATTAACATTAAATTGACAAAATATAGCTCAAATTACATGTATATAAAATATAATATTGGGGCAAGCCTTACCAGAGTATAAACTTGCGGTTTATTTCTATTAGCACTGGGTATTTGTTCGTATAAGATTCCAAAGTCTAGTCATTATTATTGTTGTGAAGACGCATTATTCGATATTTGAATGTGTTTTTCCATTTTATTTCCGTCAGCCTCGCAAGTTTCTGATGAATTTCGAAGCCACTGTAAATCAACTTCAACATTTTCATCCAGTGTGTTGCTTTGTTGCTATTTAGGAGATGGTGAAGGTGAGGGTGCAGGGCTTTCCTCTCTGTTTCTGTTTCCTTTAGTTGACAGAACTCCTAACCGCTGTAGCTGTAAAAAAACAGTAAGTTTGTGAGTGCTACTAAGTGTTCAAAATCAATGGTGCAGGCTGCAAATTTCCTGTACCTACTGACAAATAGCATTCATAGTATACCTACCTAGGTATTATGGTTACCTACTGTATGTTTTATCTTACCTGCAAATTTTGGGATGAGATCGGGCAGCTTCCATGTCTTTAATAATTCGACCACTTCTTCCATGTGTTCCATTGTGTATAAAGCACTCGCCAGTATTTAAATAGGTATGTAAATACCTAGTTAATTCACTTATATTGGCACCGACCCTAGGCGTGTGGCTTCGCGTATACACCTGTGCAGTTCTTGGAACATAAGACACGCCGGTCAACCTGCACGCCTGCACAGATAGCCATAAGGACCACAGCGTGTTTATCCTAGTCCTAAATAATTATTATCGTACGCATTTTGAGTTTTGACACCAGTATTACAATAGCGGTGATAGCGCTCTGTGTTTTGACAAGTTGAGTCGACCGGCGCGCGAAGACCGCGAAGTTAGTTTACTCTACGAGTATGAGCAAGTGGGGGTTGGAAAAGCGCGGGGAGCGTTGCGTTTTGTTGTCATTACAAAGAGATATTAGATGTGACCACTGATCTTGTTTTATTTAACTAAGCAGGCTATTTAATCAAACATGTTCGTTGTTAAAAACTATGATTTATATGATTTAATGCTAACAAGTTGCTTGTTACCATGAACTTAAATTATTTTTTGATGTAAAAATGTTTTGAAGTAAAATCAAACGTGCTATGTTTGATGTAACAAAGACTGTTGAATAAACTGTGCATGTGCTTATTTGTTGATATAAATAAAATGAATTTGTTCTGGCAACTATGGTATCTTGTATAATGTGAACAGATTATTCATTATTCCAAGCATTTTAATCCCAACTAAGAGAAAATGTATCTTAGTTAGTCTGCATTTTTTTCAGTGCGATATCGCGGGCAAAAGTACTACTTATTATTTATTCTGTGCTAATATATCTAAAACCAGTTATAATTACTGTTGTATATCTAATTGGTAACAGAGATAGTTATAACTACTACGTTAACATACACACATCAAAAGAGTCTAGGGATCAAGCATTTTTATGCGGATTTCTTGAGATTGAGATGTGGCTTTGTAATAAATTTATGATTTTATAAATTTATATGGATCCTTTTTGGTGCATTTCATAATTTGAATCAGGAACTGTGAATCAAATTCGAGTAAAAGATGAAAATCAGCTGTCAATATTTTCCCTATAAAAACATACAACGCATTGAAGACATTATTAGTGCTACTGTTTCCCTACTACTGATTAAAACCAACGTTATTATGGAGCAGCGACGTCATTTAAGCAGGGAAGAAATGCTCAGAGCCGTGGGAATGATAGAAGCTGGTTCCCGGCAACGTACTGTGGCTTTAGCTCTGAATACAAGTCAGAGTGTTATCAGTCGACTTTGGACACGTTACCGAAGCACTGGTACCGTGGCTGAGCGCCATGGAGGACGGTATCGCTGCACCACACGGAGACAAGACCGATACATTCAAATCTTAGCTCGAAGAGCTCCAACAATAACCGCCATGATGTTAGCCGTGAGGCTTCATCACTCTTCAGGGAACTTAATTAGCGACCAAACAGTCAGAAACCGCTTGCATGAAGTGAACCTTCATTCCCGAAGACCGCTACGGGTACCACCTATAGCAATGCACAATCGTAGGATTCGATATCAATGGGCTCTTGAACACAGAAATTGGGCAGAAGAACAATGGCGTTTCGTGTGCTTTTCTGATGAGTCTCGTTTTGGTATGAGACCGGATACAAGACGTATACGACACTGGAGAACCCCTGGACGCCAACAGCGATTAAAATCCTGCCAGGAAGTCCATCCTTATAGTGGTGGAACCATCATGGTATGGGCGGGTATTTGGATCGGCGGAAGAACTGAGTTGATTTGGATTAGAGGCAACCTCAACGCTCAAATTTATGCTGAGACGATTGTATCAGACGTCATCGTTCCTCTACAAGTGCAAATCGGTCCCTTATTTCAGTTAATGCATGATAATGCACGACCGCACACCGCAAGAGTTGTAAGACAGACTCTCGCCGCAGCTAACATCAATGTCCTGCCCTGGCCTGCTCAGTCGCCAGACTTGAACCCGATTGAGCATGCATGGGATATGCTACAGAGAAGAGCTCTGCCGAATATGGAGGGTATCCAGTCGCAAGAAGACTTTTTTTTGTTGTTGCAACGAACATGGGCGGCCATTCCACAGCGTGATTTGGATGAACTCATTTTGAGTATGCCAAACCGATGTTCTTGTGTTGTTAGTGTTCGCGGTAGAAACACGGATTATTAATTGTTTAAGTTACCCAATAAAATTTTAAAGAAAACTGTTATTTCAGTCTTTTTTTCGAACTTTAATGTTAGTGGTTCAAATGTCAAAAATCCCTTTATTAGGAAAATGGCAAATTTCTTTATTAATGCAAAGGTGACTTGGTTTATCGTTACTGTGACAAACGAAAACACTTTATTTGATGAATCCTTAAAGAAAATTTTAATTAATATCAATCAGGAGAAAAGTTATTGCAAAAATATATGTTGATCCCTAGACACTTTTGATGTGTGTAGTTAAGGGCCGGCGGACGTTGAATTAGGTAACTGCGACCTTTACTGACGTCACGAGGTCTATTCAACGTAAAACACGTAGGGCAGCATCGCATTCCGTTGGTATACATCACACAATGGTTCGAATGTAGCGACAGAATGACTAAAACAATTGTATTGCACATTAATTATTCGTAAAAAAGGGCTTTCTTTAATGCTGTTATCTGTTCATCATCCAAAGGCCCCGTTGCGAGAAGGACGCCAGTTGTGTATTGTCCAAATATCGGAACATGCTCCTGTCAGGCTTTTTGTTTTTGCTTCAAGGGCATGATCAGAAAGCAACACTCCTGGAAAAGAAGCGGTACCGTATTCTATACCCTGTCTCCATTACCAGGTATTAAAGAATAGAATATTCTTTATTATGCACACCATATAAATTCCAGATATGGTGATGTTATATAGATCTTTGGATGGATGAACAGAAGGAGAGAGGATAAATAAATGATTATTATGTAAATAAATAAATCAATCAATCAAGAGCAGTGGTGGCCCAGTGGTAACGGCCCCGACTTACGAGTTGTAGGTCGTGGGTTGGAACCCCAGCAGGCGTTTTACTTTGTGTAAATAATTTCATCACCACTGCTCTCAAAACGGTGAAGGAGAACATCGTGAGGAAACCGGCATGTCTTAGAACCAAAAATTCGAAGACATGTGACATCTACCAACCCGCACTGGGCCCACGTGGTGGCATACGGCCCACTCCCTCTCACAGAAAGGAGGCCTGTGTCCCAGCAGTGGGAACATTAATAGGCTGATTATTTATATGTTTATTTTGAGGAGGTAAATTAAAATAACAGAGAATTACAGAAGACTGATATTTTACATCAGGAGCTCGTGGCTAAGGCATAACAGCCGCACGGATCGATCCATCAGGTTAAGCTACGCTTGCCAAGGTTGGTCAGTGGATGGGTGAGATGTCACCATCTACCAACCCGCACTGGGCCCGCGTGGTAGATTACAGCCTACTCCCTCTCACAGAGAAGAGGCCTGTGTCCCAGCAGTGGGAACATTAATAGGCTGATGATGATGATGATGTAATAAATAAATCAGCATCTGCCCACTATTTTGAGGTCGGTTTCAGCTTAACCAGATGCAGCTGACTACTAAGTATTTTACAAGGAACGACTGCCTACCTAATCTCCAGAACTCAGTTACTTGGTATCATGATATCCCCTAGTTGATAAAACTGATAGTCAAGCTTTGGCTTTATTTAATTAAAGAAATATATACTCTATTTCACCAGACACTTTAAGACTCCGTCGCAACAACTCCGAACACAATGCTTTATTGGAAGAAGTGGACGCCGCGGAGGCCGACACTCCAGATTCTGCTGACAAACAGGCAGATATCATTGTGCGGGAGATGGAACAGCACAAACGACTGATGGAGGACGATCCTGAGGCTGAGGAGTTGAGGAGGTGGGTTTAAATTTAGTACTTAATAATCGTGTCCAAGTTTCTAATAACATTGAGTCATTGCAGAAAGACCCACGAACATGCCGCGTGATCTCCATTTGAGCCCAAAAGTAGACGTGCTTATCCAAAACATACAGTTGATGATAATATATGTATATATTTCTGGGATGAAAACTCTCATGTGAAAAAGAAAGAAAGAAAATACATTTATTTTGCACATAATAAAATAATACAGCAAAAAAAGAAATTAAGTGCGATGTAAGAAATTAGCAGGGGAGTGTGCCTCACGGCTGCGCCAAAAAGGCCCAGTTCAGCAAAAATACTAAACGACTATAAGTGCCTGACGCTGGTTTTCACTGGACCTAAGCCTCTACGTATTAAGTGGTCGATCCAATCGGTTCAGGAACTTGCTGCAAAAAAGCACCAAAAATCTAGCAATCTACCAAAAAAGAGTCTGCCACCAAACCTGTCTTACCTTCCAGAGAGGCACTAAGAGATCTTCCACAAGGTCTGACGATGAAGAGGAACGTTCGCGCCAAACTATCTGCGTCAGTCAGCCTCAGGTCAAAAAGAAGACCGATCTCAATGTGGAAGCGAATGAAGTATCGAATTGGTTTTGCTTGGAAAAGGGTGAGTAGCTGTTAAAATATGAAAATAATAAATACATATTAGAAACAACCCAAATAAAGTTAAGGCAGTGTATAGAGTGCCACCGGTGGCACTCTATCCTTATCGGATAAAGTGCCACTACAGGCACCCTAGTAACACCGCCTCGGCCCGGCCAAAGTGCCGCAAGCATTGGATTGTCATTGTCACTGTCACTAAGTCACGTCACTTGGTATTTTGTTTGATTGTCGAGGTTAGATCGCTGTAAAACACCACATTCCCAAAACATTACATTCTCTTGTGCCTAAACGGACCCTGGCACTTCGCCGGCCGCTACCGCGGCACCGCTCGCTACGCTCGCTCGGCTCGTTCGTTGTGTGGTCACAGTTCTAACCTAACCTAACCTAAATAACAAGTGACAGTGACAATGCAACCTTCACGGCACCCTAGCCGGGCCGAGGCAGCGACACTAGAGTGCCACAGAATACTCGCGGCACTCTATACACTTCTTAAAGTTAAAGACTTAAGTTTTTTAAAACTTCCTCTTTCCTACTATTTTGCTGTGCCCGATAGGGTCCATAATGATCTTATATTTTTGAAGTGAAAACTTCTTTAGGCGCATTGAGCACTTTTTGGGTGACAAAAATCGTCACCGAACGTCATCGTCACCGCACGCTTCCCATGATTAAATTTCGTGGTGACAGCGCACTGTGTATTTTTCGTTCTTGTACTGACAGCAAGCCACATAAATTCCTAACATTTTCGTTAGATGGCGTTAGTTTTCACTTCTATCGGCAGTCCCCAAAGACTGCCCTGCATGTTTTTTTGTTTTTCTGTTCCTAGTAGTATACAATAAATGATTGAGTGTTATTCACAGATAATTCTTCCCAAATAAATTCTTTAAATTATGGTGGAAAACGCATCATAATACGTTGTGTAGTTTAGAAGAATTAAGTGGTCTCATAGTTGAGGAGGCCTATGCCAAAGGCATTTCGAATTGCGGGACATCTAATCACTTTCTTTTGGATCAAATGCTTCTTGCTAGCAAACGATGTACACGGAATTAAACGGCTTTAATATTTTTATAAGTGGTCACACCGGTCACACAGACATACACGAAAAAAGATTTTAATTTATAATATGTATAGATTCATTTCTTTCCTCTAGCTCCGAGACCGCTGCCGCGACGTAGTCTTCTCCTTCGAGTTCTGGTACGAGCCCATCCGTCAGATCGAAGGTCACTTCGGTTCGGCGGTAGGCTCCTACTTCTACTTCCTCCGCTGGCTGTTCGCAATCGACCTGCTTCTGGCGATGCTGGTCATCGCCTTTGTGGTCATACCTCAGGCGCTTCATGATGAGGTGAAGGCTGATGGGGTCCAGTTGAGTGCCCTGGATTTTATTACGGGAATGGTAAGCATTTGATGGATATATTTAATTGATTAAGTTATAGCTATTAAGAAATCTAAATGACGGATCACAATCCTCCGCACTGAGGTACCGAGTATAAACAATGAATTACAACAGCTATGGAATTCTCCAAAATAGCACGGTAGTCAAAATGTTTATGGTCAGTAAGTTAAAGTGGCATTGGTCTGCCGAGCCAATCAGCAAACGTAAGATGGGCTGGATGTGTAAGGATGGTGACGGTTGTGATGTAAAAAGAGGTCTAACCCGGGTCTCCCTTGTTTCATCTAAAAGAAATTAACAAATTATCACTTCCCAAACAATTTTCTGCATAATTTCATTTGCCAAATTATTACTTAGCAAATAAACTCTTCACAAATAATTGTAACGCAAACCTAATGTTTGGCAAGTGAACGTTTAAACAATAACTTGCTTACCAACTAGTACTTTTACCAATTTTAATTTAGTCAAATATTTCAGTTGGTATAACATATTTTACGCAAAATAAAATAAGCCAAATACTTAATTTCGCTAGTTTTCAATTTACGAAATAAATTCGATACGATGTGGGTGTAGTAGGGTGGGGAAACACCATGGGACACCTTACGGGCATTGTCCTTGTCCTTGATGTTATTGACCTAGATGTCAAGGTCAAAATTCTGAAAGTCAAGATCCGCGATTCTCAGGAGCAGTAACAGGTCAATATCATGATTTGCTTGCTTCAAGCATGCAGCATGCAAGCAGGCATGCAGCGTGCAAGCAGGCATGCAGCATGCAAGCAGGCAAGCAGCATGCAAATAAACATGCAAGCAGGCATGCAACATGCAGCAAGCATTGTTTCTGTCACGGCTCCGGCGCTGCGGGGTTTGGACGGCTCCACGCGAGCTTATCGTCGCAGATGGTTTTAACGCTCACCACCGCAGCTTCGGCTTGCTGACCGACTTCGCCGGCCAGCCTCAGCCGCGGCGGCGGGCCTTCAAACCACCTGCTCCTCAGCTCGCGGGCCGCCTCGCCCCTCCGCGCCTACGCGGGTTTAAATTACACTCTAGGGGTGGGGCAGACAAGACTACGTGGAGTTGGTTTTGCAGCGATTCGTTTCTGTGTATTTGTTTTACGACAAACAGTTGGTCGGAGACAAAAATTACCAAGACCCTTTTAACCTTACATAAACTTACAAAGAAGTACGCAAATAACATCGCATATAAATGATTATATTAAAATAAAAGCGCATTTTTTAATTATATAATTACCAAAAAATCTTAATTTTGTCTTTATATTTTTTGTCATAACTAATCAATTGACTAAATGTTTATTGTCTAAAGATAGTTTGCTGTAATAAATGCCTTAATGACATTATCCTTGGTAATAGTCTGCCAAGTAAAAATTTGACCAAATGAAAATGTGCGTACTAAAATCATTCCAAATTTTGCATTGGTATAAAAAAAGGTTGCTAAAATTTGTTTGGATAATGAAAATTTGTCAAAATCCTTTAGGCAAAACGGGGGGATCCCGTCTAACCCAAACAGGTTTTCTTCTTTAAATGTCCCTATGATTTTTAGCATGGGTGTACCCACGGTGGGACAAGGTGGGGTATCTGCCCCGCCCTGGTCCCTGACTCGAAATTAATAATTTAGGTGTAACAAAATTAATAATTCATTTGGAAAATTTGAATATTTCTTTAGCTTTATCGAGAGAAATTCCTAGTACTTATTATAGAGTTTATTTACTTCTGCCCTACCCCTACAAAAATGCTTGGTACGCCCATATTTTTTATTCTTTTACTAGCTAAACCTGTCACTCGAAGTTCGCAAATATTCACCCCACAAAATCTTCCGATTCCAGGGTGGTCTAACGAACTCGCTTCTCTTCTACGGACACTACCACGAGGGCGACCTAGTCACGCCAACGGCACTAACGTACAATATGGCGTTCGCTTACTTCTTCACCATGGTCTGTCTGTATGTTATGTTCTTTGGAGTGCTATGTTATCGGTGAGTTTGAGCAATCTGATTGTTTATTTGTATACATGTACAATTTATAATTTCCACAGGTGTTTAGTAGGACATAAAAACAGTTTAGTATACACGGCTACACATCAAGCTATACATTTACAGTTTCTGCTGATCTCGCATTGTATAGGATTTCCGTATAATGCGATTTATACTGGAAATGTATAGCTTGATGTGTAACCGTGTGTACAGGCATTGTAATTGTTTTTCTATTGATTTGATTGACTTGTATCTGCCAGTAATAGGGTGTTATACACCAAGTTCGGCCACATTTGCGTGTAGAATTCTTGTTCTTCTTTAGAAGTCACATATTTACCCCTTTTTCGATTAGAACGCGTTATCTCCGTTTTTACAAGACTATGGCAAAGCCAAACTAGGATTATGTTTTTTAGTCTATATTTCCATCGACTGGATAGACCAGTCATAGTAGTTCTATAAATAACGTCCTTACTTCGATGTTTTCAGGACAGCATACTCGTATCGTCTGAATTTCATAGAGACTTCAGGTGGTCTGAGCCATGTGTTTGCAAACAAAGTGTTCTGTGGGTGGGACTTCGGCGTTGTGACGCAGGAAGCAGCCAAACTTAATGCTAACAGCCTTTACAACGAATTTAAGGTAAGAAAAACGAATCTGTAAGATATATTATTCGACGTATTGGGTAACTGGACTAACTGGCGACTTGAGGGCGACCACTGGTAGGGTCTAGATGTAGTAAAAGACTCAAATGTGATCTTGGCACCAGCCAACTTGTTATGCGGTAACACTTTTTCTGGTCATTCTTTCAACCATTCTTGTATCCTTCTTTCCAGGAGCTTCTAAATGAACAGAACCGCAAGAACACCGCCACATCCTGCCTCAAAAAAGTGGCCCAGTATGGGACCAACGTGATCATCAGTGTATTCGTGCTGGCTCTCATAGTGGGCATAGAGTGCGGCCTGTGGCTCCTGCTGGGCTGGCACACGGGCCTGGCGCACTGGGAGCTGTGCGTGTCTGTGGTGGTGACGGCGTGCGTCACGGTGTGCCCGCTCGTGTTGCATGTAGTTGTCAAGTGAGTGGTATATTGTACATAGAGTGCGGCCTGTGGCTCCTGCTGGGCTGGCACACGGGCCTGGCGCACTGGGAGCTGTGCGTGTCTGTGGTGGTGACGGCGTGCGTCACGGTGTGCCCGCTCGTGTTGCATGTAGTTGTCAAGTGAGTGGTATATTGTACATAGAGTGCGGCCTGTGGCTCCTGCTGGGCTGGCACACGGGCCTGGCGCACTGGGAGCTGTGCGTGTCTGTGGTGGTGACGGCGTGCGTCACGGTGTGCCCGCTCGTGTTGCATGTAGTTGTCAAGTGAGTGGTATATTGTACATAGAGTGCGGCCTGTGGCTCCTGCTAGGCTGGCACACGGGCCTGGCGCACTGGGAGCTGTGCGTGTCTGTGGTGGTGACGGCGTGCGTCACGGTGTGCCCGCTCGTGTTGCATGTAGTTGTCAAGTGAGTGGTATATTGTACATAGAGTGCGGCCTGTGGCTCCTGCTAGGCTGGCACACGGGCCTGGCGCACTGGGAGCTGTGCGTGTCTGTGGTGGTGACGGCGTGCGTCACGGTGTGCCCGCTCGTGTTGCATGTAGTTGTCAAGTGAGTGGTATATTGTACATAGAGTGCGGCCTGTGGCTCCTGCTGGGCTGGCACACGGGCCTGGCGCACTGGGAGCTGTGCGTGTCTGTGGTGGTGACGGCGTGCGTCACGGTGTGCCCGCTCGTGTTGCATGTAGTTGTCAAGTGAGTGGTATATTGTACATAGAGTGCGGCCTGTGGCTCCTGCTGGGCTGGCACACGGGCCTGGCGCACTGGGAGCTGTGCGTGTCTGTGGTGGTGACGGCGTGCGTCACGGTGTGCCCGCTCGTGTTGCATGTAGTTGTCAAGTGAGTGGTATATTGTACATAGAGTGCGGCCTGTGGCTCCTGCTGGGCTGGCACACGGGCCTGGCGCACTGGGAGCTGTGCGTGTCTGTGGTGGTGACGGCGTGCGTCACGGTGTGCCCGCTCGTGTTGCATGTAGTTGTCAAGTGAGTGGTATATTGTACATAGAGTGCGGCCTGTGGCTCCTGCTGGGCTGGCACACGGGCCTGGCGCACTGGGAGCTGTGCGTGTCTGTGGTGGTGACGGCGTGCGTCACGGTGTGCCCGCTCGTGTTGCATGTAGTTGTCAAGTGAGTGGTATATTGTACATAGAGTGCGGCCTGTGGCTCCTGCTGGGCTGGCACACAGGCCTGGCGCACTGGGAGCTGTGCGTGTCTGTGGTGGTGACGGCGTGCGTCACGGTGTGCCCGCTCGTGTTGCATGTAGTTGTCAAGTGAGTGGTATATTGTACATAGAGTGCGGCCTGTGGCTCCTGCTGGGCTGGCACACAGGCCTGGCGCACTGGGAGCTGTGCGTGTCTGTGGTGGTGACGGCGTGCGTCACGGTGTGCCCGCTCGTGTTGCATGTAGTTGTCAAGTGAGTGGTATATTGTACATAGAGTGCGGCCTGTGGCTCCTGCTGGGCTGGCACACGGGCCTGGCGCACTGGGAGCTGTGCGTGTCTGTGGTGGTGACGGCGTGCGTCACGGTGTGCCCGCTCGTGTTGCATGTAGTTGTCAAGTGAGTGGTATATTGTACATAGAGTGCGGCCTGTGGCTCCTGCTGGGCTGGCACACGGGCCTGGCGCACTGGGAGCTGTGCGTGTCTGTGGTGGTGACGGCGTGCGTCACGGTGTGCCCGCTCGTGTTGCATGTAGTTGTCAAGTGAGTGGTATATTGTACATAGAGTGCGGCCTGTGGCTCCTGCTGGGCTGGCACACGGGCCTGGCGCACTGGGAGCTGTGCGTGTCTGTGGTGGTGACGGCGTGCGTCACGGTGTGCCCGCTCGTGTTGCATGTAGTTGTCAAGTGAGTGGTATATTGTACATAGAGTGCGGCCTGTGGCTCCTGCTGGGCTGGCACACGGGCCTGGCGCACTGGGAGCTGTGCATGTCTGTGGTGGTGACGGCGTGCGTCACGGTGTGCCCGCTCGTGTTGCATGTAGTTGTCAAGTGAGTGGTATATTGTACATAGAGTGCGGCCTGTGGCTCCTGCTGGGCTGGCACACGGGCCTGGCGCACTGGGAGCTGTGCGTGTCTGTGGTGGTGACGGCGTGCGTCACGGTGTGCCCGCTCGTGTTGCATGTAGTTGTCAAGTGAGTGGTATATTGTACATAGAGTGCGGCCTGTGGCTCCTGCTGGGCTGGCACACGGGCCTGGCGCACTGGGAGCTGTGCGTGTCTGTGGTGGTGACGGCGTGCGTCACGGTGTGCCCGCTCGTGTTGCATGTAGTTGTCAAGTGAGTGGTATATTGTACATAGAGTGCGGCCTGTGGCTCCTGCTAGGCTGGCACACGGGCCTGGCGCACTGGGAGCTGTGCGTGTCTGTGGTGGTGACGGCGTGCGTCACGGTGTGCCCGCTCGTGTTGCATGTAGTTGTCAAGTGAGTGGTATATTGTACATAGAGTGCGGCCTGTGGCTCCTGCTGGGCTGGCACACGGGCCTGGCGCACTGGGAGCTGTGCGTGTCTGTGGTGGTGACGGCGTGCGTCACGGTGTGCCCGCTCGTGTTGCATGTAGTTGTCAAGTGAGTGGTATATTGTACATAGAGTGCGGCCTGTGGCTCCTGCTAGGCTGGCACACGGGCCTGGCGCACTGGGAGCTGTGCGTGTCTGTGGTGGTGACGGCGTGCGTCACGGTGTGCCCGCTCGTGTTGCATGTAGTTGTCAAGTGAGTGGTATATTGTACATAGAGTGCGGCCTGTGGCTCCTGCTGGGCTGGCACACGGGCCTGGCGCACTGGGAGCTGTGCGTGTCTGTGGTGGTGACGGCGTGCGTCACGGTGTGCCCGCTCGTGTTGCATGTAGTTGTCAAGTGAGTGGTATATTGTACATAGAGTGCGGCCTGTGGCTCCTGCTGGGCTGGCACACGGGCCTGGCGCACTGGGAGCTGTGCGTGTCTGTGGTGGTGACGGCGTGCGTCACGGTGTGCCCGCTCGTGTTGCATGTAGTTGTCAAGTGAGTGGTATATTGTACATAGAGTGCGGCCTGTGGCTCCTGCTGGGCTGGCACACGGGCCTGGCGCACTGGGAGCTGTGCGTGTCTGTGGTGGTGACGGCGTGCGTCACGGTGTGCCCGCTCGTGTTGCATGTAGTTGTCAAGTGAGTGGTATATTGTACATAGAGTGCGGCCTGTGGCTCCTGCTGGGCTGGCACACGGGCCTGGCGCACTGGGAGCTGTGCGTGTCTGTGGTGGTGACGGCGTGCGTCACGGTGTGCCCGCTCGTGTTGCATGTAGTTGTCAAGTGAGTGGTATATTGTACATAGAGTGCGGCCTGTGGCTCTTGCTGGGCTGGCACACAGGCCTGGCGCACTGGGAGCTGTGCGTGTCTGTGGTGGTGACGGCGTGCGTCACGGTGTGCCCGCTCGTGTTGCATGTAGTTGTCAAGTGAGTGGTATATTGTACATAGAGTGCGGCCTGTGGCTCCTGCTGGGCTGGCACACAGGCCTGGCGCACTGGGAGCTGTGCGTGTCTGTGGTGGTGACGGCGTGCGTCACGGTGTGCCCGCTCGTGTTGCATGTAGTTGTCAAGTGAGTGGTATATTGTACATAGAGTGCGGCCTGTGGCTCCTGCTGGGCTGGCACACGGGCCTGGCGCACTGGGAGCTGTGCGTGTCTGTGGTGGTGACGGCGTGCGTCACGGTGTGCCCGCTCGTGTTGCATGTAGTTGTCAAGTGAGTGGTATATTGTACATAGAGTGCGGCCTGTGGCTCCTGCTGGGCTGGCACACGGGCCTGGCGCACTGGGAGCTGTGCGTGTCTGTGGTGGTGACGGCGTGCGTCACGGTGTGCCCGCTCGTGTTGCATGTAGTTGTCAAGTGAGTGGTATATTGTACATAGAGTGCGGCCTGTGGCTCCTGCTGGGCTGGCACACGGGCCTGGCGCACTGGGAGCTGTGCGTGTCTGTGGTGGTGACGGCGTGCGTCACGGTGTGCCCGCTCGTGTTGCATGTAGTTGTCAAGTGAGTGGTATATTGTACATAGAGTGCGGCCTGTGGCTCCTGCTGGGCTGGCACACGGGCCTGGCGCACTGGGAGCTGTGCGTGTCTGTGGTGGTGACGGCGTGCGTCACGGTGTGCCCGCTCGTGTTGCATGTAGTTGTCAAGTGAGTGGTATATTGTACATAGAGTGCGGCCTGTGGCTCCTGCTAGGCTGGCACACAGGCCTGGCGCACTGTGTAAAGAGAGGAAACAAGATTCAAATCATCTTATAAGTCTCAACAAAGCAAGTAATAAGGGGCTACTGGCTAAAACTATCACAATGTTTCTCCCAAGTGTGTTTTGGCCGGAGACTGGAATACCGGCGCGCTTTCGTCCAATCCCCCAGCCGCTCTGGTACTGCTGCCAGGAGACTGGTGCCACCCGTCCCGCGTGTGACCTCACTGTGTCAGATCATTATCTGTTCTCGCAACAGACTTCCTCAAATCAGCGCCCTAGTCCCGATGCCTATTGGCGCTTTTCCCGAAAGTATACAACCCCTATGATAATGCGCCCTCTGGCGACCACTGCGTCTGCTGTAAGTGGGGAGGGAGGTTCTTCTCTCTTACTCTCCTCCACTTCTCTTTAAGTATTTACCATCTTCCAACGTCTACTTTCCAGGTTAGAGTTCTACAACCCTCGTACGGCGTTGTACGTGACGTTGGCGCGGACGTGGTTATTGGACGTCGGCACTCTGATGCTGTTGCTCGTCTACTGGTCGCAGAAACACGGTGATGAGGTAAGTTGTATAAAAGGTTACCATTGTTATGTATATGAGTTAAATAGAAATTGTAAATAATTATGAAGTATTAATACACATACTATGAAACAGCATTATCACATTTTTAAAGCCGTATTGCCGCATCGCATGCCTAGCACAGTCCAAACAACTGTCAGTAAACGTAAAATAGTCAAATAAAAGCCATAATGTGTGACAACTGAATGCCCTCATCCCGATCAGTGCGCTTCTGTTCGCAATCATAATTGCAATGTTTTATTTCTAGTAACTATTTCACGATAAAGTAATACATAGCTAGACCGAGGTCGGTGTTCCGCGCCTTAAGAATGCGCGGCGAGCCGGAAGCAGCGTTGAAGAATGAGCGGCGGGCAGGACGACGCGTGCCGTGAGCGTTGTCGAATGAGCGGCCTGCACTGCCCCCCGTCTCGCCGCGCACATACCTAAGGCGCGGTACAGCGGTGTCGGTCAAACTATAGCATAAACTCACATTCAACTAAAATTATTCCAGAATGTGAGGTGACAACAGCTTCCACATATTTTGTTTTGCTTTCTCCATGTTGTAATATTATTATTCCAGTGTTGGGAAACGTCGTTCGGTCAGGAGGCGTACCGGTTGGTGTTGCTAGACTCCGCCATATCTTTGCTTGTGTTGCCACTCTTTGAGTTCACTAGAGGCTTAATTTATAAGTGAGTTTTTTGTTATTATTTTGTAAATATTTTTATTGATAAGTTTGGTTTTGTGTAAAAGAAATACTGTTTAATCTTTATTTATATTTTAACTTTTTAGTTTGCAATTTGAAGAGCAGTTGGTAAAGTTCGTCAGTCATAAACTTTGCATTTCTATTTACTGTTTATCATACATATTGGTTGATGACCTAATAAGCATCCAAGTGTAATGCAATTTATGAAATATCGTTTTAATTTTAGCATCAGGAATTTAAAGCAATCTGCTGCCGTTGTCAACAGTTTTATTCTGTTTTTACGCCCTAACAAACAATTATACATTTGTCCAATGTTTACAAACAACTTTTATCCACATACAAATCTTATCATTGTATAATCTTCAGCTGGAGCAAATCGGAGAGCGCCCCTGAGTTCAACATAGCCTACAACTCTCTGACCCTCATCTACAACCAAGCCGTGCTGTGGTTCGGGATGCTGTTCTGTCCACTGCTGGTGGTAGCTGTGACCCTAAAGCTGCTGCTTCTCTTCTACATCAAGAAGGAGTGCGCTTTGAGGGCCTGTCAGCCGGCTAGGAAGGTACTAGGAAGGGAATACCTTCAAGTTGATAAATATGTTTTGTCAAAGTACTCCCATTTCGGAGTCGACTCTTGATCCGCCAATTCATGATTGTTAGGGATATTTTACAAATTCAAATGACGTTTACATAATTTTGGTAAAAATTTGTTTTCGAGAATTATAGAGTAGACGCTCGCACGTAACATGTGAGAGATCGATGTATAAAAACTCATCTCAACGATCAGTCCGGGCCTACCAGATATGTCGTAATAGCCGATATGGAAGTCCTTTGACTCAGACGTCTCTGTGGTCCGATATACAGATGGTTCAATAGAGTTTTATGATCCTTATCCAGGATCGATTGGCGTCAAAAAAAGTTTTTGTGATAACTGCCGATGTTCTTGCTGACTGTTTTTTTTTTTCAGAATCTGTTAATGCTGATCTAAATGTTTCAAAAAGTTAAGGACAGTCTCGTAAGACCGTTTTCCTGTAGCTAGAACGGTTAAGGTAGCTACCCTTACTGCCCCATCTCAAAAATCCACCCTTTATAATGTGATAATTATATACTTTATAATATTAACAGGTATGGCGCGCCGCCCAGACACAGACAGTACTATACATGTTCGTCACACTGTCACTCTTTACCACGCTGTTCGGGGTTGGATCACTGTTCTTTAGGTAAGTCCTACGACTTACCCGACTTACTTGGTGACACTACTAACTGTCACCACTGGCTTTTGACAACCGAAGCTATTGCAATCATTCAATAGACCTTTTAAATGAAATCGTTAAGTGTGTCTTTTTAGTACATACAAAGTCAGTTCTGTTTGGAATTTCAAAATAACAGCTTTTTACTAAATGCATTTTTTTTTATTTGCTGCTTTTACCTCGATCTGATGGAAAACGATAGATGAGGTCTATGATGGATCGAGCGTGATATGAAAGTATATACGGTACATATAACAAAAAAACACTGTTGGTTTCGGCTAATCTCTGAAACGGCTGGACCGATTTTGACTGGACTTTCACTAAGGCTACTTTTATTTTTTTTTAAGAATTAGGCAGCAGCTAGTCTTAAATATTAACATAGTATACATATTATCATCATTTTCCTGCCCTTATCTTAATTTATTTGCGGTCAGCGCAACATGTCTGCTTTCAAAATGTCGCATTGATGTAAATAGTAATTAGTCGTCATCTCGGTAGTCACCCCCTTTCTATCCATATCATCTTTCACACAGTTCATCCATCGTTTCTTTGGTCTTCTCCTACTTTTATAGCCATCCCATAGATATAAGAAAGAAGAGCCATCCACATTAATACTCAAAACTTTCCTCACGACATTTTACGATTTGCTTTTGATTGAAGGTCTAAATAAAAACAGCCAACCCCTCACTGCTTCCTATTGTAATGACATCCTAGCTACAGTTACACTGCACGGCTGCACTGCACCCTTTAAATAAAACCTTTGTATTTGAAATCTTGTTTACTTCACCTTGTCTCAATAGATGGCGCTGTACATATACGTCACGTTTCTGAATCGCGATGTTAAGATTCTCCGCCGTTTGGTTGGGTGTGTTGGATCGACCGAATACAGTATCTCTGGTTTCCCTTCAAAACGTATAAATCTTTCGCCTTTTACTAAAGATTTCCGTGGAGGGGAACACTCAAATGAGTCTTATGCATTTTTGAAATACTCTGCTTCGGCAGAGTTTATAATTACCTGTGAAGTAGAGATGGGCTGAGTGATGATTTTTCTGTATCAATGACTACATGACAATGACAAAAAAATATCGATGACGGGAACAATGACAAAATCATCAATGATTTTTATTTGAGTAATGATCACGTCGGTCGCTTCAATAATGAGTGCTGAAATGATTGCGGAACGGCATTGTGAAATTATCATTAGTTATTTAGTAGGCATGGGTCGGTAATATTCCATTCATGCTTTTTCCAGGCTTAGGACTGGCAAAGACTGACAAAATAATAGTAGTTGAGTTATAAAAAAATCTATCATTCTGCTTTCATCCTCGTCTTATCAAAACAATGCTTTACGAAATACTAAATCTAAATGCTAGATTTTTACATTCGCCGCGTATTTCGCGCGCAAACTTAATCAACGCAAGGAAAGCATTCTTGTCATTCCGTGCGTTCAGCTTCCGGCATTTTTTCGAAACTCTTGTGATTGAGTTCTGTGACTATCGCCCCACCCCCGAGACGTCCCGTCCGAATCACCGAAGTTCACTTTCATTGTAATGATTTAAAAGCATTGATGATTTTGTCGTTGTCATTGCATGATGAAATGATTTTAAAATATCGATGATTTTCACATGTGACATGATATCGGTCTCATCTCTACTGTGAAGTGTGAAGTAGGAGGGAACGAATATTGAGGATCATAATATTATCGGTATCAGTTCACTTTTCCCTGTCTGGTCAAACTTAAAGATTGCTTCCTAGTTCCTAAACTACATGCCAGGTTGTTTGCCAATCATGTACAACACTGTTGCCTGCAATATCAATTTGTTCTTGATCACAATGTTGCACTGCTTTTGTTTCCCAATTAATACGGTCCCCGCAAGACAGAAACAAGTCTCCGAAATTTTTTTATCCTACTGCGACCACGGCGTAATCCATACTAATATTACAAACGCGAACTGTAAGGGTCGGGCCACACGTTCCGCGACGGAACGTTCGGTTGACTACGCTCCTAATGTTTTTCAAGTTACCTATGACACATCAGCCGAACGTTACGTCCATAGAAATATGACGCGACGGAGCGTTCCGCCGCGGAACGTTCGGCAGGTGTGGCGCTAGGCTTACCTTTTCACGCCTAACCGATCCACGAACCGAACCGCTCTGATCGTTATGAAATTCGCCACCCAATCCGGAAATCGTAACCAGGACCTCGTGCTAAGAAATAATTTCGACCTCTTGACTACCGAGGCAGTCGAGTCACTCTTTGGCCTCTACTAAGTAGTCTGAAATAATTTTCTATATTTTTTTCAGAACATCCTCCCACGCATGTGGTCCGTTTCGTGGCTACGAGTATGTGTACGGCGTGATGAGTGAAGGCGTGCTACAGCTGAAGGATCGCCACACTGCGCGCACCGTGCTGACCTTCATCGTCAGACCGGGAGTCATCGGATTCCTTATGCTGTTTCTGGGGTAATTATACAAGTCTGTTAAATAGTAGGATAGCTTTTTGTGCCGATAGTGATAGATGCTGCTAGCGGCACTCTTTACACTTCCAATATTTAAACAAATTGAAAAATTAAACGAAAAGCAGTGGTGGCCCGCGATTTTCAAGTTGTTGGTCGTAGGTTTTAGGTCGTCGGTGGGTTAGAACCCTGACAGGCGCTTTACTTAGTGTAAACTATGACATAGTTGACTTTTAGAGAGAGATAATGAAATAGCAGTGGTGATGACACCACTGCTCTCAAAACGGTGAAGGAAAACATCGTGAGGAAACCAGCACGTCCTAGAACCAAAAATTCGAAGACATGTGACATCTACCAACCCGCACTGGGCCCGCGTGGTGGACGTAGCCCACTCCCTCTCATAGAGAGGAGGCCTGTGTCCCAGCAGTGGGAACGTCACAGGCTGATTATGCAGGACTTCTATCACAGTTCATTGTAGTAAGTGCTTTGTGCACTTCATAATCGTTTATTGGGGGAATGGAATCTGAAGGATTGTAGTCGATATCCGGTGGAGAATGGGTGAGAGTATTATAAGGTGATTATTCTTATGCATAATAATTTTTATCATGATTCCAGCGTGGCAGTATACTACATGCGCGCGAAAGCCCTGGCCCAGCGCTCTATGGTGAACATCCTACGCCACATGCTGGTGCTACAAGCGAAGGATAAAGACTTCTTGCTCACTGCCATATCTAATGTTTCTAATGGAGGTACAAAGAACTATATTTATTCATTTTATTAAAGCACAAGATAAATAAAAACTACATGTAAACTTCTGATTGTGTTCCCCACGCTTATTTATGTCGCGGTCACAGAATGAAAACGTCTATTATTATAATAAACTAGCGGACCTGGCAGGAGTTGTCTTGCCCGAACAGCGCCACCTACCGGGTCCAATTTTATTTTCAAACCATTCAGACACCCAATCAAATATACACAATTTCATCCCTATCGGTCCACCCGTTTAGGAGGAGTTAGGTGACAAACACACGTACATAAGAATTTTATATATAAAGAGGATAAAGATATTCATCTGTACCACCCTAAAGTATCCTAATCATAGACCATTAACCATTTACTGGGTACGTTTTTCAATTACTTGAATCTGTCCAGACCGCTGAGAGTATGTCATGCTCAAAGCGCCGCACGTTGAGTTTGACCTTTGAATCTTAAAGACCGCTTTGTTTTTGACTTCGTTTTATGCATTTTTTAAATTATCTACATTCAACTGGGACGATACCACGCATAATCACCGCACTCATTCTATTTAAACAAAAAACGTTACAATAAACTCACTTGTCACTTTTTTTTGGTCACCTATCAATCGTGTGATTTGAATCATGGCTTAAAATGTTGGTATGTACTGGTCTGTACTCATATCATCCCACACTATTGGCTATGTAGTTTAGATTAGTAGTAGTAGTCGGTAATTTGGTATTTAGTCATCTAGTTGTAGATAAATAGACGATGCTTTTAAAATAAACAATTTACTCAGCACATAATTACAAACTTATTTATCCAATTCCAGAATGGCTGTACAGTCCAAAGCCTACAGACGAGGGTCCAGACAGCCACACTTGGAAGTACCTCCGAGAGGTCCGAAAACCTTCGAACTCAGGTTTCCACTTCGACGCCTCCCGTCTCAGCCACTCCTTGATCGAAGGGAGACCACGTTCCTTTGTGAAAGAGAACAGGGCTTCGAACTATAATGAGAGGAAACCGGAAGATGGGGATACTGATAGCTCCTTCAGCTGGCAAGGATCTAATAATTATTTGAATAGGAGTGAGGAGGCGGAGAGGCAGTGGCCTTGAGTGGGGCTTTAACATGGTGGTATTCAAAAGTTAAAAAAAGAAAACGAATTTTAAGTAGAGCGTCTTTTTTAACGCGGTTTATTTTGTGTAAATACGTGTCTACTACTACTTGTAATTATTATAGGGAGATTGACGACAGTCCATGCTATATTATACTTTGAGTACTTTTATGGCTACGTACCCCAAGGGTGCCAAATGGAACGGGTCCGTCTGTTTGTCAGCGGGCTGTATCTCATGAACCGTAATAGGTAGACAGTTGAAATTTTCACAGATTGTGTATAACAATTGCCGCTATAACAACAAATAATAAGAATTAAAAAGTTAATAATTAAACAATAAGGACACCTTTCTAGTATGGGGACCCCGCATTATACGTGTTTTTGTATTAATTATATTAAGATCGAGAAAAAAAAAATTGATCAGAGTTCGTACTTAGGGATGCAATTTGTAAGTGGCTCTACAAATTGGCGGTTGTGATCGCATGGTAACAAACTGTTATATTGTCCTGACATGTTATAAAACAAAGTCCCCCGTCGCGTTTGTCTGTCTGAATGCGATAAACTCAAAACTACCGAACGGATTTTCATACGGTTTTCACCAATGGACGAAGTGATTCGGTGTATATCATAAGGTTTTGTTTAAATTGGCTGAAATATGACGATGATTGTTTAAGATGGAAAAAATCATGCCGACTGGGAGCTTTACTGGCGTGCGCCCCGTAAACCAATAGAGAGAACATTTATTACGGAAACGCACAACATTTTATTACGGAATTAATACATTGTTTTACGACATCCACGCGGGCGAAGCCAGGGCAAAAGCTAGTTATTCTTATAAATGAATTAGTGTAAGTTTTAATGAAATAATTAAACTGGTGCTACATTGCATTTATATTTTGTGATTAAAATAGAGGACTTTTTATAGGTTTTGTGTAATTAATAGAGACCTTTATTCCCAGTTGTTCCATGCAGCTAGTTCCACATAAAACATAAAATGAACATGGAACTACTGCAACTGACTAGTTCCGTGTATGGAACGTGTGAGTATTAACAAACTTTAGGCCTTTATTCCCCGAAGTTCCATGTTCTGCGAGCAACTTGGAAGTAACGCGATTGGTTACAGTTCTAACCTAACCTAACCCACAGAGCATGTAACTTTAACCTAACCTTTTCCACCCAGTTCAATATGTCTTCCGCAAAAATGTTTTCACTATTGTCTAATTATCTAGTCACAGGCAGATTGTATGATTCGTCATATTGAACTGGGTGAAATAGGTTAGGTTAGAACTCTAACCAACCGCGCGTGAGCCGAGCGAGCGAAGCAAGCGGTGTCACGACAGCGGCCGGCGAGCACTATTTCCAAGTTGCTCGCAGAAATGTTTTCACCATCTCTAATTATCCGTATTTTCGCAATATCCCTATGGGTTTCCGCGAAAATTCGAATGATCAAATATGGAACTTCTCTATAATCACATGGAACTAAGTGTAGCGGCACACCTGCGGAACGTTCGGCGCGGAACGTTCCGTCGCGTCATGTGACGCTTGCTCATGAACCGACATAACGTTCGGCTGATGTGTCATAGGTAACTTGAAAAACATTAGGAGCGTATTCAACCGAACCTTCCGCGCCGAACGTTCGGCAGGTGTGTTGCGACCCTCAATAGTTGCAGCAGTTCCATATGAAAGAAATGTCGGCTATAAAACTAGTTTAAAATTACATGGATAATGGTACAGAATATTCATTATTATCATAACAAGCTACATGGAACTACTGGGAATAAAGGAAGAGAGATACCTATGGTTTGTTCCAACCACTTTTTCCGACATTTTATGCTCGGGTGTCAAACATCTTTGAAAAATATTTTCGACAACAAAAAACCCTGTAATTACGCTAAAATTAAACTTAACCACATAAAATTACGCCTTGTTTCCCCGGAGGGTTAGGCAGAGGTGTACCTCTATAGTACACCCACGAATGCAGACGTTGGGCTGCTACTAAGAAATCCAATAACACTTTGCCCGACCCGGGAATCAAACCCAGACCTAGTGGACTTAACAGTCTTCCATTAATTTAAATCTTGCTTCCGAAAACTTGTTTTTGTATTCCAGTTAGTGGAGGTTTTTTTAAGTTCCTAATTATATCTATGCCAGAGATTACAATGTATTATTATTAATTGGTATTTTTGTATTTAAATATTAAGAGACTTCTGATCTTCCTTATCTTAGTGTCTTCCCGGCTTAGGTAAGCCTATATTTGTTTGAATTAATTCGTTGATTTGAGTGATCTCAAGCGCAACTGTTTCATGCTTATCAAAGCTTTGAATGTGTAAACTAACATAAAATTTGCTTTAATAAGTAATTTGTATTAACCTAACCTAACTTATGCATTTATAAAGTATTCTTATTAGATGTCGGAAATTAAATAATATGCATAGTACTGAGTACATTCATATTGTTTTCAGATTACTGCGGAATTTAGGGCATATAATTATGTTATCCTAATATGGAAAATATTGAAATAACTGCCATGGCTTGTTATTACTGTAAGAATTAGAATAAAGTCAGAAAAAAACTCTGAGAGATTGATAAATTATGACAGTATTAAAATTATGAATTTGTAATTAAACTGCTCCAAACTGCGCAATTTTAAAATATTTTATAGAGTATAATCAATGTCAATTTGTACTATTATAATAAGAGAATTGTATCATAAATATATGTTTTATATAAGATTTTTATTTTATAATCATTATTATGAAAACGGACCGATTTAAATTATTTATAATAAAATAAAATGTATACATAAACGTTGTTTTATTGTTTTAACAGGAATCTATAGCCCAAAGAGAATGGGCAACACAATACTCATGTTTTTTTCTAGGCATTTTCGGGATTAGAGTACTCTATAGAAGAAATCCTTCCTACCTTTTTAAATAAGCCTAAGGAAAAAAATCCCGGTTTAAAAAAAAGCCACTAGCCTTTGATCAAAGAGTTTGTACAATATCTACATCATTACGTCATCATAACAACAACACATCACAACCACATATTACACACACATACACACACACCCCCACACACTACTAACATTTTCTTTTAAAAATAAACTTCGTGAGGAAACCGGCATGCCTGAGAAATATTTTTCGACGGCATGTGAAGCCAAGTCAGAGGCCCGTAGACAGGATAAAAACTCTGACACCAGGTTAGTCACTGACCATACGAAAAAAGAAAGAAAGAAGAAGTATGAAACAACGTTATACGATTCGGTACATAGGTGCAGTACCCATTGATATTTTATCTAATAAAATAACCAAATAAAATAATTATATACAAACTTTATCTTGCCTCATGCAAGTTAAAAAGTAGGGATACCAATAAAATACTGGTTGAAAGACATCAACACTCCAACTTAAGTCACAAGTTATAAATAAAATAATGTTGCTATGGCAACGCGTCTATAGAAACGTTTATTTGTAAAAGATACAAACAATATTCTAAAGAATTATTTATTTCTCTGTAAAGTCTAGTATTTAATTGTATTTAATCATATTTATGTTATATTGTTCCATGTGAATAAAGTTTAAAGGTAAGATAATATTATTTTGAATTGTAAAAGCTGTTATAATCAAGTTTAGCTTGCAGCGTAGATAAAACTGCGAAATCATATATCTTTTCGTCATAACATTGCTATAATATTTGTCCTCTTCCAAATGGCAACATACATATTATAAAATGTTACTGAAGTGTTTTAAATTACTTCTTTACAAACTCTCATTACCTGCTCATCATATCATCCTCTGGATGCGAGACGCACAGAACCGTTCGAAGTGGCGGTGTTTGGGGAGGCCTAGGTTCAGCGATGGACGTCTTTCGGCTGAAATTATGATGATGATATCATGTTTGAACTGTTTGTATAGCATACAGGTTTACAATAAAGACAGGTAGGTATTATTGCAAATATACTTAATCCTATTTATGTCGGTGAAAAACCGGCAGGTATGAGAGGAATATTTACTAGGTGGCATCTACCTAGAATTTATCATCTTCATCATCATCACCACTTCATCATCTTCTGTCTAGCCTGTAACTATATTGGGATTGGGTTTCAGTCGAACCGGATGCAGCTAAATACCGGTATTTTACATGGAGCGACCCTATATCTGACCTCCAAATCCCAGATAAATGATACTCCTAGTAAGATTGGATGGTCTTGGACACACACTCATTTGACTGATTTCATGTCATGTTGAACTGTTTGAGTAGCAAGCGGTTTGACATTGCCTTTATATTGTATGTATTTAAAGAAAATTGTATTCCTATTATCTTTGTAAGTAAAACACCGGTATGAGTGGAGTGGACAAAATACAATTATATAGACGATGTTCTTAAAGAGTTACAGAACCCTGTAAGAAATCGACACGTGTTTCGCCTCTCAACGAGGCATCCTCAGGATGACGATTGACTTGTTGCGAACACGAACACGAAGTGTTGCCACGACAAGAGCCGAACAATTAACTAACTATCTATTTATCATCAAAACCTTTATCCACACTTATTCCCAGAATACAATGGCGAGCGGTGAAAGTAGCCGCAAGAAGAAACGTCGGGCACCTCCACCGGATGCAAAACCGTGTCCGTCCCGGTTCATCCCGCCGGATGTCGGCGGCCGCACCCTGCCGTGGGTGCCGCGCGCCGGGTACGACCATGAACTGGCCCACGATAGCGTGCTTGTGAAGGCTGCTATGAATATGTACCCCGAAGGTTAGTTGTTGTAGTTGAATATAAATACACACATAATAAATCACGGGTGTATTTGCCAAAGGGTAGGTAGAGTAGAATACGAGTCAGTCGGCTCGATCGCCTGCTCTGATCGAACTGTGCTAAGTTCAATCAGTGGCCTTTTGTCAACATGTTGAACCTTCTAGCGTAGTAACTAGTAGGTAAGTTTTCTTATTGTTGGCCAGTTTACGCTGTGAAAATAAACTGGACATGGACAGTTTGACCTTCGTTCTGTAATACAAAACCATGTCATTATTACATTACTATTCCATTCAGGATTTCAGGTATTATAAACTCTGCCGAAGCAGAGTATTTCAAAAATGCATAAGACTCATTTGAGTGTTCCCCTCCACGGAAATCTTTAGTAAAAGGCGAAAGATTTATACGTTTTGAAGGGAAACCAGAGATACTGTATTAGCTTGATCCTACCGACCCAACCAAACGACGGAGAATCTTAACATCGCGATTCAGACGTGCTAAGCAAGCGCACAGTGACATCTATTAACGAGTGTTTGATTTTTTTTTTTTTGCTCTATACAGGTTTTGAAGTACATTGTGCGATGTCAACTGGGAATAAGTCCAGACTATACGAGTACAACGTGTTCCTTTTGATATCAAAACATATAAGTCTAGTGTATTAATGAGACCATGTGAATCAACTGGCATAATTAAAAAAAAAAAAAAATATTAAACATATAATTCGACAAAGTTACGATTATATAATGTAAAACACCATTACGTGAAATACAAAAAATATGTCGACCTCGCATTTACTTAGCTTTAAATATTAATGATTAGTTTGTATGAAAATAATTTACTCGTATTTATCAATCATACGTAGATATACACATCGAGAGTCTAGTGTTATGTTATCTCTGAAACGATGTATTTTTGGAACACCTTGTTCTAAGACTTTTTGTATTATTTTTACTCATAGCATAATTATAACCTTAGACTAATGGGACATCAAAAGGAACACCTTGTATAATGCCTCTTTACTTAAGTCTCGCATTCTAATACATGGTACTACAACATAACTTGTCAAATAACCTTTCAGGGCACGGTTCACTATAAAGGTCAAGCGATTGCTGATAAAAGATATTAAAATGTTTTCTTTTTATGTTGTAGAAGCATGATGAAGATGAATACAGCAGCATTCATTCATTATATCTTAACTACGTCATGAAAACACATACATAATGTGATCCACAATCCATTCGACTAATATAACGGTATTATTTACGATGCTGCATTTCTTTGCTAACATTTTATAACCAGGCGTTATGTGTTTTATTTGAATAGAGTTATAATTATACATGGATCATTGCAAGTACATCGATCTATCGATATAATTGTAGTCTGTGATCTATCGTTTGACACGGAGGTCAAAGCTTGAGTTTCGTTCTGGGGATCAAGCAATTGTATTATATTATTATAGCTATTACAACAATTATAAACTCTGCCGAAGCAGAGTATTTCAAAAATGCATAAGACTCATTTGAGTGTTCCCCTCCACGGAAATCTTTAGTAAAAGGCGAAAGATTTATACGTTTTGAAGGGAAACCAGAGATACTTGATTCGGTCGATCCAACACACCCAACCAAACGTCGGAGAATATTGACACCGCGATTCAGAAACGTGACGTAAATACACAGTGACATCTGTTGCTAAAATGTGGAACTAACTAAACGTGTTCAGGATTTTAATAGACAAACGGTAAAGAGACAGGCAGGATTATTGGGACAGGTTATTGCTGGGGCATTCGTTGGCCGTCACTTAGGGGAGAATCAAATAACAAACGCTGGGGTGTGTTTACAATAGAAAGTGTTTTTAATACCATTATACTATCTACCCTTTTAGGCTACGCGCAGACCATGTTTGATGATATGGCAAAACTTACTTTGTAATAAGTGCAAAGTTGTAAAACGATTGACTTTCATATCAAACGGGACTTGGAACGTCCTTGAAGCTCTTTTGCAATCCAATGTCATAAAAAATCGTTTCTTTGCAGTCCTCTTTGTTTTGCGCTGATTCTTTGAGTAATTTGCCATACCTTATGTTTGTATTCAAACCTATTATTATTGTTGGCCAGTAAATAAAGAGAGATTATCCCCAGTTAGGTTTTAACGCGGTGATGGTTTTAACGCTCATTGAATTTTCACTGCGGCACCGCTATTTCGCTCGCGCGGCAGTTCTATCCTACCTTTCAGCTATTTTCATTTACTACTTCATTTTAAGCCAAGGGGTTTACGGCTACACTTAAGTTTAGCCGGCTAATGATGCGTCAAGCCTCAGAAATAAACGCGTTTATTAATAAACGCTTGCAAAAGTGTTTTTTATATGGATGGATGCCTATAGTTGCCTATAATACAATGTTTGTTATCCCTCTGTTTATATTTGTCGCCATGTCATTAGGTATAGTACCTCGCCTATGATTTCAATTGGCCCTGTTTAATATGTTCGCTACCTTAAACTAGCAGCCATTATTTAGTTTTTTAATTCCTTGCATTTTGAAGCTCATCTAATATAAATATTGCTAAAATATTTAATCGATGGAAAGTTATTTTTTTAGTAACAAATAGTTAGTTGGGCTGTAAGTTGTTAGTCGCCTAGAAAATAAGTAGCCTTATGAATATACAGACAGATTTTAGAAATTTTACATAGGGTGACGCAATGGGCGGTCTTATCGCTAAAAGCGATCTTTTACAGACAACCTTTGGATGTAGTGAGAATCGTAGCGGGTGCTCTAATTTCTACCTATCTCCGTAGCAAAAAGTAATGCATTTGTGTGTATGTATTATGGTTGAATTTCAGGCGAAGAAGAACATGGCTGCAGTGAATTTCTACCGTTAATGCAGGCCAAGTCTTGGACGAAGGGAGTTCCACATCGCGATTCCTACAATCACGTCAGGCCTTCAGACTCCATTGGTAAGTGTTACAAGGTGTAATTAAAATTACTAAACTTCTTGTAAGGAAACATTGTACTCCTCATTATGAACAGTTTTCACTATGGCAACAAACCCGAAATCGCGAAAGAAAAAAACAGCTGTTCTCTACCGTAATTATTAGTTTTAGCATTGTCAGCAGATCCACAACGGTTGTGTGGTAATAAGGTAAGCTTTATCGGTTGAAAGTGTTGAAAGTATCTAACTGTGACATAGACAAATATACCTTGTCGGTTTATGACGCCCACGTGACATTAAACCTTAGGGTGATAAAGCAATTACGAGGTCAACCACAGGTGAACGTTATTGCTAGAAAAATATCTTAAATTAAAGTTTAGTAACATGTCACATCACATCACGTGAGGTAGTGGCGGCCCAGTGGTAACGGCACCGACTTACGAGATGTAGGTCGTGACTTCGAACCCAGACAGGCGCTTTAGGTTGTGTAAATAATTTCATCACCTGCACTGCTGTCAAAACGGTGAAGGAAAACTTGAGAAAACCGGCATATCCTAGAACCAAAAATTCGGAGACATGTGACATCTACCAACCCGCACAAGGCCCACGTGGTAGATTACGGCCCACTCCGTTTCGAAGAGAGGAGGCCTGTCTCCCAGCAGTGGGAACATTATTGGCTGATTGATTATGCTATTATACTAACACGCCATATTCATTCGTCTTATTTACAAAACGCCTACAATACTCAGCTACGGTCAACTTACAACATCCTTTGCATCAAAATACATCACTCTTCCATTCCCAGGCAACTGCTACACGCGCACTACTAAAGCAATGCGTCTGGTCAACATGCCCCCTAAGAAGAGAATTCCTCCCAAGTTGTATGGACCTCTGACTCCTGAAGGGGAAATGCAGTTCCCTCCGCTCAAGTCTTGGGCGGAGAGAGAGAAAGAGCGGCTGAAGGCGATTGAAGACGAGAAGAAAGCGCATAAGCTCCAGAAAGGTGAGGGTCACTTGTTATTTTCCGCCTGTGCTGAGCAAGGAGTGGGTAAGAGATACATTTTATAATTACACTAGCTTTTGCCCGCGGCATCGCCCGCGTGATGCTCACAAAATATCTCACAGGAACGTATTACCGGGATTCAGAGTATCATATGTCCTAACTCAGGTCATACCCTATCCTTATGCCTTTTATCTAAATCATGAAAAGGTAACAGGCAGATAATAAATCAGTTTTAGGGTTCCGAACCTATAACTTAAAAAAAATTAACCCTAAAAGGATGACTTCTTTGTCTGTCAAGATCCTTTTTCTCAGGAACGCGTGGAGGCATCAAGTTAAACTTCACTTTACAGGTTTAGTTAGGCTGGAAGATTTAGTTACCGGTGAATACGATAGGAAAAAAGCTGCCGAAGCAGAAGCTAAAAAGAGAAGAGTAGAGAAGAGAAAACTGGAGCAGGAAGCAGCAGAACTAGCGGCACAGGAGGAGTTCAAAAGGTGACGATCATTTCAACTAGGAACTAGTATCTCAACCAGTTTCTCAAAAGTACTAAAATCTGAAAAAAAAATGTGACAATAATACACTGGTATTATAAAAAAATTTAGAACTAGTATCTCAACACCTTGAGAAAGCCAAAACTATAAACTAGTATCCCAAAACTATAAACTAGTATCCAAAACTTGAACTAGTATACAGGATGGATTTTTGAGATGGGGCAGTAAGGGCAGCTACCTTAACCGTTGTTGCTACAGGAAAACGGTCTAATAGTGGATCCACACAGCCCGGCGGCACAGCCGGCGGCTTGACCACAAGCAAAGCCGGCAAGTGCGGCTGTGAATCGATATTTTCAGTTATCTTGTGAGTTTCGATGAAGTGAGTTGTACGCAGATACTGGAGACAAAAATGGACGACAAGATCGCATTTGCTGCTGCAATTTTGGTCATATTCTCTGTCTTGTCTTGAGCAAAAAAAGATATTCCCCGATGCCGCGAGGTGCGGCCGGCGGCTCCGCCGGCAAAATGGCGGCCGGATTTTTTGCGATTGCCGCACGCAAAGCTGGCCAGGTCGCCGGCACATGCCGCCGGGCTATGTGGAACCACTATTAAGAGACTGTCCTTAACTTTTTCAAATAGTTTGATCTGTACTCACATTTTTTGAAAAAAAATTATAGTCGTCAAGAAAATGGGCGGTTTTCACAAATATTTTTTTGATGAAAACTAGTATCCAAAACTTGAACTAGTAAACAGGATGATTCTTCTTACCATGATCTACCGTTGTTATTTCCCAGACGTTTAGCGAAGTAAGCGTTCGATAGGCCTGAGGTTCTGTATATTGAGAGGACTGGTTCTTGTGGTATAGGAATTGCTAGTACAAGAGCCAGTGCGACACAGATGTTCGTGTCTTGAAGTAAATAAAAATATCATTATCACGTGTAGCCTGTGGGCTAGATATACGCAAAGATCGTACAGCGCTCTCCGCGTTCAATGTAACAATGCGTTTAGGATATTGGTGGGGCTGCCCTGTTTCTGTAGTGCGTCAGGGATGTTCGCAGATGCGCATGTAGATTGCTTTTACGCAACAATGCGTAAGAGGTGCGCTTCCCTGGTGCGCAGGGTGTGGGGCAGCTTCAACAGTGTCTGAAGCATGGTTGCGAGTCGCCTGGGCTGTGCATACGTGGGTCACTGTTGTGCCGTCTCTCATGGGATGTCGCAACGGTGACCAACCGTTGTTTGTTGTTATTTCTTGTATTGTTTTCCTTGTTTTTGTTTAGTGTCTGTGTTTACTATCATAGTCGTAAGTTTTACTAACAAACTTGTTGAGTCTTGGTTACTCTAATAAAGAAAAATTACACACTATTTTTGTAAAAAAAATTGTTATTTCCCAGGCGTTTAGCGAAGTTAGAATTCGAGGAGCCGCGAGACCCGGACCAGCAGAAGTTAGAGATGCTGGCGGTCACTGAGGAGGAGCATTATAGATTCGTCGCGCCGGAAACCTTGAAGCTAATAGACTATTACCTGAGTGTTGTGAGTTTTAGCCTATCAACATCATGACCAGGGTTGGATTGAAAACTTTATTTTGATGAACACACATAATATTTTTGAATAAAAAAATAATACTATTGATACAAAAAAATTAAAACAGTGCTATTATATGCGCCTCTGCACAACCCTTCCGCGGAACAAGGTGTAATGTTATGTTCAATAAAAAAGTCATAATTTATTTGATTTTTGCGTATGCTCTTAAAATTTATGGGTAAAATGGAATGCGCCATTGAATGAAGACAATCATTTGAAAAGAAACTAAGCGTCGTTTCCTCTTCCGCAAAGTAAAGTTGGTTTTAGCGATAAAACTGTTAATTTGTATAGTCGACCTCGTAATTGCTTTATCACCCTAAGGTTAAATGCTTTTTGCACGTCATAAAACGACTAGGTTTATTTGTCTATGTGAAAGATAGTTTCTGAATCAAGTTTCAACTTAGTGGGAATTATTAAGAAGGAGACATGTTGCGTCAACCCCAAATAAATTGGGATATTTAAGGGCAAGAGAATGATGGAATTGCGAGCCGATTTCCAGCCACCGTAGGCGCAGGCTTGTGGACGTTTGGCAATGTGTAGCTCGCCGTCCGATAAAGACCAGGCCCGGGTCGACGGCGCGTTGTGTTCCACGTGCGCCTCAAAGAGATGTCAGCACAACTGACGGAGTCGGCTAGGGCCGATGCCTACCGGGGTTGCGGGAAAGTCCGAAAGGGTTACTGTGGCCCCTGGCAACGTACAGGCAACTGAAGGAACACGGGTGAATATCCAATAGCGTGTTTTCTTGACGCGCTGGGATACGCGCTGAATGCGCTCTGTTGGATTCTCAATACTCGACGCAATACTGAGAGTTGAAAATCCAGTGTACGAAAAAAAATCGCCGCGATAAAAACACGTCCGTGCGAACATCGGTTTAGAATCTGACACGCCCTCCCGCTCCGCTCAGAGCGGGAGAATCTATTTGATGATGATATTGTCAAAAGTGATAATGCACTTACGAAGGCGACTATACCGTTCTGATGTACTCGTATGTTGTGTCATTTTGTTCTTCTCCTCAGAGTGCTCATAAAGGACAATTACATCTATGTCTCTTTTCCAGTCATTAACAGGCAAGCAGCTCCCAGACTTCCCCGTAGACCTGTACAAGCGCGCCCGGCTGGCCGTAGACAAGCAAACAGCGGATATCAAGAAGCGCATGCTCATCCTCACGTGGCAGGCCAACGTGCGCCAGAGTGAGGCTGACATCAGGGAGTTCTTCGCGATGGCTATGAAGAGGTGCTTCTTTTATGTATTTGCTGTATTTATGAAATAAGGGGTCAAAGGTGGCTCCAAATGGTTCGTGTAATATAACACCGCTGCGGCGTCGCCAGTTTTTGGCTTGATCTTGGCTTGACACGCTGCCGCGTGTCGAGATACTAGATGGCTCTGTATTAAAAAACAAAAAAAAAAATCTGTTGAAACTGACCTTTTTGGGGCATAACGCTTTTACGCGTGAATACGTCTTTTTGTTTCCATAGTGGAAGGCAATTCAAAAAACTGATGATAACAAAATCGGGGGATACAGTTTGATGCTGCAGCTGCATATATCTATCAGCAACATCTGAAATTTTATTACACCACTCGACAGCTAAAGGATGAAAGAATTCGTCTCAAAGAAAATATTACTCGCAACGTACACGTATTACCGTGTTCACGAAACAGCCACACCACCATTTTTTTCGTTACGCTAGGAGTAAACATGCAGAAATGGTTATTGTTTACTCCTACTGCACCACGCGATAAAGATCATACTTCCAAAAAAAAAAAAAATGTCTTTGATAACCGTTGTCTGTCTTTAAACCAAATAAATGATTATGTTCCAAAAGAGGATTTATTATTAAAAAATCGATCGAATTAACGTATCGTTTACTTCACGCGTTCGTGCTGCTAGTCCTACTGAAACAGACATAGTCGCAGAGAACCTAACACTGATGCGTGGTCTCCCAGATGCATCCTGCTGTACGTGCTGCACGACCCGGCCGAGCGCCTGCGCCTGCACGTGCCGTGGGTGCCGCCGCTGTGGCCGGCGCACGCGGTGCGCGCGCCCGTGCCGTGGCACGCGCCCTTCCTGAAGGCCAAGGAACGTCTGTTCTACCGCTACTACCTCGGGAACCCCGTGCTGCTGGAGATCAGGAGGATGTGGCAGGAGAGGTTACAATCATTTGTAGTTTTTGGCTTTGAAGATGCACATACACGGCACATTTTTTTTACGATACGGCGTAATAACCGCGCCGCAGATAAAACGAGTCTGTCAACAAGCTTCCATAGTGATTCATACAACAATGACGACCGTACTTACACACAGCGAATAAACCGTGGTTTATCACGGCAAGAAAAAGATGGCCCTAATGTAAAACTAGATAATAATACTAGCCCATTACTGGCCCATAGCAGAGCAAAGTCCTCTTCTCGTACAAAGAAACTATATCAGTAATGAACTAATTCATCGTTTTATATGTACTTCATCTCACGAAGTGACGCGCGCTTGACTTGTGATAACCACGCTGTGAATGAGTGCGTGAAGATGAGTAGCGTCAGCACATAACACACATGCACACACACTCCACAAGTGGGGGTTCATGGACGGCTCAGACCTCCGGTGTGTATGCGGCGTCTCTCCACAGACAACGGCTCACCTCCCATCTTGCTCCGCATGCCCTGTCACCTGCACACCTGAGGACCTAATGGCAGCGTCAGCGAACGGCATGCGCGTTGCTGTGTTTTGGGCCAAACAAATTTAAAAATCTAAGAACAATAATATATTTTCGTGTTATTTTTACCATCGACACACTAAGAAGAAAACACACATATACTTCCGACTTCGCCATGGTCTCGAACGGTACCGAGAGCTCCTGTGTTTACACACATATTCACAGCGTGTTTGTAAATTTGGTAACCACAAAGATTTTTCGTTAGATAAAAATACAGTAGTACATATAAAATTAAGGGAATAAAATGAAGAAGACCACGTGGCTAAGTAATTACAGCCGCACGGGTCAATCCCATCAGGTTAAGCTACGCTTGTCGGGGTTGGTACTGACCAACCCATCCACTGGGATGGGTGAATATCTTTACATACCGAGACTCCTCCGTGACCCGGAAAGCACGTTAAGCCGTTGGTCCCGGCTGTCATTTGTGGATCTTTGACAGTCGTAACGAGTTGTCAGAAGCCCGAAAGTCTGACAACAGTCGTACCAAGGGGTATCGTATTACCCAGTTACTGTATTGTGGAGGTCAGATAGGCAGTAGTTCCATGTAAAATACTGGTATTCAGCTGCATTCGGTTAGACTGGAAGCCGACTCCAACATAGTTGGGAAAAGGCTAGGCAGACTGATATAAAATGAAAAGTCACATTGATACTTGCCCGGATTTGAACATTTTGAACCCACGACCTCGTGCATGAGAGGCGAGGCGAGACCCTGGGCCATCAAAATATTGATGGGCTCTGTTCAACAGTAGACGTCTTGCGACTGAAATGATGGTGATATTTATTTACGACTAGCTTCTGCCCGCGACTTCGTCTGAGCCTATAACCTTCCTCAAAAATTGGGCTATCCAATGCAAAAAGAATTTTTCAAATCTGACTGGTAGTTCCGGTTTACCTTCTACATACACACTTATAAACACAAACAAACAAATTGTACCTCTTTATAATATTAGTATAGATGAAACAAAATGTCTGTAATTGAAATCCGGTAACGACATATTTTTATTCTTCTAAAAAGCTAAACAAAGTCGACAGCAACTAGATTCAAACATATTAAAGACCACAAAAAAAAAAACAAATGTTCTTACTTTACAAATGTGGGAATGAAATGGTTTCTCTTTCTTTCAGATACCAAAACATATACATAGTGGACATGGAAAAAATGCAAGATGAGATCCCCTTCCCACAGTACACGACCGATTTCTTTGACAACGTCAGCAAACTGTCCGCGGCCACCAAGAAAGACCTCGAAGAGAACTGGTTGATCGACGTGGCAGACACGATGATCAAGATGAGGCATCACTGGTCCATCTATGTGGCTAAGAAGAAGAGCGAGTCCACCTTCAGAGTGGAGAATTTCTTTAGGTCTCTAACACGTCAAGTATTTTTTTTTGCACCTTGTTTCTGGGTTCGTCATTTGTTAACAAATAAGCCAAGTTTCAGTAAACAATAGATTTTTAACTTGTCTCGGTAGATTTTTAAAGTTTCGGTTTCGGCCGAAACTGAGACAGATACCGAAGTTTCGGTTTCGGTTTCGGTAGAAAGTCCTGTTTCGGTCGGAAGTGTTTTTGTTGTATATTCATTTAAAAGCCGGGACACACGGGTTGTAAATATGATGTGATGGCAATTCCATCGACAACATTTACAAACTTCCATCAAAGCTTTCATCCTCTATTTACTCCCTTTACGAGTAGAATTTTCAAAAATCCTTTCCTAGTATTTGTAAGAAACGCTTGCGCAAAACGTCAATGTCATGCTTCTAGACCCTGCGGGTATGGCTATGCGTTGTCTGGCAGTGAGTGAATGTAATTTTTTTATTCAGTAGATTTGTAACCTTTTTAAAAGCTATGGCCGCATGCGATTGCTGATTAGATGAGTAGTAAGGCAGAAAAGTATTCTTTCCTCACGCTTTCTTTTACACATTGCAATGGTGTAAAGCCCTGCTCATTAGACTTCCTTCTTTATTCGTGACGCCAAAAGCTCTAAAGTGCCCCATGCCCTGGCGCATACTTTACATGAACATTCGATTTCAATATATGTATTTCGAGGAGATGAACTAACATGAGTAGAAATCAAAGAAAGCAGTGGTGGCCCAGTGGTAACGGACGCGACTTACGAGTTGTAGGTCGTAAGTTCGAACCCAGACAGGCGCTTTACTTTCTGTAAATTATGTCATCACCACTGCTCTCAGACCGGTAAAGAAAAACATCGTGAGGAAACCGGGATGTCCTAGAACCAAAAATTCTAAGACATGAGACTCTATCAACCAGCACTGGGCCTGCGTGGTGGATTATGGCCTACTTCCTCTCACCGAGGGGAGGCCTGTGTCCCAGCAGTGGGAACATTATAAGCTGATTATGAGTGGGAATCCAATCGGCCACCACTGGCACTATATTATTGCTATGACTACAAAACTTTCCTGTTCTACTCGAATCATTTAAATGCTGTTTCAATGCGGCCCCTTGAATTTTACTATAATTAATAAAAAAAGCCCAATTTACAGGTGTATCCGGGCACTGATGTCGAACCAAATTCGAGACCTCGTCGAGAGGAGCGTTATCCATTTCGCTGAACGTCTCAATTATTATTTTGTAAGTGGTTGTTCTGACTAATATGTAAGGCTCTAGAGCAGAATCTGCAGCATCTTTGACTAGGTGTATCTTGGCGACCTAACCTAACCTAGAGTGCTTGGGTTGGGCTCAGATTGTATCAAATTTAGCTTGCGTCACAAAAATATGGAGCAAAGATACAAAAAACGCGTCAAAGTATATTAAAAAAAAAAAAACAAGTGCCAGAATTTCGCAGTTTTTTGAGTACCATGGGAGTAGCACAAGGTTCTCAGGGTTGCAAACTTGGGTATAAACTACTCTCAGGGACCTTAATTTTTTATTTTTTTTAAAGCAGAGCCACATCACATACATTAAACTTATGCTAGAAATAATCTTAATAACTAAAGGACTAATGTACATGACAATTACGGCGTACATAGCATTAAAACAATATATTGTCGCCTTGCAATTAAACTAAACTAAACCTAAAATAAAATGAACTAAACCTAACAACGTAAAAAAAAAAATATAGATAACGTCTGCGGAATTATGTGTTCATACAGGCGATATGTTATGTGTTTCTAGGAAGGTAACGGGTACGAGGGTCCATACTGCGACTACATGTTCATCAAGCGACCGATCCTGCGCATAAAGGTGGTCGGTCACCCCGGCACCGACAACATCACCTTCGACCCAGAGCTGGAGAACCTCAAGACCTTCGTCATCCATTGCTTCCAAGCCATCATCAACGTGTCCAAGCTGATGCCTGCTATCGATAAGATTATGTATCCAAGTAAGTACGCAGTTTTAGCTAACGCGTTGTGTAGTATTCATCAATGTTGACGTTTAAGCTCAAAACAAACACAAAGCGGGTGCGTGTCGAGCGCGGGTCGGGTCGGGTCGGTTCGGGAGTACGGCGGGCTTGTTTAAATAGGTTTTGTTACGAGCAATATTTCTGTGCTAGTGTCAAGACGCACTTTTGCGCTTTTAGGGAGAAAAAAAATTAAAACGAAAATCTGAAAAAACAATATTACTCTGTATCCAGAGGTGATTTTCCAAAAATAAAAACAGGAAAATATACGCCCAAAGATGCTCTATCAGATTATATTTATATAAAATAAATATCTTGGACAGTATGTTTTCAGAATTTATTTTAATTTTTTAAATGATAAGTTCACCTAAACGACACGTGGGTGTTTTACTCGTGCATTATAAATGCATCCCTTGATCGATAAATACCATAAACAGAAGAGGGATATTTTTTTGGTCCAATGGAACACTGTGCGCTGGGCCGCCACTGCTCTAGCTCTAAAGAGTGTAAATTCTCCATATTTCTAACAATTAATTTTTTCTGCAAAATAGGAATGTATTCTATATTATATTTTTGATAGTATTAGTCCGTGTATGACCAGCACGCGTAGCATGACGCTTTCTATGTCTACGAAGAAAAGACACGACTCTTTCTATACAAAGTGACATTTCCGTTCTCCATTTTTGACATCGCACCGTAGAAATCTTTCTTCAATCTGTCATTTTGTCTATCCTTTCTAACTATCTTTGTCTATGTCCTTTTATATGTAGACTATTTCAGAAGAAAGTTTTCTATCCCAAATTGTCAAAATCACACTGACAACTGACAGTTGTCTAAAATAGTGAAACTTTTTAATCGACGGTCACAATAGTACATTGTGATACGAGTGTGCTGTATTGGTCGATAATATAGCCGAGTGGGTAATGATCAATCAAAGCACACGCGTTTCATATGACGTTTTTCAACACATTTGCGAGGAAAGAAACCGTCTTGTTGTAAGAACTTATGCTACAATAACGTAACTTTAGAGAAATGATACATTTAGATAGTTCAACTGACCTTTGTTGCCAGGTACTGACTATCCACTTCCTGTAAAAACGTTTCTACGTCGGTTCGTATTTTTCTTAATATGTAACCTGCAGTAACCACACAACATAATACGATAACAAATATTTATGAAAAATGGCGCGCTGGATTTTTTTTCGGGTAGTGATGCGCGCGCATTGCACTGACAAAACCGCTGAACAGCCTACCATCACGTTCGGTCGGAGGTGGAACAAAATTTGAAACTTGAAAAAATTAGATTTCGCTGCTAATTATTACTAATTATTCTCTATCGAGAGAGAGTGAGAGAGAAAGTGCGAATTTGGTCAAATGGAAAATCCAATATGGCGATTGTGAAAATTTTCTCATTTTTCGTCATGGGTGGCGTTTTCGTAATTTTCGATCATGCTAGAACCGATAGTGAGGTCAAAATGTTAATCCAAGATGGCGGCTGTGAAAATTTTCGTCATTGGTGTCGTTTTCGTAGTTTTCGATGGTTCTAAAGCTGATAGTGAGGTCAAAATCAAAATCTAAGATGGCAGCTGCGAAAGTTTTGTCATGTTTCATCATGGGTTTTTTTTACAGCCGCCATCTTGGATTTACATTTTGACTTCACTGTTGGCTTTAGAACCATCGAAACCTACGAAAACGACACCTATGATGAAACATGACAAAACTTTCGCAGCCGCCATCTTTGATTTACATTTTGACCTCACTATCGGCTTTAGAACCATCGAAACCTACGAAAACGACACCCATGACGAAAAATGAGAAAAATTTCGGAGCCGCCATCTTAGATTTCCATTTTGACGAAATTCACACTTTCTCTTTCTCTCTATATCGAATTAGAAAAAGACAGACGCAAGAATGAAGCCGCGTTAAAGAACTTCGTTCTAAAAACCTGTTTACTTTGTCACACTACAATTAAGTCGCAATAAGAAAGAGATGTCGTGCCTTGATAGTACTTACTAATTCCATACTGCCAGACTGCCATGTCATTACTCCGACTAGTAAATAGTTATCTATGGCGCACATTACCGCACTAGTGCGATTATGTAAAGAAAAAAGCACGTGTCTATAATACACTGCATTATGAACCTAAAAGCGGTTAAATAAGAGCCACTATACGAGCAACTGTGTTGAAAAGTATATTACGGTTATCTACAAAATCATGATTTTACAGAAGAGCATTTTATACGCAAAACTGTAATAACTAATAGAAGAACAAAGCTATCTTCTCCTATTTTACATCATTTAGTTAATATTACCAAGGAAATGGTTAAGGCCAATATTACTGTAATATTTTTTTGTTCCAAAACAGTAATTCGAAACTCTGAAGAGAAAAAATTGGAGTTGTGTTTAACGTGACTTAATATCAGTAAGAATTGAGAATCAAACAATAATAACATAATATGACGAAACAAAGAATTCTGAGTCGAATTATGTAAAAGACTGAATTTCATAAAAAGTGCAGTTGACGCTTTCTACTTTGCTGCCGTCGTACTGTCTACACGGAACGTCATTTTTATCTACTCTTCCGTCGACAAAGCGGTGCTCATGCTACGCGTGCTGATATGTAAAAGTAGACGAAGTAAAAGGAGTATGTAAGAATGCTAGTAGATGGCGTTCTGTAGTTTCTGCCTACCCCCATAGGATGAAGTCGTGAGTTTATGTATGTAGGTCAAATACCCTATTACTGTTTGTCTATGTGGCCAGCCTCAAACCGGCCGAACCCGTTCCTGATACCGGTGTACTCCGAAGAGCGCTACATGTCGGACGCCATCAATGAGACGCTACGCCACCTGCATGTCAACAAGCCAGGACCTCGCAGCTTCCTCAGCAGCTACCAGGACTACTTATACATCCTCAACGGACAAGCCAAGCAGGCCCTGCTGACGTTCATGAAGACAGAGCCGGCGCCATATTTGAAGGTAACCTAGATCTTTGTTGTAATATACAGATCTAGGAAAACTAACGCTTCGGGAATCATCGTCGATCTTCGGAAAATCGAACGCGCAATGATGAGATCTAATATAGAGCTCCCAATTTTCACATTTATGTTTTTGATAGGATAACATTAACTGGGACAGGGCACGCATCAAGTTTGATATCAATAATCCGATCATTTGGAGTTTGATAACCTTTGATACTACTCTGTAGTTTCTTTGACACTATGAAGGCCACTCCGTTGGCGCTATGTTCTTCGCCCCCTGTAAAGTACATGATGTTCCCGTTACTCGTGTTAAAATGTCCGTTGCCTCTTTTATGCACTTCGCTGAGCCCTAGAATGACAGAATGAAAATCCCTAGAATACTACTACTATATTACTATTAAAGTAAAAAAAATATTCACATAAATATTAATTATTTCCTTTTAATTTTTCGTTCATTACATAAAACATATTTGTTAATTACTTACTTAATAAAAAAATATTCGGATCCCGGTTTTGTTTTAAATTTCTGATGCTAGTAATCCTCTACGAAACGGACCGCGACGGTCAAATTTTTTTTAATTCGGACCCCTATTGATAATAATTGGTGATCCCTGAACTAAATCAATCAGCCACTCTAAATTAACTCAACTTTTGTCAACCCCAGGACTTCTCAGCCCGCATATACATGTACGAGGAACTTCGCGACAAGATCGCCTTCCTCCGGCGAGATATACCCCTGAACATGATCATGTTGGACTGCGGCCCAATCAACGATACTCTCTGGGAGATCGTCAACGGCCTGCGCCAGTACATCGTCGATGACTTTATAGCTGTCAATAGGAAGTGGAACAGAAAGTAAGTCAGCACAGTAGACATAATTACACTCCCGGAGACCTGAATCGAGCCACCCATAATATATTTTTGTTTAAACGTCTCCATTTTTTTAAATAAGGATAGGGCAAAGGAAAAAACACAGACACAAAAATCTGAATACTAAAAAACAATTTAATTGCATATAAGATTTTGCGTTCAACAGTTTATTTGTAGATAATTGCGTCTTTTCGCGTTTTTCAAGGGAAAAATTACAATCTCCAGGTATCGATGGTAAATTCTTTGAACGGCAGAACGACTTACATGAATTTATGGCCTTACGATTCGCTGACTAAGGCCAGACTGAAGAAGTGCCACAGATTGTGTGGTTGCTTCAGTTAGCCATAAAGTAAGGAAAAACCATTTTGATACTAAAGAGTATCGGAATATAACAATATAATAATATGCAAAACAAAACAAATAACTATTGAAGTAGAGATGCTCTAATCAAAGCTTGTGGGCGAACAAACTCCGATATTTTTCTATTTTTTTCATTCAAATTCGTTTATTCAAATTTAAATGATACCTCAGCTTCATAACTGCATAAAACTTTTTCTCAGATTTATAATTTTTTTGATATTTTAAGCCCAAAAACATAAACTCGCACGGTGGGTCAATTTAGGACTCTAGGATAGTAACACAGTTTTTCGATTCGACTCGCACATGCAAAGACGTTTTCACGAAATCTAAACATGCTTCAGGTAAACACTTAGGGTCGAGCCACGCCTGCCGAACGTTCGGTTGAATACGCTCCTAATGTTTTTCAAGTTACCTATGACACATCAGCCGAACGTTACGTCCATAGAAATATGATGCGACGGAGCGTTCCGCCGCGGAACGTTCGGCAGGTGTGGCCCGACCCTTAGCCTAAGAACTCACGAAGCCGTTTTCAGCCGCGCCGTTTTCAGCGGTGCAAAACAATGGTGCAAGCCGCGTCGTGAAAATTAATATCTAAATTTCCATGTACTACGTGTTCGTACGAGTGTTTGCGGTGCCGCCACCGCAGCGGGCGCGGGTGAAAATCGCTCCGTGAGTTCTTAGCCTCGGTCATCAGTTAGTTCAATCGCGGCTATGTTAGCGAAGCTGTAGACAAGTTCTAGTGCATCTACTGTTAGCAACTCTATGCAATAGTTAACTTTTCAGTTTTACAAATAATTTGGTTGACAACCCTAACGAGCGCTGGAATGTAGCGTTTGATTTCACGAAAACTTGAGGAGTTGAGGTACTGGTGATGTTTAAACTCTGGTGTTAGTGAAGCATTAAACAGCATAATCAACCTATAATGTTCCCACTGCTGGGACGCCAGCCTCCTTTCTGTGAGAGGCCGGGCCGTAATCCACTACGCGAGTTCAGTGCAGATTGGTAGAGATGTCACATTATGTCTTCGAATTTTTCCTCACGATGTTTTCCTTCACCGTTTTGAGAGAATTTTGTGATAAAACAATTTGCACAAAGTAAAGCGCCTATATGGTTTTGAACCTACGACCTACGACTCGTAAGTCGCGGCATTTACCACTGGACCACCACTGCTCTGCTTTATTTAAATTATGAAAATTATTTCCTTAAACAACAAAATTTTAAGTGGCTGTTTATTTGATTAAGGTTTATTGTAACGACTGAAATTATGAATACTGTATGTCTGTCTGTTAACTTTGTCTGCGTGAACGGATGTCGATGATAATTGGCAAAAGTATCGACATAATATGTGTATTTTGGTGAAGTACGTTCATATGGAATAAATTCAAACTCCACGCAGGCAAAAGCTAATTTATTATATCCAGCTTGGGATCGCAGCTAAGACCTTATGTTCTGTAGTTATATTGCCCTTAAACCTTGCACCTTTGTCCAGCATCTGCAACATCTACGAGGAGATGGCCTCTCGAGCCTCCGAGACCCCGGAGACCACGGCCCAGCTGGTGGAACTGATCAACTACATCATGGAGTGTCGCGACTGCGCCATGTTCGACCTGCGCGAGAAAGCGCGCACCACTACCGAGCATGTGCTGTTCCTAATGGAGCATGCACATCTACATTGTGAGTTTAATAAATATAATATAGTAGATTATTCATCAAGTGGATACAGCAGTGTCTTATGTCACGGGTTTTATTGATTCAAGCTCGCCTAAGGCGAACACACCTTTATCCTCGAGGAGAATATTCTGTATTTCACACCCCCTGCGAGTTGCAAAAGCAATTCGAATTTCGAATATATTTCTATCTACACCCATACTATAAATCCTCTATAAAATGGGTTTGAAGATTTTTGTATGGAGGGTGGCCCTAACGTGAGGCCGCCATCTTGATTTTTTTTCAGAATCGCGGTGCACAACGAAACTTATTTATTTAGATAGAGGACAAAATTATAGAAACAAAAAATGTCATATAACATAATATCCTACACCATTAGGTTTCGGAGTTATTCATCGAAATATAAATCGAAAACTGAACCCTGAAACAAGGAGTTTTTTGTTCTTTTGTCCTTCAGGTAAGTATATTGAACTATGAAATAGTAGATTGTTACACAAGGAGCTAAAATGACCCATTATAACGAGGTAGTTTTACTCCCGAGCGCCAGCGAGGGTGTAAATAGAAACCGAGTTATATGGGTTTTAGCGCCGTGTGTTACACTCTACTTTTCATTACGATTGCGAGAAAATAAAAGAATAGTTTGGAAATTCCAAAAGTGCACGCCTCATAACACACATTCATAAACGAAAAAGAAATACAAAACATAGTTTCTAACAAAAATTTACAATTTATCACTTTTCATGAAGTATGTTTTGACTGCTGTTTTACCCATCAATATGGGTAAATTTCTAACCTCGCAATCCTTACGTAATGTCAAAGACTATTTATTTAGATATTTACGTTGTGGGTTGCTAGGCAACACGATAAGTCAAGGTTGGAAATATTTAGATAAAGATATTATATTTTAGTTAGTATTTTATTAATTATAATTAAACTACTTTGAATAAAAGAGCCATTTTCAATAGGGTTCCTTTTATGGCCAAAACCAATGTATTAAAAACAAATTGACTCAATTAATTGATTTTATCGCAAGCTACATAACAATGTTTTCAAGCTTCATAAATTGACGGACAGGATTTTTTTTTCATTTCTCTTGCATTAAATCAATTGGTAAAAAGTGCAGTATTAATCTCCATTTAATCATCTATACAATGGTATATAAATTAAGTAGGTTCTGTGTACTAGCAGGAGTGTAACAATAATAACAGTTGCAGAAATGGGGCAAAAAATATTTTTCGATCGTAGAGCACACTCTAATGCTTCGCATTACGAGTCGTGCAATAAATAGAATTATATTATTTATTAAAAATTATTTCTTTTCCTTTCTCTTACATCTGCAAATTAGGGTCTCCATTCTCACTAGATGATGACACTTTCACTGTTGTAAATTATATTACGGTCACCAATGCGTTTTATAATAATTGGAGAAAAATATGAAATATTTCGCGCAAATGCCTTTTCTTTTTATTTCTTCTGTAGCCGCAACGCAATGCATGCATTCTACCGAAGAGCCGCCGCTCTTAGTTTCATCCGCAATGCCGCTTTTAGTTCCATTTTCAAAAATAAAATGTTCTTTTTTAGGGTTCCGTACCCGAAGGGTGACAAACGGAACCCTATTCATAAGCCTCCGCTGTCCGTCTGTCTGTCAGCGAGCTCTATCTCATGAACCGTAATAGGTAGGCAGTTGAAAATTTCACAGATTGTGCATTTCTATTGCCGCAAGAGCAACAAATAATAAAATTAAAAAATAAAGGGGGGTCGCCATACAATAATAGAAAATTTTGAAAAATAAATAATCTGTCCCTGGCATGTGGGGTATCATTGTCTAGAGCTCATCAAGTAGAAAATAAATATAATTTTTATTTGTTTTTATCTTCAAAAATGATGAATTAGGGGGCCGTAGAAGTTGTCTGTTTTAGACCATTTTTGTACGAGCTCTATCTCAACAACTAAACAAATTAGGAATTTGAAACTTGTGTGTATCATGTACCATATACTGTTTATAATCAACAAATACTAAAAACGCCGATTAATAACGTATTTTATATAATACGGGCGATTTACTGCAACTTAAAAATAATATTTTGTATTTCATGCTAATATTATGCGATATAAATTCCACAGATAACTATTTACTAGTCGGAGTAATGACATGGAATTAGTAAGTACCTACTATCATGGCAGCATATACTAATTCGATTATTTAAATTTCGATCATCCAAAAAGGTCTACAAAATAAGCTCTCTTCAAAAGATTTTAAAACCGGCCAGTATTTTTTGAGTTTAAGAACTTTATCGACTTTTTTCAAAGTATCCCTAGACGGTGTTGCCGTGTTGATGTGTGTACTCGTACCTCATGTTAAAACTACACTCCAATAGACAATAATATTCAGTAACATTGAAATGAATGGTGGTACAGGGTACTATTCAGTTACCTTAAACCGTTGTGGATACAATTTCATATTGAGAAAACTTATTTGTGTAAAAATATTCAGCCACGGCGGCCAATCTCAATGGAGACTACCCTTCGGCGTGGGAGATATTATAGTGCACAAGTGTATGACAGACACGAGTGCACTCTCTCTTCCCTCACTCTCATAGTCCAATGGGATGTGTAAAAACAATTTTTATTTTCGCTTGAGTTTAGATTTCGATATTTTTTTTTGTTGGTACATTGGCGTGTGCTAGCTGTCATTATGGCAAATATATTTTATTTAATGTTTTGTGTTGAGTAATGTAAAATATTTGCATACTATTGTATATAATCAAGTTTTTTTTCGTAACTGAACAGACAGCTGCGCTGCTAGCGAGTTTGTTGCGCCACTTCTTCTTTCCAGCAAAAGCACTAGGAAGTGGTGAAGGGCGGGCGTTTTTGGGGGACTGTCTTATGTAATTAGCCTAGTTTGAATAAATGACTTTTGAATTTGAATTATGACTATCAAAAATAACGTAATACCTGTATTGACGGAATGTTGTAATTAAAATTTGGCGTACTACTTACATTTTATTTTGTACAATATACTCGTAGTCTGATGTAGCAAGAGAAATCCTTTTATTTATAAGTAACTAGCTTTACCCGGCCCGGCTTCGCACGGTTAGCACTAAGTACTTATCTACGGCGCACCTACCTTTCCTAATTACATATTTCTACCTAATTACCTACCCTACCTACCTACCCTAACTGCTACCTAACCTAACCTACCTACCCTACATATCTACCTGCTTACCTACCACATATACCTATTTCAATCAATCAATCTTCCTAGCCTTTTTCCCAACTATCTTGGGGTCGGCTTCCAGTCTTACCGGTTGCAGCTGAATACCAGTATTTTACATGGAGCGACTGCCTATCTGACCTCCACAACCCAGTTACTGTTACAACACATATACCTATTTATACCTACTAATACTATGTTAGTAGCAAATAAATAACTTTGAATTTAGTTAATCCATGTTACTAAAATAAATGAAATAGACTTCTACACCTATAATTTAACACAACAAAATTTTTTCATTAAAATTAGACAATTTCTTTACAAATCTTTATGTTTTTTTATAGCGCCTCTGTTGTTACCTTTACGAAAGTATTACAAAAATGCATAGTGTTAAATCTTGTACGACATGGTATGGAACCCTTCGTGTGCGAGTCCGACTCGCACTTGACCGATTTATTTTTGTTATACAGTAATAAGTCGAGTCCTTATTCATGATTATTCTACATAAGAATAAAAACTTTTTAGTTTTTGTAGGCACGTTGGAAACATACAAAAATTTAAAAAAAAAACTTTTTCCCCTAGAGGATGATGCTATTTTATCTCCGCTCGGGTACGCTACAATGACGGATTTTCTGAGCAAGAGGAATGAAAACATAATTGCATCATGTATAGGTAATATTTTAGTTAAGAGCGAAAGAGACAAAAATATATGTATACCCCACGCCGAATGAGTACGTGTAGCACACGTACATCATAAATACATAGTTGACGCCAATTAAGATCCCCTGAGTTGTATGAGCGCTCATACAATTTAGAGGACTAGTTTCTGGGCACAGAACTATTTAGGTAATTTAACCCTCGGTGCGCGAGTCTGACTCGCTCTTGACCGGTTTTTTTAAACGCTAATAGGAAATATTGCTAAAGTGTCATTTTGATTATAGGTCGTTTTGCTAGTAGGACATTTTGATACGGAAGGGAAAAACTTCGTAGGTAATTGGTTCTATTTCATCGCACAACAAAATACCTTGCCACGTTGCCTTATTTTTTGGGCCGTTTTCGAGTTGCTAATCATGATTCTTGATCGAAGACCAGCGCTGCACTTCTCCCGGATTGTACTGGCTCGTATGAAGAATATAATAATATTTAATTATAAATTCCATTTTCAAATTCCAGTTGAAGACGTAAACTTGAACACCCGAGTGTTCCTCTGGCCACTAGACATGGAGGAAACCATAGACCTGACGCTTAAAACCCTCAATACCAAGAGGATCATGGCGGAGGACAAGCTGAGGAGTAGGAAGACGATCTTCGAGGATAAGTTGAAGAAGCATGAGAAAGAGCTGGAGGTGTTCCGGAGGTTTGATCCGCCGCTGCTCAACCTTGATCTATTGAAGGATGTGGTGGAGAGAGTGGATGGGATACAGAAAAATTTGTTAGTAAGTAGACCATTAATATTAACGGTTTTGGTCTTGAAAGTAGATTGGTACAGAGAATCAATTTGGAAGGTGCGGGTGGTTCAGGGCTTCGAAAAACTAACAGCTTCTTATGATTTTTTAAACTAAAACTTATTTGTAAGCGACCTCTAAGCCACGACGCACTGTGGTCCCTAGACGGTCAATATTCAAAAATATTGAAGTAGGTAGATCCAAAATTTTAAGTCACATAATCATTCACTACCTATCCAACATCTCAAAAGCTCGCCGTCCGATAAGGACCAGGCCGGGGTCGACGGCGCGTTGTGTCCCACGCGCGCCTAGCAGAGATGTCAGCACAACTGACGGGGTCCGCTAGGGCGGATGCCTACTGGGGTTGCGGGAAAATCCTAAAGGGTTACCGTGGCCCCTGGCAACGGACAGGCAACTGAAGGAACACGGGTGGGTTTTAGTCAGTACGAGTCTGACACGCTCTTTCGCTCCGCCCAGAGCGGAAGAAGTTATTTGATGATATACCATTTAAAAAACAAAAAAATGTCCCGAGCGAGGGGTGAGTTGGCTCGCGACACTGCGTGCTGACAGGACGGTTAGTAGCCGGTTCGCAGCCTGAGTTGTTGTTTGGGCATAACAGGGACAAAAAGCCTTACCAACTGCTCCACTAGTTCCTGGCAATTAGAGTCACCCTGCATAATACGGCAGGCAGTGATGAGCAGGAAGTACTTACGCCTTACTTCAAGAGAATTAAAATTTAGTGCACCGAGTAAACATTTTGTAACATAAAAGTGTATCATTAAATGAACATTCAATTATGTGTTTTTTTCTTACAGTTAAACTAAACTATCCCCATATAATAATATGTATAACAGTCGAACTGGGGTTTATTTTTGTCAATTTAATATTATTAATTAATTTGCTAATACTGGCACCTGGTTATTAATCACATATTGTTGCGAACACTGATTTAAATATACTACCAAAACCAAACTTATCAGAAAATACATTCATACAGCTACCTACTAGCTGAGCCACTGAGGGTGTGGGTGTCAAAAGTCGAGGCTGGGGCTCCTGGGAGCAGGCACAGCTAAAGAGAGGGTAAATAACCTCTCCGCATTGTAAATTGACCAGGTCTGCCAACTCAGTGGCTCACCTCTTGCAAGCGCTTACTCAGGTCTTCTAAAGAATCCTCATATTTACTAAAGATATCCTTTAGAGCATATTCCCTAACAAATGTGCTGAGTGTCAGTATCATACTAAGTATTACATAATTGTAATTCACTATTACACGTCTTTAATTGTTGAATTAAATATAGATATTTTGCCAAAGTTTTGTAAACACTTTTCTGTCTTTCATCAACAGGATGACAAACACGAAGCCGATTTCATAATAAGTGAGGAGACGTTACTAGACCAGGAAGTGTCAGTGTTCTACAGTCTGCAGACCATGTTGACTAGCATAGATCCATTCCACAAGCTGTGGCATACCGCATTTGCCTTCTACAAAGGATATGAGATGTGGTGAGCTGTAAAGACATTATAATCTAAGGCTTTTCCACCAGAGATGTGCTATGCTACGTTGCTATGGATGCGTGCAATGGATGGTGGCTACGGATGCTCGAGTGGTGTAGCTATGTGCAGAGCAGAGTGCCTTTCCTACTGTTGATGCATCGCATAGCTCAAGCTGCGCATCTTCATCGCACAGCTACCTCGCGGCGACGTATCTTCATAGCACATCTTAGTCGCTCCGCTACACAGCTTAGCGTTAGAGGAAACGGTCACACAGTTTCGTAGTTTAGCTTTCACATCCTCGCAGCGTAGCTATGCAGCTGCTAAGCTAATCTATAAATAGTAATACACAAAGTTGGTAAACGTCACAATAAATTTTTATGCGGTTGTCACCGTTATGATTATTTATTCCGGAAGCTTTATAATGCATAAATTTTTAATATATATATCACAGAATCTCTTTCACATTAGTAAATTGCACCCGGGCGAAGCAGGGTCGGGTCGCTAGTTATAGAAACATTTATAAATCGAACATTTCCAGACCATAATGCGGTCGTGTAGAGATGATTCTGGCATGGCACCCTCCCACAAGTATAGCAAAAAGGTTACAACTCGTGCAGACGATATGATTTATCACATTACTTTTTTGACATAAAAAATAGAGGTGTTAAACATAGAATCTAAATTAGCACCAAAACACAGTAAATACTGTTAAAATGGGGTTGGACTTGGTTCGATAATTGGTACCAAAGTGCTTAAAGTGGACTTGTGGGTATACATAATGTTTGTCACTGTCAGGTACCACGGCCCCTTCCTAGGGCTGGACGCGGCGCAGATCGGGGACGACGTGGAGGGCTGGTGGAAGCTGCTGTACAAGCTGGGCAAGCAGCTGTACGAGTACCCCGGCGCCAAGCGCATCGCCGACATGGTGCGCAACAAGCTGGAGAAGTTCAAAGTGCTCATGCCTGTACTGTGCGCCATCTGCAACAAGGTGAGTTACTGCTGTACTCGGAGGGGCTCGTCGCTACGCATATCAACGTCAATAATAACGCAACGGAAATGCCGCGTGCTTTGTTATCTACACACATCAAAAGTGTCTAGGGATCAAGCATTTTTATGCGGATTTCTTGAGATTGAGATGTGGCTTTGTAATAAATTTATGATTTTATAAATTTATATGGATCCTTTTCGGTGCATTTCATAATTTGAATCAGGAACAAATTATGAAATGCACCAAATTCGAGTAAAAGATGAAAATCAGCTGTCAATATTTTCCCTATAAAAACATACAACGCATTGAAGACATTATTAGTGCTACTGTTTCCCTACTACTGATTAAAACCAACGTTATTATGGAGCAGCGACGTCATTTAAGCAGGGAAGAAATGCTCAGAGCCGTGGGAATGATAGAAGCTGGTTCCCGGCAACGTACTGTGGCTTTAGCTCTGAATACAAGTCAGAGTGTTATCAGTCGACTTTGGACACGTTACCGAAGCACTGGTACCGTGGCTGAGCGCCATGGAGGACGGTATCGCTGCACCACACGGAGACAAGACCGATACATTCAAATCTTAGCTCGAAGAGCTCCAACAATAACCGCCATGATGTTAGCCGTGAGGCTTCATCACTCTTCAGGGAACTTAATTAGCGACCAAACAGTCAGAAACCGCTTGCATGAAGTGAACCTTCATTCCCGAAGACCGCTACGGGTACCACCTATAGCAATGCACAATCGTAGGATTCGATATCAATGGGCTCTTGAATACAGAAATTGGGCAGAAGAACAATGGCGTTTCGTGTGCTTTTCTGATGAGTCTCGTTTTGGTATGAGACCGGATACAAGACGTATACGACACTGGAGAACCCCTGGACGCCAACAGCGATTAAAATCCTGCCAGGAAGTCCATCCTTATAGTGGTGGAACCATCATGGTATGGGCGGGTATTTGGATCGGCGGAAGAACTGAGTTGATTTGGATTAGAGGCAACCTCAACGCTCAAATTTATGCTGAGACGATTGTATCAGACGTCATCGTTCCTCTACAAGTGCAAATCGGTCCCTTATTTCAGTTAATGCATGATAATGCACGACCGCACACCGCAAGAGTTGTAAGACAGACTCTCGCCGCAGCTAACATCAATGTCCTGCCCTGGCCTGCTCAGTCGCCAGACTTGAACCCGATTGAGCATGCAAGGGATATGCTACAGAGAAGAGCTCTGCCGAATATGGAGGGTATCCAGTCGCAAGAAGACCTTTTTTTGTTGTTGCAACGAACATGGGCGGCCATTCCACAGCGTGATTTGGATGAACTCATTTTGAGTATGCCAAACCGATGTTCTTGTGTTGTTAGTGTTCGCGGTAGAAACACGGATTATTAATTGTTTAAGTTACCCAATAAAATTTTAAAGAAAACTGTTATTTCAGTCTTTTTTTCGAACTTTAATGTTAGTGGTTCAAATGTCAAAAATCCCTTTATTAGGAAAATGGCAAATTTCTTTATTAATGCAAAGGTGACTTGGTTTATCGTTACTGTGACAAACGAAAACACTTTATTTGATGAATCCTTAAAGAAAATTTTAATTAATATCAATCAGGAGAAAAGTTATTGCAAAAATATATGTTGATCCCTAGACACTTTTGATGTGTGTATTTAAATTAGGGCCTTTTTCCTATCACGCGGGTTTGCGCCCGTCAGCTTACCACGTGTGATACCCACAAACTTCCTGCGTGCGTGTAGCGTGCATGACAGAACCAGTATTTTACGAAACGTAAGTATTTACGATAAGACACGGGCGGCGCGCATTCGGGCCCGACGCGCGCAGTCAGAGATAGGAAAATGGCCCTAACGCGAAGTTATTTCGGCATGCTGTGTCATAGGTCATTTAAAAAGCATGGTACGCGTTAAGGGTCCATGTACAAACCCTCTTTTGTCAATTTCTTATCTATAATTATTGTGAGAAAGTTTAAAATAATTAAAAACATTGACTCTTTGTGACTATAAAAGTACAGTTTTTACAGCACCTATTCATAATTTCATCACTTTTGTGATCTCGTAAATATAGTTAACTAGTTTTTGCCCGCGGCTTCGGTCGCGTGGAAGTCGGAAGGTATCCCACAGGAACGTACTACCGGGATTAAAAGTACCCTGAGTCCTAATCCAGGTCATGGTCTATGCATGTGCCAAATTTCATCCAGATGAGTTTAGCCGTTTTAGCGTGAAAGCGTAACAAACAAACTCACTCACTCAGTTAGGATTTCTGAGGTGTATGTGTATATATGTGTGCGTGCCTGCACCATTACTATTATGTTGTGTCACTAGGACAGTAATAAACTAGCATCCAATCGCAACGGTAGTTTCATTCGGTAGCTGACAGATCACTGGCGACGAGTTACCCACGTTTAATAATAATAAAAAAAAAAGTTCGTGCAAAATGTCGAATATCATCGGAAATCTTCTAAATTTCGACCACGACGCCCAAGAGTGGCCTATATTTAAAGGTCGGCTACTACAGTACATAAAACTGAACAGTGTTAAAACCGAAAATAAAAGTGCTTTGTTACTGACGCAGCTTTCGGACAACACCTACCGTCTTGCACGGAACTTACTTCACCCCGATGTACTCGAGGAGGTTAAGTTCGAGGATCTAGTTGAAAAATTAGATAAGCATTTCACGCCGAAGCGTTGTGCTTTCGCTGATAGAGAGAAGTTTTACGAGGCGATTAGATCTGATGGCGAGAGCGTCGAAGAATGGGCGGCTCGTGTGAGAGGTTTAGCTGTTAATTGTGAGTTTGGTGAGGCATTGGATATGCTGCTGCGAGACCGTTTCATACTCGGGCTTGCTCCGTGTCGGGAACGTGACCGGCTGTTTGAAGAGGATGCCAGCAAACTCACTTTTGCTAAGGCATTGGAGGTAGCTCAACAGGCTGCGTATGCGCGATTGGCTCGATCCAGGGCCGCAGCAATAGTTGACACCGCAGCGACAACCGTCAAGGCCACGCAGATCAAGGAGGAACCTGTGTACCGGCTGAGCGGGCAGCGCGGGCAGCGCGCGCACGGCGAGCCTGCCACGGCCACCCGCAGCTCGAACAAAAATTCCGAGGAAACTCGTCGGTGTACAGTGTGCGGTCTCAGAAACCACGACGCAGAAAAGTGTCGTTTTAAAAACTATCGGTGCCAAGTGTGTGGTGTGAAAGGCCACCTAAAGAAAATATGTAGTGCTAAGAAGGGTGAATCACGTTTACATTGTTTGAACACGGAGGAAATAATTTTGGAGCAAAGTGACTGTGAGGAATGTGAGCTATTTAACGTAAGGTATGTTAGTAACTCGCCTGTAATAATAAGGGTATCTATTGATTGTGTAGGATTAGATATGGAGTTGGATTCGGGGTCGGGGGCTAGTGTAATTTCCGAAACGCATTACAATAAATATTTTTCAGATCGTATTTTGATAAAATCTAACCTAAAAATGTGTCTTTACAATGGCCATAAAATCTCGCCCTTGGGATATTTTCAAGGTAAAATTACATACTTAAATAATACCCAAGACATTAAGATATTTGTATTGCCGAGCGGAGGTCCACCGTTACTGGGACGAGATTTTATGTCGAGTTTTAGGATATATTTTACCTCGGATATCAATAAAATCCAAACCCAATTTAAAACAGAGTCCGACACGAAAGAAGTGCAGCAACTTTTATCTAAATACTCCGACTTGTTTACTGACGAACTAGGTAGGTTCAACAAATTTGAGGTGAAACTTGTTTTAAAAGAAGGTACCCAACCAAAAATTTTTAAGCCACGTTCTGTACCATTCGCTTTAAAGGAAAAGGTGGAGGAAGAAATAGATAGACTGATAGGTTTAGGAATATTAAAACCAGTTAAATTTCCGAAATACGGAACCCCTATTGTCCCAGTACTAAAAGAAAACGGGAAGGTTAAGATAGCCGGTGATTATTCAATAACATTAAATAAAGATTTAGAAATAGATAAGTACCCAATGCCTAGGATAGAAGAGGTTTTTGCCAAGATAGGTGGAGGGGAGTGTTACAGCAAAATAGACCTAAGTAATGCTTACAACCAATTTGTCCTAGAGGAGTCATCGCAAGAGCTGACCGCGATAAGTACATCTAAAGGTTTTTTCAAATATACCCGACTTGTGTATGGTTTAGCAAACGCTCCAGCCATTTTTCAAAGAGCGATGGAAACATTATTAATTGGCATAGAAGGTATTAGCATATGGTTGGACGACGTGTGTGTAACGGCGCCGACTAGACAATTACATTTTAGCAGGCTATACGAAGTACTAAATAGATTGAAAGAAGCCGGTTTAAAATTACATAAAGAAAAATGCTGTTTTCTTCAAGATAGTGTCACTTATCTAGGCTACATTATAGATAGACATGGATTACGAACTTGTCCTAAAAAAACGGAAGCTATTACAAATGCGCCGCGGCCAACAAATGTCACGGAAGTTAAACGATTTATAGGATTAATTAACTATTATCGTAACTTTATACCGAATGCATCAGCTAGGTTGCACCCGCTACATGAGTTATTGCGTAAAGGAGCGCAGTGGGAGTGGGGCGAACGTCATGAACGTGCATTCAATAGTGTTAAGGTCGAGCTATCATCAGAAAGGGTGCTAGCCCATTTTGATCCCGCAGCACAGTTAGTGTTGACGGTAGACGCGGGGCCGGCCGGCCTCGGCGCGGTGCTGGCGCAGCGCGACAATGACCGTGCGCAACTCGAGCGACCGCTGGCGTTCGCCTCAAGGTCATTATCCACAAGTGAAAGAAACTACAGTCAGATTCACAAGGAGGCGACAGCCATTATTTTTGCTGTCAAATATTTTCACCAATATCTGTATGGACGACAAGAACCGTTCGTCCTTAAGACTGATCATCGTCCATTACTTTCGATATTCGGGAAGAAAACAGGTATTTCAGTCATGGCAGCATCGAGGTTACAGCGATATGCGATAATACTGTCTGCATATAATTACAACGTCCAGTATATTAAAAGTGAAAATAATGTTGCGGCGGATTATTTGTCGCGCTCGCCTTTATCAGAACCAAATTGTAGTACAGAAGGACAAACTGATCTGTCTTTCCTCAATTTCTTAGATGCTAACGTCGCCCCGCTAACTTTTAGCGATATAAAAACAGAAACTTGTAAGGACGACATTTTAAAAACAGTAATTGAATATGTGCAGAACGGCTGGCCGCGTAAAATTAATTGTAAACTGGTTCAGCCCTATTTTAACTGCAAAACGGATTTAGAGGTTGAAAATGGTTGTATTTTTCGAGGTCACAGAGTTGTGATACCAGCGGTGTATCGAAATAGGTTATTAAAAGAACTGCATTCGGGTCATTTTGGCGTGGTAAAAACAAAGAGTGCAGCTCGTAGTAGATTTTGGTGGCCATCGATCGATAAGGACATAGAGGAATGGGTGGGCGCTTGCCACACGTGCTCCGGCACTCGCGCAGCGCCGCCGCGCGCGCCCCCAGCGCCCTGGCCGCGCGACTCGTCTCCGTGGCGACGCTTGCACATTGACTACATGACTATAAATCAACATGTATACTTGATCGTCGTAGATTCATACAGCAAATGGTTGGAGTGTTTACATATGAGTTGCGGTACTTCAAGTCGGGCGCTAATAACAAAATTAAAGGAATTGTTTTCTAGGTTCGGTATACCGAGTGTCATAGTTTCCGATAATGATGTAAAAATTAAATCGAATGAATTTAAACATTTTTGCGAAATGAACGGTATCAGATATAAAACGTCCCCAATTTATCACCCAGCCAGTAACGGACAGGCCGAAAATTCTGTAAAGACATGCAAGAAAATGATAAAATGTATTATTAGTGAGAACAGTCAACAAAATGTGATTAACGAAAAGCTACTAGGATTTTTATTTGATTACCGCACATCACCACATTGTACAACGGGCGAATGCCCAGCAAAGCTTATGTTTGGCCGAAACATAACATCTAGGCTGGACCTGTTACTGGAAGATAGTCATATCAATGAAACTAATAATGATAATTTAAAAACAAAAAGAACATTAGTCATAGGTGATAGGGTATGGTTAAAATGGTACATAGCTAGGAAGGAGATATGGACTATAGGTAAAATAATTAAAATAATAGGTAATCGCATGTTCGAAATATTAGTTAAGGATTATAAAGTAAACTGTAGAAGGCATATTGATCAGATAAGAAAATATACAGGTGCAACCGTTAGGGCGACGGACGGCCCACGTGCTGATGTCGTGAGCCCCACGCAGTCAGCGCCGCCGCGCCCGCGCTCCCCGCCCGCGGAGGCGGAGGCGCAGCCGCCACAAACATTACCTTCAGTAACAGAAGGCGAGGGAATTGATATAGGGGAGGATGATGAGTGGGCTGAGGCTCAAAGTGATGTCGATGCTAACGATCATAATAATGTTGAGACTAATCAAGAAGTAGCCGAGGATCGCGGCGATCATTCTCTTGAACCACAGCCTACAAGACCGACCCGTAGTTGTAGACGTAAGATTAATTATAAGGTTTAAATTGTAATTGTATCGCACACCACGCATTTGATTATCTAGAATCAGTATGTAAAGATCACACCACGTTAAATGTTTCTATAGATTGATGATAACAAACGATACAGTGTGCGAGCAGCCGAGTGTGTCGGTTTCTTGATGTTTGTAGTTATGTAAGGCAAATCGTTATTTCTACCTACTTAATTAAGTTCTTTACTTTGGAAAATAGTGTTGGAGGAGTGAGGTGTATGTGTATATATGTGTGCGTGCCTGCACCATTACTATTATGTTGTGTCACTAGGACAGTAATAAACTAGCATCCAATCGCAACGGTAGTTTCATTCGGTAGCTGACAGATCAATTTCACCTTTGATTTACTCAATGAAGATATTATTGTATTTTGATTTAATATTTTTTTGATTTTATTTCAAGGATAGCTGAAGACTAATGTGTGATATTTAAATTCCTTCAAAGTTTTAGTAAATAAAAATATCAATCTGCCTTGTCTTTACCCAACTATGCTGGGGTCGGCTTCCAGTCTAACCGGATGCTCCTGAATACTTTCTTAAACAGTTTTATTAGATTTATTGATTTTTACGGAAAATAAAACTTAAACTTCAAACGAAACTCGCAGATTTTATATCAAGACGACACAGAAGATGTCAATCATAGCTTGAGACTTAATAAGTGCTAAAGTACCTAACAAGAATCTAGAGGGGGTGATCTGTGGCAACTAGCTTCATCTTTCTTACTGAGCGATTCCTTGACAAAGTGTTTGAAATATTGGTGACAAGGACTAAACAAAAACTTTTCCTCTCATTTAGGGCATGCGCGACCGTCACTGGGCGAAGATCAGCGAATTAATCGGTGCCGAAGTGATCCACGATCCGGAGACGACCCTCGCGGACATGGTGGAGCAAGGCGTGCACGTGTTCTCGGCGCAGTTGGAAGAGATCGAGCAGTACGCCTCCAAGGAGTACGGGCTTGAGAAGGCGCTCAACAAGATGAAGGAGGAGTGGGTCGGCGTCAAGTTCGAGGTCGTGCCTTACAGGTGAGTGTGACATGGTGCGACGTGCACGTGTTTGCGGCGCAGCTGTAGGAGATACAGCAGTACGCCTCCAAGGAGTACGGGCTCGAGAAAGTGCTTAACAAGATGAAGGAGGTGTGAGTCGGAGTTAAGTTCGAGGTCTGTCTGGCTTATTGGTAACATTTTGGGTGGAGTGCACGTAACGGGGCGGGGCGCTGTGGAAAAAAACAGGATATTTTTAACAAAAACAGATGCTTGGTTTCCTTAAACGTTGCGCCAACTATTTCAAGCGACCAGAAACTAAGCTGCTTCTATTCAAGACGCTAATAAGAAGTAACTTAGAATACGCATGTACAGCGTGGAGCCCGTCTTATACTGTTCACTCTCAACGCATTGAACGTATACAACGTACTTTCACACGCTCCTTGGCATTTAGTACTCGCGGAATTTCTCATAGATGCCCATATAACCAGCGCCTTTCTTTCTTCAAGTTGACTTCTCTCCGTGACCGTCGAGTGATGCTTAGTATTTCATTTCTGCATAAAATTATAAACGGAAAAATTGACTGTAGTCACCTCCTAGCAGAGGTTCCCATCACAGGTCCACGTAAAATACCCCGCGCAGCCCTAACTAACACATTTTGTCCTCCATTCTGTCGTACTAATATCGGCGCCCATGGTCCGCTTGTAAGAACTATTAACCATTACAATATGCTGAATAAAAACTTAAATTCAAACCTGGACATATTTTATGACTCCTTGGGTGGTATTCGGAAAAAAATACTTGACAATTATCATTTAGCTTCATAATGTATCCTATTGTAGAATTATGTATTTGTATTTCGTGTGTTATGTTTGTTCATTCCCATTAATTTGTGTTAAGTCGTATTTTATTTGTTGAAGCTTTGTTTAAACTTTAAAATTTTACTCTTAGAATATAAACAACTTCTCTGCAATGTTTTTATTCCTCAAATATTATGTATACCTATAATTGGTGTATACATTAGTAGTAATACCTTATATAGTAAAAAAAAAAACAATTGTTGAATGTATATGCTGTTGGTGTACAGACGCCAGCACATCAAGTTACTACAATCTGTCAAATTTCTTTAATAGATTGTCAACTTTATCCCTAAAGAATAAGGTTCAATGTTGATTGGGAAAATTTGAGATATTAAGTTGAGAGTTTGAGGAGTAAGTTGATGTGCTGCCGTCTGTACTTTTAATAAAAAAATTAAATATAAAAAAAACGGAAATCGTTAGTTTCTCGATTCTATCGCAAGGTTAAAATACAGCTTCTATCTTCGTATAGACAGTTTAACACCTCGATGTACCGATAGTCGATCTGGCACCGTTGAAGAGACTGCAGCCCATGTCTCGATCGAATCGAAAGCTTTCTCGTAATCCACAAACGCTAAGAGATGCTGGTTGTACTCTTCGGTCTTCTGTATAACCTACATACGCTGCGGCAGGTTATACAGAAGACCGAAAAGTTAGAATATTACGGTTATGGGTTTATTATAGTACTCGATATTATGACAGAATAGTTTTAGAAGTAAAGATAATTATATAAAACTAAATATCGAATTTTTGCTCATTATGGTTACTGATGTTTATAGCAAACGTGTTATGGATAATGATTTTCGGACAAACAATTTTAGCAGAAGAAAGGGAGTAACATGTACCATGGTAATACCACGGCCGCGGCTTACGATTTTCAAACTCTGACAGGCGCTTTCATCATCATCATATCAGCCGAAAGACGTCCACTGCTGGACATAGGCCTCCCCCAAGCACCGCCACTTCGACCGATTCTGTGCTTCCCGCATCCAGCGGATACCTACGGCCTTTACAAGGTCATCGGTCCATCTTGTGGGAGGCCTTCCAACGCTACGTCTTCCGGTACGCGGTCGCCACTCCAGAACCTTTTGGCCCCATCGGCCATCTGTTCTGCGGGCAATGTGTCCTGCCCATTGCCACTTAAGTTTGGCAATTCTTCGGGCTATGTCGGTTACCTTGGTTCTCCTGCGGATCTCTTCATTTCTGATTCGATCACGTAGGGAAACTCCAAGCATAGCCCTCTCCATTGCTCTTTGGGTGACTTTTAGCCTTCTAATAAGGCCCATTGTGAGCGACCACGTTTCAGTGCCATAAGTCATCACTGGCAACACGCACTGGTCAACAGGCGCTTTACTTTGTTTAAATTATTTCATCACCACTGCTCTTAAAACGGTGAAGAAAAACATCGTGGGGAAACCGGCAAGTCCGAAAATATCGAAGACATGTGACATCTACCATTCCGCGCTTGGCCCGCGTGGTGGATTACAGCCCAATCTTCTCACAGAGAGGAAGCCCAGTCCAGTCTAATTAATATTAAACACACACATTCTTCATGATCCAGGGACACCGGCGTGGGTATCCTGACTGGCCTGGATGACATACAGCAACTTCTAGACGACCACATCCTCAAGTCGCAGACAATGCGCGGTTCTCCGTACGTGAAGGCCTTCGAGGCGGACATGATCGGATGGGAGGAGAAGCTCATCAGCATGCAGGATATACTGGACCAGTGGCTAATGGTGAGATTGTATGAAGTACTTGGCAAATTTCTTGGTTTATTTAGGTAGGTAGGTAAAATCAAATTTGCTCGAAAAGCCGCCTTTTTCTCAATGTTTTCATGATCTGATCAGAGCGGCAAACGACCAATGAAATATTAACAAAAGCAATACTTGAATTCATAATCTCATTTCATTTACAATCCATCACCACGATCACCACGTATTCAACTTAATCGTCGTCGTTCTTTAACTTAATCGTAACGTAAGTGTTCTGTTCTAAGTTGATTTTTGAGTGACCTAATAATAATAAAAAAGGCTTAATTCAAAATAAATGTCGATATAATGGAATTTGAACGCTGTGAAATGCATGACATTGAGTTTGTTGTTTTAAAACTTGATCATTATCTTAGATTCTGAATTCAAATATGCATATTTACCTGGCGAATTATTAACATTTCAAGCCTTTCCCTAGTGCCAAGCCACCTGGATGTACCTGGAACCCATCTTCTCATCCGAGGACATCATGCGTCAAATGCCCACGGAGGCGCGGAACTTCCGCGACGTGGACAAGGAGTGGCGCGCCATCATGTCGGCCACCAGCAAGGATCCCATGGTGCTGAGCGCCACGAACTACCCCGGCCTGCTCAAGGCGCTCAAGTACAACAACGCGCTGCTCGAGGACATCCAGCGGGGCCTGAACGACTACTTGGAGAAGAAGAGGCTGTTCTTCCCCAGGTTAGATGCTTATTTTATTATTATTTTATTAAGCAAGAAACTATTCAAAAAGACGCAGTTTAACCCTCGTAAATAGGGACCAAAATAGCTTTTTAATCCCTAGGGACTAAAAGTGATTTAAATTTGGAATGTGGATATTGTTAGTAAAAGTTCTAGTCACCAAAGAGATCAATCACGAACATTGTATGAATAAGTAACAGGCTGGCAAGAGAGAGAAAGTGTGAATTTGGTCAAAATTGAAATCCAAGATGGCAGATGCGAATATTTTAAATTTTTTCGTCGTGGGTATCTTTGTCATAGTTTTCGACAGTGGTAAAGCCAATAGTGAGGTCAAAATGTAAATCCAAGATGGCGGATGCGAAAAATTTAAAATTTTTGTCATGGGTATCGTTTTCATAGTTTTCGAGGGTGGTAAAGTCGATAGCGAGATCAACATGTAAATCCAAGATGGCGGCCTTTTTTATGTCATAAAATTTTTGTTTTCTGTTTAAAGTCATACGTGAGTAGGAAATTCATTCCTGATGGGGGTTGGACCGCACACGTTTATTTTCTCATAGAGGATGATAAAAAGTAGAGTGTTCACCTCGGGAGCAACACTATTTTAAGCTCGAGTGATGTACTTTGAATCCCTCGCTGCGCTCAGCATTCTACTTTAGAATCCTTCGCTCCGCTTTGGATTCAAAGAAACACTCTCGCCTTAAAAATAGTTGTTTGCTCCCTTGGCAAACAATCTACTATTATTTGGCATAACTCATAAGTGTACAAAAACAAAAGCTCTTGATTCTAAAAAGAAAATTTATATTCGGATTACATTTTTCTTCTTCTGACTTATCAAGCGGTATCACGGTTCAGGTAGGCGGTCGCTCCATGTAAAATGCTGGTAGAACTGGAAACCGATCCCAACATAGTTGTGAAAAGGCCTACAGATGATTATATCCTCAATACACTGATTTATCTGGAGTGAACATTTTGCCGCATACCGCAGTATCTCAAGACGAAAGTTAAAAGAAGGTTAAAAGTCACCCAAACGGCAATAGAGAGAGCTATGCTTGGAGTTTCCCTACGTGATCGAATAAGAAATAAAGAGATCCGCAGGATAACCAAGGTAACCGACATAGCCCGAAGAATTGCCAAACTTAAGTGGCAATGGGCAGGACACATTGCTCACAGAACAGATGGCCGATGGAGCCGAAAGGTTCTGGAGTGGCGACCGCATACTGGAAGACGTGGCGAAGGCCTCCCACAAGATGGACCGATGACCTTGTAAAGGCCGCAGGAATCTGCTGGATGCGGGAAGCACAGAATCGGTCGAAGTAGCGGTGCTTGGGGGAGGCCTATGTCCAGCAGTGGACGTCTTTCGGCGGATATGATGATCATGATGGACTTTTTGCCTGCTCCCTCCATATTGAAAGGACCAATTGGAACCGTGAACCTAGTTTCTGACGTTTCATAAGTGTCCATGTAGTTTTACGTGAAATAAAATAATTTAAAACTGGAACAAGACTGCCCCACAAATGTATACAGAATTTGCACGAAAGTAAATCAGAATTTATCTAAATGTGGTGAAACATAGAATAACTACCACATGATTCATTAACCGACTGCCGCGAACCCAAAAATGGAGGGTTTATTTGACAAACCTGCTAAAGCCCCATTGTATCCCAATTGATAGCAAAACCGGTATCTCCGTCAAGCCCCACCGTATCCACCGGGATACGCGCGGTTCGTGCGGCTTACATCTTTGTTTTTACTATGAAATAAGAACTAATAATATGGTCTGTGGGTTGTTTCTCTCTATGGCCTGACGGATATTATCGTCGGTTAGAAGTAAAATGGTCAAAACATGATAGGTAACATCGAATATTTCTGAAACATGTCAAAAGTGACGTAATGGGGCGCGTCAGTGTCAAACCGCGGGGCGGGACGTTAAAGCGTGCATTTACGTCTGTACGTGATAATCTTTGTAGCCATTTCTCTTAACAGCATTTCTTTTCTCCAGATTCTTCTTCTTATCAAATGACGAGCTGCTCGAAATCCTCTCCGAAACCAAGGACCCGATGCGTGTGCAGCCTCATCTCAAGAAGTGCTTCGAGGGCATCTACACGCTGGAGTTCAACAACAACAAAGAGATAGTCGGCATGGCGTCGGCTGAAGGCGAGATCGTGAAGCTCTCGTCCTCTATACAGCCAGCTGATGCCAAGGTAAAGAATGTCTACACAGCCGGGATCTACACGCTTGATGTAGTTGAACTTAACATCAAAACGATCATCGGCATGGCGCCAGCAGAAGGCATCGTGAAGCTGTTGTCTTCATACAGTCGTCTGATGCCAAGGTAAGGAAAGGCTTTATACTTATTTAGACTTTGGACGTCTTTATTTCTTATATTTTTATACAATACAAAAGGATGGAGCAGAAGGAAATGGTGAAATGAAAACAAAAAGATGGTGGTGCAGGATGTAAAAAAAAAAAAACATTAATTTCTAGTGACATAAACTCATAATAGAATAGGCATAATACATTTACAAATAAACTTAAAATTAAAATAAAATACAATTAAAATTAAAATGAAATACAAAATCAAAATTACAATCAAAATAAAACTAAAATAAAATAAAATTAAAATGTACAAATGAAATTAGATAAAATTGTTCGTCAAAGAAAGAAGATTTGTACTAAGTTAATAACCAAACTAAGAAAGATGTTCAAAACACACGTAAAAAAAAAAAAAAATTTGAAATCTGCCTAGCCATTAAAAATTACAATTACTTATAATATTGATAATAGCTAACTCTTTTGCCAACAATTGTTTACACAATATATTTACAATGAATTGCTTGAATATACATTTATAACAACTATTCCTTACAAGCAAGCTAACAGTCTAACACTCATCAAATTGACTCATTTCCCGAAATATGACATCGGCAATTTTTTGTCATCAATCGATACGAACAAACATAATATGGATCCGAACTCGAAGCTGAGGGTAATATGAATACATAAGTCATCTATAATATAATCCATATGTCCCTCAAAGTCAAATAAATTATTTCAACTAATTGAAATAAATTATTTGACTTTGAGTAAAGCTAAGGTTTCTTATAAGAGCGGTAACCGCCACCAACGGCTGCAGTGACAGCTGTCATGAAAGTGATGGCAGCGGCAACGATTTAAATTGTTAGATTTGCCCTACTGCGTCAAAGGGTAGTTGACTTTCTGATTCGTTTTGACACCTCTGACACAATGTCACAGCGACTACACTTAATAGTCATGGTAACGCTATTTAATGTCATTCTTCTCGGTATGGATACTTTTTCTTGGGACTAAGTACGGTGAGGGCAAATGTAGCGGTTTAAAAGACGATAAATATTGAATAGTTTGTACAACACAATAATAGTAGATTGTTATACAAGGAGCTAAAATGACAGCGCCGTGTGTTACACTCTACTTTTCACTACGATTGCGAGAAAATAAAATAGTAAATAGAATAATAATTATTTATTAAAAATTATTTCTATTCCTTTCTCATCCATCTGCAAATTAGGGTCTCCATTCTCACTAGATGATGACATTTTCACTGTTGTAAATCATATTATGGTCAAAAGATATCGCACCAGTCTTTTTTTTATTTCCTCTGTAGCCGCAACGCAATGCACGCAATCTACCGAAGAGAATGCCGCTTTAAAAAAAAAAAGTCCTTTTTTTTTGTTAAACAGTAATAAGTCGAGTCCTTATTCATGATTATTCTACACTAGCTGCCCGCCCTGGCTTCGCACGGGTAGAACTAAGTACTTATCTACGACGCACCTACCTACTACTTACCTACCTACCTAATACATACCTACCTACCTGCCTACCTACATACATACATACGTACCTACCTACCTACCTACCCTACCCACCTTACCTACCTACCTATCTTACCTATCTTACGTATCTTACCTATCTTATCTAGCTTATCTATCTTATCTATCTTACCTATCCTACCTATCCTACCTCTCCTACCTCTCCTACCTCTCCTACCTATCCTAAGAACCTTCTCCTTACTATAACAAACACAACAAAAAAAGAATTAGCGAAATTGGTCCAGTCGTTCACGCGTGATGCCGTGATCAAGGAAATAGAGATTCTTTTTTTTTTGTTTATAAATAAGAACAAAGACTTTTTCGTTGGGGTGGTAGGCTCGTTGGAAACAGATAAAAATAAAAAATAAAATTACTATAGCCCCTAGAGGATGAAATGCTATTTTATCTTCGCTCTGGTACGCTACAATGACGGTTTTTTTGAGCAAGAGGAGTGAAAAAATATTTTTTGGTTTCATATTTTCTTAACGTGATTTTTCAGTAATCGGGTTTTAGGTTTTGAACTTACTTTTTATGATATCTGTTATTACGCAATTAAATATCGTTTTCTATGCAAGAGTCTGCTCATATCCGTAGCTTCAAAAGGTACCTTTTGAAGTTTTCAAATTCTTGCGTTTATCAAGTAGATAGATAGACCTACTTGATAAACGCAAGAATTTGAAAACTGACGAATATATGTATAAAAGAATCTCCGCCACCTCCGCAGGGCATGGTGGAGCGCTGGCTGCAGCAGCTGGAGAACCAGATGGTGGTGAGCCTGCGCGACGTGGCCAACGAGGCCATCACGTCCTACCCCGTGTCGCGCCGCGAGCAGTGGGTGCTGGTGTGGCCCGGCCAGATCGTGCAGTCCGGCTCCTGCGTCGCCTTTACCGTTGAGGTAGCTATGAGCACCGGCATCATCTTTGAGATCTCCACTGCTGGACATAAGCCCACTGGGTGGATTTTTGAGACGGGGCAGTAAGAAAATGTATGGGTACTTAAACGTTTTTTTTGCGATTCGTGGCTTTTCTAGTACTTTTTTAAACTCAGTTGGTCTAGAAGTGTCTTTTAAAGGCTTGTGCACACGAGGACGATTCGTGTTTATTGACAAATCGTCTTTTTTCATTATTGCTTTTTTTTGGTGCGTAGAACTCGCAACCGGCGAGCGTGTATGACCAGATGTATGAACGTAAACGAGGCAAAAGGAGTATGTAAGTATGCAAGTGGCGTTCTGTAGTTTCTGCCTACCCCATGGGAAGAAGGCGTGAGTTTATGTATGTATGTATATATGCTTTTTTTTTTGGTTGACGGCGGCTACCCGGCCCGTGTTCACACGCATCACGAATCGTGAAAAACAACGGTCAAGTAGTCTTTTAAAAATCACGTTCCTCAAAAAACATTAATCGTGATTTTTTTGTGACGGATCTGCTGAAGCCCTCGTCTAACCAATAATATCGCTTCACTGTCATAGCTTGAGCTAAGTTATTGGTTAGTTTCACACGGGTTAGGTGGAAACGCAGCCTAAAACTGATCTCTGAATCACGAATCAAGTATGAACATCTACGAGTATTCGGACATTTTGACGAATCGCGATAAACTCGTTTCCGTATGCAATGTGAACAGGCATCCGGCATGACTTTTTCTTTTTGACTAATTGTCATTGAGGGGTTCCGTGTGAATGAGCTGTAATCCCTATACGAATTGATAAATTGGCATCATACAAATAAAACGTGATAATTGACGTTTTTCTACCTGACTGCAACATTTTTCCAAAATCTGAGAATGCAATTACCAATTGGTCGAAAAGTTAAAAACAGGCTCCTAAGAACGTTTTCTGTAGCTACATACTCAATACTCAAATTTTTGGGTGCTACATAATAGGGTGCCTGCCCTATCTCAAAAATCCCGACACGATAATATGTCTAATTTTATAACATACAGGATGTTACAAAATGAGACATATTATCGAGTCTCATGATAAATGGCATGTTTCGAGGGGACGGTCGTCGCCGATTCCTTCGCACTTCTGCACTTTCATTGTAAGAAGTCGGTGACTAAGGACAGAGTTACCGGCCTACACTGCTATTTGATTTGCAATCTTAAGGGTGCCTGTCCACTGGAGCGGAGAGGAGAAAAGAGGAGCGGAGATGTGCCAATATTAACCAATAGAATCTTGACTCCGCCCCTGAGTTTAGATTTGATTGGTTAATAATGGCACATCTCCGCTCCTCATCTCTCCTCTCCGCTTCAGTGGAAAGGCAGTTTAATTACGTGTTTTTTAAATATTTTCTCCCCAGACCATAGAAGCAATAGAAACACAAACGCTGCCCGAACTTATAGAACGCAGCACAAGTCAGATCACCGGCCTCGTGTACTTAGTACAAGGAGACCTGAAGCCAGGCAACCGCATCACTATTGAGGCGCTCATCGTGCTCGACGTGCACGGTAATGTAGCTCTAGTGTGTGTGTGAGATAAGGTTCACTATAGCTTATACATCATAGCCTACTTAGTACAAGGAGACCTGAAGCCTGGCAACCGCATCACTTTTGAGGCGCTCATCGTGCTCGACGTGCACGGTAATGTAGCTCTAGTGTGTGTGTGAGATAAGGTTCACTATAGCTTGTACTGTTGTACATCATAGCCTACTTAGTACAAGGAGACCTGAAGCCTGGCAACCGCATCACTTTTGAGGCGCTCATCGTGCTCGACGTGCACGGTAATGTAGCTCTAGTGTGTGTGTGAGATAAGGTTCACTATAGCTTGTACTGTTGTACATCATAGCCTACTTAGTACAAGGAGACCTGAAGCCTGGCAACCGCATCACTTTTGAGGCGCTCATCGTGCTCGACGTGCACGGTAATGTAGCCCTAGTGTGTGTGGGATAAGGTTCACTTTCATTTAGATCAAAGTTAAAAGAGTAAGAAATTGTTTATTATGCGCTACAGTGGGCGCCGCCACAGACAAGATAAAATTCAAATGAAAACTTTTTCGTAATGCTATTAAAATGGCAGGCCCCGCATACGCGTTCCATTAGAAAAACGGGATTTGCCCTGTACAGTATTGATAAAAAAAAATCTTATAACATTATTTAGTTAGAGAAAAAGTTAATTCATATAATATGATTTGATTTTTTCTTTTTGGTGTTGTGTTTATTAAGTACTAGCGTCTGTCCGCGACTTCGTCCGCGTGGAATAGTTACTTTGGGCTAACGCTAACTTTAACCCGCGACTGAATTACCCTAAAATACTACAAAATCAAAAACAATACCTTAAAGAAAATTAAATACTATAAAATCAAATGATGTATCTATTTAGATAAAGACATTAAGAAAACTAATAAACTAAAACAAAATTTATTACTAACTTAAATTATTCATCTAAAAAGTATTATACGATGATATTTTGGAAAAACTAATTAGTAGTAAGGAAGTAGTTCGCTTGCCTGTTCGTTGCCAGGGGCCGCGGTCTCCCCTTAGTACTTCTCGCAACCCCGGTAGGCATCGGCCCTAGCAGACCCCGTCAACTGTGCTGACATCTTTTCGAGGCGCGCGATGCACATCATAAATGCGTGCGCAGTACTTGATCATTATTTTGCTGCGATGTTATTTTAAAACTGCGATATCTCCTAAGATATTCATTGAAATCGAATGATTTAAACGGCAATTTTGTTTTAAATGAAATACTTGTGATGAATAACGTATTTATTTGGATAAGGATTAATATCGTTTTCATAAAAACACCATCGCAAATAATGCATTATTTTAGAACAAATTTAAATAGCATAAAAAAGGTTATAGTGAGCCAACCTTAAAAGATAGACGTATGTTGTCGTGGACTTTTTTTAGATCTTTTAAAGGGAAACAATTCTGTCATACATGATTTTTGCGAAACTTTAACCGTTTACGCAGCGCACGCAGCGGAAGCTCTCAAAAGGAAAAAAACCCCGATTTTGTAACATTCTTCATTGCTGCTCTACTCATATTGGTCTTAGTGTGATGATATATAGCCTATAGCCTTCCTCGATAAATGGACTATCTAACACTGAAATAATTTTTCAACTCGGACCAGTAGTTCCTGAGATTAGCGCGTTCAAGCAAACAAACTCTTCAGCTTTATAATTAGTATATATATATATATATATATAGATTAGTATAGAAGATGTGAATATAAACTAGTTTTGAAGTTTATAATTCGAATTTTACGATATAAGGGTTGATAAAAATATTATTTAACTGGTTGTGGTTGGTGTTTCCTATCCTACTACTCTGAGAAGAAACGCCGAAACAAACTCAGAGGTCACAGTCTCTTAAGATCCAGAATTGTCTTGGTCAGATAATATCAGGACTTTGTAGATTAGTGTGAGAGATGGTCTTCTGAGGAAAGAACCACACAGACTTAAGTGAACCTGTTTCAGCCATCTTCTTTACATTCCAGACCGAATTAAAATGTGTCACTGACAGACTGACAATAAAATAAAATAAAAGATTTATATTTCATAAAATGCCCATGCCATTAAAAATGTTTAATGTTACCAAGATTATGCTATTTTAAATATGATCTTTGTTATCTAGTAATTAAATATAGATTTCTATACAATAGTACTAGACTATTGTGCCGTGCCAGCTTCAAAAGATATTATGTGTCCTCTGACATGAAAAAGGAACGAAAAAAAAACTGTCGAAGATATAAACACTAGACTGTATTTAATACATAGAGAGCTGAAGCATCAATAACGAGTAACCTGATCACAGTATTCACTGGAGTATTGAAAACCCGCAGGTCGTTCGATCCAGGAGGAGCTGTTAGAACGGAACGTGGTCGACATCTCGGACTTCAACTGGATCTCGCAGCTGCGGTACTACTGGCGCGGCGAGAAGATGTTCTGCTCCATGATAACAACGGAGGTGGAGTACGGGTTCGAATACCTCGGGAACTCCGGCCGCCTGGTCGCCACGCCGCTCACTGACCGCTGCTTCAGGTAAACCAATCAATCTTCACGTATCCGAAAAACCAATAAAGCATTGAAGCTGGACCTTCTAAAATAAGATTTAACTTTACGATTCTGTCACTTATAAAAGCAACACGAATTCTATTAATATGAGCGTCAGTAAAATCATCCCCCGAAGTCCTGAACAGCTTCTATTTTACAGCACTAAAGATCTGCTCGAAATTTACCGAATCCGGCGCGGGATTCGGTCACGTCGATTGTGTCAACTAACTTGTATGTGTAGAGACGTTGAAACTTTCGCGAATAGTCGCGTGACTTCCTAATCATTAAGATAACCGATGCGCGAGGGATTTGCCTCAGTGTGACTAAAATCGAATATGAGAATCAGCACCGAACGTCAAAATTACATAAGTAAAAAATTACATAAATCAAAACGCCCGCCCTTCACCACTTCCCAGTGCAGTGCTATAGCTGAGAAGAAGAAGTGGCGCAACAAACTCCCCAGAAGCACAGCTGTCTGTTCAGTTAGAAGTTTATTTGTTAATGTATGGCCACGCATTACTTTTTTTGTTACTGAGTAGTCCAATACGAAGTCCGGACGAAGCGTTGGAAGGCCTCCCACAAGATGGACCGATGACTTTGTGAATGCCGCAGGAATCCGCTGGATGCGGGAAGCACAAAATCGGTCGAAGTGCTATGGGCCTATGTTCAGCAGTGGGCGTATTTTGGCTGAAATGATGATGATGATGAGTAGTCCGATTTGAACGATTCTTTTTTATTGGGGAGCGAACTTGATTCTATACAATAGTATGCAAAGTATAATAGTAGTATTACATAACAAAGAAAAATGTTAGCTAGCACAAATAAAACAACAAAAACACTGAAAACTATACTGAAACAGAAATAAAAAAGTAAAAAAATCTGAATAAAAACCTCCAGGCTTGAAGTACCGCGCGGTCTTAGCGGGTTGGGTACCCGCTTACATTTGCTGGTGTTGCGTGCTGGATTATGTTCACAAAACTATAATTCGAAGTCACAATGACGAACTAGGACCATCGTAGTAAAATCAGAGCCAGAGCTTATAACATTAGCGAAACGTGATCTATTTGCAACCTCACGAATATTTGTTGTTTAGCTGTTAAACGAATGCATTCTGTCCAGGACCCTCATGAGTGCTCTGAAGCTGAACCTGGGCGGCGCGCCCGAGGGCCCGGCCGGCACGGGCAAGACCGAGACCACCAAGGATCTAGCCAAGGCCGTCGCCAAGAAGTGTGTCGTGTTCAACTGTTCAGATGGTCTTGATTACAAGGCTCTCGGCAAATTCTTTAAGGTAAATTCTCCTTATATTTTTGTTTCCCGAAACATCCTAATCCTAACTATAATTTATATACAGGGTGGCAGACCCTGTAACTATAATTAACATACAACTATAAATAACCGACGAAAAATTTCAACTCAGGGGGGTTCAGAATCATGTACTGAATCCATGGCAACCGGCTTCGCGTCGATGTCCCGGACACCCCCGTATATAATATTATAAATGTGAAAGTTTGTATGTTTGTTACTCAATCACGCAAAAACAGCTTCACACATTTGGATAAAATTTGGCACACAAATAGTTTATAACAAGGATTAACATATAGGATACTTTTTATTCCGGTAGTTCGTTCCCGTGGGATAATTTCGGCCTCCATGCGGGCGAAGCTGCAGGCGAAAGCTAGTATTATAAATGTGAAAGTGAGTTTGTTTGTTTGTTACGCTTTCATGCTAAAACGGCTGAACGGATTTGAATGAAATTTGGGATATGGGTAGACCATGGCCTGGAATAGGACATAGGATAATTTTATCCCGGTAGTACGTTCCCGTGGAATAATTTCCGACATGCACGCGGGCGGAAGCAAAAACTAGTAAAATAATATTATAAAGTGGTAATGTTTTACAAAAAATATTTCACTGAAAGAAAGCTACTCTATTACCGAGAGCCAAAGGATAGGACTTTTACGCAGATGAACCCGCGGGCAGAAGCTATGTAGTTTACAATTAAACGCTTAAAAATTCGATGGTTTATATTCTATCCGTGTCTTGCAGTCAGACTATGAGATAGAAACTGAAGTGTACAGCGAAATTTATGATAAACTAACGGTGTTTTTAACTATCCGGTGACATACTTAATATCATCAGACTTGTTTAAGCTATAACATTGAAGCCTGTTTTCAGTCTATCTAACTAGATTGTTGCTATCTTCTATGAAGATGTATCGGCTGTCAGACGTTCGTAATTAAACCTTACAGCAGAGTTATGCTTCGTTTATTACGTTGTTTGGGTCGCGCTGAGTTTAAGGTCATCGTGTATGAAGCTCTTTTCTCACCCTGGAGAATCTAAAAAGCTTGTTTTCTTAAAACAAAATTATTTTACTTTTTCCGAAAAACCATACAAAAATACCACATGTGTTCCCCAGGGTCTAGCGCAATCCGGCGCATGGGCTTGCTTCGACGAGTTCAACCGCATAGAACTGGAGGTGCTCTCCGTGGTGGCGCAGCAGATCCTGTCCATCCAGCTGGCCATCCTGCGCCATGAGAAGCGCTTCGTCTTCGAGGGCACGGAGATCAGCCTCAACCCCTCCTGCTGCGTGTTTATTACTATGAATCCTGGGTAAGGTTTCATAGAATACTGCAAACTCTTGGCATCAATAATCGATCGATTGACTTAGCGAATTATGACTTTTGTATGCCATCATGTACGGTCACCAAAAGAGTTAAGTATCCAGTTTTGTTGGGCACTCCAGTACAAAACTGGATACTTAACTCTTTTGGTGACTGTACATAATCAACCTATTAATGTTCCCACTGCTGGGACACAGGCCTCCTCTCTGTGAAGATGTCGCATTTCTTAGATTTTTTGGTTCTAAGACATGCCGGTTTCTTCACGATGTTTTCCTTCACCGTTTTGACACTGGGGCGGGTGTGCGGGTCGGGCGCGGAGCGGGTCGGGAGCGGGAACCACTCACGATTTTCGTGTGCTGACATCCATATAATACAAGGAATTACAATATATACTCGCCCGCCGTACTCTCGTCCCGACCCGCGTCCGACACGCACTGTCCTGCTTTGTGTGTTTTTTGAGCTTTAAACATCCGCAAGATGTACTGCTACAAGCACCTTGACATGACTATTTATTTTGTACCATTTGTGCTACCTAGCACACAGTACCGTGAGCCGCAGAATTTCCTGCTCAAGTGAACCTGCACACAATACGAAATCTGCGACATATTATGTAGTATTGTACAGATCTCCTAGAAAATGTACGCATTTCGGTAATCATCTTTTATCTTCGGAAATACGAACGCGGGATGGTGAACAATGGAAATACTTTCTTTTTTAATATTACCATGAATACAAAATTAAAGAATAACAACTTTATGTATGTCTTTTGAGTGTGCAGATAATGATCTGCGACCGGGATTATGTAACCTAGCAGACAGAAAGCTTTTCACAAAAGCTTGATAAAAGCAAGCATTTGCTGTCGTGTCAGTATTTTTACGTCTATTTATTTATTAGGTATGCCGGTCGTACGGAGCTGCCAGACAACCTGAAGGTTCTGTTCAGGACGGTGGCGATGATGGTGCCCGACTACGCCATGATCGGTGAGATCACGCTCTACTCCAACGGATTCGTGCATGCTGGACCGTAAGTATATATGGTAGATTTTTGAGATGGACAGTAAGGGCAGGAACCTTAATCGTTGTAGCTACAGCAACATGTCTTAGGAGACTGTCCTTAACTTTTTGAGAAATTTTGATCCCCATTCACAGATTTTGATATAAAAAATATCAAAAAAAATACAATAGACGATGTATATCTAGTAACTTAATCCGCTTAACCGTTCTTAAAGAGTTAGAGAACCCTGTAAGAAATCGACACGTGTTTCGCCTCTCAACGAGGCATCCTCAGGACGACGATTGATCTGTTGCGAACTCGGACACGAAGTGACGAGTGACCGAGTGGAGTGGCGGATTAAGTTACTAGATATACATCGTCTATTGTATTTTATGATGGATTTCCGCAAGGTCACGCCTGAGTCAATTAACTATCTTATAAAAAATATCTACAGTTAGCAAGAATGGGCCATTTTCACAGAGCGTTTTTTGATACTAATCGATCCAGTTTCATATAAGGATAAAAAAAACTAGCGAACCAACTGACGTTTGAGAGACGGGTCAGAAATTGCAAAAAACTTTTCCCATACATTTCGTAGGAAATGAGTCTTACTTACTTTAACTTACTTTTTTATGATGGATACACTGATGGACAGATTGTGCTATCCTAGCGCTTTGGAGGTGGAAAAAGGATACGTGGAAGAATTTGGTGGAGGCCTTTGCCCATTAGTTGACAGTGACCCTTAGACAGTGATGGTTACAAAATAAAAACCTATTACCTCAACCTCCCGCTCAACAAAATCTTAAAAAAAACATCTTTCCACTTTCGCAGCCTGTCCCGCAAGATAGTGCAAGCATACAAACTCTGCTCGGAACAGCTGTCATCTCAGAACCACTACGATTACGGCATGCGAGCCGTGAAATCCGTGCTGTTAGCTTCAGGGGCTCTCAAAAAGAACTACCCCGAGAAAGACGAGGCTCAACTCGTGTTGAGAGCCATTATTGATGTCAATATGCCAAAGTTCTTGTCGCAGGTAATTATATAATTTGTATTCGTTAAGGTGGATCTGCAGTTGCAGCCCGCGAAATTCAAATTTTCTAACGTTTTTTTGCAATTTGCAGGTCAGTGTCAGGTTATATCTTGACCAAAATATAATTCGCGACTATATCAGATAATAATGTATTTACAGAATTATAACCATTGAAATCATTAATCATCTCTCTAAGTTAGATTTGTTCTATAAGAACAAATATATTATGGAAAAGTTCTTATAGAAAATTTGAATTTCTCGCGGTACAACTGCGGATTCACCTTAAGGGGGATGCGCCAAGGTAGCCCGCGAAATTTAAATTTTCTTAGGTTTATTGCAATTTGCAGGTCAGTGTCAGGTTGTATGTTGATTAAAATATGATTTGCGAGCGTAACCAATATGGGTTTTACAGAATTATAATCATTAGAATCCGCAATACAACTCGTTAGGTTAGCATAATCTCCAAATGTCATGATTTCATGAAATAGTCATTCAAAGGGATTACATGAACTTATAGAGTTGTATTGATGATTTCTATGATTATAATTTTATAAATAACATTTGATACGGTCGCAAATCATATTTATATCAACATACAACCTGATACTGACGAGCAAATTGCAAAAAACGTAAGAAAATTTGAATTTCGCGGGCTACCCTGACGCTTTCACCTTAAGTAGAAGTTTACTGTTGACACTAGGCTTCTTATCAGGGTATTCAGAAAATTACCATAGAAAAGTATCTTAAACAAGCTCGAGCAAGTGCGATCACCGCACCGTACCGTAAAGAAACCGTTCCGTGTACAACGGGCCTTAGGTTGAATTCCAATTGTTGCAAGTCATAAAACGTCATTGCTTAAAGACCAATGACGAGTTAGAGGTCAACTGTACGTTCAAATCCTTGGAAAAAAACACATCAGTGGTAACTTGACAGCGCTTTTATGTTAGTAAGGGTGATTTTTGTAGTGCAACTGTTACCTCTGATGTGCGATTGAGTGTACATTCAAGAAGTTTTCTAAATTGACGTTCACTCGGTGGCAGCACTGAGACGTCTTTTCCGAGCACCTGTCAAAACTGTCAAAGCGCCTATAATTTCTTTAGCAGTGACTGAATGATGAACTGAATGAAACGAATGATAAAATCATGTATTTTTGATCACATCTATTCAAAAATAGCTAGTTAATCTTTGTAAACAGAAAACAGGGATTAACATAGCTTTTTAATCCCTAGGGACTAATAGTGATTTCAATTTGGAATGTGGATATTGTTAGTAAAAGTTCCAATCACCAAAGAGATCAATCACGAACATTGTATGAACAAGTACCAAGTTGGCAAGAGAGAGAAAGTGTGAATTTGGTTAAAATGAAAATCCAAGATGGCGTCTGCGGATATTTTCAAATTTTTCGTCATTGGCTTCGTTTTCATAGTTTTCAAGGGTGCTAAAGCAGATAGTTAGGTCAAAGAGAAAACCCGAGTTGGCGGCTCTGAAAATTTTAAAATTTTTCGCCATGGGTGTCGTATTCATAGTTTTCGAAGGTGCTGAAGCCGATAGTGAGGCCAAGATGGCAGCTGCGAAAACTTTGTTTTTGTTTTAAATCGTATGTGAGAAGGAACTTCGTTCCTGACGAGGGTCGGACCGCACACTTCTTTTTACTCGTAGAGGGTGATAAAAAGCAGTGTTCACCTCGGGAGCAACACTATTTTAAGCTCGAGTGACGTACTTTGAATCCGAAACGAACGAAAACACTCTCGCCTTAAAAATAGTTGTTTGCTCCCTTAGCAAACAATCTACTATTATATTAATTGTGAAATGGAAGACCTCTTATTAAAATGGCGCCGACTGGTGGTGTGACTTCATTCCCCGTCCCCAGGACGTGCCGCTGTTCGCGGGCATCTACTCGGACCTGTTCCCGGGCGTGGAGATCCCGCAGCCCGACCGCGACGAGCTCACGCGCTGCGTGGTGCGCGAGCTGGAGAAGAGGAACCTGCAGGCCACAGAGTGGTACACCGAGAAGATCATACAGGTAACCAGCCTACAGTGGAAATGTTTCGAATGACAGTGGAACTAAAGCGCTACAAGGTTATGCGAAACTATCGCCGCAATCTTGTTTGCACAAATGTTAAGAGCGTTTATTCCAAAAGTTGGCAACGTCATAAATAGCTGTCAAAATTTTACCAGTTTTGAATAATTTGATAATATTACTGTACTTATGGAAATAAAAAAATTGGCTAACTAGCGAACTAAAATATTAAAAATGAATTACAATTAAGAGGGTGCATCCTAAAAGTTGGCAACGTCGTAAATAGCTGTCAAATATTTACCTGTTTCGATTAATTTGGAAATAATACTGTATGGAAATAAGAAATGTGGCTAACCAATTGACTAGATAATTAATAATGAATTGCAATTATAACACTGAATTTGATACCCGTTTTAGCTGAAAAAAGGCACTTGGAAAGTTTCCAAATACTTTTTTTACATCTAAAACTAACTATTCGGTGTTACGACATTAATTATTGCATTTCATAATCAATATTCTAGTTCACTAGTTAGCCACATTTTTTATTTCCATACAGAAATATTATCAAATTAATCAAAACAGCGAAATATTTGACATCTATTTGCGACGTTGCCACCTTTCAGAATAAACACTCTTATAACATTGAATTTGATGTTGTACCCGTACTAGGTATAAAAAAGACGTTTGGAAAGTTTCCAAATATATAATTATTGGATTCCATAATCAATATTCTACTTCGCTAGTTAGCCACATTTGATATTTCCATACACTGACTGAATTTGGCAATATTTCAGTAATATTGCCAAATTTAATAAAACAGCGAGATATTTGACATATTGCGACGTTGCCCACTTTCAGAATAAAAGCTCTAAGTATGGTTAAGGTTTTCATAAGTCTGCCTTACTTTCTCCCCTAGAAAAGTGGCTAATGATTTGTATGCCGCCCAGTACAATAGCCGTTCCTAGACTTGTTCTTGCTCGGTCTTTGAACGGAGCGCTCCGATCTAGTACAATCTGTGAAATGTACTAGTTCGGACTTCTAGTACTATTAGTACACTGAGTCACACTGACTGAATGAAGAGTTTTACGAGTGCTTATGGATGGCTCATATGGTGTTTACACCGAAAACCAAAAACAAATCTTTAAATAAACAATTAAATCGTTTCTAATATCAGTAACAGAGAATAATAACAGTGTACAAAATTCAAAATGTATTATTTTAATTACATCGAAAATAATGTAAAAAAATCGACACCTCGCATACCCATTAGTTTCGAGAGATATAAAGCAAAATTCCTAAATTAATAGAATAATAAAGATCTAATAATAATATCTAAACACCTTGGCAAATCAGAGCTAAAGAAGTTGTAAATTAGAGTAGTCGGAGTGTAACAAAAGTGAAGAGTGCGTCTCGTTCAGTATTATAATAGTGCTCTGTGGTCTCGTTCTTAGTCTGTGGATCCAAGTCCGAGCAACCGATCGGACTGAACGTGATCGAAACGAAGTACTAAATGACCGAAGTACTATTAAGCTTACGGAATAGTTCATTCTAGTACACTGTCATGAATGAATTCTTAATAGTTCATAGTACATGTACTTAGAGATGGGCGGAGGGAAAAAACCCGACGGGAAAAAACCCAGGTATTTTCCCATTTGGGAAAAAACCGGGTGTTTATGAGGGAAAAAACCTTTTAGGCGGGTGTTTTCATTGGTGCCGATTCTCTTGTCACAAATGCCTCTAAACTAGACTAAAAATCACCAAAATTTAGTTAAGTCCTGTCAAACGAGGATTTCTCATTCTGAAATAGACTAAAGTGACATAACATAACTATATTTTAGTTTGACAGCACTAAGATTGCACTGAGTTATTAGTTTAGTGAAAATGGCAATTTTGCTATTCTGAATTTGACGTTTTTCACCTGTAAATTTGGTGTATCCAACTAAATCTGACTATTTTTAAACGCGATTAAAAACGGTAAAAATTTATTGGCATGAACTAAAATTCACAGCAACACTTCGAGTTCAGTGCAAAAAGCAAAAACAGTACTGTATTTTTTTTCTTTTGCTTATATCTCGATAATGGTGCGTGCGTCCTATCGCAAAAATAATGAAATTTTCGACCCGTTTTAGGAAACCCTTAAACCCCTATATCCCAACATGTTGGTAATAATTTTTCATATTTTCCATACAAAAAGTGAAAAATTTCATTTAAAACACGTCGAGAATGCGCGCATCCGGCTTAAAAAAAATTCACGGGGTCTAAACAACGTGGAGTCGTCACACGATTGTCAAATTCGATTTTAGATGTGACAAAATATTTTTTTAATTTAGAGAATTTTTTTCTCAGAATAGCTTGATTCTCATAGCCAAAAGCAAGGAATTTTAGTGATAGTTTAGTTTACCATTACATTTTACATAAATAACTAACCTAAAAATAAGCTATATAATTTTTTTATTTTATTCTTTATACAACGCAATTTTTTGTTTACACTAAATCTCTTAAGGGGTCATTGTACTCATCATTATAAACAATTTTCACTATGGGACCAAAGTTGAGACCTCGAAAAAATATCAGCTGTTCCTTACATTTATGTTCGCGGAACAGCAGATTTTTTTTGCTTTATCACTTCTATCACTGAGTAATAAATGATAGAGGTTTATGGAAAAGACAAAGGTCATGTCAAATGCCCATGTAACACAAACTGTCCAGCTAGGTAGGTCCAACTTCGAGAAAGAGGTCAATCATCGAATCTGATTCGGCTGGGCAGCGTTCGGGAAGCTACGCAATATCTTCTCGTCCTACATACCACAGTGTCTCAAGACGAAAGTCTTTGACCACTGGCACTGACACGTGGTCGCTCACAATGGGCCTTATCAGAAAGCTAAAAGTCACCCAAAGAGCAATGGAGAGGGCTATGCTTGGAGTTCGTACCCTACGTGATCGAATCAGAAATGAATAGATCCGCAGGAGAACTAAGGTAACCGACATAGCCCGAAGAATTGCCAAACTTAAGTGGCAATTGGCAGGACATATTGCTCGCAGAACAGATGGCCGATGGGGCCGAAAGGTTCTGTACCTCTACCATGAGTTGCCATCGAAATTTACTCGCTAGCGCTAGCGTATTAACCCGTTCAGTGCCGGGAGGGTTCACCTAGTCGCATATGGAATACCGGGAGCCCTCGCGGTGGGCTCATTTTAAATGTTGTTTTTTCTTAGCGAATACAGCTGGCATTATAAACTGTGATAGTAAAATCTGATATTATAATTTATAATTTAATTACTCGTATCAATAAAAAAATTGCTCACTGTTACAAATATTCACACAAATTAACTTCGTTTTACAGTGGTTTATAATACGGTTTTAAACCTAATGCCGTAGACCGTCAGCGATGGTTAACTTTAGCGCAAACGAAATGCCGGTGACCCTCCCGGAGGGTTTACTTCCAATATGTATGGCGGCATGACGTATGAGCTCTATGAAAAGCGGGTGGAGTTGGAAGTGTTGACGTAGATCAAACTGATTTCGATAATGCTCGCACCATGAGTTTTACGGAGTCTCATGCAGGCGCTAAGGTAAGCTCGATAGATCGTGTCACCTACAGTGTGACCATTTCATAAATGGTGAATCTGCCACAGACTGGGCAAAAAAACTGCCAAAATCTGCCACACTTGGCGCCAAAAATGCCAAAAATATGCCTTCATGGAAACGGAAAAAATAGACACAAATTCAATGAAATATCATTAATCAACAAAAATATTTAACAATTTTCTTATGCATTATTATACCTAATAATAATAAAAAAAAGAAAATTCTTATAAGGTTATGTGAATTTCCTTGAAGTCTTTTAAATCTGCCAAAATCTGCCACTTTTGTAAATCGTCAGCAGGATCTGCCACAGACAACATTTTGGAGCGAAATCTGCCAAAATGGTAGAAATCTTCCACACTGGTCGTCTAGCTAACTTCATTCTTATGTTTTGTTTCTATCTTTCTCAGTAATAAGAAGAGGGAACGGCTCATATGATCAAAACGTCACATAAGTAGTGATGTGTCGGGAGAATATTCTCACACGGAGAATATTCTCGGATCGAGAATGTTCTGCAATATTCTCGAATATTCTTTTCGACGGAGAATATACGAGAATTTAAAAATGGAAGTAAAATTGCTAAATTTTAATACAATAAGTTTCGATTTCAAGGTCTAAAGTAAACTTCTATTGTTGTTATTTATACTTTACTCGAAAAAACGTTACTGTATTATGTTTCGGACTGGAAATGGCGCCGATTCTCTTGTACACCGAACTAAACTATCACTAAACACTATGACACACTTGTGTCACTTTAGTCTATTTCAGAATGGGAAATCCTCGTTTGACAGGACTAAACTAAATTTTGGTGATTTTTAGTCTAGTTTAGAGGCATTTGTGACAAGAAAATCGGCTCCAATAGCGACTCCACGTGGTACTTATTTGTCCTACCCCGTGATTTTTTTTAGAGTTGGAAGGGCGCTGGGGGGCACTCTCGACGTGTTTTATACGTAAGTTTTCACTTTTTGTATGGAAAATATGAAAAATGTTTGCTTACATGATGAGTTTTAAGGGTTTATGAGTTTCATAAAGGGGGTCGAAATTTTCATTATTCTGCGATAGGGCACACTTTTTTCGAAATATTAGCAAACGAAAAGAAAAAAAGACAGTACTGTTTTTGCATCCGAAGTCGAAGTGTTGGTGTGATTTTTAAAACCCATAAACCCTTAAACTCAACATGCAGGTAATCATTTTTAAAATTTTCCTTGATATTTTTCATATTTTCCATACAAAAAGTGAAAAATTTCATATAAAACACATCGGAAAAAACCCCCAAAACTCAACATGTAGGTAATATTTTTTTATATTTTCCATACAAAAAGTGAAAAATTCCATATCAAAACACGTCGACGCTGCCCCCCTGCGCGCCTCCGGCTCTAAAAGAAATTCCCAAGGTAGGGCAAACAAGTACCACATGGAGTCGCGATTATCAAATTCGATATTAGTTGCGTCAAAATTATTTTTGATTGTTATTTTGTTTTTAATTATTTGCACCATAAACCTTTCTTATAATGTTGTTTTCTTATTCATTTTATTAATGCTGATTATTTTAAACCCATAAAGTTCGTTTTAATACAGAAATCATATTTTAACATTACTACCTTAGGAAAGGACATTGTTCGGCGTCCATACATCGTTCGCCTAAGAACCAACAGAGACGTGAATGTACTTTCTGTGTTCTATATAATACATATATTCTATTGAAAACAAATTAAAATGACGGACAGTACTGAGAATTGTAAAAAAATCTAAAACACTTTCGGATTTTGGGGTTATAATTAGGACAATAGAAACATATTAACTTAGCGTATATTAGTGAAAATACATTGGATTATATCTTCAAACGTTTCATTACATATTATGTAGGTGCATTTATCTATTAGTTGGTCAGAACCATTATTTCTTTAAACTAATTTATTTATAGTTATGAGTATGACCATTATAAAAATGCACTGAGACAAAATGACACTGTCATTACTATTACATGTCAAAGTATCATCTGTCAATTCATCGACTGTCAGTGTTGTTATTGCTTGTTTCACACAGCGCTTTCAATCGCTTTATTCCGTTTGTAACTAAAAACCTTACTCACAGATCAAGCGCTGAGAGAGCGTATTCAAAACGTCAAATTGAAACAAAAAATAATGGCGCTGGGGAATAAGACCGATGTGAATTACTTTTTAAAATGTTTTCGAAATTATGAAGTGTCCGTTCTATTGTAATTATTGTAATGTAAATTATAAAAAAACTAGTAATTATAGTAAAGGTTTCCTACGTGTTGATTCATAGGCCATTTTTTACAATGTCCTTTAAGAGAATTTATGAGAATTTTCTCGAAAATATTCTCGGGAATGTTCTGGCTCAGGAGAATTTACTGAGAATTTAAGTTGAGGTGTAGTTTATTTTAAACTCAAACTTCGTAAAACGTTCAAATGCACTAAAAACTATTAGTCTAAAAAAAATACCGATTCAATACAGTCATCCAATTTTTTAATTCTCATAAGTTCCCTACCAAAAGAATGTTCTCGAGAATTTAACAGCAAAGTTCTCGCAAGGAGAATATTCTCGAGAATTGCCCATCACTACACATAAGGTATCGCTATGGTAACAATGTTATGACAGTCAATAAGTCTCATGAAACAATCCGACTAAATAGAAAGGTTGGCAGTTAGTGCATCTTTTTATGGTATTTAGGGGTTGTTGAATTTTTATTCCTTATAGGTAATAATTATTTACCTCTATTCAATTTGTAATTTTGTTGACAATGTGTGATTCGCGGCGTTATTTATTTAAATTTAAAATGAACTATGTTTACAATAATAGTGTTGCGGACGGCAGAGGTACCTACAGTACCGCAGGCAACCTGGGACGATCTCCCACTGATATTTGATGTGCGCTCCTTGCTAACTGACCCTCGGTGAATCCGCTGGCTGCACAACCACCACGGACCCCTGAATACGTACCTAGGTTGGGTACCATAACCCACAGTGACCACGATGAGAACTATCTTGAGGCAGCGAAATAAAACACTGATTTACTATCTTGAATGATTCCGGAGAATTCGGCTTTTCTTGGTATGTTTCTTCTTTGGTGGCTGAGCTCCGTATTTAAGTGTATTATCTAGGGCTGAACTGCGACTGAATTGCCCACAAAATGGTACCTACGCCTTTTATAGTAAGTAAATCCGTTAGGATATTGTGGTGCAAGCCGAATTCTTGGAATTGTGCATTTATTTATTTCTTATTAGAATTTCTTACAATCTTTGTAGATTATTCGTATAAAACACTATACAATTAATTAACTTATGTAGTTAAAACTTTTAGAACAAATCGGTCCCGTCGGCGTCGCCGGCAAATAGAATATTTTGTAAGAGAACTAAATAAGATAGTTTCTTGAAATTTACGTTCTTCCAGTCGTTGGCCTCCAAATTTTGGGGCCACTAACATATTCCATGCTAAATAATCTCTTCCAGACATTATTTTGCCTTTAATAGACCTAAAAACGTATATAATTTGAATGTAAACATGTTTCACACGTCAAAATGGTAGTGAGCAACGTAACTACTATCGCAAGCGTATTTTTCGATAGCGTCTGTCGATTTAGTGACTCATGGTGCCGTTTTGTATGGTGACAGCTGAAAAACGTTAGCGACTATCGAATAGATTACGTTAGGTTTCTTACCTATCGAAAACTATAGTGCTCTTGGAACCAATTTTAATTCTTTCTGTGACCGCTAGGGGCGCTGTACAATATCTTTTCATATAAATCATTTACGGGGACGCTAGCAAGTTTTGACATTATCGAAATGTATTTGATTAACGTTAATACGCTAGCGAGTATAACGCTAGCGAGTAAATTTTCGATGGCAACTCATGGTAGAGCTACTGGAGTGGCGACCACGTACCGGAAGACGTAGCGTTGGAAGGCCTCCCACAAGATGGACCGATGACCTAGTAAAGGCCGCAGGAATTCGCTAGATGCGGGAAGCACAGAATCGGTTGAAGTGGCGGTGCTTGGGAGAGGCCTATGTCCAGCAGTGGACGTCTTTCGGCTGATATGATGATGATGAAATGTGAAAGTTTGTATGTTTGGCTGTTTGTTTGTTACTCAATCACGTAAAAACGGCAGAACGGATTTGAATGAAATTTGGCATACAGATAGTTTATAACCTGGATTAACACATAAGATACTTTTTATCCCGGTAGTACGCTCCCGCGGGATAATTTCTGACCTCCACGCGGGCGAAGCTGCAGACGAAAGCTAGTTATTCATACTTTAAATTTGCTTGTGTACGTAAAAGGTGGTAGTGGAGTGCATCATTTCAACTTAGACAAGCTCAAACTAGTAGTAATAAAGTTTAAAAACTGTGTACTATTTAATGTATGTGTATCTAACTATTACATAAGCTATATTTGAAAAAACCCGAATATTTTCCCAATCGGGAAGATTCCCGGGAATTTTCCCTTGAATTTTCCCACTTTTGGGTTTTTTCCGGGTGAATTCCCATCTCTACATGTACTACACAAGCCTAGCCGTTCCCTAGGTGTACGAGATGATGCTGGTGCGGCACGGCTTCATGATCGTGGGCGCGCCCATGGGCGGCAAGACGCAGGCCTACCAGGCGCTGGCCGAGGCCCTGCGCGCGCTGCAGCTCACCAAGCCGCCGCCGCGCCACAAGGAGTTCGGCGCCATCTACCGCATCATGAACCCCAAGGCCGTCACCATGGGGCAGCTCTATGGCTGCTTCGACCCGGCCTCGCACGAGTGGTATGTACAGTGCCGACCAAAAGTCGATTGGCAACCTCACAAAGCAATAGCTTGACGTTTCGTTTGACTTACGACCTTCTATTTTCAAGAGACACATGCATCATCATCAAGTGATTGTAGTTCATAATTTCAACTTTAAAATGTGAGTCAAGATGACCTAGTGGTTAAGGGCATGCAGATAGAATCGATGAGCCGTGAGTTCAAATCTCACTTAGAATTAGACTTTTTGTAAATTTTTACTCGATTGGAAGTAAGGGGAAAGAAATATAATATTCTTTATCTTTATACTCAGAAATATAACTTATGTAGGGTGTCAGTTTGCTTAACAATTAATGTTCCTGACTGTACCACAGACTACCTACAGTATTATCTCTCTTTCTCTCATAAATTCATCTGAAGGTTGTCTTTAAAGGATTGATTTTAGCGATTAGACCGCTCATTATGTCTCCCATTATATAAAATTTTTACATTTAAACAGAGTGGATTTATAAGACTCGGGACAGTAGGTGTAGGTCCTTAACCGTTGTATCTTCAGGAAAACGGTATTAGGATACTGTCCTTAATTTTTTGATCTGCATTCACGGATTTTGAAAACAAAATACAGCAAGAAAATGGACCTTTTTTGTTGCCAATCGATCCGTATTTCTTAGAAGAATAAAAAAACTCAGTCATGTCAACTGAGGTTTGAGTACTAGAAAAGTCAGAAATCCCAAAAATATTTTCCCATTTCGTAGGAAATTACTCAAACTTACTTTTTAGAGTTCCGTACGTCCGAATGAAATAACGGAACCCTTGTAGGATCACTCGTGTGTCTATCCGTCTGTCACAGCCAATTTGTTAAAAAAATTTATGATGGATAGACTGGCCGCTACGATGAAAAAAATTACACTAAGCTCTCTTTACTTCACTAAACTTCATTTCTATTTTATCACGTGTACGGTGCTGCACTTGCAATTTGTTCCTTATAATGTGGCGGCATCTACATCGCCACATGCGAACTAAGCATCAAAGACCTGACGTCACACAAAAATCCCGACGTCACACAAATCCTGCATCGCGCAATTAGGGTTTACCGGGCGAACAACATTTATAAGAGTATCAATCGTCCAGCCCCCAGGCTTTGAGTGTAGATGCTTAAGGCAGCCACAGGAATATCCGGTTAAGTAGTCATGGCCTCAGAGGCCAGCTAAGAGAGGTCCTAGTTAAAAAAAAAAAAAAAAATCGGGCTGTTGCCTGCCAGACTCGACACACATCTGGTCGGAGGATCCTCCCTTTTCTAATGAGGGTGAGTGAACTTTACACCCTGTTCCTCATACCTCTAAAATAATTTAGATTCCGCTTGTGACTCTTGTCAAATGCTTAAAATTGTTGTGTTATTGTTAAATTGTTTTTATGAATTATTTTTTTCTACAAATAGTAATTTTTCCTTTCACTTTCAGGTCAGATGGAATACTCGCGATAGCGTTCCGAGAGTACGCGATGTCCATCACTCGAGACCGGAAGTGGATCCTCTTCGACGGACCGGTGGACGCCGTGTGGATCGAGAACATGAATACTGTCCTTGATGACAACAAGAAGCTGTGTCTCATGAGCGGCGAGATCATTCAGGTCAGTAGATTAAGGCACAATTGATAACATCACAACATTTAAAACCGCAGAACTGCGATGCCGTCGTTCAGATGATTTATAAGTTTAGATTAGACATATTATACGGTATGCAAAATATGCACTAGGACGTGAAGTTGAATCAGCTCGATATATATGGGATATATGCCGATTTTGCCTAAGGTACCTATTCCTGTTTTTAGCGGCTATGGGTTATGAGGGTGCGCTCTTATGTGGCTAATGTAGCCTATCCTGGCAGCGAAAAAGTACGTGCACAGCACGGACACGTCAGATTACCATTTTGGTAATGGTTTTGAATGTAGGAGGGTTGCTTACTCTTCAGGTGGCGTGCTGTCGAGATCACTCTTCCAGCTCGTTATACAATACAAAGATAACATAAATTCGTAACATTGAGAGTGTTACGAATTTATGGTGATAAGACATATGATTGCCATTCACCATTGAATGACTGACGTCAACACACATTTCATTCTTTTGACGTTTACGTCTATTTAGAATATAAAGTATTTCAAAGGGGTATTTTAAATAAATATTAAAAAAACATACCTATAAATAATAAAAATATAAAATAGTTTGGAAAATCCAAAAGTGCACGCCTCATAACACTCATTCATAAACGAAAAAGAAATCAAAACATAGTTTCTAACAAAAATAAACAATTTATCACTTTTCATGAAGTATGTTTTGACTGCTTTTTTACCCATCAATAAAGGTAAAATTTTTAACCTCGCAATCCTTACGTAATGACAAAGACTATTTATGTAGATATTGCTTTGCCGGTTGCTAGGCAATGGACGGACGTCAAGTCAAGGTTGGAAATATTTAGTTAAGTATAGATATTATATTTTAGTTAGTATTTTATTAATTATAATTAAACTACTTTGAATAAAAGAGCCATTTTCAATAGGGTTCCTTCTATGGCTGAAACGCGATGTATTAAAAAAAAATGACTCAATTAATTGATTTTATCGCAAGCTACAATGTTTTCAGGTTTCATACATTGACGGACAGGATTTTTTTTTTCAACTATTTTGTGCCCTTTTTCATTTCTGCTGCATTAAATCAATTTTTTAAAGTACAGTATTAATCTCCATTTAATCATCTATACAATGGTATATAAATTGAGTAGGTTCTGTGTACTAGCAGGAGTGTAACAATAAAAACAGTTGCAGAAACGGGGCAAAAAAATTTTTGATCGTAGTGCACAGTGTGCACACTCATGCTTCGCATTGTGAGACGTGCAATATATTATGTGTTCTTTATACGTAGATTTTATTTCATAAACATCTAGAAAATATGGATTGTTGTCAATTACACGTGATACCACTGCCGAAAATTACTTAAATCTTCCACTATTGCACGACTCGTAATGCGAAGCATTAGAGTGTGCTCTACGATCGAAAAATATTTTTTGCCCCATTTCTGCAACTGTTTTTATTGTTTCACTCCTGCTAGTACACAGAACCTACTTAATTTATATACCATTGTATAGATGATTAAATGGAGATTAATACTGTACTTTTTAACAATTGATTTAATGCAGCAGAAATGGAAAAAGCATCAAAATAGTTGAAAAAAATTTCCTGTCCGTCAATTTATGATCCCTGAAAACATTGTAGCTTGCGATAAAATCAATTAATTGAGTCAATTTTTTTTTATACATTCGTTTCAGCCGTAGAAGGAACCCTATTGAAAATGGCTCTTTTATTCATAGTAGTTTAATTATAATTAATAAAATACTAACTAAAATATAATATCAATATCTAAATATTTTCAACCTTGATCCGGTGCCGTTGCCTAGCAACTGCCAACGTAAATATCTTTGTCAGTCGTTGACATTACGACTTCATGAAAAGTTATAAATTGTTCATTTTTAAACTATGTTTTGAATTTCTTTTTCGTTTATGAATGAGTGATAAGTATGAGGAGTGCACTTTTGGATTTTCCAAACTATATTTTTTTATTATTCTGCAGATGACAAATAAAATGAACCTGGTCTTCGAGGCCGCGGACTTGGAGTTTGCGTCGCCGGCCACCGTGTCGCGCTGTGGCATGATCTACATGGAGCCGGAGATGTTAGGTATACAGCTTATTCTTCTTTCACAATGGCACGGAATAGCTTGTAGTGGTCATATATAATTATTTAACTTCTCAACTCCCGTACCGCTGCATTAGCACAATTTTTTACATTGCACGCTGTCTTAAGCAGCTATTTTTTCACACCAAAAATAATAGTACTTTCCCAGCAATATTTTTTTGCTCAATGTTACTTAGTTTCGATATCTATACTTATAATAAAACAGTAGAATCCGGTGTCTGTCTGTTTGTTTGTTCGCGCACATCTCTGGAACTATCGAACGGATTTTCATGTAGTTTTCACAGGTAAACAGAGATTAATTTGGAAGAGAATATAGGCTTTGTTTCATTAAAATCGGATGTTGCAAAAAAAAAGTTATCGTCAGACAAGACGGTATTCTGTTCACTACACGTTGTCACAATTTCTGAGAGCAACCTAAAAAAAATCGGTCAAGTGCGAGTCGGACTCGCACACGAAGGGTTCCATACCATGTCGTACAAGATTTAACACTATTTTTGTAATACGAAAGTATAAAGGTAACAACAGAGGCGCTATAAAAAAAACATAAAGATTTGTAAAGAAATTGTCTAATTTTAATGAAAAAATGTTATTGTGTTAAATTATTATAGGTGTAGAAGTTTATTTAATTTATTTTAGTCATGCATTAACTAAATTCAAAGTTATTTATTTGCTACTAACATAGTATTAGTAGGTATAAATAGGTATATTATGTGTTGTAACAGTAACTGGGTTGTGGAGGTCAGATAGGCAGTCGCTCCATGTAAAATACTGATATTCAGCTGCAACCCGTAAGACTGGAAGCCGACCCCAAGATAGTTGGGAAAAAGGCTAGGAAGATTGATTGATTGAAATAGGTATATGTGGTAGGTAAGCAGGTAGATATGTAGGGTAGGTAGGTTAGGTTAGGTAGCAGTTAGGGTAGGTAGGTAGGGTAGGTAATTTGGTAGAAATATGTAATTAGGAAAGGTAGGTGCGCCGTAGATAAGTACTTAGTGCTAACCGTGCGAAGCCGGGCCGGGTAAGCTAGTTACTTATAAATAAAAGGATTTCTCTTGCTACATTAGACTATATTGTACAAAATAGAATGTAAGTAGTACGCCAAATTTTAATTACAACATTCCGTCAATACAGGTATTACGTTATTTTTGATAGTCATAATTCAAATTCAAAAGTCATTTATTCAAACTAGGCTGAGAATCAGCACTTTTCGAACGTCAAAATTACATAAGACAGTCCCGCAAAAACGCCCGCCCTTCACCACTTCCTAGTGCTTTTGCTGGAAAGAAGAAGTGGCGCAACAAACTCGCCAGCAGCGCAGCTGTCTGTTCAGTTACGAAAAAAAAAAACTTGATTCTATACAATAGTATGCAAATATTTTACATTACTCAACACGAAACATTAAATAAAATATATTTGCCATAATGACAGCTAGCACACGCCAATGTACCAACAAAAAAAAATATCGAAATCTAAACTCAAGCGAAAATAAAAATTATTTTTACACATCCCATCGGACTATGAGTGTGAGGGAAGAGAGAGTGCACTCGTGTCTGCGCATACACTTGTGCACTATAATATCTCCCACGCCGAAGGCTAGTCTCCATTGAGATTGGCCGCCGTGGCTGAATATTTTTACACAAATAAATAAGTTTTCTCAATATGAAATTGTATCCACAACGGTTTAAGGTAACTGAATACTACCCTGTATGTACCACCATTCATTTCAATGTTACTGAATATTATTGTCTATTGGAGTGTAGTTTTAACATGAGGTACGAGTACACACATCAACACCGTCTAGGGATACTTTGAAAAAAGTCGATAAAGTTCTTAAACTCAAAAAATACTGGCCGGTTTTAAAATCTTTTGAAGAGAGCTTATTTTGTAGACCTTTTTGGATGATCGAAATTTAAATGATCGAAATAGTATATGCTGCCATGATAGTAGGTACTTACTAATTCCATGTCATTACTCCGACTAGTAAATAGTTATCTGTGGAATTTATATCGCATAATATTAGCATGAAATACAAAATATTATTTTTAAGTTGCAGTAAATCGCCCATATTATATAAAATACGTTATTAATCGACGTTTTTAGTATTTGTTGATTATAAACAGTATATGGTACATGATACACACAAGTTTCAAATTCCTAATTTGTTTAGTTGTTGAGATAGAGCTCGTACAAAAATGGTCTAAAACAGACAACTTCTACGGCCCCATAATTCATCATTTTTGAAGATAAAAACAAATAAAAATTATATTTATTTTCTACTTGATGAGCTCTAGACAATGATACCCCACATGCCAGGGACAGATTATTTTTTTTTCAAAATTTAATTTTATTGTATGGCGACCCCCCTTTATTTTTTAATTTTATTATTTGTTGCTCTTGCGGCAATAGAAATGCTCAATCTGTGAAATTTTCAACTGCCTACCTATTACGGTTCATGAGATAGAGCTCGCTGACAGACAGACGGACAGCGGAGGCTTATGAATAGGGTTCCGTTTGTCACCCTTCGGGTACGGAACCCTAAAAAGTACTAGGCTTTCATAAATTCAAGATAGTATTACAATCATTAGTTTATCCCACTAATAGTTTGGATGAAATATGGCGCACAAATAGTTTTTAACTAACAAAAAGTACTAGGCTTGCATGAATTCACGTTTAGTTTATTTGAGTACATAAAAGAAAATTTTGGAAATTCCACCGGAAAAGTCGGAAATACACCCGGGCGACGCCGGGCACGAACGAGGCGGTATTTTTTGCGGTACGATAACGTGGACAAAGTCGCGGGCAACAGCTAGTACTGAATATGTAGATAACGGCTGTGATGGGTTCTATTACAACTTTGTTTAAAAACGAGATTAGGCAGATTTTTTTCTATTTGACAACTTAAAATGCGTTTTTCTTTTTACACGCACGCTGTCAAAGCGAATTCTTACCTTTCTAAGACGCGAGAACCAAGTCTCTTTATCTCTGAGTGATTCTGTTTTACATATCGTATCCCTGCTAAAAATCAAATCATTCTTACTCACAATTAATCTAGATACCAAACAACACCTGAAATCACCTCGCAAGTCTCCACTCTGGAATTCGTACCCCGAGCCCCAAGATACAGACTGTCTAGTTTGGGGTTCACTGGCAAATAATATTTTGTAACATAGTTATACGTAATATTTTAAGCTACTCATGTCGTCTCAACTTAGTGTTAACATGTAAACCTGCTTACTGTATAAGGACACCTGACAATAAAGATACCTTACCTCATACCTGGACAATAAAGTATTTTCTATTTTCAATTGTTCTATTTTCTCTTACAAACGCAGGCTGGCGAGCATTCCTAACGTCGTACAACGTGTACCTGACTCGGAAGCTGATCCCGGAGCAATACGATCTGATCCAGGAGCTGATCGATTGGCTGGTGCCGCCCATCCTCGAGTTCATACAGTACAAGTGCACCGCCTTCGTCAAGGTCGGCGAGATACATCAGTTCTACGTGAGTGATTTCAACATCCTTCATAAACATATTCCATAAACATATTTTTATATTAAAATAAAGTTGTTCTTCGTGTTTGTCTGTGTTGTTCTTCTAAACTCCGCAACGAATTTTGATGCGGTTTTCACCAAAATAAAGAGAATATAATCCGGATGTTTATGTGTATAATGCATTAATATTAAACTATCATAATAATAAGGTCGTGATGGTCCAGTGGTTATGGCCTTGCCTTTCATGCAAGAGGTTTTGGGTTTCCGGGCAACTACCAATGTGACTTTTTCAATTCATATGTACCTACTGTTTGAGTTTATCTTGGACATTACTGACGCAAAAGTGAGTTTATTTGTTTGTTACGCTTTCACGCTTAAACGGCTGAACGGATTTGGATGAAATTTGGCACATGGGTAGACTATGACCTGAATTAGAACATATGATACTTTTTATTTCGACATTCCCACGGGATCAGTACTTATGCGGGTGAAACCGCGGGGCGCAGCTATTAATCTAAAATGTATTTCTTTCTGTTCTCTTTTTGAGCAGTCGTTCACGCGCCTGTTCACGGTCCTGCTGGACTCGGAGAGCCAGTTCAGCACGGTGTGGCTGCAGTGCATCTTCGTGTTCGCGCTGCTGTGGGGCCTCGCCGCCCCCCTCGACGGTACGACACTTATAAGCTTATCATTTAGGTTCACGCGCCTGTTCTCAGTTCACAGTGCAGCTTCGTGTTCGCACTGCTGCATTAGTTATAAAATAACACTTCTTATAATCTTTCCAACCATCTATTTAACTTTTGACAGCTAACGTAATGATGACCAAATTGCATTTCTGACTCGATTTCGAAATTCATGACGAATTTATTCGAATTTAAATAATAATTAAATTTAAATAATTGAAATAATATCACCATCGAATTCATAACTAAAAAATATTTTTTTATTATTAAAGTTAAATGAATGGTTGGAAATAGTATAGGTACTTAGGTAGTTATAATTTATGTCATACATGATAAATTTCAAAATCCTTTGTAACGATTTAGGACATGTTTATTATAAACAGGTAAATCAAAAATTAACTTAGACTACATAATGCCAAAGTAGATAGTTGATCCATTGAATACATGTATCTTACATTGGTTATTCAAGTATAGTTAAATATAATACTATCATCACATAGTCATAGTCATAACACTTCTTGCTATTTCGATTGAGCAACGAAACATCCATTCTGAAGCGAATCTTTATAATGTACATATTATGAAACAGAATAAAAGGTATTTAGGCAACTCATTTTGCATTACGCACATTACGCTCTCCTGGGCCAATCGTAGTTTCTTTTTTACAAGAATTTTTATGATGTACAGACGCCAGCACATCAACCTACTCCAATCTGTCAAATTTTCCCAATCAACATTGAACCTTATTCTTTAGCAATAAAGTTGAAAATCTATTTTTTTTTAAATTACAGATTGTAGTAACTTGATGTGCTGACGTCTGTAGCTTGTAATTTTATATTATACAGGTTGTCAGGGCCATCGTCAAATCATCAAAGTTTTGTTGCTGTTTCAAAGAAAAAGAGTGCAATAGCTACGCGGTCGAAATGTATGGAAAAACTGCTTTTTTTTAAATAACCGACGAAAAATTTCAACGCAGGAGGGTTCAGAATCATGTACTGAATCCATGGTAACAAGCTTCGCGTCGATGTCCCTGCCACCCTGTATAAGTTCACAAACATGAAATAAATGATTAAATTTTTCTTTTCAACCTTTTACTTAATTTAGGCGAAAGCCGCAAGCTCCTCGACGCGTTCCTACGCAGGCTGCTCGATGGCAACAACGTTACCTATCCGAAGCCCAAGTCCTTCAAGCTGACCAAAAACCAGCTGTTCCCTGACAAGGACACCTGCTTCGACTGCCTGTACGACAAGAGGAACAATGGCACCTGGATTTCCTGGATGGAGCTGGAAAAGGAGACTGCCCTGCCTGCTAATGCCAAGGTAAGTAGAATGGTCATGCTGACCAAGAAACAGCTGTTCCCTGACAAAGACACCGTCTTCGACTACCTACGCGACAAGACGAACAACGGCACCTGGATGTCCTGGCTGGAGCTGGAGGAGTAAGTTCCTCTGCATACTAATGCCAAAGTATCGTTATCGACATAAATTTATAGCAGTCACGGCTGGACAGAGGCCTCTACAAAAATGTCCTGCTTGCGTGGTTTCCGATAAAGATAACTCCCTTTTCTTTGGTCACAAAGTATATCTTATATATAAAATTCTCGTGTCACAATGTTAGTTACCATACTCCTCCGAAACGGCTTTACTGATTTTTACCAAATTTTATATGTATATTCAGTAGGTCTGAGAATCGGCTACTATCTATTTTTCATACCCCTAAGTGTTGCGAAAACTACTTTACGCGGGTGAAACCGCGGGACGCAGCTAGTCTATTTATAAATCCCTCTATTAAAAGAGAAAATCTTCTATTAAACATGCCTTTCAAAAACACAACCCCAAAAGGGAAAGGCGAAAACTATTCTTCCTTTTGGGCTCCACCGGAGTCTGAAAGTAAGCTATTTTCTGAGCGCCAAGATACAGACTAACTGCGTAGTTTGGGGCTCACTGGTGATATTAATTGTGTAAAACAGGTAGTCCATAAGTGTTAGCTATATAATATACAAGGTGGAGACGACATTACGACAGTAAATAAATTAAATTGCGTATATAATGACGTTCTTAGTCTGCATACGAAAATTCAATCAAATATATCCAATCGTTTAGTTAAGCTACTCAAATATTGACTACTAAATAGTTTGTTTGAAAAAATCACTTTTTTAATTTCGATGCTAGGATTTATTTGATAGGTTCAAAATACTCTTATGCATTAGTATTGCCAGTGTTTTCATTTATTGTCGTATTGTTCTCCATCTTGTATAGTGCCTTATATTAAAAGTCATAAATATACCGATGTATATAATAATCAAATTACCTTTAAATAAATATTGCACGACTCATAATGCGAAGCATTAGAGTGTGCTCTACGATCGAAAAATTTTTTTTGCCCCATTTCTGTAACTTGTTTTATTGTTACACTCCTGCTAGTACACAGAACCTACTTAATTTATATACCATTGTACAGATGATTAAATGGAGATTAATACTGTACTTTTTAACAATTGATTTAATCCAGCAGAAATGGAAAAAGCATAAAAATAGTTGAAAAAAAATTCCTGTCCGTCAATTTATGAACCCTGAAAACATTGTAGCTTGCGATAAAATCAATTAATTGAGTCAATTTTTTTTTTATACATTCGTTTCAGCCGTAGAAGGAACCCTATTGAAAATGGCTCTTTTATTCAAAGTAGTTTAATTATAATTAATAAAATACTAACTAAAATATAATATCTTTAACTAAATATTCCCAACCTTGGACTTGAAGTTGCCTAGCAACCGCCAAGTAAATATCTTTGTCAGTCGTTGACATTACGACTTCATGAAAAGTGATAAATTGTTCATTTAACTATGTTTTGAATTTCTTTTTCGTTTATGAATGAGTGATAAGTATGAGGCGTGCACTTTTGGATTTTCCAAACTATTTATTTCTATTTTATTTCAATTTCTTACTTTACTTGAGGCAACTGCGCTAAAATGATCGAATGTCTTAATCCAAACTACACAGGTGAACGAACTCATAATCTTGACGAACGAAAACGCGTGTCTACGCTTCTTCGTGAGGAAGATGGTGCGGGCCCAGATCCCGATCCTCATCGTGGGCCCCACGGGCACCGGCAAGTCGTCCATGGTGCTAGACTTCCTGCTGTCGCTGCCCAAGGAGAGGTACATCACCAACACCATCAACTTCTCCGCCAGGACCACTGCTAATCAGGTGAGGACAATGATAAAGTACTTGGTGTACTTTCATTTGGTGATCATAAAAGATTAAAAGGCACGAAAGCGCGAACTTTACGTAACGTAAATTCGAACGGTTCTTGAATCGAAAATATAACTATTATAATTATAGCACTCCGGGCTGCTACTGCGCAATTCCAGATGGAAAAACCCAATAACACTTTGCCCGACCAGAAATCCAACTTGGAAGTAGAGCTCGCCGGCCGTATCCGCGGCAAGGCTCGCTTCGCTCGCTCGGCCTGCGCACTGTTGGTCACGGTTCTAACCTAACCTAGGAACTACTGAACTAGGTGGATCCGATGTGTCACCCCGTTTTGTCCCCTTAGATGGACATATTTAACTTTTTATTCCTGTTTGTCCCCCATAGAATTGAATATATTAATTCTTAAAAATAATGCACACATTATAAGCAACATTACATTAAATAAAAGACTAGTGGTTTGGGTTTATTATCATCTGTCTCCGATCTGTCACCCTATGAGGACAAAGCAGGGTGACAGACCGGAATAATCCGATCCGGCAGTGATAGCCCGCGAATTTCAATGTTTCTTACGTTATTTGCAATTTGCAGGTCAGTTTCAGGTTGTATCTTAATCAAAATGTGATTCGCGACCGTAACAAATATGTAATTACAGAATTAAAGTCGTTAGAATCATTAATACATCTCTCTTTATAAGTTAGATTTGTTCCCAAATGTCATGATTTAATGAAAAAGTAATTCAATGAAACAAAACTAATTTCACGGGATACCACTGCGGATCCTCTTCAAATCTATACGACAAGCACAATTAGTATCACTCATAGATATGAATAAGGTCTTAAAACTAATTAAATATTATGTGCAAAACGAGTATTTTCAATTATAAAATCGTTCGAATTTACGTAACGTTCGCAACTGTTGAGCGTGAGCGTGTGGCCAAAATTGGCATTGTTATGGCCTGCACACACTTAACGGATGGTAGGAGAGCGTCGAGTAGGATTCCTCTATCGGCCCGCGCAAACTTATGTAGCGGTTAAACCGCCACATACAAAAACTACGAAACAAAAAGACATGACGTCACACAATTCCTACATCTCGCAGTTAGAGTTTACTGAGCGAATAACATAGATAAGACTATCCGAAATCAACATAAGGGCAGTTGCCCGCCAGACATAATACCCGTCTGGTTGGAGGATCCTCCCTTTTCAATAGAGGATGAGTGAACTTTACACCCTGTTCCTCATGCCCCTAAATTGGTGACCCCGAGAATGAACGTCAACGCAGCCTTCGTGCAACTACTTCAGCGTGACGTCATCATCATCACTCCCGCAAGCTTTCGTGAGGCGAGTCACACAGCCAGCCAGCACCCACGGCTTCAACGGGTATCCTGACCACCAGCATGCAGCGAACGCGCATTCCTGGTCATCACCCTCAGCCACATCACCCCGACTCACTGGGGAATCACCACAATCACCGCAATCACCTCAATCACCGCAATCACCGCAATCGCCGCAATCACCGCAAACAGTTCCGACCCACCGTGAACTGTGCGGCACCCGGTTCCGACTCACTGGAACCACAATCACCATCGCCGCAATCACTGCAGACAGTTCCGACCCACTGTGAACTGAGCGGCACCCGGTTCCGACTCACTGGAACCACAGCTGGCACTGTGAAGCATCGCAAGATCCAAGACTCAGCCCACTATCGACCTCCGGTCTCCGGAGGGGAGTGATGTAGCGGTTAAACCGCCACATACAAAAACTACGAAACAAAAAGACATGACGTCACACAATCATCCACCGGTATGCCACGGCATCCGCCGAGTAGACACCGCTCGCCGGGATTTTATTATTCCACTAGCGACACAGTCGAAAATTTGCTTTTGAAAGACTATGGTAGACTGGCAGACCCCAGCGCATACCGCCGCGGTATCCTCCAGCGTGCTTTTTGATGCTCCAGAGAAAACTGCGCTGCGATGCTCCAAGGTCGATCACCGAGCATTGAAACATATACCTTATTTCGATTGGATTAGTATTAAATTCAATTGATTTTAAAATCCTCTGCCATCGCGTCCGCCAGTCTGCGCAGGTCATTAGGTTGTTGATTGGTTGGTTGGTTGTTGGGTAGGGTTAGGTGGGGATTGTATTTGGAAATTAATCACCTATTATATAAAACCAATGTGTTTTCTTTTGGGTATAGAGAGCCTACCAATATTATAAATGCGAAAGTGCGTTTGTTAATATTATTATGTCCTTTTTTATTTACACAGTAACGGAGCAAAACTGAATTTGTAGCCCGGAAAAATGCACGGTTCCTGTGGGATAGCCTACAGACGGAAAGATTTTTTTGTTTGTTTGTTTGCTTGTACCGAATAGGCTCCGAAACTACTGGTCCGATTTGAATAATTATTTCAGTGTTAGATAGCCCATTTATCGAGTAAGGCTATAGGCTATATATCATCACGCTAAGACCAATAGGAGCGGAGTACCAATGAAGAATGTTTCAAAATAGCAAAATAGCCCAAAGTAACTATCGAAGTCGCGGGCAGAAGCTAGTTAATAATAAAAACATGTATCTTATTTCAGACACAAGACATTATCATGTCTAAAGTGGACAGAAGACGTAAAGGTGTCTTCGGACCTTCAATGGGCAAAAAGGTATGTAGGGTACATTGCTTCATAATAATATGAATAGAGGAAAGAATACGTGTTTTCTTGTAGGTTTACTTCAAAAATCAATTTGTCTGGCCTTTTCCCAACTACATATATTGGGGTTGGCTTCCAGTCTAACCAGATGCAGCTGAATTACAGTATTTTACATGGAGCGACTGCCTGTCTGACCTCCACAACCCAGTAACTGGGTAATACGATACCCCTTGGTAAGTCTGGTTGTCAGACTTTCGGGGTTCTGACGAACCGAAACGAATGTTAAAGATTACGAAAGACAGCCGGGACCAACGGCTTAACGTGCTTTACAACGCACGCAGGGGTCTCGATATGTAAAGATGGTCACCCATCCACGGACTAACCCCAGCAAGCGTAGGTTAACCTGATTGATCGACCCGTGCGGCTGTTATGACTTAGCTACGAGCTCGAGCGTGCTGTAGGTTTACTTATGGCCTTAAATCTATTTATTGACAAAATTTATCTTTATACTAGAGAGTAAAAATCTGTCTGCTAGCTTGTACAGCATGACCATCTGGCATATGCTAATGTGCATCCTTTCGGTAGGAGCCTATCTAGTCGCTCCATCTCAGTCTTTGTTTGCCGCGGTGTCGCCTAGCTTTCAATGGGGGGGGGGGGGGTCCCATGGCGCCTTTAGCGCCTTACCGCCTGGTGACGAGACATTCGCTGCAGCGAATATTCGCGTGGTGCGATCGGCAAAGCGTCTAGCGACTAAAACAAATGTATAGAAATGTACCAATCATGCCACGCCTAGCGGCGAACGGCGGGACGACCGGTGAAATTTGCCGAGCGAATCCCATGAGCAGCATGAGCAGCGCGGCGGGCGACAGAAACAAATGTATGAATTAGTACGGAGCATGCTACGGTGTTGAGAGGCAGACGCGGCGAATAGTGCAGAAACCAAACTAAAAGTAGTTTGGTTAGATAGCTAGGCCAGCTATCGTATCTGCATTGACCATTTTCTCCAGTTTTGGTTGAATATTCATAAGAATATAATCAAAGGTTTCGACACTCATGCGGGTATAATCGAAAAAATATTCTTGATATACTTGTCTCTATTTCTTATGTCTTGAACCAAAAAACTACTACTTACATACTCTCCAAGCAATATCGAGATAACTTTGATAAAGATATTTCGCTTTCGGTCTATCTGATCGCGGCGGCTGCTGCGTGCACTGCCGCCCCGCCCGTCGCACCGCCCATCGTGACGCTTTTTCCCGTGGCCAGGCCGTTAGCGCGATGAGTCTATAACGCCATTGAGCAATTATTTCTTGATTTTCCTAGTGCGTACTGTTCGTGGACGACCTGAGCATGCCGCAGAAGGAATGCTACGGAGCGCAGCCTCCCCTAGAGTTGCTGCGGCAGTGGATCGACCACAAGCACTGGTACGACTTGAAGGATATGGTGCGCCAAGAGGTCGTGGATGTCGTGAGTATTATTTAGGACTATCTTATGTAATTATGACGTTCATAAAGTGTTGATTCTCAGCCTAGTTTCAATAATTGAGGTTTGATTTGATTTATTATTACTCATCTTTTCGATCGAATTTCTGCCACGGCGGTCACCCTCGTTGGAGATTAGCCAGGTACGCAGGAGATATTATTTTGTCTCTCTCAATAAGTGTACAATACGAAACTGTGCAGTTACGAGACCAGCATATACCTAATAGTTTACTATACGACACATAATATATTTTCCGTTTTTTGAGATCGCCCAAAACTATGCACTTTTTTTTTAAAACGTTTCCCCACACTAGGAATTTTTCCTGTATTGTGGGTGCGTTTACAAACATTTAAACTCACATACACAAACAGCCAGACCCGGAACAACTACTTGTAGGTCATACAAATATTTGTTCCGTGCGGGAATCGAACCCGCGACACGCAGCGCCGCAGTCAATCGCTTAACCACTGCGCCAAACATGCTGTCGGCGTCGGTCAACATTTACTGCCAGTCATCGGTTTACTGCTTGGCAAGCAGAGTGCAGATTTCAAAAATAATTATGGTACCTTATCCGGCTGCGAGATTACTACGTTCATGGAGTTTTTAATCAAAATCTATTTTGTCCATATATTTATGAGTGGGGGAATATATTTTTGCCGGAATGCCTATCAAAATGTGGCCGCAAGTATTTTTTATTAAAATAACAATAATTGATTTTTGGAAAAAAAAATCACTCGCTTGTTTTTTAAATAGAATACAATCCACGTCACAGCAATATATGTAAACAACTTGAAAAGCTATGGGTGCCATTACGCACTTGGCCGCAACCTCTTCGCAACCAGGTGTAAACAGGTATAATTTTGTGACATTTATACGTTCATGACGAATATTCATTATTTAGATATCAAATTAAAACTATTTGTTTTCTGTGTATGATGGAATGAGTCTGCCTATGTAAAAGTGACCGCAAATAGGGGTTGCCAACTGTTAAAGATATATTAAAATATAGATTAGAATGAAAGAGAGCTCGCGCACAACATCGCTCCTCAGACGAGGATGGCGATTGCCAGCTGTACGAGTTCCTAAATATTTTTAAATATGTTTACTAACAATTTATGGATCTTTTTCTGTTATCTGAAATCAAAAGTTGTTTTTGTTGTTTTTTTTTAAACAATGGCGCATGCGTAGCTAGACGAGTTTGCTATTTCCGAGAAGAAACACCGAACTCAGTCTCTTTTAAAGTTGACATAATCGACATCTTCTTGTCAGCTATGCGTCTCGGCGATGCTGCCACCTGGCGGCGGGTCCAACCTCATCTCTTCGCGTCTGACGCGGCACATGCTGGTCATCACGGTGGACTCCTTCGAAGACAACACGCTCAGCAAGATCTTCGGCACCATCATGGACTGGCACTTCTCTAAGGGATTCCCTGAAGCGCTGATGAGGCAGAGCAAGGTATGTGCTGCGTATTCATCATTATCATCTGTTTAGGTTTCCCAACTATTTTATTAGCGTCGGCTTCCAGTCTAACCGAATGCAGCTGAATATCAGTATGCGCTAGAAACAGTTCACACTAAATTCGAAGAGCTGGTAAGAAGAAAAAATAATCGCTATTGTATAAGTATAATTAGGGATTGGGCGGGTCCCATCAGCCGCATGCACGATGACCGCTGGGCAAAAGTCTCCACAAAATGGATGCCTGAAGAAGGACGGCCCCGCCGAGGCCGACCCAAAAGTAGGTGGTGAGATGACCTGGACGCGTTCCGCGAGGGCTGCTTCGAGGTGGCGCGGGAAAAGAATGAATCCTGGAAGGTCCTGGGGAGGCCTTTGCCCAGCAATGGGACATTTTGAGGTAATGCAGCGGTTTGGTTAACTCAAAACTCAACATTGAGAACATCGGGCGCTGCGCGGTTCTGTGGATTTCTTTATTGTTTTCAATGCTAAAATCCGATTCATAATAACGAAAATTTTTTGCAACATTCACACGCAAACTGCATGTAATTCTGCCAAAAACATGTTTCTAATACTTTCATTAATTTATTTAATGCACAAGTAAGAATAACCGTACAAAGTCAGACTTAATGCTCTAAGCCTTAAGGCATTTTCTATTGATGAAAACAGTTGATGATAGTTAATTGACTCAGGCGTGACTTTGCGGAAATCCATTATAAAATACAATAGACGATGTATATTTTATTTTAGAGTTGATGATGTGATTCCTCTCATTTTCCCCATAGGCCGTAGTTGCCGCAACAATGGACGTATACAAGGCAGTGACCTTGCAGTTCCTCCCGACGCCCAGTAAGTGCCACTACCTGTTCAACCTGCGTGACTTCGCCAGGGTCATCAAAGGGATCCTGCTGGTGCCTTCCAGCCGCATGAAGGAGCTCAACAAGCTGGTCATCCTGTGGATCCACGAGGCGTACAGAGTCTTCTATGATAGGCTGGTGGATGATTTTGATCGGTAAGGCGGTAGTTTTGACCATTGTAACTGTTAACAGTAGTGACAGATCATTTATGCATAAGAAACAATGATAATTTCTTCTGAAGGTGATATATTGAAAAAAAAATTGCTTTTTCTTTATTGTGTACAGTCAGCCCCAGAGGAGCTCGTGGCTAAGTAGGTTGATCCATCAGGTTAAGCTATGTTTGCCGGGGTTGGACAGTGGATGGGTGACCATCTTCACATACCGAGACTCCTCCGTGCCTCGGAAAGCACGTTAAGCCGTTGGTCCCGGCTGTCATTCGTAGATCTTTGACAGTCGTTACCAGTCGTCAGAAGCCCGAAAGTCTGACACCAGTCTTACCAAGGGGTATCGTATTACCCAGTTACTGGGTTGTGGAGGTCAGATAGGCAGTCGCTCCATGTAAAATACTGGTATTCAGCTACATCCGGTTAGACTGGAAGCCGACCCCAAGATAGTTGGGAAAATGCTAGGAAGAAAAACTGCACTGGACCTATACTATGAGTATTAGGGAAAAGGAAACAGATGATATTATTTTATTTTTCGTGTAAAGGTAAGACTGGTGTCAGACTTTCGGGCTTCTGACGACTCGTAACTACTGTCAAAGATCCACGAATGACAGCCGGGACCAACGGCTTAACGTGCTTTCTGAGGCACGGAGGAGTCTCGGTACGTAAAGATGGTCACCCATCCACTGACCAACCCCGGCAAGCGTAGCTTAACCTGATGGATCGACCCGTGCGGCTTGTTATTACTTAGCCATGAGCTCCTCTCCTCATGGGTCCAGTGCACATGACAGTATTTTTATTTTTTATTTTTTTTTCCTATGTTCTTGTTTTTCAGGCAGAAATTGTACGAGGTGGTATACAAAGCGGTGTACGGCAACTTCCGGGTGCACATGGACGCTGTCCTCAAAGAGATGGGATTCATTCCCGAAGAAGAGAAGTGCGGCAACAAACACGCCTGTAATATATTCTTTGGAAACTACATGGAGCCCGATGCTGACCCTAAGATTTACGACCAGGTGAGGTATTCATTTCTTAGTAACACATTATATAAATTACTAATATTAAAAAATATATCCAATGCCCCCAAGGTCATGTGCCCGCCCGTATTTTTCTGAAAATTCATGAAAAATTATCGAAAATTAACTTTAAAAGGGGATGGGGGGGGGGGGGGGCTATCTTTAATATTCTTCATTTTATTAAATTTTTATTTTTTGATTAGCGTTTGTGATATCTCCGATGATATTGGCTCGGCGGTGAAGACATATTCATCTAAAAAAAAAACGGTCTATAGTATGCCACATAATATAAATTATGACAAGTATCCGTATCCGTATGTAACAAGTATTCCGTGCTGGCCAGGTGATGAGCTTGGAAGACATGGCCGATAAGATGGAGTACTACCTAGAGGAGTACAACGTGGTGTCCTCTTCGCCAATGTCTCTGGTCATGTTCAGATATGCACTCGACCACATCTCTAGAAGCACGAGAGTACTGCTGCAAGATAACGGTCAGTATTGTTTGTTTCAGTATTACAAGATTTTTAAGCTATTGCATAGCTTCTATAGCGGGCCTTGAGCGTGGAGACCTAATCCAGAAATTCCGTAACGAAAATACGAGTACCTAAGGAGAGTGTTTTGTATTGAAAATTATGTTTAACTGTTTGACAACAAAAGTTCAAATTTACTTAGACGAATGATACGAGAGTGTTGTATTGAAAATTATGTTTAACTGTTTGACAATAAAGTTCAAATTTACTTAGACGAATGATCCTTGACTATTAATAGTTAAATTAAAACCTTTTTATTAGTTTGATGTTCCCATTACGTTGTGTCAAGTTTTAAAAACTATAAATGTGAATAACAGTTCCTGTCAATGTCACTATTGCTATTTCTTGTATTCGGGTTAATATTTTACAATTACATAAGTTGATAAAAAATGCTATGCAATAGCTTTGCCGCAGCAGTCCCCGAGTGCCACACGTCTTTTTTATTTTTGTTTTAGTATTTAACACTGCTCTCAAAAACGGTGAAGGAAAACATGGTGAGGAAACCGGCATGTCTTAGAACCCAAAATTCAAAGACATGTGACATCTACCAACTCGCACTGGGCCCGCGTGGTGGATTAGAGCCCACTCCCTCTCACAGAGAGGAGGCTTGTGTCCCAGCAGTGGGAACATTAATAAGTTGATTATGTTGTTATGTTTATTAAACATTACCCTCCTTTTGGGCTTTTCCGTAGTCGGATAAAAACAAAACAGCACGTCTGAATTCCCGAAAGGGTTAGTAGAATATCCACAATTCGAAATTCGAAGTTACACATTTACTGATTAACGGTAGGTACTGATTAACTAATGTCATCAGTTGGGTAAAAAGGTAATATTGCCTTTATTTATCACTAGCTGACCCCTGCCTGCCCACTTCGTTGGGCAGTAAACATAAATATATAGCCTATGACAGACACAAATAACGTAGCTTTCTATCGGTAAAAGAATAGGGATGATGCCTGGGTCAAAACAAAGTAATTCTATTTAGTCCGTCAGTTAGATAATAAAAAAATATTAGACTCGTATTTTTTGCTTTATCATATTAATAAAAAATTACTTGGATAAAACGAAATTGAAGTTGGGGAGTGGGGGTCGCTACGTCACAAGTAAGTATAAAGTCTACATATTCGTGACGTCATGGCACATTTTAACTCAATACAGGGTGTTAAAGTAATTGCGTGCCATAGCTTAGGGGTAGATTCTTTTTTAGAATTTTTTTAAATATTTTTTTTTTAAATATTTTTTTTGAATTTATTTTTTATTTTTTCTAGTTTCCTTTATCGATACTGAACCTACCCCTAAGCTATGGCACGCAATTACTTTAACACCCTGTATATTGCCGTAATATTTCGATAAAGTAAAAAAAGAAAAAATACGTGTAGGTACGTTATTTTTTCATAATCTACATACCGGACAAAATATTTTTTTGTCATTATCCCTGTTATTAAAATCAATTCAGTAGATCCAGAGATTACCTCCTACAACCTCACAAACTTTACATCTTTATAATATTAGTATATTATAAAGCTTTCCCTATGGGAGGATGAAATTAAGCTGACAGCAGGTCCAAACTGGAGGAGGATACCTAGCGACAGACAACAATGGAAATTGTTAGAGGAAGCCTATGCCATGAGGCACACCGAAATTCGAGACATTTTGTGATTTTTTATGTAAACTTTATTGTAAACTATGCTGTCTAGTTTCGGAATAAAAGGTTTTATTATTATTATTATTTGTATATGTCTACATATCTCGGAACCATGGAGTCCCGGTCTTTTGGAAGGCGTACGAGGGGCCAAAGCCAACTCGCAGAGGCCCCTTAGACAATTTTAAATGGAATGCGGCACCAACCGACGATTATCCCTGTATGCACTATGCAAGTGCACCCAAGGACAACCCCCGGTTGGTGCAGGACTATTGCAGAACATGGAAATAAAACATATTGGGCTATGGGTTTGGGTGGCTATAATGGATTGGTTACTAAGAACTATTATTATTATTATAATATTAGTATAACTTCTATACTACACAATACCTTTCAAGACCAGAGACGAGAAGGAGCGGGAGGAGGAGGGAGAGGAGGTGTTTTTGTTTTGTATTTTTTTATCTTTCTTTGTGAAAGATATTGTAACATCAACTATTAATTTCAGGTAACTTACTCCTGGTTGGCGTGGGTGGCAGCGGCAGGAGCAGTGCCGTCAAGCTGGCTGCCAGCATACTGGAGATGAATGTCATACTGGTTCGATTAAACACTAAATTCGTGCTTTTATAAGCAGACCTTGAGACGAGTCAAAACTCATACACCTTTCTCACCGTTTTTGAATTGAGAATTTGAAGCTTAGCAGCTTAGCACTACTTGAAGCGACTCCTTCAATATAATCTGTGATATTCAACATTTCTGTCTAGTAAATAATGTGCTTAACTAGAGTTTAATAAGTTATCAACTTCAAATTTTCAATTCACAATCCGAGTAATAGTCAGCTACATTCATTAGACCGCCTCTGTAGTCTAGTGGTTAAACCACCTGTCTTCGACCCAGAGCCCCCAAAGGTCCCGAGTTCGATTCCCAGTTGGAGCAAAATTTTCGGCTCGGTTTGGTTGGCAACTACCCTGTTGCTGCTAAGCGTGCCAGTTGCGGTGTGGCTTCGGCTTTAATCATTAACGACACACACGAATAGTTCAAGTGTAATTTGTAAACTGACTATTCTCGTGCTTACAGATAGAAATATCTCGAGTGTACGGTCAGACCGAATGGCGCGACGACATCAGAAGGTTGCTGATGAAGGCCGGGATCATTGGGAAGCCGCTCGTCTTCCTCTTCGCTGACAACCAGGTACGCACCTTCGAGAAGTAATAGTGGAATTCTTTGTTAATCAAGTCTAATTTAAGTTTTCCTGTATTGTCTTTAACACAATGTGTCTACGTTTCCCATCCAACTCCTGTTGCAGGTCTACTGGAAGTAATTTCTGTTAAAATAAGCAGTAGCTTTGTGCTCTTCTATCTCAACATATTTTTCTTTATTAACCCCCTTACTAATAAACGTTGTATATCGCCTGTATAGTTACACACCGATTTCTCACTTTCAGTCGTCAGTAATTTGACATTTGAAAGAAGAAGACAAAGCGTTGTGTAACTATACAGACGCTATACAACGTTTATTAGTAAGGGGGTTAGTGTTTTGTGTGTACATACATATATGAATGAATAAATAAAAATAATAATACAGAAAAATGCTGACCCGTACGTGTAATAGGAATGTTGGCTAAAAATATTTGTTTTGTTCCATCAGGTAGATTATGAAAATAATATAATTGAACACGTATTTTTATTTTTTTACGTAATGGAAAGATTACGACAATACATTGAGTTAGAATGTGGCATGACGTCACTGCCCGGTAGATTTTATTTATACTGACTTGTGATGTAGCGACCCCCACTCCCCAACTTTAATGCGTTATATCTAAACCATTTTTTATTAATATGATAAAGCTAAAAATACGTGTCTAATATTTTTCTATTATCTGACTGACGGACTAAATAGATTTATTTTTTCCCCAGTCAATATCTCTATTTATGGCCGGTTTCAGTAACACTAGGCAGACACATAAATGACCTCATCTACATAGTTTCTCAAATATTATTGACATGTTTGTATAAACCTGCTTACAGAAACAAAAATCATTTATCATAACATCTTTTACGAGTTTGGACAGCAGTCTCATTGACCAGGATTGCAGAAGCCAAGGGTTACTCGTTCAAAAATGATAATCCTTTTTCCAGATAGTGTATGAAGGCATGGTAGAAGATATCAACATGCTGCTAAACACGGGCGACATCCCTAACCTCTACGGCATGGACGAGAAGGTGGAGATACTCGACAAGATGCAGAGTGCTGTGCGGGACACGGTGAGGCACATCAATTACTAGCATTAACGCCGCTAGCACACCTCCGCCGGGAAACCATAGCTACGAAACCGCAGTAGTTCAATTCGACTGGCTCGCGTCATGTTCCGCTTGTCTAATCGGATCCCAGTAGCGGCACAAGACGCGAGCGCGCGTGAATGAAAATTGATAAAAAACTAAAAAGCTGAAAACAAAATATTGAAAAACCCGACTCCAAAAATACAAAACCAATTACATGAAATATGGTGTAACTTTTGCTTGTACATGATACAAAAATTCTATAGATTGTAATGCTTGTTTTTCTCTTTTTAGGTACGTGTTTTTGCAGTTTAGTTACGGGTTTTTTAGTTTTTTTTATTAAAAAAAATATATTTTAATGTATTAAAAGTAGATATTCTTTGTTTTATATGGACCCTAGTTGCCTGAAATAAATTAATGATAATAAATAATAATATTATAACACTGTTGGTCTCAGGGTAAAAAAATCGAGACAACCCCGCTAGCCATGTTCGGTTTCTACGTGGAACGAGTGAAGGCCAACCTTCGCATCGTGCTGGCCATGTCGCCCATCGGAGACTCCTTCCGAAACCGCCTGCGCATGTTCCCCTCGCTCATCAACTGCGCCACTATTGATTGGTAAGACAGTAATTTTTTTTATGATTTTCTGCAGACAGTTCAGTAGCGTAGCAACCGGCGGTATGTCAACCGGCGTGCGTGTATGACTAGATGTATGAACGTAAACGAAGCAAAAGGAATAATGTAAGGATCGTAGCAGGTAGCTTTCTGTGGTTTCTGCTTATCCACAAGGGAAAAAAGCATGAATTTATGTATGTCAAGTTTTGAAAAAACACACTTAATGTCTTATAAAGTTCAAATTCCATTGCAACCAAACTTTTGTAAAAACTTTTTTTACGAAATGGTAACTTAAGAATTAATTAACAATACATAACGCTAAAGTAGATAAGTACTTTAGCGTTATGTATTCCAGTAAGTGGCAATGGAATATAAATGATGACTTTATGAATTCACTAAATTAAAGAATTGCCAACTAGAGTAATCTTTTTTATTTATCTTTTTTAACCGACTTCAAAAAAGGAGGAGGTTTCTCAATTCGACCGTATATTTTTTTTATGTTTGTTCGCGCATAATTTCGTTGCTTATGAACCGATTTTGATTATTCTTTTTTTTGTAACTGTAATAAATAATAATACATATTTTTCCCACTTAGTTTATATGGATGATATGATGATAACTTCCTGTCACTGATATTTGCATAGCAAGTAGTGGTATTCGAATTTGAGTGGGGTTGGTACCACAACTAAAAGTGAAAAATCTAAATTCATTAATTTCATTTTTTTATAAAAAGTTTTTTTTGTCATCACACGCCAGCTTTCCTCGTGTAACCCTAGCGGTGATGACATGAGAGAAGTTAGTACTAGTACCTGGGCCACCGAGCTCTGCTCTGGTGAAAATAGAGAATTCTCATTTAATTGTATAGGATATAGTGTGTCGGCTCGTTATGCAGGTTCACAGCGTGGCCGGCCGAGGCGCTGGAGCGCGTGGCGCACATGTTCATCTTCCGCATGCCCAACGTGGAGGACGAGCTGCGCCTCGCCTGCGTCGACATGTGCCAGCTGTTCCACATGACCGTCGTGCAGCTCAGTGACAGGTGCGGCATCTTAGCATGTACAGGGACGATTTTTGAGATGGGGCAGTAAGGATAGGTACCATAACCGTTGTCGCTACAAGAAAACAACTTTATGAGACATTTTGATCTGCATTTGGAAAAAAGTTACAGTCAGCAAAAAAATGGGCCATATTCACAGAAACTTTTTTTGATACCATACTATCCTGTTACCTTAACCGTTTAAACTTTTCCCATTTGTTTTTCGTTGAAAATGAGTTTTCCTGTAGCTACAACGATTGAGGTACTTGCCTTTACTGCCCCCTCTCAAAATCCAACCTGTATAAAAATAATAAAATTTATTCAGTTCAGAAAACACGGTATAATATTAAAAGTAGAAGAGAAAAAAGGCGTGAGTTTTTACATATGTGTGTATTTAAGTTTACTTGTATACTTGACAATGTATTCAAGCTGTCAATTAGTATAATTTCATTTTGGTCATGTGTTGTTTGTTACCTTTGAGTAATTGATGCATTGAAGTTAAATGCATGTTTTTAAAGATATTAGTTTTGTAAGCAGTTGTTAGTAGATCTAAATAAATTATCATATTTATTCCAGATTCTACAATGAACAGAAGAGAATGGTGTACGTGACGCCAACAAGTTACCTGGAGTTGATCAAAGCCTTCATGTCCCTGTACGCTTTGAAAGTGAACCAGATCACGAATGCTAGGATCAGGTAACTTAATCAACTATCTAGTTAATGCTTAGTAGTTAATGAAGACCCTTTCCGTCGCTGCTCAAAATTCCTCTTTTTTTATTGTTATATGTTCGCCAATGTCGATAATTACTCCAACGAAATAATAATATTCTCCCGGCCGAATTTCGATCATAGCGGCCAATCAAAATTAGGAGTTATTTAAAAAAGCTCATGAAATGTTTCCAAAATAATAGGCATAGAAAAAATAATAGTTTTGTCCATAATTCCTAGGACTGCATTATATAGTATGAATAGCTATGCAATGTGTGGTCGCATATTTAATTCTATACCTGACATTATTAAAATCTTACCAGCTAATTTTACAAGGTGTCTTAAAGTATGGTTTAGGGAAAAGAATTTCTACTCAGTAAGTGACATATTTAATAAGAGATTGGAAAATAAATGATAATCATAATCATTTTAATCATTTGCCCTCTAACATTAATAGCATCAATAGTATGCTGAAAAATGTATCTAATAACTAGCGGACCGGGCAGACGTTGACTTGCCCGACCAGCGCCACATACCGGGTCCAATTGTATTTTCAAACAATCCAGGGACGCACTCAAATATACACACAAAACATCCATTAAACAATTTTTCTTTCTTTTCTTTCTTTCCATTACGGTCCAGTCGTTTAGGAGGAGTTAGGTGACAAACACACGTACCGAAGAATTATATATATAACTAGCTTCCGCCAGCGACTTCACCCGCGTGATAAATTTATAAATTATAGCTTACTATATTATGCATGTAATATACGTCGTCTTAGATAAAGAGGTGCTTGAAACTGTGGGCTCGGCAGTTTTTCTGGGCATAACAGTAGATGCTAAACTTCAGTGGGGCCCACATATTTCAAGTCTAGCGGGAAGGCTTAGCTCGGCCGCCTACGCTGTCAGGAAAGTAAGACAATACACTGACGTTGATACTGCTAGATTAGTCTATTTTAGTTATTTCCATAGCATTATGTCCTATGGCATTCTGCTGTGCCGCTGACATTCAAAATATATTTGTTCTTCAAAAACGAGCTGTTCGAGCAATTTACCAGCTAGGTGCCAGAGTTTCTCTAAGAGATTTTTTTAAGGATATTGGTATTCTCACAATTCATCTTCGCCAATATCCTATATATTAGGCAAAATATACACTTATATACTAAAAACAGTGATATTCACAATATTAACACCAGAAATAAGGACAAATTACGAGCTCCTTTTCATCGGCTTCATAAGGTTCATAATTCATTTGTTGGGCTTGGTATAACCTTTTATAACAAGCTACCCACTTCTCTGCTAGATTTGCCTTTTAATGCGTTTAAAGCTAAAGTAAAATCCAACCTTTGTTCAAAGGCATACTACTCTATCAACGACTACAATAGTTGGTCGCTGTGATTAACTCAAGACAATATTTATGTTCTTTCTCCAGAATTAGCTTACCTACTGACAGGTCATATGAGTTATATAATTGTTATTTTATTTGACTGTATAAGTAAATTTATTTTCAATGTTTTTGTTTAATGAGTTGTATTGCAATATGTGGTTAGCTAGCGACCTCGACAGTAGATCATTATATTATTCGTGCCTAACTGTTGATTTATTTTTACTTCGATGGTCCTAGTTTATCATAATTATGTGACTTCGAGTTACAGTTTTATTAGCTATATGTAAGCGGGCACGCCCTTTATACCTGGAGGCTTTATAATTCGGGTATTAAGTTCTGTTTACGTTTTTAGTTTTTTTAGTATTCATTTTCGCTTGAGTTTAGCTTTCGATATATTTTTTTTTTTTTGTTGGTACAATGGCGTGTGCTAGCTGTCATTATGGCAAATATATTTTTTTATTTAATGTTTTGTGTTGAGTAATGTAAATTATTTGCATAATATTGTATAGAATCAAGTTTTTTTTCTAACTGAACAGACAGCTGTGCTGCTGGGGAGTTTGTTGCGCCACTTCTTCTCTCCAGCAAAAGCACTAGGAAGTGGTGAAGGGCGGGCGTTTTTGGGGGACTGTCTTATGTAATTTTGACGTTCGAAAAGTGCTGATTCTCAGCCTAGTTTGAATAAATGACTTTTGAATTTTTGAATACACATAAACCTTCCGCTTAAATCACTTTATCTATTAAAAAAACCCCATCAAAATCCGTTGCGTAGTTTTAAAGATCTAAGCATACATAGGGACAGACAGCGGGAAGCGACTTTGTTTTATACTGTGTAGTAAAGATATAACATCATTGCTGCTCAATTTTAATTAAAGGATGACTATAATATAGTAGCTAATTATAAACCCAAATGTTTGCATGTCAATGTCACATTATTATGAAAAAGTGTTATGGATCTGTATTATTTACATCAAGACCTAAATTGTACCAATACTTATGGCAAATAAACTGATTTGATGGTATCAGTCGCGTCGCGCCGACACGTCGCCTGCAGTTGCCTCCTGCGGTTGGGTACGGAATGGTACCTTTACACCTGCTTATACCTTCGAGGAATTTACCCTAAGTTTATGCTTGACCTTTCCAGATATGAGACGGGTCTAGAACAGCTCGACTTCGCATCTGGCCAGGTGGCTGTGATGCAGCAGAACTTGAGGGACTTGCAGCCTCAACTCGTCGAGACCTCTGACAAGACCGAGAAACTCATGATCAAGATCGAACAGGATACCGTCGTGGTTGAGAAGCAGAAAGAGGTAACTAGGCTACCGGTTAATCATTAGCAGGGCAAGTCAAGGTGACAGTTGAGAATTAGAAGAAAGAAAGAAATGAGGGTGTGTACATGATAGAAGTGAAGACTTACGACTGGAGTATACGCGATTTAGCGCCGATTAAACTCGATTCAGAACTGATGATACGCGATTTATCTTCACCGACCGACTAGAGCCGAGTATACTCGATTCAGCTTCACTGACCGACTTGAGCCGAGTGTACTCGATTCAGCTTCACCGACCAACTGGAGTCAAGTATACCCGATTAAGCTTCACCGACCGTTCACTGTTTATAAGGAGCACAAAGTGCGCCTAAAGAAGTTTTGCACTTCTAAAATGTATTTGGCACAGTACCGTATGCAAGGAAGACACTTGAACAAAATTAAAAACCAAGGCTGGACCGATTTTGACGGGATTTTCACTGACAGATAGCTGATGTTATGAGGAGGAGGACTATGAGGAGTAACTAAGTCTACTAAGCCGCTGGCAGCACCTAGTTTTATCTGTATGTTATATTGCCTGCAACATGTTTCCCACGACACAAAGACTTGTTGCTGAAACAATGTTGTGCAACTTTTATTCAAATTCAAATTCAAAATTCAAAAGTCATTTATTCAAACTAGGCTGAGAATCAGCACTTTTCAAACGTCAAAATTACATAAGACAGTCCCCCAAAACCGCTCACCTATTCATACACAAACAAAAAAAACAACTATTCACAAACAACTCAACTCATTTCCCTACAGATAGTAGGCGCAGACGAGGCCCTCGCCAACGAAGCGGCTGCAGCAGCTCAAGCGATCAAAGACGACTGCGAGTCGGACCTGGCCGAGGCGGTGCCGGCGCTGGAGGCAGCGCTGAATGCGCTGAACACGCTGAAGCCCGCGGACATTACTCTCGTCAAGTCTATGAAGAACCCTCCGGCTGGAGTCAAGCTGGTCATGGAGGCTGTGTGTGTTATGAAGGGAATCAAGGGGGACCGGAAGGTGGATGCTACTGGTTTGTTTTGCTTTTTAATACATACATACATACATACATACAGAAACTCACTCCTTCTTCCCATGGCGGCAGAAACTACAAAACGCCATTAACTACAATCCTTACATACTTCTTTTGCTTCGTTTACGTTTATACATCTGGTCATACAAGCACATCGGTGGCAAGTATTAAAAGCGGGCCGTAATGCACCACGCGGGCCCAGTGCGGGTTGATAGATTTCATAATACTTTATGTTTTCGAATTTTTGGTTGTTAACATCCCGGTTTCTTTACAATGTCTTCTCCACGCACGTTACCTTTATTCCATTCTGTGTCAACTCAAACAATTTATTTCAATTAAACCGCACTTTTGATTTATCAAGGAGTTGGTCAGTCAGATAGATGAAGCTAGTTGCCCATTCCAAAGCGTAGGTTTGTATGGAGAAGAACCAGCAAGAAAATCAATGGGCACTCTTCTAAATCAAAACTATGTTACAAAATATTGACAGGCAAAACTTTCGAGGACTACTGGGGCCCGTCGCAGAAGATGCTGGGCGACATGAAGTTCCTCGAGAGCCTGAAGAACTACGACAAGGATAACATACCTACTGCGACCATCAAGAAGATAAGAGACAAGTAAGATGAGACAAGGATGATGATTTGTAACGCTAATATCTTCATACTAAAGAATCCGCCACTAACTCACGCGAATTGCCGCGTCGGTCGAGTGGTTGCGAGCGCTACTGCTCAGCATGAGGTCCTGGGTTCTATTCCCAGGTCGGGCAAAGTGTTATTGGGTTTTTTCATCAGGAGTCTGGATTTGTGCCCGGTTGATGGCAACTGGCTCGCCCGCTATTAAATCGGACTTAAAATATAACTGGCGAAATATGGATGTACTATAGGTACACCTCTGCCTAACCCTACGGGGATTACAGGCGTGATGTTGTGTAATGTTAAACAATCCGAATTTCCGTCGCCAAAACATCTATGAACTTCCATTAAAATTGAAAAGTGCATTGACAATAATGGACAAATCTTCGCTTAGCAAAGTATACACTTTTTTTTTTTTTTTTATGTTTGAACTTTTCTTTATAAATCGGCAATTTCATAGGTAAGCACAGCACATCCTAATCCTAACTTATATTATAAATGCGAAAGTTAGTTTGTTTGTTTTTGTTACGCTTTCACGTTAAAACGTCTGAATCAAGTTTGCATGCTTTAACTTTGAAGCAAAACATGCCCTCTTAAGCTTTAATAACACCTGTGTATACCATGTTTTACGCAAAATAAATTATCTTATCTTACTTTCTATCCCGATATGCCTACGGGATCGAGATGCGGGTGAAACCGCGGTGCGCAGCTAGTAACATGGTAACTAATAATGACGACGTTTGTGAATGGGCGGGGACTAAGGCTGCCTGTCGACTGGAGCGGAGAGGAGGAGAGGAGCGGAGATGTGCCAATATTAACCAATAGAATCTTGACTCCGCCCCTGAGTTTAGATTTGATTGGTTAATAATGGCACATCTCCGCTCCTCTCCTCTCCTCTCCGCTTCAGTGGACAGGCAGCCTAAAGCAGCAGTTCGTTACTTGCTATCGTGCAATCTGACGGCAGGACACGGGTAGATTATAAACTGTAAAATTTTTATTCGTTTTTATCGTAAACCAGCTGACTCGACAGAGGTTGTCCTGTTCAAATTAAAAAAATCCTATTGAAAAAAGGACACTACGAACATTTGCAGTGAAACTTTTCAAAATTTTTCTCGCATCTAATTTACCTAACTATTTTTATTATATTAAATAGTCAGTTACAATACTGCGAAATTCATTACAAACCGACGGTGTTTGTAAACCGTAATGTATGACCGATAGCTACGTCGTTGTGTACCAGGTTCATCCCAGACCGCGAGTTCGACCCGGTGGTGATCGCGAAGGTGTCGTCTGCGTGCGAAGGTCTGTGTCGCTGGGTGCGCGCCATGGATGTGTACGACAGGGTCATCAAGGTGAGTCGCACTACTTGCTTGCCACCTCCCCACCACACCACCCGACCCTTCCGCTTCCACTATTTTCCTTTCTTTATTTTATTTATCTACAGTCTAAGAAAATAAATTTTACTTCCTTACTTAACTGCTGCTAGTATAATGCAAAGATAAGCTGTTGTTCTTCTCATGTTTAAGTTTTTTTCTACTATCCTACTAATATTTTAGATGTTTTTAAACCGAACTATATTTGGATGAAATTCGGCACACGGATAGATCATGGCCTGGAATAGGACTTAGGATACTTTTTTGTGCCCGGTAGTACGTTGCCGTGGGGATGCATATCCGGTACGGCTCGCAAATCCTTACATATCCGAAGGACTCGTCTTCCCTACCATTACCGCGCCCCCCGGTGTACTCCTTGATATGCTCCAGGGGCTAGTTCAAATCTTGGGGTTCATTCTATTCATCGAATCTGGTTAAAGCACGCTAGGGTCGTTGCATTTCATTCATTCATTCATGCCCGGTACTACGATTCCGTGGAATACATTTTCGAAATTATGTGGTTTTCCAACAGCTGCTGAAGCAGCCGACAAAAGCTAGTTTCTAATAAAAGAGTGACACAAATTTGTTTTTATTGACAGGTGGTAGCGCCAAAGAAAGCCGCGTTGTTCGAAGCAGAGTCAGAGTTGCAGGCGCAGATGAACACACTCAATGCAAAGAGAGCGCAGTTGCAAGGCGTCCTCGATAAACTACAGGTGCGTATTGCTTCAACACAGAGAAAATTATGGAGGAATCAAAGGAGAAGGAAGAAATAATAACAAATAAATACGAAACCAACGTGGCAATCGATAACACGTATACCATCAAAAATTAAAAATAAATAAATTCGTTTTAAAATGAGTCGAGTATTCTGCACACCTGAATATATTGTTGCTTAACGCTTGACTATAACGCTTTTCCAAGAATAAAGAATGAGATCTATAACATTTATTCATTGCCCATGGGCAGTTTTATAACTCTGGCACCAGGTTAATCATTAACCACACGAAAAGAAGGAGATTTCAAAGTTTATCATATCCCTAGCCTTTTTTCAACTATGTACAGTGGGTCGGCTACCAGCCTAACCAGATACAGCTGAATACCAGTATTTTACATGGACCGGCTCCCTATCTGACCTCCACAACCCAATTATTAGGTATTAACACGATAACCCTTGGTAAGATTGGTGGTCAGACTTACGGGCTTCTGGCTCCTGTGACGACTCTCGAAAATCTACGAATGACAGACAGGATCAACGGCTTAATGTTCTTTCCAGGGCACGTACGGCACATATCTCAGTATGTAATGTATGGTCATGAATCCACGGACCGATTTTGGCAAGGTCGGTCCCTGGGTCGTCTTCTTGTACATACTTCGGCAAGCGTTGATCCGTCGACCCGGCCGGCTTCCCTTCATTCGAAAGTTTATTGAAAAATGATATCTATGTTTAGACTCTCAACGACGAGTTTGCAGAGATGACTCGCAAGAAGAAAGGTCTAGAGGACGAGATAGCCCTGTGTTCGACGAAGCTGGCTCGAGCCGAACAGCTGATCGGCGGCTTGGGCGGGGAGAAGGCTAGGTGGACCGAACTGGCGCAGCAGCTGCAGGAACTACTGGGCAATATTATTGGTAAGAGTTTGGTACATCTATATCGTATCATCAGTATCATCTATAAACAGTATTAAACAAAGTCGCTTATCGTGTCTGTGTTTCCTTAGCTCTTCGAATTTATTACAAAGATTTTCATTCGGATTTCAGTTTTCACCATCATATTATAGATAATTTATTCCGGAGGGTTTATGTTTAATAATAACTACATTACTATTTAGCTTAGATATTTTAAGAACACTGAATCATATCTGCTAATGTAGTAAAAGTTTTCTTGGGTGTTTACAATAAAATTTATAACACGCAATGAGCAAAAATGGTGCTCAATGTTTGATCCGACCGACGGCGACGTTGGAAGATTATCCCATTTTTATATTGAGCATTTTATTTATGTTGGTTTATTAATTTTATGAGAAACATGCACAACATTACAGACATTTAATTTAAATAAAAAGGGGTATTTTGCAATGAGGAAGGAAATACATGTAAAATGATGAGGTTCTGCATCCCGCACGAGATTCGCTTCAGTTTGGCCGGAATTTTATTGTAAAAAGATGTAATTTAAGGGATTACTTAACACTTTCAATATTACATACATTCGTGTTACATCTATATCTATCTATACTCGTATATATAAAAATGAATCCCTATTTCCTTGGTCACGGCATCACGCGAGAACGGCTGGACCAATTTCGCTAATTCTTTTTTTGTTGTGTTTGTTATAGTATGGAGATGGTTCAAATGATAGGTGAAGGTAGGGTAGGTAGGTAGGTAGGTAGGTATGCAAGTAGGTAGGTAGGTATGTATGTATGTTGGTAGGTAGGTAGTTAGGGTAGGTAGGTGCGCCGTAGATAAGTGCTTACCCGTGCGAAGCCGGGGCGGGCAGCTAATACATCATAAAAATAAACGACGACTATTTATTGTGTTTGCTACTCGGACAATCAGGTAGCACTCTGGCATCATCAAGTGTATGACCTGTGCTCACTGGGTAAGAAAGTAGCACAACAGTGTTTCTGTCTTGCGAGAACCGTCATCATCGGCTTGGAAAACAGAGCAACATTGGTCTAAGAACAATTGATGTAGCGGGAAACAGTGTTGAGCAACTGTTTCCAATGAAACGTGGCAGATAGGAAGCAATCTTTGAGTTTGAGCAGACAGAGTAAATTGAGCAGTTAATAATACAATCTTCTCGATTTTCGTTCCCAGTTTAAGGTTCTGGTTATTGATTGATAAGTAAAGAAGTATCTCATAAACAGTAGACACAGTAATTGTAATTATAAACTCTGCCGAAGCAGAGTATTTCAAAAATGCATAAGACTCATTTGAGTGTTCCCCTCCACGGAAATCTTTAGTAAAAGGCGAAAGATTTATACGTTTTGAAGGGAAACCAGAGATACTGTATTAGCTCAATCCAAGAGACCCAACCAAACGGTGGAGAATCGTAACACCGCGATTCAGAAATGTGACGGTGAGTGCACAGCGACATCTATTGAGGAATTTTGGAACTAAACGCGACGTACTGTTTTTATATCTCACTGCAAAGAAGGGCTATGATTTCACACTCATCTCTTCTAGTGAAGTGAATGTCGCAAAGGATAACTTGGCGGTTGACACCCTTAATTGGCATCATAATAATGTTTTCCTTATCCTATTATGATCTTATCGCAATAACAATGTTTGAACTATGAATATTCCTTTTGCCAAATGTGGTGATCATAGGAATATTCATTAACTTAACGAGCGTTTTTGCAATCATCTAATACGAAACATTATTTATAGCGCTGAGCTGATACTTGATACAGGTACAGAATCACGATGTGTATGTGTACGAAATTTTAGTTTATTTCGTATCATTGTATAATTAGTTTAATAAACTCTGCCGAAGCAGAGTATTTCAAAAATGCATAAGACTCATTTGAGTGTTCCCCTCCACGGAAATCTTTAGTAAAAGGCGAAAGATTTATACGTTTTGAAGGGAAACCAGAGATACTGTATTAGCTCGATCCAACACACCCAACCAAACGGCGGAGAATCTAAACACCGCGATTCAGAAACGTGACGTAAATGTACAGCGCCATCTATTGAGGCAATGTGAACTAAACAAGTTTAAAATTCAAAGCTCTTATTAAATACCAGTTCGTGCCGCTCTTTTTAAAGGGTGCAGTGTAACTGCTAGGGTGTCATTACTCGTACAATAGGAAGCGATGAATGAATTAATGGATTTATGATTTTTATTAAATAAATGCCTATTTAACAGCATATTTTCAGACCAAAGCGCGCAGCGTTGCATAGATAACACATTCGTAGTTACAATGATTTCATTTTGTCAGCACAACATAAAAAATGTATACGTCATGCATATAACGTGGCTAGGGACTATGTTGCCCCACTTCTTCTCAGCTAAAGCACTAGGATGTGGTGGAGGGCGGGCACTTTTGGGGGCACTGTCTTATGTAATTTTGACATTCAAAAAGTGTTGATTCTCAACCTTATTATCTATCTATACTACTTATAATAAAACAGTAGAATCCGGTGTCTGTCTGTTTGTTTGTTCGCGCACATCTCCGGAACTACCAAACGGATTTTCATGTAGTTTTCACAGATAGATAGAAATTAATTTGGAAGAAAATATCGGCTTTGTTTCATTAAAATCGGATGTCGCAAAAAAAGTTATCGTCATAAAGACAGTATTCTGTTCACCACACGTTGTGCACAATTTCTGAGAGCAACCTAAAAAAAGTACTAGGCTTTCATAAATTCAAGATAGTAAATAGGATTTAGATGAAATATGGCGCACGAATAGTTTTTAACTAACAAAAAGTACTAGGCTTGAATGAATTCACGTATAGTTTATTTGAGTACTTACATAAAAGAAAATTTTACTTACACCCGGGCGACGCCGGGCACGAACGAGGCGGTATTATTTGCGGCACGATAATGCGGACGAAGTCACGGGCAACAGCTAGTGTTTAATAAATAACTTTTTATTTTGATTTTGTTCTTTCCAGGTGACGTGCTTCTTTCGGCCGGCTGTATCGCCTATCTAGGACCGTACACGGTCAACTACCGCCGGGAGATCATACAAGTATGGAACAGGCGGACCATAAACCTAAGTGAGTCCTCACTAATATTTATTTTCAAATAAGAAACTGGGTGTTTAAAGACGCATCGCATAGCCGTTATTTAGGTATACTATACATCAAACTAGCATTAGGCTAAAATTATGGCTGGAAGACGACTTTCATTTTTTAGGGTTCCGTAGTAAACAAGGAACCGTTAGGTATAGTTTCGCCATGTCCGTATGTCTGCCTGTTCGTTTGTCTTTCCGCGGCTTAGCTAGACTAGAAAGCTGTAATTTGACATGGGTCTACAATAGTAAAAGTAAAAAAAAAACTTTTTTTTTTAAGATTAAAAACCATATTAATATAGGTGCATACAATCATTCTGATTTTTTGTCAGAGTATTCTACAAACAACATATTAACGTAACAATAGTGTTACATTTTTTTTGTCCAATCAATAGATTTTTCGTAAATAGATAATAGCTTCATAATTTGCAATAAATTACCAGTGTTGTATCATCGGCTCATCGCGCTTATTCTGTTTCTTCTGACAGTGACCGCTTTGAGCTTTTGTCCACCTCTTAAGGCTAACGCATATTGGGAGGGGCCGCGCCACATCGCAACTTATTGCAAAAACCCTCTTTCATCACTTTTGTTCCTTTTCATCATCTTCATCGCGCACTACTGACGAGCCCTACCGCACTTTTGTGTATGAAAATGCATTATGCTGCGGCCCGTTGCGGTTGTAATGTGCGCTTGGGTTTATGCGGTGCCAGTGCTCTATTTCACCCATTACTCACCCCCATCATCATTATTACTTACCCCAGACATCCCGTGCTCGAAGTCGTTCTCCCTGATCACGACGCTGGGCGAGCCGGTCGTGATCCGCGTGTGGAACATCGCCGGCCTGCCGGTGGACGCGTACTCCATCGAGAACGGCATCATCGTGGAGAAGGCCAGGAGATGGGCGCTCATGATCGACCCGCAAGGTAAACAAGGAAACTAAAATCTGTTTCTTTGACACATGTCTTATATAAGTCAATACAATATTTAAACTAAAATAAAACAACAAAAAACTGGACCTTACGATGAATATGACGGAGGTTACTTACTACTTGCAGGGTTTTCTTAGTACCGAGTCTTTCTAATTTACCCGCTTTCCCCTTCCCTTTGTTTTTCTTAAAATTAAGATTTTGCTTTGTTTTATATTTACTAAATTGTGTGGACGAAATGTGTCAATATTCTTTTTATTCTTTGTTCTTATGACATGTGTCAACTATTTTTTTTCTGTCAGAGCAAGCCAACAAATGGGTGAAGAACATGGAGCGAGACAACCAGCTGAAGGTGATCAAGTTGACCGACCCCAACTACGCGCGCACCCTGGAGAACGCCATCCAGATGGGCCTGCCCGTCATCATGGAGAACATCCGCGAGCACCTGGACGCGCTGCTGGAGCCTGTGCTGCTGAGGAATGTGTACAGGTGACTGATACTCAACTGCCTTTTCCTATGTTGAGGACGGCTTCCAGTCTAACCCAATGCAGCTGATACCAGTGTTTTATATGGAGCGACTGCCTATCAGACCTCCACAATTCAGTTACTGGATAATACGTTATAACCTTTGGTAAGACTGGTTATCAGACTTATGGGCTTCTGACTACTCGTAACGACTCTCAAAGATCTACGAATGACAGCCGGGACCACTACAAGGTGTTTTGTGTTATGGCACGCGACCTAACTCTTTTTTGCTTTTATTGAATTTTTCCTAGTAGCTTAACCTGATGGATCGATCCGTGCGGGTTGTTATTACTTAGCCACGAGCTCCACGGGAACGTACTATCGGCATAAAAAGTATCCTATATGTAAATCCAGGTTATGAACTATCTGTGTGCCAAATTTCATCCAAATCCGTTCAGCCGTTTTTGCGTGATTGAGTAACAAACATCCAAACATGTGCGATTTCTGGCAATGTTGGCCCCGCCAACATGATTGGATCGTCACACCACCTTCGCCGCGGTCTACCTCGCCGGCGATGTCCTCACTCAGGCGCTCGCTGGCCCGAGAGTGACGACCTTGGCGTACCCCTGCGAGTGCATTCCTGCCCCGTGTCCGGCCAGCTCCCACACACTCCACCGCCCGGTTGTTTTTTTTTCCAACATCCGTTACTTGAGTTATGGAGTGTCTAACGCGGTCCGTTCGCTAGACACCTATTATGCTGCGCTTCATTGGCCGCTGGCAAATCACTTCTGTTGTTCATTAAGTGACCAATTTTGTGCACCATAGGTTAGGTCTCGTTATATTATATCCATATATGCTACTGATTGCTTTCCCTTAGCAAAATAAATAAATAAGTCAACTTATACTTTTATGACATATTTAAACACATTTCAATGTTGTTGATGGTGATGATTTTTTTTGGGTGACGTCTCTCTATGTGTGGAGATTCGTGACTACATTGTTATATTGGGTTCTCACCTGTAAAACGTAAGTGAGCATAGTAATAAAGAGAAATAGTAGTAACTTCTCCTTGTTTCGGTATGTCCAGGTCCGGCGGCGTTGACTGCTTGAAGCTGGGCGACAACATCCTAGAGTATAACCACAACTTCCGGCTCTACTTCACCACTCGCCTCTCCAACCCTCACTACCTGCCCGAAGTGGCCGTCAAGGTCAGTCCTAAAATATCCTCGGATAAACAACAAATATCCTTCCAAAGCATTAATTACAAATGCCTTTGTTCTTCCAGGTGACTTTGGTGAACTTCATGATAACCCCGCAAGGGCTGCAGGACCAGTTGCTGGGCATCGTGGTGGCACAGGACAGACCCGAGCTGGAGCTGAAGAAGAACCAGCTCATCGTGGAGGGCGCGCACAACAAGAGGACGCTCAAGGAGATCGAGGATAAGATCCTAGAGGTAAACCTTTGAGTTAGTGAATAAAATGTTAGCTTATCCGAAAAATCCGAAACTATAGATAATAGCGAAAAAATGTACTTAAAGGAGTATTGGGGCCAATTTTGATGAAAACTAAAACTGCGTCGTTAGATTTTTTTTTTAACTAATTTCTCTATCTTGGAAACGAAAACGTTTATTTCGACAAACAAAAAACCTGTATTATTGCACAGTTCAATGGTGTCGGTAAGGATCAAATTGGGAAACAATAACACACGCTGATTTGAAACTTTCACCGTGTTTCACCAGAAGAATTAATAACCTCCTTCTTTTAGAAGTCAGTTAAAAACTTTGTATCTCATGATCTTTCATTTAATCTAGTTAACTTGCAGCTTTAGCAGAAGTGTTGAGGTATTTAACAAGTATGTTTTCGTAAATTTTAGTTATTGTTTTTTTTTTTTCATGGTTTTTATTTACCAATTTGTCAGCGTAATTAGTATGCCCATGCCAAATTACAGCTTTCTAGTACTGAGAGCCTCTGAGATAAGCTGCGGTCAGACAGACAGACATGGCGAAACTATAAAGGTTCCTTGTTGACTATGGAACCCTAAAAAGCATGCGTTTTTAATACATTGTATTATGAACCTAAAAGTGGTTCAATAAAAGCCTCTTTACGAGCAACTGTGTTGAAAACTCTTTTAAACGACCCTTGAACGACGCAGGTCCTATCATCCGCCGGCAACATTCTAGAAGACGAGTCAGCCAACGTGATCCTGTCATCATCGAAGGTCTTATCAATAGAGATCGAAGCGAAGCAGGCCGCCGCCACTATCACGGAAGAAGAGATAGACCAGGCCAGGCTGCTGTACGTGCCCGTTTCGAAGCACAGCTCTGTACTGTTCTTCTGTATCTCGGATCTGGCGAATATTGATCCGATGTACCAGTATTCCTTGGTTTGGTAAGTACTTATTCCAAAACGCTATTGAACAAAAAAAACAGTTTTCTTTGTGTAAACTTCACATACGTGATGAGTTATCGATATATAAATACGATAAAAATATAAAATAATAACATGGACGAATAACATTCAATATGGGTAAAATTTCTTACCTCGCAATCTTAACGTAATGTCAAAGACTATATATTTTGATATTTACTTTGTCGGTTGCTAGGCAACCGATCTTACGGTCACGTCCTGACGCGAGTTTAACATTTTTTACCCATCCCAAAAAAAGTACACAACGCCGCTAAAGAAGTTTTCATTTCAAAAATATGTTTTTTTTTTTGTTCGCTTTCTTGCAATAATACAGTGACCTTCAGACTATAAGATCTCACCTTAGTACAGTACGACACAACTTAGATGTTGCATCGGCAAAATTCGTAAAACCGATCACCATCCGAACTGAGAACGCCTTCAAAATCACCAATCTTTATTACTGCTTTAGGTGAAAATGATCTTTCGAAAACGCAATAACTTATAAGGTCTTATAGCCAAATACATTCGTGAAATTGAAATGAATGAATGAAAATTTTCAAATCTATGCTACATCTAAGTTGTGTCGTACTGTAACAACAATATATTTCTGGCATATAATCGTTCAATTTGATTGAATGTCCGCAGGTTCATAAACCTGTACAACCAGGCTATCATCAACTCTGCTAAGAGCGACATCCTGGACGAGCGCCTCGAAGGACTGAACGCGTATTTCACAAGGAGCATCTACGAGAACGTGTGCCGCAGTCTGTTCGAGAAGGACAAGCTCATCTTCTCTCTCGTTCTCACACTTGGGATACTGAGAGCTAAGGTGAGATGGACTAGAAAATGTTTCTCAGAAAAAATGGCCAGTCTTTGGGGACCTCCGACAGAAGTGAAAACTAAGTAACTTTTTGATTCTCGCGTTGATGTCTTTCGTCCAATACATATAGCCTTCGGTGATTCTCGGGTTGATGTATTTCGTTCGATACATATAGCCTTCGATGACGATGACGCGAGTTTTATGATTTTTGTTCACACAAAAAGAGATTCGTGTCACTCACCTTACGCAGGGGGTACATGTACATGAGCCCAATGCGCCATAATGGCGCAACTAATGATCTTCAGAATGCCGTTGACGCTCCCACGCACTCTACGCATCATGCGTATTGAAACTATCAGTATGTGCTTCGGCAAACATTTATGCACTGCAATAACGACGAAACTCCAACAACATTCTAAAGGCATTATTATACTGAATTCTGAGGGCGTTGTCGTTGTGGTTGTTGTTGTTGTTGCGGGTGTTTCACGCGTATATCGAACCCACAGAGTGCACGTGAACTAAGATTGGCAAAAAGCCTTAAAAAGAGTTTCTTTTACTCCTGGTGTACAACGTGCAAACCTGCGGGCTAACATATTGCATTGCATCGGAATATGTTGGATAATATAAGCTCGTTTGTATCCAGGGCGTGTTAGACGAGGAACTGCTGACGTTCCTGCTGACGGGCGGCGTGGCCCTGGACAACCCGCACGAGAACCCCGCGCCCAGCTGGCTCACGGAGAAGGCCTGGTCCGAGATCGTGCGCTGCAGCTTACTGGGCCAGTTAGTATTGACTCAAAAAGTGACTTTGTTTTAAAATATTTATTTAAAATACTAACGGCCTTATTATAAATTTATAAAACAAGTTTTATTTTTAGACCAAGGTTTAAACCATCTAGCCATTTTTAAATTACGTACTTTATTCCGACAAAGTCAAAGTTCTATTGCAAAAACTGACGCAAAGTTAAATCCGAGTTTACGTTGTCAATTTCGTATTAAGAGCAAAACATCCAAACTAAACACTTGACTCTTGATTTGGAAAGTTTCCAAATGCCTTTTTTACACCTAAAACGATTACGACATCAATTTCAGTGTTATAATTGCAATTCATTATTAATATTTTAATTAGAGCAATATTTCCGTATGGAAATAAGAAATGTGGCAAAAATTTCTTATTTCCATACAGTAATATTGCCAAATTAATCAAAACAGGTAAATATTTGACAGCTATTTGTGACGTTGCCAACTTTTTGTATTAACGCTCAGAACTTTAAATTGATTGAAAATTAAGTTTAAATTAAAATAAATATCTCAAAGGTGTAGGCTCGGACTAAAGTAAGAACTCCTTACTCCCTTTGTAATAAGACGGTGAATCGTTCCTTCTCATCAGGTTGAAAGGCTTCCGCGAGCACTTCGAGCAGCACTTGGGCGCCTGGAAGGCACACTACGACCTGTCGGCGCCGCACGAGCAGCCCGCGCCGGAGCCTTTCGACAAGGTCGAGGGCATCGCCAAGCTCATCATTTTCAGGTAAGTTTTAGTTTATTTATTGATGATTGGTCTATCTACCGTTGTTCAACCGGTGTTAATAAACGAGCCAAGTGCACATTAAAAACACGTTCAGTGTCGGGAGTCCTCCTGGAGGACTCATATTAAATGTAGGTTTTTCTTAGCGAATACATCTGCTACAGTATTATACATGCTACAGAATAAATTCCCAATGATTTAAAAAAGTTGTAAACTACATATAGAAACAAAACCCCCTGAAAACACTGTTTTACTTCATTTTACACTGTTTTATAACACGGTTTTAAGCCTAATGCCGTTGACCATCCACGATGGTTAAGTTTAGCCTGTGGTTTAGCGCAAACTTAACATCGGTAACCCTCCCGGTGGGTTAATTTCCAATATGTATGGTGGCATGGCGTATGAGTTCTGTGAAAATCGGTGGAACCGAAAGTGTTAAGACACAGCATGCAAATACAATCAAAGAAAAAAAAAACAATAATAGTAGACAAATGACACCATTTTCACACAATTTTAACACGACAAAGTGCGCTTTTATAGAAATTATAACGTTATGTTATTATCGTGGACGTCCACGTCCATAAAATTAAATAAAATTAAATTCCCTGTGTTATCGTAATGTCGTGACGTGTTTAAAACGTGATGGTCCGGTTTCACTCTTACAGTACCTACGCGGCTGTAATATGCCACATAGCCCACATAGCCTAATCAGCTTACAATGATCCCACTGCTGGGACACAGGCCTCCTCTCAGTGCACTGGGCTCTCTCAACTCACTCCCTCAGTGAGCTGTAATCCACCACGCGGACCCAGTGCGGGTTGGAAGATGTCACATGTCTTCGAATTTTTGGTAGAACTTAGAACCAATAACTGGAAAACATCGTGATGTTTTCCTTCTCCGTTTTGAGAGCAGTGGTGATGAAAATATTTACATAAAGTAAAGTGCCTCCCTGGGTTAGAAGTTAGAACTCACGACCTACAAACTCGAAAATCGGGGCCGTTACCACTGGGCCCTCAGTCTCATATGACACGTAGCGTTTTCTAAAATGCTCTGCTTTTTAGAGAGTTCTAGGTACCTGTGTAACAGCCTCTTTCTAACCTCTCTTTCTACCAGCTACTGAACTTAGTACCACCATCTCTTGCCTCAGATGCATCCGCCCCGACAAGCTCATCCCGCTAGTCCGAGCGTACGTAGTACAAGAGATGGGTAAGCCGTACATTGAGCCGCCCCCCTTCGACCTGGACAAGTCCTACAACGACAGCCACTGCTGCTCGCCGCTCATCTTCATCCTGTCTCCGGGTTCTGATCCCATGTCCGGACTGGTCAAGTATGCCATGGAGAAGAAGGTGGTTAGCTTCGAGACTATTTCGCTGGGGCAGGGACAGGTCAGTAATTTATTTCCTTTTTATACTAAACAGATTTTCAACAATAGTCTGTGTTTGTTAATACAAAACTAATGCAACTTTTTCATGCGACTTTACTTTTTATTCACTGAACTATATTTATTTAAATATGCAAATTGATAGCGTCTTTGAACAATATTTTAAAGTTTAATTCTGTGGTATCGAGGAATGTTAAAGGACACAGCGAATCATTCGTGCTTTTTAAATGCTAGATAAACATTAATTACCCTGAATATTAATGGTTTTGTTAAAGAGCTTTGTAAAATTTTGGTGTAATTTCAATAAGGTTATTCTATCTATATATATTATTGAATATTTCTGTCACATAGAAAACTTAAAGAAGCATACAGTGCAAAGTTTTTCTATTAAATACTGATTAAATGGGAGTTTGCACTCTTTCTTTAACTTGTTAGTACACAGCTTCCCATTTATCATCCTCAGGGCCCAATAGCGTCTAACTTGATAAACCTGGCGATCCAGACGGGCGGCTGGGTGGTGCTGCAGAACTGCCACGTGATGGAGTCGTGGATGGGCGAGCTGGAGCGCATATGTGCCGAGGTCATCATCCCTCAGAACACGCACCACAACTTCCGCTGCTGGCTCACTAGCTACCCGAGCACGTCGTTTCCGGTTACTGTGCTGCAGAATGGTGAGTGAACTGATGATTAATCAGGTTTACTAATGTTTGCCATAATTTTAAATGCCATAATTTTATATGCCATAATTATATTTGCTATAATTTCATTAGTAATAACGCTTCAGTTGCCATAATCGTGAAATGACATAAAATCATTTTCACTAATTTCATTGGTCATAATCGATCAAGTGTCATAATAATTTAATCCATAAATTCATTTGCTATATTTTTCATTTTCAATAATGTCGTTTTCCATAACATTTATTCACAATAATATTCATTTGCCCATACTAGCACCATACTAGTTCAGTACAAGCACCTGCAATTTTAATGTTATGATCATGTCAAAACCAATAATTTTGCTCCACATATTCACAATTAATTGATAATGATATTAATGATGATGGTTTTATTGATTGATTGTGAACATGTGGTTTTTATTTCCCTGTCAAAAGCATGCAAACAAGCATACAGCATACATGCAGCAAGCATGCAGCATGCAAGCAAGCATACACTATACATGCAGCAAGCATGCAGTATGCAAGCAAGCATGCAACATGAAAGAAAGCATGCAGTATGCAAGCAAGCATGCAACATGAAAGAAAGCATGCAGTATGCAAGCAAGCATGCAACATGAAAGCAAGCAAGCATACAGCATGCAAGCAAACATGCAGCAGGCATGGTTTCTGTCACGGCTCCGGCGCTGCGGGGCTCCGGCGGTCCCACGCAAGCTTATCGTCGCAGATCGTTTAACGCTCACCACCGCAGCTTCGTCTTGCTGCAGCCTCAGCCGCGGCGGCGAGCGTTACAACCACCTGCTCCTCAACTCGCGGGCCGCCTCGCCCCTCCGCGCCTACGCGATTTTAAATTACACTCTAAAGGTAGGGCAGACAAGACTGCGTGGAGTCGGATTTACAGCGATTCGTTTCTGTCACTATTTCACTAAAACCAAATTTTTTGTAATTATTTAGGACTAACCGTTTTATTATAAATGAACATTCGGAAAAATACATATTAGAAATACAATACTGAGAACATTTGTCTGTAACGTTTCAAAATTATGTTAAAAGTTGTTTATGTCAAGTATTGATTATGTAATGTGTTACTTATAGAATCTAATGATTATGACACATGTTATTATGAAAACTTATGATATGGCAAATAAAAGTTATGACTAATAAGTTGATATGGCAAGCGTTATTAGTATAAATGATAATAGTGCAAGTAAATATTATGAGTGGGGACGATTATGGAAAACAATAATAGTACAAATAATTTTATGGAAAACAAGACCATACCGATTAATCATGATGATTAATTCCATTGAGGTTCAATGTAAACTAGAGCAGACACCGCGACCAATATACACTCATGGACAAATTTAGAGGAACGCAAAAAAAAGTTAAATTTTTCCTGTTGTAATGAACGTGCGTACTGGCCACAAACATTAGTAAATTCTATTTAAAAAAAGGAAGTTTTGGAATGTTTTTTTTTTTTTAATTTCATTTGTTTTTATGTAATTATTGCGGAATATTGCGTTCTTTCATACTGCGAAAAAATTTGCAAATTTTTGAATTTGAGATTAAATTTAGGTTTTGTTAAAAAATTGCCTTGACTGCCTTGTTTATCGTGTTAAGTGTGAATTGTTACTGCAAATAAACTGAAAATACAAGATCTAAATGCCACTCAAGTTGCTAGGGCTGTTGAAACAGGGCCTAACCCACAAACATGTGGCCCAAACATTACGAGTATCAAAATCTGTGGTACACTGAGTTGTCATGAGGTATAGGCAGGAAGGACATTATACGAGACTTGCAGGACAGGGACGTAAACGGAAGACTGTGGCCAGAGATGACAGGTTCATTGTTACTAGCGTGCTTAAAAACCGGACCTTAACTTCGTCTGAGGTAAGAACGAAGCTCCAATAAGTTCGAGGGGTTACATTAAGCACAAAAACTGTGAGAAGAAGACTGAAATCGGCCGGAATAAATTCACACTTGCCTGCCAGAGCGCCCCTTTTTGCCACAACCCATCGAGTACCTCGAGTTAATTTTGGCCGCATTCACGAAAATTGGAATGACGAAGCTTGGAGTCAAGTTCTTTTCACAGATAAGTCCAAATTTTGCCTGAAGCCAGATGATGGAAGGATTAAAGTGTGGAGATGCCCAGGAGAGAGGTAAGCTCAGTGCAACATCATTGAGAAAGAGGCTTATGGTGGAAAGTCAGTTATGGTATGGGGGCACGTACGGAACTCCGCGTCATTGAGAATGGGTCACTAACAGCGGCGCGATATGTAACTGAGATTTTGGAAGATATTGCAGTGCCATTTGCCCCTTTTATAGGAGATAAATTTGTTTTTATGCATGATAATGCCCGTCCCCATACTGCGGCTGTAGTTGTCGAATACCTTCGAGAAGTTGAAATCAATGTTATGGCGTAGCCAGCGCGCTCACCCGACTTAAATCCCATAGAGCATGTATGGGTAAGCTTGGAAGACAAATTAAGAAAAGAAATCCTGCCCCCGCTAATTTGAGAGGTCTTAAAAACGCATTACAGGAAGAACTGAACACAACCTCTAAAGATTTTATCGATAACTTGATTAGGAGTATGCCAAGGAGACCGGAAGCAGTTCTAAGAGCAAAAGGGGGCAACATTACGTACTGAATAAAGCCCACGTTAAAGCCTTCCATAAACATTCTTGAAAAAAATTAATAACATGTTAAGTAAAAAAATGTTGCTTTCCAGTAATTTTTCCTTTTTGACATGATTTGGAAAAATTTTGGCATTTTATCGTTTGTTTTTTGACGTTTGCAATTTTAAATTAACGTATAATAAACAAAATCCGAATGAATATACTTAATTGTCACAAATATCCATGTTATTTTGTCTTATACACACTTTTTTTTGCGTTCCTCTAAATTTGTCCATGAGTGTATTTGAGCCACATGGACCACAAACGTCTCGGTCACTACCTGACGTTTATGGTGCGCAGTACGCACCGTGTAGTTGTCACACTTGACATCCAAGGGACACACTTTTTGTTTGCGGTGTCTGCTCTAGTTTACTTTACATTGAATCTCAATGACTAATTAAGTCTTTGTCTGATGTTTGGGTCGTAAAGAGATGAATAGGTATGCATTCTGTGACTTTTGCAACTATTCAGATAATAAATTGTTTTGGGGAATTAGACTTTTTCAGAAGTCATCAACAAAAATACATTAGTACCACTTTCGGCCAAGAGATGACGCTGACTTACTAACTGCAATATTCTACACCAGTGTTAAAATTCTCCGACGATATAATGGTACGGCACCCTCGGTGCGGAATTCCGACTCGCTCTTGACCGGTTTTTTCTGTGACAAATAAACATTTCTTCTTTCTTTTATTCCAGGTGTAAAAATGACAAACGAAGCCCCAAAAGGGCTCAAGAACAACATCAACCGCTCGTACATCTCGGACCCTATCTGCGACCCCGAGTTCTACATCTCGTGCCCGCGCACGGAGGACTGGCGGCGCCTGCTGTTCGCGCTGTGCTTCTTCCACGCCGTCGTGCAGGAGCGCCGCGCCTTCGGGCCGCTGGGCTGGAACATACAGTACGAGTTCAACGAGAGCGACCTCCGGATCTGTATCATGCAGCTGCAGGTGCGTTTGGTGAATGACATGTGGTATTGCTGTGGGATTCTGGGAAGGAAGTAAAGGGGGGACAGATGCGCGTTTTTCAGACAAAAGCATCCTTCATCCTTGTGTATTTAATGTTACAAATCCGAAAAAATAACACCCTGGAATTTTATGAGATCAATCGATAGAGTCAATCATAAGGATCAAATCTCTCATCATAAATTAAATGAAAGGAAAACCATAAAATCTAAACTGTTTTTGTTTGTTAGCGGCGTTGTGCACTTTTTTTGGGATGGGTTACAAAATGTTAAACTCGCGTCAGGATCCTGACCGTTAGATCCGATGCCTAGCAACCGACAAAATAAATATCAAAATTAATTGTGTTTGACACTACGTAAAGATTGCGAGGTAAGAAATTTTACCCATATTGATGGGTAAAAAAAAACAGTCAAAACATACTTCATGAAAAGTGTTAAAATAAATTGTTTATTTAGGTTAGACTATATTTTGAAAATAAATAAATATACTACTACTACTAATGCATATTGTAATTATAATTAACCACATAAATTATAGTACTTTTATACTGATAAATAAAGCAATTCGTGCGAAATTATTCCATAACCATTCCAAAATATTCAAAAATGCACAACGTTAATGTTCAAGTTTTCACTTCTGCTGGCACTCCCGGAGTGCAACCCGTTGTTTTTTAAATAAAAATTGTGCACGCTCTATGGGCATCGATGATCGGCACTATTAACTGAAATATTGGTTACTTTTTATTTTACCCAAACTCTTATTCACCCTGATAGTCATGGCGTATTCCATTACCATGTGACTTGTCAGCATTAGTAGATAAATTAAAGAAACTGATCAACAGATGTTCTTGACGGACTATGCGGAGACACCGTTCGACGCGCTCAACTACCTCGCGGGCGAGTGCAACTACGGAGGGAGAGTGACTGATGACAAGGACAGGAGACTCTTACTGTCTCTACTCTCTATCTTCTACAACGATCAAGTTACTACTACACCTGAGTAAGAGTGCTTTTAAATTTCTAAAATTAACTTGTAAAATTGATGAGTCCATCATCCGCCTAGCCTTTTCCCAATTATGTTGGGGTCGGCTTCCAGTCTAACCGCATGCAGCTGAATACCAGTATTTTACATGGAGCTGTCTATCTGACCACAATCTAGTTACTAAACTGCGTTCGTAATCTAGTTCCCAAACATGTAAACAAACACGAGTTTTAGGAAAAACTACTGTAATGCTAGTTGTTGTAAGGTTCAGTTTGCGTTACAACTTCATTATATTTTTATGACATTTTCAACAGTACTAGTCAGTCCAAAATCAACACTTTCATAAGGTTGATGTTTGTTTAATATCAATACGAAACACAAACAACTTTGACAGACTAATAACAGGCGCACGGGATGATCCATCAGATTAAGTTACGCTTGCCGCGATTGGTCCGTGGATGGGTGACCATCTTTAGATACCAAGACTCCTCCGTGCCTCGAATAGCAAATTAAGCCGTTGGTCCCGGCTGTCATTCGTGGATCTTTGACAGTCGTTACGGGTCGTCAGAAGCCCGGAAGTCTGACAACCAGTCTTAGGAAAGGGTATCGTGTTACCCAGTTAGTAGGTTGTGGAGGTCAGATAGGCAGTCCCTCCATGTATAATATTGGTATTCAGCTACATCCGGTTAGACCGGAAGCTGACCCCTACATAGTTGATTGAGGTACTTTTGAGGAATAAGCTAACTCTCGTCTTACTGGCCCCGTCTTCAAATTGTGAATCTTTTAAAACCCGTGGTATGTTTCCTCTTCATATGCCAGGTACTCGTTCTCCCCGAGCGGCAAGTACCGCATGCCGCCGTCCATGGAGTACAACTCCGTGCTGGAGCACATCCACGCGCTGCCCATGATCGCGCTGCCCGAAGTGTTCGGCCTGCACGAGAACGCGGACATCACCAAGGACAACAAAGAAACGAATGCCGTAAGAATTATAACTTAACGTAATATCACGATTGAGAGCAGTGGTGGCCCAGTGGTAACGGCCCCGACTTACAAGTTGTAGGTCGTGGGGTCGAACCCAGGCAGGCGCTTTACTTCGTGTAAAATAATTTCATCACCACTGCTCACAAAACGGTCAAGGAAAACATTGTGAGGGAACCGGCATGTCTTAGAAGCAAAAATTCGAAGACATGTGACATCCACCAACCCGCACTGGACCCGCGTGGTAGATTACAGCCCACTCTCTCTCTCACAGAGAGGAGGCCTGTGTCCCAGCAGTGGGGACATTAATAGGCTGATTATGTGTTATGTTATGTATGTAATATCACGCCTTGTTTCCCTGAAAGGTTGAGCAGAGGTGTACCTATACTGACCTGCTAAGCCGAAAGGCGCTATCGCAATCGGAGTAAATATTGAGAAAATTGTCTTTTTGTAAATTGAAAAGGAAACATAACGATATAAAAAACTTCTGAGGGATTTGTTTTAATGTTTTAAGTTAGATAGTGGTATTTGGCTTATACCTTTAGATGCGAAATTATTATAACTATGATATGATATAAAAAAAAAACTAAAAGGACGGTATCTCAGAGATAGTGCCTTTCGGCTTAGCAGGGCAGTATAGTATATCCAAATTTCGCCAGTTATGTTGTAAGTCCCATGTAATAGGGGGCGAGCCTATTGTCATCAACCGGGCACGTATCAAAACTCCGGGCTGCTACTGAGAAATTCCAGATAGAAAAACCCAATAATACTTTGCCCGACCGGGAATCGAACCCAGGATCTCATGCTCAGCAGTAGCGCTTGCGACCACTAGACCTACGAGGCACCCAGTTAAATCTGTCATCAACGACTAAGACCCAATTTCACCATACTCTGTTAGATATAACAGACTGTTAAACACAATGTCAACTGCTTTGATTGGCTCACTGACATGACAACAGCCAATCACAGCAGTTGACATTGTGTTTAACAGTCTGTTATATCTAACAGAGTATGGTGAAATTGGGTCTAAACCCAAATATTTATAATTTGTAACCCGTTCCAATGGTTACATTTGCAACCAAGCTTAGATACAATGGTGCCGATTCTCTTGTACACCGAACTAAACTAACTAAACTACGACTAAAATACCTTACTTTTGGCTATGAGAATCTAAAAGCTATTCTGCGGAAAAATATCTCTAAATTAAAAAATAATTTTGACACATCTAAAATTGAATTTGACAGTCACGTCGCGACCCACGTGGTACTTGTTTGCTCTACCCCGTGATTTTTTTTAGAGCCAGAGGCGCGCGGGGCGGGCAGCCTTGACGTATTTTGTATGGAATTTTAAACTTTTTTTATGGAAAATATGAAAAAATATTACCTGTGAGTAGGGGCATATGGGTTTACGGTTGGCAGAGGGGGTCGAAATTTCCATTATTTTTGCGCTAGGACGCACCGTTTTCGAGATATAAGCAAAAAAAAAAAAAGATAAAGTTTTTGCAGCTGAAGTGTGTGAATTTTAGTTCATGCCAACTAATTATATTCCACTCCTTTTTAATCGCGTTTAAAAATAGACTGATTTCGTTGGATAATCTAAATTTTTAGGTGAAAAACGTCAAATTCAGAATAGCAAAATTGCCATTTTCACTAAACTACTAACTCAGTGCAATCTTAGTGCTGTCAAACTAAAATATAGCTGTGTCACTTTAGTCTATTTCAGAATGGGAAATCCTTGTTTGACAGGACTAAACTAAATTTTAGTTATTTTTAAACTAGTTTAGAGGCATTTGTGACAAGAGAATCGGCACCAGTGATAATTATAGAAAACATACCTAAATACGCAAAATTAGTAAAATAAGAATAACTAACCTATGTAAACATGTATTTGTATAACTTTCATACTATTGTATAGAATCGTTTTTTTTTATTATTGAACAGACAGCTGTGCTGCTGGGGAGTTTGTTGCGCCACTTCTTCTTCCCAGCTAAAGCACTAGGAAGTGGTGAAGGGCGGGCGTTTTTGGGGGACTGCCTTATGTAATTTTGACGTTCGAAAAGTCCTGATTCTCAGCCTAGTTTGAATATAAAATGACTTGAATTTTTCCGGTCTCTATGGGTATTAGATAACGTTACCCATATCTGTGTATTTCTCTGACGTTCCTGTAGGTCGTATTCTGATGATTATCAGAAATAAAGAGTGGTGTCCCTCTTGTGTCCCGCAGCTGCTGTTCGGCACGCTGACGACGCAGACGGACATCGTGGCGGGCGGCGGCGCGGCCGAGGGCGGCGAGGGCGGCGGCGTGGTGGAGCTGACGCGCGACATGATGGAGCGCCTGCCGCAGCTCTACGACGTCGTGGCCTGCGCCGAGAAGTACCCCGTGCTATACTTCAATAGCATGAACACCGTGATCAAACAGGTAAAGTTTAAGCTAATATTATAGTAAATGAAAATATCATTATCCCAATTTGTTTGCAGTCGGCGCAACGCGTCTTTTTTTCCATTCTTCTCTATTAAGGTCATCGCCCATTATGACAGCACCGCTCCAGTACAGTAACGCCCCGGCACCGCCTCGAAATATCTAGTCGTCAACGCGCCGTAAGCAAGGCGACGGCTAGTTGCCAACGCGCCGTAAGTAAGGCGACCGCTCGCTGACGGCACGCCACCGGTGAGGTGAAAGCTTGTTGTTCATTCACAAGCGAGGCGTCACCGCGCGGCCGGCGAGCCGTCACCGCGCGGCCGGCGAGGCGTCACCGCGTGGACGGCGAGGCGCCGACAAGCGGGCTCCTCGCTTGAAGCATGCTGTCGGCGCGCCGTGTGACTGCTCGCGAGCCGCTCACTGCCAGCGAGCCGTCCACTATTTTATATAGCCATCGTAAAATAGACTTTAACACATTTGAATTAACGCCCTAACTTGATTGTCAAGTTATTTGCCGTGTCGGAGCCGTGCTGCTATAATGAGCGATGACCTTTAGTCGTCATCTCTGTAGTCACTCCCTTTCTAGCCATATCATATTAAATATAAACATACACAACAATTAAATAAATAAACTTGCGACAAAGAAAACAAAATTGATTTAGGGAAACGCAAGCAAACTCAGAAATCTATTTTGAAAGGAATCGGTTCAGTTAGGTACTAAAAAGCTCAAAATAGCGGCTATGCGGGCGAAGCCGTGGAGCATTTACTGTTAGGAGCTCTATGCAGTCTGTTCTGTGTATGCAATAGTAAACTTTTCAGTCTTACAAAAAGTTCGGTTGACAACTCTAACACTCGTTGCAGCGGCAGTGTAGGGTTTTCACAAAAAGGGCTTAGTTCGTATATTCTTCACTTCTTTATTCTGTGGTAATCGTGAGCTCCAAAATCGTCCCCCAGGAACTAATCCGCTACAACGGCCTGATAGCGGTGGTGAAGCGGACCCTGCACGGCGTGCACTTAGCGTCCCAGGGCCTGGCCATCATGAGCGCAGAGCTCGAGGAGTGCAACAATGCCTTCACAAAGGGCATCGTGCCAGGCGTCTGGCGGGCCAAGTCCTACCCGTCTATGAAGCCACTGGGGTCTTATGTCGCTGATTTGCTTTCACGGTAAGTGTTGAATCTGTTGCAGTGTTTAAAATTATAACGCCCGTTTTTTGGAACGAAAATCAACACAAAAACTAGCTAACAAATTGTCAAACTCGCTTAAACTACTGTGATTGGTTGAATTAATTGTTAACAGTCATCGCTCGTAGGTTCGAACCCAGGCAGGCGCTTTACTTGGTGTAAATTATTTCATCACCACTGTTCTCAAAACTGTGAAGGAAATCATCGTGAGGAAACCGGCATGTCCTAGAACTAAAAATTCGAAGACATGTGACATCTATCAATCCGCACTGGGCCTGCGTGGTGGATTACGGCCCACTCCCTCTCACCGAGAGGCCTGTTTTTTGTTCCAGATACAAGGTGTTAGGGTAATAAATAGCAATAAATTTTATAGAGATTGTAAAAATTAAAGTACATTAAATATTTCTTTGCAGGATTAGATTCATACCAGAATTACTATGGGTACAATAAACAAGATGAGAATTGATAACTTTAAGGCTACGTTCACACGACGACTATACGATTCGATTTTACCACTTAACGGTTTTCCCGTATACGAGACAGTCGTTCACACGCGACCTTTTGTCGCGTTTTGGAACGCAGACGCAATCAGCGATTTTTTACCCGTATACCGTACACGAGATTTTATCGAATAGAGCGGTGGCGCAGTAGAAAATATATAACATTGTTCACATTGAGTCTATGCGGAAAAATATCGTGTTTGAGAATATTTTCCCCGTATACTCCCCGAAGTTGCCACCGTGGAGGCCGCGTCTCGTAACGACTTTCGAATCGCAGTGGCGCTTATGTTCACGTTGTACCGTTAACACGAACAAACTTTTCTCTCGTATTTGAGACTCGTGCGCAAGTAAACTAAACAACTGACTGCGTTCCATTCGATTTTAACGTAACGTTAAAATAGTCGCCGTATGAACGACTGTCTCGTATACGGGAAAAACGTATATATACGTGACAATTATATAAAAATCTATTGCTGTTCGTTAGTCTCGCTAAAACTCGAGAACGGCTGGACCGATTTCGCTGATTTTGGTTTTGAAATGTTTGTCGTAGTCCAGACTCCAGGGAAGGTTTAAACGTTGAGAAAATATGGAAAAGCTGCGAGGTAGGTAGGGTTGGTAGGGTAGGTAGGTGCGCCGTAGATAAGTACTTAGTGCCACCCGTGCCAAGCCGGGCCGGGTAAAGCTAGTACGTGATAAAATCAAATCATCAAAACGGCCATACGGGGAAAAATATTGCTCGAACACGATATAATCCGCATAGACTCCATGTGAACAATTTAATATATTTTCTACTGCCACCATTATTATATCATTAATATTTTCCATGCGATAAAATCTCGTGTAGGTACGGTATACGGGAAAAAAATCGCTGTGTGAACGTAGCTTTAGGTACAATGCCGCAATGTCACAGTCGGTCATGATAACCTTTCCAATGACATTATTACGTCGGGTCGGTATCAGTCGGTGGGACCAAGTACTATAATTCCCTCATAATGTCCTTCCTCGTCTTACTTTAGCGCTAAGATAGGCCACGAAATTAAAATCTTTCGTTTTTTGCAATATGCAGGTCAGTGTGAGGTTTTATGTTGATCGAATCATATTTAGATCAACATACAACCTTTGGCCTGCAAATTGCAAAAACGAAAGAAAATTAAAATTTCGCGGGTTGGAACTCATCAAATAACTTGAGGGCGTGTCACTCTTACTAACTAAAACCCAACTGTGTTCCTACAGTTCCCTGTACGTTGCCAGGGGCCACGGTAACCCTTTGGGACTTTCCCGCAACTTCGCGGGCTACCTTCGCTTAAATTAAGCTACGCTTTCCCCTTAAATTGAGATTTTTACTACTGTTATTACTGTTTATTTTGTCTTTCTAAATTATTTTTTACGAAAGCAAGTATTCAGGTTCTAACCATTTGATCTGTGCCTGATTCCACTACTCCTATTCAAAATGAACCATCTACTTACAGCTTTATTGCTGGGATTTGGTAGTAAGTCAATAAAATTGCAAAATTCATATATCAATTTATTTTACTATCACAAACAAGTTCACTACTCTATATTGTGTATATTATTTCTAAAGAGATGATAGTTTGGGTACATGTTTCGGGCTCGATTCAATAGAGACGGCAATTTACTTATTTATTTTGTATTAGTTTTTTTTTGTCAAATGTTATTGTTAGGCCGCGTTTTACAGTAGCCAGGGGTTCCCAACCTTTTAACATACGCGCCCCCCTAACTTTCTCCTACGCTCCTGGGTTACAATGTCGACATAAGCAGAACAGCATAAGACTGTAAAACGAGCGTCGAAAATTATTGCACCCCCTTGGATAGGTTATATTTCATTTTGATCATTCAAACAGAAATAGAAGTTACTTTGACAATTTATGCAGAAAAGTTGAAGAATCAAGAGAATATAGAATGGAAGAGCGAACGAAGCGAGCTCAAAAACTGTAGCCAAGCCGCCTCAGATAGGTTCGGTTTTCTTTAGTCTATTCATACAGAAATAGAAAAATTTATTTTGTTGACGTACGCACACTTCATTTTACATCACCGAAGTAAGTATGAAGTATGATGAAACGTTTGGGTTTTGGAAACTAGCCTTAACTTTTTCTAATAACAAGAACATTCATAAATCTATACTTTATTATTGGAGCCGCCGCGCCCCCCTAATGGTCACTCTACGCCCCCCTATTGGCCAGTTTACGCCCCCCGAGAGGGGCGCGGCCCACCGGTTCGGGATCCTTGCATTGGACCCTAAAGCAAAGTACAGAAATCTAATCAAGAATGAAAATGAGAGGTAGTAGTTGATTTGAACATTTGACATTGGATAAGATTCTACCGATATGTAGTAGAGGAAACTTGTAATAACACTTTCAATTAACAATCACCAATTTATACCAACAGACGTATTTTGTAACAACTTCCTAATCGTTGGCTCAAAACTTCTCTTGAATAATACCTACATGTAACAAAAAATGTGCATCATGTAGGTAGCCATAACATGTACCCAAACTACGGAGGTACACAATGTTTGTACTCAGTCTGTCGACGATTGTACTTTAATAAAATGCCGTGTAAAGCTGTTGCACATTTAACGTAAGCGACATGCGGCCACACCGTACAGTAATTGGGCGTAAACATGACACATCGAGCAATATTTTGATGTAAAAGAGTGTCCATGGAGTTTCTTGCCCGTTCTTCTCTATAGGAACCTACTACCTACGGGTATAAGGGTCAAGCCCCGCGGTTTGACATTGACACGCACAAAACGTCCGGTCATTTTTTGGTAATTTTACTTCTAATTGACGGTAATATCCGTCAGGCCATAGAGAGAAACATCCCTCAGACGACAATAGTCTTTATTTAGCAGTAACAAGAGTGACTCAAGCCCCGTGAGTCACCCGTTACCAATTGGTAACGGTGGGGCTTCATCAACAGAGTCACAGAGATAACGCTTTACAAATCTGAACTTCTCTAACTGATGTGTCATATTTATGGCCAGGTACTGTATTTATTACGTACGTAGGGAACACTCAACACAATGGAAACATTACCTTGGGCCTCGCCACAAGTACTGTTGATCAAGAGTCGATTCTCACATTAGTCACACATAGTCTATGATAAGTATGCTCGATTATACCTAATCTTACTGGCCATGATAATAAATCTATTGTTTAAGAGTAATTTATCGACAATTGTTTGGGGCAATATGATATTGTTCATACAAGATGCCTCTAGACAGATATGTGCGAATCGAATCTTTCTTAAAATTCTATAAGATAGGTACTAAGGAGCTCAGCATACTCAACGATATATTTGCACATCACACAGGAAGCGAGCAATTTGTAAGCCACCGCGTGCTCTATTTTGTCATTTAATATGTCATGCCGCCACGGTTTGCATTGAAGTGCGCTTCAAACTATTACAAGTACACATTCAGTTTGCAGAGCTCATAGTGATAACACTGGATATAACACGAATCTAGCACAAGTATGCGATGCTCACAGTCTTTAACAATCCGACCAAATACTTGAGGGGAATTTTGTGTTAATAACAATTTTAGAAAACATACATTGAACATGCAAGTAACTCATGCACAGTTCATACATATTCAATCTTTAATACCGAGAGAGATGATCGCTATAATGCTAATAGTTTTAGATCGCATCCACCACTAGAAACATGTTAGTAATACTAAATTTCTACACAGTTATATAAACTTAGTTACATAAACATTTATTATAGCACATGTGAATACTGACAGGTGATATATTTTGACACATTTCCACCGTAAAATTCAACAATAAAAAATCGACAAAGTTGTCAATAAATCTTTAAGAAATCGACGCGTTTAACCCTGATTTAAGATTTCTTATATAGAATACTTTGATATTTATGTGAATATTACTCATTGAAATAAAACTAACCTTACTTAACGTTAACAATACACACATAACTTATTTATACAAATGATTACAGATACAGATCAATACATGATAAAGTTAGTTTTATTTCCAACGTAAACCTAACTGCAATTTTGCTTAAGCAAACAACTTTGTCATGGGGCTTGGGATAGGCCTACGTTCAACACAGGACTACAACATGTTGAGAAGGATTCAACCTTCCGAGTTCCGAGCAGCCAGGTCCAGAAGTTTGTTCATGAGTTCCCCTCCGAAAGACTCCCTGTACTTTTGGCTGATATTGTTCAGGAGAGCGTAAGGAGTCTCATAGTTCATGTTTTCTATGCTCGACAAAGTGGTATCGTCATACTTCCTGCCGACCACTCTAAAGCCGTTAGCTGACATCTCGATGCAATAGTCCGAATTCTCCAGGGTAGTCAGGTTGATGAAGATCCTCTGGTTGCTGCTGTGCAGTCTCGGGGATATGCAGGCACTCTTCACGTGCTTGCGGATATCGTTGATAGCTGCTTCTGCCTCTTGGGGCCAGGTTTTCTCGTCCAATACCTTTTCCGACATGGTGGTTGTCTGGAAGGGGAAAAAATTCAGATTAATTATTGAATATTTATGTGCGATTTTGGATATCCAGGGGAGGGATCACCATAATTATTTATTCTAAATAAATTAGAAGACAAAATATGCATTTCTTATAATGATTTGAGTTTATACTGTAAACCTTAAGTACCTAGTAGCTTCTAGACATAATTTTATAACTGAAAACGAATCACCTTTTGCCGACGACTCTATACTAATAGTATTAATATGATTATTTCGTTCCCAGCCTAAGTTTCCTACAGGACTGGCTAGACGAGGGTCCTCCAATCGTGTTCTGGATCTCTGGCTTCTACTTCACGCAGTCGTTTCTGACTGGCGTGCTGCAGAACTACTCGCGACACAATAAGATACCTATCGACCAGGTTCAGTTCGAGTTCACCATCACCAGCATGGAGTCAGAGTCTGAGGAGGCACCCACTTTTGGGGTGTATTGCAAGGTTGGTTTAAGCAATTACTAACGAAGTTAATACCCATTAACCTATTACCCGTCAGCCTTCAATGCAAGAGTGAACAGGCATGTACTTTCTGGGCACGCCATCCATTAGGTGAGGTCAAGAGCAGGCCAATTAGTTATTTTTTTTGGACCAGCTGCATCCGGTTTTAAAAACCCTAATCCTGAATCTGCTATCTAATCATTTACATGATACAAGTTTCTTGCCTGTGGCACACCATAAAGTTGAATCAACAAATGACTGTACTAGCTAGACAATGTTTAGTTGGTGCAACTTTTATTCAACTTATGGTATGCCAAAGGCACTTAAATGGCACCGTGTAAATCATAAAACAGATTAAGATGGAGAAGAACGAATCATGTTGGCATAAGATTTTAATGAATTGGGTATTCAAATTCAAAAACGGATGTTTAGGTTCGTTTAACATCTCATGTTGCATAATACAGCAACAAGATTTTCAGGGTTTTCTGTCGTTTTTATACTTTACATGTCATTTATTTAAATCGCATGCAGCAACCATTCGAAATGGATAAGGAGGATCACGAACACAGCGTATTTGTATGGGTATGTCTTTTGTAATATGCATAGGAGGTAATAAAACTATTTTCGCGCTTAAGATGAAATGACGCTGTGGATGCATGCGTGACACGCACGATTAGTACAGATTTGAACCGTTTGATAATTTTGTGTCGAACAATATCGAAAGCGGGTATAATCGCACAATACATACTCTAAAAGCCCCACGTAGCTAGTCTAAAGCTCCATGGATAGAACCGACTTTTTTACCGCTCTTGGTATGTATTATGTATTTATACCGAACAAAAACAACAGCACCAGTAGATTAGAGATTTCCGAATGACATCCTCAAAATATAACAAAACTAACACAAATATTAACACGCACCCTCTCACACAGGGCCTATTCCTCGAAGGTGCCAGATGGAACCGCGAAACGATGCTAATGGACGAATCCTACCCGAAGCTCCTATTTGACACAATCCCTATAATTTGGTTCAAACCGGCTCTCATAGCCGACTTCAAACCCCCTCCTTGCTACTTCTGTCCTATTTACAAGACTAGTGAGAGGAGGGGGGTGTTAGCAACCACGGGACACTCCAGCAACTTTGTCATGTACATCACTCTGGAGACGACTAAGAAGGAAATGCATTGGATCAATAGAGGAGTTGCTAGCTTGACACAATTGGATGATTAGTAGGGAGTAGTATTTTGGTACAATTTTTCTTATATTTTATGTTATTTATTTAAACACAAGTTGCCAATCATTGGTACATTTAATGGCACCTTATTTTCTAGTGGTCCAGTGGCCTGATTCTTTGGCTACACTGGGGTGAAGATTGTATATCAAATAGCTAATACTTTTCATCACTTTTATATTTGCCTTGCAGTTCGAAGGTATAGAGAGTCATTTTCCGGTTGCAAGTACTACCTATAATACTTAACTATATTTCTCTAGACCCGGTGGCGTAACTGTTCTGTAACGTAGCCGCATCCGTTTGAATAAAGTATTACAAACACGATGACACCATAGACATTTTGAAAACTGTCTGCTATTTGATCGGTTCCGAAAGACATTGTTTTAACAAAAGGGACTGCAGTACAGCTTATAAGTAGGTAAGAACTCGCTCTAGTCTACGCTGTAGATCGCTAGGTAACTAGTGTCTGTACTATGATCCTGTTCGGAATGGCAACGTCGGTCGCACGAATGTGGCGGCTTTACAAACCGATCGCGGGAGACACCAACAATTATTTATGATTATTGAAGTTGGTTTGCCCGTAGCGACGAACCAGTGCGTGCGTGAATTATCGTTTAAAAATTGTTTATTTTATTTTACGATTATATAAAAATGATTTTGCTACTATAAAGATCACTGTATTGAAGCAGCATTCGGACGAACTAAAATAATGCTTCAAGTGATTCGTAACATAATGCAACTATGGGTATCATAAACACAATAAATGCGGCTGCACTACAAACTGCTGTGTTGCAGCTGCAGTGGCGTATTTACCCTAGGGCCAAAAGGGCCATGGCCCGGGGCGGTAGGCTGCGAGGGGCGGAGCAGCCTAACCTGTCCGAGTCAGGGTGCCCCAAGTCCCAAGCTCGATTCGATCGCTCTTGCATCCAAAGTGTTCCTAGAAACAGTAGTCACATTGCCTTTTGTCCATACACAATTTTTTTTATTGCGGTATTCTCTACACTCAACCAAAACACCAAAATTAAACGAAGTGTATAGAGTGCCGCGAGTTTCTTGTGGCACTCTAGTGTCACTGCCTCGGCCCGGCTAGGGTGCCGTGAGCGTTGCATTGTCACTGTCACTTGTTATTTAGGTTAGGTTAGGTTAGAACTGTGACCACATAATGCACGAGCCGAGCGAGCGTAGCGAGCGGTGCCGCGGTAGCGGCCGGCGAAGTGCCAGGGTCCGTTTAGGCACAAGAGAATGTAATGTTTTGGGAATGTGGTGTTTTACAGCGATCTAACCTCGACAATCAAACAAAATACCAAGTGACGTGATTTAGTGACGTGACTTAGTGACAGTGACAATGACAATCCAATGCTTGCGGCACTTTAGCCAGGCCGAGGCGGTGTTACTAGGGTGCCTTTAGTGGCACTTTATCCGATAGGGATAGAGTGCCAATGGTGGCACTCTATACACTTTTTTTTTGCGTGGGAAATTAAATTATGGAATAACTTCTCCTGTTTTTTGCGGAGCGGGAGGGCGTATCAGATTCTTACTGACTAAAACCCACCAGTGTTCCTTCAGTTGCCGGTGTGTCGCCAGGGGCCACGATATCCCTTTCGGACTTTCCCGCGACCCTGGCATCGGCCCTAGCGGACTCCGTCAGTTGTGTTGACATTTCTATGAGGCGCGCGTGGAACACAACGCGCGTCGACCCCTGGTCCTTATCGGCAGCGCGCATTGCTCACCGTCCGCAAGCCCGCAACTACGGTGGCCGAAAATCAGCTACGGATTCCCGACGCCCAGGGCGTCTCCAGCGGCGACTAGAGGCATGAGGGCGCCTAATTTGCCTCACCCTCACGCGCTCCGCCTCCTCTTTCGCGAGCATTATTGCTTCGCAGAAGGAAGTGACGATTTCCCATGCCCTCTCGCTCCGTATCATGGCCTGGACCAGGGCCGGACGCGAGAGGACACCGCCGTCCTGTCCTCCAGGAGATCCACACAATGGTGACACCTGGGCGTTTCCTCAGCCTTATCTGGAACAGGAACCTCCAGAAGCAACCGTGTCCGGTGAGGACCTGCGTCAGGCGGAAGGTGAGGACGCCGTGGTGCCTCTCTAGCCACTCCGCAAAGAGGGCCTTATCGCCGCAATTGTGGCGTGCCTAGCACTAGGTTGCGACAATCGCACTCTCCATGTCGCCATGAGATCCCGCCGGAGCTATGTCCTGCTGTACCGCGTTTTCTCGCTGCAGCGGAGTTACGCCCCGGCGTTTCGCCTCCTCGCGCCACTCCCATATGTACGCGAGGACTTTGACCCCATTGGGCAAGAGCCGCTTCAAAGCAGCCCCAGCTCGCTCCAGTCCGGGAGCCAAATGTCGGAAATGCTCCACGAAGTTCCACCAGCTGTTGAGGACGAGTCCCAAGTACTTCATTGTCAACTCGACCCCCCTACCGTTATTTGGTAACCCGACGGTGGCGTGTTCCGACGACCATGAAAACACATAGACTTGGACTTGTGCAGGGCCACCTCGAGTCCCAATTGCCGGATCCTATCGACGATTTTCGCAACCCCGCGTGTCGCTAGTTCGGCCGCCGCCTGGTGCGACCTCCCCTGCGCCAGGACCAACGTGTCGTCAGCATAGATAACCACGCTGACGCCGCTAGTAGGTCGGCGTGCAGCACCCAGTCGTATCCGATATCCCACAGATGCGGCCCCAGGACCGATCCCTGTGGGACATCGCAAGACATGTCTCGCCGGTTCCATTCTCTCGTGACTGGGGTAGATGACGGCCCTGTCCGTCAAATAGGCCTTGACCACACGACAGAGGTAGGTCGGCATCTGGTGATACCGGAGTGCCTGCCTGATGCAACATCAGGGCAGGGTATTGAACCATTTGCGGTGTCTGTAGACATCGCCAATGCCTTCAATACCCTGCCCTCGACGACCCCACCTCGGGCCACAGCATTCCCCGATCTCCCCCTGCGGAAATCAAACTGGCTCTCCGCCAAATCCGGCCCCCCCGCACCAGCCGCCCGACGAGGCGGTCTGCAACTCTTTCACAGAGCTTGCCCACCTCGTACAATGCAATGTTACGGCACTATAAACGGGTCTAGGTAGCGCCACTGCTGTGGCACTTTATCCGATAATGAAGAATGTTGCTAGAATGTAGCTAGGATATACGCTTCCTAACAAAATTATGTATTTACAGAATTAAAATCGTCAAAATAATTTTATCTCTCTTAAGTTATATTTTTTGTTCTCAAATGTCATGATTCCATGAAAAACAAAAACAAAGTCAAAGTCAAAACGTTTATTGCGAACTAAGTGTGTGTGTAAGTGTTGGTGTTATGTTATGTTAGTACTTATGACTTAGCAGCCTTTTACAAGCATTGCAATTATTATTCGCTTGCCCTTATCATCCTAAATTAGCATGCATTAAACATTTTTATTACTTAATTATTTCCTCTTATATTAGTACAATTAAAATGAGAAAATATAGTTATGAAAATTAAAATGTCAATAATAATGAATTTTATACAATTATTCAGCAATGTCAAACTCATTCAATGGACACACACTTGGGTTTTATACTAGAATATTAAAACTTTTAGCTTTTCTCGTTAATTACGGGGCGGCAAACCTTACAGGCCCAGGGCGCTGAATCTTAAAATACGCCACTGTGCAGCTGGGTTCGGATGAACTGTTCCTGTTTTAAGCCACTCCCAAGATAATGCAGACCATGGGTGTCTGTGTTGAATCCGATTTTGTATTGCTTTATACAAACAAATGCGGCTGCACTACAAACCGCTGTGTTCCAGATGGTTCGGATGGACTATTACTGCTTTAAGCCATACGCGACGTAGCGTATGCGGCACAGAGTATGGGTGTTTGTGTTACATCCGCTTTTGTATTTACGCAACCCGGTGACAGTGACCCAGAATAAGTATTAGAACAGTCAGATCGTCAGGTTCTCAAAGTCCTTATTTATTTATTATTTAACTATCTGCTGCCCTCGGCTTTACCCGCGCGGACCTTAATCCTTTAAAATAAATGTAGTCTAAGTTACTCCTCATAACAGTTATATCTGCCAGTGAAACTCCCGTCATAATCGGTCTAGCCGTTTCGGAGATTAGCCGGAACAAACAAACAGACAGACAAAAATTTAAAAAATTGTCTAATTGTTGTCTAAGAAGATTCGGCTGCAAGATTACTACGTTCATAGAGTTTTTAATCAAAATTTTTTACATAACATTTATGAATGGTGGAATATATTTTTGCTGGGGTGTCTATAAAATAATATTAATTGATTTTTGGGAAAAAATTTATTCACTTGTTTTTTAAATAAAATATAATCCACGTCTCAGATTTTGATTAAGAACTCTATTTTGAAATTACAAACAAACACTTCATATTTATTTATTTATTTGTATTTGTATAGGTTTTTCATTCTCACCAACTGACTTTATAATAAAAGCTTTTAAAAATGGTTGGTAGGTAAGTTCCCTACAAGGATTTGATAGGTAAACTTTTTATAGAATCATTCTGGTCAATGTTAGGCGGTTTGAAATGTATGTTTGAGTATGAAGCCAGTCATAGGTTAGTGAAATTGCAATTATCTAGCTAGATAGTGTTGTATTAACTTCTGTAACAGCTACTTTGGTCATTGTATTTTGTACGTATGTAATTGTTACCTACTGTGATAATGTAACTAGTCATAATGAAGTATTTGCCAAATAAAGATTTTTTCATAAAATATTATTGTTTGAATTATGTAATTTCCTTCCTTGCATGGTACACATAAATAAACATTAAAATGTCGCAACAATTATTGGGATTTGGGATAGTACATGGTTGCAGTGAGTATTTGTCATATCTGGGAAATTCATTGCAGTAAGTATAGCTATTTGTGGATACTTGCTCAGGATGATGCAGAAATTAAATAATGACCTATTATCTATTACTCTCCTTTTACAAGAACAATGAACATGCGTGGGAAACCAAGCTTTAGAAGTGAAATAAAATATTTATTTCTGTAAGTAGATCTACTGAGATACTTACAAGTCTATTTGGTAAAAAATTTAAAACTATATGGAGTCGGCCTTTTCTAGCTGACTGGTGCCTGAGAAGCCGAATGCCGAAACAAACTTTTACGGGTTTATTTATAAACGTTACTTAAAGTTAAGTAATGATTAGCGACTGTTTAACCATACATTTTTGACGTTTGAACGTCACTTAACTTTAAGCAAACTTTATAAATAAACCCCTTAATTATTAAATGTGTGAGTCAAACAAGGCAGTACCATGACTGGAAGGGCCGTTTGAAGAAGAGCCATTGCAGCTTTGAGTTGACCTGTCCTGACAGACGGCATGCATGCATCATCATTGTGTAGCTCAACCCTATTTTATGGAGCTCAACAACCTGTCACACGACGCTACACACATAAAAAGTACTCAAAACCTCAGTTAGTTAGAAAGGCATTTTTTGTTGAATGCTTTATTAAGTCTTGTATTCTATCTAGCCTACGTGATACTCACATTCACAGTAAGTATTTCTTGAAGTGAAGTGAGTTTGTATGGGATTCACAAAAAAAGTTTAAAAGCGAACATACTGTACTGTAACCAGAGAATAGATAAAGTATAGCCCCTGACATACTTTTTAATAAAACACTCAAACACATTTCATAACATGCACAACTAACTAAAAGCAATTTGTAAAATCCAGCTGCAATATTTAAAAAAAAAAAATGCAGTGGCAATCTTCATTCGTTCTTAACTCAGCGCAGATGAGGGACAGTCCTCATATTCTGTGCCGGCTGTACTGGATAGGTACCATAAATAAATGTGTTAAATCAGATATTAAGAGACAACATGATATTGTAGCGAATCTGCCAATGTGCAATAAAGTAAAGAAATATACAACAAAACATAAGTTTACTATGTTGAAACACAAGTCATCACCTGCCAAGCCTTTTCCCAACAATGTTGGGGTCGGCTTCCAGTCTTACCAGGTGCAGCTGATTATTAGTATTTTACATAGAGTGACTTCTATCTGACCTCTACAACCAAGCTACTGGGTAACACGATTACCCTTGGTAACACTGGAACACAAGTATGAACAGCTCATAAGTGGGCATTGAAGAACAATAAGCTTTCTACAAATTGCCTTTTTTAAATTGCAATTTTTTCTGTCTGTCCATCTATCATGTCTTGGCATTTCTGAGAAAAAGCGCTATTAGCATGCTATAGGCACAGCAAAGTTCGAAGAGAATACATGAAGTCAACAATGAGAAATTTACAATTACTTTGGCAATATTCCAATCTAAATCAAAGAGGTACTTAATGTCGAATAGTATTTTAATTCATGTCAGTACGTTTAAGGCCATATAGGAACAATCTCCATTGCCAAAACTATGAATGCGACGTGGAATTTAATTCCAAAAGAAATATTTTTGACCTGATTTCTAAAAAACCATGAATAGAAAAGTGTGGTTACTATTCGTTCGTTGAATAAATAGCACCTTAGTCCGTCCGAATGAAACGAAACGAAGGGAATAGTCAGTGATATTATTATACACATACGATGAATTACCTATAAACGACAAGTCGTGTGGCAGAGATTATATGAACAAGATAAAAATTTAAATTTCGCGGTAATGTTGAATTAAAACTTACCTCTATTTCTGTAATTGATGCGGGAATCAACTGCAACAATAAATGCACGCCTATTTATTGTTTGTAATTGTACGTTATCGTTTTCATCGCTAAGTTTAAAAAAACACTTTGTACACAATTTGCGATACAAACTCAAATATTAATGTCAACAAAGTCAATAGACTACATAGAGTCGATGACGTCAGCGTATTTTCCTGTAGTGTTGTCCGAAAAATTCATAGACAAATCAATCGATTATTATTTTTGATCGTGCAGTTCTAATTTATTGGTGAAAAAAATGCATTTGTCTTGCTTGACCTTGTTTGACCTTCAAAGTTATTGTGCTATGTTTAAACATTTCAATCTAACAATCAAACCTATGTTTTGTGGAAACTAATTTGAAGATTATTTCTATAATATAACGATCCCAACTCAAATAAGGTTCACCGGTGAACCGGTTAAGAGTTGGAGACGGTTTATAAATGTAATCTTAGTTATTACAGCTTGCGTTATTTTAGATTAGAACATTTTTTTATTTTTTTTCTTTCACTCTCTTTGCCGTTAAACAATCGATATTTAAACAATAGAGGTGCGTTGCGTATCACTATTGATATTATTCCGTTCTACTGTATAATCATCGAGAAACATATCCTCAGTCTCAAAATAAATCATAGGTACTTCATAGTAACCTAAACTGTATATAAACTCTTGAAAACTGATAAAATCATTCGATAGGGTATAAAAAAGCATTATGGATGTACATTGTTTTGCATAATTCCTAAAAACTCGCTTTTTCTGCATCAGCATAATGCGTGGAACGGAACTTTTTATTTACAATTTGTTGCTATGTTGCATAGATGGCGCGGCGAACTTGTAAACTGCGTATGCCGAACTGACGTTTTTGGTTATTTTTGTTCTCGCCTCGTGTTTACTTTAGTGTCTAATTTCGGTCCAATTGCGAAAATTCAGTTGTGCAACAACCAAAAGGTTAATATTTCGTTCATTTATGACATATCCGTACTTTATAGTATCGATCCGCTCTTCCGGACTAGGTATATGTATACATTATTATCACGTGGTGGTGTGGTGGTTTATATAATTCTTGTTTACCGCACAAGTAGAAACTTTGCGCATGTGCGTCCCGTCAGTAACCTCAAATTGTAAAGGCACGGGTTCGGCAGGTTCCGGATATCCGGGTCGCGACGCGGCGGCGGCGGTTCTCGCGGCGGTATTGTGATGTGCCCTCGTGCAAGGCGTCCGCGCCCCGCGTGTGGACAGCGTTGGTGATATCGGTCCGCGCGCGCCTGCCATGGCCCAGGCTCAGTTTACGCGAAGCTCGGAGAGCGACGCGTGGGCGCTGCTCTCGCTGAAGTCGGCGCCCCCGTCGCCTTCCAAGGTGCAGTGGGCCCAGGAGCCGGCCCCCACCGCGATCGCGAGGCTTGACGGTCGCGACTTCGAGTACCTCATCCGGCAGAAACGTGTCGTGATCGGCCGGAACTCTAGTAGAGGCCAAGTGGACGTTAACATGGGGCATTCCAGTTTCATTTCGCGTAGACATCTCGAACTGTTCTACGACCACCCGGAGTTCTACCTGACGTGCAACAGCAAGAATGGCGTGCTGGTGGACGGCGTGTTCCAGCGTAAGGGCTCTGCCGCCATGCTGCTACCCAAGAGGTAAGTCCGCATGCGACGCCGCCGGCTATCACAACATACATTTACGTGCACTCACTAGCTTTTGTTTGTAAACAAATCATATTGTTTATGTTCAACCCACCTGTTGTATTTTTGTTTAAAAAAATGGTAGTGTTCATAATCTTTGTTGACACATGTGGGTTATGTAAATCATGTTCCTAGACTTGAAATGAAGAAACACAGACTTACACCTGGCCACTTGATACATGTGGCATTGCTAAGAATTTAGTGTCATGAAAACACACATCTATTTTTGTAGTTTGTCATGCACATGCATGCCAGTTTAATATAATATGTCCAGTATGCATCATTATAACATTTCTTTTCTTATAAAATTCACAGAATTATAATAAATTAGTCACTAGTACTGATTATAGGAAAATACCATCAACAATATTCTTGCAAACATTCACTCCACCTTATCTAGAAGTGGTAAACAAAAACAGAATCTTGCAAATTTTACAATCAATGTCCAAGCTTAATGAATAGTTTGATAATGATTATCACTTGTTACTAGTTATTTTGAGCTTATTACAGATAAGATACATCCAATATGGTTGTACGCTGATTGTATGATGCAATAATACATAGAAATGTGATTGTTGATACGGTGAGATTTCGCAAGTCATTGTTACTTGAACATAATGATGTGAGACTCACAAAATAGAGAATTTGCAAATTTTTCATAACTGCAAATTAAACTGAATTGCGGTAAAAATATATCTTTAAATAGTCTGTAAACAATCAAAACAACACAATGTTGTTGACATAAAAACCTTATTTAATGAGTTTATTCATACTGTCTGTCAGTTGCATCATATTCGTCACTGCAGGACATGTGGCAGCGTGGTTGTATGCACTTGAATACTATGTTTTCTCAGATTCTCATCAAGCTATTTGAAAGTAATTCATTGAATTCTGCATTTTTAACCATTTGCTATTTATTGAAGCTAATGCTTAATCTAATCTTTCTCTTCTCTGCCTAATCTACATCTCACATGTACCTTGAACATATTCAATTAATATCTGTCTAGTTTTATGAACATGAACATCCAAGGCCATCTTTGTGTTCATTCCTATTTATATACTAAATAAATATTGATTAAATATAATCTTCTTCTTTTCGAATTGATGGTATACCATGTATTATGTTAAACGAGTTGGGCCCCATTGGTGGCCACGCCAATCGCGGCATCATTGGCATTTTTTAGGTCTTCAGAAGTGCAGGTGTGTGGACACTTTGGACACTCCAGCATATGGGACATGAACTATAATTAAATTGGGTTCATGTCAGAAAAAGATATTTAATTCTATTCTTTAATGAATAAAGCATCACAAATAACTCAATTACTGGTCTTATACAGACTGAAACAATATGTGGAAATGCCTCTACACTTCTAGATTAACCAATTTTGAATATAATCATCTTCTACCTCTTGATCAAGACAATAGGTGGCACCACTTGTCTTATGAATAAATGCATGATAAAAGAAATCATGCAAATTATATATTTCTGGTTTGTAAGAAGTCTTAACATTTATCATAATTTCTGGGATCAGAGTCGAATGCAAAAGCCTGAAAATGTAGCACAACTTTAGAAAGATATTTTTCCAGGTGACTGAAATAATAATAATAAAGATAGATTCATATCATCATCATTCTTCTGCCCTTATCCTCTATCCCCTGTACGACATGTCTTTTTCTTCCATACTTCTCTATTCTATCTCTCTCTATCAACCCCTTTCTAGCCATTATGCCCAATTCACAAGGTCCATCCATTGTTTCTTTGGTCTTCCCTTACCTATATCCACCTATCTGGCTATCAGAGTAATCTGATAGCCAGATAGATGGATATAGGTATAACCAAATAATTTATGTAAAGAATATCTTAGTACTGATTTATTTTTCTAATAATTTGAATCATCTGGCCTATTATGTAGGTTTATATCCAAAAGTCTAATCAGTCTGAGGAAGGAAAATAATAAAAGGAAGTATGCAACAATGTGATTAAATGCGTCAGGAGCTTCCATTGTTATTTAGCATAAACTAATTATAGGGATTATTATTAATTTACTAATTATGTACACTAAGGTGAAGCTGTGTTGAAAAACACTGAGTATTATTACTTATATGCCATTCTGTCATAAAAAATATCAAAAACAAATCATAGTTTTTTGGGATACAGCCCAACATTCCTTTTCGAAATTAAATTATGTCTAAACATAGTTGGTTTTCAAGTTCAGATGCATGATGTAAGTAAATAAGCTTGTATACATAATGCATGAACAAACTAAACTAAGCATCTTAAATATATTACTTGTTGCTGGCATTCCCTCAAGTTAAGTCCTTTATTTTATAGAGGCTTATTTCTAAGCTTTAGAATTGCATTATTTTTATTTTTGTAAACATAACGCTTGAAACTCTGAAGGGTTAGGCAGAGGTGTTCCTATAGCACATTCTTCCAGCCCCATGTAATAGGGGGCGAGCCTATTGCTATCAATCAGGCACAAATCCAGACTCCTGGCTGCTACTGATATATTCCTGATAAAAAATCCCATAACACTTTGCCTCACCTGGAAATCGAATCCAGGACCTCATGCTCAGTAGTAGCGCTTGCAACCACTAGACCAACGGGGCAGTTTTGCTAACAATATGTTTACTTATTATTTCAAAGAATTTTAATTACCTCTATGATTAGTCCTTAATGTAAAGTTGAGAGTAACATTTTGACCTACTGAGTAGTAAATAACTGATTAACTTAATAAGTAAGTAAACAGGTTAATTTGAATGCCAAGTTTTTTAATTGAGGGTCATTCAACTTATTTACTTATCACTTCTTTGTTATCTATTTATCTCGCTAATTAGGTGTAAACATAGCATATTACTAGGAGAACTGTAGTATAAGATAGTATTTACAAAGTATCTGTAGATGGTACTTAAGTCCACAAAGGGCTTTACTGCAAAGCCAAAACAAAACATAATTAAAAAAAAAAATTGTCAATCTTTACATTACATCACACGGTATTCCCTGAACGATTAGGCAGAGGTGTACCCATAGTACACTCATATTTCGCTAAACTGCCTGACCCGGGCAACAAACCCAAAACTTCATGCTTACCAGTAGCCTTAAATAAGATAGTATTCTTTTCTGTGTGTATCCTCAACCAGTACAGGTCAAATCAGATCCGAGAAAATAATAATAAGAAAAACCTATGATATCATGATTATTAATCAATGAATGCTGTAATTATGTTCTAGAAAATATCACATTCAGGAATTTCTCAGAAATTTCTCTCTCCAGGCTCCAGTAGCAGCCTGGACTCTAATATTGTGCCCGGTTGATGGCAATAGGCTCTTCCCTTATTACATAACTGACGAAATATGGGTGTGGGGACGAAATATTGGGGGAAACAAGGCGTGATGTTATATTTATATTCTAGAAAATATCACTAGTTGACAAGCAGAAGAAGTTTCTAGCACAAACCTGTTAGTAACACAGTTGAAGGGGTAAACTAGCATTTGATGAGTCATAAACTGATTACATTGTATTTACAAAGTAAGGGTATAAATTATTACACAAGTATATACCCAATAACGGGTTAGCCCATCGCCTATATAGCACTATAATGACGGACATTACCCAATTGAGTTGTTACTTGGAGGATGATAGGCACCTGGCAGCCTGATACATTCTGTGATGTTTATTATGGATAACCCTAATATTTACCTGTATTTGGGCCGTTTTCTAATAAATATTCAATCAATTTAGGGGAAGTTTCGCCTATAATTATTATTGGTGACGGCCGGCATCGTCACCGGTACAAAAGGGCGGTGTGTTAGGGGGTACTAGGGTAATTTAATCTTAATCCTTTTTAAAACTCCCGAGTATTTACCTTTTTTAAGGCATATTTACTACTGAATAGCTGACTTATATTTGTTCTTTATCAACTATCAATTAGCTTGAGCTTGATGATCAAAGAAGCGACAGGAAAGTTTGACCTTTTAAAGGCAAATCACAAATCAAAACATTTTTGGCATCCATGTTCAGGCTGACCTTCCAAAATTTTCCACATACTAAACCAATTTGGGTGCTACCTGTATATTATATTTCTCGTAACGGTGACTAAGCAGTTGACTAAATATCGATGTTGATACCGTTGTTGTGTCCATGATGCGTGGTGACGTCATTACTTGTGAATCATTTTTTGGAGATAGTTGAATGTCCTAGTATAGATTTCATTTGATGAGGCTTTTTTTGCACTGGTTTATTGTGTCCGCTTGCATTGCAGTGCGTCACTGTGCTGTACTTTTCCTTTCATTTCTGCATTCGTAATAATCATTGGACGACATTGTTGCCAACGCGGGTTAAACCTGGATGAGGAGGTTACAGAAACGTGGTGATTGGCACAAGAAAAGAGAGGCCTGTGCCTAGGAGCGAATGAAGTCGGGCTGTGCCTCAGAATTCTGAAACTCTGAAAGACGTCCCCTGCTGGACATAATCTCCCACAGAACATCGCCATTTTTGCAAGTAAATTTTTAATTGATTGGAAACCTCTCAAGAGGTTGGGATAGCATCTACCTGTCGCTTCATAGTACAAACTCTCTAATGTCTGTGGTAAAGTAATTTCCAATGTGCTCCCACATTGTCATTAATTACAACTTACGTTGCAAATTACCCCACTTTACTACATAATTAAAGTAGGTCATCTGACTCGTATGTAAAATTATAATTTTATCGCCCTATTCGTAATCTATTTAAGTCATAGTAACCCGTTTTCCTAGTCTATTTATGTCTTGGGTCAAGACAAACCGCTTATGGGAGCGTAATCATCCCTAAGGGCTTAGACTACATATATACGTTAAGGGATTAAGATGGGGTACAGAATTGCTGAGAGTCTGATTGAAATCAATTTCCTCTGCGCTTGAGTCGTACAATTAGTCCTTCAGCGTAGCGCATAAGCTTACCTACTGCTAAGCTACTGCAAAGTTTTTCATCCCAAATATGAGACGCAGTGTGTCCATTTCCAGAGATACTCTTCTATGTTATAGGGTTTGGTTTCCGCACTTAGTCCTTCAAGTGAACCATTGTGCGTCATACTCTTTTTCTTTATTAATCTTTGTCTATTCTATTTGAATCATTATCCCAGGCCTTTTTTGTGTCGTTATGAGCTTTAGGGACGCCAAAAAAATTCGCCAGCCGGCAAAGTAACTTCTGAAGCCCCTGGTAACCCACCGCATTCTTCGTCCCATTTCCATCGATGTTTTTGTCTACAATTTCACCAAACACGGTGCAATATCAATCTCACAGCTCCTCGCACACAATCCGATATACAAACACTTTCAACACCATTCACAGATCAAGAAAAGCTATCAATCAAACTCACAAACGCAGCCACAAAATGTTGTTTACTAAGCATCACCATGTACAGTCGCATTAAGTATGTATGTCACATGTGGTGGTCGACCTTGGGCGTAATGCACATGGCTATCAGAGCCAAGTCTATTAGATGGGAACCGGTGATGTCATGGTATGGGAAAGTAGGACTTAGGAACTTGCCTTGAACTTAGACTTATCATGGGGTTGTTTTCGTCATCTTGGCTCAGAATTTCTCAGCTCTTTGAGAACGTTTGTTAATTATTCTTTTCTCGTTTGAAAACATCTTAACTTGTGCAGGAAAATAGCCAGTCAGCTAAGGACTGGGAGGCTATGGCCCAGCGTGTACCAGACGTAATATAAGTTACACTTTGGATACTTTAACGCATGGGAAAGATATTACCTTTGGAATGGGTAGCAGAATACATACTCTTTGCAAGCTTGCGATAATCGTTCGTTATTTTTGTGGTCTGTTTATCGATGTTCAATTTGAGAAGAGCTCGTGGCTTAGTAATAACAGCCGCACGGGTCGATCCGTTAGGTTAAGCTAGGCTCGCCGGGGTTGGTCAGTGGATGGGTGACCATTTTTACATACCGAGACTCCTCCGTGCCTCGGAAAGCACGTTAAGCCGTTGGTCCCGGCTGTCATTAGTGAATCTTTGACAGTCATTACGAGTCGTCAGAAGCCCGAAAGTCTGACACCAGTCTTACCACGGGGTATCGTATTACCCAGTTACTGGCTTGTGGAGGTCAGATAGGCAGTCGCTCCATGTAAAATACTGGTAGTCAGCTGCATCCGGTTAGACTGGAAGCCGACCCCAACATAGTTGGGAAAAGGCTAGGCAGATTGATTGTTTATCGATGTTCAATTTAATTAGTGGTTAACGACGACCTTCTACGACCTTGTCTTCGATCATTCATAACCAAAGTTCTCTTTTTCCGTTGCCTTGTAATTCTCGTGACTTTTTCACGTAGCCTCATTACTGAAGCATACCGCTCTCAATTTTCCCATCACTTTAGTTCCGTGAACTTTCAATAAACTTGATTTGAATGTTGAAAGTGTAACAGGAAATGGTGGCGTATGATGACAGGTGGATTAAAAGTGAAAGCACTATGAGACTACGAGGTGCACCTTCATTTCAAGTGAATCATTCAGTCTTTTTGTCGGTATTTTTCCTGTTTTGGGTTATTTATGGGTTTACCATGATTTGCTGCACCATTTGCTGTGCGGTCACTATGCAAGTCTCGGAATTGCGGAGGAAAAAATTCATGCAGGTTTTTATTCAACGGACAAAAATAGCTTGATGAATTTTAATCAAATCTAGAGGTTACGGGCAATTTGACTAATCTAAGATGTGTGTATAATAGAAATAGTGGTTTGAGAGAGACAAGTGAGTTAGGTAATCGGTAGATACGATGGGTTGGTTACAGCTAACCTGACATAACGTTGCCCTAAAAGCTCACGTCCTATCCTACCTGATAGGTGTTCTAGTATCATCATACGGTGTCTAGCATTAATACTGCAAGAGTCTTCAATCAGTCCATATAAATAATAAAATAAAAATAAAAAAGCCTTATATTTCTCAAAGTTTTACTGTGATGATTATTACTAATTTAAATGTTTTTAATTTATTTATTTTATTTGAGAACCCCTGAGGTGAAGGCCTCCTCCAGAGAGTGCCAGTTTTCTCTTTGTTTCGCCACGTCCATCCAGCGTGATCCAGCTATACGCACGATCTCGTCTTCCCAGCGAGTGTGTGGTCTTCCACGTTTACGCTTGCCAACCGGTCCCTTCCAAGAAGTCATCTTTTTGGCCCATCTATTATCGTGCAGTCTTGCAACATGGCCTGCCCATTTCCACTTAAGGTGGAACTAGTCGCGGGCTCGAACTCAATGGTGGGCATGGCCAAAAACCACGCTGTCTCACCTGGCATCGTGTCCGACAGAGATAGTATCAGTGATGAGCAGTTAGAAGCTGGTCTACATGGACAACGTAAAGTTCGCACGCACAGAAACACCGTACCGACCAGTTTTAGTAAAACGAGCGCGTCAAAAATTACGAGAAGGCCTTTGGAAAAAAGGTTTTTCTGAAAAAACCACTGCATAAATCAATTACAAATAAAATTTATTAAAATCTTCGATAAATTTTCTGTGTCGGTACGGATTTCGTTTTCGAGATTTCACACTTCTTGTATTACTTATTTACGCCCAAAGTTGCGTTAAAATTAGCAAGAAAAACGAATCTTTGTTGGCTCATAACTTTTTAATGGCTTTTTATTTTACTATTCTGCTTTCGTACAGACAATTTTAATAATGAGACCTAACGATATCATGTTTAACTTTGAATGTACGATGTCAAACAGTGGAGTAAAACCCCTCCGAAGTTTGTATGGAAAAAATATCAAATTGTTTCACCTTAAGTTTGAGTGCATGTGTAAGGGCATCGATTGCTTTTGAGGTGTTTCGAATTTTTGAGTGACGTATTTTATCCTGTTTTTTTATATTAAGCATACTGCGCTCCATTCCCCTTTGGCATGTAGTTATTTTGTTTTTGATGGAATCAGTCCATATAAGACAACCTAATTCCCCTGTTTTCCTTTGATAATTTTCCATCCATTTGCCTAGAACGGAAACCTACCCACATATTGTAAAGATCTTTGTGTTCGCACACACCTATGTTAGCTAATGTCGTTCTACGCGTCTGAATGTTTTGCTCGCTTGTATTGATAGTATTACGAACTAGGTCACTCGAGATCTAATCTAGCTATACTATAGGCAATAGGTTTCAATGCTGAATAGGTACTCTACAGCAAAGTTGAATGGAATATGTATACAATATTCAATTTTTCATGAATGATAACTTTCCATCCAATATTTAAGAAGCTGCTATAAAATATGCCTATTTTAGGGTCATTAATAATAGTGCACAGTTTTGATTGCACTATACTCCTACTATCTTAGGATTCCTACCCTCTGGGTAACTTCGAGAGTTTTTCGAATTGTTGCTTCCCAGACCTAGGATGTGATTTCAGATCTCCTGTTACTTGCTGTATTCATAGACTTATTGCCACTTTGGGCCATTCTAAACGCTCTGCTCACTTGGGAAATAGGGATTCACAAGCTAACTTCTTCCATCATAATCGAGTTTTAGAAATCTCATTAGTGTACTAAACCATGCACCTATATCATTACGGTCAATCAAACTATATAGGTCATAGATTCATCATCATTCATCCCCTGAGTACCGAACTAATTAATATTAATAGATATTATTATCGCAGGTCTGTTTATCATCTTGATTTAATACATAATATTATACAATGTGGAGACTACCATACAACAAAAAATTAAAATACTGGCACTACTAATGCTTAAGAGTATTTTGGAACTGTCAAATAAATCCTAGCTTCGAAATAAAAAAAAGAGTTTTTCAAACAAATTAAATGTAATGTATACCGGATCCACCCTTAGCCTATAAATTCCGTTTATCCAACTAGGCCTTGGGTGAATTCTCTGGCATACATTTCAGAATATCAACCTTAGGGTAGATTTTTGGGGTGGATAAACGGAATAGCCCGAGCCGACTATGGATTTTGCCGAGCTATAATGACTAAACTATTGAATATATTCAATTGAATTTTCGTATACAGAATGGGAACGTCATTATGGACACGCCGTTTAATTTTTTGTCGTATTGTCGTCTCCACCTTGTATACATTTGCGGAGACTCGCCTACATTACGTATTGTTTACATCAATAGATCTATTAGCCTCTTTCGCGTTAGTACGTCACAGTTCAATTAAACTGGTCCTGATTTGTTCGCTATATTGTCTGAGATTGTCTGGAATTCGTTGACGTAGCTGCTAGCCTCGGCAAATGAGGTCTTGGCTATCCTTGAGTACTGTTTTATAGGCAAATTCAATGAAACAGCTTTGTTTTGGACCTGGATATCATAATTATCATCATTTTAGCGAAAGACATTCACTGCTGGGTGCATGGTGAAGCGTGGTTAGAATTTAAGGTGGATCAAAAACCTAGTGAACGTAACGGATTCAGAGCAGTACCGGTCTCTGTGGCAATGCTTTGGTGAGATCCAATCTTCAGCAGTGGACGTCCTTCCGCCTGCATATCTTAAATAAAAAGTACATAAATGTTGCTGCTTTTCCATCAAATCATACTCTTTGAAACAAGTTCTCAATATGGTCAGGCAAACGGCACAGATCCCTATCTGACCTTAGCATCACGGCCCCACAAACGGACCTGTCTTCATCCCGACATTGACACCATTCAAAGTTCATCTTACCTCTTAACAACTAGAACCGTGCTGTACTAAACAAATGTATCCTTGTACACGTGTTTACATCTCGGCGTGACGAATTATGTTTGTGAGTGCGCTTACGCAACCAACACGGGTTAGTGTGGCGAGCGTGCCCGCTGCGATTGTTTGTTTTGACGGCTTGCACTTTGCAGCGTGGCTGATTGGTAATGTTGAGTAGTTAAGTTGCTATCAGAGAGTGGGATGGAGCTAGGCAGTTCTAACATTCTCTCTTTTGCTCATTCTTATTAATTTACGAGTTTACTTGGGATTGGGATGACATTTCCGGATTCTAGCCCAATCGTCTCGAATTCGGACAACACTGAATATGATGATCTGCTATCTAATTGCGTAAAAAATTTCGGTAAACGATTAGAGACTAATCTGTTTAATTTTGACAGTTCAACAACATTCATTGCGATAGTTACGTTGTTCAATTAGCAATTTCTTTTAAAATGATTCAGATTGTGAATGATCGTGTATTACTCAATTATGCTGCTGGCCTGTGGAGATCAAATAAGCAGGCTATGCAAGCAGCAACACATACAAAAACTTGCCCTGAGAATTATGTTTGGTTATTCGGGCATTAATTGTGACAGATTTTCATACAGGCTGATTAGATGTCATACCCTTCTCGAAATTATTGGTTGGTCATCTCTTTTTTGTACAATTACATTCTGATGTTGTTAGAGCTGCAAAGGGCGATTTTGATTACAATCAATATTCTTCAATTGCATCAATCTACGTCGTTATGTAACACACGGCACCATACCACGCGCATACAGTACGTCTACACACTCCTTTTGTTATGTTTTTATTACCAATTTATACCGGTTTATTGTTGCCATATTTATTATTGATACCGATATACTCTTTAATAAATTATTTCATTGATAATTCGAGGTGATGGGTGAATGACGTCAACTTTTCAACTTAAGTACGCTTCTGATAGGAGATGATTGTAAATTGTAAAATAAAATAAAGTATTCGGTTAGTTAATAATTATGGTGGCATTAACAGGAAAATTTGATCGAACTGGTACTCGTTAGAATATATTAACATTAAAGCGGCCTATCCGATGAATATGAAACCAACATAGTTAATAGGAATGATTAAAAACATTATGTTATAGTCATAGTTGAACGCAGAAGGTTCAAGGACATTAGTAAACCCAATTAACGAAGAAAAAACTGCACCCCAAGCAGCGGTTGATTAAAAATAACCTTAAGATACTCATATTATTGAAGATAGTTATAAATATTTCAGTAAACGAAAGCGTTCCTATAAAGTGCTTTGGCTTAATTAAGTCATGAATTCCTAAAATACATCAAAGTAGTAAGTCAGCACAAAGAACAAAAATAGACAGGTCCATAATATCACGTTTTTATTATAAATGAATATGGAATAAGAATACTATACAGAAATAGGTCCGGAATACTTAATCGTTTAATTTATCACACGTGTACCCGATGGCTAAATCAGTATTTATCAATCGCTAGTTTTTCCAAGTTGGCAACTTAATTGTCGGTTTCATTTGAATTAAAAACGTTTCTGTTTGGTGCTTATTTTGGAGTATGTCGATGACTTTTGAAGATTTTTTGCAAATAACTTATTTTAATCTCAATAGTTTTTGTGATGTGGTATTTTTAGCTAAGTATGTGTTTAGAATATAGTGTCTTTAAAGTTCAATAGTCGTCTCCACAGTTTTGACTTTTAACCAGCCTAAATTGCATATTCTTTAAAGCGAGGCTGCCGACATTCCCAAGGCCATAGAAGCTTCCCTTTAGCAATTTTTTTCGACCGCAACATTTACCAAAGCGTGCCTAAACGCAGTTTATTCCCGTATATTCCGTAAGCCACGCATGCGCGGCGGTGCAGTGCCAACGTTCCGTTGCGCAATGACACACGGTTTGTATTGGTAAACAAGTGGGATCTTTACGCACCGAAAGGGACAGGGAGGGGAGGGGCGAAACGTTTAGTTTGGTGCTATTATATATAATATCATACGGGAGGGAAAACAATCGCAATGACATGTAAACAATTAACAGGAGCTAAATACTTGTCGAGGTTTAGAAGAAACTGGAGTGGTGGTCCGGTAAGATGCACCTCAATGTTACGTACTAGTCAAGCCTTGACTGACGCCAGTTTATTCCAAGCCTTGACTGTCAAGGCATGGAAGAAACTGGCGTAAGACCAGGCAAGATAAGAGGGAGTGACTAATGAGGTCGTGTGAAGGTCTACGAAAATGATGAAAAGGTGTTCCTCTGATCCTTTCCAATGTGTCTTATGTCGCAACGCAAAGTCAGGTTGATTCAATGGATTTGATTGCGCTGCGTAGGACGGCTTAGGTTCCTAATAGCAGGAACTTTTAAGGTTTCAATTACCAAATTGGATGAACGGTAGGGACGAGCTGGGGAAGTGGCATGTGGACACATCCTGCCTACAAGTGACTTGATTAATGCTTACCCTATAACCGATGATACGATGGAAAAAGGTACCATTGATTTGTTCTTTCCGTTTCTAATTCCAAAAGTAATTTCTACGAACAAAGTACAGTATTAAAATAGCCAATTTTCTTTACAAATCGTATCAGCCACTTAACAGCGTATTATGTCATTGTATTTATTTCCATACCTTTTAAAATTATATTTGTTTTGATCGCTAATCGGTTCGAGTCGCATAACTTTGAAGGTTGGCCCGACACGTTGTTGTACAATATTAATCTTTATTTGATTAATGATAAAGTTGCTGTTAGTGTAGCAGTCTGTTGTCTACTATTTATCATTAAATACAGGTTTGGCGACCTAGTGGACGTCATAGATAATGGTTTACGCTTGTCGGGCCGTATGTGCCGCGACGGTTGTAATACATACGTTCTTATCGCGTGGACATGTTATCTTGCTAATGTTAGAAATAGAACGGGCGAATGTGCGAATTAATTCTAGAGTAATCTACACAGTCTTTAGGACTTCTCCGAACTGTTATTCTTCTTCTTCGGCCTATTTTCACTTATTGCTTCGTCTATATTGATTATTGCGTCTTATTAAGAGATGTATGATTCAGACGCAGCCAGACTGCCTAGTGCTATGTCAGTCTTCATTACAACTTAAACTAGCATCAACTTTTTTTGGTAGTAAAGTTGTAAGCAACTTTACTCATACTCATCCATCATCGTCCACTATTTTGGGGCCAGCTACCAAAAATAGTTGATACTAATCAACTGTATGTGTTTGAATGTTGATGCTTACATCAACATTCAACACGTTTCGGCACTCGAGATCACGCGATCGATGTGTGTAAATAAATAAACAATAAGCGGCGTTATTGGCTGGACTGTGTTTATTAATGATGTCTCGCTCGCACGCATTTTATCTTCTTTCTTCACGCTAATATTATACTAGTCTGCTGTCCGCCTAGTTCCAGTTGTGCTTTCGCTGCAGTTGCTTCACCATAAAGGTATTATCAGATGGTCATGAAAGCCGTAAAGTCTTAAATATTACCACCAGAGGTTTGATACCTTACTAGAATATCCGATTGATTTAACTGATCTTCCTAAAACTAGCTGACATGCTCCTTCAGTCAGGGGCAACATCTGGGAGTAGAGTTTTCGCAGATTGTACAGATAGTTGGTTTACTTCGATGATTTCATAACATGATTCCAAAGTTGACATAAGTTTGGAGTTCAGCCCATCCAAAAATTTTCAAAGAACACAAAGAAACATATATAATATATTTATATCAAAGTATATTTCTGACCTTGCATTGTCAAAATCTTTTGTCCCGCTCCCCCACGTTAAGTACTTTATAGTCTTCTCTAAAAATGATTGTCACATTACAAATGTTATGATTACGATACGATACCTATTATTTGTTACTACCGTGATAATGATACAGTAGGGTTGACAGTCATCTGTTTTGAAGGTGTTATCTTATCAACTAGCTTGTATTGCCTTGTGGTAAAGGTTGATATCAAATATAAGATAATTTTGTGAAATATTTTCGTTGCTTATTCACCTTTTTCATCGAGGTTAAAGTCTTTTAATAGTTTTAATATTCTACAACGTATGACACTATGACGTATGTTAAGGGTTGTCAAGGTTTCATAACTAATCCAACTCAATAAAAAATATAATTTTATTTTGTCATGGTTTTCCTTGGCACATCATTTACACGTCACTTGACGGGCGACACCCCTAACCAGGGCTGTCACCTACTCCATTTAGCTCTCTTGTCCTAGTTTATACTCAACCATTTTAGAGGGTAATACAGATAATGGCTACAACTTTAACTGGGTTATTGCCAAAGGGTAATTTAGATACCGCCAGACTCTTTACCAGGTCCCCTTTGAACGAGCTAGGGTTTATTTTTGTTGGACAGTGTTTAGATAAAATGACCTGTGTAGTTCCAGTTAGTATTCTAGTGTGGCTAATATTTGCTTTGTTTTGAAGTAAAATCGTTACGAGTATGACTACTATAATAATACTTTTTATTCCACGTCCAGTCCAGATATGCTAGCAATATTGTTTTTGCAGGACTTGCTGTATTTTCTTGATGTTTCAAGTCAACTAGTTTCATATAGGCTGGATTTGCTTTAGGTGTTCAAAAAGACGTCTCTTCTGCTTTATTTCGCCTAAGAACTGTTCCAGATTCCTTTGTATCTTCATATCATCATCAATCAATGCACCCGGTAAAAAGTTATAACCAAATGCGTTCTGCGTTAGTCAAATAGTTTCAGTTTCTGCATAATACACAAGTATTCCTGGATGCACTGATCCTTGCGCCCACGCACCGTCTAGCGAGCATGCGCTATACGGCGACATTCTACCGGTCTAGTGCATCGTACTCCAGTACTGATACGATTAGAGTACGATGTTCCTATGCATACTAGAATTAAAGAAAGGAATGCTGATTTCCAGGATCTAGGGCTATGTGTGTCTGTAATCTCAGTATTATACTTTTGGGTGAACCTAACGGCACCTTTTCGCTTTTAGGTAGTTTTGAATCCATCGATAACAAGGAATAATTGATAAAAGCGTTAGCTTAATTAATACGATTCAGAAGGCTTCTGGCTGAGAGAATGTGGGCTTTTTACTATACTAACATAGTATCATCAAGTGTCAGTTATATCAGATTCCGGTCATTCGATATTTTCAGAACTTTAAAAACAAGAGCAAGCTTGTTTACTTCTTTCTCAAACGAAGAAATATTATATTAACCGTTACACAATACCCTCTCGGATACTTACGACCGTTCGTACGTATTTGCTCATACACGAACAAATAGACAGCGACATTCTACCGGTCTGGTGCATCCCGCGTAGCAACTGGCTAGGGACGTTAGCTTGAATATATCTCTAGTGTATGACTGTATGTACGATGAGGAAAAAGGATTTGAAAACTCCGGCGAAATGTATGTGAAAGCATTTTTTGAGATTAGCTCCTAGAATTTGTCTCCTGTTAAAACTCTCCTGATTAAATTGTAAAGTGGAATAGTCAATGTGTGTGGTAACTGGAGAATTCCATTCCTGTTTTGTAAAAAAATAAATGATTACACTAATCATTCTTTAATGCACCAGCAGATTTTGCTAAAGACATTATATCTGGCGTAAAGATATCTTTAGTCCTTGGATTTAGATACAATCTAATCACTTCAAGGGCTTAGTCACTCATTCAAGATTTGTCTAAATTCAATAGCCTAGCCAACGTGCTTCAACAAAAGAGAAAACATGAAAAAGCTTTTATCATTCAACTCAATGCAGTGGTTTTGACCTCGAAAATCGCCTAATGGCATTATTTATTAAGAGGCGGAAAGTTTGCGGAAATTCATCGCCAAGGTGACGCTTCCGAAGAAGTTTATTGACTTGATTTCTCATAGAACGGATGGGACAGATAATTGGATGGGAGAAAATAGATGGATCCTCTATAATCCTGGATATAGTAGACACTGCAGACAGACAGGATATTGGGACTTGTGAATTTATTTGACTAGTGTTGTCTTGTTTAGTATGAAGTATTGAACAGGATCCAGTTCCACGAAGAATTTATATTTTAATTTAAAGGATGTCTATTTGAAATTTCGTTGAAGAATTTACAGCATGTGCATGATTATTATGTTTTACTTGTCTTGAGATGTGTGCATGTTTGCTATTGAGTCCTAAGTAAAAGGCTCCGTTCACATGGGGACGATCAGTACGATATTTTACTGTAATTAAATTTTGGGATCACCTGTCAGTTTCATACTGCATTTGTTTTCCACCGTATTGATAGGGGGATGTTGAGTTGTTGACGTGTGATCCCAACTTTTTACCGAAAAATATCGCACAGGACAGTGCCGTGTGAACGGGGCCAGATTCCTTAAAACCATCTTAGAATCTAAATCAGCACTTTCAGCCTTGGATGTCCAATCTATTCTCCTTTACTCCTTTCGTTACTTTTAGGTTACCAAACCGTTTGCTATCAAAGAAGCATTAGACAAATTAGTTTATCTACCTGTGCTACTTACTAAAGAAATCCCACGTATTAGTTTCTTGACTTCAGCCCAACAAATCTTGGCCGCGTTGGCAGTTTCACGTCGACGTTATCACAACCTAGATCTAGCGGCGCCTAATCTGCGTTGATAAACAATACGGTATTTGTGTTCGTTGATAACAGAGCGATCTCGTTCAGATTTTGTGTTACAGATTTGTGGCTTGTAATTGTTTGAGTCATTTTGTTGAAAAAAAAAATGCTTCTGTTGAGTACAAGATTAGTTAGTAGTTGAAATTAGAACTGGAAGTCATGGCGAGAGGACTTTGCCCAGCAGTGGGATGATACACGCTAACAGTAACAGAAGATTAGACTAAAAGTATCTTATTGACCAGCTTCATGCTTGTATCACCAGCTATCTAATTACGCAACACATTTTCGTAAACGATTCCGATTAATTTGTTTCATTTTGACAGTTCAACAACATTCATTGCGTTATTTACGTTGCTGAGCAGAATTTATTTTCGAACTTTTGAAGCAATGGATTAGAAATCTGTTTCAAAGCGATTCAGAGTCTCATTGATCGTGTATTACGTAATTAGGGTACTGATAGTGTCACTATACTCTATTACTTACATTGCCGTTTTCTTGACCAAAAAAAGATTGACTCTGCTAATGCTTCTGTTTTTGCCTCTTGTTCTCCCATGAGAAGAGCTACAACTGTAGGTACATCCAGGACTATGAATTGAATTCTGAAAAATGACAGTGAGATATTGAATTTTACTTATCAATCTACTCCGCTGGACGTAAGTGCCTCAGTGCTCTATAGAAACAGTATCTGCATAAATATATCTAAAATGTCTCGTTGGTCTGGTGCTCACAAGCACTACTGCTGAGCATGAGATCCTGGGTTCGTCTCCGAGGTCGGGCAAAGTGGCATTGGGCTTTTCTATCAGGAATTTCTCAGTAGCAGTCTGGAGCCTGGATTTGCGCTTGGTTGATTGATGGCAATAGGGTCGCAGGCTCGCCCCCTATTACATAGGACTTAAACATAACTGGCGAAATGTGGGTGTACACCTCTGCGTAACCCTACGGCCAAATACTGGCGTGATGTAATCTAGAGCACCAAAATTTGAAGTACAACAACTTCTCACTTCCTATGATAAAAGAAACCCCACAATAGACCCGTTTTGATTCTCGAATGGATTTGGTTTATCATGGTCCCGATTGAAATCGTTTCCAGGATCAATATCTAATTACCTTTTCATGGTTCGGAAGTCTTTCAAAGTATTTGTATTGTTAAGTAGGTGAAAGGCGGTGTCAGCTTCATCTATATCTACTAGTATACTTCTATAAGTGCGTGAATATTATCCGCTGTGTATAGGATTTTATTGTTATGGTTCCCAACTATTAACAGGCTAATACTGTCCGTGGGTGTAGTAGAAAATGGCAAATAGAGATGTTAAATACAGCTACATTATCATGTACGCCAATATCATTTATGGCTTTAACAAGCGTTCTGATTGAGTCTTCTCCTCTCCCATTCCTTGGCACTATATGGAGAGTTTTAAGACCTTTACAGGCTGATCATGAATGCAGTTATTTATAAAGCATTTACAGAAAGCTTAATTTGTCTGAAACATAGAATTAGACACCCAAATGTAGTACAAAATTTTCTGTAAATTGATTTTCTTTCTCTTTCATTAACTAAATTCAATCGTATTGTCGTTGTTTAATTTAAATTCGAGTTTAATTTAAGTTCGAGGCAAAATTAGATAATTACTTTGTCCACAACACTGCTAACATAGACTCACATAATTTATGCATATTTTATTTTGTTGATGATTGATTTGATTTAGTTTTAGGTAATGAACCTTAATATGAGTAATTTAATATTCGGTTTACAAGACCCATTAGGTAACTTGTCTAGTAGATGAAAACTCTATCCTTACCGAATATTGTGAAATAGGGTCTTTCGTCTTCTTTTATCCAGATTGTCCAAAAGCTTTCTGTGTCCCTCTAAAATGTCTAATAACTCCTATAGATAATGAAGTGTCTTGTAGGGCTCATCTTAATTTGGACACAACACTGAATGCGCATTATTACTGGAAAAAATAATTGTCATACTTGTTTGGGTGCCAAAAGAAATAATAAATTATACATATTATTATTTAATTTCAAACGGGTCTGTAGAAAAAATAACTAAATAATATGGTGCACAATGAGAAAGGAAACGTAACGTGACCGATTTATAGAACAATGAAACGGTAGACGCCGAATACACGCTATGTTTTGACAGCCAAAGACTAGGCAGCTCGAAGACACTCAGAATTTTCTTTTAGAAATTTTTTGATGGGAATACGCATGTGTTTTACTTTCAGGTGATAGTTTTTGCCTAAGATTTAATATTAGGCTGTTAGACCGTCAATTTTTAACCAGGATCTACCTACATCAATCCCCAAAATCTGGCAATCGAAGTTTTCTTTAGAGCATATTTCGTTGTAAAAGATTGTTGTGGTCCACGATGCAGGAGCTGATGGACGCTACTGAAGGTGCCAAATTGTGGTAACCAAATTCTGGGCTCACTCATCGACATGCTTTGAAGAAAAAAGGTTGTTGTGTGGTCTAACTGTCCAGAATACGTTAGCTCTTTCTTATTAAGGATCGTCACTCGAGGATGCTGTTTTAATGGCCCCTAGAATTAATTAAAATTCCTTCCTAGGCTCTGAGAACAGAATGAACGGTCGATGACTTAAAACAGGTGTAAATTATGCAAGGTCATAATTTTTTATGTTGTTTATTCCAGTTGTTAATGGCACTGCTTTTGATTTGACCGATCGATTATTAAATCGATATGGTATTTTGGTTTCTACAGAAAGTTTGGTTTATGAAATTTTTAAATGAGGAATTTCCCAGTGCTACACTCTTCATCTGTTGCATTTATGATAATCATATAAAAATGCTACTGCTATCCTACCAAAAATGGCTTTCGTTCATCGAATTTTTCTCTGCAAACTTTTAAATTGAGGCTTTCGGCTACTTTGTGAGTATTTTATGTTTTTTTTTTCCTCTCTTTCTTTCTTTTTCATCTTTCTCTGTTGATCTATGACAAAACCATCGCCATAACGATTGCATGCAAGACAAATGCAACGGCACAGAATCGCCTGTATTTATTTACGTTTTCAGCGGCTGTACACGATCTAGGCTGAATACTAATGCGCCTTTCAACGGTTATGTAGATGAAATACTAGCTATTTAACGGCATGAAATGTTTTAGTGAACGCGAAAATTGTTTTATACAGTTGTTGAAAGAAATTATTGTTTTAATTGAAATGTTTTTAAAACTTTTTAGTAAATTCACGGTGCTTTCGATTGATTTTAAAGTATCCTAAAATCAAAGTACACAAACATTCACACGTTATTGCATAAACGGTATCACTGTTATGCATTTTTCACATGACAAGTGCTGCAACTAAACCAGGTGAACACAAAGTTTAAGAAGGAAACATCCGAATTTTGGTTCCAACCCCCAACGCAATCAGTTTTCGCCAGCATTGTGTATATCAAACGCAGCCGCTCCCCTGATATAATCCGGTTGCGAAAACATTCAAACAAAAATCGCTTGTTGTGACAATTGTACGTAACTACGTACGTATCAAATATTCTTTCTGTATCTAGTGTCACTGGCAACCGTGCACATCCAAAAATACGTGCCGTCTGTGTGACGGCTTGCGATGCGCGACGGCGACCTATTTTTGTCTCTCAGTCCCGTATGATTTGTTTACAAAGGGTCCGCTACAAAGGAATGTCTCGAGATTGACATTTGTGTACGTTTTGTATGATTTATGTCTAGTTTTTGACACGGGGATCTGGTTGAGGAAGATATTGAGTGGATGAAAGAGATCGTTACAGCAGATGGGGTTCGAATTGAAGAGAGTCCTCCTGTTGTTGCCCTTGAAAAGTAATCCATGTTATGATAGTTATTTGTATAAAATTTAATGTAATCCAACGAAGTTTTGTTAAATAGAGCCTAGAGTTAAACTATTCTTCAATCTTCTTTCTTCTTTTTCGGGTTGTTAGTTTTTAGGCCGTCCATGGGCCTCTGACTTGACTTCACATGCCGTCGAGAAATATCTCTATTCTTCAATAACATACTCGAAACGGGATTCACTTCAGGACTGATTTCGGGAAGTCCTTGAAAACATTTGAACGTTTTTGGCAAAAATTTGGCGTTCATTTTGCGTTTGCAAAATTGCTGGTGGGCTGTTATTGCCGCTTCTACATTTATCTTTATGAGTCCTATAACTTTATAGCTTATAAAAACTGGCGTCATTACATGATTGATAACATCATATTTAGGTCATCAACTTATTTTCTTAGGATAATTATTAAACATACAATTCTTGAAAAATAATAACTAACTGCAGTTGTGTTTAAAGTACTGCAGTATTACCCACCGCAGTTAAATTAGCAAATTAGGTGGAGTTGTTACCTTTCACATAAAAACTAGCCTTCACAAGTCAGGCTACGAAACAGCATGGACTTACGCATTCTTTATCCACCATGGCTTTCGCGACGGAGGTCACTGCTCCCCGGAGACGACATGACGCCACGCGGTGTCTTTATTGCCCGTCTAATGTCTGTATGGGGTTAAACAATGTGTTTTTATGCTTATGTCCTCTTGTTTTAACTACGCATTACTGTGACACTCGAAATGGTCTATTTCCAAAAGATCGTCCAGATTATATACTGTATTTTGAGGAATCGTTTTATGGTCCACATTTTTGGATATTGGTGTTCTCAGGTGGGTTGGCTTTGCAACGTAGTTTACCACGGTTTCCTGGTTTTTGTTGATACAATTCGTTGGGGAGTCTTTGGAATCTGAAACTTGTTAATTTCAAATGTTTCTCTTTTAAGTTGATTCTCCTAAGAGATGATCATTGATGTGACGTCTCTGTAATAGATCGTGATGTTCTATATTAAATATCAGAAAGCAGTGAAATCAATATGATACAGTGCCAGTGCCTAATTATTTGCACTTTATTTACACAAACATTTAACATAATGTTTGTAACGAGTCCCGCGGCGTTAACGTACAATCAAATCGCATGCCCAGGCAAAGTGGAGCATGGCGCTGCCAGATCGAAACCAACCCCAAAATGTCTGGTCTCACAGTTGAAATTACTTTGGCTATCAACCTGATCTGATGAAATACACGTGCAAGAGCTCGCAAGGATTTGCTATTTTATCATGAAGGTGTTAAAGCTGTTTTTGGTCTGAGTGTATCTCGGTTAGCAACAGATCCTATTATCAATCTTAGTCTGTCTGGGAGCATATGACTGTCGGCGGAGTTTGCTCAGCCTTTTGGCGGACACTTTGGGTTTTTTGTACTTTTTTGGTCTTTAATGGAAGTCGGTTGACGACTTTATGGGGTACGCGTTTACGGTTACAGAGTAAAGAAGTTTGAATTAAATGTAATGGTTATTGTTATTTTGTATTGCTAACTGGGCACCGGTCCCTTCATCATTTGACTATACATCGAAATAATGCTATTACGTTTGCCAAGACTTCTTACTTCCAACAATAACAAACTGACTATTAAGACTGTTGGGTCTTTATTTCTTACGATTGCCTTGATAGCGCACACTCTCATCTTAGAGAATGACGAAATGCTGCCATAAATTCCGAGTCGTGTGAACGGAACCGCTGCTTTCAAGCAAGGAGCTTTGAGTAAACAAGTTTCAGACGAGACGATACTGTAGGCTAGAAAAAATTTGGAGCATCGATATAATGATTGAATGTAATTTAGCGCTATTATGCGCCAAGGTCCTTGCGACAGGACATGGGCCCCACGTGCCGCCATCTGACTCACTCCTGACGTCACTCATATAAATAGGATATAGAATACTCTTGTAGTATTTTTTTGGTCAGCCATCCGTCCATTCATACGTCAATGGTATGGGTCGTGCGGTGCTCGTATTGTGTGCAAATTGTTCGACAACTTTTGTGGATGACTGGCGTCTGTAGGCGCGAATGGGTATTCAGGGCATGACGGCAACTGTCATGTCGATATGGAAATGCTGTCTGGTTTCGCGAAAGTACTACGGACTTATTCATCAGCATCCTTAAATTGTTTTCAGAAAGTTGTCCTCGTGGAGTAGGCTGAATAAATATTACTTCTTTGTTTTGTATATGGCAGGAAAGAAGTTAATTATTTATGGGAACCGTCACTCAATGTATGCATAACGCAAGCCGATCGGAATCTACAGATTAGAATCAAAACAGTACCGAACAACCATTCATCGTAAAACGATCCACTACGTCGTATTATTAATCGATAAGCTTCATAAACATTGAAACAGATGGCACTGTAAGCAAATCTCTAAAACAAATGCTTGTCGCAAGATTTAATGGTGCTTCTAACTCCCGCAAAGTGGACAAAGTAACATGATATACAAACTCGTCCCGATTGCCTTCTAGAATTTCTTCAGAGGTCATTGGCTCATTTCCTTGTGCAGTACTGAGTCACAATTTTGGCATGCAGACATCTAGGGATGCATAGTTGGTTGACCGCACCGTCCGTATCGTCCGTCAGTATGATTTGATTTCAGTTTCCAGCCTGACTAAATTCGGTTGTGTATCGGGTACTTATTAAAAATACAGCTACTACCCGAAAATCCAGCAGCTTTTCCCTTGTTTTCACCAACGTTACTTGACGTAGACCGATCGATCAGTTAGCCGCCATTTAACCAAGAGCCTCTTGATTGGATAGTTCCATAGTATGGATGCAAATATAATTCGTCACACCGCGTCATTGTTTACGTTTGATGTCTACGCAAATGCTCTCTATTTTCGGAATATTACAAGGTTTAATTTTGTCCAGTACTGAAATAAACTTTGTTTTGTAAATAGTTGCACGCTGCTTCGCCATTTCGGGGTGAGCAGAACTAGCGTGCCAATGATTAGATGCGTCAGATTCGCTTGATATATTTTCTTAAATAAATGTTGAGGCGTTATATCATGCACTAATTTTGTTCAATGAGTTGTGCTTCCATTCAACAAAGCTGAAAATATCACTCGCTAAACGTTAAGCGTTTTCATGGGCCAAGGAATTGCTGGCAAAATTTTGATACTTGTTGATACTCAATATTATCATGTTTATCATTATCACTAAACATAATATTTCGCTCCAGTCTGTATAATAAAAATGTGCAAATTTTCTAAACTCTGTCATACATACAGATATTTATTTCACTCTTCCATAAGCTGCTCTCGTCTATCTAGAAACGAGAAAGAAAAATAATACTTCACATTTCTCTTGCTTTTCTTGAACGTGATTCTAGATAGCTAGAAATATAGTTTTACAACTGCTTCCATTACTTTTTATTTCCTTGGAATTTTCTTTTAATTAAAAGCCGATATCCGTTTTTCAACGCAAACGTAGATGTAGGGAAAAAATATTTTTTCTTTGATTACTTCAGAGTAGAACTGAAAATGATAAGCTTCATAAGAATGTTTGACTACAGTTTTTATTTACTCCACGATAACAATGACCAACTGTTTTAAAAGAAATGTGATTAAAAAATGATAATGTTATAGACACTTTCATTACAATTTCAACGATAAGACTATAAGACCTTCTCATAGGAAGCATATTATTAGAAAGATAAAAAGGAAATTTAATTATCAACCGCCTACTTTATGAATAAAATAAAAAAGACGTTCACAATACCATCCTTTTCTGTAGGAAATTAGGAATGAATGCTCACAAATATCACAAGTACAACCATGATCCGCAGTCTTCACGTAATGAGGCTTCTGCCTCCCTGGGGAAGCACTAGGTTTCGGAACTTTTTCCATTAATCAGAATGGACGTAAGAGGCTTAAAAATATAAGTCTTCTACCCTATTTCTGTTACCTCCTTAAAAAAAGAACATCGCACAAAAAGTCTGGAAAAATGTTTGACAGTTACAAAGTTTCGACATCAGGCTATGTGCAGATGGACATGTCGAAGCTATAAAAGTTCCCTTTTACACGTTGCTCCGAAATTCTGACAAGTCTAACAGAAAGGTTGATATTTCGGTTCCTATTTCGCAATCGATAACGTTTGCTTCCCAAGCTTCAAAGTTCGCAACGATGGGAATCGAAGCAATGAAAGCTTTTCCCACTTGAACGTCTGTAGCACTGACATGGACTTAATTGGATATTGCTAGCCTTTGAGATTCTTGTTTACAAGATGGCGGATTTTTCTTTGTGGCCAGGCTTGTTCTCTGGGCGTTAGGTATTGAATGCAAGGAGGTTGTTTGTAGTACGCTCAAAGCTACGTGTTAGAGAAATGCCATTTTAATTGATTGTTTGAGTAGGTACTTCATGAAAAAACGTGGCCCCTGGCAAGGCAAGGGTAGGAACACGGGCGGGTTTTAGTCAGTAAGAGTCTGCACGCCCTTCCGCTCCGCCCAGAGCGGGAGAAGTCATTTGACGATTTCCCACCCAAAAAAAAAAAAAAATGTACTTCGTGAAATCACTAATTTGGTTTGTCTTCAATATAAAAACGTTTGTTACTTCAAATATAAATAATTCATCCACTTCAGGTTTGAGAACTTCTTCAGTCTATTTATTCGATCCTTATGCTTCATCGATTATGTAATCAGTAATCCGTTTCCAATCTATCAGAATATTGTCAAATTCCATGGTGTTTGCGCGTATATCAGAAGCTTCTAGCCGGGACATGTATTATTTATCGCGTTTTCAAGACGCATACATATGTATAAGATTTTAACTAATCATTGACTCATATTGACACACATAGGGTGACGTGGGCACGGTCATGACGTCACCATCATAGCATTGTTTACTTACGCACTCAAGTCGGCAACCCATGGTTATCAGTTTCGTAAATAAGTATAAATTTCCATAAACGCGTGTAAGTAATTTGGCTGAAATTTATTTAGTGTCATTATCTAGGTATTTTTTTTTAGATTACTTAGTTTACTGCTTACTGTGATCCTGCATTTCACTACCGGGCTAAGGAGGCTCCTTTGACTTAGATTAGGATCGGAAAACTTTCACTTCTGAAGTGTAGAAGTGCATAAAATGCTTCTTAGTACGCCGTAGTTGTTTCGAATCTTCTTGGAGCTAATCAGCTAAGCATTCTAAAAATTTTATTACATTGTTATCAAATTAATAAAAACAGTTTGAATAAACCTTGTTTGCCAAACTTACTTGGGAAGGGACTGGACCCCACGACACAGGGAATCCTAGCACTTAAAGCTCATATGTGTTCTGGTACTCGTTTTTAGGGTTCCGTACCCGAAGGGTGACAAACGGAACCCTATTCATAAGCCTCCGCTGTCCGTCTGTCTGTCAGCGAGCTCTATCTCATGAACCGTAATAGGTAGGCAGTTGAAAATTTCACAGATTGAGCATTTCTATTGCCGTAAGAGCAACAAATAATAAAATTAAAAAATAAAGGGGGGTCGCCATACAATAAAATTAAATTTTGAAAAAAAAATTATCTGACCCTGGCATGTGGGGTATCATTTTCTAGAGCTCATCGAGTAGAGAATAAATATAATTTTTATTTGTTTTTATCTTCAAAAATGATGAATTAGGGGGCCGTAGAAGTTGTCTGTTTTAGACCATTTTTGTACGAGCTCTATCTCAACAACTAAACAAATTAGGAATTTGAAACTTGTGTGTATCATGTAACATATACTGTTTATAATCAACAAATACTAAAAACGCCGATTCATAACGTATTTTATATAATATGGGCGATTTTCTGCAACTTAAAGTAATCATTTTGTATTTCATGCTAATATTATGCGATATAAATTCCACAGATAACTATTTAATAGTCGGAGTAATGACATGGAATTAGTAAGTACCTACTATCATGGCAGCATATACTACACACATCAAAAGTGTCTAGGGATCAAGCATTTTTATGCGGATTTCTTGAGATTGAGATGTGGCTTTGTAATAAATTTATGATTTTATAAATTTATATGGATCCTTTTTGGTGCATTTCATAATTTGAATCAGGAACTGTGAATCAAATTCGAGTAAAAGATGAAAATCAGCTGTCAATATTTTCCCTATAAAAACATACAACGCATTGAAGACATTATTAGTGCTACTGTTTCCCTACTACTGATTAAAACCAACGTTATTATGGAGCAGCGACGTCATTTAAGCAGGGAAGAAATGCTCAGAGCCGTGGGAATGATAGAAGCTGGTTCCCGGCAACGTACTGTGGCTTTAGCTCTGAATACAAGTCAGAGTGTTATCAGTCGACTTTGGACACGTTACCGAAGCACTGGTACCGTGGCTGAGCGCCATGGAGGACGGTATCGCTGCACCACACGGAGACAAGACCGATACATTCAAATCTTAGCTCGAAGAGCTCCAACAATAACCGCCATGATGTTAGCCGTGAGGCTTCATCACTCTTCAGGGAACTTAATTAGCGACCAAACAGTCAGAAACCGCTTGCATGAAGTGAACCTTCATTCCCGAAGACCGCTACGGGTACCACCTATAGCAATGCACAATCGTAGGATTCGATATCAATGGGCTCTTGAACACAGAAATTGGGCAGAAGAACAATGGCGTTTCGTGTGCTTTTCTGATGAGTCTCGTTTTGGTATGAGACCGGATACAAGACGTATACGACACTGGAGAACCCCTGGACGCCAACAGCGATTAAAATCCTGCCAGGAAGTCCATCCTTATAGTGGTGGAACCATCATGGTATGGGCGGGTATTTGGATCGGCGGAAGAACTGAGTTGATTTGGATCAGAGGCAACCTCAACGCTCAAATTTATGCTGAGACGATTGTATCAGACGTCATCGTTCCTCTACAAGTGCAAATCGGTCCCTTATTTCAGTTAATGCATGATAATGCACGACCGCACACCGCAAGAGTTGTAAGACAGACTCTCGCCGCAGCTAACATCAATGTCCTGCCCTGGCCTGCTCAGTCGCCAGACTTGAACCCGATTGAGCATGCATGGGATATGCTACAGAGAAGAGCTCTGCCGAATATGGAGGGTATCCAGTCGCAAGAAGACCTTTTTTTGTTGTTGCAACGAACATGGGCGGCCATTCCACAGCGTGATTTGGATGAACTCATTTTGAGTATGCCAAACCGATGTTCTTGTGTTGTTAGTGTTCGCGGTAGAAACACGGATTATTAATTGTTTAAGTTACCCAATAAAATTTTAAAGAAAACTGTTATTTCAGTCTTTTTTTCGAACTTTAATGTTAGTGGTTCAAATGTCAAAAATCCCTTTATTAGGAAAATGGCAAATTTCTTTATTAATGCAAAGGTGACTTGGTTTATCGTTACTGTGACAAACGAAAACACTTTATTTGATGAATCCTTAAAGAAAATTTTAATTAATATCAATCAGGAGAAAAGTTATTGCAAAAATATATGTTGATCCCTAGACACTTTTGATGTGTGTATTTCGATCATTTAAATTTCGATCATCCAAAAAGGTCTACAAAATAAACTTTCTTCACAAGATTTTAAAACCGGCCAGTATTTTTTGAGTTTAAGAACTTTATCGACTTTTTTCAAAGTATCCCTAGACGGTGTTGATGTGTGTACCTCGTGTTAAAACTACACTCCAATAGACAATATATTCAGTAACATTGAAATGAATGCTGGCACATACAGTGTACTATTCTAGTACCTAGCTTAAACCGTTGTGGATACAATTTCATATTGAGAAAAATTATTGGTGTAAAAATATTCGGTCATGGCGGCCAATCTCAACGGAGACTGGCCTTCGGCGCGGGAGATATTATAATGCACAAGTGTGTGCGCAGACACGAGTGCACTCTCTCTTCCCTCACTCTCATAGTCCGATGGGATGTGTAAAAATAATAAGTAAGAAATAATAGATTTCTGTATGACTATCAAAAATAACGTAAATAAATACCTGTATTGACCCGTGCGTTTGCACTGGCGAAACATCACGACAAAACATGTTGAAATCTCTAGTTCCTGTCAAACATTGTATGAAAAATTGACAGAAAATAGAGATTCCAACATGTTTTGTTGTGAATGTTTCGCCAGTGCAAACGCACAGTTATAATTAAAATTTGGCGTACTACTTACATTCTATTTTGTACAATATAGTCTGATGTAGCAAGAGAAATCCTTTTATTTATAAGTAACTAGCTTTACCCGGCCTGGCTTCGCACTAAGTACTTATCTACGGCGCATCTACCTTTCCTAATTACCTATTTCTACCTAATTACCTACCCTACCTACCTATAATACCCTACCCTTCTTACCAGGGTAGGTAGGTACCTAACCTACCCTACCTACCCTACATATCTACCTGCTTACCTACCATATACAATGTGGAGACTACCATACAACAAAAAATTAAAATACTGGCACTACTAATGCTTAAGAGTATTTTGGAACTGTCAAATAAATCCTAGCTTCGAAATAAAAAAATGAGTTTTTCAAACAAATTAAATGTAATTTAGGCCGGATCCACCCTAAGCCTATAAATTCCGTTTATCCAACTAGGCCTTGGGTGAATTCTCGTGCATACATTTCCGAATATCCACCTTAGGGTGGATTTTTGGGGTGGATAAACGGAATAGCCTGAGCCGACTATGGATTTTGCCGAGCTATAATGACTAAACTATTGAATATATTCAATTTAATTTTTGTTTACAGAATGGAAACGTCATTATGGACACGCCGTTTAATTTTTTGTTGTATTGTCGTCTCCACCTTGTATACCTATTTATACCTACTAATACTATGTTAGTAGAAAATAAATAACTTTGACTTTAGTTAATGCATGTTACTGGATAAAGTTAACTTAATATTTTTCTCTTAAAATAAATGAAATATACTCCTACACCTATATTTTAACACAACAACATTTTCTCATTAAAATTAGACAATTTCTTTACAAATCTTTGTTTTTTTATAGCGCCTCTGTTGTTACCTTTACGAAAGTATTACAAAAATTCATAGTGTTAATTAAATCTTGTACGACATGGTATGGAACCCTTCGTGTGCGAGTCCGACTCGCACTTGACAGATTTTATTTATATTGTACCGTGTTTTTTTCTGAACTGAATAAAGTTTTTTTACTTTACCTAACCACCTAACCTTTACCAGCTAGATGGACCGATGACCTTAAGAAAGTGGCCGGGACAGACTGGATGCGGAAGGCGGAGGACAGGGTGTTGTAGCGCAGCTTGGGAGAGGCCTATGTCCAGCAGTGGACTGCGATAGGTTGAGTTGATTGATTGGCTTTACCTAAGACCAGACAAACCTTTGTAAATTCTGTTTCACAAGGATCTACAGCGACAAAGCGGCGTTTGTACTTTCACAGAATGCAAATTATACGAATCCTTAGAGAAAGTACTCTAAACTAGTCTAAATCCCAAACCAAAATAATGTAAGTAATTAACTTAAATTATAGCAGTAGTTTGACTACCAGCTGGGGATTTAATTAGGTACCTAACTTAGTCTATCCTGTATTCTAAATATTGAGTCCTAAGTTCACTGCCAATTCTGTCTTTGACTGAAACATGTCGGTAAACTAAGATGTCCCAGTCGATTAAGCATTTTGGGAACTTGAACAAAGTTTAAATCTTAACTTTGTTTCGTTGGAGTCTGATTAATTTGCCTCAGACAAGATAAGACTCAAACTAAACCGTATTAGGCTAAGGACTTCTTTCTTAGAGCCTGACAAATCCAAAGTCGTAAGCACGACTTTGGATTGCAAGGGAATAAGTGTTCAACAAATCTAAATTCGTTGTCTGAAGACTACAAATATGAATATTCATCTCCTAGATAAAGGTGATTCATCTTATGCGACGTTTTCGCTTTGCTTACCATCCAATAAGATTGGGGTCGTGGAAGACCTGTCCACGACGGGCAAATAATCCAATTTGAAATCTTTTTTTTTTGTGTTAAAACCAGAAAATCGTTTCATTCGAACGAGGTTGGCCGGTGAAAACTTTAAATAGATGGCGCTAGCATAGTTTTCACATGTCAAGTTTTGTTGTGTTTTGGCTTCCCTTGTTGACTGGTTTTTTTATAATATTGAGAGAACCGTTGTGAAAAAACATGTATTCGACATGGCGGTAGTAAGTTAAAAGCTGAATTGAAGAAACGAGGTGCATCTTTACAAGGAAGGAAAGCAGACCTTGCCAAATCAAATGTCAAATTACAATATTTTTTCTATTTTGGTTAAAGCTATGCTAGCGCCACTTTTACAGTTGCCTAGCTAACCCCATTCCAAAGATGTTTCGGAGATGACAGAAATTATCATGCATTGCCGGCTATTTCACTACTGGGCAGTATTATTACAAATATCGCAATACATTTTTAAAACGATGTGCAATACCATCTGTACCATCACATGCTGCACAGCTCTTAGTGCTCACAAATCCATAAACTTGAATAACACCCAGAATCCAAGGCAATCCTTAAGCTAACTATCCTACTAAAGTCAGCTCTAAGCAAATAGCATTAGAGTTTCAAATGAAGCGCTTGCACTGGCAGGACAAACAGGATTCAATTTATACGGCTAAGGGACGGCGATGGACAAACACGTTGGCTATGTAAATAGTATGTGTAGGGCTGTGTCGGGGTTTTATATTTTTTGCGACTTTATTTAAAATGCAAATTTTTACGAGATTGGCTTGTTTTCGCATTTTCGCTGGGCGGTACTGAAAAGGAGATATGTTTTCCCTTTTTAATAGCACGTAATATTCAGAATGAGCATATGCTGCTATTATCTTAATCAGCCCTAAAGCAAATTCTGTTTCTAGTAAAGAATCTGTGATCAATAATTTATTAAGACTGACTTGAGTCAATATCTCCTTAAAATTCCCAAAACGCCAGATCAAGAAGAGAATAAAATAGGAGAAATGTCAACCCTTACAAGAAAGCATTACACATTGCGGCAATCCAAAGCTACAGACAGCTCAGATGTAACTCACACATACACAGTTTTCACCCGTACCTACGATGCACGCACACATTGAAACTAAGCAAGGTTGCGTCTGATAGCGAAGGCAGTTCATCATGATTATATTTATGTTGTTTGTGGAATGTCTGCAGATTCAAATGGGGTTTTATGGTCATAGGCGATCGATGAAGCGATTGAATTGCTGTCGTTGGGTGTTAACCCAACGACAGCAATTCAATCGCTTCGCGCAGCGTTCAATAAGGAGCTGAACAGATATTTCTAAGATCGATTTTATTTTCATAAGTATAATAAACTAGCGTTGCTTGAATTTCGACCCGTGTGGCTATGGCTACGTTACTCTGTCTTCAGACTTCTGTCTCTCCTTCAATGTGTTCCTCAGGGAGTTTATTAAGGATATGTCCTGCGAATTTGGCACTCTGTTTATTGTTGATAGTCCGTCTCCATTTGGCATGATGGTCCTGAATATTTAGCTTAAAATTAGAGTGTCTTTGTAAGCAATTTGGCTTCTTTTCTGCAGTTCATACACTGTCTCCATTACCAGTAGAAGTAATAATAAATTATAATTACCGATAAAATATACTGATACAGTCATTAAAAATGTATCATTGCGTGTTTCGAATGTTTTCGTCAGTCGATACTATTCAAGTGCGTGTGTTTCAGGGCCAGGGTTCGGATTGAACGACATTTACATCGGAAAACTATAAATTTCTCCAGTAACAGGTTCTTTATTCGGCAAAAACTGTGATGGCCCGATTGGGAATCGATACGATAATGTCAATTTGATTACTGGAGCGGGGCTGATGTAATTTTTGAAGATGGTAGAGATTTTTCAATGGTTTTCCGGAATAGGGACCGTTCTTTGCGTTGAAGAATTTTATGATGCCTTTAAATTCATGCGTCTCTTTATTATTTATAAGGTTGAGTCATATTATGAAGCCCTTGAATTTGACGTTATTATAATTTCATAGACTTTAAAAATGTTGTTGCCTATCATTATTTGCCCAATCTTTGGGCTTTCCTTTAGTTCCTACAGCTTCAGTAAATCCACAAGATTCTAATTCTAGGCAGTTTTATTTAACCACTGAGCACATCCTCCGTATTTAGCTCATCAAACATTCAGCCGACAGCGTGTTCCACTAAACGTAAACTCAGCAACATAACCCCGGCATCATACCGCGTGGGTAACGCAGTCTGGCTGGGGGTGGCGTCTTTGGGAGGCGTGACCTTGGAGGGCGACGACCGCGCTGACGTCACCAACCCTCCCTCCCCCGCACTTCAGTCACCTCCTGGCTTCCTGTTGCCAACCGGCGTGGCGTGTAGTCGCAAAATATTTCGTTTGTAGGTTACTTGGGGAGATTTGAGTTGGGTGCTGTGTTTTAACCCAGGTCAATTGTTAATGTATGCGTTTTTGTTTGTTGCAGGTATGTTGGTGGTTTTGAAGGGGAGGTCTTGCTGGTTGAATTCAACAAACGTATTTAAAATCCCAAGGCATAAAGCTTACATAAAATCGGTGATGCAGCACCTTAAATTCAGCCTATGAAGTATCCCTAGTGTAGGTAATCAAAGCAATTTTCATGTGATAAGCAACTTAAAAATTCTCATGTTTTTTTGTCACGTCATTCTGACGAATTTTCTTAATAGGGAAAAGGAACGGTAGGTACAATCTCCAATTAGACTGGGCGCTATAAAAAAATTGGAAGAAAAAAAACCCAAGTCAGTTGCTAGACAGTAGACATCCATTCCGACAAGTTTTTCTCTAGATTTTATTTTTTTATCTAACGAGACTTGTCGTTTCAATGGAGAAACGGCTCGTCATGATGGCAGGATATTTTCTTTTGGCTACGTAAAGAATCAAAACAATCTCTACAATATTAACCGTCTGAGGAAACAGGCATTTCAGGAATTAGGTAGCTGAAGAGTATCTTCCTTCGAAATAACGATCATTACCACCGATCCATCTACCAAGTCCGATTACAAGAGCATAATTCCTCCAAAGATTGATCGGCGAAATATAAGCCTCTCTTGCTTGTGTTGGCAAGTGGACCACTCTACCACTAGGGGTGCACAATGCGACCAATGTCTACCTCTGACCCATTTCTGCTAATCCCCTCATCTTCACTCCATTGTTCGCCGGGGTATGACTGAATGCGTACTCTGTTCCGAATTAGATGCTCCACTGATTCATACCTTGACAGAAATAAAACTGTGAGTGAGGGTGAGTTGTATGAAAGCTCTCAGCCAGTTTCAATATTATATCGTTCGTTTTATACATGTATCCGACTAAGAGAAAAGTTAAGCTTAACTTGTAATAAAAGTATTTCTCAGTAATGATCCCTCTTCGCTTTCATGGAAGTATTACTCTGTATAGGAGCTCGCATTAAGGCGGAAGCGTCAGGGTAGAATTTCAAATTTTCTTACATTTTTTCAATTTGCAGGTCAGTATCAGGTTGTATGTTCAGTACTATGTTGATCTAAATATGATTCGCGGCCGTATCAAATATTTATTTATAGAATTATAATCATAAAAATCATCAATACAACTCAAGTTCATATTATCCTATTGAATGACTATTGCGTGAAATCATGATATTTTAGGATTATTCCAACTTATGGAGTTATAATTATTGCTGAGTCTAATGATTATAATTCTGTGTAGCTATATTTGTTACGGTCGCGAATCATATTTCAATTAATAAATAATAATAAAACCTGACACTGATCTGCAAATTGCAAAAAACGTAAGAAATTTTGAATTTTGTGGGCTACCTTAGCGCATTTCCCTTAACTTGTAATAAAAGTATTTCTCAGTACTGATCCCTTTTCGCTTTCATGGAAGTATTACTCTATAAAGGAGCTCGCATTAACATGAATTCATTTCACATCTCTTTGAGGGCGTAGTGCCCACACGCACGTGTTCCTAATACATGTTACACGCTTAATTGAGTATTCTATGAGAACCCAGCGAAGGAAATTATTCTGAGCAAACATTTTCTGATAAAAGTGTTAGGCCCTTTGTGCACGACACGGTTTCATTACGCTGCGGGCCCATCAACCATTGCACGCCGTAGAAAAAGTGTCGGTCAACATCTACAGGAGAGACCCTGAGGACCGTGCCTACACACGGCGAATAAACCGTAGTTTTTCACGGCAAGAAAAACGTGTGTACAAAGGGCCTTAGTGTGCGTACATACTGGGGGACAACCGCAGAACATTTTTGACGCATGTGGAATGCTCGACGACGATTCTTGCAAATGTTGAGCTTCACTGGAAGCTGAACGTTACCCTCACGTATTAAATTGCCAATTGCCAATGTGTATGTATCCTACCTAAAGCTTCATTCAGCCGGTAGTGCCAATATGAAGCCGGAAGCCACACGTTCTCGCTCCGATATTAGTAAACTTTCGCAAGTGTTGTAGTAAAAGAAAATTGCAATATTGGGCTTTTATCGCTTATTGGCAGGGCCACGTTTAATAGTCGACGTTAATGGACGAAAAGCGAAAATATGAAAAACAATTATTTCCTTTCTAACTTTGAGTTAAGAAATATCCTTACACGAGAATATTCGAGAAAGACGAGCCATAAATAATATTTTACATTCTCTAGGTAAGAAACCTCTAGAGAGAATGCAAGAAACTTCAAAACAGGTGTCAATTGTTCAAAAAAGTCAAAAAGAACGCTTAACGAAAATGAATTAACAGCGCGAACGGGAACTGTAGCTGTTATTTTAGTATGTTTTGGTGACTTTATACGGCTTCCACGCGAACAAAGTCGCGGGCAGAAGCTAGTAGGTATACTAACAAACTTGGTTTCCCTCAGACAAAACAACAAACTTTCAGAGTCTCGCATTTGCTACACAATACGTAATTGCTACATCTGTTTTCGTTGTTTTTCCAAACTTTCCTTTAATCATGTTTTTATTTTGCTCTGAACAATTTGGAAGTTGCCTTAACATCGTTATGGCTTCATCTGGAAATAAACAATTACGAAAACCTTTATTGTATAATATATCGTTAATAGAATTTAAAGCTATGCAGAGGGATATAATAAAGATTATACTCCAGAATTCTCTTTCAGCTTGCAAGACTAATTTATGGTCTGAACGAGGTAATAAAATAAATGAATATTTATCAGTATGCAGTTTAGATTGGACATTGTGTGCCACTAAGTTGAGTATTATGACCGAAGATATTTAAATGTAGTAGAATCTTGTTTGGGGAAAAGTTACAGATTTATCGATGCACAAGGGGGTATCTAGAGCCGAGACCACTAGCATCGTGCTAAGAAGATTCGAGGCTAAGCGTAAGCATGCTCAGATTATCGTTGAACATACCATCTTTTGACTTGTATGTACCTACATAGCATTCTTCTTCTAGTGAAAAACTAGAAGTAGCCACATAGACTGGATAGCTCTGTCATTTTCCGGATTTAAACCCTGAAGGTAGTCGTAACTACATACTGTTAATAAACACCAACGGGACCAATACCGCCCTTTTGGCACAAGACCCGTCAAACCACATTTGTCTACTTCAAATATACCCCTACATTACGCCACTCGGTCGCAAAAAAATAACACCTCGTTTGTCAAAGCGTTCTCCTCAGAATAAGTTGTCATTCTACCCCAAAATTTGCATAAGTTGGTATACGCGTGAACGGTGTGACTCAGATTGTTTGGGACTTCAACCCCACACCCTCTTTCCTATGGGTAGTGACTAAACTTTAGAGGAGTAGGGAGACCGTGACTTTGTCCGTGTCGCTGTTAATTATGGGGTATTCATATAATTAACTAACTACGTCATAATCCTGGTAGTGAGTTGATTATGAATTTATGACTATGAGTAACGATAGTCTTACTATATCATACAGTCGTCCAATTATATGTTGTGCACCGCGGTACCATTGAAATTGGCAGTAAAGCATTTTTACTTGTTCTGTGTCAATTTGGGTTCACTATATCCTGTGGGCGGGGTATACACTACAGACAAATAAAAAGACAAGATCTAAAACTGCTTGAGGTCTTCGTTGTACCTCTTTATAACATCTTTACATCTAATTCAATTCTGAAGACACGTGGAATGAAGTCGATTTAACTCCCAAGTTTGACTTCACGTTCGATTGCTGAAGTCCAAGATACACAATTGGACAAAAACATTTCAGATCTTAGGTAATAGGTAATACGGGCTGGTGTCCACAACTCCACATCAAAGCGCGTATTTAGCGTATCAAGATTTCAGATTTTCTCGTTGTTACGACGTCCTATACGACAATTTTTTTATGATTATACCACGTAGTCTTATTTTATCGAGCCATTGTTTCCGTTGGACTTGCAAGAGTAATTGGGGGTAATAATTATACTCTTTTCTTCTTGATTAATGAGGGTATTGCGGTTGGATTACGGACCGAAAGATAATCATCAGTGTGATGAACGGGAATAGTACCTAGTTCCGGGATTTTGGCGATGAGTGTTTATTTTTGGACAATGCTTGAACGGTTATGGAGCCAGAAGTCACGACTAGAACTAATAAGACATTACACTATACTGTTAAGGACATACACATTTGCCTTTGATTCTTGAAGACCAAGAAGATTGGATTTAAAAATTGCAAACAAAATCAATAAGAACACCATCATGATGAATCTGCAAAACTTGAAGGTTATCCTTACTTTATTACAGAGCAGATGAGGAAAATACACGTCTCCTGCCCTTATTCCCCTAGCAACATGAGGATTAATGTCAACACGACTTGTACGGCCTTCCTTGGATACCGCAGCTACTTGTTAGGTATATATTAGGAAATATAGAAGATAAACAACAATTTCTGATGGAAAAGTTCATGTTAGACAGTGGTTTGCCAATAACGCGATTGGTCATTGGGGTTAATATTTCGATACGTGCAGAAGCTAAACAAAAACTGCTTAGCTACCTCTCCAGTTCACAATGAAACGCTTTCTTTTTGTGTTGTGACCCGAATCATTTCCTAGAAACTACAATACATCGACATATTGACGGACATGTTAACAGCTCTGACAGTTCGTTTGACCCAGACTGCCGCCCAAAACTCCCCATCTATTTTCGCCAGACATTTGCCTGCACGACGAAAAAAATATTCTATAACCCAACATAATAATATTGTATTCGGCACGTCTCATTTCCTTACTTCGAACACTGTTTTGTAATTCAGCCGGTTTATACTGAAAGGGCACGGGGTGAAGGACGCCTGTTATGCTGGGAAATTGGCGATCGATACTTTGTCTGTTGCCTGTCCATGCAAACGTCTACGTTATGCTGTCGAGCATAAAGTTTATTTTTCGCCTGTTGTGTAATATGTTGACCTGTTGGTTGCGAACGTGTTCTGACTGCGAACTCCTTCAATTTTGAGCGGCTGTGCTTATTATAAACGTTTGGCAACTTGTTGGCGATGACAGGGGATGCTGGTGGCATGCGGTGTTCGGATAAGTTTGGCCCTAGTTTATGTCACATCTGATGGTTGGCGGAATATAAGTTGTTCCAACTATACGTCGATAGTGTCAGAAGCAGCTGCCGTTTTAAGTCAGTCAAGGGAATTAGGTTAAGCAGTTTCGTGCTGTAGCGGCCGGATTGTTGTGTTATAACGTAGTGTTACTAGTTACTGCTGCATTGCGTTTGAATTTTATATGGTGTAGTTTGTGTTAGACATGCTGTTTTATTTGTTTTTGTTCCATGAACTAAAGCGTAGATATTACGAAGCATGTAAGAAGCTCTTCCTGTCAAGTCTGCAATATTGTCTTTTGCTCGTACAAAATTCGCTGAGCTCCGCTCCGCTCCTGCTATACGTCATATTGTACATGTATAACTTTCTGATATTTCAAGACATGTAGGTGGTTCTAAATATGTTTATAGATTTTCGGCTTCATAATATCTAGATTTGATATTGTTTGTTGATGTAGAAGTGGGTAGTGATTATGACGTTCTGTCTGTGGTTATAAAAAGGGGAATTTTGACGTGGGTTCAGATGGATTTTAATACCGTTACCGTTATAGCTTCAATTAGAAAAAAATCCTGCTGACGGTGATGTGAAAATGCCTTTTGAAGAATGCCATTGGATAATGGACACAGGATATATAATTATTTTGGTTCACTTCGTTAACTTCTCTTTGGTTTCACTACCACCTCCTGCCAAAACTCTAAAACCTCGTAAAACAGCATAAGCCCTTAAAATAACCATAGCGTGTCTAATTACGGCTGCGGCAATTTAGTCGTAGCGATAATCGCACATGTGCGTGGGTTCTTACGGACTTGTAAACAAGCGTGTGACTATTGATTTCTTGCGAGCTGCCGGCGCTGCGACAAACACATTACCGGCTTTTGTTTGTTTGTTATTTCTGTTTTGTCGGGTAAGCTTTTTTTCCATTTTAGGACGAGGTTATTTAAAAGTTGATTGGGTGGTAGGTTCTTTATATATTTTTGTAATTTCTTTCGTTTGATTCATTTGTTTTTATGATTGTTAATTAAGGTTTTGGTCACGCGTGCGTGTTTCTAAATTGTCGACTTATTTTGAACTTGTGTGGGCTCTAATCCAGAGCTGATCACGCAGTATGGTCGCGAATCGAAACTTATACCGTAGTAGATGATTCATAATGTTAATCTTGGCTGCCATAAAGGCCTCTCCCTGGTAGGGTCAAAACAATTTTAATTGATTCTCATACACACTTCACAGTAATTGAATTGTGTAAAATTGACCCTTTTGTTACAAAATCCGGAACTAATTGTACACTTGCTTGCAATGATTTTTATGTCCCCTCAATGTTGGCGAACTGGTGTTTTAAAGGGAGGTCTATGTTTATCTGATGCCGAACGGCTTTTAGGGTCAAGACAAGCCAAATCGATGCACCTCCCTCCCTCCAAATGTTTGTCTAGTAACCCTTGTAGTTGGCTATGTGTTCCTTTTTGAGACATTAAGTACCTTCAGCATTTATTTTGTGCTTTACTTTTTATCTCATTTGCTATTTTACTACTCCAACTTTAGAAATAGTATTATTAAAATAAAGTCCCTATCTCCAACTCTATTTAAGTATACAAAACATAATTCATTGAATGAAATAATATGAGCGAATTGTACTCGCACTTGGTTACGACGGCGCCAATGTTATTGTACTGATAAGGAGTTGACAACGGTATCAGTAACGCTTTGTATCTGTGTGATAAGTATTTGTATGGGTATGTTGTGTTCATACGCTCCCTTTTGGCTTCTTAGCTCTGATTATGTCATCAATTTTGGGTGTATTTTGCACCTGGATTCATAAAGGTATGATAGACTTTTCTGAGCATATGTGAATTGTTTTGTTTTTATGTACCTATTTTACTTTCTAATCTTACACACGGGGTCTACATAGTCGGCCCATCTCTACTTATTTCTAAAGAAATCTCTACCAGCATACCTGCGATAGGACAGAGGATACAATACAAAGCATCGTCATTAGTAGTCCACAAAAATTGTGGTGGAAATTAATTGTTTGCTCAGTGTGCAGGTGCAGGTTTGGGAGTCTTTCAAAGGCAAAAGCATATTCGTTTGAAAACGTAGTTGTATACACTTTGCCTCTTGGTTCGGCCAAATAGTTGCCATAGTACCTACCTATTCGCATTTTCGAAGTCTTTGTAAAAGGCAAGGTATTTCTTGACTTCATATCGCAGTTTCTGCACAGCCTAGACATCGAGGACTTTCGAGGCCAATAAAGCACACAGTATTATGCTATTCTTTTCTTAGTCAGCAGAAAACACGTCCTACGTGAAAAAATAAGTCGACAGCGAACGGAAACTACTGAAAGCTAAGTGCTTCCCTTCTAAGCGCCTGTTATAATAAGCGCCATCCTTATTCATCTCCCCCTACAAACTGATTGAGTACCTACACCTCCCCTTTACACCTTTTTAGCTAGTGTTTACATTATCGTAACGCCAAAAACGTACACACTGTTGTCATTGGCTGATAACAGTTTGTATATTATCAGTCTGATAAGCGCCGCAAATTCATATGTCGATACTTTTATTGTTTGTTCATATGTTTATTTTTGGGGGAATCCTATCTGCCGCTGTGATTGGACGGATTTGTTTTCTATCCGGTTTAATACTCGTATAAGAACATGCTTACAAAAATTTGGTAGCTGACTAAAGTACATGTGTTGAAGACTTGATATACGAATTGACTTGAATAGCCACGGATTTTTAGACATTAGTCGAACTGTGACCTAGTTCGGTCGGCTCTGTAACAATAATGACCGTTTTCCATTCAATTTTCACAGAAACATTAAAAACACATCGTTTCTATCTATTCAAAGAATGTGTTATTCCAATAATTTTCATTCCAATCCAAATGAAATAGCGATCAGGCGTTTCCCCGAAGCGGCGAGCATGCACCCTGCACGTTGCGCGCTGCCCGGGGGTTGCCATAAAATCGATACGTAGTGTTTATCTACGGAACGACGTTACGGCGCCTGTAAATACAGAAATGGGGCGCTGCACTTTGTTGGCAGTAAACAAGAGAGCCTGCTACTTGAAATGTGCTTATTTTTTTTTTTTTACTTGTTTTTCATTACGTTTTGAATGCCTGAAAATATTTGTATTAATTTTGGTTTATACGAGTATCTCAATTTGAGACCCAAAACTAGGTGGGTAGGTTTTTGTTTGCTTTCTGCCTGAAAAGCACGTGGTATCTACATGCCTATGTGTCCCCCCCGACCCTTGCTCGATAACGATGCGCCAGCCCGCGTTGCTGCTGAGCCTGTAGCTTTAAATACCCCGACTAATAATAATGATCTATCGTTGATCCAGCCTGTCCCTCTTGCTGTCCTTCCCCTAGCGAACGCCCTAAGCCGAGGTTCGTACTCCACAGGGGGTGCCCTTAGCGAGCGTGCGCCTAATTTTAATTTAGCTTAGTTTATGCCCCTGGCTGGAGGCTTTGAGTTCTTTTAAGAGCTTAAGGCAGCCACAGGAAAGTCCGATTTAGCAGCGAAGACCTTAGTGGTCACCTGCGAGATGCCCTAGCCAAAAAAAAAAAAAAGACATGCCTATGTGTTAAAAAAAATCTTTTCAACCTATGCTATCCCCATTGCTGTGGGCAAAGGTCTGCCCCATGCACGGGAGTGTATGGGGCAGACCTTTGCCTCTACGTGTTGCCTTTTTTTTGCTTAATTGTCATGGACACTTCCAAGTGATCACGCCAGGTTCTCCTAAGCCTGCCATGATAACGACGCCTGTCTTCAGGCACCCACTGAGCAAATGGCTGCTCCACTTGAGCTTGGGAGACTTTGAGTGGTCTCACATTCTGGAACTTATACAGAGTTCATCATCATCGTCTGCCTGCCTAGTCTTTACCCAACTATGTTGGGGTTGGCTTTCAGTCTAACCGGATACAGCTGAATACCAGTACTTAACATAGCATAGAGTGTCTGCCTATCTGACGTCCTCTACAACCCAGTTACTTGGTAAGATTACTTATCAGACTAGACATGTAGAGAGTGATACAACCAAAAATCCCGTGGTTACAATTTGTCAGGAATAAACCCAGTTTTTATAAATGTTTGCTAAAAGCATGACAAAAACAGTGTTTATCAGTAACGTGTTATTATACAACGCTAGTTGCATATTCCAATGAGGTAAATATCTTGTTTTGATGCAAACCTGTCTCTATTTATGCAATGACGTCACTTCTTGTAAACATTGGCTACATTGGCTTACATACAAGCGCCTATGTTGGACAGTTTATCCTCTATGGTTTATCCTCTGTGGTTGTAGTTGTTTTGAAATAATAAGGAAGCCTTCAATGGATAGTTTGATTCATAGTGTTAAGAAAAACGCTCTTTTCTTGCTAATACTTTTAATGCACACAACTGTACTACTTCACAATCAAACGAAGACTGACTATCCATTACATTTTACCATTTAAAACGACTTTCGACCCCACCCAGAAATAACGATAATATCATAACCGTTATTTCTAAGTGTTGTCAAAGTAAAATAATACATTCAGTTGCCATAATGGAAATACATTTAAAAGTTTCTTACAATATTAATCATTTGTGCTTTGACAGTGTTGCCACAGTGGATATTATAAATCGATATTAAAATCATACATAGTTTTTTCAAATTAAATTAAAGAAATCACGACACTCGGCCATCCGACGGCGTGCTAACTCCGAAGCACGCAATAATCACGACACTGAGGCAATACATCAAATAACAAATATAAGTAACTATACAAAAAATATAGAATCAAGATAATTATGTACAGAATACCTGCCCTGAGAATGTTACCAATTAATATTCCGTCAATAAATTTTCAAAACATAGCTTTTGATAATGTAATTAAAACCTTAATAATGACATTAGTACTTTGACATTATGAATTCTTGGACATTGTAATTTTTATTTTGACATTATTTTGACATTATGATTTATTCTTTGTTCCTTCCAATTCTACACCAGCAATGGTAGTATATGTGAAACAGTATTTTAATGTAAGACCTTAATGTACCATGTACTCAGAAATAAATAAATACAATATAATATACTATACAATAGACATTTGTGACAGGCAGTACCTATGCCTAACCTATCTATACCTGATAAAAGAGAAACGAGTATGCACTTCACATCACATCACATCACTTCACTTCACTTGTATAAATCCTCTTGAACGAATCCTCCCGGCCACGAGGCGGCCAATCTCACCAGAGACCAGCCACGGGGCGGCCAATCTCAACAGTGACCAGCCAAGCAAGCAGGAGGCATAGTGCATAAGTGTGTGTGCGTAAACAGATGCACTCTGCTCTCCTGCTCTCCTACAGTCCGACGGGACAGCAACCCAACACGACCGGGTAGAGATCAGGCGCAGGACCACCAGCTTCACGTGCTTTGCGAGGCACGGGGTGTCCAGCGTCCAATCGCCAGGCTGCTACTATGTAATTCCTAGTGGAAAAATCAAAGAACACCCTGCCCAACCTGGGAATCGAACCCAGGACCCCACGCTCAGCAACCGCACTCGCGACACGAAACCGACGGGGTTGAAACTAATTTTAACAACCATTTTATATTATAAATAAATTAACGATTTATTAAAAGTCTGACAAATCAATAATGAACCAGAGGATTTTTGAATTCCTAACGATTTGATGTTGATCCACGGTGTCAAGAAATGAAATGAATGAAACACCTATTTATTTAATTTAAGTCTGGCATATTACTTTATTCCATCTTTGTTGAAATAAATAATCTTTTATACGTCTTTGGTTTTTGTATATTTAACCGAATTGCAAAATGATTCAAATATAATTAGCATTAAACAAGATTTAATTACAGGCTTTAATTCTTATATTTCGTCAATATTTGAAGGAATGGGTACTAAATCTTCTACCTACAGATTAGGCTCATTATTCTGGAAATTGTTTTCAGACGACCCTTTAAACCTAATGTCGAATAAACAATTCTGATGCACTTTATTATTTATTTATTGTCGCGATAATGGCGTTGATGATGATGACCCATCGCACTTTAACCAGTTGCTGGTTCAAGATGCGAACGAACGCAAACTCAAACTTTTGAGTAGACAAGGTCGTCAGAATCGTCTGGTTGAACCTATAGGCTTGGCAATTTCCTCCAGGACAAGTAAGCGATTAAGCGTTTAGTAAATTTTTAACTTCCCTAGCACAAAGTCTTTAAGCTGTTTCGAAGGGAAAACTATACCATGATCTGAAATTAAAATGATTCTAGTCGGTGCTTGTAAATTTTCGACACTTTTGAGTTGGTCTACCAATGAGATATTTTGTAAATGCATCAATAAATCAGTTTTACGTAAAATTTATTAGATAGTATTTATTGGTGACAAGGTAAATAGCCGGATATGCCATAAAGACACTCCAGTTCCCACCAATAAAATTATTTAAGAGAAATGTATACTGCATGTCTGTTATAATATCTATCCATTTACCAAATTCCGACAGTATTAATGTATTTGCACGCCATATCATGGCAGGATAAAATTACTGTAACATCTATTGTACCATATTCTAGCAAATAAATCTTTTTGACTCGATTTGATTTGACTATGGATAAATTATTATAATTGGAAAAGTAAATGGTCTAAGTATATGGCATGGACACATGATGCAATAAATAGCCCATTACGCGTTGTTGGCGCATTATCTTTGAAATATGCACCATCTCTACAAGATGTCACATAATTATTAGATATATTCATATTTTTACATAACGTCCTTTAGGAAACCAATATTGATTTTGAATTCGTTTAAAGGTTTGTCATAGATATAAGTTTATATTTCTTTTATATTTCTATGATTTGTGTAAAATAAAAGGTATTAGGTTATTTTTTATTAAAATAACCTAATATAATAATATTAGATTTAGTTCGGAAGATTGATGATAAGACTAAGACTATTTTGCTGTGCCCGACAGGGTCCATAATGATCACATATAATTTTAACTTACCACCTAAGTACACATTGTGGAATGCAATTAAAGTATTGAGTATTAATTATTTTATAAAAGCCTTGATGTAAACGATATTCTTGATTTGGATTAATTCGTGTACTTCAAGTCGAGATAATATTGCCCGAGTAATGCTCCTATGGTAGACTCTACCTCAACATAATTATAGACGTAAAGTTCCAATTGATATTAAATATATATCGGTCACTTTATTTGAAGGGTATAGAAAATTCATTATCCTTCATAACAGTAGTTCAATAAAATTCTGTCCCATTAATCACTGATTCAGTTTCAATATCAACTCTGAAATTTCGGTTTGGTAATAGAACTTCCAGAACCGTTTATGTTTGGCAGATCTTAATACAAAACAATGGCGAAATCTTATTTGAAACATCTGAAAAGTGACACTTATTCGAAAGAATTGACTATCTAGGTCTCTGTGTGTTCTTCCTTACCTAAGAATATTGCAAAAACTAGGAAAAATGTCAAAAATGTAATAATAATTTTGAAATAGGATTAGAGTCCTAAAAAAATATGTAGCTTGGTTGGACATTGTCAACCATTGACAGTTTACAACTCTTGACCAGATGCTTGTGTTACTAAATATTAATCTCTGCTTTCTCTAATAAAAATATTGCACAAACTAGTTCAGAAAATGACGCAGAGCTAAATAGGACATTTTTCATTTAAAGACGCAGTGATCTAATTTCAAATAATACAATGTGTGTAACAAGCTGCCATTGTTCTTTCTTCGAGACAGTTCTTTTGCTTTCTAGCATTCCATAATTTATACAATCTACTGCCTTTCGGCCATCATTTTCACACCTACATGACTTACTAACAGCACACATGGCTGCATATAATAACATAAGTGCCTTCGTTAAACTTTGAACTACAGCTCACCTACATGGCTGCATAAGATTAAATAAGCAGGTGCTTATTGTAACTGAGTTTAACGTAGGTACGTTGAACTCTGAACTATAGCTCACCTATATGGTTGCACAAAATTACACAAGCGCCTACGTTAAACTCTGAACTACAGCTCACCTACATGGCTGCTTAAGATAACAAGGCTTTGCACTTCAGCTCACCTACATGGCTGCAATAAACTATACGCGTACATCTCCATAAAGCTCACCTACATGGCTAAACTAGAGTGCAAGCCGTAAAGAACTATAAGTTATACTCATACATCTTTATTTTTAAACTCTGAACTACAGCTCGCCTACATGACTAATAAACTATACGCATACATCTCTAAAGCTCACCTATATGACTGAACTAGAGTGTAAGCCGTAAGGAACTAGAAGTTATACTCGTACATCTTTATTTTTAAACTGAAGTACAGCTCGCCTACATGGCTGTAATAATCTGTACGCATACATCTCCATAAAGCTCACCTACATGGCTAAACTAGAGTGTAAGCCGTAAAGAACTATAAGTTATACTCGTACATCTTTATTTTTAAACTCTGAACTACAGCTCGCCTACATGACTGTAATAAACTATACGCATACATCTCTAAAGCTCACCTATATGGCTTGAACTAGAGTGTAAGCCGTAAGGAACTAGAAGTTATACTCGTACATCTTTATTTTTAAACTGAAGTACAGCTCGCCTACATGGCTGTAATAATGAGTGCAAGCCGTAAAGAACTATAAGTTATACTCGTACATCTTTATTTTTAAATTCTGAACTACAGCTCGCCTACATGACTGTAATAAACTATACGCATACATCTCTAAAGCTCACCTATATGGCTGAACTAGAGTGTAAGCCGTAAGGAACTAGAAGTTATACTCGTTCATCTTTATTTTTAAACTGAAGTACAGCTCGCCTACATGGCTGTAATAATCTGTACGCATACATCTCCATAAAGCTCACCTACATGGCTAAACTAGAGTGTAAGCCGTAAAGAACTATAAGTTATACTCGTACATCTTATTTTTAAACTCTGAACTACAGCTCGCCTACATGACTGTAATAAACTATACGCATACATCTCTAAAGCTCACCTACATGGCTGAACTAGAGTGTAAGCCGTAAGGAACTAGAAGTTATACTCGTACATCTTTATTTTTAAACTGAAGTACAGCTCGCCTACATGGCTGTAATAATCTGTACGCATACATCTCCATAAAGCTCACCTACATGGCTAAACTAGAGTGTAAGCCGTAAAGAACTCTTAAACTTTACAGGGTCTATCTACACTATACTCGTACATCATAGGTCGCCCACATGGCTAAACCACAGTGCACGCCGTATAGGGATCTACACTATACTCGAACATTTTTGAACAGCTCACCTACATGGCTGAACCCGAGTGCACCCCGCAAGGAGTCTACACCATACTCGTACATCTCTGAACAGCTCACCTACATGGCTGAACCCGAGTGCACGCCGCATGGGTCTACGCTATACTCGTACATCTCTGAACAGCTCACCTACATGGCTGAACCCGAGTGCACGCCGCATAACAGTCTACACTATACTCGTACATCTCTGAACAGATCACCTACATGTCTGAACCCGAGTGCACGCCGCATAGGAGTCTACACCATACTCGTACATCTCTGAACAGCTCACCTACATGGCTGAACCCGAGTGCACGCCGCATGGGTCTACTATACTCGTACATCTCTGAACAGCTCACCTACATGGCTGAACCCGAGTGCACGCCGCATAGGAATCTACACCATACTCGTACATCTCTGAACAGCTCACCTACATGGCTGAACCCGAGTGCACGCCGCATGGGTCTACTATACTCGTACATCTCTGAACAGCTCACCTACATGGCTGAACCCGAGTGCACGCCGCATAGGAATCTACACCATACTCGTACATCTCTGAACAGCTCACCTACATGGCTGAACCCGAGTGCACGCCGCATGGGTCTACTATACTCGTACATCTCTGAACAGCTCACCTACATGGCTGAACCCGAGTGCACGCCGCATAGGAATCTACACCATACTCGTACATCTCTGAACAGCTCACCTACATGGCTGAACCCGAGTGCACGCCGCATGGGACTACACTATACTCGTACATCTCTGAACAGCTCACCTACATGGCTGAACCCGAGTGCACGCCGCATAGGAGTCTATCTACACTATACTCGTACATCTCTGAACAGCTCACCTACATGGCTGAACCCGAGTGCACGCCGCATAGGAGACTACAGTATATTACATTTTATAATACAATATCTCATGCAGTCATTAGTCATAACCGCAATCAACAAAATCTAAGCTGCTGCTTAAACAAACCAGCAAACAAAACATAACCAAACTACCATACCACCGTACCATCAACAAACTATAAAGCTGCTCAGAAAATTCAGTGAACGGAGCAGACAGAGTTAAAATACTATTCAAAGTGAAATCCTGTGGCGAAATTCCCAACATTCACTCGTACAATTTTTAATTTATTTATTTTCCAAGCTGTCCAATGCAATGATAGATCTATCGAGGAGTTGCCTCGACCAAGAGTACCACGTGCACTGGTCCAACTATTTTACTTATTGTTTATAATTAGTCCAACGCAACGATAACCCTATCGAGGAGTTGCCTCGACCAAAGGTAGCACGTGCATCGGCCCAACCATTTACTCATTATATTATTTTAAATTAGTCCAACGCAACGATAACCTTATCGAGGAGTTGCCTCGACCAAAGGTAGCACGTGCATCGGCCCAATTACTTTTAACTATGATTTAAATATTAACCATCAGGGAAATACGCCACAATGATTGCTACCGAATCATGAGACTACATAATAACCATACTTAATGCTCACTGAACATAACTGGGATAAAAATAACGAATAATGTATATAGAATTCATAAAACTACTTACGATTTCACCAACAGCTAGCTCGTGGTTCTTGTCACTTCTGACTTGTTAAGAAAAACGCTCTTTTCTTGCTAATACTTTTAATGCACACAACTGTACTACTTCACAATCAAACGAAGACTGACTATCCATTACATTTTACCATTTAAAACGACTTTCGACCCCACCCAGAAATAACGATAATATCATAACCGTTATTTCTAAGTGTTGTCAAAGTAAAATAATACATTCAGTTGCCATAATGGAAATACATTTAAAAGTTTCTTACAATATTAATCATTTGTGCTTTGACAGTGTTGCCACAGTGGATATTATAAATCGATATTAAAATCATACATAGTTTTTTCAAATTAAATTAAAGAAATCACGACAATAGACAATTAAATACAACGACCATTTATTCAGTGTTGCAATGTAAAGAACTGCATGCTTACAAAAACAACTAAGCTGACAAATAAATTATTATCAAATTAAAATACCAGACATCAATTTGTACTCTGCCCTCTCAGAAGTGACTATAATATTTATAAAAAAAACAATGACCTTTACCGAATCAAATGATCATTAAAACCTATCAAAACATCAATGAACGGATGCTATGTAAACAGTCAATTTTCCTTGTTACGTTCACACAATGTGCGATGCTAGTGGACTTTTCATCGTTTGAAAGAAAATTGGAATGATGAAAAGTCTTTGATGTTTGTTTTGAATATAAAGCGCAGTGTATGTTGAAAGCTACGTCATAGATAAACAAAATGCGTAAAAAGTTTTAAGCGTGTATAGTAGCGCCCTCTTTTGACTTAAAAGAAAAGTTGAAGAAAATTCATAACAGATGGCAGTGTTTTAAACACTGTTATGTTTGTTTACAAAGGTATATTTTCGAACTCTCTAACAAAATTATATTGATTGCGTGGTTTCCATAAATAATAAGTAATAATAACAAACTGTATAAGTGTATAATTATGCTTTTGGATAAAGGCTAAAACCGTACCTGCCTACCTTGTCAGGAATAATAGACCAGAAATACGCGAAAAGTTTTGGAACCAAAACAAAAAACATACAAAATCCACGTTCGTTATTCCGTACAAATGAATTCAATAACGTTTTCCACGTAACGTCGGCGTCGGATGCATACCGTACTGCCGTGACGTAACGAAGTAGTAGTTGTATTTGTTTTGTTTAGCGCTCAACTTTACCGCGGGGTCACGGATTGTTATGCTTTGAATACATTTAGATTTAGTTGTTCACGTTGTTTGTGTAGAGTACAGAATAAATGTATGAATAATTTAGAAATTAAAGTTTATTTGGAATTTGTATTTGTGGTAGGAGTTTATAAACCACTGTTCTTGATTGGGTATTCTATGTGATTGTGGACAGAACATTCATTGAAACCCCTAATCCATTGTTAATCAGGAAGAAGGCGATCGTGCATGCCAGTCTTGCCACTGCTGAATTTTCTTAGTGCAAAGAATCTAAAGACATTCTACAGTTAGCACAAGTAGGTACTAGAGGTACTGCTACACTTCTAGGAAAATCGACGTCAAACGCTATAAAATAAACCATCAATTTCGCTCGAACCATTTCTCTTTATCAGTTCAATCTCTGCTGAGATTGTAAACTGTCTATCTCGGGAAGTCCAAGTTAAATGGGAGCCGTCCAACCTTGCTTGAAATACCGACGAACACGTTTGAACTTTTAATAAAAGATAGAGGTGTACCTAGGTACGAGTTCTAGGAAATTAATCCAGCATAGAACGTAGGTTTTGAATTAAATTAATATGAAATAGCGCCGAGGAATTGTGATGTAGACCGCTGTTATATTCAGAAACGTTGCTGGAATTGGAGCTGTGGGGAATTTGAAATTAGGGACCTATGTGAATGTTATTTGTCTTCGTGCAATGTAGATTGGACATAACTTCACATAACAGTCCGTAGGTAAATCAGTTTACAGAGAGCTCGTGGCTAAGTAATAACAGCCGCACGGGTCGATCCATCAGGTTGAGCTAAGCTACGCTTGCCGGGGTTAGTCCTTGAATGGGTGACCACCTTCACATGCCGAGACTCCTCCATGCCTTTGGAAGCACGTTAAGCCGTTGGTCTCGGCCGTCATTCGTGGATCTTTGACAGTCGTTAAGGGTCATTAGAAGCCCAAAAGTCTGACAACTAGTCTTACCAAGGGATATCGTATTATCCAGTTACTGGGTTTTGGAGCTTAGATAGGCAGTCGCTTCATGTAAAATACTGGTATTCAGCTGCATCCGGTTAGACTGGAAGCCGACCCCAAACTAGTTGAGAAAAGGCTTGGCATGTTGATATTGAGGTAAACAAGTTTGTAGTAAAATTCTATGAAAACAATTTTGGTTTTTTAAGGATTTTGAATCTGAGGATTACGCCCCAGTATATACGTAGCAGGTTTACCATGCAAGCCGGATAAAGACTAGAACGACCTAAACAACAACATTAAAGAGTAAGTTCAAGTGTATATTGATGAACCACCTGATTCTACTCAAGTGAATATTGCAGTGTATACACCTGCGGGCTAATTGCGTATAACACACATTAAATGACAAATTGATCGCAATGCGTTTCATTTTGTCAGTACACCCACGTTCATTGCGTTATTTAAATTGTTGAGCATATGAAATTTTCGAACCTATGAAGCAATGGATTAGCAATATCTCAATACTCAATACTCAATACTCAATTATTTATTGCATTCCATATGTATTACATAGATGGTATAACAAAGTAAAAGACCAATATGGACCCTGTCGGGCACAGCAAGATTAGGAGAGAGGAAGAGGGCTAAGTAACAATTCAAGCAATTCAATGTCAATATAAATTTGAGCTGTTTAATTGGGTGTATAACTAGGTATATATAAAAATATTGGGTTTGTGTATAAAAGTATAGTAAGTATATTAGTTATTTTTATTTTATGTATTGTTAAGAATATTGCAGGTAATTATTATGAAATTATTTGAAGTATTTTTATTATTTTTGTTGTGTTTTTTCTTCTCAGCTCTTTAGCTGGTTATTGCAACATTTACGGACCGAAGCCAAGTAAATGCAGCGTGTGGTGTGTTATGTTGAGGATGTGTTATGATGAGGACCTATTTCGTTTTCATCTATTTGCATGAACTTTCTGACGATTCGACATGTATTTAAAATTGCAGCTTTTTGTAGGGTTATATAGAGGGTTTCCTTTAGGTTTAGTAATTTAAGGCTATGGAGAAGGTGATTCGGGATGACGCCTGTTGTGGAGAGGACTATAGGGACCACGTAGACTTTTTGTTGGCGCCATATTCTAGTTACTTCATCTTTGAGTTCTGCGTATTTACTAATTTTTTCAGATATTGTCTTCTGAATATTATGTGTGTTGGGAACGGCAATATCTATTAGGTAAGTAATTTTATTTATTTTATCCTGTAGGGTTATATCCGGTCTATTGTAGTGAATGGTCCTGTCGGTGAGAATGGCTCGATCGTAGTAAAGTTTATGTGTGTCGTTTTCTAGAATCGTTTGTGGTGTGTAGTACGGAGTGTTTGTGTCTTGTATGAGTGTGTATTTGACTGCTAATTTTTGATGAATTACATTTGCCACCTGATTGTGCCTGTGTGTGTAGTCTGTCTGCGTGAGAGTTGTGCAAGCTCCTGTTATGTGCTGAATTGTTTCTGGTTGGATATGACATTTGCGACATTTATCATTTGTTACTGAAGGATCTTTGATAATAAATTTTCTATAGTTTTTAGTGTTAATAATCTGATCCTGTATTGCAATTATAAAACCTTCAGTTTCTGGGAATAAACTGCCTATTTTGAGAAACTTATTTGATGCTACTTTGTTTACATGAGATTGTTCTAGGTCATGAGGATGACGACCATGAAGTACCTTTTTCTTCCAGTCCTCAATTTTCTGTTTCTGCGGGTCATCGCTAGTAATTTGTGGAGTATCTGGTTGTTCACTTAAGTTAAGTGGTGTGTAGTTGAAATCATTTTGAACTATGGCTTTATGGATGTTACTGGTGCGGGATTTTGAGTGAAAGAATGTTTTTAGTCGACAGACTTGTTTCCGCCAAAGGTGCTGGATGTCTATTAGGCCTCTCCCTCCGTTTTGTCTTTTGATAGTAAGTCTTTCTATTGCAGATTTAGGGTGTAAGTTGTTATGTTTTGTGAGAGTGGTACGTGTGGTTCGTTCTAATTATTATTATGTTATTATTATTTATGTCCATTTTATAATGTTTCGTGTATAAGAAAGAATAATTTTATTTTGCAATCGATTTGTCATCTAAAAACTCCTTTACTGAGTAGTATGACTTTGATTCTAGGAATTGTTTCAATTTATTAACAAATATATTTGTTTTGCTTACTTCTCTTATTTCATTTGGCAATTTATTATAAATTTTTATAGACATAACTAAAGGGCTGGTTGAGTGCATTTTGAGTCGGGATTGAGGTATGTTTATTTTGTTTTTGTTGTGTCGAAAGGTGTATCTTGTTTGTGTTTCTTCGCAAGTAGTGTAAAAATCTGGGTGATTTCGGACAAATTTACATAATTCAAACATGTATAAACAGGGAAGTGTGAGTATTTTGTGTTTTAGGAAATGTGGTTTGCAGCTATCTGTTTGTTCTATGTTGGTTATTATTCGAATTAACTTCTTTTGTAAAATAAATATGGTTTGTGAATCTGTACTGTTACCCCACAGCATGACCCCATAGCTGAGCCATGCTTGGGCATATGCATAGTAAGTGACAAGTGCAGTTTGCAGGTTAGTTGTTTTTTTAATTTCACGTAGGGCATATGAAAATTTTGAAAGTTTAGCTCTTATTTTCTGTATATGGGATTTCCAATTTATGTGGGTATCTATAGACAAACCAAGAAGAGTAAATTCATTTACTTGTTCAAGTCTTGTATTATTAAAAATGAAATTTAGTTTTAATGGGGATTTTTGATGGGGATGAAAAGTGATTAATTTTGTTTTGGTAAAGTTAATTTCTAGATTATGGTTTTCCATCCAGTTTACAGCTGTAGAAAGAAGTGAGTTTAATTTGGCGTTTATATTGTCATCGTTCCTCATAATCACTCATCGTTCCTTATAAACCTCTCGGGTTGTGATTGAAAGTGTGTTACGCAATTAGGGTGCTGCGTACCTGATGCGATCGTGTTCCTACATGCTTTTTTAAAGCAACTTAAAAAAGCATGTAGAACCAGACCACTAAAATAACAATAAAACCTTACCATTTCAGAAATACCATAATCTATCCAAAAGAATGAGCCGTATAGCTTATTCTGGTATTTTTATTGTCCCCACGGAACAACTGTTCAACATAAAAAGTTATTTTATCATCCACATCGGTTTTATGACCTAGTTAGTGTTCCTACGTGAGGTCCTATAAACTTGCTCAGGAGTTCGCAACACGAGTGCGTCGGCCATGATGTTTTTGGGCAGAATCGTGGCTTTAATCTATATCTATACTAATATTATATATATTTTCGTTTTTTTTTGTTTGAACGCGCTAATCTCTAACTGCCAGTTACAGAGATGTTGATAGCCCAATTCTTAAGGAACGAAGGCAGGCAAAGGTGGCTATTTAACATCACGATTAGAGCCTTAGGAGGCTTGTAGCTAAGTAATATCAGCGGCACGTGTCGATCGATTAGCTTTTAAGCTACGCTTTCCGCGTTTGGTCCGTCCCACCGGGACCCATCCGGTCTACATACCAAGACTCCTCCGTGCCTCAAAAAGCACTTAAAGCCGTTAGTCCCGGCTGTCATTCGTGGATCTTTGAGTCGTCCGGGGCGTCACAAGCCCCGAAAGTCAGATGATGAGTCTTACCAAGGGTATCATATTACCCAGTAACTGGGTTATGGACGTCTGATAGGCAATCGCTCCATGTAAAATACTAGTATTTAGCTGCATGCGGTCAGACTGGTAGCCGACCCCAACATAGTTGGGAAAAGGCTAAGCAGATGAAGAGGAGCCTTAGGAGCCAAGCAAATATAAAAGTCAGAAAGAACGCTAAGCGAAAACGAAGTAATAGCGCTGGCTCCAGGGGCCGAAATTTCAGGCGAACGACATCGCGTGCAGAAGCAAGTTAAAAGTATAAAAGATCTTAAAAGTATATTATTTTTATCTTTCGAAGTGACGCGCGCGTTACTTGTGGGCACCAAGTGTACAATACGCTGTGAACGTGTGTGTACGCGCAGTTGCTTTTCGGTACCGTCCGAGATAATGACGTAGTCGGAAGTTACCGGCTTACCAACATCGACAATTATCAGTGGTATACGTGTTACGGCCACCATCTTCCGGCTCATCCGATTGCCGTCGAGCTCCGTGCCGGATACATATTTGGCCACGTCGAGCTATCTACGGGTCAGGCACGACGAAATGTCGACCGTCACCATCCCTGGTCTGCAGCGTGGCACATCCGCTGGAGTCAGATTGCTGATCCAGGACAGTACTGCGCTACTCCCAAGGGAATTAAGGGAATCTTGTGACCATAAACTTACTTACCCAATTTATCGTATTTTTGTGAAATATACATTTTTATGTTAACAAGGTTATGTCGTCTCATTTATACCCCCACACGTAATCCCTTTCCGTCATGTGTTGTGTGCTGACGCTACTCGTCTTCACGCACACATTCACAGCGTGTTTGTACACTTGGTTACCACAAGTAAAGCGCGCGTCGCTTCGTGCGATAAGATACTGTAACTGGCGAAAGTTGGGTCCACTTAGGTATACCTCTGCCTACACCTTCGGGGAATACAGACGTAATGTTATGTGAGTGTTATAAGATCATGCTTCAGTATGCATGCGTTGAAAGATTCTAGGCGCAAAAACCAGTATTCCAGAAATATCAATGAAGTATGTAGAATGCCGTACATGTAATTGCGAGAAATCCTATTGCAAAAAGCAAAGCATTCATGAATAAAAATATTTTAATAACGGAGAGCTTGGAAGCTATTCGCGACACGCGCAATATAGCGTACTTTAGAATCCGAGAATGCTGAGTATGGGGACGGTAGTAGGCGTTATGGCTGCAGTGGATGTTAATGGCGGCAGATTTATTTATATGGGCCTAAAACGTGGATAGATGCCCCGGTTAACATGTCGAGTTCCCATTATGGACGTCGTTTTCAAGCCCCCATTACACGTATCTACGGTGGATGCTATAATAGTAGATTTTTTCAACCTGAATATTTCTCCCTGACTAAGCATAGGTTTGGGCTCAAAACTGTTTGATAAATGCGTAGTCAAGATCCTTCTTCATTTGTTAAAATTCTGGATTATAATTAAAAATATTTATCAAGCAAAGAACCCCCAATAAAGCACATTGTTACATGAATAAATGAGTCGACCTTTTAATTTTGCTCCCCTAAATTGGTCTATTCTAAACTGGGTCTTAAAAGGCAATCTTTTAGAGCGAAATTTCGGTCAGTCTATTTCTATTTGCGATGCTTCTAACATTTCAGTACCTAACTTATGCATGTGGCCAAGGTTCTAGACGTGGAGTTGAGAGCTATCTAAAATAGGCTGCGAGGTGGAAATGCGGGGCCGAATCTGTAGTAAGCAGCAGTGCTGAATTCATAGTACAAACAAGTTGGAGTGAACAGAAATGTCGACATTTCTCGGTTTCTCCGTACTACATTCAGGCGTGAGTTGTAAGCGGATGCATTGATCTGGATGTGAATGGTAGTCTGTATGTGTGGGAGTGTTGTCGTGTGGGAGGATGTGAAGAGTAGACGTGTGCGCCTATTCTGAAATTGAATGAAACTTGGTCATGGAAACAGCCATTATTGTCTACAATGACAACCGCTTCATATTGTAATACGCAGTACTTATAGCCTTTTTGTTCTGAATAGTAAACTTATATTGTATAAACATACCTACGTATTGTTGGCATATGCCAAAGTTAAATTAAAATGTGAGGGGCAAAGTTTTTTTTTTTAAAATGTGAATGGCTAATCTTATATGCTCGCGAAGGAGGAGGCGGAGCGCGTGAAAGAGAGACAAATGTTGCGCCCTCACGCCCCTAGCTGCCGATGTAGGGGACGCCCTGGGCGTTGGGAATCGCGAGCCGATTTCTGGCCACCGTAGGCGCGGGCTTGCGGACGGAGAGCAATGGGTAGGTCGCTGTCCGATAAGGACCAGGGCCCGGGTCGACGGCGCGTCGTGTTTCACGCGCGCCTCAAAGAGATGTCAGCACAATTGACGAGGTCTGCTAGGGCTGATGCCTACTGGGGTTGCGGAAAATCCTAAGGGGAGACCGTGGCCCCTGGCAACGAACAGGCAAGGGTAGGAACACGGATGGGTTTTAGTCAGTAAGAGTCTGACACGCTCTTCGCTCCGCCCAGAGCGGGAGAAGTCATTTGATGATATACCACCCTAACAAAAGGGGCTAAGTTTATTGTCAAAACAAATATTGTCTGTATGTAACCTGCAATATCTATCATAGTCATAGCTATATGCTTTAACAATTTCTGTGCAAATTAAAAGCGTCTGTGTAACAGACATAACAGACTCGCCTAGCGTTCAGCTAAAGTGCATTCAGAGCGTCGCCATGGCAACAGTTCATTAGTACTCACGAGCTACGTCACAAGCGTCTGTCCGGTTATTGAATTTACTGCACTGCGGGCGCCAATGAGCGGTACACCGTCCTGTTCTAAATGTCCTATATCGCTTCAAACATAGTTCTAGGTTATTAGTTTAGTCAATTATGTGGGCGGTAATGACATGGCAATGTTGGCGCCCGCCTGGGCCTACCAGGTCCCACGCTGGGCGCCAAATATTGATTGTTTAAATCTATACTTTAATAGTCGTATTTGAATTCTTTTAATGCTATTTTGCTCGGTAGTTTTCCAAGTTACGAGGAATATTGGTACTTGAAGAAATTATTAACGTGAATTAGCAGTGAATTTATTTTCGCGGACTTGAAGCCACTTGAAAGACAGAACTTAAATCTGGATAATGTATTATTTTGTTGACTACTATAAACATTTTTGCCTATGAAAAAATATTTCCACTGGATTTTATACATATATTCGCACTAAAATGACTCCAGTAATCTAACGTAATTATTTCTCTACTTTTCAGATGCACACTACGCTTCCCTTCCACGAACATTCGGCTGGAGTTCCAGTCGCTGGTGGAGGAAAGTGGTGGCGGGGTGGGCGGCAGTTCCGCTCAGATGCCACCTCTCCGCATCACTATCCCCACTGACAGCGACGGACGTAGCCCGGCGCCTTCGCCTACAGGTAAAACCGTTCTACAGTTTTATTGTAAGGATATTCAGGATATCAGTTGTAAGTGGTTAATCTTAGCATGCCAAATAATACAACTAAAATGAACAAGACAATATAGTAAACGGTGAGCGTTTTAAGAGTTGTTAAAGAAAGTTTGCGTTTTCGTACCCCTTTTGAACATTTAGACTCGCCACACCACAAATTACTAAAAACGTTTATCTGGAAAGAAACAGAACGATGTTTCTGTTCCTTTCGTCGTAATCGTTTGAAGGTGTCAGAGAATATGATGTTTTAAATAATTATGTTTAGCGGTAAATGCATTTAGTGTTTCGTGGTGCATTGGGCCTTAGTCATTACATGTTCAACTGACCCTTTTCATTTTACTTGCAGTTCGTCTTACAAACTTCTCTCATAATATATCCAGAGCGATCGATCAAAAGCCAATCTCAACTAACACAAATTACCTATAAATTGTAATGTTTCAGGAACAATAAGTGCAGCGAACAGTTGTCCAACGTCGCCGCGCGGCGCCGGCTCCTCCGGCCGAAGGCACGCCGACCTCGGCCTCGTCGCGCACTACGCGGCCCTCGCTGACCACGCGCGGCCCAACTCTAATGGAACAGCTGTGAGTATACATGACTTGGAACAGTTAGTACGACGACACGCCGATCTCGGCCTTGTGACCCACTACGCGACGCTCGCTGACCACGCGCGGCCCAACTCTAATGGAACAGCTGTGAGTATACATTACTATTGGAACAGTTAGTACGACGACACGCCGATCTCGGCCTCGTGACCCACTACGTGACCCTCGCTAACCACGCCCGGCCCAACTGTAATGGTACAGCTGTGAGTATAGGAAACGGAACAGGCTGTGAGTATACATTACTATTGGAACAGTTAGGCCGAAGACGCGCCGATCTCGGCCTCGTCACCCACTACGCAGCTCTCGCTAACTGCGCGCGGCCCAACTTTACCGGAACTGCTGTGAGTATACATTACTATTAGAACTGTTAGGCCGATGATCCGATGATATTGAATGTTTTGTGTTGAGTAATGTAAATTATTTGCATACTATTGTATAGAATCAAGTTTTTTTTCTAACTGAACAGACAGCTGTGCTGCTGGGGAGTTTGTTGCGCCACTTCTTCTCTCCAGCAAAAGCACTAGGAAGTGGTGAAGGGCGGGCGTTTTTGGGGGACTGTCTTATGTAATTTTGACGTTCGAAAAGTGCTGATTCTCAGCCTAATTTGAATAAATGACTTTTGAATTTGAATCCGGCGATCTCGGCCTGGTGGCCCACTACGCGGCCCTAGGTTAATGGAACTGCTGTGAGTATACAGTACTATTGGAACAGTGAAGAAACGAGGACCTCGGCCTCGTAGCCCACTACGCGGTCCTTGTTGACCATGCGCGACTCTACTCTAACGGAACAGCTGTGAGTACTTATACATTACTATTGGATCAGTTAGGCCGAAGACACGCCGACCTCGGCCTCGTGGCCCACTACGCGGCCCAACTCTAACGGAACTGCTGTGAGTACATGCACGTAAAAAATATTAGAATATTTGGGAAGCGCCTAGGCTCACCCACTATAACCCAGACTGTATACTGGCAACCAACCAGATCGCCGAGACAAAGAATCTCGGTTAGTCTCAGATACATGTTAGTTTTTAGCTGAAGAGGTAAAGGCGAAACCGTCAGGGTAGCCCTGGAAACCCAATGTCTTTTCTTACGTTTTCTGGAATTTCGAGGGCAATTTATAATTATTTCAACCATCAATTCAGCTCTCTAAGTTAGCCAAAGGTCTTAAATATCCTGATTGCATGCAGTATTTATTAAATCCGGCAACATTAATTTAGAGAATTGTATACTTCGGTAAATACCATATTGGTTCATCCCCTAAACAGAAATATATTATTTTTACACATCACCACTAATGAAAAATACGATTGTATCCATTGACATGTAAATATTGTTAATATCCAGAAACTGTTCCAGGCGTCATCCTCAAACTCCGACTCAGGTTACGGCAGTACGCGCGACGTCCGCGAGTCCCGCGAGGCTCGGGAGCCGCGCGACGATGCCAAACCTCCGTACAGTTACGCACAGCTCATCGTGCAAGCTGTGGCCTCCGCGCCCGACAAGCAGCTCACGCTCAGCGGCATCTACAGCTACATCACCAAGCATTACCCCTACTACCGCACCGCTGATAAGGGGTGGCAGAACTCTATTCGTCACAATTTGTCGCTCAATAGGTGAGTCTGTTAAAATAAAATTACGTTTTCACGACATCCACATTTGGTATAGAATAGTGTGCCATGAGGCCGTCTTATCATATTTGGAATGATTAACTATCCAAGCTCAATACGCACGGGCGATTTATTCCCGCGGCGATATTTATCGCGCACTGGATTTTCAACGCTCTGCTTAGCACCGAGAGTTGAAAATCCAACAGTGTGTCTTTTCGACGCGCTGGGGATTCACTCTGTTGGATTCTCAACAATCGGATCAATACCGAGAGTTGAAAATCCAGGCTGCGATAAAATCCCGCCGCGATATTTTTACGTCCGTGCAAACGTGGGCGCCGTAGGGTGCCGACAATATTTCCCAGATTATTATACCAGTTTGGTAAAACAAGTCACCAAATCAGTGTGTATCTTTATTTTATTTATTTAGAATTTCTAACAAAAGATATGCACAAACTGTTGGTTATCAAATATTTAGAAAGATATGATAGGCACAGTAAGAAAAATATAACTAAATAAAAAGAATTGCTTCGTGTAAACTAGTGCAACTCGGCCATATGACATTTTTAAGATCAGCCCCCCAATTACACAATGCACGATCAATTTTAAATTGAAACCAATTGAAAAAGATTGCCAGTCCATTGCTTCATAAGTTCGACAAAAAAAAATTGAGCAGATTTTTTTTGTCGAACTTATGAAAATGCATTACGTAATTAGGGTGCAGGTTAACTAAGGAAGGTGATTTTCTGCAACTTAACCATCTGTGATTTTAATTTTACCTCTCAACTTCCAGATACTTCATCAAAGTCCCCCGCAGCCAGGAGGAGCCAGGCAAAGGCAGCTTCTGGCGCATCGACCCTCAGAGCGAGGGCAAGCTCATCGAGCTCGCCTTCCGCCCGCGACGCCCGCGCGGCGTGCAGTTCCGTGCACCCTTTGGACTCTCCTCCAGGTATGATTGGTTCTAAATCTTGGAGAAGAGACAGCTTGGATATACAGAGAGAAAGGGATTGCTGCAGATTCCCATGTTGCCGTACAACATGGGATCCATTTGAAAATCGAGAAGATTTCAACGACTGTGGCTCAAGCTTGAGTTCCTTGACAGCCCTGGCTGTTGGATACCACAGTGTTGATACCGCTACAACCACAAGGTGGTTTTTCGGTACAGTTTCCATAGCACGTAGTATATTTCGTAGTATACATATTTGTAAAGTGTAAGTGTAGAGTATATTCCATTATGTAACTGAATTGCATAATAATATCACACAAATTAATAAAATCAAAGTGTGTGTTTGTAATGCCAAAATAACAACAATTTTACTAAATGCTTATGAAAGGTATATACGGCACATATAACAATTTTTTTTGTCTGTCTGTTTGTTACGGCTAATCTCCGAAACGGCTGGACCGATTTTGACGGAATTTTCACTGGTAGATTACTGATGTTACAAGAAGTATCTAAGGCTACTTTTATTTTAGAAAAACCACTAGGGTCCCGACGGGCGATACCGTGCGCAGCAGCTATACTCTATTGGTTTACGTAATTAACTAAAGGTAAACAAATCGCAAAAAGGATTTTTTCTATATGATGGTTTCTTATTTAAAAATACATTATAACCAAATTTTATTTTCGATTACTACGATAGTTTCGTCTTTTGTTATTGTATTTACCTTTATCATTTATTCTTAGGCCCTTATTACAGAACCTCACTCAAAGCTCAAGCATTACTTAAAACTCGTTTAAAACTAGTTTTAAGTAATGTTTGAGTCTTGAGTAAAGTTCTGTAATATGGGTCATAATCTACTGTTCGTAGATTTAACTGCTTGAGCACACTTTTTTTTTTGATTTTTAATAATGTTAATATAATATTTTGTAATCTGCCTATTTAAAGACAGGTTCTCTAAACCTCAACGAATTATAACGTTGATAAATTGAAGATTACAACTGTGACATAGTGTGACAACTCAAGTGACAGGTATTACGTTTAGTCGGTTAACGCCTTTGACAGCTCCCTCGTCACTTGCTTTTTTTTTGTTTACCTTTGTTAACTACCTGAACCAACAGAGTGTATTAAATATACTTATCATGCAACGTGTTCAGGTAATAACCGCTTACCGCTGTGTTACCTGCTGCAATTGAAAGCGAAAGTCCAAAGTTTCTCGGCACAGGTGAGATGACGGACTAGTCAAATATTCTCTCCCCAGGCCAGGTTTTTAGTTAGATTTAAAGGAACCAGTATATTAGTGTCCTCTCTCGGCAGGTGCTTTGCGAGTAAAGTTGTTGCCAGATCGAAAGTCAAGAAAAAACCATAACCATATCCGAACAGGATCGAGCTTAGTTTTAAGCAGAAAAAGACGTTTAAAATCAATCACGAATATTACCCTAAATGTGGGGCATACAGAGAGGTAACGGCCGGAATTGTTTATCAAAGATGCTGTTGGCAAGTCAGCGTTGTGTCGAGGCGCATTCTGATGTAATCTTATCCTCTTTTGGTTTGGCTGATCAGTTTTGCAATTTTGTAGTGTTGAAATTTCTTTCCCTGTCTCACAAACTGTCCTTAACAAACTGAGCCAACATTGCCTCCAATGTTTGTCTGGTTGACCTGAACGCTCACATTTAGATTCCTTGTCTCTCTTGGGCGAAGCAGATCTAAATGTGAGAGTTGGAACCAGTGTCTGGCTTTTTTTTTAAATGCGCTAACACGGGCAAATGAAATTGGGATGTTTTAATTTAAAATGAAAGCGTCCATGGAGTTTTGTTGTCCGTTAGTACGCTTTAGAATGGGAAAATAGCTTCATGTTTCCGAGTTTAAGATTGTAACAATACCCAATAACAATGCACTCTTAGTTGCCCTTGTAAGCGTACTTTAACTCGAGGTTCCGACGACATGCCTCCTTCCCTGCGCCAGTGAGCGCCTCGATACAACCTGCTTTCAGTTCCCGGTAACGCTGACACTCGTGTTGTGTTCCAGGAGCGCGCCGACGTCTCCGTCGCAGGTGGGCGTGTCGGGGCTGGTGACGCCCGAGGAGCTGTCGCGCGAGCCCACGCCGGACCTGTTCCCGCCCGAGGAACAGGACCAGCCGCTCGGCAGAGAGGTGACGAGCTTACCTTCTTTATTATATTACATCTTCGCTAGCTGTAACAAACGCAACCAGGAGAGTCGCCAGGTGATATATTGCGTTACCGAGGCTTGTGGCTGAATTGGTGAAGTCTCCTATTAAACGCTATTACGTTTGCTTCTGATGTAAGTGTGATACTATCACCATTTTTTTTTAAACTTTTGTCTTTGTGTGGCCGTGAAATGGTGCACTATACGGAGTGAAGCTCAGTGGAGTGTGACTGTAAGAGATTATGGGAGACTGCTCTCCAATACACGATTACTAGTTAGTCGGTTTCTGAGAACGCGTAGACGGATTAGTATGATTAACCTACTAAAGACATTGAAAACCTTTTCAGATGTCTACAAAAAACTGAAACATTTAACGATATTTAACGATAAATGTGTGTTCCCAGACGAGCCAGCAGCGGCTGAGCAGCAATAACAGTCAGTCGACGCAGTATCTGTTCCCGCAGCGCAGCGGGGTCAGCCAGAGTGCGCCCGGCTCTCCCGGTATGTACCGCTGTGCCACTCACGTATACAACTCTACTTACTCTGTTGTAACAGATTGAATTAGTCTCCTAGCCACTGTGGAGGAGTTAAGATTTTATGGTTTTCCTTTTATTTAATTTATCATGTTTGTTAGAGAGATTTGATCCTTATGATTGACCCTATCGATTGATGCCATAAACGTACAGGGTGTTATTTTTTCAGATTTTAGCCTGATCGATTCATTCGAGTCGCAAGCGTATTTTCGAAAATCTTTGAATGCAGATGTGTTTCTTGTTAAAAATAAAGGAATGTTTCCTTTAAGTAAAATTTGCTATCTCCAGTATTTAGAGTACTTTCCCTCTAGGTGGCGTTCAAAAATTCCACCCTGTATATGTCATGATACTTTAGACAAGACGTCACGATTCCATAGCAACCATACAGTTCCATGACAGACATAAACTATCAAAAAGAAAAAAAAACGGGCAAGATATAGTAATAAGACGAGGCATAATCAGCTTACAACGTTCCTTTACACGTCCGTTCACAGGCCTCCTCTCTGTGAGAGGGTCCAGGAGAAATATATTACGGGACACAATGTTCACCATGTAAAGGTTTCAATATGATTGGCGTGTGTCGCGCAGGTCACGGGCTGGCGTACAGCTCGGCGGGCGGCGCGCTGGTCATGGCCGGCCATCAGATCACCGTCGTCACCAACGGGGCCGGCGGCGAGAGAGAAGGTAGGCCGACACAGACACTGTCCGTCATAAAAATTTAATAAGATCAATCAGAGCTTTTCCATCGTGTTCATAGCGGGGCTGACTACCTCGTCGATGATCAATTAAATACATATTAATATCGTTACTCGTGGAGGTTTTTAGCAGCACCCCGGGCGAATTATTACTTACCTCCAAATAATGATCGTAGGGAAGTTACCACAGATTAGTACAGATGGGGCAGTCCGCAAAATCATTGAAATAAAAACTGACTCTTGCTACGACACAATAAAGTGAAATTCAGGTCGTGCAGCGCTAACTACCTACAGTTATTTATTGACCTAGAAGTTGCCTCTCTTTCTGTCGCTTAACTCTTATATCTTCTGACTACGTTACGCTCACTGAATTCGACATCGAATACCCGCCACGTATCTATTTGTAGCTTCTTACTTAAAATGAGCAGTGTCCCATCTGTATTCATCTGGCAACCCTAGCTGCTCCTCTGATATAATTTCTCAGTCGTCTTTAATGATATACGAAGCAGGCGCATATGTGAGCAAAACTAACATAGTGTTTTTATGTTTCCAGAGAAGTACGTGGTGGGCACGACCGGCGGCAACCTGGTGTCCATCCAGGAGGAGGAGGTGCCCGCCAGCGTCGTGCTGCACCAGCACTCGCCGTACTACGGGTAGGTGGCCGCGCTGTACGAGCTAGGCGCTGGCAACGAAAGCAGTGTGGAAATCGATCGCCATAGCATCTCATTATCTCCTTAGCTTTTTCTAAACTAGGATCTGATTCCAGTTTACCCGGATCCAGCTGAATATCTTCCCATAATATACATGCTAGATATTACTGTACTGTATTTGACATTCTATCCAGGCCGGTATAAAAACAAGATGGCTTCCTATCGAGCAGTCTTTGGTTAAGAATATGAATGAATGAAATGTATCGATCCCAGTGTTGTTTAACCAGATTCGATAAATCGAATGAACCCCAAGACTTGCACTAGCACTTGAGTAGGCAATGGATTAGTGTAGAGACTGGTGATATTCATCTAAGGATTGGCATCTTTTAACAACGTGGCTGCCAGATTGGTTCATGTCCAGCTTCATCTGTGAAGACTGCTTTCGCGATTCTTTCTTGATTAAATTGTAAATACAGCATATAAGATGTATGGATTTATAATGAGGTCCATTCATTACTTTAAGTGGACCTCTTCAGTAAATCCCTGAAATAATTGGAAAAATCTCACCAGATTAGCTTGGGAACGTCCATGCTCTGTAACGTCGGACGACCGAATCTAAACAGAGTTTGGTTAGGAATAGGAATTAAAATAGATTTGTTGAAAAATAAGAATAAAATATTCACTCAATCAAGAATTAGTTCAAACACTCGAAAGTGTTCTGTTGCGATTGCGAGCTGCCCTGTGCGGGACCGTGTCGTACTTTGTAGCGCACGACAAGGGCGAGCGCGACGCATGAAGACGGTGCATCAAATTGTTCCTACATTCTGTTGTAAATTAGTTTGGTGCTGTTTATGTGATTAACGCTGTGTCGGTCTGTTCCAGCGGCGGCTACTCGGGCGGCTCGCTGGGCGCGCTGGGCGGCGAGCTCGTCATCTCCGACGCCGACGCGCCCGCCGCGCCGCCGCACAAGCGCGCGCGCCACTCCAACGTGCGTACTGCTTACTTGTAGAGACCCTGCTACCTTGAGCATAGCGTAGTGTACACACTATGACGACGCCTCATGGCGATTTATACAAATGAAATTGCACACATGTAAACCGCGTTCGAGAGCCGTCACTATTGTTGTGAAATATGTCACTACAGCTCTTGAACGCGGTTTAGATGTCCTGATCGCGATCAAAAGAAAAAAGTTTGAATGACTCCCTCGTTGGTGTAGTGGTCGCAAACGCTTCTCCTGATCGTGAGGTCCTGGGTTCGATTCCTAGGTCGGGCAAAGTGTTATTGGGCTTTTCCATCTGAAATTTCTCATGATTTTGATTGCTTTTCCATCTGAAATAGAGTATAGGTTGTTACAATAAGTTTGGCAAGGACAACTACGCCTAAAAACTTTGAAGGCTACGACGTAAAAGTAGCGTGAACATTGCTACAAGTTATAGGCTAACTCAAAGTGAGACACTCAAAGCGTGTCTCACTTTGAGTTAACAGCTGTCATCTAATAATGCGCGCAATGCAGCGAGCGGCGAACGTGACCTTGGTTTGTAAGCTAACGAATTCTAGGTGCAACCGGATCGGGATCGATCAATGTCGACTTTCGACATCAAAATGTAGTTTATAATTAAATAAATTTACTCTCCGGTCTGATTGCACCCTTAGGTTTAATTAAACGTTTGGGTCGCGACACATCTGCGGAACGTACGCCGCCGACACTTCAGCGACTGAATTATCGATCGTAGTATTCGGTTAGCATGACACATCAAACGCGCCGAACTGTCAGCGGCGTTTACTTCAGCGCGTTACGCGACGGAAAATTACCGCTCTTCGCTTACCGCGCCTCCGAGATCCACCGAACGTTCAACTACGCGCGCCGAACTTTCGGTCGCTTAAGAGGGAACAGGGCCTGCGAGTGATTTGAAAAATAGGTATTTGAAGAAACTATTGCCGTCGCGCTGCGCCCGAAAAACAGAGTTATCAATGTGTGAGTGGATGGTCTGTTTGTGTGCGTACCGCCCGCCCGCACCTCTCCCGCGCCCGCGCTATCGACAGTACCGGCTTAGAATATAAGTTTTACTTTGCGACTTGCGTTCGCCCCTCAGTCGGATTGAAAATATCGGTGTTAGCATTGTTTGGCGTTTAGTGTCATATATATTGGTACTATTGTTTGACTTGGCTATTGTTTACGGACTTGACTCTTTGCTTTACTGATTTGACTCGGCTTGTGTATCGGATTTTGAGTACCTAATTATTGATCTTACGACTGGAGAAAAATCGTGAGTACCTTTATTTATTTGTAAATATTTTAACATTAATCTGTGTGACATATTATTATGAAAAACCTATCAGAAACTCCCAAAGAGATGAAAAAAAACCAGACAAGTGCGAGTCTGATTCGAGCAACCAGGCTTCCGTACAAACTTGCATGTAGATAATTCGTCCATCACGGGAATAAATTGTTACATACATTGTATACCTAATCATTTTTCAGGTAAACCCCTCAATAATGGGTAATAGAAAAGGGAATAAAAAGCGCTTATTTTTGAGTGCAAAAAGAAGAAAACTTCATTCACGTATAAAGCGGCAGGTTCATTTTGCACTGTGTACAGTACCATCCAAGTAAGTAAATTTCATATCTATTATCTAGGTAGTTAGGTATGAATAATGCAAATTACTCATTTAAAAAAGTCTTTGTTTCGCAAGTGTTTTACAACCTCGCTTATGCCATCCCAAATTCCCAGCGCACATTTTTTGTACCTACTGTATTGTTGTGAATTTTCGTTTGCTCGAAACGCACGTGTTTATTTGTTGAAAATAATAAGAATAATACAAACTGTGGCACATTTCTTTTTTGTATTTTTTTAAACGTGGCCAGGTTACACGATTGTTATCCGCTTGTGGGCTAGGAGTGAATTTTTTTTTATAAATTAATGTTTTTTTTTCTATATTTACAGTGATGAAAACAAAGAAAATTCTGCAACTTCGAAAGAGAAACAAGTTTGCAAGCTACGGAAAAAAACCTCGGTTGCTGGAATATTAAAATCATTTTTGTATCTACTCGCAATTTAAGAGTTCTCTTGCGACTAATTATGGTAAAGAGAAAGAAGACGAAGCTATCAATCAATTTTCAGAAGAAACTCGCACCAATCTCACCGATGATCTGCGTGAGGGACAGGGACCGCGCAACCCCGGATACGAGTTAAGCTTTTTGTTAGGGTAACCCGTTTATGAGGTTACCATTATCTGAAGTAACTCCTTGAATGGGTTCTATGCTTGAAACCCAGTAAAAGGGTTATCTCTTCAATATGAATAACCCATTGAAGGGGTTCTATACTTGAAACCCATTGAATGGGTTACATGATAACCCATTGAAAGGGTTACATAATAACCCATTGAATGGGTTCTATACTTGAAACCCAGTGAACGGGTTACCCCTTCATTATAATGACGTATTTATTATAAGGGTTTTGTTCGGGTTAACACAAGGTTATTCAACAAATGTGCGCTAAGTAGGTGATGGGTGGGGTGGCGCGAGCACCACGTACCATCCACCATCGCTAGTTTTGCTATGTACCTACAATAGTTCAAGCCAAGAGCTCAAAAAAGTGCCGTCGCGCATTTTATGAAAAAGTTGCTTCGGAATTTTGGCTTTAAATTAACTAGCTGCCCGCCCCGGCTTCGCACGGGTAGCACTAAGTACTTATCTACGGCGCACCTACATACCTACCCTACCTACCCTAACTAACTACCTACCTACCCATATAACTACTTACTTACCTACCTACATACCTACCTATCCTACCGACATACCTACCTACCTACGTACATACCTACCTCATTACCTACCTACCTACCCTACTTTCACCTACCCATCCTAAGAACCTTCTCCTTACAATAACAAACACAGCAAAAAATTAATTATTAAATTAATAATGAATTAGCGAAATTCGTCCGTTCACGCGTGATAAATAGGGATTCATTTTTTATAGATAGTTAAGCAGAAATTTCAAAAAGCGAAGCCGCTATTAACTAAACTAATAACTCTTCTCCACCACTCAATAAGTCATCGTTGTCGAAGTCTTTCAGTTACTCAGAATAAGAACGCCAAAGTTGCCTAATTAACGCAAAAATCACCGTCGAAATGTAATAGGGCTTTAATAAGTGCTATTCCATTTTGCAAACTATGCCCATCATCGAGAGATCATATTACATTGCTCCGATCGGAATGTTGCGCTGTTATAGTTAAGAGAGTTGAAAGTATAACCCTTTTGAATGGCTTAATTTAAGCCGTTCAAAAGGGTTACCCACATCGTATAGGTTTTTGATTAACTGCTTAGAAAAACCCTATCGCAAACCCTTTCAGCCGTTCAAATGGGTTACCTACATCGTATGGGTTTTTGATTAAGCCGTTCAAATGGGTTACCCACATCGTATGGGTTTTTGATTAACTGCTTAGAAAAACCCTATTGAAAACCCTTTCAATGGGTAACCAAAATGGTCCCTGGTGAGGGAAGGCCGTCTACGGCGACGACTGAAGATAACATCAGTGTTGTGCGGGCGTATGATAGAGACTGACAAAAGAGTGACTTATCAGCAGATTCGGACAAGCTTAGGCATCGGTATGAGTCAAGAGCACAAAATCCTCCATGAAAATTTTGCGGTCAGAAAGCTTTGTGCCCTGTGTATATACCATGATTTGTGTCAATACCTTATAATTTGACAGAGGCCCAAAAACTCCGTCGTGTTGATTGGTGTCGTGAATGCTGGATTTTTTGGACTGGACGTTTTATGGACGCCGAGGAAGTAGTGGCTGCGTTTCAAAATGCCGTCGAAGAGACCCCTAAGGACGAGTGGGCAAAGTGCTTTTCTCAGTGGTTCCATCGGATGCAGCGATGTATTGATGTAAATGGACACTATTTTGAAAAGATATAATAAAACTAATAACTTGCTAGTTTGTTCAGTTTTTGATTATCTAAGAAGTTTCAGTGTCACCCTCGTACCGGGCAATTTGCCCGCCTGAGAAAGGTAGGAAATGACGACAGAATAAATGTTCATTACTATTATTTGTTATAATTTATTTGTTTTAATAAAATACCCACAACTACTCGTATTTATGAAGATACTGAATAAGACAAATCATTACTTTAGAGTAGCCAAATCAAGTAAATAGGTCTATCAGATCAAATACCTGCAATACGAATAACAAACCCACAATCACACGATTCAATAAATTAAAACAGTAAAGGAAAAACATCGACATAGATGGACATCACTAGAGTATCGATAAAAAAAATATCGACAATTGCCACTTCCCGAGTTGTATACGTGTGAGTCTGACCCCCCATTCCTCAAGTCTGCCCCCGTAAAGTGCGATAGGGACAACTGCAGCTCAGACCGATTTTATCACAAAGTTTTTGACGAAATCGACGTTTCGTATTCCCCTTTTTTCTCCTCGAAAACTAAACCGATTCAATTTATTTTTACATTAAAATATTAAGGAAGAGTATGTCGAGGTTCCTATTATTTTCTTTTATGTTAAAAACTTATCGAATTTGTCTGGTAGTCCTCTAATCACGGCGATAAAAATAGGACATTTTTTGTAATTTTTGGAGGGTCATATTTTCCTTATTTATTAGTTTTTGAAAAAAAGGAAATGACAGGGACGTGTCCATACAGACTCTGAATTTATGAAAAAAAAAATTATTGGCCTAGAGGCATTATTCAGGAAGAAAAAAGGGGAATACATTTGTATGGAGAATTGCACGCCCTGTTCCCTCTTAACGCATCGCTGAACTGTCGGTCGCGATGCGTCGCGTGATGTGGCTCTTGCTCATAAACGCGACGTAACTTTCGGCTGATGTGTCATAGGGAACTTGAAAAACACTACGAGCGTATTCAACCGAATGTTCGGCGCCGTACGTTTCGCAGATGTGCCGCGGCACTTAGGTACCCCTAAGTGTTTTCCGATTTAGATCCTTGGATTTGTTGATTAGTTAATAACCCACAAATATAAACTTTTTTTTCTGCCATCCTCCACGATTGAGGACTCTTTAGTAAGTTTAAAAGTAACATTCTGAAAACAGGCTTGTGACTTCCAGATGTCGGAGTTGGAAGACCGGCGCGCGTATTGACGCGGCTCGCCGGCCGCGCGCGTGCGGCCCGCGCCGCGCCGCGCCGCGCACTGACGTCACGCGCGTCCCGCGCCACACGCGCCGCCCGCGCCACACGCGCGCCACACGCGCGCCACAGCCGCGCCACCCGCGGCCGCGCGTGCGTCGTCCCATGAGGCGCCCCTCACGTCTCCCCACAAGCAGCCAATCAGAGCGCTCCACTTGAGCCACCGAATGCAATGATCCTGTAGTTTTTTATTTGATTGTAGAACTCTGGTGCAATATTGTACGATGTTGTGTAATTGGTCTTCGAGGCCCGTGATTCGTAATAAATGACAGTTTAACTAGAAGTTTCTGTTTGCTTTCATATTTTTTAATAAACAGTCCAAGAATAAGCTTCAAGACTAAGAAATATACACTTCTTCGATGAAATTGGAACTGAATAAATTGCTTGGTAGGCGTAACTTAGCTTGCCTTACCTCATTGGTCGACGCACAGGATATCGTAGCAATAATAGTGATACGGAACTATGAACAATTGAGTTGTTGAACAAGACAGTTTAGTATTAGTATCGAGTGTTAAGTTCTACTCTTTAAGTTATAAACTTTTGTTCAGTAAGACGCGAACGAGCTTTAAGGTGAAGGAATAAGGAGTGAGGTAACGATGGTAACGTTTCGCCGTTTAAATATATGATTTTGACTATATATTAAATATATATACGCTTCATTCGTGCCCTGTGAACCGGGTGCTGTACACAGATTGCATATTATAGCAAGTATCTAAGTGATATTTGTACTAAGATTTAGCGGATGCTACTGCTTGACCACTGAGGTCATATTCAGTTGGATATCTTGAAAACTGTAAGAGCCTTTTAACAAGACTTTGTAAAAAAAAAAAACAATATATATAACTGTTACTTTGTCGAAACAGGCGCTTAAACTCGAAATATAAGATTAGGCTCAGTAATTTCGGAGGTCAATCTTCACATACAGACAAACACCGAGGCTTCATTCACTCGACTGTGCTCGATTACCGCTCGTATTGTGGTGGAGCAAGCCTGTCGTGTGTAACGATCTTATCTTGAGTTCTTCTTTTGTATATTACGCACGCACTACTGGGTTGCCAGCTTCGAAAATATTCAAGTATTGCCATGCTTAAATATTATGTATTTTGTAAAGAAATGTGTGTGTAAAAACTTAGGGTCTATAGAAATTAATATTCGTAAATTAAATATTATATGAAAAATGTACACTGACTATAATTATTAACTTTTAAAACACCAAATATGCAAAGGTTAACATTGTAAAGCCTAGAATCTCGAGATTAAAACAGAATATTTCTGAGGCTGGCATTTATATCTGAGGTGAGTGCAATGATTGTAGTAAAAGTTGATGAAATATTTAAATGTATGTATATAAATATTACTTGTATCGTGTTTGGGGATCGACAATTATGTCAAACGATTGATGATTTAGAAATTTAAGCGAACACGGAATCGTTTTAAACTGAATAATCATTGTCGTCGCTCTTCAAAACGATCTGTTGGCCCAGTTGTCTTATTTCCTTTTACATCAATTGACGTTCCCCAGGCGCTCTTCAAAAATCGATATACAATAGTCCAGGGTTATTATAAGAAAATTAACCGCGTATTCTGCGAGTCCAACTCGTAGAAATAAAATGTATAAACAATGTAGGTACATTTTGTCGATGGGGTATAGAACGCACTATTACATTCAGTAAAATCGACGAATAAAATATGTATTATGGGTACAGAGTAGATAGTGAATGGAGTGCGCATATTCTCATTTCGGACGTACCACAGAAGGAAGATGCATCTGTCAGAACAGAAGGAAATTGGTAGCACCCGTCGCTTCTCTGTCACTCCATTTGTTACTAATCTTTGTCATGCCTAAAACACCTGTCCATATTTATATAGACACTGCATTAGTGTAAAAAACTATATGAAAACCATTTTATATGCCTTCACGATGTTTTTCCTTCAGGGACGCGCAGAGTTTAAAGTAAATCCAAAATAATATTACAATTTAATATTTGAAGCTCTGTTCGATCTTGCAAGGGAAATAGTGCGATTTTCAGTGTTATAAAATCATAGCGTATTTAAACGCAGGTGCAACGGCCGATAAATTATTAGTTAAAGCAATTTTATTAAAATAAATTTTGTGTAGGAAAATATACACTAACGTTTTGAAAGTTATTGAAAATCAATTTTAAGAAAATTATAATAATATATTGGTTAATTCAAAGCTCTTTCTTGAGTATCTTGAAGGCATTTTAGACTATATTTACTCCTCTATGATAATGTTCTGCAAGTTCGCGACTTTTTTGACGAAAAATGGTTTTTTGAAAACAGTAAAAACAATAAAATAAAGGTAGCTTTTAATACCTATATCCAAATTAGTTCAGGAGTTTTCAAATGTAAAATATTGGATACTACAGGCTCGTTGCACCTTTCGAAAATAATTAAAAAAATACATTAGGACGAGTTTCTATGATTTAACTAACGTTAATTATGTACATGTACAGATACATAACGCATATAATATACAAAGGAACTGTTGACTATATCGCTTAATCATTTATCTACAATTGAAATATATATAGGGATACATACTTCGTATTATAGGTGTATCGCAAACATATTTAAAAATATAAAATTAAAGACATTTTCTTTAAGCTGGCAAGAGTACCTACTATATACTTGTGATTTAACATAGAGTGAACAAGTTTCTTTTGTTTTTCTCTTAATAAATAATTTCTCCCTCGGTTTAGGTGTATAAACATAATTATTATAAATAAATAATAATATAGTAATTGAATATGTAAAGTAATATTCACTAGTAGTTTGTAATATGTTATTATTATTATAAAGATAGTGTAAAAACCGCAAAAATTCTACAGTTAGTTATAATTTAGCATTTAAATATGCGTATACATGTGGATTGTAATAGTTTAGCAAGAGGCTTTCTTATGGAACAAATTTGTATTTTGTCTTACGTACCCTGTTAATGCTATAATATCGAAATTCGATAAAAACTGACCGGTTTGTCGATCGAGTCGAAACATGATTTCAATTTTATTTTTTATCACGGACAAATAGATTACAGTATCGACTATTCTGCGAACAGTCGATCATTCTGACGATATAATTTCGATATAATATTTATCGATCTTCGATTATTTTACATTTTAGTAAATCGACACGCCATTTGCTTCTACTAGATGGCATTGAACATAAATTTAAATAAATAAAAGTTGGAGAAAAGCATACATTGTTACTTTGCGCTCTGCGCCGGTACATGGCAATGGGCAACATTGAAAATGATAGGGGTTACTGTAAAAACATGTATAGAAACTTGATTTATTGATATTATTTTAGATATTTACGTATTTGGATGGATAGCTATGGTAAATTACAATCTCATAAGAAAATGTACCTACTTCTAATAAAATGTACATGTTTTGACCCTGTTTACCATCAAAAATAAGATGCTACATAATTTCTAAGTAATTAAAATGTGATCCGATTCTCTATCCAAATGTGTAAAATGTCTAGAACAACCATTCTGCTTGAGGCTTGTCGTAATGATGCATGTCATTGTAAAGCGCGGTTTCAAACTGCGCTAAACGGCAGAAGAATAGTGGTCGATGACATGTCGACCACGCTTTATATGGTACTTTTGTAGTAGTTGATCCGTTTTTGTTGTTTAACATTTTTGCTTTAAAAAGTTCTGCTGGCATTTCTTTGATAGATTAGCGCGAACGTAATTAATTTGATGATTATTGAGTAGTTACTGGCTTGCTTTGTGTAAAAGTACCATATTAAGCTTCAATTCACAAATGAAGAACTAATATCATTCCGACACTCTAAAAATAATTGCAAAAATCCCGATATCTCTGTGTCACCACTATTAATTCCCAGTAAACCTTATCGGAATTGATATCAGCTCTTGAATGTGGATTGAAACTACGCCAGGCCTCAAGTGCCTGAACCGATCAAGTCCTGGCGACTTTAGATTTAACTTAGAGTATATAAGGCATATATATAAGGCATTTAATGCTATACTATTTCTTGTCTAAACAATGTATGCGCGAAATATAGGCGTGGGAAAGGTTTGCTCTATATGCGCGCGAAAATCTGACTGAATTCTGACAGATAATCTCTCATTATCATTACCACAAATAAAAATTGTTTTTTTTATAAGCCTAGAATGTCCCACTGCTGGGCAAAGGCCTCCCACGTCGTTGATTACTCACAATTACGACTAAAACTCCAATATAAATGTGTATGATGTAAATTAACTTGTAATCTCATGCTTAGCAACTGCGCTTGCTACCGAAAAACCAGTATTTTGACGTCTCATCTATTCCCTGTATCACAGTGAGGGCGTAAAGAAACCTTTTCCACATTTTTGTTTTGTGAATGTATGTAGCGAACGTACATATTGTTGTGTATATTGACTAAGATAAGAACATGCATACAAGAGATGTAAAGGATATCGGTTGTAACGACAGCGTATGGTTTATTGACAAATTTTAAGAAATAAACGTATTTTATCTCCTTAGGCGGTTCGTTTTATTTGGTTTAGAGTTAGTTACCCATCATCTGACCGGTAGGGTTATAACGTATCTTGCAGAAGCAATGCGATAGCGATCATTTGTTTCATTTTGACAGTTCAACAACATTCAATGCGATAATTACGTTGCAGAGCAGAATTAAATTTCGAACTTATGAAGCAATGGATTAGTAATCTGTTTCAAAACGAATTGATTGTGTATTACGTAATTAGGGTACGGGATTGCCCATCACTGCGCTTATTATCTTTATCATTATTCAGCAGAAAGACGTTCATTGCTGGAGATAAGCCATAAGTAACGTCACAACGACCGATTCTGTGCTTCTCGCATACAGCGGGATCCCGCGATTTTCAGCAGGTCATCGGGCCTCCTACACACATACACACAACATCACGCCTTGTTTCGGGCAGTGGTGTATACTGTTCCTGTAACAGGTACACCCACACTTCCCCTACCCTACTCTTGATAAACTGAGTGTGACTGACACTGGCATGGCCACAATTACGAAAAATCTTCGATCTAGCTCTTGGACTATACCTTAAAAATTGAATTCATTATTATCTTCTAACTAACAACCGACTAAATCTGGGACTTGGCGAAAAATTGCGACTAATTAGCGACAAAATTAGGGAGACAACAGATCTTCGCTAGGTGCTTTTGAGATTCTTTTGGGCCAAGCTGGGGAGATGGTCTCCAGATAAATATAAACCTTTATAACTTTTGAACCAGAGTGACCGACAAATTCTGATATTTGTCGACAAACGAGTAATTGGCGACAATTTTTTTCTGTTATATTAAAATCCCTAGATCCAGGATTGGTTCAGTGTGTATTGAATTAATTTTTAATGAATTTGGGGTAATTTTGGTAGGTACTAAAAATGTGAATAGCAATAACTTTTTTACTTTCATTAATAGTAAGATTTTTTATTACTTTCTATGCAGTACCTACCTATAGTACCTATGTGCCCATGGTCGTACCCAGCTTTTGGCTCAGGGGGGGGGGGGGGCGGGCAAATCAGAAATTCCTCCCCCCCACATGTTTTACATAGTTTGTTTACATATTGCTGCTGCGTTCGTGTATTTTTAACCGACTTCAAAAAGAAGAACGTATTAAGCTTTTTTTTTTATTTGTATGTTTATCGATATTTTTGTCAATAAAATTGTGGACCGAATATAATTTTCTTTTTTTAAATGATATACGATTTTCAAAACTGTTTCACATTTGACGAAAATATCGTTAACCATAGTAAAAAAAAAACAGTCTAACATAGAACAACTCCTATTTCAAAGTCGGTTATGCATAATAGATACAACATGAAAAGCCACGAAGCGCGGTTTTTTTCTAAAATTAATTCAAAATAATAAGTATACATATTGCAATTTATTGTAAAAGGAAGTCTTTTCGTGGAGATACCCCCGCTTTGCCTAAAGGATTTTGACAAATTTTCATTATCCAAACAAATTTTAGCAACCTTTTTTTATACTAATGCAATATTTTGAATGATTTTGGTACGCACATTTTCATTTGGTCAAATTTTTACTTGGCAGACTATTACCAAGGATAATGTCATTAAGGCATTTGGTCTTTAATCAAATGATTTATTACAGCAAACTATCTTTAGACAATAAACATTTAGTCAATTGATTTGTTATGACAAAAAATATAAAGACAAAATTAAGATTTTTTGGTAATTAGGTATATAATTAAAAAATGCGCTTTTATTTTAATATAATCATTTATATGCGATGTTATTTGCGTACTTCTTTGTAAGTTTATGTAAGGCTAAAAGCGTCTTGGTAATTTTTGTCTCCGACCAACTGTTTATCGTAAAACAAATACACAGAAACGAATCGCTGCAAAACCGACTCCACGTAGTCTTGTCTGCCCCACCCCTAGAGTGTAATTTAAACCCGCGTAGGCGCGGAGGGGCGAGGCGGCCCGCGAGCTGAGGAGCAGGTGGTTTGAAGGCCCTAAATACCTCGTATGGGAATTGATTCCTTTCGACCCTTGTATAACAATCTACTATTACATATTGTACAAAACAAAACTAGTGTATAGGTACCTAATCATTCAAGTGGTTCTACTTCTACTAGTTCAAACGAAGTCCTTCGAACCTGGCATGGCGACTTATAATGCTACTTGTGCACCTGCATTCCTAAATAGGGACGCAGGTAGGTAACTGATATGCCTATGATACGTTATCGCACGTGCGTATTTCGGGTTTTCCCGATTGGTTTCTGACTCAAACAAGACCCTCTGTTCGCAGCTAAGTCGTAAATCTTAAAAATACCTAACTACTTATGTAGCAGCGTTGTTGTATTCCGGTTTGAAGGCCTTTTCAGCTCTGTCTTTTGCGATAGGACTAAAATTAATAGCGATACTTTTAAATATCACTTGAAAGTAGCTTTTTTCAACTTGAAAAATATTTAGGTAAGGCCAATTTGACCATTCATAATACGAAATGGTCAAAAGAGAGTCGAATTTATCCGACGTGGGGACATTGAGTTAAACACAGAGCATGAAGTTAAATGTATCACGTACATTTATAACTCAATGCGTGGGGTGCTAAAATTCTCGATCTCGCTTCGCTCACTCTTACAGTCTACAACTTATCTGGATAAGTCGATAAACCAACTTCCATTTCCATGTCTGCATGAATTGTCTGAAGAGAATTTTACAATCCGAATCAGGGTGCAAAGTTTTTCAAACTTGCATCGCTCTTTCTTGCAGCCTTTTTTTCTGAATGACTTGCATCGGTCGCTAAAGTTACTCCTATTTTTGTATGAACATATTGATCAAACCTATCCGAGGCGAATGGTAACATTTTCGAGCTTCCTTCGTTATTGTACCCTGAGTTATTTACTTAAAGTAAAATAGCAGTTATTTTAAAGGTATTATGGTATTTTTTGTTACTTTGATTTTTCATTATTTTGAACAATGTCCATAATATGGCAACAAACTTTAAAGATCAGACAAAGTAACCAGTCGCGGACTAAGCCTATCAGGGGCTCAATTCGGAAAACTAAATGGGGGCACCCCGCCAGGGCAGGTACCTACCTATGCAGAAAACTTGATCAAAAACAGAACGAAAATATACCAAAAGCGGTCCCGGGTAACTTAGGTACTTACAATAAATGAAGTGGTAATTTTATTTACTTTTTAAATTCGGGTACAGTTAGCCGAACGGATGGCGTTCGGCTTTGTGATTTGTCCGGAAGGTTGTTGTAGAAAATAAAAAAGTTAAATGCTTTCTGAGAAAGAAATAAGTAGGGTAGGTATTATTAAAAATTAAAACGTCGGGTTTTTCTTAATGACAGGTTTTTTATCAATGCTTTTCAAATTAAATAGGGTTATCATTTCGATAACCCCCCCATATTTGGGAATCCCGTTTTGTAAACTTCGGAATGACCTAATATAAAAGCAATCTTGATACCTACCTATCTACTATTAATTAAATACCTACCTAAGTATTATTATACTTACTTACCTACTTGCAAAGGCGTTTTATTACGCAGATACGGGTCAATATCCACCAATATCTTAATTAATCTCTAAGGACACACTGACAGCTCTTGAACGCAGTTTAGAGATGCTGATCGCATTCAGTTTCATTGATGAAATTAGGATTTAATCATTATTAAACTAACTACAATATAGGTATTTTAGGGGTATGAGGAACAGGGTGTAAAGTTCACTCATCCACCATAGAAAAGGGAGAATCCTCCAACCAGACGGGTTGTTATGTCTGGCGGGCAACTGCCCATATGTTGATTTCGGATAGTCTTATCTATGTTATTCGCTCAGTAAACTCTAACTGCGAGATGTAGGAATTGTGTGACGTCATGTCTTTTTGTTTCGTAGTTTTTGTATGTGGCGGTCTAACCGCTACATCACTCCCCTCCGGAGACCGGAGGTCGATAGTGGGCTGAGTCTTGGATCTTGCGATGCTTCACAGTGCCAGCTGTGGTTCCAGTGAGTCGGAACCGGGTGCCGCTCAGTTCACAGTGGGTCGGAACTGTCTGCAGTGATTGCGGCGATGGTGATTGTGGTTCCAGTGAGTCGGAACCGGGTGCCGCACAGTTCACGGTGGGTCGGAACTGTTTGCGGTGATTGCGGCGATTGCGGTGATTGAGGTGATTGCGGTGATTGAGGTGATTGCGGTGATTGAGGTGATTGCGGTGATTCCCCAGTGAGTCGGGGTGATGTGGCTGAGGGTGATGACCAGGAATGCGCGTTCGCTGCATGCTGGTGGTCAGGATACCCGTTGAAGCCGTGGGTGCTGGCTGGCTGTGTGACTCGCCTCACGAAAGCTTGCGGGAGTGATGATGATGACGTCACGCTGAAGTAGTTGCACGAAGGCTGCGTTGACGTTCATCACGTCGGGGTCACCAATTTAGGGGTAATGAGGAACAGGGTGTAAAGTTCACTCATCCACCATAGAAAAGGGAGAATCCTCCAACCAGACGGGTTGTTATGTCTGGCGGGCAACTGCCCATATGTTGATTTCGGATAGTCTTATCTATGTTATTCGCTCAGTAAACTCTAACTGCGAGATGTAGGAATTGTGTGACGTCATGTCTTTTTGTTTCGTAGTTTTTGTATGTGGCGGTCTAACCGCTACAGTATCATGTAGATTGTAGTTTTGCCTACTAGGTTACTTGACCTCGTAATTACTTTACCACAATAAAGGTTGAACGTCACTACTCACTAGCTAGCATCATAAAACTTCAAGTTCCATCTTTACTTTAAGACCAACGTGACAGATATTTTTAACCTTAGTGAAGTTTAAATTAAACCTATTGACCACCACAGTCGGATTAATACTTACAACAAAATATTTTCGTGCCCGTGCCGCCTCAGTCCTATGTATGTATTTATACAACTGATAACGTATAGGGCTATGTTCGTTTTTTGATTTTACGACCCGATATACGACACGAGCTGACCTCTGGGGGCACGACAATTGATATAAAATCAAGCGGTCAATAGGTTAATTGGGGAGTTTTTGTGAAAAGTGGTAAAGCAAGAAGGAGATTGACTGTACCTACTATAAAAGCGGACTTTGCCCAGAGCTCTGCTAACCCCGTGTGCAAATGAAGTGTAAGATATGAATGACCCGTCGTACTTTCTACTGATTGCCCTCTACACGGCAATCTGTAGAAAGTAACATCGATTTTGTTTGTAAACAGTACGTGTTTATTAGTATAAAATAATAAACTTCGTAGTTGTTGAGTAATCGGTAGACAAGATCGGAAGTTACGTTTCCAGAATTATCTTTTAACAAGTAGGTAGGTATATACCTACTGTGTATATTATATCTAAGTATGAATTTATTGCATTCCGTAAATTATATTAATAGTCCTCCAGAACGAATTTTGGCCATGGCGACCAATCTCAGCAGAGACCAGCTTTCGGCGCGGAAGATATTATAGTGCAAAAGTGTGTGCACAGACACAGGTGCACTCCCTCTTCCCTCAGTCTCATAGTCCGATGGGACAGCAATCCGAAATGACCGGCGAGAGATCAGGCGCAGGACCAACGGCTTAACGTGCTTTCCGAGGCACGGGGGAACACACCGCCTACTTCTAAACTCCGTTCTGTTACTAAGAAATTCCTTATGGAAAATTCAATAACACTTTGCCCGACTCGGGAATCGAACCCAGACCCTCATGCTCAGCAGTCGCGTTTCCAACAATCATATAAACGGGGCATAAAAAATAAAGTAAAGTACTTATACAATATAGAAGTTAAGGTAATACGTGGTTAAGTTTCAAGACAAGTACACAGACCAAGATACGCCGTCACTTTCAAAGCCCCGCGCCGCTAAAAGCTACCACATACCTACTACAAACATGATTATTTCAATCTTCAGATCCGTCTATCCCCATCAAAATCCGTAGGTAGGTTTACCTACCTTACCTACATCAATCGTCACTAGATTTTTTTCTTTGAATTAAATTGGCTAGCATAACTTGCACTGGACCCGCATTGTGGATAACAGCCCAGTCCCTCTCACAAAGAGACTTGTATCCCAGCAGTGGAAACGTTATAGCACATTAGGCTGAGTATGCATTGTATTTTAGCTTTGGTTGGAAACAAGGAATAAGTACCTACAGGTCGACATAAAAGAGTCTGACGTGGTGACAAATGACTAACCCTAGTAGCACATCTGCGCCGCGAAACCGTAGCAGCGAAACCGCATGTTGTTTCTTTTCAACTGGCTCGCGTCATGTTCCGCTGCTCGAATTTCGCGTAGCGGAACATGACGCGAGCCAGTTAAATTGAACTGCCGCGGTTTCGCTGCTACGGTTTCGCGGCGGAGGTATACTGGCGTAAATATTTTGATGGTGCCATCATCAAAATATTTAGTCATTTGTTACTTTGCCGACAAGTGCTCAGAGCTATTTGTTGCAAGTTTATCAAAAAAATAAACTTCCCATTCGAATTGACCTATGTCACAGATTACGTGCCTTAGACTCAATTTCACCATACTCTGTTAGATATAACAGACTGTTAACACACATGTCAACTGCTGTGATTGGCTGTTGTCATGTCAGTGAGCCAATCAAAGCAGTAACCTGAGTTTAGTGACCTGTTAACTAATTTTTTTGTTTGGTGAAATTGGGTCTAAGTGCGATAATGGCGCCCTAACTTTTTCCAAACTCTTTTTTGCCAAGCTGTAATTATCAAGTTATTTTCTTGTTGTTCGTCCAACTTATTGAATGAGATAAAAAAAACGTTGTTTTTGTGAAGTCTCGTTTACAGTCGTTGACAGATTTTGGTAGGTACCTATATTATTGCAAAGGCATTTTAACAACAATAATTATAAAAACATGACGTAGGTTTACTGATAAAATTCCTGGAAACAAAATGAACGAACAACATAGATTGGTAGGTAGGTTCTTGGATCTGTTCCACAAGGAAATAACAATGAAACCAATTTATTAACCTACAGTAGGTTACAATTAATGTGAGAACACAAACTACGAAGAACAGATGAGTACTTATCTAATCAATTTGTTCCCGGAAGCCGGAAGATTGACGCCAACGGCGGAGATGTGCATCTCCGCCGCGATACAGTAGCAGCGAAACCGCAGTAGTTCAATGCAACTGGCTCGCGTCATGTTCCGCTACGCGAAATTCGAGTACGTACCTAGCGGAACTCGAGTAGCGGAACATGACGCGAGCCAGTTGAATTGAACTTATTGAACTACTGCGGTTTCTCTGCTGCGGTTTCGCGACGGAGGTGTACTACTGGGGTTAAAATACGCCATGTAAATTATAAACTATAGGTACCCATAATCATTCACCTGTAATAACTTCTGAAGAATTCGTTCGAAGCGCTACTGAGCATGAGGTCCTGGGTACAATTCCTGGGTCGGGTAAAGTGTTATTGGGTTTTACTATCTGGAATTTCTCAGTAGCAGCTCGGAGTTTGGATTTGTGCCCGGTTGATGGCATTAGGCTCGCCCCCTATTACTCGTACATGGGACTTAAACATAACTGGAGAAATGTGGGTTTACTACAGGTACACCTCTGCCTAATGCTTCGGGGAAACAAGGCGTGATGTTATGTTATGTACAAGTTATAAATCACCAGCAGCTTCGTCCGCGTGCATATTCCTGTTAATCATTATGACAGAATCGGTCAAAGTGGCGGTGCTTGGGGGAGGCCTATGTCCAGCAGTGGACGTCTTTCGGCTGATATGATGATGATGATGATGATGAATCATAATATGACACTCGGAAACACAGTAGCTTCCCAATAGTGAAAATTTTCGGAATACAACCAGTAGTTCCTTAGATTTCCCCCTACATAGGGGAAGCCGGGGCATTACGGGCCCCCGGGGTAAGACGGGCACCCCCTCTTCCCCGCAGGATAATAAACCGAGACACTCGGAACTAGTCGGATCGCGTTCGAGTCGACTTCGCGCAAGCGAGAAAAGTGTTTGTGTGCGTGTAGAAGCGCATCGTACGTCGACAGAACGAAATTACGTAAGTTGATGCATTTGATATCATTTTTTGGTTTTAAGTCTGTGTTATAGCTAATTTGTGTTTGTGTTAAATGCCCAGTTATTAAGTAAATTGCTACGTTCAATTATGTACCTAAATAACTAGAAAGAGTTGTGAACGTACCACCACATATTCGTTTGAGGCATTTTGGGCGGGGCAAAATGGGCAGGGTGCCCGTTTTGCCTCGGGTAATTCTATTAAGTTGATCTTTTTTCTGCAGATACAATTATGGTCGCCACTACCAAAGGAAGACAGAACGTGCCGAATGGAGATTGGAGGATATGGAAGCAGCCGTAAAGGATGTGGCTAGTGGCAGATTAACCTGTAAACAGGCCGCTCTTGAGTACAATGTGCACATTAATAACCAGTTCACCTTATAAGAAAGATATAGAAGAAGCCCAGACACGGAAACCAGTGGCTAATGAGAAGAAAGGAAAGAAGAAAAAGAAGAAGGAAAATGAAAAAAATAAGGAAAACGAATCGGAGGAAGAAGATGTAGAATGTTTGTACTGTGGATATTTGTACTCAGAATCTACTGAGGGTTGGGTCACTTGCCGTGCATGCCAGAGATGGGCCCACTGTTCTTGCGCCGGTGAAGAGGATAATGATGACGAATCCCTTCACATTTGTTCTTTTTGTGCTCGGTTTTAAACGTACATGCCTATTATGCCCCGTATATGACCATTTTACGCCAGACACGGGGCAAAACAGGCAGCTTATTATTTTTTTTTAAGTTCTATTAGCACCAAAGACTGGTAGCCTAAGATAATTATTAAAGATTAATGATAATAAGGAATAATGAGACTAATAAATGGCTGTTGATTTTTTTCATTAAGTATATTGTGTTTCTCAGATTTTATTCATGATTTCCCTTAAGGTGAAACACTTTGATATTTTTTCCATACAAACTTCGGAGGGTTTTTACTCCACTGTTTGACATCGTACATTCAAAGTTTAACATGATATAGTTAGGTCTCATTATTAAAATTGTCTGTACGGAAGCAGAATAGTAAAATAAAAAGCCATTAAAAAGTTATGAGCCAACAAAGATTCGTTTTTCTTGCTAATTTTAACGCAACTTTGGGCGTAAATAAGTAATACAAGAAGTGTGAAATCTCGAAAACGAAATCCGTACCGACACAGCAAAATTATCGAAGATTTCAATAAATTTTATTTGTAATTGATTTATGCAGTGGTTTTTTCAGAAAAACCTTTTTACCAAAGGCCTTTTCGTAATTTTTGACGCGCTCGTTTTACTATAAACTATTGTGCGTTTCACTCAATAATGTTCCCCCGGCGCGGGTGGCGCGGTGCGGAGGGTGACGCTCGCGCACACATGCACGAAATGTCACACGCCTGAAGCTCTTTCGTTTGATTCAGGCACACACGTGCGTGTTGTAGTGTTTCCACTTTTACCTACTTTATCTGTTTGACTTCGCCCTGAGAAAATTATCGTAGGTATCGTTTGAAATTAGAATAAAATTGTTGGTTTGAGTGGACGCTGCTGTGTCAGTGAATTTGTGTTGGTTGATTGAAGAACAGTACCTACCTACCAATCAATCTTCCTAGCCTTTTCCCAACTATCTTGGGGTCGGCTTCCAGTCTAACCGGATGCAGCTGAATACCAGTATTTTACATGGAGCGACTGCCTATTTGACCTCGGTACCGATACCCCTTGGTAAGACTGATGTCAGACTTTCGGGCTTCTGAGGACTCGTAACGACTGTCGTCAAAGATCCACAAATGACAGCCGGGAGCCCGGGACCAACGGCTTACGTGCTTTCCGAGGCACGGAGTCTCGGTATGTAAAGATGGTCACCCATCCACTGACTAACCCCGGCAAGCGTAGCTTAACCTGATGGATGGACCCGTGCGGCTTGTTATTACTTAGCCACGAGCTCCTCAGAAGATTGAAGAACAGTACCGTAATTACGTAATACACGATCAATCAAAATTTGAATCGTTTTGAAACATATTACTAATCCATTGCTTCCTATGTTCGGAAAAAGATCTGCTCAACAACGTAAATAACGCAATGAATATTATTGAACGGTCAAAATGAAACTGATTAGTCGGAATCGTTTACAAAAATGTGTTGTGTAACAGACGCCAGCACACCAACCTACTCCAATCTGTCAAATTTTCTCAATCAACATTGAACCTTATTCTTTAGCCATAAAGTTGAAAATCTATTAAAGAAATTTGACAGATTGTAGTAACTTGATGTGCTGGGGCGTCTGTACAATTTATTATACGTAATCTATTTTCGTAGGTACCTACCTACCTCCTCGAGCATATTTTCTGTTATAAATTATAATATAATTATATCTTCTTTTGGCCAATACCTACTTAGGTACCTACATTTTCTACCTTACTGCTCGGCCACGACTTGCTTGAGGCTAAAGTGCCTGCTACACGGTTGCCAACCACGTCCCTGACAGAGGTGACCTTGGTTAGCGACCCGCAAAGTTGTTTCAACGTTTGGTCGTATAAACATCATCTTCACGGTTGTAAGCCACCAAGGTCACCTCTGTCGGGTCGCGGTAGGCGACCGTGTAGCAGGCGTTTTAGCGACCGGCGCGGCGCGGCGTTGCCGCGTTGTGTAGGTACGTTGGTAGGTACCCTATGTAGGCAAGTGAAGACGTACGCTCTTTGCATTCACACTCTTTACCGACGCCGACGACGCGGGCGCGCTATGGCTTTTATTTTGTGGTCGTGGAAATGGGGGGGAGTGCTCGAGTAGTAGGTATTTAGTAGGTACCTATCTCTATCTGGATTTAAAAAAATATTTTTGCATTGGTTAGCTCCATTCTTGAGAAAGACTGTAGGCCACCACGCAACAACACGCTAACATCACGCTACAACCCTTAGGAGCCGAGCAAAAAGAAAAAAGTCAGAAAGAACGCTAAGCGAAAACGAAGTAAAAGCGCGGGCGGGGCGATAGGATGCGATGCGGTGGGTCGGGGGCCGAAATTTCACACGGACGAAGTCGCGGGCAGAAGCTACTGTATATGTATTATAAAGGTTTATGTAGGTACTTATAACATTTATCGTAAATCAATATTACAACGATATGAAAAAAAATATATATATAGGTAAGCTTCCTCTGGCAGTCGGGTAAAACTTTATTCTATTGATAACGTATTTAGGTATGTACTATATGTAGGTAGGTACATACTTATACCAACTGTTCCCCACGCTTTTACCCGCGTTCCCGTAGGAACCTATCCTACTGCTCGGCTCCCATGAGCAGCAGTGTGATGTTAAAACATAACCAAAGGCTACAAAAAAATGATTAAACTGGTAGGTACCTACCTAGTTTGTGAGATTAGCGCATTCAAACATCAAACTAATAAACTGTACAGCTTTATAATATTAGTATTTTTAGATAAACCTAGTATAGTACCTATCTATAGATTACTAAATCAACAAATTGGCAGCAGCTGATTATGAGTTAGGAAAATACCTACGCCGCGTCGCGTGATCGCGTCGCATGATCTTCGCCTCGCGCTTTCGTTCGAGCTGCGTGATAGCGTCTTCGTAAGCCGACGCGACGTTCGCGATTGGATTTTCGACACTCTGCTTAGCGTCGAGAGTTGAATATCCAACAGTGTATTTTCTTGACGCACTGGGATACGCGCTGAATGCGCTCTGTTGGATATTCAACTCTCGGCGCTAAGCAGAGCGTCGAAAATCTGATACGCGCAAAAAAATTGCGAATAGGTTTGCTGTTTTAATCATTGTCCACATAGCTTCCGTGGTCGAGCGGTGTAATGTGGCACTTGCGAAATCAGAGGGTCTAAGTTCGCACCTGGTTAGTCTATAATCTATCCGTCGTTTTTTTTAATCTCTTTGGTTTTTTTTTTTAAATCTTATCAAAAACAAAACAGTTTCGTCACATTTGCATTCTGCTTAGTAGGTACCTAATGAAATAATTACCTCGACTGTTTGTGATAATTTTGCTTGTATGAAGGTTAGGTATACAAGCAAAAATATCACAAACAGTCGTGAACACTAAAATGTAGGTAAGTAGGTACCTACCTACCTTATGCGTACGTCCATGAATAGGTAACTAAGTAAGTAGATACCTACTTACCTAGAAATAAGAAGATAGTAGTAATTTTGTAAACAATTTATAGACCGTAGTCAACTATAACAATTAGGTACACATAGGTACATATCTATAATTCTCGTCGGCGCGGCGGCGAGCGACACAGCGGCGGCGGTATCTTATAAAGTACTCTGTGGCGGCGCGCGGCGGGGCGGTGCACTATTGTGTGCTTCGTATAACATCGTTTCAGTTCGGAACGGTGTTTGTGTGCGCGCTAACTAGACGTGCGGCTAGACTAGCGTCTAACTGCTCATCACTGATACTATCTCTGTCGCACAGATGCCAGATGAGATAGCGTGCTTTTTGGCCGCGCCCACCAGTGAGTTCGAGCCCGCGACTTGTCGGTTCTTAAGGGGCCCACATTGCCCCGGTTTCCCCTACTAACTCACAAATACCTCTTTATAATATTACTAGCTTCTGCCTGCGATGGCTGCGACTTCGTCCGCGAGTCTATAACCTTCAAGAATTTGGTTACTTATGTAATGCACAAAGAATTTTTCTAATCTGCTAGTTTCTAAACTGGTAGTTTCGGAGAATACCATACTACCAGTCGGATTACAAAAAATCACTTACAAACTTACAATTTATTAATAAACAAATTGTACCTCTTTGGCTCTTTGTAATATTAGTATAATACTAGCTTCTGCCCGCGACTTCGTTCGCGTGGAAGTCGTAAGACGCCACAATATACTAGTAACAGCCACATTTTTATAAAACTTTCTTGTATACTTCGTTTGTAGTTTTGTTCTCAGCCGGCAAAATATACAGAGACTCAGGACTGGTGACTCGGGAGCAAGCACAATGCCCGTATGAGAAACAGTTTGTCCTGAAGTCGACACCCTCTGCCTTCAGCATCCAGTGTCGCTCCCTGTGACTTATTGATAACCATCGCAAATCATTAGTATAATATACCTTGCGGGAAAGTCCAAAAGGGATACCGTGTGGCTTCCTGGCAACGTATGTCGTATAACAGGCAAGTGAAGGAACACGGGTGGGTTTTAGTCAGTAAGAGTCTGACACACCCTCCCGCTCCGCCCAGAGCGGGAGAAGTTATTTGATGATTTCCCACCCAAAAAAAAGTATAGATATACCTAGTACAGATAATGCTGACTGTGTGACCTACTACTAGGTACTGACAATCTTACGTAGTCAGTAATTTTACGCGTAATTTATGGCAAATTAATACGTTCGAGTACAACAACATACCACACATGATCTTTCTGTACCTATTTCCTGATCGAATCGCGTCTTAACTAATTGTAGGTACTGTTCCCTTTCAATTTTATTAGTTAAGTGCGCAGCGAGCTTTTTAGGGTTCCGTAGCCAAATGGCAAAAAACGGAACCCTTATGGATTCGTCATGTCTGTCTGTCGGTCTGTCCATCCATATGTCACAGCCACTTTTTTCCGAAACTATAAGAACTATACTGCTGAAACTTGGTAAGTAGATGTATTCTGTGAACCGCATTAAGATTTTCACACAAAAATAGAGAAAAAAAAACAAAAAATTTTAGGGGTTCCCCATACTTAGAACTGAAACACAACATTTTTTTTTCATTAAATCATTACACACCACAATCACAATTACCATGTAAACTTCCACCGAAAATTGGTTTAAACGAGGTCTAGTAAGTAGTTTTTTTTTCATACGTCATAAATCGTAAACCGCAATTTACCGTTAACGAACTATAAGAACTTTTATATTATGTTCTTGCTGCTACGGAACCCTTCATGGGCGAGTCCGACTCGCACTTGGCCGCTTTTCCTCTAATGAATGGGCGGTTCGCGCGCTTTATGTATTTCCTTCGCAATATAACAAATACACATATTGAAAATATTTTTTAAGTTATCGAAAACATGCAGTTGTTATACTCGTACTATTAAAAAACTGATAACCTTCCGTGAAGTATTTACGCCGTAGGTAGGTACTTAGGGTTTATGTTGTTTTTTTAGAGATTACTTAGATTTTTTTTTCTATCGAGAAAACTACAAAGTACCTAATCGTGTTTCTAAAGTGTATGATGTATAGAGTTAGGGGTTTATTTATAAACGTTGCTTAAAGTTAAGTGACGTTCAAACGTCAAAAATGTATGGCTAAACAGCCGCTAATCATTACTTAACTTTAAGCAACGTTTATAAATAAACCCCTATATCTTTAAATATCTTGCATATTAATTGCATACCCGTACATAATACTCGTAAAATAATAATAAAACGTTGCTATAAGTATAATTTGTTTATTAACTGCATTGACATTTTTATTCTGTTTTTTTTTTTTATTCTGGTGCAGTATTGTGAAATTTATTTTTATGTAATATGGGTTTTGCCTGAAATAAATGTTTTTTTTTTTTTATAACTAAAGGTTATTTTTATTATCAACGATGCAGCAAGCGCTCAAACGATCGCAATAAGCTCGGTGCGCCCGAAGTATCTATGTGATGTACTTTAACATGAATTTTCCACTATAAACCAGATGTAAGGATGAGTAGGTAGTTCCTGTTAATCGTAACGCATCTTTAGTGTTCGTTATTAATTAATTATGGCTGCCAATCTTACTTGAATAGGTATCTGTTATGTCTGTTCCTGCCCTTGGATAAATGATAACACTTAAATATTTACGTAGGAAAAATAATGCACTCGGTGTTTTCATTACGAATTTATTTCTTACTAGCTTCTACCCGCGACTTCGTTTGCGTTTAAGTCGATAAAATACAGCCCATGTTAAGCGCCGTACAGCCCGGCGCGACGCGACAGCGACAGCTCGACACGACTCTTTCTAAGAAAACTTCACGATAGAACAATTACCGGTGCCGCGTCGCGCTAGTCTGCACGAGCCTTTACTCGCGGATAATGAAGCTGCATTATAGGTGAAACAATTTTAAAGTCGGTTAATTTGTTTTTGAGATAATCCATTACAAAAAAAAACGTACAAAAAATCTAATGTGTTCTCTATAAAATATTAGTTTAGATTTATTTATTTTATTGATACTTGCACACAATAAGGTTCAAAGGCGGGCTTAATGCTATCTAAGGCATTCTCTACCAGTCAACTAGGGGTGGTGAAGAGATAGGATGGCAGGTGCTCTGATTGAGAGGAGATAATAATAATAGAGATAACGACTTATGTAGCACACGAGGTAGTCGACATGTGGAATGTGAGCTCGGCTATCATTGTGCCGATTGTCGTAACGGCCAATGGCCTGATGGCCGAAAGCCTCGATCAACATCTCTCGAGGCTCTCGTTAGGCGGTTGGATCAAGGGCCTGATTCAGAAGGCAGTACTCCTCGACACGGCTCGCATTGTGAGGAGGTTCCTGTCTCTGCAGCCCTAACCACCGGTAGCTTGGACCCTGCTCCCGACACCGACGGAACACTATTTTTTATATTTTTAAATGTTTTTAATATCCTTTTTTTTAAGAAATATTTAAAAATGTATTACATATATAAAAAAAATGAATAAACGGAATAATAATAGAGATAACATAATTAATTATAAATAAAATTGGTAGGTAGGTACACAAGAATTCCTCAGATGCATCCTGAAGACTATAGATAGTGTCCGGTCAATGGCAATAGGTTCGCCCCCTATTGTGTATCTGGCGTAACTTGGGTGCAATATACGTCTGCCTGACCCTTCTGGGTATGTATCCCGCCTACAAGGCGGGATGTTATGTCCAGTTCTTCTTTAAACAGCATAACATAACATGACGTCTTAAATCTCCGAAGAGTTAGAAAAAAGAACAAAAAGAAAAATTGTTTATTCTGCAAAAACAAGACCAGACAGAGTTGTACCTATAGTACACCCACATATTTTCCCCTGTTATGTTTAAGGCCCTCCTATGTCTGTGTGTGTGGGGGGCAAGCTTATTGCCATTGACCGGGCACAAATCTAGACTCCGGCTTCTACTGAGAAATTCGTGAGGGAAAACCCAATAACACATTGCCCGACCTGTGCATCGAACCCAGGACGTCATGCTCAGTGGTAGCGCTTACGGCCCCTAGATCAATGAAGCAGTTATATATTAAAATCAGTTAATTATAAATAGGCTGACAAAAGCGAGCGGAGTAACGATAATTATATCCGGCATTAATATTAATATTAATAAAACTCAGGGGCGTAACTACCGCAGTATCAGTCGTATCAATGATACGGGGCCCCCTAGCTACACGGGCCCCCCGACGACGACGTGAGGAAGCAAAAATTCGTAAAATGTTATCCGCAACCTCAACTTCTTATTGATAAGAGACCGATAATTCCAAAAAATCGTTCGCTCCTACATTTTGTTAGTAAAATCACAATTAATGCTCCAATTTTCTAGCTCGCTCAATTGCATTTTCTTAGTAAAGTAACAATGACAATTATGTTATCCGAATCAGGATTCTATTTCATTTATTTTATAAATAACATTACTCTCCTTTTGGGCTTCGCTGCAGTTGGGTAAAGGGGCCCCCAGCAAATTTTGATACGGGGCCCCTTTGGAACTAACTACGCCACTGATAAAACTAATTATAACAGAGCTGGTGTGAATGTTCTATTTATTGCTAATAATGAGAAACGAAGAATAAACATGTGTTCATAATTTGTTATCTTGTGAGTCTAGTCGTGACTTATTATGACTCGTTCTTAGGGGTGTGAGCAGAACCGCGGGGTGATTGCGTAACACATTTAGAGCTCCCGCAGACATACAATTTGTAAGTTGGCCAACTATGTAATAGTAACTTACTAAGATACAGATTCAGATTTAGTTGGACGAGATGTGCGGGCTAGCATATGTCACTATACCTATAGACGAAGTATTTTTTTAGTAATATAATAAACCAAAAAATACGTGTCTAATATTATTTTATTATCTGACTGACGGACTAAATAGTATTTTTTTTACCCGTGCATCATCCCTATTTTGTGTGTACAGTATCGAACAGTACCTTACAGTTACGAAAAATTCAAAAGCTTTTCTGGTGAAATAATAGGTAGGTATTTTGCAACTTTGAGAAAAATACTATGCTCGGCGTAACACCGAGCTCAAATGTCCGAAAGACTGATGCAGCTCGATAACAATTAAAATTGTATTGTGTCTCATTAGCTAGTGATAGTCAATCAATACTTTAGGAGAAAATCGCTTTGAATGTGGCGTAAGTGTTACTGTACAGACATTATTTTATGACGTTGCAAAGTTTAATTTATGCTATATTAGCTTTTCCCGACACTTCGCCCGCGTGGAGGTCTGAAATTATCCCACGGAAATGTACTACCTGGATTAAAAGTATCCTATATCCTAATCCCAACTAATGTTCTTCTTATACCGGTCTGAATAAAGGCTTATATTATTATTATATCCTAATCCAGTACCCTAATTACGTAATGCATTTTCAATTTTAAATTGAAACCAATTGAAAAAGATTGCCAGTCCATTGCTTCATAAGTTCGACAAAAAAAATTGAGCAGATTATTTTTGTCGAACTTATGAAGCAATGGACTGGCAATCTTTTTCAATTGGTTTCAATTTAAAATTGATCGTGCATTGCGTAATAGGGGGGCTGGTCATGGGCTACTCATGTGCCAAATTTCATCCAAATATTAGTTCAGCCATTTCAGCGTGAAAGCGTAACGTATAAACAAACTCACTTTCGCATTTATTAAATTAAGGATGTAAATAAGTATGCCAAGTTTCAGCTCAATCGGATGTCAGGAAGGGCTAGAAAGATTGATGACAATTGGACTAACTAGAAACACACGAACAGAGCAAGTTAACATAAAGCTTGTAAAAAGAGTCAGAGCGGTTGGCTCAGTGGCTCAGCGATAAGCTGCTGCGCCAAGTAGGCACCTGTCGCAGGTTCGATTCCGGCACGGAAAACAATATTGGTATTATTGGTATGATCTCTATCTAGAGATAAATGCGAACTAAGAACCGAAGTATGAAAAGAAGGTAGCTACATGAGCGAACCTAAACGAAGTTAGCTTCGTTTCGCTTCGTTAGGTGTGAATAGATGTCCTCTGTCCTTCACAGACCAATATCGAGCATCAGGTGTTGTCAACTTCAAATAATTACATAAAGTACTTACCTAGGTAATTTCAAATAATAATTGAAACTAATTTTTTCTAGCAATGCGTTTTTAAAATTTTACTTTGACTCATTTAGAGGAAATACTCGTAGGTTCTTAGTAGGTACCTACTGATCGATGCGTAAGTGTACAGAAATATTTCTAGATGACTATTTAGTATGCTGAAGCATGTCCCAATAAACGTCCTCACTGATGTAGCAAGCTGCATTAAAATAAGTTTACCTTAAAAATACACCGATTATTTATAGGGATAGGAGCAAACAAACAGACGTTCTGTTTTTATTAATTTATTTGTTAGTATACGACACGTAGGTAGGTATTAGAAAAGTAAAGTCATAATCACAGAACTTCTGTTCTGTGGTCATTATATTATTGCCCGTGTTTACCTACGTAAAATGCGGTAATGGGGCGCGTCATTTCAGACAAGGATAAGCTATAAGTATCGTGTATGGTCTTGTTTTCCATAAAATTATTTGTACTATTATTGTTTTCCATAATGGTCCCCACTCATAATATTTACTTGCACTATTATCATTTATACTAATAACGCTTGCCATATCAACTTATTAGTCATAACTTTTATTTGCCATAATATTAGTTTCCATAATAACATGTGTCATAATCATTAGATTCTATAGGTAACACATTACATAATCGATAATTGATATAAGCAACATTTAGACCTGATTTCACCAAACTATTCTTAATGAGCCATTATGAAATGTTCTGTTAAAATTGACGAAGACGTCAAAAAGGTTTACGTTCTACGGAGGGATCTTACCAAGGCGTTGCTAAATCAAACATCAAGTAGAAGTATCTGTCAGTATGTTATAAAGTACTCTGTGGTATCTGTCATCGATTGAACAAATATGACCGGTCTGACTTGTCATTCACTCTCGTTAGTACGAGAGCTCACGACCAAAATCATACCACATCGTTTTACGACCAAAACCGTATAAAATCGTTAGTTTAAATGATTCTGAACCCGACTCGGTGAGCAGTACAGGTCAGAAACGACACAGTTATGGGAACCCATTTCTGCTATGTCAAAAAAAATAGGCAGACAGTTTCATCACTGTCTGATATTAAAAATTTACATAGGTTTCGTAATTTTATTACGACAAAGTTTCTGAAAATTGTGTTTTCTGTAGGTATCTAAAAGGGGTTATAGACGTGCGAGCAAGCACACGGTCTCCGTCTTATGGCTCGGCGACCTTACTCGACCGTGTGTAAAGTTCGCCGGCGATCCAACAGGTTTGAAATTTTGCTCGTAGCCCACCTTGGTTCGTAGTTTCGTACATCTGTCATAGCCGCGAGTCACGAGCCTGCATTTTGTTTCGTCATTTGTGTAATGTATGTTTAGTTTGGTTCAGAAAATTCTAAAACATCGCAATACAGTGTGATAAAGCGTGTTTCACGTGTGTCACCAACAATGTCGGGCCAAGTACGCATGTCTATCACCCACTTTAGATCTATCGTTCAACTACATTCTGAAAATCAGACAGATTGCTATGAAACAGTTTGTTTTTTTTTTTTGACATAATATTTAAAAATGCGGTCAGCTCAGACGTGATGCGGAAAATTGAGGAAATTAGGATTTGTTGAATTCAGAATAACCAAATCTATCGATTTTATACGTTTTTGTTCGTAAAACGATGAATCATAAATTTTGGTCATCGGCTCTCGTACCATGTTTATAAGCAACCAAAACAGAATGTCATGGCGTCTAAACAAATAATTATCTAAATATACCTCATTGGAACTAGCCGTATAATAATGTAATGCCACTGAATTGAAATGTCATAATTTGTGTTAAAATCGAAAGAGCATCTGTGTAATTTTTTATTTGTCGGTTTAAACGTCATACGCATATTATATAATATACTGTCATACCATATGTTTTATGTTTTCGGTGTCGCGCTTGTGGAATTTTAATTGTGGTGATTTTTAATAACATTTCACCTTGGTTCCCCGAAGGGTTGGGCAAAGATGTACCTTTAGTACACCCACATTTCGCCAGTTATGTTTAAGTCCCATTTAATAGGGGGCGAGCCTATTGCCATCAACCGGGCACAAATCGTGACTCCGGGCTGCTACTGAGATATTCCTGGTGGAAAAACCCAATAACACGCATGACCTGGGAATCGAAACCAGGACCTCATGCTCAGCAGTAGCGCTTGCGACCACTAGACCAACGAGTCAGTGATTATAACTTTGTAATTTTAAAAATTTTGTGTGTTGTAATATGTCGTAAAGAAATCGCGGTCCCAATTTCTGCGCAGTGAAAAAGAAATTTCAATAAGACTCATTACAAAACATAATAATATTGTAGTGATGATTGCTCATGATAAAAGAGGGTTGAAAGATGCTCATAGAAGAATTCAACTCCCTGAGCAGTTTCAATGTCCGATATACCAACTAAATAGGAGTTGGTTTATTAGCGAAATCGAATTGTTTCTGTAAGCAAACAAAATTTCAGGTTTGCTTCATCCATACCCATCTTATACGACATCTCGTAGACGGTTTGTGTAACATTCACGGTAGAGATGATGGGGTTGTCCTATTACTAGTGGGAAGAAATGTGTGAGCTTTTAAACTAGGTGACAAATTACACATATATACCTACATAACATCACGCCCGTATTCCCCGATGGGTTAGGCAGAGGTGTACCTATAGTACACCCACGTTTCGCCAATTATGTTTTTTAAGGCCCATGTAATAGAGGGCGAGCCTATTGCCATCGACTGGGCACAAATCCAGACTCCAGGCTGCTACTAAGAAATTCCAGATGGTAAAACCCAATAACACATTACAAACAAGGTTACAAATTAGCATCCAAATATTTATATTAAGTACCTAACACCTTACGAAAGAAGTTGTACTAAATAACAAAACAGGCATATTTTTATTACAATTCACATCGTAAGACCATTTAAGGTACACACCGATTTGATGAATATTCAAGTTTATCTTCAATCATTCAGCGCAAAACATCCATAGCTACAAAAATCTGTCGATAAATGAAACCTTGTCCTGAAATCTACATCGTCATATTCTTCAAAATAGTGACGTCGTCGCTTTTTGTGTGTTTTAGGACGTCGAATAATATTACAAGTTCTATTTTTTTTTATATCACCTATTTCGTGTTAAAAAATAAAATTATCACCAACTCACAACCAGTTGACGGCCCGTTACAAGCATTAGCAGACCACTGGAGCAGTGATTAAGTTTAACGCCATGTTAAGAGAATTAACCATTCGTTAGTACGTGGTGAAACACTCACTACGCCTAACGGGCCGTTATCTACGTAATGGGACGTTAAAACTAACTAACAGAGTATGGTGAAACTAGCTCTACTTAACATGAATGTTGAGCCGTGAAGAAGACGGATGAAAAAAGATTGCATGTAGCGGAGATGAGAATGTTGAGATGGATGTGTGGTGTGACGAAAATGGATAAAGTAAGAAATGAGTATATAGGGGGAAGTTTAAAAGTGGCGCCAGTGACAGAAAAGTTAAAAGGAAATCGTTTGGCCTGGCATGGGCATGTGATGAGGAGAGAGGAAACGCATGTGACTAAAAGAGTAATGAATATAAATGTTGATGGATGGAGTGGGAGAGGAAGGCCAAAGAAAAGATGGATGGACTGTGTGAGGAATGATATGATAAAGAAGGGAGTGAATGTTGGTATGACGGTTGACAGGGGAGAGTGGAAAAAGAAAACGTGTTGCGCCGACCCCAAGTAACATGGGACAAGGGCAGGAAGATGATAATGAACATTTAACATAATTTAGATACGTTACACACAGATGTCCTCAGTATTGTAAATCGCGTTGCGAATCGCTGTAAATCCGACTCCACGCAGTCTTGTCTGCCCTACCCCTAGAGTGTAATTTAAAATCGCGTAGGCGTGGAGGGGCGAGGTGGACCGCGCGTTGAGGAGCAGGTGGTTATAACGCCCGCCGCCGCGGCTGAGGCTGGCCGGCGGAGCCGGCCAGCAAGACGAAGCTGCGGTGGTGAGAGTTAAACCATCTGCGACGATAAGTTCGCGTGGGACCGCCGGAGCCCCGCAGCGCCGGAACCGTGACAGAAACCATGCCTGCTGCATGTTTGCTTGCATGCTGTATGCTCGCTTGCATGCTGTATGCTTGCTTGCATGCTTGCGCTCATGTTGCATGCTTGCTTGCATGCTGCATGCTTGCTGCATGTATGGTGTATGCTTGCTTGCATGCTTGCTTACATGTTGCATGCTTGCTTACATGTTGCATGCTTGCTTACATGTTGCATGCTTGCTTGCATGCTGCATGCTTGCTGCATGTATGCTGTATGCTTGTTTGCATGCTTTTGACAGGGAAATAAAAACCACATGTTCACAATCAATTAATAACATCATCATCATTATCAATTAATTGTGAATATGTGGAGCAAAATTATTGGTTTTGACATGATCATAACATCAAAATTGCAGGTGCTTGTACTGAACTAGTATGGTGCTAGCAAATGAATATTATTGTGAATGAAAAATATAGCAAATGAATTTATGGATTTAAAGTACATGACACTTGATCGATTATGACCAATGAAATTAGTGAAACTGATTTTATGTCATTTCACGATTATGGCAACTGAAGCGTTATTACTAATGAAATTATGGCAAATAAAATTATGGCATTTAAATTGAGATAGTTGGTTTACTAATGGCAAACATTAGTAAACCAAGTATCTGTCTTTTATCTGACACAAATTTATGTATGCATACACGTTACAGTATAAAACTGATTCACATCCGTCACATCACACTCTCAGGTCCAGTTGAGAACCAGCGTCAGACACTTAATAGTTGTCTGGCATTTTTCTGAACGAGGCCTTGTTGGCGCAGCCGTCAGGTCCCCTGCAAATTTTTTCTTAAATCGCACTTTACATTTTTTATTTTATTTTTACTTTTTATTTTTTACCTGCTGTGAAATTATATTGTGTTTTTTTTAGTCTGTGCTAAATAAATGTATTTTCTTTCTATATCAGAAAACTGTGATCAAGAAGTGTTGACTTCTTATGGGAGGGTAAAACCGCAGCGGTACGTAATGCGTTACGCCGCCAATCTGTCTGTTCAGCTTAGATTAGTTTAAGTTATCACTTCTGTGTGGCGTCCCGAGACGCTCACGTTTTTTTACACACTGCAGTATAATATTTTGACAACAGTTTTCGCACTTCACTATGAGGAATAAGTGGCAAGAGAGTAGTATCTAGTGTCTTTTTCTGCTACTGAAAGTCCCGTCAAAATCGGTCTAGGTGTTTCGGAGATAAACAAACTTTAGTGGTAACAGGTTTAGTGAGGAACAGGGTGTAAAGTTCTCTCATCCTCATTTGAAAAGGGAGGATCCTCCGGCCAGACGCGTCTTGTGTCTGGCGGGCAACTGCCCGTATTAAGTTGATTTCGGATAGTCTTATCTATGTCGTTCGCGCGGTAAACTCTAACTGCGCGATGCAGGGATTGTGTGACGTCATATCTTTGCTGCGTAGTTCGTATGTGGCGGTGTAACCGCTACACAAACAAATAGACAGGAATTGATTAAAAACTGTTTTTATCTTATCCGTATTATTGTCACTTGCATTTAGCAAAAAGGTGTTATTTTGCCATTACAAACAGACTAGACCAGACCAGACTTTGTGTGTATGTAGTATGTATGTTTAAGTATGTAGGAATAGATAATAATAACAATAAATGTCAGGGGTTATAAGCGTGATGTCTGAGGTACAATGCGTGAAAGACACGTTATAATTCCAAATAAATACCTATAGAAACCTAGGTGATAAGAACATTGAGGGTACTTGAAATATTTTAAAATTATTTTCTTTTTAATCTGAAATTCAAAAGTCAGCCGGATCTCAGCCCTCCAAATCGGCCTGTTCTTTGAATTTTACGGCCACAAGTTTTTCCAGTATTTCCTACCCATTTGCCATCGCGATGACACTATATTATACATCCCACTTATAAAATCCTAGCCCATTCTGCATGCCTATGAAATGCAGCCCGACAAAATTTCGCCTTTTAAAGAATATCTTTTTAAGGGAGATGGGTCATTCGCCCATTGAACCCATGTTGTTTTATAAACCTATGATTCATGTTACAGAAATGCCTAAATATATAATAAGGACCAGGGTAAGCACTGTCTTCATCTCTCTAGCTATGACACACAAAATTCCTTAAAGTACCCAGCAAATACCGCTCTTATCTCTACCCCAAGTGGTGACGAATCGCTCATAATATAAAACTTTTCTTAATTAAACCCATCTTGCAATAACAGTTCATATGGCACATTAAATTGTAGATAAAATGACACGGGTATTTTTTTTTAAATAACAGACAATAAAATGTTATCGTCTGACGTTTTAACCTCATCTCCGGGGTCAGTCGCGTGCTCCTAGTATATTAGCGAAGCTACTCCGTCTTGCGCACAGTCTGAACTGAACCTCATCAGAATGCGCGTCTTAATTTTTCTGGTCCTAAGTGTAACCGCGGTAACACCGAAATCGTGGTCCTTCGTTCCGTCGTTCAAGTCCTTTTTTAAAGAACAAAGTGATAATGTCAAGACTATCTACAACGATGCCGTCAACATGAAGGGTTCCGTCGATAACTACGTTGAAGAACAGCAGCAGATGATCAAAGACAATTTGATCAACTACGTGGACGACATTCAGGAGAATGGAAGAAACCTCATAGACCCATCGACTTACAATCGTGGCGTCGACACTTATTCGATGCTGGAAAATCCTGACATTTTTCTATCAGTACCTGGAATAATCACAAGAAATGGATACATATGTGAGACCCACACCGTCATATCTCAAGGTTACGTTCTCAACCTACACAGGATTCCTCGCTCCAGACACGGCAAAGAAGTGCCAATGAAGACGATTCTTCTTCAACATGGCTTATTTGCAAGCTCTGCTGACTGGATCATGAATGGTCCTGGAAAAGGACTTGCGTATGTCTTGGCTGATGCTGGCTATGACGTTTGGATGTCCAACATACGAGGAAACAGGTATTCCAAAGATCATGTTTGGTTCAAATCAAATTCACAAGCCTACTGGGACTTCTCTTGGCACGAAGTAGCTTTGTATGATGTTCCTGCGGTCATAGACTACATTTTGGAGACTAAAGGTGTAGATACTAAGATAACCTACATTGGACATTCGATGGGGACTACAATTCTCTTCGCCATGCTGACGTTGAGGCCAGAATATAACGATATATTGTCAGCTGGATTTGCGTTGGCTCCTGTCGTGTATCTATCAGATATGAAGTCGCCATTGAAGTCTATGGCACCAATTGCCAGCAACCTAGCATACATAGACGGGTTGCAAGGAGCTTATGAATTCATTCCAAAAAAATCAGCGCTGGGCAAGATTTCAAGCACGTGTAACGGAGAGAATATGGATTCCTTAATTTGCAAGAATATAGTATTTTATTTATGCGGCTTTAACGAGAGGCAGTTCAATAAGACCCTCCTGCCGGTTTTCCTGGCACATTTGGGTACAGGAACATCGTGGAAGACAGCGGTTCACTTCTCTCAAGAAATACTTTCTGGTAAATTCGAGCAGTTTGATTATGGATATTTGAACAATTGGAGGATCTATGGAGCTAGCTCGCCTCCCGAATACGACCTTAGTAAGGTTACATTACCTATCAAGTTATTCTGGTCTAAAAATGACTTGTTGTCAAGTGAGAAGGATGTGCAGGAACTTTTTAATAGGCTGCCTTCAAAACCTGAAATGTTCCTGGTTCCTGACGAGAAGTTCAATCATTTGGACTATCTCTGGGCTATCGACGCTCCCAGGCTACTAAACGATGAAGTGCTTAACTCTCTGCACACATATATGAGTGATTATACATTTTCTATAAGATTTTGAAGAAGAAACTGGTTTTAACTGGTTTACTATACTGAAAATAATTACTGATTTTCATTGTTGACTAAAGTGTAAAATAATAATGTTTCCGGAATATTAAGGAGTATCAGTGGATGATACACATAAGTCAGATCCCGGCCAAACCTATCTACCGAATTTATGAAGAAGAAGCAGCAGAGCCACTTGCCAATGACAATGAAATGTCAATTGACAATGGCTCGCCTGGGGAAGTGCTACAACCATACTCATATATATCCCACAAAATAAAAAATCTGTGTTTCTGTTTGAAGTCTAATAGTGTCAGTGAAATCAGAGATACATTCGACTTTTGAACGTTTACCCTAAAGTTGGTAATGCGTCTGCAAGCCATAGTTTTGCAGGTGTCAGCAGATTTCCACCAGATCAGCCGCCTGTTGCTAACCGATAACGAATAAAAGTGGGGGAGTGACATGTAGGTCATGTCCGAATGACCTTTGATCGAGGCTACGCGTATCTACGATCAATCAAGGGTACATAACATCAGCCGGAAGACTCGAATGCCGCGGAACTTCCGGCTGTGCATTTAATACTAAGTATTGATAAGACTGTGATATATTTAGATTTATTTGCAATTGTTTACAATCATATTCTTGGTAGCCACCGTGACCTGATTCCAGTGGAGAAGAGGTCGACCTTAGCGTTACGCGATAATAAATGATTGTAAGACCATTGTGTCTGAAAAATTGTGTAATAATTATGTATTATTAATAAATTAATTAGTATTTTATACTCATGTTTGCTCTTTGACCCTAAAATATTCAAGAGAAATGGTACAATAATAATAACTTATTAGGGAGATTTCAATTCTTCCTCAAGACGAGTTCACAGGTCAAATCTACTTTAAAATCTTTTCAAAATATGTATGAATTTTAGCAGGTGCCTATTTAAAAGTTATGACTGAATTTGTAAAAACATCTAAGTACCAGTTTTTGGATCAAAGATGGCAGGTTTATTGTAAGTACCCAATTGGGGATAGGTATAAATGATCAAGTGAAGTGGACCTTCACACAATGATTTAAAAATTTATTGAAGACACACACATAATCAGCGTTTTAATGTTCCTACTGCTGGGACAAAGGCCTCATCTCGGTGAGGAGTGGGCCGTAATCCACCGCGCGGGCCCAGTGCGGGTTGGTAGATGACACACATGTCTTCTTCTAATTTTTGGTTCTAGGACATGCCGGTTTCCTCACGATGTTTTCCTTCACCGTTTTGAGAGCAGTGGTGAGGAAATAATTTACACAAAGTAATGCGCCTGTCTGGGGTCGAACCTGCCACTTACAACTAAAGCCGCGGCCGTTACCACTGGGCTACAACTGCTCATTGAAGACAAGGCCACACACACAAATTTAAGCAGCACCATAATTGCGTTATACTCGAGGGGCTTTGAAGGAAGTTCCTAATCCTCTGATGCATAGGATTTCGGAAATTCGTCTGCTCAACTACATAAATAACGAGGGAGGGGAAGGGAGGGGCTGATCTGCCAAAGATCAAGGAAGATTACAAACCTTTCTTTTTGGAAAGAAAAAATGATTAACGACCATAACATATATCATAACATCACGCCTTGTTACACCGAAGGGTTAGGCAGAGGTGTACCTGTAGTACACCCACAATTCGCCAGTTATGTTTAAGTCCCATGTAATAGGGGGCGAGCCTATTGCCATCAACCGGGCACAAATCCAGACTCTGGGCTGCCACTGACAAATTCCAGATAGAAAAACCCAATAACACTTTGCCCGACCCGGGAATCGAACCCAGGATCTCATGCTCAGCAGTAGCGCTTGCGACCACTAGACCTACGAGGCAGTCGACCACAACCTACCTACTTGTTACCTATGGATTTCTCGAAACGGTCAGACAAAGTTTTAAATAGTTACACTCTCAAGGACTCCATGAGACAGGCTCGACCTAGTATGGAGTCCACAAGTTAAAATATTAAAATTATGTTTCCTTTATAATAATAATTTTAGGAATAATTTATGTGTACTACTTTTAAGGAAATGTAAAAATTCTTTATTTGGTCAATAAACGATTTTTATTATTATTATATTTTTTTACGTTTACTAACTGCTGATAAAGTAAGTATACATGTCTTTGACTGATGGGTAGTCAACTTGTTTAATTTCAATTATCTAATGATTATGGTTTTGATGTTTGATCGAGGAGCTCGTGGCTAAGTAATAACAGCCGCACGGGTCGATTTATCAGGTTAAGCTACGCTTGCCGGCATTGGTCAGTGGATGGGTGACCATCTTTACATACTGAGACTCCTTCGTACCTCGGAAAGCACGATAAGCCGTTGGTCCCGGCTGTCATTCGTGGATCTATGACCCGAAAGTCGACAACGAGTTTTACCAAGGGGTATTGTATTTCCCAGTTACTGGGTTGTGGAGGTCACATGGGCGGTCGTTCCATGTAATACTGGTATGCTGCATCCGGTTAGACAGGAAGCCGACCCCAACATAGTAGGGAAAAGGCTAGGCGGAATTAGTAATAGTAATAGTAATTCATTTCCAAACTTCAGTACACATTACATCAATGAGGTTTTGACCCCTGAACTAGGACATCCTGTATGACAGGGGTCGAGGTTTCACCAGATTGATTGATGTGTGATTGAATATGGTATTGACATTTATCGTAATCACCACACAAGGATAAAGATAAGAGTGTTGTAATCTGTGGTAAATTTCATTATCTTGATTCTTAATATGGCAATACTTACCGCTTCCGCTCTCTTCTTCCTGCTTCCGGTCATGGCGTAGCTTGCTTTTTCTCTCTTCCGTAACGTCTCAAGATGTAAAATATGATTGTAAGTAATAAATATACTTATTACGAATATTGGCCTTAATTATTAATATACACCACCTCCAACATGGTAGCAGAGCGTGGTTGAATAAATAAAATACGTATAAAGTGTGATCAATAAAAAGGCCACGAGAAAAGACCTACATAGTTCCCGCTTCGTGTAATAATAATTTCAAGAATAAAAGACAAAAATGGCTAAACAAGCTAAAATTGAAGACATCATGATGCCCATTTTTGATGGAATCAACTATTCCAGTTGGAAACTCAGGCTAGTAACCTTACTAGAATATAAGGAATGTAATGAGCCCGCCATTAGCGCGATGCCTGCTAAATTTATAAACCAAGAGGCGGATTGGAAGAAAATGGATTTAAAAGCAAGGACTATAATAATGAGCACCATTTCCGATAAACAATTAGAATATATAAGTGAATGTACAACAGCATATGATATGATGAAAAGATTTGACAAGATGTATCTAACACAATCTACAGCTATGCAAATAATATGTAGAGGAAAAATTGAAGAGATTAAATTAAATAATTACAATACAATAGAAGATTTTTTTGTTGATTTCGAGAAAACAACTAATGATTTCAAAGCGGCTGGTGGAAATATAAATGAACCCGAGAAGATGAGATACTTGCTCAGAGCATTACCTCCAAGTTACAGTTTTATTGGAGATTTTATTGATGTAATCCCAGAAGAACAAAGAACAGTAGATTATGTGAAGTCTAAAATAAAAGAGAAAAATATGACTACAAGTGACCCAGACAAGAAAAGCAATATGAGTACGTTCTCAACAAAAACTAAAACACAATGTTTTATTTGTGGAAAGACCGGCCATCTCAAGAAGGACTGTTGGCACGGTCAGAAGAACTATCAAGGAAGATACCCAACCAGTCAACGCCAGCAAGGACATCAAAGAGGTTACAACAGAGGTGGATTTCATCGAGGTCGTGGCAGAGGCAGAGGTCAAGGTCATCCCAGAGGTGAGTCTACAAGCGCTCAGCAAGACGGCTCTGCAGCGGAGTCTTGGACAGCTCAGGTATGCAATCCAGAAGTAAATCAGGTAACGGGGTGTAGCGAAGGGACACATTTTAACAATAGTGAAATTGAATGGTTGTTAGATAGTGGATGTACAGATCATATTATAAAGAATGATACATGTTTTTATAATTATGTAGATTTAAAAAATCCCATTGATGTGAAACTGCCAGATGGTAAAATTTTAAAAGCAACCAAAGTAGGTACTGTTAAAATCTATGTCAAAAATTATTATAATGAAAAATACATTGATCTAAAAAATGTATATTTTGTAGAAGGTATTAAGCAAAATTTGTTAAGTGTTTCAAAAATTACAAAAAATTGCACAATAGTAGCAAGAAATGAAAATGCAAAAATTTATAATGAATCAAAAGAATTAATAGCTGTTGCTAACAAAATAAACAATTTGTACTGGATAAAAAGTTTTGTTTCAATAATGGACACCAACAAGATGTATGTGAATACAATAAAATTAACTGATAAAGAGAAATGGCATAGGGCACTTGGTCATGTAAATTTCCAATATTTAAAAATGTTGATAAACAATAAATTAGTTGAAGGATTGCCAGATAAGATTGAAAGTACAGAAATGAAATGTTCAAATTGTATTGAAAGCAAAATGGCTAATGTACCTTTTGAAAATAATAGAACTAAGACTACAGAAATTTTAGAATTGATACATACTGATCTAAACGGTCCACATAGCACAACGGGCTATGGTGGGGAAAAATATTTTTTAACATTTATCGACTATAGTAAATGTACCAGAATTTTTTGTATTAAAAGCAAAGCAGAAACTGCAAATTGTTTTATAGAATTTGTTAATTTAGTAGAGAATAAGTTTAATAAAAGAGTAAAGAAATTACAATGTGATAATGGCAAGGAATATTTAAATCGAGATATTTATAATTTCATAAGACAAAAGGGAATAGAGTTATTACCATGTCCGCCCTATGTCCATGAATTAAATGGAGTAGCAGAAAGGTATAATAGATCTGCCATGGACATAGGCAGATGCTTAATGAGAGAAGCTAAAATTCACAGAAGGTATTGGCCTGAAGTTATGAAAACAGCAGCATATTTAAAAAATCGAACAATTGCTAATACAGTAGAAAATAAAACTCCTTACGAAATATTTTTTGGTGTTAAACCGAATGTTGAGCATTTAAAGATTTATGGAAGTAGAGTTTATGTCAGGGTTCCAGAAGTTTTAAGAAAAAGTAAATGGGACGATAAAGCTCAACTAGGAGTGCTAGTAGGTTATAATGAGAATGGTTATAGAGTCTTATTAAATAATAGAATAATTAATGCTAGACATGTCCAAGTAGTCGAAGACAGTACTCAATTAATTTGTTTAGAAAAACTTGATGATGAAAAGGATAGGGACTTGGAAAATAAAACTTCAAGCATAAAAAACGAAATAAACGAAATATTTAAAACTGACATTGATGAAGACTATGTAGATGCAAATGAAACTAGTTCTAATAATACTTTGGAAGATCTTGTTAATGATGATAATTTAAGTAACAATAAGGATAAGCCTATAACAGAAGAAAGGTCAAAAAGAAAGATAAGTCCAGTTTCCAGATATGGTAATCCAGTATCACATTTTATTTATGTAAATTACATTGATGCACATGTACCAAATACATTTGAGGAGGCGCTGAGCTCTAACAATTATAAGCAATGGCAGGTAGCGATGGACTCAGAAATAAATAGCTTAAACAAAAACAACACATGGCAAATTGTTGAACGGCCAAAGGATAAAAAGGTTATAGATGTAAAATGGGTATTTAAAAGGAAAAGTAATAATGTTTATAAAGCTAGATTAGTTGTACGGGGATTCTAGCAAAAGGATTATCTTGAAAATGTTTATTCACCAGTAGGAAAAATGCAAACATTGAAAATTTTATTATCATACAGTTGTAAAAATAATTTATTTATAGAACAAATGGATGTTGAGACAGCATTTTTAAATGGTCATGTAAAGTCAGAAGTATTTGTAAATCAACCAAAAGGTTATGAAACTGGAGATAATAAAGTTTACAAATTGCAAAAAGCACTCTATGGTCTCAGAGAGAGCCCTAGAGTATGGTATGATTGTTTCAACAAATTTATTGAAAAATTGAACTTTGTTAGAAGTAACTATGATTACTGTTTATATGTAAACAGAGCAAGCAAAGATCCAATATATATACTGATATTCGTTGATGATCTCCTAATTTGTTGTAAAGACAAAGATAAAGTATTAAAGGTAAAAACTAAATTAATGGAAAAATTTGCAATGAAAGACCTAGGAAAAGTTAAAAGTTATATTGGCATAGATATTGATTATAATGATGATAGGAATAAGATGACCTTAAGTCAAACTAAATATATTGAATCTTTGGCTGTAAAATATAATCTGGAAAATTGTAAGTTATATGATACTCCAATGGAAACAAACTTAAAATTAGAACAAGCTAGAGAAGTAGATGATAATATAAAGTATAGAAATATAATTGGCGAATTATTGTATATTAGTACAGGCACTAGGCCAGATGTAGCGTACAGTGTTAATTACTTAAGTCGATATCAAAGTTGCTATGACCAAACACATTACAAATATGCAATGAGAATCTTAAAATATTTGTATAAGACTAAGGATTTAAAGTTAACATACTATGATAATGTAAACTCTGAAACATTAGACTGTATGGTAGACTCTGACTATGCAGGAGATAATGTAGATAGAAAATCTACAACAGGTTTTGTAATTAGATTGTTTGGAAACTTAATATTTTGGAAAACCCATAAACAAAGTACAGTAACTAAGTGTTCAACTTTTGCAGAATATACTGCTATGTCAGAAGCAGTGACAGAAGTACTTTTCATTAGAAACTTGTTAAGTGAATCATTCAATGTAAAATTTGATAAACCTATAAAATTATATGAAGATAATTCAGGTGCAATTTCGATAGCTAAGTATGGCAATTTTACAAAAAATTCAAAACATATTGAAGTTCAGTATCATTATATAAATGAAAACTATGAAAAGGGTATAATCGATATTGTAAAAATTGATACAACATTTAATTTAGCAGACATGTTAACTAAAAGTCTAGACAAGAACAAGTTTTTGAAAAATAGGTTAGGGTTAAAATTAATTTAAAAGAATTTGATTTTGTTTGTTTTTTTTTTTATTCTTTATTTTGTTATGTATAACAATACTGTTTATGTAAAAGAACAAGATTATAAATTTAAGGAGGCGTGTTGTAATCTGTGGTAAATTTCATTATCTTGATTCTTAATATGGCAATACTTACCGCTTCCGCTCTCTTCTTCCTGCTTCCGGTCATGGCGTAGCTTGCTTTTTCTCTCTTCCGTAACGTCTCAAGATGTAAAATATGATTGTAAGTAATAAAAATACTTATTACGAATATTGGCCTTAATTATTAATATACACCACCTCCAACAAAGAGTATGATGTCTATTTAAACACGGGGTAGATATCTCTCATAATTTTAACGCAAGGTGAGTTCTAATACGAGGATATCTCATTCCGTGGGGTCTTTTTTTCTTTTTCGTGTGGTTAGTAACTAACCTGGTGTCGCCCATGGGCCTCTGACTTGGCTTCAGATTCCGTCGAGAAATATCTACCAGGGCATAGCCGGTTTCCTCACATTGCTTCATAAACATTCGCAAAATTTGTCTACTCAACAACGTAAATGACGCAATGAATTTTATTGAACTGTCAAAATGGAACCGATTGACTTTGATCACGTGTTAAGCAATTAGGGTGCTGATCTATAGATCTTATTTTCATCAGTCTACCCTGATCACGGTCTGAGCAAATTTACGATTGAACAGAGGCTATTTAATGGATTTCAAGTGTCAACGAGAAAATTCAATTAAAACAAAAGTTTTTCAATAAGTGCTTTAAAAATAGTCGGAATATGTTAGAAGGGGAGGGAATATCAGATGGTGGAACTTTTAGAATCCGAACTAACATTATAAATGTGAAAGTGAATTAAATTGTTAGTTACGCTTTCACGCTAAAACGGCTGGACGGATTTAGATGAAATTTGGCACATGAGTAGACAACGACCTGGGTTAGGACATGGGATACTTTTTATCCCGATATTCTGCCGGGATCGAGACTAAGGCTGCCTGTCCACTGGAGCGGAGAGGAGAAAAGAGGAGCGGAGATGTGCCAATATTAACCAATAGAATCTTGACTCCGCCCCCGAGTTTAAATTTGATTGGTTAATAATGGCACATCTCCGCTCCTCTCCTCTCCTCTCCGCTCCAGTGGACAGGCAGCCTTATGCGGGTAAAACCGTGGGGCGCAGCTAACCTTAACTAATATTATAATAGATAAAAGATTAGATATTTTGTATGTTTGTTTGATAAAATCAAAAACTACTGGGACGATTTAAAAAATTCTTTCATCAGTAGAATGCTATATTATCACTGAGTAACGTACCTAGGCTATAATTTGTAAAGATATCACACGGGTGAAGTCGCTGGCGGAATCTAGTTACGAATAAATCAACAATTTGGATAAGTTTTTAAAAACTTTGTCGACATGACACTACCAGAATAAAGTAGGTATGCGTAAGTAGGTAACACATATTTTTCAAACATTCAATTGTGGGGCAAAAGGTCGTAAGTTTTTTCCGTAAATATCAATGTCAATAATTACGTCAATGTTATCTTTTGTTTACGAATATGGAGATTTGTTTTATTATACATATTTTTATTAAGTTCATTGTTAGTACAACATTATAAAAATATCCGGGTGTATGAACAACTAACAACTTCTTTTTTAACGAAAGTTAAATGAATATCAATGGCCATAGCAACTGAGAGAGAGAGTTGCCGAGAATCTAGACAAATACATAAAAAATATACTTTATTTCACCAAAAGCCTTTAACAATATGGAGAGCAGTGATGGCCCAGTGGTAACGGGGACTTACGAGTGGGTTCGAAACCAGTCAGGCGCTTTGCTTTGTGCAAATAATTTCATCACCACTACTCTCAAAACATTGACGGAAAACATCATGGGGAAACCGGGATGTCCCAGAACCAAAAATTCCAAGACATTGTGACATCTACCAACCCGCGGTGGAAGCTCAGCGGGGTAATTTCAATTTCCCAGTTCAACAAAATTCATTGCGTTATTTAGGTTGTTGAGTAGACAACTGTTTCGAACATATGAAGCAATGGATTATCAAAATCCTGCAAAATCATTAAGATTATGATTGAAAATAGTTTGGGTTTTAGTATCAGGTATTTGAAATACATAATATGGTTAATAAAATAATAAAATAAAAGTTTATTGAGGTAAAACGGTAAAACACTAAATTCAAATTTGCTTAAATCTACGAAACTTTTAGTTGTGTGCCTGAACTAGGTCATCCTGTGTTTCAGGCGTGGCAAGGTATCATATTTCTAAATAATCACATTAATTATAAAATCTAGTAGGTATGTAAAATGGTGTAAATAGTACAATAAAACTAAAAATCTTAGCTAAAATTAATTAGTACAAATTTTTATTTAAGTACAACTAAAAATTTCTCAGTATCTTCATAGGACATACTTTGGAGAGCTTTCTTGAGAGTTCTTTTGCAATTTATATAATTAAGAGAATAAATTTTGGCTCTAGCATTTAGTCTGTTATAAAGTAGTGGTCCTAGGAAGACAAAAAATTTGGCTGCGAAAGCCTGTTTTGTACTTTTTGTAGGGCAAACTATATCTTTCCGTCCCGGATGTTAGAATATTATGACATTCGGATTGAAGTTTCATTAATCATTATGAAGCACCATGTAGAAGTTCAAATTTTAACTGAAGTTAAAAAATATAGGATTTGGAAGAAGGAGCCAGAGTGTAAGTGAACCCTGAGAACACAACTGACGGGGTCCGCTAAGGCCGATGCCTGCCGGGGTTGCGGGAAAGTCCTAAAGGGTTACCGTGGCCCCTGGCAACGTACAGGCAACTGAAGGAACACGGGTGGGTTGTAGTCAGTAGGAGTCTGACACGCCCTCCCGCTCAGCCCAGAGAGGGATTTTAGGGGTATGAGGAACAGGGTGTAAAGTTCACTCATCCACCATAGAAAAGGGAGGATCCTCCAACCAGACGGGTTGTTATGTCTGGCAGGCAACTGCCCATATGTTGATTTCGGATAGTCTTATCGTCTTATCTATGTTTTTCGCTGGGTAAACTCTAACTGCGCGATGCAGGAATTGAGTGACGTTATGTCTTCGTTGCGTAGTTCGTATGTGGCGATGTAACCACTACAGGATAACTTCATTATTTGAAGATTTCCGAACCACAAAAAAAATAAAAAATTACACCTCACCGCATTATGTTTTCATAAATATCATTTAAAAAATAACATCAGTACTAGGTTACTCGTCTTGTCTACAAAACAAGTATAATCATGCTTTACATAGGTAATCCTTGAAGGGGTAAAAAACCCTGAGATAACTAACAATATAGATGTATTGAAAACAAAAGATGTGCTGCGCCGACCCCAAATAATTTGCCTTTTTACACCTACAATAATTACAAACTTCCTTCCAATTTCCTCGTCCTAAATTCCCTGATGAATACAGGGAAATCATTCTGAATTTAGGGCGGAGTCGGGAAGACCCTAAATTACAGGGCCTCGCAATTATACTAGCTATGTTAATTTTCTAGTAATTAATTACGTTCAGAGCTAATATGTTAGGAGGAACCAGACGCCAAGTGGTTTCTCATAATTTTCATCCAGTTGGCTCTGAAAGGTTATACGCCACTTTTGACTTGAAATATATTAAATTCTTCTTTTTCTTATTATTCCTCTGAAAATCGAAACGCTCACAAAGGGCCAAAACACATAACCGCGTTGCGACGCCGCAACTCAAAAATTAGCGGCGGCTTCGGGTCATTTCCTAAGATTTTCTAAGGAAATGGTCCGAAGCCGCCGCTAATTTTAAGGCAGTTTTCACACTACGAAGACGATTTTGTGGCAACACCCATTTTTCCCATAGTGACCCGCGCTGTGCGCCGCTCCGGTGTTCGGCGCGGAGTGACGGAGGCGGCGGCGCCGGCGTCCGCGTCATCATACGGTTGGACGGTCTTCGTGTGTTGGGCATCAACGGATTACATACAAGCCAATGCGAAGTGAGATCTGCTTAACCGTAATTTATAATTATCATTTTTTATTTGTATTTTCTTTTTTCCTTAATCCGTTGTTGCTAACCGCACCTCTTTTTTTTTTTTGTAAACAGGAGTCAAGGGTTTAAGCTGAAAACCAGCGCTTAGCAACCCACTAGGGGACCTAAGCATAATGCTGACGCTTAAACCTTTTGCTTCCGGTATTATAGTTTTGTGTATGTACCACTATTACTAGCTGCTGTAAGACAATAAAGGTTATTCTATTCTATTCTAACCGCCTGCCGCGTCGGTGCTCGCCGTCGTGTCAGAACCGCTTTATTGACAGACCTGGGGTTTTAACACTAAAAACGTAGCTGAGCTGAGCTGTCATTCCAACTCATGTTACCACCTAAGTTTTTACGGTGAGATTATACAGAAATCGATTGAAATAAGATTCTATTAAAAAGTAAAACCGAAATAACACAATACATTTCTTACATATTAAGTAATATTGATCAAATCTAGTGACTTGCAGTATCTTCTTGAAAAGTACCCAATTGAAATATACGTGGTATCTATAAAACATTAATGCTACTATCATACAAAGACAGTGTAGATAAGATCCCAATTGTTTTAATGGTGAAGAGGTTGATATTGAAAATACAAGGTTATTCCCTTTTCTCGTTAAAAAAGATGATGCTTCTGATTTAAATTTTGTCCTTCATCAAAGGTCACAAGTCTAAGTGAGAGCCAGACCCCAGAACAGCTCTCTTGAAGCCATAACAATATTTGTTCCACGATGGTATCGAACCTGCGACACGTAGAGCTTTAGAGGTATGTGGATGCGCGATGCAGGAATTGAGTGACGTCATGTCTTCGCTGCGTAGTTCGTATGTGGTGGTGTAACCACTACAGAGCTATAATTGAACACTTTGGGCAGTTCAGCTGCAAAGTTATCGTAAAGTTGTTAAGGGAAATATTTAACTGACCTGAATATTTTTGACCTTCTTATGATTAACACTTTTTTAAATGATTGAGCCTCTTTTAAACTTTCTGGCTTTTTCTCACATTTGGTAGCAGTAACTAAGGTACCCTAGACCCTGACCAAACGGGTTTAGGAAGTACTTAAGATACCAGGAATTATTTATGGTTCACAAAAAGAGGTGCAATTATTAGTTATATTAAGGCGAAGATCACGCCTAAACGAGTAGTGTTAATGATTTGGAAAAAATATATGTTAAATCAGAGCATTTTCTTAATAACTTAAAATAGGAATATTTTAGATTATGTTTATATTACACAGTGAAATTAATTTGTAAAGTTATGACTAACGCGGATAAAATACTGAGAATGACGCAAAATTTATTAAGCGTATTTTTCAGAAACCTTCACTGTTTTAAAGATTATTAAATTGTTAATCTTTTAGTATACGTGTTTTATTAAAACACCTTTTGTTTTATATATAATAAATTAATAATGAGTCTAATTTGGGACGGCGCGGCGCTCCTTGAGGGGCGTACGACGCGTTGCGTGAACTCAGTACAGAACACGCAAGCTAACCACTTAAAGTCACTAGCATACATCTGCGCCTTAAACTGTTCAATAATAGTTTTAGGATCACAAAATGGGAATAATTAGTGGTTTAATTTGACTTAAAATCTTATTTGTGTTGGTTTTATTACAGGTACTTTTCCAAATACGTAATAAGTCATTTTTGGAAAAAATATTGCGAACACAGAAACAGCTAGATGAATTTACGAGTGGTTTTCACAAGTTTTAGACAATTTCATTCGAATTTTTTTAAAGTAATTTTTGTTGTTGTATTGTATTGTATTGTTTGAGCGAAGCCGGTGCTTGTTGATAGTTATATTGGTTCACTTATACGTCAGTATTTCCCCTCGTATTATGTACTTATGTGAAGTATCGTTGAATCATACTTGGTAATGGCCGTTGGAAATATCTGGAGTGGCTATCTTAGTGGTCGATCACATGACTCATGCGTATTCTCATACGCATGAGTTAGGTATCGCTTATAAATGGTGTTTGATAATTACTTTATAATCAGCCTATATGAAGGAGAATCCAATCCTCCATACATCCATTAAACGAACAGCCACAGGACCAGACTGCTGGCAGCTACACTGAGAAATTCCCATCCCGAATAGGTATATGGAATATTGTAAAAATCCAAGATGACATGGACTTCATTTTGATAACCCGTTTTAGGTGAAAAAAAGGCATTTGGAAAGTGCTTTTTTTACATCTTAAACTAATGTATTTAAAAGTAACGATTACCTAATTATAATAATACTAATTCAAATTGAAAGTTTATTGCAAATCACAAATCTTAAAATTAATATTGTAGGTACCTACTAGTTAAGAGCGACAATTAAATATTTGTACCTAGTCCTGGGGGGTACAATGTATAGAACTAACAAAAATACCTACTATGTAAAACTACATTCTTACAAATAAATAAATTCTGATTCTGATTCTGATTTAAAATCTAATAACACTTTTCTGCGACGATATGCGGACGGCCGTGACCGGGCCCACCTGTACCCTAATTACGTAATGCACGATCAATAATAAATTGAAATGAATTGAAACAGATTGCTAGTCCATTGCTTCAGAAGTTCGAAATAAAAATTGCAGATTTTTTATTTCGAACTTATGAAGATATGGACTAGCAATCTGTTTCAATTCATTTCAATTTATTATTGATCGTGCATTACGTAATTAGGCTGCTGGACTAGATTAGCCCAAGACAGACGAATGGCGAAAGATGGAGGAGGTCTTATGGGCAACCAATATCAATAAAAAAACATTTTGTGGCTAATTTATTTTATTTTATTTTATCTATTCTTGTTTACTGTTAAAATGCATGTATTATTGTAATACGAATTAAGTAATGAATATTTTTTGTTATAATGTAAAATGAATGATACAAATAGACTTTTTGGGAAGTAAAAGGCTTAAATAAATAACACTTTGGCTAGGCCCAGTGTCCAGTGAAACGATGCACACAGAAAGGCAGATTTGTTTAAGCAATTTTGTATTTGTTACGTCAAATCATTTGTTGCAAGTAGGCCAAAGAAACGCACATAAGAGCGTCAAAATGTTCAAGAAAATATAATTAGGCGCCCTTTCCAAAAGCTTTCATAAGGACACAGATAATATAAGTATGGAGAAGAATGGGCAAGAAACTCAATTGTCCACCTCTTTTATGTATTTGTTACCGGAAATGTATGAAACCTATATAATATATAGGTTTATCCTAGTATCATCTCGGAATTGTACACAATTCCTAGGAAATATATGCAATTCCGAGCCTACTTAGGAAATGTGTAAAATAATGTTTCAAAGATTCTTTAATACACACATTTCCTATGAAGTGTATGTATTTCCTAGGAATTGGATGCAATTCCGAGATGATACTAGGATATATTCGACGGGTTCCGGGCTAATTGTATTAAGCGACACTCTGAGCGATATAGTATACAAATATATTATACATATTTGGAATCAGCGAATTTTTCTGCGTCATTTGAGCTGGGTTTGGTGACGATGGGAGCACTTTTTTGTCGCTTAATACAACCGCATTTTTGGGCCCATTTTGGACTGCAATGTATGAAGCGACACAAAATATTGACAAATTTAGGAACTGTGTACTTAAGCTAACTACCAAATACCAGGCAGTCGTTTAAACTTTTTTTCCTGGAGCAACAATTTACAGGCAACGTACGTTAAAGCATTTAGCCTGGCTTTATAAATATATGGAAATGTGGCTTCATACAATTAGCCTCCTTGTTAAATTCTTATCCAGTGTCGTTTAATACAATTAGCTTTACCTTATAAATATACAAGAATGTCGTTTAATACAGTTAGCCTCTTTGTTAAATTCATACCCAGTGTCGATCCATACATTTAGCTCTGTACATGAAATGTTAGATGTTGTCACTTCAACCATTTAGCTTGCAGTAGATAATGATATGTCAGTCGCATGAACTATTTAGGATTTCAACAGTAAACATTTAAAGATTATGGTTAAACCTATTTTTTTTATTCAATATTTGATTTGCAGTGTCGTTTCAGTTATAACAAAAGTATAGTTCTAGTACTTCAAACAGTTTATCTTAAACGGACTAAGAATAGTATACACATACAATCAAAATTTTATATCGTCCGCGTAGCTGATTAATACAAAGCCCATCAATGTGACTCCTGACATTTGTGTTGCTGAGTTCAACGATCAGCTGATTTATGTACAAATTAAAGATGCGAGGTAAGGTTATTCCCCCCTGCCTCACCCCGCATTTCAATCGGTACTACTCAGATAGTACCCCCGACCACTTTACATGGTTAGTCTGGTTTTGATACCAGTACCTGAGCAAAGATGTTACTGCACTGTCTACATCAGTTTCCCGGTACAGCTTATCCCATAGAATGTCATAAGACACCAGGTCAAATGTCTTCGATAAATCGAGGAAGCAAGCATTGACCGGTGTCTTCCTATCTGCATAGTACTGGACGGTCCGCTTGAGACACAAAATGGCAGTTTCTGTCGATAGACCGGGCCTAAAGCCAAATTGTGCGTCATGCAATTTTATGGGACTGGCCATATGTGTATCAAACAGACAGTCCAGCACCTTTGCTGTAATAGTAGCCAGGGAAATTGGCCTATAATTCGACAGATCTGCCACATTCCCCGTTTTATTCTTCACTATCGGGACAACTATGGTTTTCATAAGATCATTCGGTAGGTAGGAGTGTTTTAAGCACAACGAATTAAACATTATTATGTCACCCGATACACACAGCCGCCTAATAAGGCGGCTGTGTATATCGGGTGACATAATAGCTTTGCAAGAAACTTGGTTGATGCCTCACGACTTGGCATTTCTTGGCAGTATACATGACGATTTTGCTTTCACCGGGACCTCTGCGGTAGATACATCGGTTGGTGTACTTCGAGAGAGACCTTACGGAGGAGTAGCACTGCTGTGGAGGAAAAGTTTATTTTCATCGGTGTCTGTTGTACCTTGCAATAGTGTTCATCTTACAGCTATAACAGTGCAATTGTGTGAACAAGAAATACTAGTATTTTCGGTTTATATGCCTACTGACTGTAATGATAACTTAATTGAATTTACGGACTGCTTAAGTGAAATGAATACAATTACCTATAGAAGATAGGAATATCCAATCTGTGTTTATGTTAGGAGACTACAATGCGCATAGTAATGAATTTTAGCCATGAGTTGTCAAAATTTTGTAATGAACAATATTGGACTTGCGCGGATATTGAACTCCTACCGCTAGATTCGTTTACTTTTGTGAGTGAAGCGCACGGGTGCAAACGGTGGCTCGACCATTACGTCGTGACACTCGTGACTGAAGCCGCGCGTCGCACAATATTGCATGATAGTTTTTGTTCTGATCATTTGCCTTTACAAATGGACTGTGATTTAAAAATAATTGAACCTAATATTGTACTGTACTACCGAATGCGAGTGTAAACAATGTTTTATGGGGGGAAAGGGACTTAAACCAAATAAAATTGTATGAAGAGTTATGTCACTCCGCTTTGCGTAAAATAGATTTTCCCCCGGAATTATGTAGCTGTGCGGAATCAACCTGTGGGGACCTAAATCACAGATCTATTTTAGATGATATGTACAGGAACATAATTAGTATATTGACAATGTCTGCTAAACGTAGTTGTATATTTATTAAGAAAAATAAGTACAAACCTTTGACAGGGTGGAATAAACATGTTAAATCCGCTCACAGCGAGGCTCGGCTCGCGTTTCAAATGTGGTGTTTATGTGGAAATCCGATTTCAGGGAAAGTCTTTGATAAAATGCGGGAAACTCGAAAAGTTTTTAAATCTAAAATAAAATGGTGTCGTAATAATCAAATGCAAATCAAGATGGACATAATAGCCGAACATCATAAGAAAAAGGATTTCAGCAAATTTTAGAAAAATACTAATAATATGAACCCCAAGCAGGGCCTCCCTGTGAGCGTGGCAGGTAATTGCCACCCCTTGTCTATAGCGAACATGTTCATGAATCACTACCAAGTTGATCCGCCACGGAACCTAAGTTCTTCTGCGTCACCGTGTGTGTCCAGCGCTGAGAGGACTTCCCCATTACTGTTCTCTGGCAGAGAAGTTGCAAATGTCATCAAAAACATGGTAAGGGGTAAGTCTCCGGGACATGATCACCTCAGCGTTGAACACCTAAGGTATGCGGGTGTTGGCTATGTTTAATTCGTTATGCTTAAAACACTCCTACCTACCGAATGATCTTATGAAAACCATAGTTGTCCCGATAGTGAAGAATAAAACGGGGAATGTGGCAGATCTGTCGAATTGTAGGCCAATTTCCCTGGCTACTATTACAGCTAAGGTGCTGGACTGTCTGTTTGATACACATATGGTCAGTCCCATAAAATTGCATGACGCACAATTTGGCTTTAGGCCCGGTCTATCGACAGAAACTGCCATTTTGTGTCTCAAGCGGACCGTCCAGTACTATGCAGATAGGAAGACACCGGTCAATGCTTGCTTCCTCGATTTATCAAAGACATTTGACCTGGTGTCTTATGACATTCTATGGGATAAGCTGTACCGGGAAACTGATGTAGACAGTGCAGTAAGATCTTTGCTCAGGTACTGGTATCAAAACCAGACTAACCATGTAAAGTGGTCGGGGGTACTATCTGAGGAGTACCGATTGAAATGCGGGGTGAGGCAGGGGGGAATAACCTCACCTCGCCTCTTTAATTTGTACATAAATCAGCTGATCGTTGAACTCAGCAACACAAATGTCGGGTGTCACATTGATGGGCTTTGTATTAATAATATCAGCTACGCGGACGATATGATGTTGCTGAGTCCTTCGATCAGTGCTCTCAGGTGCCTTCTGCGAATTTGTGAGAGTTATGTGGTGGCTCAAGGACTCAGGTATAATGCTGAAAAGAGCGAGTTACTTGTGTTTTTAAAAGCACGTGGCAAGATAGGTAGGTACACCCTATGTATGTACCTTTTAATTTATCAATGTTCAAACTTCATTATTCAAGTATGATTACAAACAATTTATTTAAAAAAAAATCAGTCGCATAAACTAATTAGCCTTAGATTAATAAGTTTCAGATATGGTATTTAAATCAATTAGCTTAGGTTTGAAATATGACCAACTCTTTGATTAAAGCACTTAGCTTACAGCCATTATTTGCATGCCTAGGCGGTTAAGTCATTTAGCTTGGAACAAGAAATAATAAACCTAGGCGGTTAAGTCATTTAGCTTGGGACAAGAAATAATAAACCGAGGCGGTTTAGTCATTTAGCCTGGAATAAGAAACAATAATCATAGGGGGTTAAGTCATTTAGCCTGGAACGAAAAAAAGTAAAATATGGGTCATTTTGTATTAAGCGCCATTTATCTTCGTTAAAAATAGGAATATTAGAAGAAAAAAAAATCTGATTATGGGGAATATGTTATAAAAACAATAATATCCTTCTTTTTAAAAAAATAATGCGATTTGTTAAAGTTATTATTTTTTTTCTAAAAATCGAAACTTTAAACTGCTCTGGTGTAAAGTTTAAAAAATGTCGGTTAATACAAATAGCCCGGAACCCGTCGATATATAAAAAGTAATGCTTTCTGTGACTAAAAGAAATAAAAACACGTTTGTAAACTGAAATCTGAATATTTATTATGGATTTCGTTGACATAATCAGCTGTAACAATCACATTGTAAAATATAAAATATTCATAGAGCTTATTACTAATAAAATTTCAAAAATCAACTATTTATTCCTTTTTAAGGCCCATCTTGCACACATAAAAATCTACGTATAATTTAATACGTAAATACGTATAAAAACTTTCATTTGGTAAGTAATCAGTCTGACATTTAAGTAATTCTATGTCATCACAATATAAGAGTACAAGTATTCTATTATTTTTCTGTAATGTAATAAAAGACGAGTCTGGATGACAACTGCTTTAATGTCATAATTAATAGACAATCCACAACACCTTCCCCTTAACTAAGACAAAATAATAATAAAAAACAAACTTAAAATCATTAATGCCAATTGGATAAGATAAAAATTATAATAATTAAATAACTTAAAATAATAATTAGTTCTACATTAAAAAACAAAATGTGTATACAAATTCCTAAATCTTACTACGGGTATGAGGTGGCGAGTAAGATGACGATACATTTATACTTATTGGTAGGTGGCTCATAATCATCATCGTCCCCCGAAAAATACTCGTCATCCCTATCAGACAAAATATTGTCGGCAGGAACTGGGCTTATCAAAATATGTCGACGATTACGGCGATAAATCCCTTTTTTGTTTTTAATAATATAAGAACGTGGAGTTAACGCTTTTCCCATAATTTTACCACGGCTTCTTTTATTTGCGTTTCCTAACATTATAACCTCATCGCCTAAATTCAACTCTGGTAGCGGTTTACAATGCTGATCATAGTAACTTTTAATTTTTATTTGTTTTTCCAATAGTTTTTTATATTGTAAGCTATCACAATTTGTTTGTTTTAATAAATCTGGATGGACTGGTAGTCTACAATTTAAACGCCGGCCCATCATTAACTGTGCAGGAGAATTCAAATTTTCCCGCGGTGTATTCCTGTAACTTAGCAAATTTAAATAAAAGTCGGATTTACTGTCTACTGATTTTTTCAATATATTTTTTATAGTTTGAACTGCCCTTTCGCTCTTACCATTGGATTGAGCATAATACGGAGATGAAGTGACGTGTTTAAAACCCCATTCATAAGCAAATTTAATAAAATTACGACATGAATATTGTGGACCATTATCACTGATGACCGTATCCGGTATACCATACCGTGCGAAATTTTCTTTCATTAATAATATTACTGAGTTTGACGAAGTGTCTTTCAAATGTGCGACCTCAATAAAACCAGAATAATAATCAATTAATATTAAATAACTTTGCTTTCCATACTCAAATATATCTGATCCAATTTTATTCCATGGTAATTCTGGTATAGCTACCGGAATCATAGGTTCCCTACATGGTTTGTTTGCTGTTTCTTGACAAATTTTACATCTCCTAACATAATCCTCAATATCTCTTGTTATACCCGGCCAAAATATTACTTCACGAGCACGTCTCTTACAACGATCAATCCCTAAATGCCCTTCGTGAATAAGCTTTAACATGTCTCTACGCATAGAATGTGGTATCAAAACCTGTTTATCTTTAAATATTACACCATCAACACAATATAGTTCATCTCTTATAGACCAAAAGTATCTTAAATCATTGTGTATGTTAAACTTATCAGGCCACCCTTGATTAATATATTTTAGCAACAATTTTAAACACTCATCTTTGCTAGTTTCCCGCTTGACGAGAGTAAACTTATTCTGCGACATGGGTATATTATTTACTACCATTTTAACTTGACATAGTATAGCCCTGCTAATTTTATCGTCATACAAATCCGGAAGAGGTGCCCGTGACAATGTATCAGGTATGTACATATACTTCCCAGGCTTATAAGTGACCACCAACTCATAAGCTTGAATCTTCAACATCATTCGCTGTAAGCGAGCTGGGACTGAGTCTAGAGATTTTCTAAAAATGCTTTCCAGTGGTTTATGGTCCGATTCGACGACCACACTACTTTTTCCATAAATATACTGATGAAACTTTTCACAAGCGAATACTATTGCCAACATTTCCTTTTCTATTTGTGCGTATCTTTGTTGTGTGTCAGTGAGCGTGCGTGACGCATACTCTACTGGACGCCCCTCCTGCATGAGCACGGCGCCCAGAGCCACACTGCTCGCGTCCACTGACAACACCACCGGATTACTGACATTATATAAAGAAAGAACTGGTGCATTACATATCAATTCTTTTAGTTCATTGAATGCGTCTTTGTGACCAATTTCCCAACACCAAGACATATCTTTTTTTAATAATCTGGTCAGAGGAAAAATATGTTCTGAGTAATTAGGTATAAATTTAGAAAGATAATTTACAGCCCCTATAAACCTTTCTAAACTTTTCCGATCTGTCGGTTCTGGCATATTATATATCGCTCTTACTTTCTCAGAATCCACTTTCATTCCATCTTTGTTAAAGATATGACCCAAATAAGTTACTTCCTCAACACATATACGACATTTATCTTTGTTGAATTTTAAATTGATTTCCCGTGCCCTGTTTAACAGCTCTTTCAAACGCGTATCATGTTCATCTTTATTCCTTCCCCAACAAATGATATCGTCGATAAACGAATCTACCCCTTCTAGGCCTTCAAGTAATTGCTTGATTTTCGCATGAAACACTTCAGGTGCACAATTAAGACCAAATGGCAATCGCAAATATTGATATCGCCCAAACGGTGTACTGAATGTACATAAGTCTGCACTTGCATTATCCAGTTTTACCGACCAAAACCCTGAAAATGCGTCTAAAACTGAGAAATACTTAGCACCGTGAAACTTAGTAGCCAATTCATTTATTGTTGGCAGTTGAAAATGTGCACGCTGTATCGCCTTATTAAGCGGCCTCGGATCTAAACATATACGTAATTGCCCATTTTTCTTCGCAACAATCACTAATGAATTCACCCATGGAGTTGGATGACTCACTTTCCTAATGACACCTAACTCAATCATTCTATTTAACTCATCTTGTAACTTATCGCGAACTCCTAATGGTACCTTACGGGTGGCACAAATCACCGGCATCACAGTTTTGTCTACAACAATATGATATTCACCTGGCAAACAGCCTAACCCATTAAACAAATCTTGATAATCTGTAAGATTTATGTTATGAATTCTTTTAACTAATCCTAAAGTTAAACAAGCTTGCAACCCCAGCACACTCTGATAATCACTAACCGCAATTGCAAATTTTAATTCATACGAAACACCTTTATACCACCATTTTAATTTGCAAATACCTTTTATAGGAATAAAATCACCACTATAAGACTGCAATCTAACACCTTGTTTGCCACTAATTAGCTTACTGTCATAGCCTAACAATAAAAATCGATTATACGATAAAACATTAATGTCTGCTCCCGTATCTAATTTAAATTTTTCGGAACCACACTTCCCTTGGAGTGTTTCATACCAATCCTCCGATGAAGAGTTAATCTCTGAGACATTATACAAAACTGATATAAAAAATGACTCACAATCATCTTCTTCATTGCCTTTTGCTTCAGTTAAACCTATATCGTACATTTTCTTAACTCCTTTTTTCAGCTTGCACATTCTAGCAAAATGTCCATGATTTTCGCACAGATAACACTGTACGGAAATAGCCGGACATAGACTGGGTTCATTGCATTGGCCTCCGCACCTGAGACAATTTCCGATCTCGCTTGAATGAACAACTCTTCGGGCTGTGTTGGAACCAGCAGTAACACTGGCCATACCACGCCCTTGTCGACGTCCGCTGCCGCGCCAGCCGCCGCGCCCACCTCGGCCGCCTACACCGCGCACGCCAACTGCATCGACCTGCACCAATCCAGATGTACCAGCACCACGCGTTTCCAATAAACGTCGATTATCTATTGAAATTTGGTCAACCTGTACAATTTTAATAGCCTTTTCCAACGTCAGGTCCTCTGCTCTTAATAAACGATCTCTTGCTCCAGTACTCTGTATCCCACAAACAATACGGTCGCGAATCAACTCTTCTTCCAAATTTTTGAAGTTGCAATTTTTGCTCAGTAATCGCAATGCCGTAACATACTGATCTATGGATTCTCCTACTTCCTGACCCCTTGTAAAAAAGTTGTACCTTGCTAATGTAATATTCTGTTTGACTCCAAAATATTCATCAAATTTCGTGAGCAAAAGTTTGACATCATCCCTATCGCTTTCCTTGTCAAAAGAAAATGTCTCAAAGACTTCAAACCCCTCAGGTCCGATTAAATTTATCATTAAGCTGGCTTGAATACCAGTTTCTTCTTTTTGCACCCCCGATGCTTTTAAGAATAGCATAAATTGCGACCTCCAACGCCGCCATGCGTCAGCCCGGCTGACGGAGCTGCCCTCCAAACACAATTCTGTTGGTGGTCGCGCGTGTTCCATAGCGCTGTTGAACCGTCCCTGACAATTTTAAAGACCACAACGTGCTTTTATTACCATATATTCCATTTAAATCGAATAATTTTTCACCGCTGTCACCATGTAATGTAATAAAAGACGAGTCTGGATGACAACTGCTTTAATGTCATAATTAATAGACAATCCACAACAACTATAGTGTTATGAAGGCCGCACATGTGCACAATTAGACTCTATCATATGACAGCAAACATCAAGAATGTAATACATTTCCGATTGTTATTTAGGAAATGTATAGATTTCCTAGGAAAAGTGCATATTACAAAATATATCATAGATTTCCTATCTATTTTAGGAGTTGTACACATTTCCTAGGAATTGTTTACAATGACAGATTACACACTTTTCCGTTTACTTATACATTAATTATAATTAAAATTAGTGAAGACTACCTAGAATAAAATTACTATAGGTACTCAATAGGTAAAACATATTAAAAACTAAGCAATGTGAGATAAATTAATTATGTTGATATATGGTGATCATATATTTATTTATTTATTTTGCATATTGTACACTCAGTTACAGGCTAGGCTAAAACTTATGAGTAGGTACATGACCCTGTTAGGGCGCAGTATATTTACAAAAATATTGCAACCGTAGACAATTTTCCTTTATGAATTCTCTTGTGTATGTGATGAACTTCTCCAAGTTACCAGGGTCACATAAGTTATGAATTCGGGGCATGCCTGCACCATCTGTGACACTTGACTGTTTTCGCTATTTGGATACAGGGTTATGTTAGACGGAACTATTCAAAGTCAAAGTCAAAAGGTTTCTTGCGAACTAATGTGTACAATGTTGGTGTTATGTATGTTATGTTAGTACTTATGACTTAGCAGGCTTTTACAAGCATAGCATTGCTATTTGGCATTGCTATTCACAAAACATGATTAGTTGTTAATGGGTCTCTTAAATAGGCTATAAGACCGACTGATGCCCGAAAATAATAATAGGGATGATGACTGGGGAAAAAAAAACTATTTAGTCCGTCAGTCAGATAATAAAAAAAATTAGACACAGGTTTTTTTTGCTTTATCATATTTATAAAACATGGTTTAGATAAAACGCATTTTAAAGTTGGGGAGTGGGAGTGATTTGCCGTGGAGTGACGTCATGCCACATTTTTAAATCAATGTATTGCCGTAATCTTTTGATTACGTAAAAAAATAAAAAATATGTGTCCATAATTTTTTAATAATCTACCTGACGGACAAAAAAACAAAAAAAACTGCTGCGGCTGTCTCGCTTCTGCAGCGCATCGGGAATGTTCGCGAGCAGCATTTACCGTTTTTATGCCAGTATGCGCAAGAGGGCAACCTCGATAGCAAGTAGAGTGCGGGGCAGCGGCAGCAGTCTTCTTACCGTTGTTGCCAACAGGTTGGACAAGCCTTTCATGCAGCACTGGCAGGCCTTACATGCACCCGTATACAGGGCTTGGGGCAGGTCAAAATGTAAAATACATAAATGTACATACTATATAAACTATAGATTTTGTTTGCAATTTTTTTTTTTTTTAAATTTTGTTTTTTATTATCATTTCGGAATTTGACAATTTTAAATTTAACATTTTATTTATTTTATTCGCGATTTTGACATTTTTGTAATCTTTTGACTATTTTAATTATTATTTATTGATGAGTTGTTGAATATTTAAATTTAATTAATCACAATTTAGGGGTATGAGGAACAGGGTGTAAAGTTCACTCATCCACCATAGAAAAGGGAGGATCCTCCGGCCAGACGGGTATTATGTCTGGCGGGCAACTGCCCATATGTTGATTTCGGATAGTCTTATCTATGTTATTCGCTCAGTAAACTCTAACTGCGAGATGTAGGAATTGTGTGACGTCATGTCTTTTTGTTTCGTAGTTTTTGTATGTGGCGGTCTAACCGCTACAACAATTTTATTTTTGGGTTGTATCTGTTTTGAATTTAAAATATAAAAGTTAATAATTATTATAATAATTGTCGCAGCGACAAGATCCATCAAGAGCTATGAGGTACAGACGCCAGCACATCAAGTTACTACAATCTGTCAATTTTTTTAAATAGATTTTCAACTTTATCTTTAAAGAATAAGGTTCAACGTTGATTGGAAAAATGTGACAGATTGGAGAAGGTTGATGTGCTGGCGTCTGTACTGTACATACAACTTACACATACCAGCAAGTGACTGGGCCATAATTCTAGTCCACCGAACTACACACTCGCTGGTCGTTGCTCGCCAACCCGTTTCTAGTTACTAGCACTATTATTGTTGTTGTTGCTTGTCGGTGGCGAAGTTCAAAAGTCTGGCCGTTAAGAAAAAATAAATAAACTGATATTTAAAGTTTTAATAAACTAGGGACAGACTAACCATCCGTTGGTAATCCGAAAATGCCGGATTCCCATTGGAAATAGATCGTTTTGGGACAAAGGGTTCCCAATCGATAGGGAACAGATGCAATTGGAAACTAATCGGTTCATTTATTTTACGGTTGTGAGTGTTGAGGTTTATAGTTTTGTCGTTGGTATGTAAAGGCTGGTCACGAACCGAACTGCGGCAAGCGTTTACTGTTTTATGTTTATAAAAAATCCTTTAAAAAGTTTCAAAATAAAATATACTGGCCCTTTAAGTTTAATATAATTACCCCCTTACTAATAAACGTTGTATATCGCCTGTATAGTTACACAACGCTTTGTCTTCTTCTTTCGAATGTCAAATTACTGGCGACTGAAAGAGAGAAATCTGTGTGTAACTATACAGGCGATATACAACGTTTATTAGTAAGGGGGTTAGTAGTTAATTTTTTGTCGTCACGTCGGGGGACGGCGAATGAAAATATCTTTTCCACAATAGCATACGGCTCCCCCGACGCGACGACAAAACATTTACTACAAATTATATTATTAAAGGGCCAGTATATTTTATTTAGAAACTTTTTAAAGGATTTTGTTTATGTCGGGGGTTTATTAAATTTTTAATTTAACTTTTATTTCCTGCTTTTTAAACTTTACCACCCCTTCGTTTTCCTAGGAGGTTAAATATAATGTATTATTGGGTTTTAAATTTTTTTTCTCGTTCGAGGTAGTTTATCTAGTTGTGTTCGTAATTATGTAAGGGAGAGGCGGACCGAACGTTATTATAGAGGTATGAGGAACACGGTATAAAGTTCACTCATCCTCCATAGAAAAGGGAGGATCCTCCGACCAGACGGGTGTTGTGTCTGATGAGCAACTGCCCGACGATCGATGTCGTTGTATGATTATATACTCGTCGCGCGGTAAACTCTGCTTGCGCGATGCTGAATTTTGCGTCACGTCATGAGCGAGTTCGCATATGGCATGGAAGATACCCCCACATTTTAAATGAGCTTGAATCACATCATATAACGCCATCCACTCGACATTCTGCTCATGACGGCTATGATATTGCGCTTTAATATAAATACAACTGGCTTTTGTTATTTAAATTGCAGGAGTAGCTTTGAAACATGAAGACAATTGTAACATTGTGTTTGAGTCAAACTTTGCACACATGAATTTATTATATTTACTTAATGGTTGATTTTATTGGTTGAGGAGCTCGTGGCTATGTAATAACAGACGCACGGTTCGATCCATCAGGTTAAGCTACGCTTGCCGGGGTTGGTCTGTGGATGGATGGCCATCTTAACATACCGAGACTCCGCCGTGCCTCGGAAAGCACGTTAAGCCGTTGGTCTTTGACAGTCACGGGTCGTCAGAAGCCCGAAAGTTTGACAACCAGTCTTACCAAAGGGGATACCCTTTGGTAAGACCCAGTTGACGGGTTGTGGAGGTCAGATAGGCAGTCACTCCATGTAAAATACGGTATTCAGCTGCATTCGGTTAGACTGGAAACCGACCCCAAGATAGTTGGGAAAAGGCTAGACAGATTGATGTAAAAGCAATCGAGCCTTTTGCCATCGACCGGGCATAAATCCAGGCTCCGAGATGCTACTCAGAAATTCCACTGGAAAAACCCAGTAACTCTTTGCTCGACCCTGAAACCGAACCCAGGACCTCATGCTCAACAATAGCGTTTGCAACCACTCTAGATCAATGAGATTGTATATGACAAATCTGTCAAATACACCCGCCCAGAATAGAAGATTGTTTAGCAACGCAACATCGATGCACGGTCACATACTCAAGTGCAACATGTAGGTAATTCAAAAACAAAACACTCTACATATCGCACTCAACATGCAATCAGTACTTATAATAATTGCCGGTATATAAACGTAGTTCACCACGCGAGGCCATACCTATCAATCATGGAAGTGCTACAGTTATACGTGGTGCTGCTAAGTTTGTTTGTGACTGCTCTGGGGTGTGACCTGAAAGCAACAGATGCCGAAGTTGCTGCCAAGACTGAGGTGGAAACATACATTAACGACACCATACCAACCATCAATAGCAGGTACAGATTATTCTACCATGTAGCTCCCCCAGTCGGCTGGATGAACGATCCTAATGGATTTTCTTACTTCAAAGATAATTATCAACTGTTTTATCAATATTACCCTAACGACACGTCGACGGGTCCCATTCACTGGGGACACGTGGTAAGCGAGGATCTAGTGACGTGGACACGGGAGCCAGTTGCATTGCTACCGGAGACGGAACAGTGTTTTTCCGGCAGCGCGATTGAAATAGACGGGACATTAGTTCTAATGTACACAGCTCACATAAATATAAATGATACGTCCGCTAACGAGACGCAGTACTTAGCGTTCAGCAACGACGGTGTTATTTTCAACAAATACAAAAAGAAAAATCCAGTTATATCGTACTCGCCCAATAACTCTCCAGATTTCCGGGACCCTAAAGTATGGAAATATGGAAGCTACTACTATGTCGTCATGGGTAGCAAGGCGAATGCAGAATTGGAAGAGAGTGAGCAAAGGGGCAGAGTACTGCTGTACAGGTCATTGGATATGGCGTACTGGGAGTATCTGAGTGTAGTGGGTGAATCTAATGGTGATCTGGGCTACATGTGGGAGTGTCCGGACTTCTTCGAGTTGAACGGGAGCTATGTCCTGCTTATGTCTCCTCAAGGTATACCTGAAGCAAACAGGACAGGTGATAGGTACCAAAACCAGCATCAGACAGGATACATCATTGGAAGCTTCAATTACACAACAGGCACCTTCGTAGAAACTGTACCTTTCCAAGAAATTGACTATGGCCATGATTTTTACGCAACCCAGACAATGGAGAAAGACGGCAAGAGGTATCTAATCGCATGGATGGGATCGTGGGATGGTGAATTCCCAGAGCGTGAGGATGGCTGGGCAGGAGCCATGACCATCGTCAGAGAGTTGACATTAAGTGGAGACCGCATCTTGATGACACCTGTTGAAGCGATCACCAGTCTTAGAGTTGCACCAGCTGTTTATAACGCAACCTTGGCAACAAATGGAACTATTACAGCACTAAACCAAACGGGCGAATTAATTGTTAGTTTTGATTTGAACCAAACTCTTAATTTGGACATCCGCGGTGCTAGTGATGATCAGCTGGTCATTGTGGGGTGGAATGAAACTACTAGAAAAATTTCGTTAGACAGGGGTAATGCGACTACGCCAGACGTTAGACAAGGAGAATGGAGTCCAGTCTCTTCAGAATCTTTGAGAATCTTCTTAGATGCAAGCTCGATAGAGGTGTTTTGTGGTGAAGGTGAAATTGTGTTCAGCTCCAGAGTATATCCTACTGGGTCGTGGGTTGTAACCAATTCGGGCTCTCAAACCATAAGCGTTGTAGCATATGAGTTACAGAGAAGTGTACTTGAGGTCCCATAAATTGTACTTTCTTTATGTCCTTTTAGTAACTGTTTTTTTGTAAAAAAATATTGTAAGTGTTTAAAAAGCTCTTTCTTGTTGTCAAAGGGTGCTTGCAAAAAGACGCGGGTCCTGTAAAGGCAAGTCGGTACGGACCGGTGCGGGTAAAATTGCCCCTAATTAACTTATACGGTCACACATAAAGAAACTAATAGAAAAAAAAAAACTATCTGTAGATCAACCTGCACTGATCTGTACTGGAAAACCCACTGATATATGCGAATACTCTGAACGAAAACTCACGCGCGGTGCGCTCGTGTAATATGGTGTCTCAACAGTTTTTGATTACTGGACCTAATTAATTAATATTTTGTTGTATTTATTTTTGATGGAAGTCTCTTTGTATAATTTAACACGCTTTTAGCTTGTTTCTTGCAGTACACTTTGTCAGCTACATGTGTTTACAATTTTCTATTTTGAAATTACTTTATTTGCTCATTCAATTTTCAATTGAGTTAATTATTGTAAGTGTTTAAAAGGCTCCTTTTTATTGATAGTAAATATTTTGTGTCAATGAATTTTCGTTTATGAAACCAATAAATGTATGTTTATTAATTTTTTCCACCTTACCTTTTGTTTATCACCTCAGGTTTTCCCTTGGTATAATTTTTATTAAGAAAGATTATTGCTGAGTCTGATCTAAACATCGGCGATGCTGTTAGGCGTCATTAATTATAAGCCATCATTTATCAGCCCTTGTTCATCTTCCGTCTTGTAAGAAATGAAAGATAAATTCATCCCATATATACATAAACTCACGCCCTTTTCAATAGGGGTAAGAAGAACTTACAGAACCTTTCTTAGCTGCTTTCTTCAGGAAACAAGAGGCTTGGGGCTTTGGCGATACGCCACAATGCCCTTAAAACTTTTTAGGAAAGTTATAGTTGTAACTGTTGTTGCTGTTGCAAATGCGGAGCGTGAGCCCTGGGTTCGATTGGGTATTAGAGATTTAGACATAAGGGTGACCTCTGTATAACCCTTTACAGAATATAGGCGTGATGCTATGTTGTTAATGGTGTTCTCTTGAGTATTACCGCACTCTTTCATTTGCGGTAGTCAGCAAGACGTGACGGGTGCTACTTGGTCTTATGCCCATAGATCCAGGCGCGCTTGCAACACTAGATTTTGGCGGCTTTTACTTGTCTTAGGTCAAGATTGGGGAGAGGGAGCCAAAGTCCTATAGGTAAGTCATATGGTTGTTGCCAGTTTAGATGAGTTTAGGGTGGGGTAATGACCCCTGTGACGTCTTCCACAGGTCTGAACGATTTGAAATTTGGTATTTTGTTACTTCAATGATATTAGAAGAACATAGTAACCTTGAACTGATATTGCAGTATCACCTGGAATTTGCACGATACCCAGTTGGGTATCCTGCAACACAATACCTGTGCTGTAAGTTGGTAAGGGAGTTCCTTACAAACTAACAGCATAGGGATTGTGTTTGGGTTCATTGGAAAGGTCTCAATGAATAGTTTATAGATAGCTGAACAGGGTCTGGTGATGGAGTAGGAAAGAGAAATTACGAAATGTTAATGTCACGGGTTTTCAGAATTTTAATTTATTTGAATAATCATACAAATCTTTTGATAAAATGGCAACTTGGCGAGAACGCGAGCATTCAAGTTTTCTTCTTATGATGCCAATCGATGCAGTTTCGTATAAGTCTTACCAACCAAGGTTAGAGTACCAGAAAAGTCACAATCAATCAAGCCTTTTCCCATTTATTTTGGGGTCGGCTTCCAGTCTAGCCGGATGCAGCTGAACACTAATAATAATTAACCAGAAAAACCAAATATCGAAAAAAACTTTTCCCATCAGTTCAACTTGATTTGTGAAGAATAGTTGAGTTCAAGGTGGGGGACCTAGGTACCCCTGGTACGCCCATATGTATATCTTCTCACTAACGATATATTTTATTTATTTATTTATTAAAACTTTATGCACAAGTAAAAAAAATATACTGTACAAAGACGGACTTAATGCCTGGGGCATTTTTTACCAGTCAACCTTTAATTAAATAACAATAGTAGGTACATAATTATCTTTGTAGTAAGAGGCACAAAGATAAGCAAGACTGCTTAAAGAAAACAATATCTTATATAGGTTCATACCTTTTAGTTATTATTTTCCTTGTACAATTTATTTTTATGATCAAAATTCATGTTCTTTTTCGACAGTGGTAGGACCTGCCTACCGCTGATATGATATTTGAAGGGCATCACCAATAAGGCCTTCGTAACCGAGTAGCCTTCTTGGGCGTCCTCAACTCCCCCGACCCCCACCCGTCGTTGGCACCCAACATTGTTGTCGTCGATCGCCCACTATAACATCTTCTTAACATAACCAACTTATCTAAGCATACTCTTTGAAATATTCGTCACTTTATTTTCTTTTATAAACCGTTGACTTATCATGTCATTCACAATCTATCATTATGAAGTTCACCACACTTACTTCGCAAGAAACGCATTTCCAAGGCATTAATTCTAATTTCATGTGTTCTTTCACACCTAAAATTCACCTCCATACAAAAGCGCTGGCATAGGCACATATTGACAGTTGAGCCTTGTGGACTTCACTTGTTTGGCAACAATCGCATGTATAGCACATATATCTACAACCTAGTGTAATTTAGCTAATTCAGATATCTGCGATGCCACAAGAATGTACAAGGGCATTCGTCCAGTGTTATCTCGCCTTTTACTTCACTCACTACAGTCATATTTTTGTTTTTTGTTTTCTATTTGAATACGAACTTAATGAAGACATAATAATATTAATAACTACGCCTTGTTATGTTATGCCATTCATTGAGATCAAGTTCGTCACAAACTTGCAATAGATTCCTCTGAGACCAACACAGACATCATTAACGTCACAGGGGCGAGATAACATCGAACGCATTGACGTGCGTTATATCATCATATCACAAACAAAACACTTGAAATATCTTATCACCCCCAAAAAAACTAGTATATAAACTGATTACCACACGAGACGATATATCAATCAGTCATGACTCTTATAAAGTTATTCGTGGTGTTCCTCACTTTGGTCGCCACCGTTCACCTAAAAACGATAAAAGAAAGCAATGCGAAAGCAGAATTAGAAGCATACATTGAAGAAAAGAGGGCAGAAATCAACCCCAGGTACAGACTTCAGTACCACGTGGCGCCCCCTGTGGGCTGGATGAACGACCCAAATGGATTTTCATACTACAAAGGAGAATACCATCTGTTCTACCAATTTTACCCCTACGACAGCCAGTGGGGGCCGATGCACTGGGGTCACGTGGTAAGCCCAAACCTTGTTGATTGGAGACAACTGCCTACTGCCTTGGTACCTGAAAAGGAACAGTGCTTCTCAGGAAGTGCTGTCGTTAAAGATGACACCCTGGTCCTAATGTACACTGGCCACGAATTAAAGAACGAAGAACCTTTCTACAATGAAACTCAGTATTTGGCGTTCAGTGATGATGGCGTGGAATTCCACAAGTACGAAGGTAATCCAGTTCTACCAAGCGCACCTAACGGATCCCCAGATTTCAGAGATCCTAAAGTATGGAAGCACGGTGACCACTGGTATGTTGTGATTGGGAGCAAGACTGACGATGGAAGAGGCAGAGTATTGCTTTACAGATCCCCAGACATGATCAGCTGGGAATTCTTAAGTGTCCTAGGAGAATCTACGGGTGAAATGGGCTATATGTGGGAGTGTCCTGACTTCTTTGAGCTTAAAGGAAAACATATCCTCCTGATGTCACCCCAAGGCATGACCCCACAAGGAGACAGATACAAGAATACTCACCAAACAGGTTACATCATCGGAAGATTCAATTATGAAACTTTTGAATTCTTGCCTGAAGTTAGTTTCCAAGAAATCGACTTTGGTCATGACTTCTATGCCACTCAAACTACTGAAGAAGATGGAAACAGGTATCTGATCGCGTGGTTTGGAATGTGGGAAGTCCCATATCCTGAGGATGTCGACGGCTGGGCAGGAGCCATGACTATCTTCAGAAAACTAGATTTAGTTGGCAACCGTATCGTGATGAAGCCTGTGGAGACGATGGACAGTCTAAGAGAGGAAACAATATGGGATGGGAAGGTTGCAGAAAATGTTGGTATACAGTTTGATAAGACTGGAGAGTTACTGGTGAGTGGTGACTTGAGTCAAAACATAGAGTTGGAAATCAAAGGTAGCAATGGTGGTGGTCAAGTTTCTCTGCGATGGGACCCTCAAGTTCGTAAAGTTGTGGTAGATAGAGAAGGAGATGTCAGACAAGTGGAATGGCTTCCTCTGGGTTCCGAAGTGTGGAGGATCTTCTTGGATGCTTCTTCTTTGGAGCTGTTCTGTGGTGAAGGCGAGGTAGTATTCAGCACGAGAGTGTATCCTGACGGAGGGTGGCAAGTGACGAATCTGAGCCCTCAGGCTCTAGACGTTGTAGCTTATAAATTAAGGAGAAGTGTTCCTGAATAGTTTGTAGTTTGAAATTTAATTTGTGGAATGGTTTCTGTTTTACATCTTGTGATAAGTATTGTAAAATTCTCATGTTTGTATGTTTGTTTGTATGTTTAGGTTATAATGAAAGTATTATTTAATTTAAAATAAATGTTTATAATGATCTTAACTGAGTTTGATTACCTAATTACGTTAGTACTATGATCTAGGCCGATCAGATAAGACGAAACTGATGTCAAATCGAGACCATATTTATTTATTTTTTCGTCTCATCTCTCCTTGTTAAAATATACAACTCATTTTAGTTTCACAGTTTATAATACCGAATCCGCTAAGAAAAACCTACATTTAAAATGAGCCCTCCGCGAGAGTTCCCCCGGCATCCCATATGTGACTTGAGCACAGACTTGAATGAACGCGAGCTTGAGGTTCCCGGCACTGAACTTGCTAAAATAAAATTACGAAATAAACGAGTTGTAATAGATATAACTGAAAACCTCCTGAGGAGTCAATTAAATACCTACTCATTATTATGAATATCTTAATGACTACCTATGGGACTACTGTTACTATATACAAAGTACCAACTTAGTGTTTTTCAAAAGAACCCTTCAGTTGTATGGTTTTGAAGTTTAAAACCCCGGCCAAGTGCGAGTCGAACTTGAACACGAAGGGTTCCGTACTTATTAAGCTCTAGCAAAAAAGCTGAAAAAAAAAACACGATTACTGTACTCCCTTTAATTATTAACTTAATTTAATTTTTATTACCTACTAGCTATCACCCGCGGCTTCGCCCACGTGGAGGTTGGAAAGAGGTTTGAAGATTTTTGTATGGAGGGTGGCCCTAACGTGAGGCCGCCATTTTGATTTTTTTTCAGAATCGCGGTGATTATCGATTATTATGCACCTCGATTTTGAAAAAAAAATTAAATGGTGGCTGATTTTAGGGCCAAAATCTTCAAACCCCTTTCCCACGGGAACATCCTATCGGGACAAAAAGTATCCTATAAGATAATCTAGATTATAAACAAACTGTATGCCAAATTTAATCCAAATCCGTTCAGCCGTTTCACGCAGAAACGGCTGAACGGATTTGGATTGAGTAACAATAACAAACATACAAACTTTCATATTTAAAATTTTAGTAGGAAGTAGGATTTATTGTTATAACGGCAGGAGAAATACACAATCTGTGAAAATATCAACTGTCTACCTATTACGGTTCATGAGATACAGCCCGCTGACAGACAGATGGACTGTCGGACAGCGGAGCCTTAGTAGTAGGGTTCCATTTGGCACGCTTTGGGGACGGAACCCAAAAATTCAACCTATAATATATATTACGAGTATATATTTCATTGATTTGCGCACTGATTTCAGTAAGGCGTTATTTAATTCAAGGTTATAAGATAAAATATATTTTTATGATACTTAGGTATACATATTTTTTTTACTAATCGCTTCATCTTGAAATATCTTTCACCTCTTCACCTCGTAGTAAAAATATTTTTAAACAACAGAATAGAAATGCGTCATAGTATTTTTATTACAAGAAATATTTTGTGGCAAAAAATTTTAGCAAGTTTTTCATTAAACGAGCTATTTTATCAAAGAAGAACAGTTTGAACCTACAAGTTAGTAAAAGCTTATATAAATAATTAGGTTGGTTATTTTATTAATCAATTATAACTTTTTTTCTCAAACATGCTTGGAAATTCGAACATTATTTTGACAACCTTCTTCGAGATAAATTGAAATTGCTGTACTGGTCAAAAACAAGCGAGCATCAGGCCGGCAATCTTAGTATGAAAATCCATATCTGTCGTGTTTAGCGGCCAAATAAATTACTATGAAAACTCATATCTGTCCTGTTATAGGACCACGGAGGTAACTTATCAAAAATTTTATTTACTTTAATTTCGAACTGGCTTAGCAAATAATAATAATAAAAAAAAAGAAAAATGTGTGTGTAATGTGTGTGTGCGTGTGTGTTAATTTATGTGTTATTTTTTTTTTTATGGATCATGTGGTCTGCAACAAAGATTTTTATTATTTATTATTATTAAATAGAGCTGTGAAGAAACAAATGACCATATTGGCGCGTGAAAAATTTTCTTTGTTCTTCATTGATTCTGGAATTTATAAATAATTTACTTGTTTTGAATTTCCGCGCATTGTTTGAGAAAAGTACTATACAAGCCTTGGCCGCAACCAGGCATTGATGGTAACGTATGTGTGCCTCGGCTTCGCATCGGCCCACATTTTCACGATCGTCCATCAATGCCCTAATTGCTGGCCTCGACAGTAATGTACTATATTAATGTACATTTCATTTTAGTTCTGAATAAACACTGCAAATCAATTTTTATTGGTACCTAAGTAAAATAAAATAAAATAAAAAAAATTTAGGTTGGTACTATGTAATAATTTACTGCCTCGATGGTATAGTGATTACAAGGGGGCATCTGGGGAACGTGGGGTCCTAGGTTCAATCGTGCCTTTTTGTACTTACATTTGGAAATTCTCAATAGCAGCCGCGAGTACGGATTTGTGCCTGGTTAGCCAAGTGTGTGTCGGATCACGTACAGTAAAGGGTTCCTTAGTTGGGATGAATATGCACTATACGTGCACAGTGGTGCCGATTCTCTTGTACACCGAACTAAACTAACTAAACTACGACTAAAATACCTTACTTTTGGCTATGAGAATCTAAAAGCTATTCTGCGGAAAAATATCTCTAAATTAAAAAATAATTTTGACACATCTAAAATTGAATTTGACAGTCACGTCGCGACCCACGTGGTACTTGTTTGCTCTACCCCGTGAATTTTTTTAGAGCCAGAGGCGCGCGGGGGGGGCAGCCTTGACGTATTTTGTATGGAATTTTAAACTGGGGTTACCATATGGGTTTACGGGAGACAGAGTGGGGCGAAATTTCCATTATTTTTGCGCTAGAACGCACCGTTTTCGAGATATAAGCAAAAAAAAAAAAAAGATAAAGTTTTTGCAGCTGAAGTGTGTGAATTTTAGTTCATGCCAACTAATTTTATTTCACTCCTTTTTAATCGCGTTTAAAAATAGACTGATTTAGTTGGATAATCTAAATTTTTAGGTGAAAAACGTCAAATTCAGAATAGCAAAATTGCCATTTTCACTAAACTAATATCTCAGTGCAATCTTAGTGCTGTCAAACTAAAATATAGTTAAGTTGTGTCACTTTAGACTATTTCAGAATGGGAAATCCTCGTTTGACAGGACTAAACTAAATTTTAGTGATTTTTAGTCTAGTTTAGAGGCATTTGTGACAAGAGAATCGGCACCAGTATTGATTTTATCGACCGCTAACATGTAAGGGCAGTGCTACACCTATTTTTATTTTGTAATTTTACTAGGTACTCCATTGTTTACACAACCCTGAAAAAAGATTAAAGTCTTGGCAGCATATTTAAGCAAATGCTGCCATTATCATGCATTCCATGGGATTCAGGTGCAGAATGAGTTTCAGTTCGTCTTTTTCGGGTGATCACTGAAAATCAGCGCTATGCTGTGGGTCTCCCATAGCACGGTGTTTTTAATTGGAGGTTGTGGGTTCGAATAAATTATACTTATACTTTTTACACAAAGTAACCACCACCACCTGCCAGGGGGTGCTTTTACTTTGTGTAAATTATTCAGTATATAAGTATAATTTATTTGTTCAAAAATATACAACAATTTAATTATTATGGAAATACACTATAGGACACTTTGTTTCTATGAACAGATTTAAACATCTGTGTCTGAACTAGATATAGAATAATCTGTATTTCAGACATCAGCGCTCTCCCCGTAGGCGGCACTTAGCAAATAACTTTGTTTGGCCTCTATACACAACATTTTTTTATCAAAGAGTAGGATTAAAATAACAATAAAAATTAAAAAGAAAATGACAAAAGTAGTGGAATAATATTAAAATAATAAATTGTGTAGTGATGGCCTCCGGTGAGTAGAGTGTAAATGAGTGGATGTGTGTAGGAGGGTGAGTATTGTTATAAGCTACTTTACTGTAGATAACAGGTTTTCGGTCTCATTGTAGTTTAGCTTGCGAATGTAGCCTAATACCGTAGATTTACATTTGTTCCTATTTAAGGGGTGTAAATCTACAAGCTTATTTAATCTTTCATACAGAAAAGAGCCGAGGTAACAATAGTACTTGTTGTACTAACATTTTATGTAATGATCTTTTGTCTACGATTAGAAAAATACGAGGACTTGTCATACTTTGTACTAGCGTGATGTCTCAAAACTGCGTGGAGGACATATAGCTGCCGGACCGTGAGGACTTCACAAGACTGGTAAAAAAGATATGTTGGGAACAGGTAGGGCTCCAAAGTGCTGACTTTGAGTACTGCTCTTTGTGCAACCTCTAAGGGTTTGAGTATAGTTTTTGACTTGCCTCCCCATACAGAAATACAATACTGTAACACTGATTGACCAAGCGCTAGGTAGACTTGCTTAATTAAATTAGGTTCAGCTGCGTGTCTTAGACTTTTGAAAACGAATATTAGTTTTCTTACCCTAGAAGTAGCCATGTCTATATGAGGTCGAAAAGATAGATTATCAAGAATTATTCCTAAATATTTCACTTTTTTCGCTTTAATTAGGGCAGGGCAAGAACAGCTTACATCATTACAGCAATTGTGTGCTATTATGGAGAGAGTTGACGGTGGGGGATTACAATTACGCATAGAAAAGGTGAGTTATTGCGTTTTACCTGCATTTAAAGTAAGAATATTTTTTTGAAGCCAGTGGCATACTATATTAAATCCATGCTGCGCACTCCTATAGACATTTTCCCAAGTATCAGCAGAAAACAGAAGCACCGTATCGTCTGCGTACGATATTACTTTACCTCCATCAAGATCATTTAAATTGATCATTAATCAATCAATCAATAGCTCACAAAGATAATTTAAATAGATGATAAAAAGACTCGGACCCAAAATACTACCCTAAGGGACACCGAAGGAGACAGGTAAGTCATTGCTTGTGTAATCACCTATTTTCACACATTGTGTCCGATTAGAAAGAAAGTTTTTAAATATTTTGAGTTGGTCTCCTCTAAGACCTATTCATTCCAGTTTTTGTAGAAGCAATGGCACAGATACCGTGTCAAAGGCTTTAGCTAAATCCAAGAATATGTCTTTTTGCCCGCATCAAAATTCCCTACCACATAATCAACAAGCTCATGTGCTGCATCACTTGTCGACTTCCCAGCTCGGAAGCCAAATTGGTTGTTAAAAAGATGGTTACTTGTTTCTAGGTAGTTTATGAGTCTTTTATTGATTTTTATCACCAATGCTCTTAAAACGGTGAAGGAAAACATCGTGAGGTAAGCGGCATGTCCGAGAACCAAAAATTCGAAGACATGTGACATCTACCAACCCGCACTGGGCCCACGTGGTAGATTATAGCAAACTTCCTCTCGAAGAGAGGAGGCCTGAGTCCTAGCAGTGGGAACATTATAGGCTGATTATGCTATGACACCGCTAGTGTCATATTCGTCTTCTTCGTAATGTGTCCGTAGCTGTCTAAATTGAGTCTGCCCAGAATATTTAGCTTCGAGTCTCGTATCATGACATTATTTTCACCTTTTTAAAGAGGTTTTTTTAAATTCATTTTTCAGCTCGCAGTCCGATTGTAGACGGCGTGTAATTCTAACGATGAATAATAAAACCCCCCAAAGTAGAAAAAACAAACTTTGCTGTATCGAATTTGAAAACGAAGCTCAGAAAATATGACCGCATATATATCTAAATATTTCCATTTCAATAAATCTTTATCGTTTAGTTATGTACATGACAAGTTGCATCGAGATATTTTACAGTTTATGCGCCCGCGAGTGTGAAGCTCGTTTATCTTGTTCAACAATGTCCGGGTAACATTTCGCGTTGGTTCTAAAAATGTCGATTTTTTTTGGTTTTTGGGATAACAATGAGCTTACAAAACTCCACAGACGTCATGAGGATTGTATCTAAACAAAATAAAACAGAAAAACGATCTAACTTTTTTTTGGAATCAACAACAGCATGTATATCTGTTTAAAAATATGTTATTATGTAAACTTGTGAAGTTTTGCTAGCAAATTTTATAAGGCCACGTATTTGTGTTCATATAACTGTTTTCGTTAATTATTCAAAAAACAAAAAACCCGACAGCAAAAACACATAACTGAAAAGAGAAAAACAAGCATTATAATCTACTTATAGAATTTTGGTATCGCAGGCGGGGACAAACTAATAACCGGATATAATGGTGTAAGTTTTGTTTGTCCCCGCCTGCGATAAAATGCTTGTTTTTCTCTTTTCAGTTATGTGTTTTTCCAGTCGGGTTTTTTGTTTTTTGAATAATTTTCTTTATTCAAGCTTTTTAGTTCTATTAATATATTTAAATTTGGTATTGACTCATTACTAGCTTTTATTTGATACCAATATTGTTATAATTTATTAAAAAAAAAACCTTCCCCTCCCTTTTTTGTATTTGCAGATGCAATATATAAATATTATATAGCCTATGACACTCCTACAATTAAGACGAATCTAACGACACCTCATATGTTCAAATCCATCAAGCCGTTTAGGCTACAGAGCGTGCCAAAGAAATAGACATACATACATACATACATACATACATACATACATACTCTCGAAAAACATTACCCTCCTTCTGGGGCAGTCGCGTAAAAAACGTGAATAAACATTGACCACCAATGTCTCCATAATCAGTCGGATCTAAACAAAATATTGCAATGACGGGAAGAATACAAGTGTAGTTTGTGGCCCATGGGAATAACGCATAAATTTATGTATGGGTATTTAAGAATATCTGACACTACGGCTTGGTGATAGACCTTTCAGCACTCGTTATAACCTTCTTTAGTTAATAATTTGACAAAGAGATAATTATATTATGTATGTATCTCCTTAATAGCCTTGTAAACTCATCACATACAGACAGAATCACGTTCGCATGTGTATATTATTGTAGTTGGGATTATCTAATCTTTTACTCCAATGGATGCTGTAAGAGATGACTTAAGATCGATAGTAAACAGATAAGATGATACGTTCTTATGAACACTGATAACAGCATTTATCGGTGTAGATAGTTTTTGAGTCGACCCCTGATACGGATAAGGAAAATAAGAAGAACATTTTCTTTAGGTATTGGAACTAAACTATCTAAAAGTGACATAACCGCTGCATGCTGGTCAGACTAAGTAACCGCCCTCACTGGACTCTTTGTTGCGACCGCCCTGAGAGAAGCGGAGAACCGAACGAATTGGAAAAACAGCATTCATAAAGCCACGAAGGTATTTTAGGGACACGAGTCGTGTCATAACCTTCAGTAATAAAGTATGCGACCAAGAAATGACCTAAAAGTAATATAGGAAACGTGTGACGATGCGGATGCGTGTATCGATGTAATTGCAGCGGTGGATCTGTGTATTATCTAGGAGAACATTGTTAAATTTAAAGACTGTTCTGTGCTGTGTACATGATCATTTGCACCTTCAGAATCAAGACCAAAATCAAAACCAAAATCACCAAAATACAAAACCAAAACCAAAATCCAAAACCAAAATCACCAAAACCAAAATCTCCACCGACATGTGTATCTGCTCTTATAACGGTGACGGAAAACATCGTGAGGAAACCGGCATATGCTTGAACCAAAAAATGCGAAGACATATGTGACATCTACCAACCCGCACTGGGCCCGCGTGGTAGATAACGGCCCACTCCCTCTCACAGAGAGGAGGGCTGTGCCCCAGTAGTGGCAACGTTATAGGCTGCGTATCATGTGTGAACGACAGCTGTAACAAAATATGATAGTTCCCCAAACCAAGTCGGATACAAACTGATAAGATACTGATTCCATATAGAAAGTCTTGTTGCCTCTTCAGCCATTGCTCATTATGCAGACTCACAATTCACTATGACTTTTATGTTTGTTGTCACTTTAGATTTAGTATCATAATATCAAAAATAAGACACTTGAAAAATCTTATCAGCTCAGAACCTGCTATATAAACAGATTATATATTAAGATATATATCAATCAGTCATGACTCTTATAAAGTTATTCGTGGTATTCCTCACTTTGGTCGCCACTGTTCACCTAAAAACGATAAAAGAAAGCGATCCGAAAGCAGAATTAGAAGCATACATTGAAGAGAAGAAGGCAGAAATCAACCCCAGGTACAGACTTCAGTACCATGTGGCGCCCCCTGTCGGCTGGATGAACGACCCAAATGGATTTTCTTACTATAAAGGAGAATACCATCTGTTCTACCAATTTTACCCCTACGACAGCCAGTGGGGGCCGATGCACTGGGGTCATGTGGTGAGCCCAAATCTTGTGGATTGGAGCCAACTGCCTACTGCATTACTGCCTGAAAAAGAGCTGTGCTTCTCAGGAAGTGCTGTCGTTAAAGATGACACCCTGGTCCTAATGTACACTGGCCACATACTAAGCGACGACGAAACTTCCTACAATGAAACTCAGTATTTGGCGTTTAGTGATGATGGCGTGGAATTTCAGAAGTACGAAGGTAACCCAGTTTTGCCATATGCTCCCAACGGATCCCCAGATTTTCGTGATCCTAAAGTATGGCAACACGGCGACCACTGGTATGTTGTGCTTGGAAGCAAGACTGAAGATCCTGAAGATGAAAGAGGCATAGTACTGCTTTATAGATCTCCGGACATGATCAGCTGGGAATTTTTAAGTGTCCTAGGAGAATCTACGGGTGATTTGGGTTATATGTGGGAGTGTCCTGACTTCTTTGAGCTTAAAGGAAAACACATCTTAATGATATCTCCCATGGGAATGGCCCAACAAGGTGACAGATACATTAATGCTCACCAAACAGGTTATATTATTGGAAGTTTCAATTACGAAACTTTTGAATTCTTGCCTGAAGTAAGTTTCCAAGAACTTGACTTTGGCCATGAGTTCTATGCTGCCCAAACAACTGAAAAAGATGGAAACAGGTATCTAATCGCATGGTTTGAAGGTCGTGATGAGGATGTTGACGGCTGGTCAGGAGCCATGACTATCTTCAGAGAACTTGATTTAGTTGGCAACCGTATCGTGATGAAGCCTGTGGAGACGATGACCAGTCTGAGAGAGGAAATACTATGGGATGGGAAGGTAGCAGAAAATGTTGGTATACAATTTGATAAGACTGGAGAGTTACTGGTGAGTGGTGACTTGAGTCAAAATATAGAGTTGGAAATCAAAGGCAGCAATGGTGGTGGTCAAGTTTCTCTGCGATGGGACCCTCAAGTTCGTAAAGTTGTGGTAGATAGAGAAGGAGATGTCAGACAAGTGGAATGGCTTCCTCTGGGTTCCGAAGTGTGGAGGATCTTCTTGGATGCTTCTTCTCTGGAGCTGTTCTGTGGTAAAGGCGAGGTAGTGTTCAGCACGAGAGTGTATCCTGATGGAGGATGGCAAGTTACGAATCTGAGCCCTCAGGCTCTAGATGTTGTAGCTTATAAATTACGAAGAAGTGTTCCTGAATAGTTAAGGGTTTTTTGGGGTCCTTTGCTCCAAAAATGCTTTTGATAGGTAACTACGAGTATATTGTAAAATACTCATTTTGTTTGTGACTGTTAATTAAAGTAAATGTTTACAATGTTTTTTCTTTTTGCTTCTGGTTAGATTAAAACAGATTACAACCTTAATCAGATGGGAGGTCTTGCACAAACCATTAGGTGATTTTCCATTATGAATCATTCCACGTGGATTGTCGGTTCAGTTCAATGATCGTAATTGATTTTCAATTAATCTACGTTAGCTCAATTTTAATCAATCTACCTAGCCTTTTCCGAAGTATGTTGGGTCGGCTTCCAGTCGGATTCAGCTGAATAATTATACATGGAGTGACTGCCTATCTGACCTCCACAGTCCAGTTACTGGATAACACGGTCTCCCTTGGTAAGACTGGTTTGTTAGACTTTCGGGCTTCTGACGACCCGTAATGACTGTCAAAGATCAACGAATGACAGCCGGGACCAAAAAGCACGGTTGAGTATCGGTATGTAAAGATGGTCACCCATGCAGGGACCGACCTCGGCAAGCGTAGGTTAACCTGATGGATCGTTGGATACGTTAGTACAATTTCTCATTCGTCAAAATCATAACCCTCCTTTTTGCTTCGTCGAAGTCGGGTAAAAATATATTACACTGCACTGGTTACAAATCATTTTAAGATACGAAACTTTTCTTAATAGATAGAAGCTATAAAAGAAAAGGAGTCGATTTACAGTCTTACTACAGGCTCAAGTGAATTTCTGTTGTGAAAATGGACCGACTGCTTCAATACTGGGAAATGTTATCCCTAGATCGGGTTGGTAAATAAGTTAAGGCTTTCACAGTGGTAGCACCGACAGACAAAATCTGACATCATTCATCATTCTATACTTAATAATAACTCTTTATATGTATCTGTTGGAAAGCCTCTTACAAGATGGACCGATGACCTTGTGAAGGCCCCAGAATCCGCTGGATGCGGGAAGCACAGTATCGGTCGAAGTGCTTGGGGGAGGCCTATGTTCAGCAGAGGACGTCTTTAGGCTGATGATCATGATGATATCTGTTACCTTTTCACGCCAAAATCACTGAAAGTTTCAAAGTTTTTGACAGATAGGATGCCTGGGTCCCGGAAAAGGACGTAGGCTACTTTGTGCACTGGATATTTGTGATAAAAAAATAAAAGAAACGAAAAACTTCTCTTTTTGTATTATTATTAAAATAATGAAGTGCACTCATAATTATGTTTTGAGAACATACAATATGTTCTGTAAAATCATCATTCTCCTGCCCTTATCCCAAATTTATTTGGGGTCGGCGCAACATGTCCCTTTTTTCCATACTTCTCTATTAGTCGTCATTTCAGTAGTTACCCCCTTTCTAGCCATATCATCTTTCACACAGTCCATCCATCGTTTCTTTGGTCTTCCCCTACTCTTATAGCCATCGACATTCATACTCAAAACTTTCTTCACGACATTTTCCTCATTCCTCCGCATCTTCTATGTCCATCTGTAAAATATGATTAGATAATCTTTTCCATATTCAAACTTACTACTAAGAATTCTTCTGGCACTACTTGGATTCTGACACGTGTTCAAAGTAGGTTGAATCATAAAGTTGCTGTCGAAGAACTGATAGCGATATTTGAAGGTGTTAAATTCTTGTGAGAGATTGACACCGTCACAAGCAATGTTTGTTTCATGATGAAACAAGGCGTTTGGCATTGAACATGTTCCTCATAAGGGGTTTCAAATAATTGTAAACTTTGACTTATTACTTGCTGAACTTCATCATTCATTGAAGGTTGAATTTCTTTCTTTCTTTCTTTTTTGTGTGGTTAGTGACACCCATGGGCTTGGACAGTCTTCACATGGCGTCGAGAAATATCTTTCAGACATTCCGGTTTTCTCACGATGTTTTCCTTCATCGTTTTTGAAGCAAGTGATAATTATACAATAGGCACGTGAATCTGAAAAGTCAGAGGTGCGTGCCTTGGATTCGAACTCGAGATCTATGACTTGGCAGTTCGACGGTTACACCACTAGGCTATCACTGCTACATATACATACATAGTGCTGCTACATATATCATTTTCTAGAGACCGTATTAGACTTCTTTATCTATAGGTACTTTTTAATTATTTTTTTTGTTTGTTTGTTTGCTTGAACGCGCTAATTTCAAGAAGTACTGATTTGATTTGAAAAATTATTTCTGTGTTAGATAGCCCATTTATTGAGGAAGGCTATAGGCTATATATCATAACGCTAAGACCAAAAGGAGCGGAGCACCTGTGACGGTACCTAAATTACCCTGGGCTGATAAAATTTTCGTTTTTCCTAATTATGTTAATATTAGTGTCTAGATCGGTTCCCCCTGTTGGGGGAAAGATAGCACCCCACCACCGTACTATCTTATAGAGCTCGACTCCAGACTGGGCACTCTCCCACCGACATAAGAAAGAGAAGAGTTCCCAAGACTACTGTACCTCGCCCCGACTTATAGAAGCTAGGGGACGAGGATTGGATAAAGGAAGTTAATATTGGGAACACACAGTTAGTAGACATAAGTATTATAACATTAATATAATATGAAGCTAATAAGACAAGAGGGTATGCAAAAGTATGTGGTATAATATTATTGAGTATTATAAATGTTAGAATGCCAACATCTCCTCCACTCGCAGTTGCGCACCAATATCTGTAATACAGCTTTGTTAAGGTGGAGGGGTTAAGGGATCGTTACGCTTGCGCTTCAAATCATTATTTATAGCTACGTTAATTTGTCTGTTTACAATGTTCCCACTTCACTGAGACCGGAAACCGTATTACAACGTTTGCCTCATTCTACGTGACCTGTTAGACCTAACGCATAGAACCTCTGAGGAACTAGTACGATTCTAACGGATCACGTTCGTATAAAAAAATTATTAACGCACTATATAAATGTCTTACCCAATCCTATGACAGAGTACTGCAAAGTACAACCGTTATTGGGGAAGACAAGTTTAGTATTCAGAAATTCTAATCGCGTGCTAATGTGAAGGACCCTTTACGGCAGCCTAGCCCCTTTTTATTACAAAGTTAACACAAAACTAGCACAAGCGCACGTAGATTCAGTTTCTAGCAGAACTCATTACGATTGTACTTGATGAACGTCGAAGAGGTATTTCGTCTCTTCACATTTCGTTAATCTGCCCCATTTAGAGGATGCTTTCAATGTAATCGGCAACCGTGTGGATCGTCCTTATCGACAACGGGGCGTTTCTATCTAGGCATCCAAGTAACGTGTCTCAATAAATAGTGTCGATTCAGTAATAGGCCTACAAACAGCCGGGTGGGGGTTTTAATGAGACACGATATCTAGCGTTCTTTAGAACGAACTATCAATTCAGTTCAGGTATTTAGTGAAGCCTACCCCCTCTACCGGAAATGTACGTCAGCAAGCCTCACGCAAAGAGCTCTGTGGCGGAACCTTTTTGGATACAAAGATCATCACTGACGTTTGGTAGTTTTATAATGCAATTATAGATTGGCTTTATTAGCCTAGTTCAACTCTAAAAGAGCTGTGAGTATTTATGGCTCTGCCTTCCAAATGTGGTGCGTCAGTTCAAGGTCAACGGTCGTCAACAGTCTTGAGCGTTAGTGCTCGTGTCAAGTATGGAAGGCCGTCGCCAGTTCCCTATAGCCAAACGCAACTGACAATAATTTGCCAAGGTATGGATTAGGATTTTATGGGCACATAATACACGAGAATGTAGCGTTAATCATAACTCGATACTAAATAAGAGTTTAGTCGCAGGAACCATAATTATTTTACCAGCCTGGGATAATTATTATCTTGAAAGACTTACCCAGTCGCACCAACACACACACACACACATACTACGTTAGACTAATCACTAATACTATATTAGATTAGAGTAATCTGAGCTTCAACCCAACTATATTTAACTTAATAAATAACACTAGCTATCTTACGACAGCCCACTTGGACATGGCCTCTCGATCTCCCTTCTAACTAGCCTAGCCCTGGACATCCGCCTCCTTTCGTGGTGTTAAATCAACTTATTTCGCTAGCCTAGATTCGGACGTCCGTCTATTCACAGGGTCTAGAACCAACTGTCCTTTTCAAATATCTCTCTCCCAAATTCCTTACGAAAATCCCCGTCGAACGCTTGGCGTCGGTTCCCAGCTTCGCAGAATAAATAGATTTATGACAGTTTTTTGTAAAACATCTCAATTGTTTTAAAAGGGTCCGTTTGAATTGCCTGAGTGCAACTTAATGTTTGCCAGATGATTCACAAGCATTGTGAGTAGAGATTAGAAATTGTATATTTTTGTATTTTAGTTAGAATTCGTTAAGTTATTGCATCCGACCTTTTTCGCAGAACGCGTCAATTGTTTGCTACCCATAAAGTAGAGAATTTATGTGTCTCCAAATTGCCCGAGCCATTTGTCGGTTTTTTAAATCAATATAATATTTGATAATAAACTAGAGAAAGTGACTCACAGTCACACACCAATGAAGAATGTTTCTAATCGGGAGGTTTTTTTTGTGTTAGCCCAAAGTAACAATTCCACGCGGACAAAGTCGCGGGCAGAAGCTAGTTTCTTTAATAAATAGGTTGACTTGGAACTTCGTTCTAAACAAATACACGCCCACGAAGGGGCTGGCAACAACAACTGGTAAACTATAAAAGGCTGAATGAAGACACAAACCACAATAAAATTCACAATTGAACAATAGTTTACTACACAATAAGTTTGTGGCGCAGTGGTGGCTCAGTGGTAACGGCCCCGACTTACGAGTTGTACGTCGTGGGTTCGAACCCAAGCAGGCGCTTTACTTTGTGTAAATAATTTCGTCACCACTGCTCTCAAAACGGTGAAGGAAAACATCGTAAGGAAACCGGCATGTCTTAGAACCAAAAAATTCGAAGACATGTGACATCTACCAACTCGCACTGGGCCCGCGTGGTAGATTACAGCCCACTCCCTCTCACAGAGAGGTGGCCTGTGTCCCAGCAGTGGGAACATTAATAGGCTGATGATGATGATGATGAAGTTTACAACAATTATCACAATACACACAGTACTCCTCCTTTGTATTCATGATAACGATGAAAAACGACATGAAAACGGTAGCAGCTGTAACTTATGCAATCAAAAAATTATTTCTGTTTTATTATTCTTATTAGATATAAATTAAAAACACTATTTTGCATGCTTGTTAAATTATGTAATTATATTTATATTTTCTTATGTTTAATGTACAAATACGCAAATGAATTACCTACGCATTACTATAATTTAGACACATGCGAGACCAATAATGATGACTCAAATTTAATTGTGGGTTAAATCTGTGTATGTATTTAGTTGTAGTTATATAAATATATTATAAATGATCTAGACTCCGCTTGAATTGCGTAGGATGTTATTTAGGAATACGATATACTCTTATTCAGCGTGTAGGCCTCCACGAGTAGAGACTGTTGGCTTTTATTAATCACTCGCCAGTCACCGTTAGGATATATCCTTGAACTAAACACCACTTCGCCTTCACCACAAAATAGCTCCAAAGAACTGGCATCTAGGAAGATCCTCCAGGTCATTTTACTCACAGGGACCCATTTCACTTGCCGGACATCCTCTGCCCTGATAACCATCACTTTACGATTAATCGGATTCCAATGCACTGATATTTTGTCACCACCATAGGAACCCACGATTTCCAATTCAATATTCTTATCCAAAATAAGATCAACGATTATTTCAGCAGTTTTTTCAAATTCCAAGCTAGAATTTTGCTTTAATTCGCCGAATAGAACCTTTTTCAGTCTTAGTTTGGATATCGCTTTAACAGGCTTCATTAAAAGTCGACTTCCAATCAGGTCCAGCTCTCTGACGAGTGTCATAGCTCCTACCCAACCTTCAGGATCTTCAGGATGTGCAGACTCCCACATTCCAAACCATGCGATCAGGTACCTTTTACCATTTCTCTCAGTAGTCTGCGTGGCGTAAAAATCATGACCGTAATCGATTACTTGGAAATTAATTTCTGGCTTAAACCAACTTTTGGCGTAATTGAAGGTGCCAACAACGTAACCTGTCTGATACGTGTTCTTGTACTTATCTCCGTGATTCACGATACCTTTTGAAGAAATCAGGAGGATGAACTTTCTGTTAATTTCGAAAAAGTCGGGACTCTCCCACAAATGATCCAATTGGTAACTGGACTTCGCCAGTGTGCTCTGAAAATACCATTTGATCATGTCCCCAGATCTGTACAGCAGGGCCGTGCCTCTATAATCTGCAGACTTACTGCCAAGGACACAATACCAGTAGTTGCCGTGCTTCCATATTTTAGGGTCTCTAAACTCATAACTGCCTTTAGGAGGATATAACGCAACTGGATTGCCTTCAAACCTTTGAAAGTCTACGCCATCAATACTGAAGGCCATATTCTGTGACTCATTGTAGAAAGGTGGATTATCAATTGCCGTACGTCCCGTGTAAAACAGAACCATGATGCCATCGTTATCAATAGCACTTCCAGAGATACACTGCTCGTCTTCAGGTCGCAATGCTGTAGGAAGTCGTCTCCAGGTAACCAGGTCTGTGCTCACCACGTGACCACAGTGCATAGGTCCCCACTGGGTGTCGTAGGGATTAAATTGGTAGAACAGGTGGTACTGATCTTTGTAGAACAAAAATCCGTTTGGTGCGTTCATCCAGCCGATAGGGGGCGTTATGTGATAGTGTAACTTAAACCGCTGGTGACTCATGTCAGGTATCGATTCTTCTATGTAGGTTTCTAGTTCTATTTTTTCCAAAATTTCTTTTACCGAGTAGAGATGAACAGTTATGAAAAAGACCGGCAATGTCATGTATGTACTTAGCAGGCCCATATTTTGGTATTGCTTATGAGCTGTTGTATTGTGATCTGTGTATTGAAAATGATTACTGCATTATAAGAATAAGTTTAATTCTTCTTGTATTCCAATTGTTTCCATTTTGAATAATAGTGCGTCACAGTATTGAGATATGATATTCCAAATACATCGAAATTGTATCGTCCATTGTATTAGCTAAGGCAAACTGCATACGATATTATCTATTACTAGCTTTTGCACGTGGCTTTGCCCGCGTGGACGTCGGAAAATATCCCACGGGAAAGTACTACCAGGATAAAAGTATCCTATGTGTTAATCTAGGTTATAAACTATCTGTGTGCCAAATTTCATCAAAATCCGTTCCACCGTTATTGAGTCATTGAGTAATAAACATCCAAACATACAAACTTTCACATTTATAGACGTTGTTCTGCCCGAACAGCGGCACCTACCGGGTCCAATTGTATTTTGAAACCATTCAAGGACCCACTCAAATATACATACAAAATTTCATCCAAATCGGTCCAGCCGTTTAGGAGGAGTTAGGTGACAAACACACGTAGGGAAGAATTATATTTATATAAAGAGATATATATATATTAGTAGGATATTAGGATAGTGGGATATATGTATTACGATCTATGCCACTATTATGCGTACAACCTTACATTTGCAATTAAAATGTATGGGAGGACATGTTTTTCAACAGTAATGTACAGTTTATTCCTGGGATATAATTCATCCACGGAATACTTTACTGTGCGTGGTCCGACACGCATTTGGCCGGGTTTTATTATATAAATATCCAGGATGAAAATTAGCTTTTGTCCTTCTGAAGGAACTTTTCCAAGCCCCAGGCAACCTATGTCTTTCAAAACGGTCGGTTCAGTGGTTTTGGCGAGATAAGGTAACATACAGCCAGACTGGCAGTTACTTTCATAATGATTTATAATATGTATTAAGGATGGATTAGACATAGCTGGGCTCGTGGCTAAATGATAACAGCCACACGGGTAGATCAAAGGTTAAGCTACGCTTGCAGCGGTCGGTTTGTGGATGGGTGACCGTCCATTAGGTACATATCGAGATCCCTCCATGCTTCGGAAAGCACGTTTAAGCCGTTGGTCCTGGCTGTCATTCGTAGATCTTTGACAGTCGTTTCGGGTAGTCAGAATTAGCCCAAAACTGACAACCAGTCTTACCAAAGGGTATCGTGTTACCCAGTACTGGGTTGTGGAGATAAGATAGGCAGTCGCTCCATGTAAAATACTGATATTCATCCTACTAGAAGCCGACCCTAACATTGTTGGGAAAAGGCTAGGCAGATTGACTGACAGATAGCTGAAACTGTTTCAGAACATGTTTCTCACTTCACATTGACTGCGCCACGTGTAGAAGACGCCTTATTTCTAGCCATCGCGCTGGTGGCTCACTCTTTCTTAAATAGATTGGACAATGGAATGAGTTTGCGCATTCCGAATCCGAATTCAAGAAATAAACGATAGTGGAAACCGTCGAATGTTTACAATATTGATATAAAAAAAAAGCTAGTAATGAGTCAATTCCAAATACACAAATAAACTTAAAAGCTTTCATAAATCAAATTATAAAAAAAAAAACAAAAAACCCGACTGCAAAAACACGTACTTAACTGAAAAGAAAAAAAAACAAGCATACAATCTATTGAATTTTGGTATCACAGGCCAGACAAACAAAAGTTACACCATAATTCTATTTTTATAACGGATTATGTAAAATAGCTGAACGACGGACGTTTAGCGGTTTTTCATAGTTACTGAACTTTGTTAACGCAGAAATGGACAAAAGTTTTACATTTATCAATGCAACGTGTGAACGATTAGAAGTTAAGTAAAACAGCGTGAAATGACAAGTCAGATTGTAGATTTTAGTTATAAATTTTGTGACTCGTGGCTCAGTCTGCCATAACAACAATAATAACGTCCGAAAGAAAAATAAATAAAACGAGTAATAATATGAGTGAAAACGATCCTAACTCAAGTGAAAACATCACAGTTTTATGAAAGTCAGGCCTAGAAATATTTAATAGCCAAGTAACTGCAACCAAGTTGGAAGCTCGCTCGCTGACCACTGTCGCGGCACCGCTAACTTCGCGTGCGTGTCGTTGGTCACAGTTTCTAATTCTAACCTAACCTACACCAATTGGTCAGGCTGCCCTAGCTTAAGTTACTGCAACGGATTCGGCATTAGAAGGCACACCAAATGCTTAATGTGACTGCAAATCAGCCATTCTGCATTACGATTCAACGTAGTGCCTAGCGGTTTTGTTAAACGTAGTGCAATGGCAACATGAATATTGTTCAGCTGTTTTTACATAACGGAGCTGTTTTGTAAAACAGCGGATTCGACAAATACATACTCTCGAAAAAAAATACCCTTCTTCGAGAGCAGTCGGGTGATAAAACAACTTTGTTCTTACATTATATACGTTAATTTGTGTATCTATCTATGGCTAATTGTAGCCCGAAGTATGTTTTTTTATAGTTATAGCTGTTTTATTTATACAATTATCAGTGATTAACTTACTGCACCCCGCGGCTTCCCCCGCATAAGTCTCGATCCCGTAAGAATATCAGGATAAAAAGTATCCTATTTCCCAATCCAGATCATGGTCTACCTATGTGCCACATTTCATCCAAATCCGTTCAGCCATTTAGCGTGAATAACAAAGAAACAAACAAATAAACTCACTTTCGCAGTTATAATTTACTAGCTTTCGCCCGCGGCTTTGCTCGCGTAGAGGTCGGAAACTATCCCATGGGAACGTACTACCGGGATAAAAAGTTTGATATGTTAATCCAGGTTATAAACTATCTGTGTGCCAAATTTCACTGAAATCCGTTCAGCTGTTTTTGCGTGATTGAGTAACAAACATCTAAACATACAAACATTCACATTTATTTATTTATGTTTTAGGGGTATGAGGAACAGGGTGTAAAGTTCACTCATCCACCATAGAAAAGGGAGGATCCTCCAACCAGACGGGTGTTATGTCTGGCGGGCAACTGCCCATATGTTGATTTCGGATAGTCTTATCTATGTTATTCGCTCAGTAAACTCTAACTGCGAGATGTAGGAATTGTGTGACGTCATGTCTTTTTGTTTCGTAGTTTTGTATGTGGCGGTCTAACCGCTACATCACTCCCCTCCGGAGACCGGAGGTCGATAGTGGGCTGAGTCTTGGATCTTGCGATGCTTCACAGTACCAGCTGTGGTTCCAGTGAGTCGGAACCGGGTGCCGCATAGTTCGCGGTGAGTCGGAACTGTCTGCGGTGATTCCCCAGTGAGTCGGGGTGGCGCTGCGTCGTCATCCAGTGAGTCGGATGTGGTACAGCGCCGGGTTTTTGGCTGACTGCTTGCGTCGACCAGGAGAGGGTAGAATAGGCTCTGCTTGTGAGACCGGCCGGAAGTGCAGGTGCTGTGCCAAGGTTGCTGATGAGGCTGAGGGTGATGACCAGGAATGCGCTTTCGCTGCATGCTGGTGGTCAGGATACCCGTTGAAGCCGTGGGTGCTGGCTGGCTGTGTGACTCGCCTCACGAAAGCTTGCGGGAGTGATGATGATGACGTCACGCTGAAATAGTTGCACGAAGGCTGCGTTGACGTTCATACTCGGGGTCACCAATTTAGGAGTATGAGGAACAGTGTGTAAAGTTCACTCATCCACCATAGAAAAGGGAGGATCCTCCAACCAGACGGGTTGTTATGTCTGGCGGGCACTTGCCCATATGTTGATTTCGGATAGTCTTATCTATGTTATTCGCTCAGTAAACTCTAACTGCGAGATGTAGGAATTGTGTGACGTCATGTCTTTTTGTTTCGTAGTTTTGTATGTGGCGGTCTAACCGCTACAATGTATATATATATATATATTTTGTATTTTATTTATTTATTTACTAAGGCACCAAGTCCTAATATACAAATCAAAACTACATACAATTCATTCAATTCAATACATCATTAAAATAAAATATGTTACATTACAATTAAAACGCTCTTTTAATAATTATAGTAATTATGAACATTAAAATTCAAAAATTAAAATTCAAAACAATCACAAATTACATCAAAACTGGCTAGTCATTAAAATTATATTTCATAAAATTACATTAATACTTACAATAATAAATAACATCACAAAAAAAATTATCGTCGGTTGGCACTCTTCTATTATAATATTATATCTATCTATTTATAATATATATATATATATCTATCTATATACAGGGTGTTAAAGTAATTGCGTGCCATAGCTTAGGGGTAGGTTCAGTATCGATAAAGGAAACTAGGAAAAAAAAAAAAAAAATTGCTAGGTCGACCTAATAAATAATAATAATAAATAAAATCTTTTATTTCGACCAACAGTGGATCATATATGACGTGACAAAAGATACAAAATTACAAAATAAATCAAAATAAAAACACACAAAATTAAAACACATACAATATAAAAAGACAAAACATATTACATATCTCGATTGCCTAGCATGTGAACCATACAGCAATGGTTCAGGTACTGGCAATCGAACCTCTGCGCGAATGCGCTCAGGATGCCGCTGGAGCTAGCCCGAACCCTGCGAACCAGGGATGTGCATCGTTTTCGCATAGTAGCATAAAAACAGTCTACTTGCGACTCGGCGAACATACCTGATGCGCTACAGAATCGGGGCAGCCCCATCAGCACCCTGAATGCATTATTATATTGCACACGCAAGGCGTTGTACTGTCTGCGCGTGTATGAGACCCACAGGCTGCTCGTGTAGAAAGATGTACAATATGCTCTGAACAATGTAGTTTTCACTTCAGTGGTACAACGAGCAAACCTGCGGGCCATCATATTCGCCCTAACAGACAACGCCCTGCGTTCTCGCTCTATGTCCGCATCATCTTTCAGATCAGAGGACATCATATGTCCAAGATATTTAAAATGTTCCACCCTCTTCAGTGGTGTTCCACATAATTTTATGGCTGGTATTGTTGCTGGACATTTTCCTCTGGCCTGAAAGACCATGCATTCACTTTTTTTGACATTGTAAATCAAGCCATGGCTGTGAGCGTAGTTTTCACAGATGCTCAACAGTTTTGAAAGGCCACATACAGAAGCACTCAGCAGCACCATGTCGTCCGCGTAACTGATATTATTGAGACATACATCATCAATATAGCAGCCGACACGGGTGCTGCTGAGCTCCTCTATCAGCGCGTTGACGTACAAGTTGAAAAGTTTGGGTGAAGTTAGCCCCCCCTGCCTCACCCCACATTCCAACCTGTACGGATCGGAATATGCACTCGACCATCGCACGACATTGACCTGGTTACGATACCAAAATTTAAGGAGCCTGGTGAGCTCTGTTGGCAAGGATATATCTTTCAGTTTCTGCCACAGGATATCGTAGTTGACCAGGTCAAACGCCCTCGACAAGTCGAGAAAACATGCATAAATTGGCGTTCGTCTTTCTGTGTAGTACTTGATAGTTTGCTTCACACACAAGATGGCTGTCTCTGTGGAAAGTTTCGGCCTGAAACCGAACTGGTTGTCACTTATGTTCAGGTATTTATCCAGTTGATTGCTAAGCAAACCATCAAGCACTTTCGCTACCGTAGTGGCGAGTGAAATCGGCCTGTAGTTGGATTTTTCAGAAATATCACCCGTCTTATTTTTCACAATTGGCACCACCACAGTTTTCATAAGCGCAGGAGGTAAGTACGAATGTCCTATACATAGGGTATAGAACATCGCGAGCACTCTAGGCAGGTGAGGGCCTGCGTGTTTGAAATGTTCGATGCTGATGCCATCATGGCCAGGAGACTTCCCACGTGACATAGCTTTAATAGCTTCTTTAACATCTTTAGCTGTAATTATAGCTCCAATCTCCTGACACTGCTGCCCCACATCGTTCACCAACTGTGATGGTCCCAATGGTGATTTTACAGTGAAGTGATCCTTAAACATATCAGCTATACAGCTGTGATCATTAATACCATTTACGCTCACTGGGAGGCTAGGCTTGCCATTGAACTTTTTGGTGGACTTCCAAAAGTGTTTAAAGTTATGCTTCGAGTGATGCGATGCCAAAATGTCCATTTTTATTTGTTCGCTATGTTTCTGACACCATTTTAAGCGAGACTTAAAAACATTCCGACTAACCTGCATTTCCTCAAAAACACGGCCCACCTTTGGTTTTCCACACCATACCCACAGCTGAAATTTACACCTAGCCTCCCTATGAGAATCACTAACATGTTTGTTCCATCCAACTACAGGCTTTTTAAAGTTACGCTGTGTTACGACGGCAAAACTTTCTGTGGCAGCCTTGCTTAATACAAAAATTAACTCGTCGTATAGTTTATCAATGTGTTCTCTGTGATCTATATTACTACAAACATAGTCACTACAGTCGCGAAACACACTAGGAAAGTCGACAAGTCTCAATCTCTCATGACAGATCTCACTATATAATAAAATTTGGTCTGGTTTTCTTTCACCCCATAGTACCTTATTGACTAGCGATCCCGTGTTACAAGATAGTTTCGGTTTTATAACATTAAAATTACATTCTACAATCAAAGGGTAATGATCTGACCACAAGACGTCATACTTTATGTGAACATTTACTATTGATTGCAAGGCGGCGTTAGTAGTCACACAGTGGTCTAGCCAGCGTCTCGAACCATTTGCGTCACTAACAAAGCTAAACGTGTCCGAACAAAGTCCTAATACCTCAACGTCCGCACATGCCCACTTTAATTCACTACAAAAACTAGTTAGCTCGTTGTAAAATAATTCATTTGGATGGGCGTTAAAATCACCCATTACGTACGCCGACTCAATATCCTCATTATTAACAATCGCACTTACCAAACTGAGACAATCCGTGAAATCCGTTAAGTTTATCAACTTATCTGTAGGCATGTAAACACTGAACACTAAGAACGACTGTAAGCCCATAGTTATTTTAATTGCACACACTCGCGGGTTATCACTTTGTAAGACCGACACATTTTGAAAAACTCCTTTATTCCAAAGAAGTGCAACTCCTCCGTAGGGCCGGCCGCGAAGCATTCCGGCGGTGGTATCCACCGCGGATGTACCGGTGCACCCGAAGTTGTCGTCGATTTCGCTCAGAAACTGTAAGTCGCCGGGCAACAACCACGTTTCTTGTAACGCAATTATGTCCGACGACTGGCATAGCTCTCTAATACCTTGAACTGCTCGTTTCACATTTTTACAATTGAAGCTGACTAATTTGTATGTATCATGACTGTTGACTATCATAATGTTCCGTGGCAGGGCCGCTTACAGTGTTGCCTCCACCGTTCGCGTTCGCTAATTTAGTTTGGAATCAGGTATTTACAAAGATTAAAAATCAACTTATTTACTCATGTTTTAAGTTGATTTGATTGCTATTTTAAGTTAGTAGGTACTAAATTAGTTTGACCTTGCATTTTTTAAAATTATTTTACTGGTTTTTTTTTTTTTTTTTTCCTATTTTCCTTTATCGATACTGAACCTACCCCTAAGCTATGGCACGCAATTACTTTAACACCCTGTATATCTATATCTATTTATAATATTAGTCAGTTTTTGTGGGTGGGAAATCATCAAATGACTTCTCCCGCTCTGGGTGGAGCGGAAGGGCGTGTCAGACTCTTACTGACTTTAGTCAGTAAGAGTCAGGACAAGAAGACCCACCCGTGTTCCTTCCCTTTGTCTGTGCCAGGGGCCATGTTTCCCCTTAGGACTTCCCGCAACCCCAGCAGGCATCGGCCCTAGCGGACCCCTTCATATTAGTAGGATTAGTTAGAATTACGGACACGGGCTCAATCCTGCATGAAACCATGGCTTTGTTCTGGCAGGATACAATGTAGTTTTTTCTGGGACTACTGTTGCATACCACGTTTTAAAACAATAAGAAGAAATCTAAGTGAGGAGGATGATAAAAAAAAACTAACCTAACTAACCTAACCTAACACTAAGGGCCTGTTTCACCACCTACGATTAAGTTCCTATTAACTTACTTGGCAGATAATTTCATACAATTTTTTTTCCATTTTTGAATTTATTCAGTAAATAGTGGTTATTCGGACATCGTGAAATAGGCCCTAAGGGTTTTTAACCATATTAAGTAATGTAACTTGGAGTGCTTGGGGTCTTGTTTACCCCGAACTAAACTTACTTCACAACCCCTTTAGTTCTCCGATACGTGGCCTGTTCCATATTTATCAGTTCACTGTAAACAAATTATAGCGACGATGTTAGTTTTGCTTTGATTTGTTACGGGTGGTTTTCAATAACGGGTTTATTATGCGATACAACTAAGAATTATGACGTTGCTCCATATTGTGACGTTTTAGCAAAACAGCTCCTCGTTTACGCATTTTGGTGCAAAGTCAGTGAGCTACGTATAACAAAAACAAATAACAAAAATAGATAAAGTAAAATCGGATGATAACAACTTTCTTTGCAATCCGTACCGTTCAAGTTACAGTTGACAGATCGAGGACATAGACGTTCCTATTCTTAGTTGAATCGCATTGTATATAAACTTCATTTGAAAAAAGATTAGACATATAAACAAATCTTTTTACAGTCCTTTCAACCAATGCTGACTTCTATACCGTAGCCATAAGGATGGCATTAAAAGCAAAAAAGTGGTTATAATACCAACTGTTAACTGCAGCTACCATTTGTCATGCCACAATACGCAATAGAAGTCAAAATCGGTTGAACGAACTGTTAAAAAGGTTTAGCTAAATGTCCAATCTTATTTCAAATGGTGTATAAAAAGAAAGAAAATACGTTTATTTGCGGTACACAGGACGAAAAAAAAGAACAAAACACAAATATAACAATTTGGGGGAAAACATGCGTCACATCCACGTAAAACGGCCATCGCTCAGCATAATGCTACGACCCTATGGAAGACAGAGCCCCAGTGCTGGTTTTCAGCGACAGCAGTGTTGATTGACGTGATTGATGACGTCAACTGGTGCAGCATATAGTGAAATAACCAAATAAGACAACAATAAATTATTTGTACGATAACAACATTTTCATGAGTCAGGTCATCAACAACCTGATGTCCTGACTGATGGAAAGTAGTGATGATTAAATTTATAATCAGCTTGTTGTAGCCCTCCTCTTCTGCTATGCGTTTTTTTTAATTCTCAGGTCGTAACAGAACCTGACCTTAATTTACGATACAACTATCTAATAAAATACCTACCTACACACAAGAAGGTACTTCAACTATTCAAGAACGTGTGTTCCCATAATAATTCGTTTTCATATGTAAAACTGGAGCTGACTTATGGAAGGATGAAGCTGGTTTGTTACCCTAAGATTTGCATTTCAGCCGTAGGGGTGAACTGATTTTGAATATACGATGAGCCTTAGACAATATTATGGGGACCTAGCTAACGAAGAATAGTTACCAAGACTTTTAGGCCCCGCGGTTTCACACACGTAAGTCTCCATCTCGTAGTAATATCGGGATAAAAACTATCCTATGTCCTAACCCAGGTCTACCCACGTTGCCAAATTTCATCCAAATCCGTTCAGCCGTTATAGCGTGAAAGAAAAAGAAAAGAAAAAGAAAAAGAAAAGAAAAGAAAAAGAAAAGAAAAAAAAAAGAAAAAGAAAAAGAAAAGAAAAAGCAAAGAAAGAGAAAAGAAAATGAAAAAGAAAAAGAAAAGAAAGAAAAATAAATTTGTTTCGCTTTTATTGTTGTTTCTTTTGGTTTATGATTATATGTATAGCGTTGTTCATTTTAGGGATTGACACTATAATACACTCATGGACAAATTTAGAGGAACGCAAAAAAAAAGTTTAATTTTTCCTGTTGTAATGAACGTGCGTACTGGCCACAAACATTAGTAAATTCTATTTAAAAAAAGGAAGTTTTGGAATGTTTTTTTTTTTTAATTTCATTTGTTTTTATGTAATTATTGCGGAATATTGCGTTCTTTCATACTGCGAAAAAATTTGCAAATTTTTTAATTTGAGATTTAATTTAGGTTTTGTTAAAAAATTGCCTTGACTGCCTTGTTTATCGTGTTAAGTGTGAATTGTTACTGCAAATAAACTGAGAATACAAGATCTAAATGCCACTCAAGTTGCTAGGGCTGTTGCTTTAATTGAAACAGGGCCTAATCCACAAACATGTGGCCCAAACATTACGAGTATCAAAATCTGTGGTACACTGAGTTGTCATGAGGTATAGGTAGGCCGGACATTATACGAGACTTGCAGGACAGGGACGTTAACGGAAGACTGTGGCCAGAGATGACAGGTTCATTGTTTCTAGCGTGCTTAAAAACCGGACCTTAACTTCTTCTGAGGTAAGAACGAAGCTCCAATAACTTCGAGGGGTTACATTAAGCACAAAAACTGTGAGAAGAAGACTGAAATCGGCCGGAATAAATTAACACTTGCCTGCCAGAGCCCCCCTTTTTGCCACATCCCATCGCGTACCTCGAGTTAATTTTGGCCGCATTCACGAAAATTGGAATGACGAAGCTTGGAGTCAAGTTCTATTCACAGATAAGTCCAAATTTTGCCTGAAGCCAGATGATGGAAGGATTACAGTGTGGAGATGCCCAGGAGAGAGGTAAGGTCAGTGCAACATCATTGAAAAAGAGGCTTATGGTGGAAAGTCAGTTATGGTATGGGGAGGGATTTGTATGGGGGCACGTACGGAACTCCGCATCATTGAGAATGGGTCACTAACAGCGGCGCGATATGTAACTGAGATTTTGGAAGATATTGCAGTGCCATTTGCCCCTTTTATAGGAGATAAATTTGTTTTTATGCATGATAATGCCCGTCCCCATACTGCGGCTGTAGTTGTCGAATACCTTCCAGAAGTTGAAATCAATGTTATGACGTAGCCAGCGCGCTCACCCGACTTAAATCCCATAGAGCATGTATGGGATAAGCTTGGAAGACAAATTAAGAAAAGAAATCCTGCCCCCGCTAATTTGAGAGGTCTTAAAAACGGATTACAGGAAGAACTGAACACAACCTCTAAAGATTTTATCGATAACTTGATTAGGAGTATGCCAAGGAGACCGGAAGCAGTTCTAAGAGCAAAAGGGGGCAACATTAAGTACTGAATAAAGCCCACGTTAAAGCCTTCCCTAAACATTCATGAAAAAAATTAATAACATGTTATGTACAAAAATGTTGCTTTCCAGTAATTTTTCCTTTTTGACATGATTTGGAAAAATTTTGTCATTTTATCGTTTGTTTTTTGACGTTTGCAATTTTAAATTAACGTATAATAAACAAAATCCGAATGAATATACTTAATTGTCACAAATATCCATGTTATTTTGTATTATACACACTTTTTTTTGCGTTCCTCTAAATTTGTCCATGAGTGTATAATAATTCACAGGTCACCTTAGTTCAGTCTACCTTAAAGTTTTGGCGGTGAGATTTATACAGACTGTGGTAGGAGCGTTTAACTAAATGGAGGAGCTGCTCATTCTAAACGATTTACCCTTCAACTGTTAATTGCCTTTGACGATATCACATACGGGAGTAAAGCAGCTATCTCGGACATGATACTGCAAAGTCATTTAGATACTTAGATGCTCATGATATTCGTAAAGAGATTTGCTATAATGACATTTGAGCTAATACTTGTAACTGAGGTACTTATCAGCATGAAAAACTAAGGTGGGTCGCCACCGCGAGCATTCGTTTGCAAGCGTGCACATGGACGCTGGACTCGTGCTAATTAGCACTAATTTTTAATTCTTCAATTTATTTTTAACACTAATTCTGTTACGAAGAAAGAAACTTCGTGCTCCTGAATGAACGCTCGCAACCGCAAATTCTGGTAAAACGATAAACACATTTCGAAATACAAAAAGAAAACGTCAGAAAAAGATCTCATTATTTAAACATGTGAAAAGAATGACAGCCTCTACTCATTTTACTAGAAAATATTTCGACTACCCTCAGAATAGAGACTAGCGACACTGAGAAGCCGAGATTCTCAGTGAATTCTTTAAATGAAAAGCGTTGCTTTTCGCTCTGAAAGTATGTGTATATTATGCGCCGTCTTTTAAACAAACTTCTACTCTAACTTCTCAGAGATACAGTCCAAAGTAGTACTTAATAGAGGAGTAAAAGATTATTTTCATATTTTGGAAGGCGTGGTACTTCCTGGCCGCGCCACAGTCGCATTTTGAATCGGGGTTAATAGGAATAAATGTACATAATATGTTCATAATTGTACGTAATAATAAAAAAATTGTACTTCAAAGATTCGCGAGAAATTTAACAAAATTGGTGGCGCGGCCAGAAACGGTGCTTCCTAGCCGCGCCACCGTGTACACTGCAATAAATAGTCTAATAATGTACAAGTCATTTGTAAACAATTGTACGTCTATTGTTCGTTCTATTGGCAAAGAGAAATACTGCAAAAGTCATTACCTACATGGAAAAATTTAATATCGAAAAATTCTATCAAAAACATAAATGTGAAAATTGGGAGCCAAGTTCTGTAGCTAATCCTGATAAGAACATACAACATTCTAAAATGAATTTAAAACACAAATTCTTGTTTTTTTCTGCTATAACAATGGTTGCTATTTAGAAATATAACTGCTCAAATTTGAACAGTCGAATTATTTACACAAAGCACTTAGGATAAATTGAAGCTCAAGATTTGACTTTGCTAGTTTTTATCAGCAAATAAAAATTTTAGAGGAGTAAGTAAGATATGTTGACCGTACAGTTACAATATAGAAACAGTAACTTGCGCATAATATAAAGAACAAAGATATAAATATTCCTAGATAGACCGTCAACTTGAAAACTCGTCGAAAAAAATTGTACCAGCTGTTAGCTGCTATTATTTTAACTAGGTTTCTAGTTTTTAGGAGGGTTTACGTCATTCGGCATTTCATACAAACTTTCAAGCCCTTATTTTTCGAAATGACTGAACCGATTTTGATGAAACTTCATACGCATATGCAAGATACAAAGGTCTAAAAACTTAGTTAAGAACATTTTCGAAATGTCTTATTTAAAAGCAGATAACTGGAAATCTCTGTTTCTATGGAAAATAAAAAATCGGTCTAATTTGGCTGTAACACTATTTTTCGAAAATGTTCTTAACTAAGTTTTTAGACCTTTGTATCCTGGAAATGTGTATGAAATTTCATTAAAATCGGTTCAGTCATTTCGAAAAATAAGGGTTTGAAAGTTTGTATGAAAAGCCGTACGACGTAAACCCTCTTAAATTATTTTAGCACAATTACAGCACAGTGACTGGCGCGAGTTTAAGACGTAGCTGTCACGCACACCAGCATAATAAAGTTGCCCTATTTGTTTTGCAGCGCGACACTCTATAGACATATGAATAGTCAAAGATAAAGAAGATAAATTGATTAGCCAAATATAAGATTCCTTGTTTAGGGGTATGAGGAACAGGGTATAAAGTTCACTCATCCACCATATAAAAAGCGAGGATCCTCCAACCAGACGGGTGTTATATCTGGCGGGCAACTGCCCATATGTTGATTTCGGATAGTCTTATCTATGTTTTTCGCTCGGTAAACTCAAACTGCGCGATGCAAGAATTGAGTGACGTCATGTCTTCGTTGCGTAGTTCGTATGTGGTGGCGTAACCACTACACTCTATAGACATTTAAATAGTCAAAGATAAGGATGTCTTCAAGGTTCTGGACTGGAAAGAACTAGGCATCAACATCATGATATATGATGATGGCTGTAATTATTACTGCCATAAAAATCTATTATTATGATTAGATTATTCTCTTAACTAAAACATACTGAAAACAGTATTTTACAAAGACGTATAATAGCGCAGGGAATGGCCCTACAGATTTGGTAGCATAGTAAAAAGCCATTTATCCCAAAAATGTATGGACCGTGAATGTTCTCCTTTGAGCAGTTATATTTCTTTCTAAATAGCAACCATTGTTATATAAAAAAAAAACAAGAATTTGTATTTTAAATTCATTTTAGAATGTTGTATTGTATGTTCTTATAAATAAATTTCAGGATTATCTACAGAACTTGGCACCCATTTTTTTTTAATTCTTTGTTTTAATCGGGGTTTTTATCCATACAGATACGCCAACCCCATCGTACCTTATCAACTATTTAACTTTAATTAAAGTAAATACAACTATGTACTATAACAGAAATGTAATAATTCAGTGACTAGGCATAATTTTCACCAGGCCACACAATCTCTTTGCAATCATTGATCTAGGGTTTGCTAAAATGTGTTGAATTAGCCCAACGTCCAAAATGTTCAATTTAAATTCCTTGATCAATGATTCCCTCTCATTCTTGTTCTTGACACACTCCATCAACAAATGTTGCACGTCTTCAATTTTGTTGCATAATTCACAATTTGGTGATGCGACCTTTCGCATTAGGAAAGCAAATTTTGCCGATGGATAGTGCCCAGAACGCAGCCTTAGTGCTAACTTAACATAACTTCTGCCTAAACTTGTATCCTCAAACCAGGGCACGTGAGAAGGCCCATTCTGAATTACTTTATACCAGATTCCTTTCACTTGAGACTTTTCATCAAAGTATGTAGTTCCTCCATCGGTCAAAACACAACAGCTTATACTTGGCGCAATATTCCCAGTAATCTGGAATGTATGGCAGTTCGCTACCCATCTCTACTGCAAGCTTTGACAGATGGTCAGTCTTCTCGTTGCCCCGTAGGCACCCATTTAGATCTCAATTCTTTTTTTGGCGAAGTCGACAACAAAGCCTATTCTTAACTTGGCTCCCAATTTTCATATGTTTTTGATAGGATTTTTCGAAATTAAATTTGTCCATCTAGGTAATGACTTTTGCAGTATTTCTCTTTGCCAATAGAACGAACAATAGACGTACAATTGTTTACCAATGACTTGTACATTATTAGACTATTTATTGCAGTGTACACGGTGGCGCGGCTAGGAAGCACCGTTTCTGGCCGCGCCACCAATTTTGTTAAATTTCTCGGGAATCTTTGAAGTAAATTTTTTTTATTATTACGTACAATTATGAACATATTATGTACATTTATTCCTATTAACCCCGATTCAAAATGCGACTGTGGCGCGGCCAGGAAGTACCACGCTTTGGAAGGGCTATGGGTATCTGCAAAATGGTATTTCATGATTGCTTGTGAAAGAAAAGAAAGAAGAAAGAAAATATGTTTATTTGCGGTAAACATGACGCAAAAAAAGAAATAATTTATGAATAAAAAACAATTTGGGGGAAAATATGCGTCACATCTACGCAAAACGGCCATCGCTCAGCATAAAGCTGCGACTCCATACGAGACAGAGCCCCAGCGCTGGTTTTCAGTGACAGTTACCTACTCAAAATGTCTGTGACATTTGGTTCGTAAACAAATTCCGTATTTAATGAGCAAAGGATGAAGTTTCAATATACCGGATGACGTTTTTTACCGTCTCGAAAAAAAAATGGTATATTAGGTGAACGGAGTAGAAGCTTATGGCATACCTAGTTTTTTTTATTTTTTTTCCACATCTTGGAAAAAAAAATATCTATCATCAAAAAACGCTACAATTTTGAAGTAAACTTTTCATATTAGGACAAAGAAAGAGAAAGGGGTTTGAAGATTTTTGTATGGAGGGTGGCCCTAACAAGATGCCGCCATTTTGATATTTTTTCAGAATCGCGGAAAAAATCAAAAGTTATATATTTAGATAGAGGACACTTATACAAACACAAAATGTCATATGACATAATATCCTAAAGCGTCAGGTTTCGGAGTTATTAACCGAAATATAAGTCAAAAACTGAACCCTGAAACAAGATTTTTTTTGTTATTTTCCCTTCAGGTAAGTATATTGAACTATGAAAACATAATTGCATCATGTATAGTAATATTTTAGTTAAGAGCGAAAGAGACAAAAATATATGTATACCCTCCGCCGAATGAGGGCGTGTGTTATATGGTATTTGTATTAAATGGTGCATGGCATGGGCGCGACACCAAGAAAATCCTATTCAGCGTCCCGCTGCCTTCTTGGATGATATTATTTATACCGAATATGATTAAAAATCTTATGTTTTATCCACTATACATATGTAGTCAATTAATTCATGTGTAAATAACTTAATCAACATGAAGTAACTACAACTTAGATAAATAAATTCGTTATAAAAATTGTTATTTTTATCTTTGAATATCTCAGAAACGTGACGCTTTATGATGTTATGTTATATGAAGTTTTATGTTTGTATAAGTGTCCCCTATTCAAATATATGACATTTATTGTGCACCTCGATTTTGAAAAAAAAACAAAATGGTGGCTGAGTTTAGGGCCAAAATCTTCAAACCCCTTTGAAAAAAAACAATTTATTGATAAAAAATATTGAATTTCAAATCATACGCAAGTCGCGTATGCTTTTTATTTCGAGATTTTTTGAAAAAAAAAATCCTCGAAAAAAAAAAAAAAACTGAGTATGCCATTTGCTTCTACTCCGTTCACCTATTATACCCATTTTTTTTCGAGACGGTAAAAAAAGTCATCCGGTAGATAGACAAGTTATTAAACAATGCCGGATAAGGGACTACTCACTCTTGTTCAGCTCTGTTCAGCTTATGCCCATAGAAAACAACGATTTTGTATGGAGACGCGTACGGATCCGTTCAGCTTTCCACGTCTATTCAGCTTTCGCGGCAAACAAGTATAAAATTAGGAAAAATGTGTTATTATCATGCGAATGCTATAGATAGAATTCAGCGCTGTTCTGCCGCGTTCAGCGCTGTACGCGGCAGATATAAGCAGAACTGTATAAGTGTGACCAAATTTGTTCAGCGAAACGCGAATGGAGCTGAATAAGTTTTTTTTTCTTTTTTTTTGGCTGAGAATTCATCAAACAACTTTTCTCGCTTTGGGCGGAGCGGAAAAGCGTGTCAGACTCTTACTGACTAAAAACCACGAAACCACCCAAAACACACCCACCCACTTGCCTTTACGTTGCCAGGGGCCACGGTCTCCCCTTAGGACTTTCCCGCAACCCCGGCAGGCATCGGCCCTAGAGGACCCCGTCAATTGTGCTGACATCTCATTGAGGCGCGCGTGGAACACAACGCGCCAAGGCCGGTTTCAGGACATTGCAAGTCGGACAAAAGAGAATCTCTCTCGTCACGTTTTTTTTTTTGTTTACTTTCATTTAACTAACCTATGCAGCTGAAAAGGGTAGACCCTCTACCTCTACGCATACTCTTGAAAAATATATAATACGTATAACTGTAGATTGAAATAATTATACTAAAGTTTACTGCTTTTCTTCAGACCGAAATAGTAGTCATTAGTCTACAAGAGCTTGAAAGTGAATTATAGTGCGAACGAGACCATAAACTTTTTATTCCAGTGTCCTACTTATAAGACATAATCTTAATATTATAATATAACGTCTCCGTGGAAACTGACTTGGAATTTAATAGAGAATTAATTATAGTATCTAGCTATAAACAAAGGTCTGCCTCCGGGACTTGGTAACAACATTTTTGAAGCAAAATCCCTTATTAAGTTGTTCGATTGTTTTGACAACCGATCACGATAGGATCCGTACTAGGTACTGTAAGGTACTGTCTCAAGCCATAAGCAACCTTATGCTGTACTGGCTATTAAGAAGATAGCGTTCGAACGATCTGACAATTTGTATTTTTAAATAGTTTAGGAATGTTGTGTTTGGTTTGATGAAGAAACAATAGTCTAGGGCTAGCTAGCAGATAGTATACTTATGCGTCTTTAGAATATATATTACTAGAGCTTCTACCCGCGACTTCGTCCGCGTGGAATAGTTACTTTGGGCTAACGCAAAAAAAAACCCTGATTTTGAAACATTCTTCATTGGTACCTACTCCGCTTCTATTGGTCTTAGCGTGATGATATATAGCCTATAGTCTTACTCGATAAATGGGCTCTCTAACAGTGAAAGAATTCTTCAAATCGGACCAGTAGTTTCGGAGCCTATTCGGTACAAACAAACAAACAAACAAAAAAATCTTTCCTCTTTATAATATTAGTATAGATGTATTGTGTTAAAATCTGTATAATTAAATGAAACTCAATATAAGAACGTGGCTTATTATTCTATTTTGCACCGCACACCATAACACGTAAATAGAGCTATTAGCACCAGGATGCCGTTTCCAGAACTGATATCATTGGGCTAGTCAAGTTGTCAGTGGTTGTTGCTCTCCACATGGTACAAAAGCGCGTGACGCTTTTCATTAAACATCACTTTTAGACAAATATTGACCTGCTTTATCAGAGCAGACAAATCAGAGCTTTATGACGTTTTTGACAAGATTTAAATGTTATTAAGTAACGTTAAATACCTACTCCCACTATCCCTGTACCATAACTCACTTATTCACACGTACACTTACTCACATGACAACATGTACGAGTATGTACACGTAGGCACACCATACATATCACACATACCCAACTCATCTATACTATCTATACTAATATTATAAAGCTGAAGAGTTTGTTTGTTTGTTTGTTTGTTTGTTTACTTGAACGCGCTAATCTCAGGAACTACTGGTTTGATTTGAAAAATTCTTTCAGTGTTAGTTAGTCCATTTATCGAGGAAGGCTATAGACTATATATCATCATGCTAAGACCAATAGGAGCTGAGCACCAATGAAGAATGTTTCAAAATCAGGGTTTTTGTTTTCATTTTGAGAGCTTCCGCTGCGTGCGCTGCGTAAACGGTGAAAGTTTCGCAAAAATTATGTATGACAGAATTATTCCCCTTTAAAAGTTCTCAAAAAAAGTCCGCGTTAGCTTATGTCTATCTTTTAAGGTTAGCTCACTATAACCGTTTTTAGGCTAACTAAATTTGTTCTAAAATAATGCATTATTTGCGAAGGTGTTTTTATAAACATGACATTAATCCTTATCCAAATAAATACGTTATTCATGACAAGTTGCTCTTTATATCATTCGATTTCAATGAATATCTTAGGAGATATCGCAGTTTTAAAATAACATCGCAGCAAAATAATGATCAAGTACTACGCGCGCATTTATGATGGCAACAGGAGCAGTGGTGGCTCAGTGGTATCGGCCTCGACTTACGTGTTGTAGGTCGTGGGTTAGAACCCCAGCAGGCACTTTACTTTCTGTAAATAATTTCATCACCACTGCTCTCAAAACGGTGAAGAAAAACATCGTGAGGAAACCGGCGTCTTAGAACCAAAACTTCGAAGACATGCGACATCTACCAACCCGCACTGGGCCCGTATGGTGCATTACAGCCCACTCCCTCTCATAGAGAGGAGCCCTGTGTCCCAGCAGTGGGAACAACAGGCTGATTATATATGTTATGTAAGGCAGTCATGAGGCCGGTGGCCCCAGTTAGCTCTGCGAAATACCATGTCGCGCAGCTCAGACGCGTGGTTGGCTGAGTCGGGTCCTTAGGCTGGTTTTCCTCTCACGCTGACCGGCGTCGGCGCTGATAAGACAATGTATATAAGTTTAGTATTCATAGGCTGATTTTAGTCTCACGCTGACCGTCGTCGACGCTGACAAGTCAATGTATATAAAGTTTAGTATTCTATGAAATTACGCCAACCGCTCAGCGCTGACATCTGAAGTTCATACGTTTCGGCTGTCAGCGCCGACGGTCAACGTGCGGTCAGCGTGACTCTAAAACCAGCCTTAGGCCCGAATTCCTCTGTCGCTGATGTCGGTCGCGCGTACGAATATACGTTGTGTTCTATGAAGCACCACACTGTAAAGCTGACATCAGCGGCGCGCGAGTTGCTACGCGCCGCTGATGACGCGCGTCGGTCTTGCTCGTCAGCGCCGCGTTCGTCGGTCGACTGACGCGCTATAGAACGCTATGAGCGTCCTCACTCTGTTCCCGACCGTGTCGGCACGCGCGCGTACAGTCGCCCGCCACCATGAACATTGATACCAAACGTGTGATTGCCGAGGTGCGCCAACGTCCTGCATTGTGGGATTGTGGGATTTATTTTTTCAAATAAAGTATATAATTCACCATTCGTCACCCTATCAGCAACAATTGGGTGAATGTGATATCTTTTTTTTTCTATATTGACGCCGTCTCCGCTTGCGTAAGTATGCTGCAGCAACTAAACAATTTATAAACGGGTTCATAATAATATCCCAAATTCAAACTCCGCTTCACAAATCCTCAACAAATCCACTTGGAGACGCCTGTACCGTGGAGCGGTCAGTATCGCACTACGGATGTTTTCATTGGCGCTGATGGTCAGCGCGCTACGCGACTGACGGTACGCGACCGACGTCAGCGACAGAGGAATCCGGGCCTTAGGAAACGTTTTTTAACCGGTTAAGCCGCGCGACGCGATTTTGCGACACCCCTCAAGCCGCGCGACACGATCGCGGCGCGTCAGAGATAAGAGCTCGCTAATATAAACAAAAACTGAGAGCTTTTTGTTAAGTAAATAGTCTTATCGTTAATGGTTTTGGGTTCCTGATTAGACAAAGGATTTTTTATAATACTTAGAATCTTTGTAAGCGAACGCTAGTATTGATAAATAAACATTCTTATAAGATTCTTATAAGAAATTCCTTTGTTCATTGTTTTGATTATTTATAATAAAACTACTGGTTCGATTCACATGAAACTTCGCAGGATACATTATGAATACATATACTATCGGTCAAAACCATTATTTACGGACAATAATAATAAATAAAAACACATATAAATAAAAAAGTTCAATAAATCGTTAACCGTATCATTACGTAACATTATTTAGTTGACAAAAAAATATTGAACTCTTTTTCTTTCTGTATTATGCATTTTTATTATTTATTAGTTATTCAAGAATATAAAATAAATGACTTACCAGCGATTACATACACAAAACACACACAAAACTCAAAATTTCACATCAACACCTTTTTTCACTACCGAGTTTGTTTACATTTTTTGATGGGTCCGTAATAGGTAATTACGATGTTATTTTGTGCAAATTATATCTATATACGATGACGACACTACTTAATTATTGAAATAACACCATTTCCCGTCGATTTACACTTAAAAAACAATAGAAAATGAATAAATAGAACGCGGAGTGCAGTGCACGGCACGCATGCGCGGACGCCATTTTGCCGTACCAAAAATGTTCAATTTTTACTTTTTTTTAGAGTTGTTTCTGCATATTTTGACGTTATGGTCGATTTATTCGACAGGTATATTATCCTACCATAAATCAAAACCAACCACAGACCATATCAGCCCGTATATTACATATAAATAGAGCTGCAATCTGCATGAACGTACCGTGTTCCCGGGGACACGACGAGGCTTGACGGTATTGGGAGTTTTCGTGCGCCTGGGGCTTCGGTCCGGCTTGACCGGGTAATTACGCCAACCGCTCAGCGCTGACATCTGAAGTTCATACGTTTCGGCTGTCAGCGCCGACGGTCAGCGTGCGGTCAGCGTGACTCTAAAACCAGCCTTAGGAAACGTTTTTTAATTACGCCAACCGCTCAGCGCTGACATCTGAAGTTCATACGTTTCGGCTGTCAGCGCTGACGGTCAGCGTGCGGTCAGCGTGACTCTAAACCAGCCTTATGAAACATTTTTTAATTACGCCAACCGCTCAGCGCTGACATCTGAAGTTCATACGTTTCGGCTGTCAGCGCCGACGGTCAGCGTGACTCTAAAACCAGACTTCGAAACGGTTGTGCTCAGCGAACTACTTTGTAAATTTGTTTTTCCAAAATATCATCGTATAAATACTTTTTAGATGAATAAGTTAGTAATAATAAGTTTTGTTTTAATTTAGTTGTTTTTGTTAATCTCCTTATCTAAATAGATACATTATTTGAGTTTGTAGTATTTTAGGGTAATTCAGTCGCGGGTTAAAATTAGCGTTAGCCCAAAGTAACTATTCCACGAGGACGAAGTCGCGGGCAGAAGCTAGTATTATGTAAAATACACAAAACACACACTCATTTGAATAAGCTACCTAGCCTTTTCCCAACAATGTTAGGGTCGGCTTCCAGTCTAACCGGATGCAGCTGAATACCAGTATTATACATGGAGCGACTGCCTATCTGACCTCCACAACCCAGTAAATGGGAAATACGATACCCCTTGGTAAGACTGCAGTGTCCGACTTTCGGGCTCAAAGATCCAAAAATATCAGCCGGGACCAACGGCTTAACGTGCTCTCCGAGGGACGGAAGAGTCTCGGTATGTAAAGATGGTCACCCATCCACTGACCAACCTCGCCGAACGTAGCTTAACCTGTTGGATCGATCCGTGCGGCTTTTATGACTTAGCCACGAACTCCTGATGTAAAATATCAGTCTTCTGGAATTCTCTGTTATTTTAATTTACCTCCTCAAAATACATAATATAAATTATTATTAAGATAAGTAAGTAAATATTGGCATAAGTATTATTTAAAAGGACATTTGTATCACTAGCTATGTAGTAAAAAGCTCGTTATAGAAACTATACTCTATTTGAAATAAGATTAGACATTTAAACAGACCCTTTTTACAGTCTGTTCAATCGATTCTGACTTCTATACCGTAGGCTTAAGCCTCACCCTTATGGATGGCATTAAAAGCAAAAAAGTGGTTACAATACCAACTGTTTACTGCAGCTGCCATTTGTTATGCCACCAACGCAATAGAAGTCAAAATCGGTTGAACGGACTGTAAAAAAGGTCTAGTTAATTGTCTTATCTTATTTCAAATGCAGTATAGGTATTTGTAAACTATTTTTGTTACGTTACTCGCCGTGTTCGGGCTAGCCCTTCTGGGTATTAAAGTGATGAGTTTTGACAGAATTAAAGATAACCAGGTCATTTACATCTATAGCGCCACAAAACTGCTTTGCATGGAAGACATTTACCAAATGCCAACTGAGACAAATGCTATTCGAAGGATATTCCTGGTGGATTAGCTATTCACTTCAACGATTAAACATTTAAATACCTTCGCGAAATACAGTCGAAAGTTATAACGACAGCCATTATGGTTCTAATGACGCTTAGATATGATACCATGGGACTGTTTTGTCAGATATGGATTATTTTAACTTTCAGGCCGGTTTGCAACGACGGTGCTTGCATTTAAATGAGTACCTAATCAACATTAGCAAGAGAAGATCCCTACATCTTTAAAAGTTATAGTTAGGTAGGTACTCCAAAATTTTTGGGTAGATATTCGATACGGCTTGCTGACGACTCGGACAAAATATTCGGACAGAATGGGACGTGTATTGTTTACTGTCTCTTATCTATCCAAAATTGGAGCATAATAAGACTATATCACACTATCGCACGAGAAAATATCGTTTGGGTTCATAGACACGGACCGCGTAGACAGTCTGTTGCGGTAATTTCACACAATTACTTGTAGATGGCGTAGAAAGTATAATATTAGCGCGAAGGTATGCATATTACGAGTATGTCCGTCTAGTCTAGACGGCAGGGAAGTTGAGGGTGTATCGAGAATATTTCGACTCATCCGTAGAATAAAGTCTGATCTGTAGGGTTGATAGTTTTCAGTAGAGGCTAGAGAAGTTGTTGATCTGTGTAACTCTTAAACGGTGAGACTTGATATTTAGATTTTTTCGTATGGTTTGGTATACAATGTCGCCCATGCGCATGTGACCGCCCGTAATTTTCTGAATATTCATGAAAAAATATCGAAAATAAACTTCAAAAGGGGGGGGGGGGTCTATCTATAACATTTTTCATGTTATTCAATTTTTAATTTTTTAAAGATTTGCTTTCTGTTTTTTGACACATCTCCGAAGTTTATGGGTCGATTTGGATTCTGTTTATTATTTCCAAAAGCTTATGAGTTATTTTAACAGGTTAATTAAAATTTTTACAAAAAATTATCGACTACGAAAAAAAAAACGGAATCGAAGTAATTTTTTCGGTAAATAATTGTGTATTTATTTTAAAAAAACTAGTGAAAAATGTTATAGATAGACCCCCCCTTTTGAAGTTTATTTTCGATATTTTTTTAACTCGTTTTTGCTCCATGATCAACATCGGAATCTGTTCTACGGATAGGTCGATTTGGTGTCCGAGTCGTCAGCAAGCCTTCGCACACATTCCTTGCACACATCTCTCGCACACATCCCTCACTTGTTTTGTACGTACAAAAACCTCACTCCAATGAAGAGATTCTATTGGTTATTAACAAACACATCCTTCGCTACGCATCCTCGCTCATATTTGAAAGAAGAAGAAAGAAAGAAATTAAATTTATTTAGCACAGACACAGACAAAGGCACACAACAAAACTTATTGTACTACAAGTAAAAGATATTAAAATAAAAAAAAATAAAAACAAGTTAAAAGTGTAAAGTGCGTTGTAAGATTTGGCAGGAATGTGTGCCTCCCGGCTGCGCCAAAAAGGCCCAGTTCAGCAAAAATGCCAGACAACTAGTGCCTGACGCTGGTTTTCAACTGGACCTGAAGGGTGGTGAGGTGACGGATGTAAATCAGTTTTATACTGTAATGTGTGTATGTATTTAAATAAAAATAAAATAAGTTTGTGTAAAATAATAATAGTAATTCATATTTAAATTGTTAGATAGCCTATATAAAATTGCAAAACAAACAAAACAAAAACAAACTGACAAATAAATGAGACGGACGGATGATATACTTACTTAACGTTTATACTGATAACTATCGAAATGAACAAAACCTGTTTTGAACGATGCCAGACTTCAACACATAATTTATTAATCCGTGCACTTCATCGCACAATACGCTGCAAGCAGCCGATCGCGACGGACTATTTACGGACAGTTTTTTGCAACATATTTTGTTTTAAACTTGTCCCACATATGTATATTTTAGTTATCGAATGGGTTGCATTGACATTGACACTATACGATGGCATTTACGTATATAAACAAGTCAGCCAAACATTTTTGGCGGAAGTGGTTTCGGAAGTAGAAATATGCGTAGACAAACGAAGAAGATAAGGAAGAAAGGTAAGCGATAACCAATAACAGTGTTGTTTGCAGAGAACAAAAATAAATAAAAAAAAAAAAAAGATTGACATAAATTCTATAAAGTGTAAAAGTACCTACCCATTTTTAATTTTTCGTTTCCTTTCTACAGCCTTATGCTTCTCTAAGGAGGTGACAAATTAGAAATCACACAGAGGTTCGCCCACTGTAAAGACTTGGTGAAGGAATAGCCGAAATGGCGCCATCCCGACATCGGACGTCTCAGTCGCGTGCAAATAGGCCAGGCACATTGGGTAAGTTGCAAAGCAACGTGGTTCAGCAATGCATGAGTTGGTGTTAAACGATTATTTTATTTTAATGTGTTGTATTGTATTCTACAGGCCTCTCGTGCGATGGGACATAGCGATGCCGCGGATTTCGCAACAACAAACCCTGGGTCGGGGACACAGGGGACATACATGAGCGAGCGAGACGAGCCGAGCGTGAGAATGAGAAAGAATCATTCCCAGTTTCCCACCAAAATATAACAGCAGTTATTTATATTATCGTACAACATTTACCGACAGAAACACTACAAGGTACATAAAACATCATATAATTGATACATTCAGTGTGACCATATCCAGCTTTCGTTGCGCATCTATGAGGTACTGCCGTAAGCGTCGTCTAAAAGCGCCTATCGTGTTAATAGCTCTAATCGGTGGCGGCAGGTTGTTCCATACTTTGGAGGCCGCATAACGAAAACTGCCTCTAAAAGCGGCTGTACCCTGAGACTGAGTCGAGAGTTGTTGCGAGCATTGCCTTCTTCCGCATTCCCGTCTACTCGTAACCCAACTTAGTTTGTTATATAAGTAGTCTGGTTTCTGATATTTAACCACACCGAACAGAAGGCAAGCCAAGTGTAGTTTGCGTCTAGACTTCATTTTTAATGTAAAATGCTTGTTTAGGAAAGGTGTTACGTGGGTTCTGTGAGGAATATTATAACAAAACCGAGCACACGCGTTTTGCACCCTCTGGATGAGGCGGTCTGTACGAGCTAATAGGCGCGGGCCGTACACGGTGTCGGCATAGTTCAACCTAGACAGAACGAGGGTTTCCACAAGTTGTTCCCGTAGTGTTTCTGATAAGTAAGGCCTAATCTTGTACAGAACTTTCAGGCGGTAAAAGCAGTTTCGTACTGAGTCGGCTACATGTTTTTCGAAACGAAGGTCTTTATCCAAAATAAGTCCAAGATTTCGGGCTTCATAGACTCTGTCAATTGGTTTGCCCATTAACTCCAGGTGAAACGATGCGGGAAGTTTAGCTAGTTGCTGTCTTGTGCCAAATATCATATATTTAGTTTTAGTTGGGTTTAGCGATAGGCAATTCTCTTCAGACCAGATGGCGATTCTACGTAGGTCATCGTTTAAATCTTTGATGGCACTATCATACTCATCTGGTCTAAAGGATATGTAAATTTGAACATCATCGGCGTATATATGATACTTGCACCTCTGAAGGCACTTAATTATATCTGCACAGTACAAAATAAATATAATTGGGCCTAATATAGATCCCTGCGGAACCCCTCTCTCAATTGAAGTAAGAGTAGATGTAAGAGCAGTGCCGTCACCCAAACGTAGATCCACGAGTTGTTTTCTATCAGTAAGGTAGCTACGGAACCATTGCGTAGCGCTTGGGTCAAATCCGTAATAAATTAGCTTCGATAGTAATAATGGGATATTTATTGCGTCAAATGCCCGGGAGAAATCTAGCAAAACCAACAATGAACACATTCCATTATCTTGGGCTGATAATAGATTGTCTGTAACATCTAGTAAGGCAGTCGCAGTACTGCGCTGTTTTCTAAAACCAGACTGTAAATCCGGTAACACGTTATTTTGTTCAAAAAATTGCGTCAATTGCTGGCTGACGATTTTTTCTAACACTTTAGACAGACACGGTAAAATGCTAATGGGGCGTAGGTCTTTTATTTCAGTTGGATTTGCATTTTTAGGTAAGGGCCTAACGGAAGCAATTTTCCATAGGTCAGGGAAAGTTGACGTCACTATTGAACAGTTTATAATGTCAGTTATAGTACTTAGTGCGTACGGCAGAGTCATATTTAGCATGTCAAGGGTAATGTTGTCGTAACCTTCAGCGTTACTTTTTAGGTTGGAGATAATGCGAGAGATGTCATTCTGTTCCACAGGATTGATTGTAAAAATAGCTTCACCATGTCTATGATTCTCAAAATACGTCATATGTGTCATGCTTGCAACGGGGTTTCCGGGAACTGTCAAAAAAGTACTATTAATAAGCTCTGGATCTGTAAAATGCGACGGAAGGTCTTGTCTGGGTTTATAGGGTGATATTGTAGATTTAAGATTTTTCCATAGTAATTTAGGGCTTTTTATTTTATTATTTACGTTATGCTTGAAGTATGCAACTTTTTCGTTGTACAAAGAACTTAACACTAAGGACTTTAATTCTTTGTAGTATTCTTTTTTAGAATCAGATTTTGATTTCCTGGAGCAAGTTAAAGCATTGTCCCGTAAACGCATCATTAGTTTAATCGTATCGGTAATCCACGGATAAGACTTTTCCTTGACAGTAAATGTTTTGAGTGGTGCGTGAACATCGAAAAGTAAAATTATTTTGGAGGTAAATACATGCACCATGTCATTCACATTATCAAGCGAGGAAATACTTTCAAGACATAACAGCAACAAGTCCATATTGAAACTAACCATGCATACATTTTTAAGTGGCCTAGATTTCACTATGTATGGTTTAAACTTATCACGTTTTACGTGAAATTCCCCAACTACGATAGAGTGACCGTTAAGTGAACCAAAAGACTCCACTGACGTGTATTTTGCTCTTAGGTCGGTACACAGGAGATCGATAAGAGTTTCACTGGAGGCTGTGAAGTGAGTAGGAGAAGTGACCAATTGAGTAAGACTAAGGCTATTCAGAAACTCATTAGTTTTTTTCGTCTTTACGCAACCGGTGTCCAGCAAGTTAACATTGAAATCACCTACTAAAATGTAATGGTCACAATTACCCAGTGAGCTAAGCGAATCCGTTATGGCGTCCAGGAAAAGAACAAGGTCAAGCCATGGTGGCCGGTATGCTGTACCTATAGCAATTTTTTTACCGTTAATTGAGAGCGTTAGCCACATTTGTTCGACCGATTCGAACCTGGGATCGATCGCGCCAGTCCAAGTACGAGCGCTTAGTCCCCGCCGCAGATAAAAGCCGACCCCCCCACCACGACCCGAGCGCACACTCGCTGGCCTCGGTGTGTGACGTAGATGGTAGCCCGGCACCACCGGAGCGCGCCCCTCCTCACCCGGTCGCAGCCAAGTTTCGTTAATGGCCATAACGTCAAAACAATACCTATCGAGTGCGCCAATCAGGTTGTCATGACCTGTACCCAATGAACCAGCATTAAGAAAACCAACTTTAAGAAACTTTTCTCCTTTAGACATCATTTTCATAAAGAAAAATAATTTCGGCATTTAGTAATTTCAATAATATTAGTGCACATTCAATAGTTTTAATATCCATTTCATATAATATTATTAATTTTAGTCCAATTGTAATATGTATGTAAATAACGAATGTAACAAAATAAAACAAAGCCATTGAACTGTGGTATGTAAATAATAGTTTTGTAAATAATAGGTTTGTAAATAGTATGTTTGTAAAATTAAATGGTTGTGTTGTAATAAAAAGGTACGTAAATAGCAATTTTGTAAATAATAAATTCGTAAATAGTAGGTTTGTAAAATTAATTAGTATTTTTGTAATGTGTAGGTGTAGATAAATATGTGTAATGTTATAAAACTGGTTTACGTATAGTTGACTGAGGCGCGCCGCGAAACACACACCTACCAGTAACAAAGATAGCAGATAGTAGCAACACAAACGCTGCGCCCTTGAAATGCTAACACTTACTTTCCGCGTGATAGTAGAAGAAATTATGACCTTAACTAGACAATAAAAAATCCGTATAAAAAAACAAAATAAAACAAACAAAAAGGACATCATTTTAAGGTGCGCTGTTGCCGCCGATACCCGGTGCCGCCGCGGCCGGCGCCGCCGGCCCGAAAGTGCGCTGTAAGTCAGCCTCACAGCGAATGTGGCATGTGGCGTCACCTGGTTTGTACCGGGCAAGAATACGGCCTCGTTTTGACCATATAAATTGCCAACCCAGGCGACTGCCAGCTTCACGAGCGCTCCGAAACAACTCTCGATTGACTTTAGTAAGGCGCTCGTTCACATAAAAACGCTTCGCAGGGCCGGGCAAGTCGAGGTCGGCAGTAGTCAAGCCGCGTCGCACTCGTGCACCCTCCAGCAGCTCGTCACGCAGGTCGCGGCGTGCGAGGCGTACGACGAGGAAGCGGGGGCGGGTCTCCACCGGCGCCGTCGCCTGTGTCGCGTTGATGCGCCTACCACCTACACGCTCGGCGCTCACTATGTCGCGCGCCTCGATTTTTACGCCAATCTTAGTCGCAACCAACATCACCGTGTGGATTGGATTTTCACCACTAGGCTCGGGAATGTTTGATATTTGGATATCATTTGCTAGCAGCTCCTGATCTCGGTCATTGATATCGCTCCGCAGTCGTGATATTAATACATCCACTTCCGATGATACTTGGGGCTGAGTATGTTCGTGTTCTAATACAGCAACTCTCTCCTCCAAATTACTCATCCTATCGTTAGTGGCTTTTAGAGAGGACCTTAGCTCCGACAGGTCATCACGGAGCAGCTGGAATTCTTCCCGCACTGTCTTCAAAAAATCCTCTTTAAATGAGTTGAACTCTGCCCTGAGGATGTCTAGGTTGAGCTCCTTTGTGGTGTCTAGGGCTGTGCTGTTTAAAGGGCTGGTACCCAGAAGGCTTCCCTCGTTTGTAGCTGGCGCTGGTGCACGCGCCCTTACCGGCGTTTCAGCCCGGTTGTCCCTCACCACGTTCTTATTGCACTCAGGACAGTGCCAGGGGGTCGCCATAGGGCCTGAAACCTGAATGCCCACACATGCTCGATGATACCAAGACCTACATTTGCTGCAATTTGCGGCGTCTGTCGACGACAGAAACTTGCCACAGCCGCCACACTTTGCCATGGTGAAGTTGTTGGTGTATAAAATTTGTATAATCGAACTGTGCAAGTAGTACACCGATGAGGCAACAGATGGCGCTTTTTAGATAATTCCGTTTATGGCAGATTTCACGGTGTGTATGGTACGGATAGACACCATAAGTTGAGCACAGTATCGATATAAAGGTGCGCACACACTAAAGTTTGGTCACAGTTTGTATCCCGTTCACGAAAAAACACTGTTTATTTTCCTTCGGGTGTCAGGTACTTAAAAAAAATCCGGGGAACGATAAAACGATTTTAGCGTTTATTATAATAAACACAGCACATAAACACTGGCAAATATTGTTACTTGTAAGTTTCACTTATGCATGTATTTCCACAATAAAGTTTTGCAAAACAAACTTGTAGTTTAATTTATATTTGCGAGAAGTAAACAAGGAGCTCAATGACCGATTGACATCCGTAACGCCACTGGTGTACACGCAGCCTTAAGGTTCCCGCAACAGGCGTGAAGCGACATCGGCAGAACAATTTCCGTAAAGTTTTCGTAGAAATTGTTCCGCCATTCGTTTGCTTGTTGAATGAAATTTGGCACACGTTACGTACGTACGTTACACACGTTCCCGCGGTATAATGTCTGTCCCCACGTGGAAGAAGCCACGGGCAAAAGTAAGTTTAAAATAATTAAGCTTACATTACTGATCTCGTCAATTTAAGTAACGAACTAAGTACATTTTTTATTAGGAGTGCGTGAGAGACAATCGCGTCGTTGGCCTCAATTTGACATTGACACACAGCATTGACAGGTTTATTCTCTTCTCTCCACAGAAAAAGAGCTTTTTGCATATCGTCAGTTTTAACACTGACATTCGTCACTGTACGTCGAAATGGTGATTGACATCGACACGTAGTACGCGATATGAGACTTCGAAAATGCTCGAGAATTTAAAGTAAATACCTATAATTAAAAATATTAAGAAAAACTTAATAAAAAATTGCTATATGATTGTATTGCACTTTTGTATGAAACCACATTTTTTTTTTCAGATTTTTCAGAATCATGTACTAAATCCATGGTAACGGGTTTCGCATCGATATCCCTGACACCCTGTATAAAAAAAATAAAATGGCTTTAAAATCTTCGTTGGATTAATAGTAGGTAGGTACCTACATTATCATTTTACCTAAGTGCTTGGCTATCAGCATGTTGGAAGAGAACGTTACTCATCCTCCCGATATATTTCGGGACTAAACGGCGCCGGTTCCTGTACATTATCCAGCCGGTACATATCAAGAATCCGTTTTTAAGATGTGCCTTAGCTTAATCTACCCTGTAAGGACCTTAAGTACTTACTATAGGAGACAAGGTGATCGATTAAACGATTAGGTACGTCGATGTTTTAAGGTCATAGCACACATATCAACTCGGAAAGGGATCGTCACCGTATCGCCTCGGTTCGTGAGCTTGTCCCGAGGCGAGACGATTACGTCACGATTCCGATTAGTGTGCGTTGCAGTTTCATACAAAGAATACTGAATGGCTCGAGTTGATACGGTGACGATCCCTTTCCGAGTTGTTATGTGTGCTATTTCCTTTAAACAGGAAGAAAATGTTGTATTAAAGTCCTAAATCAATCAATCAATAAATCAGCCTATTAATGTTCCCACTGCTGGGACACAGGCCTCCTCTCTGTGAGAGGGAGTGGGCCGTAATCTACCACGCGGGCCCAATGCGGGTTGGTAGATGTCACATGTCTTCGATATTTTGGTTCTAAGAAATGCCGGTTTCCTCACGATGTTTTATTTCACCGTTTTGAGAGCAGTGGTGATGAAATTATTTACACAAAGTAAAGCGCCTGCTTGGGTTTGAACACTTTGAACCCACGACCTACAACTCGTAAGTCGGGGCCGATATAGCACTGGGCCACCACTGCTCTGAGTCCTAAATAAAGTCCTAAATAATATAAAGATATTGCTTTAGGTACAATATTGTTTTACTACAGTTAAAAACAGTATCTACTGTATTTAAAAATAATAGTAAGCATAGAAGTCTTTGTTCTTGCGTTACAGTAATACAAAATTGCCTGAACAGAAAATAATCCTAAGTTTATTCTAAATGTGAAAGTTTGTATGCTTGAATGTTTGTTACTCAATCACGCAAAATACTAAATAGATTTTCATGAAATTTGGCACACAGACAGTGTATAGCCTGGATTACTTTTTATTTCGGTAGCTCGTTCCCGTGGGATAATATCCGACCTCCAGCGTAGTCGTAGGCAGAAGATGGTACCAAAAAAAAGAAAATTGTTACAAACCTTGCTATCAAGAAAACATTAAAAAGATTTGTACTGTGGTTTGGACGGCTGAAAATGATCCCTTTTGATGTAAAATATTTCTGAGAGATCTCATTTCTCGAGAGTTTTATTTTTACTTTCAAAGGATAGAATACAAAATTAAAATTCTCTGGTTTGGCATTTGAATAACCTTGATCTTTTAGCTGAGTGGCAAAGAAGATTTGTAATGTGAATACACATTGAAGCAAACCAAGGATGTTTTGCAACATTCGTATCAAATGACGCCGAGGAATCGAACCCCGGACGCGTAATTACAAAGGCGGATGCAACACAGACAGCAGCTGCACTGTAATGCAGCCGCGTTCGTATGAATAAAGCATTACAAACACGATTACACCACAGACATTTAAAGACTGTCTGCAATGTGATCGGTTCCGAAAGACATTGTTATAACAAAAGCGGCTGCAATACAGCATAAAAGTAGGTAAGTACTCGCTCTGTCTACACTGCAGATCGCTAGGTAACTAGTGTATGTACTATGATCGCGTTCGGAATGGCAACGTCGCACAAATGCAGCGGCTTTACAGACCGATTGCGGAAGACATCATTATTTATGATTTCTGAAGTTAGTTTGCCCTTGACCTAGCGATGAGTCGGTGCAGTGCATGTGTGCGTGAATTATCGTAAAAATGTTGAATAAAGACAAGTTTAATGACTTTTTAAAATAAATACTGTGTGGAGTACACGATATTAAATTTCGAAAACACTAAAGAAGAGTCTTTTAACGCCAAAATTCAATGTGAATTTCCAGCACTCGGTACGCGGCAAGAAGACTGTAATACGTTTTTACAATAATACATTTTTACAATCCCATAATAATACCAATGGATTTTCAAAAAGACCAATTTAATAGTTGCATCCAAAGTCAAGTTGACCGTTTGAAAAATGAATTCATTCGTATGACCGATATAATATATTAGCTCAAGAGGTCACACCAAATAATTTAGAAGTTTTGGATACTATCGAATCACCCGCTCAAGCAAGAGCATTTGCAGTCACAAAAATTCAAAGCACAAGGGCAAAACGTATCAACTAAACTAACTTAAGGTGTTGTATTGCTGATTTCAATTATTATAATTCTGTAAAGCCATATTTCAAATGTTGAATTTTGCGGGTTACCTTAGCGCATCTCCCTTAACTTGACTGCCGTATTCTCGCTCGCGTAAGCGTACCTACCAAACGTAATTGTACTTGCATTTGTCTTTTTACCCGACTGCCCCAGAAGGAGGGTAATGTTTTTTATTACATTCTTCAATAAATTATAAGTACTACTATAAAGTATTGAAGCAGCATTCGAACGAATTAATAATGCTTCAAGTGATTCGTAACATAATTCAACTACGGGTGTCATAAACACACAACAAGCTTTAAGCCATTCACAAGATAATGCAGCACAGACACACACGCACACACACACACACACACACACACACACACACACACACTAACACATAGGTCATATGGGTGTCTGTGTTGCATCCGCCTTTGTATTGCCTTATACAAACAAATGCGGCTGCACTACAGACCGCTCTGTGTTGCAGCTGGGTTCGGACGAACATTGGGATCAACTTACCGGACATAATATCGACTTATTCAGCTAACTACAATACGTCCGTACCAAAGACAATTAAATTATTTGTCCGTAAGAATACGCAGAGGAAACAGGTTTGGAGTCAGCTGACGGACGCGAGCCGAAGTGCTGCAAACATGGCCGCCGAGTGCGGTCTGCCCTCGCTGCCTCGGCCATCAGGGCGCGCCCAGGCCGTGCCCGGTGCTGATTGAGCGTACCTGGGTGCGCGTACCTTTGGCACGGCCTGCAGCTGCAGTACGTAAAGCCTAAGGGGCTGTGGCCGAAGGTAAAAACTGGCCATTTCTATATTTTTTTTCGTATTATTTTATGTACCATTTTTTTTTTTTTTTTTTGTGAATGTGATGAGAATGTTGTAAGCCACAACGGCAAATGGTCTAAGACTGTAGATTTGAAAACCATTTTCAATTTTGTTAAGTACCTGGGGCTTGTTGACAGGCCAGTAATTTGAAAACATTGTAAAAGCCAATTATTTCTAAAAGAGTAACCGTGGAGTTTGTTGCCGGCCGGATCAAATACTAAGCAAGTTCTCGTTTTCCTTGTGTCCGTACACTTTGAGTTTTCTTTCTGAGAATACAATATCCTGACACCGGAGGTTTCGGTTTACTCAAAAGGTTTAATTTTGTATTTAATTATTATTATAGACTACGTAGCTATAAGGGAATGTTTTAGCTTTTATATTAAAAGTAACGGGAATATTGGTAAACTTTTTCGCGAGGCATTTTATCAAGTTCGGTTAGTGACAAAACTGGCGCTCTATTGCTTTTAGGGAGTTAACAAAACTGAAGACTAATTTCGGTAAGTAATGAAAAACGTTCAAAATCTAGACTCAATCTCTTCTCACTATTGTATAGTACATACTAATCCTATGCTTCTCAGTGACAATCAATTTTAGAAACTTGTCAAAAATATAAAGGAACAAAGAAATATTATACGTAAATAATAGAGAGCGTTTCATCAAATCTCTATTAAAATTAAAATCTACTGTTTTTATCAACAAACCAATTAGGTACCGCCGCCGCGCCGTAGCGTATTCCTGTTCGTTCTACAACAGTGGCAGCACTACCTAATTGGTATTTTGTTAAAATTTAACAGTGGAGCCAACATTACGGCATATGGACTATTTGATGACGCCCATTTTAGGTTGCACGCCAGGAAAGAAGGGCGGCCGAAAATTGTGGAACAAAATTTTTTTTAAATGCAACGACTCTAGCGCCGCGTCAAATGGACTTCAGTAGCGGCGCGGACCATGAAGGAAGTATTTATTCTTATTCTTTTTCTTAAAAATATAACTTGTCCCGTGACGCGATTGGTAGCAATGAATTTTGCAGTCATGTGATTGGTAGTACTGTTCTGTCAGTCGCCATTTTGAAGTCTATTAGTATTGAAACCTCAGAGTAAAACTATGACTAGTGCTACCAATGGCGTCACGGGACAAGTTATAATGAGCACACTCTAGAAGGCCAATGTTCTTGATAATAATTTATTTGCCCTATTTAGGTGTCCACCTCTATTTACCGTTGCAGAAATCAAGTGTTAAAACAACAAATGATATGTCATTTAAAACATGAATAACGACATAGATTTTTGTAACTTTGTATATCAGATTTAATCAGATTCTGTCAATTCTAGACCTTTTATAAACATGACCTTACACTGTCAGCACATTTCCAAAAACTCTGTCTACCTGAAAATCAGACTTTCAGCAGATCTGAATAACCGGATTGGCGCGTGTGAGAGCTCAAGACGTGACTGGTAGGATATAGTAGTTTATACAAAGAAATGTTTGCGTAATCTAGCGTGAAATCAATCGTCTGTATTTTTGCAGGCTTTTTTAAGATGGATTGGAAAAGTGGCCAGTTCTTTTGGTGAAGTGATGTCGTTTTTAGGGTACCTAAAGGGTGGCAACGGGACCCTATTATTAATACTCCGCTGTCAGTGCGTTTGTCACAGGGCTGATCCTTTAGAACCGTAATAGGTAAATAGGTAGGTTATGCTTAATCAAATGCTCAATCATTTTAATACCAATAAAATCTTACATGATCAACAGTATGGCTTCACCAAGGGACGTTGTACGACTGACGCCGGTGTCACCTTATTAAAACACATATTTACGGCGTGGGAAGAGGCCCAAGACGCCATAGGAATTTTCTGTGACCTCTCCAAGGCTTTTGACTGCGTCGACCATGAAACCTTAATCTTGAAACTTGAGCATTACGGACTTGGAAAACTTGCGCTCAGTTTAGTTAAATCTTATTTAAATGATAGACAACAGCAAGTTCAAATAAATGGTGTCAATTCACTCGGTTTAAAAGTAAAAATGGGTGTACCACAAGGATCAATATTGGGTCCTTTTCTCTTTTTAGTATATATTAATGATCTACCCCATTTGTTAAAAACTCAACCACAAATGGTGTTATTTGCTGATGATACTTCATTAATTTTTAAAATGAATAGACGTGCATCAAATCTTGACGACGTAAATAACGCCCTGCAGCAGGTCCAAAATTGGTTCACTGCTAATAATTTAGTATTAAATGAGAAAAAAACTAAGTGCATAAGATTTTCTTTACCAAATGTCAAAAGTAGTAATTGTGAGATAGTATTAAATCAAGAGAAACTAGAATTCGTCGATCAAACTGTTTTCCTGGGGATCACGCTCGACTCTAGGCTTCAATGGGGTCCTCATTTAACATCCCTTTCAGGACGACTAAGTTCGGCAGCATATGCTGTGAGAAAAATCCGTCAATTTACGGATGTAGATACCGCGAGGCTAGTCTATTTTAGTTACTTTCATAGTATTATGTCGTACGGTATTCTACTATGGGGACGGGCTGCAGACATCGAGTCTATTTTTATTCTGCAGAAAAGAGCCATCAGAGCGATATATGGCCTCCGCAGGCGCGACTCTCTAAGGGAACTGTTTAAAGATATTAACATCATGACGGTACCTTGTCAATATATCTATGAAAACATTATGTACGTAAGGAAAAATCTACATCTTTTTAGTAAAAGAGGTTCAAGACACAATTATATCACTAGGAATAGGGACCAATTAGTTCAACCGGGTTTCAGGCTGGCTAAAGTAGACTCATCATTCATGGGGTACTGTTTAAAATGCTACAATAAAATACCTCCCCACATACTTCAGCTGAATGAAACGAAATTTAAATCTTATATTAAACGCACACTATGCAGTCAGGCATATTATAAGTTGGGGGATTACATCGCTGATAAAAATGCTTGGCTCAACGCTGGTCCTGCTCCACAAGGGCACATAATCTAATTGTATAGCAACTGAAAATACTGTTGGAGCTGCGGAAGATTTTAAAAACTATCTTTGCATTGTATAAATTCAATCTCTTAGCATTGTATAATTGCATAGCACATGTGTGAGTACTATGTACAGACTATAAAGCTACCATTTAGGTACTGGGTATGTCTTTCATTGACTTGAATGTGCCCTGGCGGCTGAGAGTATGTCATGCTCACTCTAATGTCACGCTGACGGTGGCGTGTGTGTTGGATCATTTAGCTCCCTTCAAAATGGTTGAGCTGAATGGTGCTAATCCATGCGTCATGTTCGTGAACGGGCGCCGTCAGTTGTGACTGGTCATCTCATAGCTGCCATGGCTTATTTTAATTTGATTTAATTTTTTAATTGTTTTATTTTTGTTTTTATCTTTTATTACGGACGCTTTTAACGTTTTGCATCGTTCTCACATGTATAAGTTCAACATGAATGATGTAACCAATATTTTGTAACCAAATTTTTATTTAAAAGAGTGTCCGTGGAGTTTCTTGCCCGTTCTTCTCCATAGGTACCTACTACGCTTTGGAATGGGCATCTAGCTTCATCTTTTCTGACTGACCGACCCCTTGACAATTCAAAAGTGCCTGTAATTGGTTTATTTGAAATAAATGCTTTGAGTTTGAGTTTGAGTTTGAGGTACTTAAAATGTTCACAGAGTGTGTACTTCTTCTATAAATGTGGTTTGTGATTAACGTCAGAGTTTTAAAGCCGCCCATGGGCCACTGACTTGGCTTAACAAGCCGTCGAGTGATATCTCTCAGGCATGCCGGTTTCTTCACGATGTTTTCCTTCACCGTTTTTGAAGCAAGTGATAATTATACAATACGCACATGAATCCGAAAAGTCAGAGGTGCGTGCCTTGGGTTAGAACTCGAGACCTCTGACTTGGCAGTCTGACGGACACGCCACTAGGTTATCACTGCTCAGTGTCTCAACTCACAACTGTGGCTATAATAACAAATAATAAAAATAAAATAAGCTTTAAAGATTAAAGGAAACCCCCAAGAAACGTGGTTTTTTTCAACCATTTTTTTTTACAATTTTAATTTTAAGTTTACTGTTAAATATTATTGTATGGTGGTACGGAACCCTTCTTACTTAGCAGCTATTCTTGTTTTTTGATCGTGATGATGAGGTCTATGATGAAACGAACGTGAAGGCTGGCGACGGGTTATACACAGACGCTGGCAGAGAGTTTCAGACTTTGCCCGTGCGCATGATAAATATGTAATACGACTAGTCGGTATATGACCAAGTGAGGATGGTACCCCAGTACGTCTGGTAGACCGATAGTGAAAGGGAGCTTATACGTTAGTAAGTACTTTCTACAACTTAATTTTATGATAAAACAGACCACAGAACTTTCTTAAACTCAGAAGCCATAAATAAGGAGAAACTCCAAAAAACCTCATAACATCGAAATTAATAGGACAACAATATAAATTGGAAAACACGACGGAAGCCTATGAAATGCACAAAATATTTCTTTTTATTATACCTCTTCGATTGTTACGTGTAATATATTCTACAGCCTCTCGCAGAGTTATAGAGACTGACTAACTAAAGGCTTCGCCAAACAGAACGCGGACCTACTTAGCACGTGTTACCTGTTAGAGCTCTGCCTCATTAGTACGTTACGTTGAGTTGCGTCGACGCAGCGTCAACGCTGCGTCGTTTTCCATATATTTTAAATGACATGCCACGTTGCGTCGTCGCACTTGACGTTTCAACGGATCGGCGGACGAGAGACGAAGCGGGGGGAGGGTGAGGCAAGCGAGCCAGAGGGTGAGCCAGATATTTGCAAGCGGCTCAACAAATGTATATGGTACATTTGCTGCCTAGTTCGTCTGGTCGCAAATACTACTGATGAGCATGAGGTCCTGGGTTCGATTCCTGGATCGAGCAAAGTGTTATTGGGTTTTTCCATCTGGAATTTTTCAGTAGCAGCCCGGAGTCTGGATTTGTGCCCGGTTGATGGCAATAGGCTCGCCCCCTATTACATGGGACTTAAACATAACTGCGAAATGTAGGTGTACTATAGGTACACCTCTGCCTAACCCTTCGGGGAATACAGGCGTGATGTTATGTTATGTTGTTCTTCAACAACACAACATAACATAACACACTAGGTACTTCTAGACATATTTCGAGTTGTGAGACGTCTGGTAATCAAATTACACAGGCAAACTGTCCAAGACAGAGATGAAATGTATCGCATAAACATTTATACGTTTACGTGGTACGTCCCTATCAAAACAAGAACCAACTGGAACGGAGTCTAGTGATGTGACAAAACCGTATATCCGATATCCGAAATTTAAACCGCTATTATGTTACTGAAATCGAATTTTGTAATGATTTGGATGGGATAGGATGTTATTGCAAATAATCTATTTGGACTTAATTTTATTTCAATTATTTGTTTTGTGTTGCATAATGTATTATATAAAATCATTTTTTTTTTACTGAACAGATAGCTGTGCTCCTGGGGAGTTTGTTGCGCCACTTCTTCTTCCCAGCTAAAGCACTAGGAAGTGGTGAAGGGCGGGCATTTGGGGGACTGTCTCATGTAATTTTGACGTTCGAAAAGTGCTGATTCTCAGCCTAGTTTGAATAAATGACTTTTGAATTTTAGACAAGAGCTAGTTTTAGCTTAGGGATCTGTTTCATACCGCACTAGGGATGAACCAGTACCCTAATTGCATAACACACGATCAAACACAATCTCAATGATTTTGAAGGATATTGCTAATCCATAGCTTCATATTATGTTCGAAAAATTTGTCTGCTCAACGACGTAAATAGCGCAATGAATGTTCTAAACTGTCAAAGTGAAAGCTATTGTATGCTGTGACAAACCAATGCGTGCCGAAGCTTCGTATTTTTCGTTTTGCTCGCTAAAAAAGTCAACGAGCTAATGCTGTGGTCACATTAGTGACTTCGCCAGGTTTATTTTGTAACGCCACGTGGGCGATAAGTGCTACGCAGCCGGAATAATCGCGCCGATAACCGATAATGGTTGGTCACATGTGCGTGTATCGTATCACTGTGCGAAGCTTCGTCACGATAGACGCAGTTGCGGCCGCAGCATTCGTGTTTTACGTAATTACTCCACAGATATTACACAGAAAAACCGGTCATAGGCCTAAAGGTATTGTAAGATAAAAACCTAAAATAATCCGTCCAAAAATATTTTAAAGGCAGATACTTATTATTCACTTTCGTCAACGAAATAACGCTTAGTTTTGCGATTATTTTAATTATAAGCTAACGTTTAAAAACGATATTTAATATCCGCGTATCCGAGATCCCATCCCTACCAACCCTATCACTCCCCTTATTTGAATGTAACATGAATGTGGGACGACAATGCAAATTAAATACAAGATGTCTCATACATAACCATTTATTATTACACAAGTGGCACAATAAAATAAAGTTATGTTGTAATGTTGTTGTTGTGTTTATTGTTATAATACATAATAGTTGATGTTGTATTTGAGTGGTTTTGGTGGTTCTGTTTTATTTTTAGGGTTCCGTACACAAAGAGCAGTTGTGGCCCAGTGGTATCGGCCCCGACTTACGAGTTGTAGGTCGTGGGTCCGAACCCAAGCAGGCGCTTTACTTTGTGTAAATAATTTCATCACCACTGCTCTCAAAACGGTGAAGGAAAACATCGTGAGGAAACCGGCATGTCTTAGAACCAAAAATTCGAAGACATGTGACATCTACCATCCCGCACTGAGCCCGCGTGGTGGATTACGGCCCACTCCCTCTCACAGAGAGGAGGCCTGTGTCCCAGCAGTGGGAACATTAATAGGCTAATTATGTATGTTATGTATATGTATGTACACAAAGAGTACCTACGGTATTACTAAGCCTACACCAACTGATTGACTGTCTGTTTGTCACTGTCGACCGAAATAGGTAGATACCTAGTTGTAATTTTCACCCAATAAGTGTTACTATGACCTCTATAAGAAACAAAGCAAAGCCAAATGTAAAAGAACTAGATAAAATCAATAATTTAACATTAAACCAATTTTAGTGTATGTGTTCTGTAAACAATTCTGTTCGGTGTACAGCGTACTAGCCAAACCTTAAAGTCAATGCAAATGCAAAATGCGAGTAGGTATGCAGAATATGTCAAGGAATGTCAATAAATGCTCAACGGATATGAATCTAAATAAAAATGCACTTGTCCGACTCAAATCACGCCTAATTGAACACTAATTAAATTATGTACAAAATGCATCATCTAGGCTCCGCCGTATGTCAGTTCAGTTCCAAATGTAGGTCGCAATCAAAGTGCATATACGCGAGCCTACTAACTAATTTATTGCATCAAAAATACATATTTGAAGATCATGTACGTACACTGTACAAATTCAGTTTCTTCCTCTTTGAAGACGCCCGACATTGTTCTATGAATGATGTCTGTCGACTAGCGAGTGCTACACGATATTTTATTGATATACTGAATCTACTTAGACTAGTTTTCTTCTTCCAGTCCAACCGGATGCTGCTGAATACCAGAATTTTACATGGAGCGACTGTCTATCTGACCTCCACAACCCAGTAACTGGGTAATACGATAAGACTTGGAGACTGGTTGTCAGACTTTCGGGCTTCTGACTACCCGTAACGACTGTGAAGGATCCAAGAATGACATCCTGAACCAATGGCTTTACGTGTTTTCCGAGGCACGGAGGAGTCTCGGTATGTCAAGATGGTCAGGCGTCTACGGACCAACCCCGGCAAGCGTAGATCATCAGGTAACTGATGGATCGACACGTGCAGCTGTTATATTAACTTGACGTTGTTATTATCTGACAAATAAATGATTGTGATTAGATTTTGTGGATCATCACAGTGACAATTATTGTCAATTTGACAGAGTTCATTAGGAATAGAAGTATTTTTGTCAAATTGAGACTGAGAAGGATGCGAACGCTTTTATTTAAGCATACGGGAATTGCCACTTTTTTTTTTTGGGTTTTAAATCATCATATAACTTCTTCCGCTTTGGGCGGAGCGGAAGGGCGTGTCAGACTCTTACCAACTAAAACCCATGCGTGTTCCTTCAGTTGCCTATACGTTGGAATTGCCCCTCAGGTTACAACCACAGTATTCACGTTGGAATCCTAACTAACATCATAAATGCGAAAGTGAGTTTTTTTGTTTTTTACGCTTTCACGCCAAAACAGCTGAATGGATTTGGATGAAATTTGGCACATGGGTAGACAATGACCTAGAAAAGGACATAGGATACTTTTTATCCCGATATTCCCACGGCATCGATACATAAGCGGGTGAAACCACGGGGCGGAGCTTATTATAAATAAAAATCTTTTCGCTTCTTGTGTAAACCGGACCTTTCTCTCCGGGAAAAAAGACGCCTATAAAATGTCCTATTGTTTTAATAATTTATTTCCTTCATTCATTTTAAGGACCTTTCCAAGGTCTGGAGGTTAATTTGTTTAAGGGAAAAAATATAAAAGAAAATCTTTTGAGAAAAAGGTCGACAGATAATTTAGAATTAATTAAGAGAATAATTAGTAAAATTAAGGATGTAATAAAGGGAGAAGATTGGCATTTTGAATATAGGATGTGATTTACTCGTAATTAGAGCTTGTTAAGTTTATCTACTGATAGATATAATATTGTGTACTAAAACGCTTGCTACACGGTGGCCAACCGCGTCCTGACAGAGGCGACCTTGGTGGTTTACAACCGTGTAGATGATGTCAACCAAGGTCACCTCTGTCGGGTACTCGGTTGGCAACCGTGTAGCGGGCGTTTAAGAAGGATACTATCAATTTAGCGAGCGGCGCGCAAGAGGCAGTGTACACAAATATTAAATCTAGTTGGAAGGTCAAAGATAAATTGTAAATATACGTTCTAATTTCTGAACCAAGTCATGACGTAGCTTTCTAAATAAAAAATGCTCGTTTTTTCTTAATTTCGACAGATTTTAGTAAATTTTCTTCTCCCATTTATAATTAATTTTAGACCCCAAATTAAAACCTACCGAAACATAAAATCCTACTAAGGTAAGTTATTTAATTCCACCTGCAAAAGTCATAAAGTTTGTAATAAGCATAGCTTTTATTATTCTAATTAAATCTACGCTTAATTAACCTTTACTTCAAATTTATTTTACTTTTTAAACAACGTTTCTGAACGAGGTCGAGTAACAAGACGGTTCTTATTTTTTAATAAGTTTAGGTAGATACATAATTATTTAAAAAAACTGCTCTTAGCCTAGACCCGCCATTTAAACACTTGTTTGTATAGTGTGCTTGGTACGGTGTTTTTAGGGTTCCGTAGCCAAATGGCAATAAACGGAACCCATAAAGATTCGTTATGTCTGTCTGTCTGTCCGTCCGTATGTCACAGCCACTTTTTTCCGAAACTATAAGGACTATATTGTTGAAACTTGTTAAGTAGATGTATTCTGTGAACCGCATTAAGATTTACACACAAAAATAGAAAAAAAAACGGAAACCTTCATAGGCTTTTATTTGAATAAACATCGATATTTCTTTATATTAAACATAATATAGAACGAATAGAACATGGTGAACACGAACACCAAACACTTTATATGGACGGTGTTCAGAGAAAGATGCAACATTGTGAACATTGGCGAATACATAGTTACTAAAGAGAGCGGGGCTGTTGAGCGTGAGCACAAGTCGAACTGTGTTCGTATGGTGTTCGTGTCCGCTTTGCTAATTTGGGTCCACAAGTACCTACCTACGAACCAAATGTTCCGTGTTCGATGTCCGTGTTCACCATGTTTTGTTCGTTCGTGCGTACACGCCTTAAATACTATCTTTGATATCTGCACGGAACAAATATTTTATTGGTTCATCGGAGTTGGTTCCGGTTGTAAACACATCTACTGAGCAAATACTTAAAGAGCACTATGAAAATGAAGAAAGGAAGGTTGACTGGTAGAAAATGCCTATGACATTAAGTCCGCCTCTACATTTGTGTGCTTGAAGTATTAAATAAATAATAATAAAATGGCTTTAATAGATAATATTACCTCAACTACTACTAAAAATTAAGAATTTTAAGTAGTCTGCCATAAATGGTATTTATTTCTGTAAGTAACTTTCTACAAACTCTTTTATACGTTAACTAGCTTTTTCCCACAGCTTCGTTCGCGTGGAAATTATCCCAGGAAAACCTAATACTGGGATAAAAATTATCTTAGGTGTATAACTTGAATTATCAAGTTATAAACTATCTGTCTGCCTCATCCAAATCCTATGAGTATCATAACATAATGATTGAATACTATCGTGAATTCATGCATGCTTAGTACCTACTTTTGTTAGGTTACTGCTCAGAAATTGTGCACAACATCTAATGATTGAAATAGTTTGGAACATCCAAAAGTGCACGCCTCATACTTATCACTCATTCATAAACGAAAAAGAAATTCAAAAGTTTAAAAATGAACAATTTATCACTTTTCATGAAGTCGTAATGTCAACGACTGACAAAGATATTTACTTGGCGGTTGCTAGGCAACTTCAAGTCGAAGGTTGGAAATATTTAGATAAAGATATTATATTTTAGTTAGGGCCTATTTCACCACCTACGATTAAGTTCCTAATAACTTACTTGGCAGATAATTTCATACAAATTCTGTTCCATCTTTGAATTTATTCGGTAAGTAGTGGCTATTCGGACATCGTGAAATAGGCCCTTAGTATTTTATTAATTATAATTAAACTACTTTGAATAAAAGAGCCATTTTCAATAGGGTTCCTTCTACGGCTGAAACGAATGTATAAAAAAAAAATGACTCAATTAATTGATTTTATCGCAAGCTACAATGTTTTCAGGGTTCATAAATTGACGGACAGGATTTTTTTTTCAACTATTTTTATGCTTTTTCCATTTCTGCTGCATTAAATCAATTGTTAAAAAGTACAGTATTAATCTCCATTTAATCATCTATACAATGGTATATAAATTAAGTAGGTTCTGTGTACTAGCAGGAGTGTAACAATAAAAACAGTTACAGAAATGGGGCAAAAAAAAATTTCGATCGTAGAGCACACTCTAAGGCTGCCTGTCCACTGGAGCGGAGAGGAGAAAAGAGGAGCGGAGATGTGCCAATATTAACCAATAGAATCTTGACTCCGCCCCTGAGTTTAGATCAGTGATCCTAAATCAAGATTCTATTGGTTAATATGGGCACATCTCCGCTCCTCTTTTCTCCCCTCCGCTCCAGTGGATGTATACGTATAATATCGTGAATTGTCCAATCTGTTCTTGTACAACTTCATTATGAATTAATACATTTGGAAATTCATGGAAGCCTAGTACTTTTTGTTAGGTTGTGCCAAGATTCAAGTTTATTAACTCGAGGAATAAGATTTTTCATTCAAACGAAATCCCCCTGTTTCACCCCCGTAAAGGTTGAATTTTCAAAAACGCCTTCTTAGTGCTCTCCTACATTATAAAAGGAAGCTGTGTGTAACACGTTCCTAGTCCCAGTAGTTTCGGATCTGCGTTGATATTGTCAGTCAGTGAGTCAGTCAGTTTCTCCTTTTATTTAAATAGATAGATAAAGTTTTAAAAACTAGATTTCGGTGTTTCCTATCCGACTACACTCTGAGAAGAAACACCGAAATAAACTCAGAGGTCAGATTATATGTATGTGGACTGCAATAATTGGTCTTTTGAGGCAAAAACCATACAGATTTGAGTGGGCCTGTTCAGCCCGTGCTCGCATTTGTCAGTAACTATACTTGCACTTCTACTATACTTCTATTTCTCCCCTGTTATAACGTGACAGGGTCGCTGACTCAATGCAGCGATGCTTTTCTAACACAGAGTGGCGGCTCTTTGAGATAATCCGGCGCCAGAGAGACGGCAAAGGGTAACGCAAAGAGTAGAAGAAATATTTAAGGGGGGGTAACGTACTGAAGGCAAAATTGACACGAAACCAGTTACCATGGCAACACAATCAACCATACGTTACATTTTAACATTGACAGCACCTTTTTAGTGCAACATTCAGTGATACCAAGTCATGTCACGTCACGAGTCAAGTTATAAGTTATGACATTTTTTATAATTGAATGTATTCTGGAACTAAATCTTTGCACACCACATGTAATGGTAGAATGTAAATGGGCCACAGCTATGATCATTCTATTTTGTACACCTACATTTTGGCAAATAAAGTATTACTATTACTATTGAACGCACTGCACCTACTCTTTGATGTTTCGAAAAGCACTATTTAACCTTTTCAAGTTTATTATGGAATAACACATATCATGAATTAAATCTTAATTCTGTGATTTTCGTTTATATAATAATTTTATTTTTGATGTGTAACATTTTCCCTCTCGCTTGCCCAATCAAAATCTAAATAATCAAATCTGTGGAGTGAAAAGAGACGGAAGTGTGTCACAGGAAGCTGGGGAAGCGCGCTATTTGATTTGACTAATGAGCGCGCGCGGTGCTAGAGTTGACCGTCAGAAGCGGCCCCTTACCAAGGTGAGATGTCAGAAGGCCAATTCTCTTACTTAAAAAAACATTCACATTCAAGTTGCAATCTGTCAAACTTGTCAAAAACGTTGGTAAATTGTTATTTTTTTTGACAAATTGCGAATGAGATGCGAATGCGAACGTTCTTAAAAATTACGGGAATTGCACCTCAGATGTTACACATCAGCGATTACTGTAAGGAAGTTCGCTTGTTTTTTTTTATTAATGAACATTTTCTACAATGCCTATATAGATTACCCTTTATATCAACCGTGGTGTTGTATATTTAGCAAGCTTTCGTAAAGGTAAGGTGAAGGTTACATTGAACTATTGTTTCATAAAGGAGCTATTTATGTCGGAAAATATTAAATCAAGGATGTGAACATAACATGAAGTATTTATACATGACTTTTTACATTTAAGAACATTGTTGTTATGTCTATCAGGGGCTCATGGATAAAATAAGAACACCCGCACGGGTTGGACGAAGGTTAAGCTACAGTTGCCTCGGTCGGGTCGTGGATGGATGACCATTTATTACATATCGAGACCTTTCCGTGCCTCGGAAGGCACGGTCCCGACTGTCATTCATAGATGCTTACTAGTCGTTACGGGTGACTACCCGTAGAGAGCAAAAGTCTGACAACCAGTCTTATCAAGGGTTATCCTGGTAGTGAAGGTCAGATAGACAGTCGCTCCATGTAAAATGCTGGTATTCAGCTGCATTCGGTTAGACTGGAAGCCGACCTCAACATAGTTTAGAAATGTTCTCCATCAGAAATGTTGTGTGAAAAAAAAAGTGGTATCCTAAAAGTTGGCAACGTCGTAAATAGCTGTCAATTATTTATCTGTTTTGATTAATTTGGAAATAATACTGAATCATCATCATCATCAACTGCTGGGACACAGGCCTCTTCTCTGTGAGAGGGAGTGGGCTGTAATCTACCACGCGGGCCCGGTGCGGGTTGGTAGATGTCACAAGACATGCCGGTTTCCTCACAATGTTTTCCTTCACCGTTTTGAGAGCAGTGGTGATGTAATTATTTACTCGAAGTAAAGCGCCTGCTTGGGTTCGAACCCACGACCTACAACTCGCAAGTCAGGGCCGTTACCACTGGGCCACCACTGCTCCAAATACTATATAATACTGTATGGAAATAAGAAAATATGAGGCTAACTAGCGAATTAGAATATTGATTATGAAATGCCATAATGAATATCGTAGCACCGAATATTTAGTTTTAGATGTTAAAAAAGTATTTGGAAACTTTCCAAATGCCTTTTTTACACATAAAACGGTTACAACATCAAAATAAATGTTACAATTGCATCGTAACTAACGATGCAACTCAAAACAAAACAGCACAACTGTCATTTTTGACAGCGGTCACGGTGTTATTAGTAAAAGGCATCGTCGGCGTTATCGCAAGATGGCACATGTCATGACGTCATCTATGACGATTCACGGCACGTCGTTACCACGCTCACGCTAATTCGGTACGGATGTTAGCACGCTCAAATCGATTACAGCGGAATTCAGAATGCAGCCCTTGACATGGGTCTACGCAGTGATGTATTCTATTAGATAGAAGCTACGTCGTAGCTGATAAAGCCACGCCTACGCGAGCTACGGTGTCGTAGCGGACCAAGCTGCTACGTAAAAGGTAAATTATGATGGTGGAATCTTTTGAATCAACTCTAACCGTGTTTGGACAGGTAAAATTGTGTTACATAACTTAACATAACATCACGCCAGTTATCCCAGACGGGTTAGGCAGAGGTGTACCTATAGTACACCCACATTTCGTAGTTATGTTTAAGTCTCATGTAATAGGGGGCGAGGCAATTCCATCAACCGGGCATAAATCCGTACTTCGGACTACTACTGAGAAATTCCCGATGGAAAACCCAATAACACTTTGCCCAACCTGGGAATTGAATCCAGGACCTCGCGCTCAGTTGTCCCGCTTTCGACGACTGGACCAAAGAGGCAGGCCGAAATTGTGTTATTATAATATAATGAAAATTCATTCATTTCGCAAGCTTTAATTTTTCTTTTCGAAATGCTCTGTTATTCTTCGTCAAAAAAATACACTTCCTCAGTAATGAAAAAATACATCAGAACCCCGGTTTTTTAATCCTCCAAAAAAAAAAGGACAGGTGCGTAGTACTCGCAACCGGCGAGCGTGTATGACCAGATGTATGAACGTAAACGAAGCAAAAAGAGTATGTAAGAATCGTAGCAGGTGGCGTTCTGTAGTTTCTGCCTACCCCCATGGGAAGAAGGCGTGAGTTTAATGTATGTATGTATGTATAAACAAATGATCGATATCACAATAGCCCGAGATTTCGTCGACCCTAATCATTCGCGAGCAGACTGTAAGCATAATGAATTCCTGCTATTAAAAGATGAAAGGCGATGAATGCCTAAATAATAATAATAATTGTGGTTTGCATTTGCGCAAACCACAATAGAACTCTACGTTCATCACACAATCGTCTTCTACTATGTCCCACTCACCGCACTGACTTCATTCACTCTTCCTTCTTCGTTCAATCTATCTCTCTGTGGAATGCGCTCCCCCAAGAAATCAGGATGGCAACCAACCGATTATCCTTTAAAGTTAAAGTTCGCGAGCACATTCGTAAGAAGCTGGCAGTATCATCACAACGGTAATATTTTTCCCATTGTTTGTCTTATTTGTTTTAAGTATATTCGTGTATTTATGTATTATTATATTTATGTATATTTTAGGTATATTATATATATAGTTTTGATAGGTATATGTATATCCTTAGATTTAATTAAATATTTATTCCACAATTTTCGATATTGCACCTACCACTGTTTGTCTCTGCATCACCCAAAGGTTGACTGGTAGAAAATGCCTATGGCATTAAGTCCGCCTCTGTACATTTGTGTGCTTAAAGTGTTAAATAAATAAATAGAATGCATTTGCTTATAAATAGCTATTTTATTTTCGACTAAACAACTTTAATTAAGTTTGTGATTTAACTGGAATGATTAATAGCTCAAGAGCGTTAAAAGATGGCCAATATTTTTGTCTCCCAGGTTGATGTGACCCAAGGCTAGGTAGAGCGACGATCTTTGTTAGGTTGCTAGTAGCCATTTTCGAGGGTCAAGTGAAGTGGAGAAGCCCTGTTATCTGCAGTGGACTACTGGATACGCTAATGTCGATCTTCTTCTTTCCGTGCGGTTAGTGACTAACCTGGTGAGAGTTTTAAAGCCGCTCATGGGCCTCAGACTTGGTTTCACATACATAATCAGCCTTTTTAATGTTCCCACTACTGGGACACAGGCCTCTTCTCGGTGAGAGGGAGTGAGCCGTAATCCACCACGCGGGCCCAGTGCGGGTTGGTAGATGTCACATGTCTTCGAATTTTGAGAGGTTCTAGGACATGTCGGTTTCTTCACGATGTTTTCCTTTACCGTTTTGAGAGCAGTGGTGATGAAATTATTTACATAAAGTATAGCGCGAACCCACGACCTACAACTCGTAAAGTCGGGGCCGTTACCACTGGGCCACTATTGCGCTGGAAAAGATTATTGGGCCGGCAACATTAAAAACTTAGGTATGCAATTGGTTAATAAAACGATACCTTTTGTTGTATTATAGGAACCAGACGTAAGTATCTAAAGAATTACCAGTCGACAGCGATGCGGGTGAATATTTTGACGCCATGTTTATGTTAGTTAATAGTTTAAGGTAATTAACACTTTGGCGGGCTGTAAACGAGGCACAATAGAAGTTTTATTGTTATGACGCTTATGGGCGTTTACTGTCCTTCAAAGTGTTAAAGATATTGTATTTTTATTAATTTATTAGGTATACGTTGTTATTTATGCACATTTCATTTTAATTCAGAATAATAATCTGTGCAAATAAACGTAAACAGTTATCTCTGAAAAAAACTTAATATACAATACGAAATAATACAAAACACTTTGAGAAAATAATCTTCCCATTAATAAAACTTGTGCTTTCTGCACCGTGTCGCACAATAAAACTAAATTCATCCGTTCGAGTTATTCGGCGCCATTGAAGAGCACCCAGCAGGCAACCTGACAAAGTTAATGGCTTATGTAATGGAGAAAAACTTCGTGACCCACATTCCCCCGATTTGTAAACAAATAGCAGGATGTGTTAGTAAATAAGTGGGGTTGTGTTTTGTTTTTGCTTCTTTGAATAGGCTCCTTTGTTATAACATTAGAAAAATAACGGTTATCAGTATCACCCTTTCGTTATTTCGATATAAGCGTATGTATAATGAACTCCGCTCTTTCACGATAAATACAAAACCATAACTCTAAAGTGCAGTAATTTCAACAATTTTACACAATAAGTTGTGCCGTTATTTTTCTAATGATATTATAAATGTAGTATTAGTATACTGGTGATTAGGTGATTGCAAAGTTTTCTTAACCAATTTAGTCTGATTGGAAACTTAACTGAAACAGAATAAGAATCATCTGCAGAATAAACAGATTATTCATGTATAACAACGTACGGTGCCTTAGTGAATCCAATATCAATATTCATAATAGCATTTTGACTTTGTAAACATCTTTATTTCGTAGGAGTTAAGGCGGATCTCGAAGTTCGAGTGCTACAACTGACTTTGTCGTTGACCGAACGAATAAGATCTGTCGGGTTACAGGTGAAGAATATGCTCAACGCCTACTAAACAGGGTAATTTAGTCTGATTGGAAACTTAACTGAAACAGAATAAGAATCATCTGCAGAATAAACAGATTATTCATGTATAACAACGTACGGTGCCTTAGTGAATCCAATATCAATATGCATAATAGCATTTTGACTTTGTAAACATCTTTATTTCGTAGGAGTTAAGGCGGATCTCGAAGTTCGAGTGCTACAACTGACTTTGTCGTTGACCGAACGAATAAGATCTGTCGGGTTACAGGTGAAGAATATGCTCAACGCCTACTAAACAGGGTCAAATAAAATTAGTTAGCGAAACTCCGCAGACGTGATGGGTGTACATGTATAAAAATAATATTAAAATCAATATTATGCCTAACCTTTTCCCAACAATTTTGGGGTCGGCTTCTAGTCTAACCGGATGGAGCTGAATATCAGTAATTTACATAACGCGACTGCCTAACTGACCTCCATAACTTGTGGCTATTATTACTTAGTTAGCCACGAGCTCCTCCATCTTAAAATAAAAACACAAAAAAAAATATTCGTTGATTTTTTTTGGAGGTTAACGACCGTAGATACTACGGAGGAGCTCGTGACTAAGTAATAACAGCCGCACGGGTCGATCCATCAGGTTAAGCTACGCTTGCCAGCGTTGGTCAGTGTATGGGTGACCATCTTTACATACCGAGACTCCTCCGTGACTCGGAAAGCACGTTAAGCCGTTAGTCCCGGCTGTCATTCGTGGATCTTTGACAGTCGTCAGAAGCCCGAAAGTCTGACACCAGTCTTAACAAAGGGTATCGTATTACCCAGTTACTGGGATGTGGAGGTCAGATATGCAGTCGCTCCATGTAAAATACTGGTATTCAGCTGCATGCGGTTAGACTGGAAGCCGACCCCAACATAATTGGGAAAAGGCTAGGCAGAATGAATGAAAGACCATAGATTCTTAGGTACTTAAAATATCAGTTTTATAAAATCATTTGTTTGTGTTATCAAGCTTCACAATAGTGACGGGAATGGATGTCTTAACACGATAACAACAAAAAAAATAACTGTTTTTCTCAACTCAGACTTCAAGTTACTATACTATCAGCGGTCGTAAACCCTGATAAAAAATATCATTGTTACACGTGCCGTTCTCTTTAAGTTGGGTATTATATACCTAACTACTGCAATAAATCTTAGGGTTTTTTTTGTAGTCTTTTTCACTCCACTACAAGTAATTTAGCATTAGGTGTAGTTAAAAAGGGGAATGATTTGATTATGTGATCTGCTTTCTCCTCGCCCATTCGCTAAGTAATCTTATTGGTCATCGGACAAGCATAATGGCGGAGCACTTCCGCGAGCTTTTTCGCGACACCAATGGGTCGTGACTCGAAAAGTAACGTGCTCCGCGCGATATTATCTTTTTTTTTTAAGAAAATGGTGCCTTCGTTGATTTCGTGTTATAATCCCAGCAAGATACGAACAATAAAATTAATGAACGGAAAATATGTGTGGGGAAGTTTAGCAGGATTCAGGACTACGGAACACGCAGCCGAGCCCATAAGAGCGCGAGGCAGTGGACTGGAGTTGGCGGTAAGCTTATTTCGAATCCTCACCTATAACTACTACATATAATTGTTTGATCCTACGAGCCGGATCCGAAGTACTTGTTGTGGAATCATTCCTTTTTTGTTTTATCGTATTAAGATATCGATACCTATAACGTATGCAGAGTTTCGCTAGCTAATTTAACTTCGACCTTTTAGCCCTTAGCGAGAAATACAAACAAATTCCTATTGGTTCCGGATTTCGGACATGTCTGTAGCGGTGGATATTTATGGGCCGGGAATTTGTAATGATACTACGCAGAATATCAATTTATTACTACAATGAGCTCAATTCCCCGGAGCACCGTTTCCTAAACCCATTCATTGGTGATCAAGGCGAGAGATGTTATTCAGCTTATAAATCAGATTGTCACCTCGTCAATAACTATGAGATCGTATTTTAACGTAACATGGGGTAACAGGGTTACATATTATTATGTTTCCTTCAAAACATAACATTTGATTGAAGAAGCTGTCTTAAATTTTACCGATAATAAGAATAAAAGCACTTACATTCCGTCTTCGTTACCTGTGGACCTTTCACTTTAGCAAGATTTGCGGTGACTCTCCAAACTGTCACTGTCAAAATGTCATAGCGTCTAAAAATTTTGCCGCCAACGTACGGAAAAATTTTTCACTCGTAAATTTTCTAAAAAAAATTGTAAAGTTTTAGGTACTTAAAACTTTATAGAAAGTAATAATAGTGCTTGTAAGTGATATATTAGTGTTACGGCTTAACGATCAGCGATCGTTAAGCCAGCGAAATGCCGGAATGGAAATCGAAAGCCGGTGCCTGCGACAAGCAACCGATCGCGATTGTAGCAACGATCCTCCTTAGTGCCAAAGTGGTGAAAAACCGGGAGGGTAAAGTCGAAACGATTTCCTGTAAGTCGGACCTACGCAATTACAATTGAATGAGTAGCCAAGTAAGTGTAAATCTGTTAATATGACACAAGTTCTACAGTACCTATATCACTAGGCTTACTGAGAAACACCACCAACGAACTTCTAAACTGCTTCTGATCGGTGGGTAGCCTTAGGGGCGGCTTGCTAGTATAATACTTCAGAAGCGCTTTGTTGTTTTCTAAATATCCGGTTGTGTGTTAAGAGACAGAAATATTACAACTAAAAGAGTTCAGTGTAAAATATTATGATCATTAGGTAGTAATTCCTAAAGCAAATACAGAATGTCTTGAGGAGCTAAAGCTACTCCAGCAATTTCTTTGACATTCTGTCAATCCGTTATAAGGAGGAGACCTGTGCTCACCCAGCCCAGATGTTTCACACACTGAATTAAAAGTTAATGAGTACTTATGCCACTAAACAAAACTAAAGACTATTTAACCCCTGCGGAGGGGGTTTTAGCTGGATCTCTATTGTAGGTCTAGCGCAGAAGGAGCTAGCTGCTAAAGCAAGGTCTATAGAGACTTGTTAATTGGGCAGCAACCTACTCACTGGGATTGTACCCTACTTTCCCTTTTGAAAGTAATCCGAACACTCCCATCCAAAAGTACTTATATTAAAGTTAAAATAGAGTGCAATACTCTCATGTGTTGTAGTTGCAGTTGTTATATTACAGCAGCATCTCCAGTTCAGCATCTCTTATGAACTCCTCTGCATTATAATCTGCATTTAGAACATTAAAGTTACTAATTAAACATGACAGAGTCTTATAACTATTAGGAAATGGGAAATAGTTAAACAACATTAGAAGAATGATTCTTGTTGTATTTTGTAACAATTAAAGAAAATCTTGTAGTTATGATTGGGACTATGACCATCATAACCTAGCTTGCTCTATCAAAATATTATTCGTATTTTATTAGAAATGGAGCAAATACAGCCACTAAACAATTTAAAAATGACAATATATTTAGTTAATTAAAGCTGGTTTTAAAAGAAATAGTTCTTTTATATTTTTTATTTTATTTTAAAGACATGATAAATGAGGATCATTGCAAGAATAACTATGCCAAGATTCATACTGTTGACAAGATTCAGGCTGCCTAAAGAACCATGTTAAAGCTTGGGAATGATAAGAGCATAACAGGAAGTCAAATACTAAATAAAATAATAATATTCAGAACATTTCTATTTTGAAAAAAATCTGCAAATTTCTATAAACCCATAATATTAATCTATGCGGATTTCTAAGATTATGATATTATAATCAAATAGCCTATTGTTTACACTCAATGTGCAGGTAGCTGTGGGCTAAGCAATGGATAAACGAACAATGAGGTCTGAGTTCGAATCCTAAATAGAATGTGTACCATTTAATTTGTATTTTATGGCCTAGTTCGTCAAACTGCCAGCATGAGTATGACGACGTCTGGTAATGCGATGGTTCAGAACCAAGCCAAACAATAAACTCTTTTAGTAAGATAATGATAATTGAAAAGTAAGATGGAAGCAATGTTTTATGAATGAATGAAGGGTTTATGAAATAGTTTACACCAAAAAAAAAAAAAAAAAAAAAAAAAAAAATTAATTTGGTATGTGCCCTTTTTGGCATTTGTTCAGTTCCCTGGACATATTTGCAGTGGCAGCCAACTGAGTGATTTCTATGTCTCGGAGACTGGAAGTCCTAACAAAGCTTGGGTGACAAGTGAATCTCCTAAGTCAATTCGAAATCTCAATCAAGATTTAGAATATTTTGGCCTTTTTTGTGAACACTGCCACCTGTCACAAGGCCCTGCCTGGTTTGGTAGTTCACTGGTTTGCCAAGAGCTAATGTGGTGGCCAGAGGCTATTGATAGACCACAGCTCAGTTCCTCTAGACATGGTGAGATAACCCACTTCCTATCCACACATGACGTGGAGGAAGGGTAGGGAGCCCACATAAACGGGCTACCTAGGTACTCTATAAATCCAGAAGATGTCTTTAAAAGATTGCTTTTAGTGATAAGCCCATTGGGTCACTGTATGTAAAAATACTACTTTTATATCTGTAATTCGTATGGTATAAATTACAAAGAGTAAGTTACTATTCTACTCTTGTCAGGAACTTTACCAAACCAGGAAAAAATGGCACTCAAACCTGAGAAAGATATTTGCCATATACGCAATAATAAGCAGCCAAAAAGCCAGTCTTCAGAGTGCAAATGTTCTAGTTCATTCCGACAACCATTGAGGGATAAGTTTCCCTAGCGTTACTGAACCTTACTTGCAAAACGACGAAGTTCGCAGATTAGCTGAACATCACTCTGTCAGCGGTTTAACTCCCGGGGAGTTTAAAAGTGTTATAACGGCTTAGCCGACCGCTTTTAAGAACAGACCAGCCTGATTGGCTCCTGTTGCTCCAGGCCCCAGGCCTCGGAGGCCATGTTTCAAAGTGGGGCGTCCCTTACGTTTACGACCTTTTCGCGTCAGATAAGTCGGCCGTTGTGCGACAGTACGTGGGACTCAAATGATGGCTTGGCAAGCTTCCGCGATGCTTTTAGTCAAAGGTGACAGCATCAACTAGCATGGGTATTTTCTATTCGCCCAATTTAAAACTGAGTGTTCAGTCATCTGAACTCGGTAATGGGATGGGGACGTACTATATATAAATCGCCCCATACTAGACCCAGTAAGCCCCGCTCCCGTACTTGGGAGATGAGAGGTCTCGGAGACCCAGTACCAATACAGGATCCATGTAAGAACCTCTTAGACCTGACAAGCTACTACTACTAGCTACTGCTAATTTAATTTATTATTAAGACCCATAACTGACATAATATGCCCACAATACAGATATTTTGAATTTGAATTTGAAGCCGCAACTCCTAGCTTGGAAAGCTGGGGGGGGGCAGTCAGGTTGCAAGGAGCAGTGGTCGATAGAGGAAGAAGATACTTACTAAAATATATTTGGAGATAGTCCACAGTACACTAATTACTGATTATTATTAATCATTTATTTCAGAATAAATTAACATTCAAAACACAAATAAGCAATGTATGTGCTTATAAAGTTTCATATTCAGAGGTGAATTGTCATAGTGCATGGCATTAGTCCTAAATAACCTGATCCCAACATACTGCACCAACAGATGTTAGATCTAAACAGATTTTGTCCATTTGTTAGTTTCAAAAGCATTATCCAGTCACCCAAATGGGATAAAAAAGACCCCTTTGTATATTGGAGATTTACCTGTTTAACCTAAGATTATAAGATATCGCACAACTTTTTGACTTTGAATAACAGTGTGTGGCCAAGGTGTGGTTCAAAGTCACTGAATGTAGGTACTTGAAAATATACCATAATCCTTGTTGACTTTGGTTTACAATAACAGGTATGGCTAAGCTTGCATTGAAAGACAACGCTGTCTCTCCTCAGAATGGACTAAATTCATTTTTAAGCAGACTGAGATAAATGAGCCTCCAGAAAGTATAACGTCTGTAGCCTTCGGGAGGCTGACTGGAAAATAGATCATCAGACGAAATGAAATTGGAAGAGCCACATATTTTTGTGAAGTAGTAGAGAGGGCTACCTCTCAAGAGAATTTCTAATGCTCAGCCTATAATGTTCCCACTGAGTGGACAAAGGGCCTCCTCTCTGTGAGAGCAAAAGAGGATTTATTATAGGATAATATTTAATTCCCTAAGAAAATATTTAAATTATATATGTGAATATGATACACATTTGAAGTATATAATTAACAAATGGTGAGATGGTAAGACATCACTACCTGACTAATCTATTGGTCTTTTTAATAAAAGGTCCTAATTAAATTTCAGTTTCAATGAAATTTTAACTTTGTTATATAAAATTTATGACATTGAGTTTGTGTTTCCACATCTTTATAAAATTACTTGTCTATGAGATTCAAAGTGGTTTGTACATTATTTGATTGATCTCATAACTGCCAAGTAAATAACCTAACTTGTATTAATTAAGGATATCAGTGATCCAATTAGCCTTTATTGATGAGATTATTATTCAGACTAAGTCTCATTGATGTTCTATTAATTATTTATCAGTATAGTGTAGCTTTATGATTCATGTTCACCTTAAGTACGACAAATAAATTTGCCATTAATCTATAACATCATGTGGAAGATGTTTTAATTTCTTGAACTTACTAGGATAAATAGATTAAAAAATCTTCATTGTTTTATTGGAACATTTAATGAATACAGACCGAAATATTCATTAAATACATATAATTTTTAATTCACATAGCGTCTACATCCTTACCAGGTACTCTTTCACCAGCAGATATCAAACAGGTCTTCAATCAAATGTTATGTTTTGAAGGAAACATAATATAACTGTTTTGCATTAAAACAAAACAGTTATTATGTTATGAAAAACATAACATTTGAGCAATGTGCTTGCTGTTGAATTTTGAAGACTACTATGACATTTTGACAGTGACAGTTTGGAGAGTCACCGCAAATCTTGCTAAAGTGAAAGGTCCACAGGTAACGAAGACGGAATGTAAGTGCTTTTATTCTTATTATCGGTAAAATTTAAGACAGCTTCTTCAATCAAATGTTATGTTTTTCATAACATAATAACTGTTTTGTTTTAATGCAAAACAGTTATATTATGGGCTTGAAAAATAGACGTGTACAGTACAACACAACTTAGATGTTGCATCGGCAAAATTCGTAAAACCGATCTCCATCCGAACTGAGTGCACCTTCAAAATCACCAATCTTTATATCAGCTTAAGGTGAACAAGATCTTTATGAAAACGCAATAACTTGTAAAGCTATATAGCCAAATACTGCTTATAATTATTTATTTATTTATTTATTCTTAGGAAAGCTTACAGTCTAATATCCATTTAGTATATACAATAGCGCTTACGGTTGCCATTTACAAGCTTCCACAAATGAAAATCTATGTACCTAAAATTAATAGAAAAAAGAAAGAAATGAAACATACAAAAATAAAACTTAAATTAATTAAATTAAAAACAAAGTCTTCTTAATCTAACTTAACAAATTTTTCTTTAAACAAAACAAAATAAAATAGATTCTTCTGTAAAACAATACATGATATAAAAATCTTGAAATTTATGAATCATAATAATTACTCGTAAATAATATATCTAGTAATCGTGTCATCTTTATTTATTGTGCTAAACAGTAAAAAAAAGACAATGAAAGAAAATTTACACATGACGTGTTACATGCTAATTAATTATGAATGAAGCTACTCGTTGCGGTCTATACCAAAGTATTCTTTATTTAAAATACGCCTTAATGTGCTAGGGCTGGTACTAAATAGATCAACATCTAAGTGAGAAGGCAGATCATTAAAGCTTGCTGCGCTACGTAAGAAGAAGGCATTTTGTCGGTAGTTTGTTGATGCGAATGGAATGTGAAGAAGTGGTCGCTGCCTGAAGCCTACGTGATTGGTTCGGAGTGATATTTTGGAGAGAAGTTGGGAACAATCGATGGAACTATTGGCAATATTTAACAGAAAAGTAATATCATTAGCATAGCGTCTGTTTTCCAGTGGTAGAAAATGGTATCTTTTACAACGATGAGTGTAATCCGTTGAGTATTGCTTTGTCTTAAAATCTAAATATCTTAGAAACTTTTTCTGAATGCTTTCTATTCTTGACTTGTACATGTCATATTTTGGGTTCCACACTTGAGATGCATATTCAAGGTGACTGCGCACGTATGAACAGTATAATACTTTGAGTGGTTTTAGAGAGATGAAGCAAGTAGATGATCTGATAATGAAACCTAGGGACTTGGACGCTTTCTTTACTATTTCATCAATATGCATTTCGAATATGAGTTTACTGTCCTGGATAACGCCCAAGTCCCTAATAGTATTCACCTTAGTGATTGTTTGGTTATCCAATGTGTACCCCGAACCAATTGTCTTCTTTTGCCGTGTATAAGTCATATAAGGCATTTGGATACATTTAGTTGGAGTTTGTTTAGTTTACAGTAATTTAAAAACCTATTGAGATCTTCCTGGAGAAGTGATATGTCAGATGAACAACGTACTGTTTTAAGTATTTTCATGTCATCGGCGTATAATAGAATGTACGAGTTAATAAAACATTTCTTAATATCTGCTATAAATAGATTAAATAGAAGAGGTCCTAAAATGGATCCCTGAGGAACTCCAGATGGTATCACATTCCAACTGGATGTGAAACCCTGTAATACTACTGCTTGTGATCTGTTTTCAATGTAGGAGGAAAACCATCGATATAGGTCGCCATGAATTCCAGCTGAGAAGAGTTTACGTAATAGTACCCTGTGGTCAATGCGGTCAAAACATTTACTGTAATCTGTATAAATTACATCAACTTGTGCACGTTGCTCCATACCTTCAGAAATAAATTCATTGGAAAGAATAAGGTTAGTGGTAGTAGATCGCTTACGAAGAAAACCATGCTGCTCATCACCAAAGTCACATTTTAAGGCTGAATAAACTGCGGAGTAAACAACGCGCTCTAGTACTTTTGAGAACAGGCATAGCTTCGAAATAGGGCGATAGTTATCTACGAGGGACTTATCACCTTTTTTAAAGACTGGCGTGACGAATGCAGATTTCCAGATTTTAGGAATAGCGCCTTCTGTTAAAGACCGCTTGAATATAATACAGATAGGCTTGGTTAGACTTTTCGCACAGTTAACTATAAATATAGGCGGTATTAAGTCAGGGCCACCTGATTTAGAGAGATCGAGCATTTGGAGTAACTTTAGTACTTGTTCGTGACACACCTCTATAGAGCTGATGCTAGCTGTGGATGGTGTTGTGGCTTGATCTTGATCCTGGTCATCTGTGTCTGGCTCTTGAAATGTTGACTGAAAGTATGTAGCGAACAGGTTACTGATTTCTTCTCCAGTGCATGCGGTTGCATCTTGATATTTAAGAATATTAGGGAAGTTACTATTACTTCTCTTGCTTTTAATATAGGACCAAAAAAATTTTGGGTTCTTGATAATTGATGACTCGATTTTATCCATATACGTACGGTAACAAGATTTCTCTACTTCTGCAGCTCTATTACGCAATAAAGAAAAGGTTTGGTAATCGGATATATTTCCATATGTTTTAAATTTCCGGTGATATTTATATTTTTCTTTTAGGATCTTAATTAGTGCAGATGTATACCAGGGAGGGTGTGATGAATTTTTAACAGACTTTTGTGGAATGTACTGATCTCTGATTTCATAAAGTTTATTATAAAAATTATTAACAGCATTGTCTAGTGGTTCAGCACTCAGCAACTGGTCCCAGTCAACGTCATCAAGAGCGGACATGATAGCATCGTAGTCTCCTTTATAGAACTGATATTTAGTGTTTGTTTTTTCTGGCAGTGAGTGTATTTGAACAAAATCAGCCTGAATAGTAAAGGGTTTGTGATGCATGTCAATAGGTACTGCTAATGGGTCGAGACATTCGTGTATGCCCAGGGGCCCATTAGAAAATGCGAGGTCTAGCAGTCTGTCATTAACGTTCCGTACATTATTAAACTGGGACAAGTTACAGATATTTATAGTATCGAAGAATTCAATAAGATAACGGTTTGAATAGTTTTGTGGTAGTAATTCAGCATTGTCATTCGTATGACACCATTCTACTTCATTACCAAAGTTAAAGTCACCTAAGAGAATAAATGTATCTAATGGGTTGGTTAATATTAAATTATTTAGATTATTTGTAAAACTCTGGAGCTGAGCAGCATAAGAATTACCCGTATGTTCATTACAAAGGTAAAGGGCACAGATATGTATGTTGTATGTAACTTGAGGTCTAGACCTCTTTAAGGTTATAGTTACCCAGATATCTTCAGCAGAACTACGCCAGTTACATCTCTCGACAACAGTCAAATCATTCCGCACGGCAATCAACACACCGCCTCCTCGAGTTTGCGAGGTGCGGCTGTAGTCGCGGTCGCGTCTCCACACCACGTACCGCGAGTCAAATAATTCACTGCTGAAAATACCATCCACTAACCAAGTTTCTGTAAATACTATAACATCGTATGATATAAGACATACATTTCGGAATAGGTTGTTTGAATGTAAATTATGTACTGTAATATGCTACATCTAAGTTGTGTCGTACTGTACGAGGGTATGAATAGCTGGATTGATCATCGATCGTCAGAAAATTATGAATGATGAGTACAATGACCCCTTAAGAAAATGCCCAGGAATTCAATTTCACCCTGTATATATCACATAACATTTTGTATCCATGCAAAACTTGTATTAATGATTTAATATAAAAAAAATGCCAAAGTAGCACGAGTCTATCTGTCTGTTACCTTATCACGCCCTTATGGCTGAACGGATTTCGATCAAATTTGGCACACAGGTGATACGTTTTCGTGTGATTATTTTCGAGGTCAGCGCAGGCGGAGCTGTGGGCAAAAGTTAGTACTTTCTCTATAAACTAAGGGCAATGTACGCTAATGTTTCTCTGTGTAATCCTTTAACTAAGTTTAAGGTAATTGTGCTAGTAACTCGAACAACCCATATTGCAAGAAATCTTATTTTTGCGAGTCACCGATCCCTTAAACTATCTTTTGTATGTTTTGTAACTGAATAGCTTCCCATCCCGCTAATGGAAACAATTCTCTTACGGCCAGTTAGTTTTATCTGCCCGCATATAAATTCAGCACAGTCCCCTGGATGTACATGAATAATTTTTGAATAAAGCCTTTTTGCTGATGTTTTTACACCTCGAGGGATACATGGTACCCTCATATTGGACACTTGTTGAATACAGGTAAATCGAAAGGAAATTCTTTTCCTTTTACTAAGTATTCAAATAAAAGTGTTTGACTATTTTCGAACAGGTGTATGGGTTTGAAACAACATATACCTCTAGCTATGTTTGAAATAATTTACGATGTTAAGATGAGCTGACAACATAATCTGTTGTCAGAAGAATCCGGAAGTCTCGGAATTGATCTAACTTTAAAATAGCAATAATACCTTACCTTGCTTTTATTTTTTTTCCTGTATATTTTCTGGTGTACAATAAAGTATAAATAAATAAATAAATAAAAAGCCCTTATACGTCCAATTTTCAAGAGTGGCGAGTTGGCGACAGACACAGTGTCAATAATTGTAGGCTTATATCCAGCCCCGGATCTAGAATTTTTTCGAGGCGGGACTAAACCCACTACCTGCCGCCCCCCGAATCCTTTTTGCTTCATAAAGAAGCCGGTTTTTAAAAAAATATACTAGTTCGTGTCGGACATTTATTTGAATTAGGATAGGACAGGATAGGGTTTGAAATAAGTCGTGAGATTATAGCATATTAGAATGACCTACGATTTTACTCCTCGAGCCATGTTAACCTGATGTGCGGTCCGATTTTCGATTAGAATGCAAGAGCGAGCGAAAAGAGCGCGAAAATTTTAGCACTCTGCCTGACATAAGATAGATTTTGTTTTGCTTTAGGAGTTACTAGGCTGCAAGAGCGAGCGTAACGAGCTCGACAATTTTGGCACATAAACATATTAATTGAAATGTATCGAAAATGCGCCAATCCAACAGGGGTGCCAAAACTGTGGTAAAAATTAAATAAATCGACATTTAATAATAATTATATAGTAAGAAAAACTTAAAAGATAGACCACAGAACCGCTCATCGAGTTCCTGGTAGAATAATTCAATTGCGACTCATTTATTGCAAAGTTGCAGTGCGCTGGATGGTGCACTTGTCTGTCATGCTTGAATTTAACACGGGGCACGTGTCTCGGTTTGCCCCCCCCCCTATATCAGGGCCTACCTATATCTATGTTACCTGCTCTGTCAAAGATATTACAAAAGATTCTAAACAACAGACTGGTCAGTTTTCTGGAATCGAACCATCTTTTAGCTGATAACCAGTACGGCTTCAGAAAGTTCAAATCGACCGAAGACGCTGTGGGCTCTTTTATCGATTGTACAATATTGCTAAGTTGAACTGCAGGATGAGGTGTATACGTATTTTCCTAGACCTCTCCAAGGCCTTTGATACCGTGTCTGTTCCTCACCTTCTTTCAAAGCTGGAGGCTATTTGTATCAGGGGTCATACTCTCCATATCTTTCAAGATTATCTCGCTGATCGGACACAGTGTGTCAAGATTGCCGGGTGTGTCAGTGATAGTAAGACGGTAAGTTTCGTTGTGCCTCAGGGTTCGATTCTGGGACCCACGTTTTTCCTCATCTATATGAACAACCTGTGTAAGCTGTCACTGACAAATTGCTCTATTTTATATATGCTGATGACACGGCCTTACTCGTACATGGAGACAATTGGGCTGAGACATCAGCACATGCTGAAAAAGCCCTGGCATCGGTTATGGGCTGGCTATATAATAATCTTTTAACTGTAAATCTTAGTAAGACCATTTTTCTGCCCTTTGCCTTGCAGACCGTTTCATTGCCCTCCCCAGAATTCATTATTTTGAAAGCTCACTCTTGTTTGCAGGATACTCTAATCTCACAATGCTCTTGCCCACAATTAAAAAGATCAACTACCATTAAATAAATCTTGGGGTACATATTGATAGCCTTTTGAACTGGACTCAAATTGATAACCTCACCGCACGAGTTAGAACACTTATAAATATATTTAAAAATTTGAGGCACTAGGCTGATGCTACCTTAAAGACTGTCTACTATGCTCTAAGTGAATCAATCTTCAAAGACTTACATGTTGGAAGTTGAGCGAGCACAAAGAGCTGTCCTGACCTTCAAACCGTTTAAACATCCTACATCTTGTCTGTATAAAGAAACTCCGGTGCTTTCTGTTAGGCGGTTGTTTGTGCTTCGCACAGTTATGCGTAAGCATCTGACGGTGAGGTATGAGTCTGATGCCGGCGACAAACGTCGACATTACTCGGTATGCCCTACTCAATGGTGCAAAACGGCACTTGCTCGACGGCATTTCTATGGCATCGGGAGTCGACTGTATAATAGAATTAACAAAAATTGCTCCATATATCCCACTACATTTTAAGAATTGAAAGTTGGGGTCACAAGCGCAGAGTTACGAAGAAACAGAAAATCTTGTAAAGTTATCAAGTTAAATACCAGAGTTCATACAAAGACTGCTGATAACACTATAAGTTATATAATAAAATATATAAATAAATCTTTATTTCAAACTACAGAGTCCATAATTTTTTTAGTATTTTGGTTTTAGTAACAATGGTGCTAAAGTAGGTTAATATTGTTAGTTTACACGAACTATATTTATTAATATCGACCTATGACTGTCCCCACCTAGTGTCCCTGAAAGAGGCAGTCCGGTCTGGCAGCGATCATTTTTAGAATGCTGTTATCACTACCATGCAGGCGCTGTAGTAAGGGGGCCGCTTTCTTTCGCATGATGGCATGGAAACCATCTGTGCGAGCCTCCGCGAACATTCCCGAATCAAATCAAATCAAATCAATTTATTTGCCATAAGTATTGCTACAATTTAGGTCTTAACGTAAATATTACAGATAACACTTAGTCATAATAATGTGACATGCAAACATTTGGGTTTATAATTACATACTATTATAGTCATTCTTCTAATATAAATAAAATTAAGTAGCCAAGTTGTTAAAATATTAGCAGCCGAGCGCTGCAACGCCATGGCAGTCCCAACAGCATCCTAAAAGCATTATTAAATTGAACACGCAGGACGCAGTAGGCTCGGCGCGTGTATGATACCCACAGGCCACTCGTGTAAAAGGATTGACAGAACGCCTTAAACAGGGTTACTTTGACGTCTGTAGTACAACGAGCGAACCTGCGGGCAAGCATATTGCTCCTCAATATGTACGTCATCTCTTAGGTCACTCGTGACAATGTGGCAAAGGTACCTAAAACTATCAACGATTTTCAGTGCAGTGCAGTCACACCGTTGAGACTTATGGGCGGAACACTGCGCGGCTGCTGCTTAGGTGCCTTAAATATAAGAAGCTCGCTCTTCTTCGAGTTGTATATGAAGCCATGCTCCGCCGCATAGGCATCGCAGGTGGATAGCAACTTCTTCAACCCACCCACCGAGGGACGATAATTGACGGGATAATTGTAATACGCACTATTTTATACGCATGGTGTTGTTTGTAAATGTTTGAATGTTCAACCATTTTTGTTCAATAAATCTTTATCTTCTTTACCTTTTAATCATTACATAACATCACACCTATATATAGGTAATCCCCGAAGGGCTGCCTAGGCGTATCCATTTTCAAGAACTAGTTTGGTCGTATCGAATAAAGTAAGTACCTATACCTACAATTCTGTTTTCAAAAGATTTAAAACTCATACAAAAAGTACACTTTGTAAATAGGATAATATCCAAGATAAGAATCATGCTTGGAAACATGCTGGTCGTGCTCCATAGGACAATTTAGAGTCTAGACAAAATCAAACTTGTTGTAATTTTTTTATAATTTTTAGGGTTCCGTACCTCAAGAGGCAAAAACGGAACCCTTATAGGATCACTCGTGTGTCTGTCTGTCTGTCCGTCTGTCACAGCCAATTTGCTCCGAATCTAATGGGCCGATTAACTTGAAATTTGATACACATATGTATTTCTGTGACCCAAACACGGATGTGAAACGAAAATAAATGATTTTTGAATATGGGGGTCACTTTTGGGGGGCAAAGAAGAAAATATTTAAAAAAAGTTTTGCAAATTGTACCGTGTGATATATCAAATGAAAGAAATTGTTACAAGAATCTCAAATATTATTTTAAAATAATTTTTAAACAAATATTTTTTGAGATATTTACGAAAATAGATGAAAATTGACCATTCCCCCCCCCCCTTATCTCCGAAACTACTAAGCCTAAAATTATGAAAAAAATTCAGAGAATAGTTCCTTACTCATAGATTATAGGAAAACCTATAAGAAGTCTATGATCTTAAAATAACATGGTAAATCTCTCAATATTGTGCTTACAAACTTACAATTGCGGTTGGAATGTATGGGAAAATAGGTTTTTCAACTACAATGTTAAGTTAGTTTTTGGGATAATTTATTGCTACTGCTAGTTCGACTAAAGCCCCCAGTACACGTTCAACGGGCTCGCCCAACGTGTACTAAGGCGAGGCATCCGTCACTTCTCTGTTTGCCGATTTCATAGTACTATTGTAGCATTGTCGGCAAGCACTGCTAACACATTAGCTTTAATTATAACAGTCTGTTCTAAATTCTACCATGATTTGGCTACTACATCCAGGATTGTCTTCAGACGAGGGAACTCCTCAACGGTCAACAGTACAAACAGCAAATTTTATATACGCTTTAATTATCATAGTCCGTTCTACATTCCATCATTTATGGCTGTTGCACCCAGGATTGGCTTCAGGCGAGGGAACTCCTCAACGATGAACAGTGCAGGCACGAAATTTTATGTACCCTTTAATTATGATAGTCTTTTCTAAAGTCCACCATGATCTGACTGCTGCACGAAAGATTCGCTTCAGATGAGGGAACTCCTGAACGGTACACAGTACAAACTCGAAATATAATGTACGCTTTAATTGTGGTAGACCATTCTAAATTCAGCCATAATCTGGCTGCTGCCCCCAGGACTGGCTTCAGATGAGGGAACTCCTCAACGGTCAACAGCACAAACAAGAAATTTTATATACGCTTTAATTAACATAGTCTGTTCTAAATGTCACTAAGATTTGGCTGTTGCACCCAGGATTGCCTTCAGGCGAGGGAACTCTTCAACGATCAACAGTACAGACACGAAATTTAATATACGGTTGAATTATCATGGTCTGTTCTAAAGTTCACAATGACCTTGCTGCTGCACCCATGATTGACTTGAGACGAGGGAACTCCTGAACGGTACACAGGACAGACACGTTTTATATATGCATTTAATTATGATATTCTTTTCTAAATTCCACTATGATCTGGCTGCTGCACCCAGGATTGGCTCCAGACGAGGAAACTCCTCAACGGCCAACATAACAGACACAAAATATTATATATGCTTTAATTGTGATAGAACATTCTAAAGTCCACCATGATCTGACTGCTGCATCCAGGATTGGCTTCAGAAGAGAGAACTCCTGAATGGTTCACAGTACAGACACGAAATTTTATATTGTATATGGATATGTATTGTGCTAATAAACGACTAGGGTCTGATGATAGAGCCGGAAGATGACCATAGGAACTTCTAAAATAAACGAGACAATACCATCGAAATTGGACCGGTTCGTTTTGTCCTGACAAGAACTATAGCCCAAAGTAGCATTCAGGGTCTGATGATAGAGCTGAAAAGTGATCAAAGAAACTTCTCAACCAAACATAATAGTATCATTGTGTTTGCGGTCGTTGGTTTTGTCTTACAAAGTACTGTAGCCTAAGGTGTAGTCCAAGCCCTCATGAGAGATCTGGAAGGTCACCATACGAACTCCTTAACTAGACAAGATAGCCCCGTTGTGTTTCGGACGTTTGGATTTGTTTTGTTTCAAAAGCTTGAGGCGTGAACGGTTTTCTTAAACAAAGATAAGCCTCAATCTTTTAAGAAAACATTAAACTTATCTGTTTACGTAAGTCTTATTTTGTTCTTTTTAGTTTAATAAAAGCTTGTTTAAAATATATTTTTACTTATATTTTATTCAGCCTAATACAGGACGTAATCCGATGGCAGTTTTAACTCGTGCACCATTGTGGGAACCATTTAGCCTGTTTCTAATGAGCAAAATAATGCGTCAGAGGGATGATCCATTTGACATTTTATTATATAATACTGCAAAATTGTTGTCATTTTTATATTAATTATTTGACATTGACTACAGTCAATGTCAAATTCAAACGATTTGACATTACGTATAATTATGTATTATTATAAATTGTTATTTAAAATTATAATGTCTTTAAATTTGTGTAAATTAAACATGACTTGCATGCCTTTGTGACGGTAGAACATGGAGGACTTTCATTATAAAACATCAATGTATAAATTACCCATGTTTGCAAAGAAATAAATGATTTATGAATTATGATGATCTGAATTTTGCTACTACATTAAATAATATGGCAACTGGTAATATCAATGACATTGATATTCAGCTTAACATTGCCGTCGAATGCATTAAGAATTCTATCAGTGCACACGAGAAGATTATCATAGCGGGAGACTACAATATAAATTTTAAGGACAAATCAAAAAATGAAATATCGGAATACCTTCTATCACTCGGCGTTAGTCCACGTATTCAAGAATATACATCAAGACAGAATTCAACACTATTGTTTAATTCTATCTTGTCCATACAACGATATTCAGAAATTTCCCTCTACAATCCGGTACCATACATAGTTTTTTTAGTAATGACAAACAACGGGTCAGATTAAAAAAAAAAAAGCATGGTATAGGCGGCCCGCGAGCTTTGGAGCAGGTGGTTTTAACGCTCACCACCGCAGCTTCGGCTTGCTGGCCGGCGGCGGTACATATTCATCGTACGGAACCCTCTCCACGCGAGTTCAACTCGCACTTGACCGGTTTTTTTATTATATGACATAGATTTTTACATTCTGTGATTACTCCCTCACACACTGACTTAAATTGTACAATTTTGTTTTTTGTTTTTTGTTTGTACTGTAAGGTTTTATGCTATAAACAACCTTATGTTGTACTGGCTATTATGAATATGCCATTCGAACGAGTGTATGTCATTAGTTCGATCAACAGGTGTGCGACATGTCATAACCTCGACAAGTCGTTTGTTCGACAGGTCGCTTGTGCGACAGGTTGTTACTTCGACAAGCAATGTACGTTAAACAAATATGGCTTCTAGATAATACGGTGCTCGATACCGATGGCGCTACTACTTTTTACTCGACTGCCCTGGGGCAGTCAAGAAGAAGAGCGCCAAAGAAATAGACCCTACTTCTGTGGTATCAAATACAAACTAGTGAAACTGGTAATGAGTAAATTCCATGCATTGTTTTTTTAGTTTTCGTGACCACGTAATACCGACGCGGCTAAACCGCGTTAGGGCTGCCGATTAGCATTTTCTTCATCATCATCAGATAAGTCATATTCTAATTTAGAATAGGAGGAAAGAATAGACAGTCGCCCCCCGGCTGTCAGGCGGCTCGGTTTAAAATGTTATATTACGAAAGTAGTTCCTTTTCTAGGGAACAATTATGCTATTCACTACATGAGTGTTTTATTTATGATATTATCCCGGTACATTAGACCATAGTGTCTACATACTCGTATATGGTGGAGGGCGCCGTCGCCGACGCTGCCACCTATTTGGGAGAAGAAGAATACCCACCACATAATTTTACGATAAGGCAAGGCCTATCGCGTGCAAGAGCATTTTATCAGATGCAACACGACGGCGGAAGTCCAGAGCTAAGTGGTTTTAATTAATATTTTTTTTGTAAAAAGAGCAAGCTGGCTTATCAGATGCCGTTTTTCTCCGGTATAAATAAATTATACGTCTAGAGAAATTTATTACAGCGTTTGAGCTTGTGGCCGCCAGCAATGAATGGCTAGAAAATGATTGGGCGTTAATATTACGCGCATTCCTTGAAGATCCCGCAATGTACTTTCATAATTCTATATACCACGAAGGTATAACTTTTAAATCGTTAAGTATGTGACAAATTATGGGCAGAATTCCTGTGCAAATGCCACAAAGAAATGGCACCGTATAGAGTGCAAGAAAAGGAGATGTCTAAGGAAGGCGAACAAAAAGAGATCGCGAACGTAGATAATCATGCCGATTTATTTTTTAGTGGAATACTGGACATCCCACTAGAAACTGAAGAAAGCTGCCAGGGGCGCAGTGATGACGATATTGATGATGACGAGTGCAGCTGCCTAGAACGCAGCCTTGTGTTCGAGCATGAACACGAGAAAGAAATTCAATCCAATCCAATCCAATTATTAAACCATTAATTGACCATGTTTCAGAACTTCAGAATGTTTCCTTATCAGATGAAATTATTGATCACGAAGAGGAAACTCCTACATATGACCTCGTCGCTGATCAATCCAATAAAGACGACATTGTTGAATATTTTTCGGAATCAAAGGAGAATGCCCAAATCCTATCTTCGACCGAAGTAAAGGTCAATGAGCAACAAGTCAATGATTTGGTTATTTTAAACTCAATTATATATAAGACTTAATCGAGTTTGACGTGGAGTCACCGTCAGTGACGAATAAAGATATTAGTAATGACTTTCGAGTGAAAGCTTATAATAACGAACATAAATGTAATGTGCCATCGCAAGGTTGCTTTGTCATAAAGTTGTCGTTCATTTGGCCAACAAAGTTTATATTATTAAGTACTATTTTATATCATTATATTACTATTATACTATATCATCATATAATTACAACAACAAAGTGCTAAAAACAATTTAAGAAGTGCACCAATTAAAAACAAAACCATGTTTGCTAGAAACAGTAAAATGAAATGCTTTGTGCCAAAAACAAATAAATTAAAAAGGTCGAAAGCATATAAACATTTTAAAATAAAGTTTACCATTTTAGAATATGAGTTTTTAAAATTAAATAATAAGAAGTGGCACTCCGTCTGGCTCGCTTGACATTAGTTTTGCTAAAAGGGGCATTGTCCTTGCAAAATGTGTTTGATAAACACAATTGGTCAACTCATGACTGAGGACCCACAGTTTAGTCAGGTGTGACTGACATTTAATGGGGATTGAATTTTATAGGGGTGCGTCTGGGTTGACATTAGTTTTGCTAAAAGGGGCATAGCCCTTGCAAAATGTGTTTGATAAACACAATTGGTTAACTCATTGTGACGGAATGGGTTTACGTGGGGTAGAAATAAGACCACGTAACCTTGTCAGCATAAAAGTATATTAACAAATGGGGTAGGTAGGTCTATGGTCACAAGATTCTTTCAACTCCCTTGGGAGTAGCGCAGTACTCTCCTGGCTCAGCCTGGCGCGACGATGACCCCAGCGGGTGTGTCACGCTGCAGACGCCAGGAAGCGTAATTACAAAAGGGGATGCAACACAGACAGGAGCTGCTCTGTAACGCAGCCGCGTCCGTATGAATAAAGCATTACAAACACGACTACACCACAGGCATTTGAAGACTGTCTGCAATGTGATCGGTTCCGCAAGACTTTGTTATAACAAAAGCGGCTGCAATACAGCATAAAAGTAGGTAAGTACTCGCTCTGTCTACACTGCAGATCGCTAAGTAACTAGTGTCTGTACTATGATCGCGTTCGGAATGGTAACGTCGCACAAATGCGGCGGCTTTACAGACCGATCGCGGAAGACACAATTTGTTCGCGATGGAACAAAAGGTATTGTGTAATGTAATAAAATTCTGATGATAGTATTGCTCTGCTTTAATTTGAGTTGGCTTACATACTTATTGGGTTGAAATATTGAGAATGTAATGCGCAGTTAGAGTTTACCCATACCCCTAAATTGGTGACCCCGAGAATGAAGGTCAACGCAGCCTTCGTGCAACTACTTCAGCGTGACGTCATCATCATCACTCCCGCAAGCTTTCGTGAGGCGAGTCACACAGCCGGCCAGCACCCACGGCTTAACGAATAGCCTGACTACCAGCATGCAGCGAACGCGCATTCCTGGTCATCACCCTCAGCTTCATCAGCAACCTTGGCACAGCACCTGCACTTCCGGCCGGTCTCACAAGCAGAGCCTATTCTACCCTCTCCTGGTCGACGCAAACAGACAGCCACAACCCGGCGCTGTACCACATCCGACTCACTGGATGACGACGCAGCGCCACCCCGACTCACTGGGGAATCACCGCAGACAGTTCCGACTCACCGTGAACTATGCGGCACCCGGTTCCGACTCACTGGAACCACAGCTGGCACTGTGAAGCATCGCAAGATCCAAGATTCAGCCCACTATCGACCTCCGGTCTCCGGAAGGGAGTAGTGGTTACACCGCCACATACGAACTACGCAACGAAGACATGACGTCACTCAATTCCTGCATCGCGCAGTTAGAGTTTACCGAGCGAAAAACATAGATAAGACTATCCGAAATCAACATATGGGCAGTTGCCTGCCAGACATAACAACCGTCTGGTTGGAGGATCCTCCCTTTTCTATGGTGGATGAGTGAACTTTACACCCTGTTCCTCATACCCCTAAATTGCAAATGTAACTTGATGTTGAATGTTGTTGAAGTGTAGCTCTGTCGCCATATTGCCTCCTCTTTTATGACGATTATGTTCAAATGACCCTAACTGTGTAGATATTTTAGTTAATTTATATGTAAGGTAATTCATGTGTGGTTCAAATAATAAATCAATCTGTCCCGCCATACTATATTGGGGTCAGCTTTCAGTCTAACCGGATGCAGCTGAATACCAGCATTTTACATGGAGCGACTGTCTATCTGACCTCCACAACCCAGTAACTGGGTATTACGATACCCTTTGGTAAGACTGGTGTCAGACTTTCGAACTTCTGACGACTCGTAACAACTGTAAAAGATCCACGAATGACAGCCGGGACCAACGGCTTAACGTGCTTTCCAAGGCACGGAGTAGTCTCGGTATGTAAAGATGGTCACCCATCCACTGAGAAACCCCGGCAAGCGTAGCTTACCCTGATGGACCGACCCGTGCGGCTGTTATTACTTAGCCACGAGCTCCTCCTGTGGTTCAAATAATAGGGATGTCTTATTATTTTATTAATATCTACAATCAGTCAATTTTGTACTAACTGTATCTATTGAGATTAACGTAATTAAGAAATGAATAGTTCCTAGATTTAAAGGAAGTATTCCAGGGCCGTTTCCTAAAGGATCAATTGTTACTTCTTGTCCTTGCGTCATTTGTAGTAGCAGCAACAGTAACATCCTGTAACAATACAGAATCTTTAGGGCTCTTCTTTAGACGAGATTTTGCAACAGAACCTCATCCCCATCAGTTTGCTATACCCAACTAAAGTAAAGATATCATTCAGACAAGAAACATATAAAACCCTTGAAAGAAGCTATTTGGCTATCATCCCGTACAGTTGTCACATCTAAACGCCTGAATTCACAATAGCGAGCTCTAACAATCACATCAAGGGATTCGCTCTGGAGTTTATGCAATTGACCACAAATATTGATGACTTAGAAACGGCAAGTGACTAATCATATTAAACTCTGCTGACCTAGAAAACCTGCACTCGATAAACACGAAGATCATGCTACAGACTCCAGCTAAACTTAATGAAGCCAGTGATTCGGCTCTCTACCATACCACAATTCCAATCTATGTAATCCTATCCGGTGCCAGTGCACTCAGCATCGCACTAATGTACCGACGACATCGAGTGAAACCTCTTCATTAAATCAATCAAAGGAAGCGGATGATGCCACATTTTCAAGAAATTTTGCTGATATTCAAGAACGATATAGAATCAGTCCGTGCAAGATAAGAATTGAAAACAGCAATTCATCATCTCTCTCACACCAGATTTCGTAATAGTTGCTTATCTTTGGGGGGAGGTGTTACATACTCGCATAGCACCTAAACTTCTGATAAGCAGTCACCTAATTATCGCGCATTGCATCAGCAGCGGACACGAGGCGCCGACGTAGCCCAACGTCATGCAGACCAAAACCGGACATCGCGGCCTTCATGAAATCGTCACTTTTGGCGCAGCATCGGCCAACCATCGACTATTTAAGCTATTAATTAACATTGTAGTTCTTATAAAATAAATCAAGAAATTCTCCGGCTACAGCCATCGTAATTCGTAAGAAATATTTTAACACTATTATGTACTCAGTACCGTACACCTCTGCCGAACCCTTCGAGGAATACAGGGTTATGTAATGCTACTTTACAAGGAGTCTGATGCAGTTCGTGGCAGGTATTTTAGTTCAGTCTCAGGTTTAATGATCAGACTGCTTGAAAAGTGAGCTTGTTTTAACATTTTAGAAGCAGTCTGTTTTTTATTCCCCCTTTCCCATTTTTCAAACGTTGCAATATTTATTAGTAACAATAACAATGCAGGGAACGAAATGCAGGCAGACCAGGAGAGCGTTGGCAAGTCGAGATAGTCAGGATTGGGAGCGCCTTAAAGGACTTTTTAAAAATAAAAAAATGAATTAATTAATTACTCTATATTGAGACGTGCTACAGATTCGGATGTAAGTCACGAAGTAAGTCTAACTAACTAAAACTTAAACTAAACAATCATTATCTGTCAAATATGCAAGCTCAGCGACCACACAGATCGTGCTGAGCAAAAGTGCTTATATACGCAAAATCTGTAAGGGCTGTGGTTCCATAACTCCTCCCTCACCAAGTGCGAAATTATCGGTAATATTTGGATTCCGATGATTCCGCATACAGGACAATTTCCTCCAAAGTACTATACTAAGACATACTATAACTAAAATTACATAGAGTAATACAGTTGCTAAACTAACACTATTTGTTTTCACTGCACTATCACTTTCCACTATTTCACTTTTTAATGTGTAGGATAGGTGTTTTAAATCGTCAAAGTCCAAGTTGTTTAGATTAACTGTTTTGTTCCAATTAATAGATGTTTCCTTTAATTTGGGTAGAACCGCGATTGGAGTTACTCGATATTGTATTTTCCCTGAATAATGTTGCATTTTGTGTAATTTAATGTCTTTCAGATAGACACTGCAGTTTTCGTCAACTTCCAATAAATATGTGCCCTTGATCGGTTTCCTGATAACATCACCGGCACATGTTTCGGTAAGCATTATCTCATTCCTTGTGTAAATAATCCAGTTGAAGAAGTCAATAGGCTGTACTTTTAGATTTTCCAGGTTAACTGCAAGGGGTTTACATAAACTGAGGTTTGAAGCAAAATTCATTAATTGTTCTATACACGTACTTTCAGGATACAATACAACATCGTTTTCCTTGCACAGGAACTGGTTAGCTGCCATCTCTTCACATGGGTTGGCTAGCGGTAAGTATGTAGGACCTTTCACCATAAGGAACGGATATTTAGGGATAATGGTGGTAGTTACGTTTCCATTGAAAATTGGTAGTGAATATATTTTGAAATAATTATAATTATTTTTATCTATTAATGGGATTTCCATAATGAATGTTATTTGGTTTTCTTTTACATAAGCTTTAGTAGACATTGTTCTTTCTAACATTAATAACGTTTTCTCTGTAACAGGGTATATTAGGCTTTCAGTTTCAGAAATATTGCTTAACAGTGCTAAGAGTTCAGATGGCTCAACAAGGGCTTGATGTACAACAGACACTTTTGTAAATGATAATGCAGTTTCAATCTCATTTAAAACAATATAAATTGACCTAAAATTACTTATAAACATATCAAACATACTTAAGACATATACAGAGTAAATAGAGTTATTTTCTTTAGTACCAATATTTTTTACTATTCTTTCTATGCGTTTCATGCGTTCATCCATAATTAGAATATTGTCCTGTACAGATGCAGATTTGTTAATAATAGAGTCAAGCATTTCTGAAATTATGGTTATTTTCTTATTTACGTGTGTTTCACCAATTTTTAGCTGTGAAATTTGAGCATCGTACTTAATCGCGTCTTCGTGGTCTAGATTACCGGTAAGTATTTTAATCATTGAGCCAAGAGGATTAATGAGGCCGCGTTTGAAACGTTTTGATGGAATAAGCTGCCTGAATTTTCTGACTGTCGAATTGCGTAAGTATTCTACCTGTAATTTCATATTTTGGAACTCATCTGCGTAGGGCTTATGAATGTCGACTATATTACTAAATTCTTTATATCTATTAATATTTAACGCTAAATCATAATCTATCTCCTTAAAATCTAATATCTTAACTATGGTCCACTTATCTTTCTCTATAACCGCCTGTCCTTGTTTAACAGGTAATATGCCTGGGTTATTTTTAATCTCTTGAAGTTGAAGGCCTTGGGTCTTGACCGTCAGTTTCAAGATCACGATGATCAGCCACAACCTGTGAAGGACGTTTAACGTTCTTTAGAGGCACTTTAGTTTGTCTTTTACCTATCTGTACTGGTACTACGTTCCTATTTGTTTTTCCTGTTACTTTTGCTTTATGATATCTAGGTTTATCTTTACTTTTCCTAATGTTAATGTCCTTTACAAATATATTATCTTCCTCTTGTAAGCTTAACTCAATTTCACCACCTTTCTTCTCTCTGGCTTTTTGTTTAGTGTTAAGAATCTTTTCGGCTAGGTACTTATACAGATATTTTGTTCGTTTTGCATGATCTTTAACTAACTGCTGTGTATATGCCCTTTCTAAGTCTACATCAAATATTTTATTGGAGTCGGTGTGTCCAAATGCTACTTCAAAAGGGGTTAATCCAGTAGTGGAGTGTATTGTATGATTGTATGCCATTATGGAATAGGTCATGACGGAAGCGGCGTCCGTACATTTACGTTCATATTTTGCAAGCCTATATATCTCTATTATGGTGGAGTGAAATCGCTCTACGATACCAGTGGAGTTAGGATTGTTTGGCGTTGTTATGTGAATTTCTATTTTATACATAGACAAAAGTTCGCGCATAAGTTCATTGTTAAATTCAGTGCCAGGGTCACAGGATATTTTCCTGGGAACACCGTATATTGAAAAATACTTTAATAAGGCTCGTGCTACTTCTGTCGTTTGCCTACTTGAAATTTCAATAGCCTGTCCTAATTTGCTGAATGCATCTACCAGTGTTAGGTAATATTTACTTTCTATATTAAATAAGTCAATGAATATTTCTTGGAAAGGGGCATCCTGTGTTTGTGTTAATTGTAACATTGGTTTTATGGGCTTTCTATCATATTTCATTAGTTTGCAAGGCTCACACATATTTATAATTGCTGCTACCGTATCTTGCATGTTTTCCCAATAATAGTTTCTGCGAATTCTAACCACAGTTTCTTTAATTCCCCTATGGCACGTTTTTCCTTCGTGATGTTTTAGTATAACAGACTTTTGTTCTTTTTCATCTTCTATATATATGACTCTATCTGTACACTCAAAGAACTCTACTGAATCTTTCTTAAAAATTTCTATAATAACTTTAGTAAATAGCCGTCTATGTATGTCATTCTCAAAGTAAATAAAATATTTACGCTTGGGTATGACATATTCTTTTAAAAATTGTTTAATTAATTCTTCATTATCTAATGGAAGAAATACTTCTAAAACTTTTTGATTCTTTCTAGATAAATTTTGAACTTGTATTTTATTTTGAAACCAGGTAAACACTAATATTTGGTTCGGTTTGGTGTCGATTGCTTCTCTTAAGATTGGGATCCCTAATGATTCTGGTTCTATGTTGGAGGCTACTGTATCTGTTTTACTGCTACTGGTTATGGAACGAATAGGGAAGTTATCTTGAAAAAGGTCTGCAGGTGTAGTCACGTCAGAGTCAGAATCTGAAATGGTTACTATTTCTGATTCATTTTCTATTTCAGCTTTAGTTGTAAACTTTTCAAGTTCCTTTAATTGTTTTATTACTTTTTGTATTTCAGATTCATCTACATTAACATTCATTGATGTGTCATCTTCGGAATCTATAGCGTTAAGTTTTATGCGTGACAATGCATCTGCATTACTATTTTGTTTGCCATTTTTATAAATAATTGTGAAGTCATATTCTTGAAGGCGGAGGCGCCAACGAGTCAATTTACTATTGGGTTCTTTCAGGGAATAAAGCCAAGCAAGAGGTCTGTGATCTGTAAAAATTTGGAATTTATGTCCGTACAAGTAGGGTCTAAAGTGTTTCACGGCCCAAATAATAGCTAAGAGCTCTCGTTCTATTGTGCTATAACGCATTTCAGTGTCGCTAAGGGTTCGACTAGCATATGCGACTGGTCTGTCTGCTCCGATAGGTCCTTGAGATAGGACAGCACCGAGTGCCACGTTAGAGGCGTCAGTTGTCAAAATGTAGGGTTTAGTCGAGTCAGGGTATTGTAGCAGAGGAGTATTAGTCAGTACTTCTTTGCATTTTTCAAAGGCATCTATGTAGTTTTGGTCTATGATAATTTTGTTTCGTTTCTTAAGGCAAGACGTTAAGGGATGGGTGATTTTAGCGAAATCTTTAATGAATTTTCTATAGTATCCGACCAGCCCAAGGAAACTTTTTATTTCTGTTGTTGTTCTAGGAAGAGGATAATTTATAACAGCTACAATTTTATCATTGTTTGGTTTTAGTCCGTCTCTTGTTATCGTATGACCTAGGTATAAAACTTCCTTTCGTAAAAATTCAGATTTGTCTAGTTGTATTTTTAAGTTAGTCTGTCGTAGTCTTTCAAAGACGGCTCTAAGTTTCTGTAGGTGGTCTTGAAGGCTAGAAGAGTAGATGATGACGTCATCTAAATAAATGAGGCAATGTATTCCTTGGAGACCTCTCATAATGTTGTCCATGGCTCGTTGAAAGGTTGCCGGAGCTGTTTTAAGTCCAAACGGCATTCTCAAGAACTCATAATGTCCGTTTTGTGTGCTAAATGCAGTTTTTGGTATATCGTCGTTATTCAATTCAATTTGGTGGTACCCACTCGCTAAATCGAGGGTTGTAAAATAGATGCTTTTGCCCAGTTTGTCAAAAAGGTCAGTAATGTTAGGAAGGGGGTATTTGTCGTCAACTGTAATGTCGTTAAGTCTCCTATAGTCGATTACCATTCTGTATTTGACTTCACCAGAAGCATCTGGTTTTTTGGGGACGAGATGGACTGGTGAGCTCCAAGGGGAAAAGGATTCTTGGATCACGTTATCTTTCAAAAGTTTTTCAACTTGTTTATTAATTTCTGCTGCTTGAGCAGGGGCTTGTCTATATGCTTTGGTATAAATCGGATCTTCATTTTTTGTCCTAATGCAATGTTTTACCTGATTAGTGAAGCTTAAAGGTATTTGCTCACAATAGAATATATCCTTATATTCTTCACATAATTGTCGTATGGATGCTTGTTCTTCATCATTCATATGGTCTAGTCGTAATTTAGTTAGATTGTCAAGTAATAATTGGTCAGTCTCAATATTTTTGTCATCTATGGAATTTACATGGCATTTGTTTTCCTCGAAATTAGATACTATGAACGGTTTGATGACACATAATTCTATTTGTTTATCAAGAGTGTTTTGTATGATGGTTGTTGCAAAACCATTTACACATTTCACAAGAGCAGTAGGCATTCGTACTCCTTCACCGAATTCTGTGTAATTTAATATTCCTACCCCATTTAATAAATTGGTTGGTAATTTTGCTCTAGTTTCTGATCTCGGTGGAAGTAATACAACATGTATAACATTAATATCCGTATCTATGCATATAGGTATTTTAGCTGACTTCGTTAGTAGTACATGTTTCTTTAAATCTATTACGGCTTCTAACTGTTTTAAAAGATCATTTCCTATCAGCCCGTCGTATAATGAATCGACATTGTATACGTAGAACTTATGGTGATCTTTACTCTGAAATACAGGAAACAAAGGAATTTTCAATACCTGATTATGTTTGCTCGAGGCGTGCGTACTTACTACTTCAAATGGTTCGTATGATATGTCGTTAGGAAAATAGGTAGTCGCTATTCTAGGGTGTATAAATGAACGAGTACTACCAGTGTCGATCATGAATTTTCCGTCTATTTCCGGTATGTAAATATGTGGTAATTTTAATTTTACAGTATTATGATTTAATATTATTCTTTCAGGTGTGTGCTGGAGGCTCGCATGTAAAAATTTTTGACGTTTTCTGGTTCAGTAGTATTATCTTTATTTTTAATTTGTTCGTTTCTATCCATAACTTGAGTAGGGTTTTCAGATACTGAGTCTACTGGAAACTCATTTTCTTCACTAGGGAAATATTCGGATAAATCATAACAATATTCGTATTCCGCAGGGTAAGTAAAATAGTCATCATAAGATGGGTAGAGTTCTAATTCGTTTACAGGGAAACCATGCTGAGGTGCTCTTTGCGGAGCAGTTCTCATAGTAGCATCGGTAATGTCTGGTTGAGGTTTGTTTTGTGTGTTTTGTTGAGGAATCGGAAAACGGTTATTGCTACCAAACTGATGCGGAAGCATTGGCATCCTTTGTTGATAAAAAGGGGGTCTATAACCAAAATTAGGTCGGTATCCAAACTGCGGTGGCACCAAATTTTGTTTACTCATACCGAATTGACCTTGGTTGTGCCCTGGCATGCTAATTGGCCTATTAGGTGGAATACCGAAATTAAATTTAGGTGTTGCACCAATATTATATTTAAATGGCTGATTTTGTTGCATCATTGGCATCGGTCTGAAACCTAGTGGTTGTGGGGGTAAACCAAATTTAAATATTGGTTGTGGTGCAATTGTGCCGCTGGGCTGCGGTTTAGTATTATGGTTTGAATTTAACATTTTACCGCGCATCTGATACTGATCATAGAAGTTAACTTCTTCTAAAACTACAGATAAGGCCTCTTCCAATGTGCGTGGATTTTTCAGACGCACAATGCGTACCATGTTTTCCGTTAAGTTATATAAAAATACCTGCAGGGCTAAGTTGTTATAAATAGTAGTCTTACTTACTCGTAAATTTTGATCACTAATTTGGTTAACCTTCGACAACAAAACTGATTTTACTGTTTGAATTCGTGCACAAAAATCACTGTGACTCTCATTATTTTTAATCTTTAAACATTCTAATTCAATAGCCAAGCATTCTTCACTTCGCGGATCGCCAAAGTGTAACTCTAACAATTCCTTGAATTCCGCCCACGATATTATGTCTGCACGCTCGCTGATAAGCGCGGCTGCTTCACCCGTTAAGCGGCTAGTCACAGCATGCATTAAATATTCCTGTTGCAATTCCGATGACTTAAGCTTATCAATAATATACTCGCATTTGCGTAAGAATAAATTCAAATGGCGTTTATTACCATCAAAACTGGGTAGAATTTTGTATAATTCATTTGGAATAAGTTTTATTTCCGACATTCTGGTACTTATGTAATAACTAACTCTATGAACTCTACCAATACAACTTATTACAATAATTACTACTAGTTATTAAGTGTTTCTGAACTCAATATTTTTATAGTAATAATGTTTAAAGTGGGATAAAAACTTATGATACAAAACAGTTATATGTTAAGTATTCTTACTTTACACTTACTACTTAATTATTTAAGAAAACCATCAACAGTCAAAATGGAAAACTTCCAATTCCAAGTTTAACGAAAGGATATGGACACGGATATAAAGGAGGTGAAAAGTCGTACTCACCAGCCTGCCACGCCCATCATCAGCTCGCCTCCCAGCACTCCTCGTCACCGACGATATTTGTTTGGTTCGTTGGATCACCTCGCCGCACCACGCGTACCGTTGTGAAAATCGGGAAAAGTCTTATCGCGAAAAATCACTTAACGCGGGACAGCTTCCTCAGTGATCCTACCGGCTGCGCCAGTCAGGATTGGGAGCGCCTTAAAGGACTTTTTAAAAATAAAAAAATGAATTAATTAATTACTCTATATTGAGACGTGCTACAGATTCGGATGTAAGTCACGAAGTAAGTCTAACTAACTAAAACTTAAACTAAACAATCATTATCTGTCAAATATGCAAGCTCAGCGACCACACAGATCGTGCTGAGCAAAAGTGCTTATATACGCAAAATCTGTAAGGGCTGTGGTTCCATAACTAGATTGTAGATTGATTGGAAAATCATGGTTTGAGAAAGCAGAAAAAACTGGAAATTACTGGAAGAGGCCTATACCTGTTGAGGGGTCCTTAATTAGTTTATTTTGTAATTAAGGATTAATAAAGGCATTTTAAATTTTAAATGGGAACGATGCTGATGCAGAAAACATAGTTCTTAGAAATTTTGGCCGTTTGTCTGGACGTATGTTCCGGATTGACGCAAAAGTGTTTTAAATTTTGCACCAATTCTCCTTCAAGGTCTGGTCACCGAATAGACTATAATCAGTCTATAATGTTTCCACTGCTGGGGCACAGGCCTTCTCTCTACGGGGGGAATGTAATCCACCACGCGGGCCCTGTCTGGGTTGGGGTAGATGTCACAAATGTCTTCGAATTTGCTTCCACTGGGTCACCACTGTCCCTGCCTGAATTGGAAAGTTTATTTGCTATGGTTGCAATATTGAATGATGTCCGTATTCCTCAACAGTTTACCGCGAGATTTAATTCAGGCGAGGAACAATGTTTTTTTAAATTGCAGATAGATACGGATGTAACCTCTGACATGAATAAAATCACGCTATATCTACAGGGGGCTAAGCAGTTAATCTTGCCATGTATAGGAACAATTATTTTAGTCAAATTGTCATTGTCCAAGTAACGAACGGTTCCATGTTCGTCCTGTAACAGATGTTCAATTTTTGTAAGTGTGACTTGTCACAGGACACACTTGTCAAGGACGTGTCTTGATGCGTTGTGCGTCCTGCGGTCTGGTCAACTAGAACGCTGCCAGCTGACAGCTTGAAGAGTAAGAAAGCAGTAGTAGCAGTAAAGAGATCGTACTGTGGCATCCGAAAGAAAGATGGCGACGACCGGCAAAAAGTTGCGTGACGAACCCCAGCAGGGTTACATAATGACAACTGCACAAACTGATCGCTGCCGCTGTTTAAAACAATGTGTGTTGTGACGCATCTAATTTAGCAGCCAATAGCTAAAAATATAAACAAATAGGTACACATATGAAGACCATGACAGCTCTTGTTTGAACTATAAGTTCATGAATAAAGGACAACAATATTATGTTGCTAGCGTTTATGAGTTCAGTTGACTGTCAGAAAGGAGAAAACCAAACTCCATAGAAACTTGGGCCCAGCGTTACAGGGCTGGAATTTGGCCATAAATTAGAGCATTTAGGAAGGATTCACGACGCCAATTTTCACGTCTCCCAGCAATGGCCAAATTGGTAAAATCAGACAATGTTTACATTTTAGGTTATTTTTATTATTTGAGGTATTCAAATAAAAAATGATATTTTTGAGGCTTTGTTTGTTTCCTACGTTAATTGGGCAACCACATGCGCTGTGCTGCAGCACCTGCAGCCTATCACGATGCAGTTAAAACCTCCTAGTAAGTACCCACATAAAAAGCGCTTAGCGGGTGATTTATCTGTATGATCTTACTGAAAACCTCAGCTGAAAACTATGTTTATTAGACAAGGCCCACTTAGAACACTACTGGCTTGCATTTGCTAATATTGTATGTATCTACTAGGGGATTTGATGCAATCACGGATTACAGTAATCTGAGATTGCAATAATATATTAAAGTAAAACACACCTATTTGTGATGAATCGTTTTATTAACCCTACAGTGGTCGCGTACCCAAAAGTGACTTGTTTGGTCGCGTGGTCTACATGGGTATACAATAATTATGACAAAAGAAAGTAGACAATACATTCAAAATACCTGTTTATTTGTTTTTAAATCTTAATATCTAAGTGTTTTCTATTAAAAATATTCAACAAAACATAATTACATAACTTCTATGCTTAAAAAATCAACTAAAACATAAAATGCGTCTTTTTTTAACAAAATATCACAAAGTTTACATTAGATGAGATAAAAGAAAAACTATATATTATTATTGTAATCTAACTGCTATTTTGTGAACAAGACAAGCACACTATCTTGGAATGGTCAGGACATATAAACTTTCTGCATGTGTTGCACATCTTTCGAGTGCTTCTATTGCGAGCTCTACCGCAGTCATGGCAACGACCAACGTAATTCCTCCGTATCGGTCCTGGTGTCGATGGCTGGTTTTCTTGTTGCGGAAGACCCAGAAAATCCTTTATTTTGAAAGATAGACTTCTTGGCAACGTTTTTTTGTCCAGTCTTTGCTGTGCCAGGGGTTTCATCCAAGCTAGAGCCAATTCAATGAGGAAATCAAAGCGGCGTCGAACAAATTCAAAGTTTTTATTTGCCGAATGTATGCATAGTGCGTTGAGGGCACTGAGGTTGATCAGGTTATAGAAGACTGTAACAGGCCATCTTTTTGAATTCCTGGAGACGTCATAAAGTGAGCACATTTTTTTCAACCTGACCTGATATGACGTCTTGTTCTGATTCAACCTCACCTGATATGTCTTGTTCTGATGCTGAGTCAGAAAACTGCTCCTCAAGATGATCCTCTTCATCATCTGAACTTGAGAAATCGTCATGAAGATCGTCACGGCTATCATCTTCACCCAGCCATGCCTCAATCTGAGCAACTTGTCTATCCATAACTTTCTTCTAAATAATAATTATTGTACAAATTACCTGCAAAAATAAACAAAAACATTAATATATATAATGCAATAAATAATAAATAAGCTGACTAACTTTACAATAAAATCTAAATGTAATTACTTGCATAAAATAAAAGCAACAACTACAGCAAAAATACTTACGTAATAGGTCGCGCGGCATACACTCGTAGACCGCGGACTTTGCGCTGTTCCTGTTTCACAACCACGCGCAAGCAACGCTTGCGCCGCACTGAGCGCGTGCGTCAACTATTCAACTTAAAGTACCCGAAGGATAAAATAAGTGGCGCTATCCGATTTTTGGAAATTTGTAATTTTGTATGAGTGGATTACATATGTAGACCGCGCGACTACTGTAGGTCACCTTCTTCATTAGGACTATCATTATATAATACAGTATCCAGAAATTGTGCAGGAGGCAATTGAGTACCTACCCTGGTGCCGTGCCAACTAAGCCCAACTAAAATACCATAATTATGCTCATGGCAAAAGAACGGTTGGTTGCTGTGCCCACACACAGCAACCAACCGTTCTTTTGCCAACAATACAGGTGCAATTATATTGGACTATAGCATCCCTCCCACTTAGAGAGCTGTCGAAGTGTCGACTAACATATAAACGAAATATATCCTATTAGTAATAGGATATATTAGGCTGGATTTTATTCTTCCTCTCAACATCCAGGTTGAGTCCGATGTTGACAGCCCTTGCAGCCACCGTTCACCTCTACACAGTTCTATTCATCGGTGTCTGTTCAGTCTGTTCTAGTCCATTTCCATCAAGAGATACAGCATTGGTATGATTTCAGCAAGCTTGGCAGATAGTCATTTTCATTTAAGTACCTGAAGCAAACAATCATGTGTCATTAGGTCTAGCACTAGCATTTAGCAATAAACATCTGATTGGCACATTTGGGTACTTAAACATAAGCGGCCTTATTACATTCCCACTGCAGGGACACAGGCCTCCTCTCTGAGAGAGGGAAAAATCTGTAATTTAACAATGCAGGTTCAGTCCAGATTGTAGATGTCACATGTCTAGATTGAATATGAATTTGTTGCATGCGCTGGTATCATTTTATAAAATACAACTATCAACAGACAATTGAACATAAGCGATAACACTATTTAGTTTGATTACATGAAATAGTTTCATAGTAAGTACGAAAATGTTGCGATATAGATATATCGGATACTAACCGTTTGATGCGCGACCCATTCCTGTACAATTGAAAGAATCATTTCATCTTTCAGTCTTCGCCTTCCCATTGTAATGCAGCGCGGTCCGTTGCTATTCCGTAATTAATGCACAGGCTCTTGATGTCGTTGTATCCAGTCATCCAGTCAAAAGAGCATTATACAGATCCAGTTTTCCAGCAAAGGTCAGCAGGAGTGGCAGGATACGGTGCCCAATGTTCAAGCGAGGGCAGTCTATGGCAATCAATTTCGGAGGCCAGTATTCGAGTAGAAGTCAGAAATAATAAATCCCGAGAAATACGGAAAATCATTAGCGTGGCGAATGACAACAATAACATGACATGACAGTACGAGTACAATCATGACAATTGACAGACGTTGACGTTGACATTGACATTTGCCGTTTACTAGTGCAATCCGTGGTGCAATTGATTTTATCGATTATTTACTTCTTTGAATGATTTTTTAATGGTGGTTACATTAAAAATCAATTAGATTCCAGATGTTTTTATTTTACATTGATTTTAATACCTAAAAACAATTATATCAAAACAATGTAGTACTATTTAAGGCAGTGTATAGAGTGCCACCAGTGGCACTCTATCCCTATCGGATAAAGTGCCACTACAGGCACCCTAGTAACACCGCCTCGGCCCGGCCAAAGTGCCGCAAGCATTGGATTGTCATTGTCACTGTCACTAAGTCACGTCACTTGGTATTTTGTTTGATTGTCGAGGTTAGATCGCTGTAAAACACCACATTCCCAAATATTACATTCTCTTGTGCCTAAACGGACCCTGGCACTTCGCCGGCCGCTACCGCGGCACCGCTCGCTACGCTCGCTCGGCTCGTGCGTTGTGTGGTCACAGTTCTAACCTAACCTAAATAACAAGTGACAGTGACAATGCAACGCTTATGGCACCCTAGCCGGGCCGAGGCAGTGACACTAGAGTGCCACAAGAAACTCGCGGCACTCTATACACTTCGATTATTTAATTATTTGTAACAGTATCGATTTCTACGAACTCGATAATATTCTTAGGGTACGCTCTATTGATATAATGCCAGCGTTTGTGAAGTTAATGACGTTTAATGAAATAAGTGCTGTAACGGTTTACAAAGGTGATTTAAAACAATAAAATAGAAATCTACTTATTTTCTTCACTTGGCCATTGCTAATGAAGCTAAAATTAAAATGGGTTAGTTAAGAAAAATAGAAGATTTTTTTGGTACATATCTCATTCGTGTAACGGTTGGGCCCAAAAACGGCTTTCTCCTTTAAATGTGACTTGTGAGCGAAGCCATAAAGGAAGGTTTTCAGTCGAACTTCCGCATGCAGACATGGAGCGACTGCGTATCTGAGTTCCACAACCCAGCAATAAATAAAGGTCCTGCCTAAATAGCATATTGTCACTGATCTGACCATTGATCGATCTGACTACCCGTCCGTATTGTTCCATAAACTATTTAAATATACTCCATTCATTTGGTTACAATGTTGGAGGTCGAGATGGCAGTTGCTCCGATTACAAGATGTATCGAAATTATCGAATTTTTTTAGTAGACAAAGCGTATTACAGTGTGATGGAATTTTTAAATGATAAAGAAGTTTCTTGATGACCTTTTATAATGATTAGAAATTGGAAAAATATGACATTAAATTTTTATTTTTTAATTAAATTTTATTCAGTGCAACATGAAATAAGTTGATAAATTAATCTAATTCTTGTAATTGTGTATTCTTAATTACTTTGACATTCAATTGACTAATTTTATTATACATAATATTATGAGTTCTTGACATTATTACGTAGTACATTTTAATTTTTTCTAATTTGGACTGATAATAATTTGAATAATGGATAAATTTAATTATTTTGATTAAATGTTAAAACCTGAAATTTGTACGCCGTTAAGGCAAAACATGACTGTAACATAATTTAATTATAACATCTTGCATGCTATGTGTGTGTATACTCATGTTTTGGACAAATAAATTATCTATCTATCTATCTATCTATCTCTACAGGAGCGAAGCTTATCGTTTAGGTATTAGGAAAAGCCAATAAGGTCAAACATAAGACAGATATGCGCTACAACGGGGCTTTAATACAAACAATTTTGAAGTGATGCTTTTAGATGTTTGAGAAAAATGTCAAATGAGACCACAATTTTTTGCACCACACCTGTATAAGGCTGCCTGTCCACTGAAGCGGAGAGGAGAGGAGAGGAGCGGAGACGTGCCAAAATTAACCAATGGAATTGCATAAAATCTCCGCTCCGCTTCAGTGGACAGGGATTTGCGAACTAGTTTAAAAATTCATACAAAACCGGGAAGCGGAGCGGGGAAGCGGAGCGGAGAAGCCGAGTTAGGAAGCGGAGCAGGGAAACGGAGATGGGATGTGCAAAAAAACCAGCCGCGGGGCCAGGGGGAGGGGGAGTAGTGTACCACCGATTTTTGGCCAGTGCGTGTCACGGTCACGGGCGGTAGATCGTATATAATTATATATGTGGCCTCTTTGTTTCGATTTAGGGGAGACCGGGTACAAAACTAATACTTTGACATTGGTTTCTAGTTAGTTATCATATATTTTTAATTATATGAATATAGCCACATATAAACTTCGATTATGCTCTACTTTGTATCTAAATTGACCTCATTATTTGCTGCATATTGTGAAAAACAGAGATATAAAAACCGATTGTTACTTTCGATCTCTAGACCAGGGCGAAAGTAACACGGTATGGGTCGAAAGTAACATGATAAAGGCGTGTGTAATAAATATGAAATGCAATACCAATAGACAGATCTCTTGCCAAAGCCTTTGAGCTTCGCTCTATCGCGTCCTTTATACGGTCTGTATTATAGTAGCGAAGGTCTCTTTTCAAGAACTTAAAGATCCGTCTATTGAGCCACTGGTATTTGAGCGCATCGTCTGAAAGCTGCAAAATCATCTCGCGCCTCTCCTCCATGAGCTGTAAAGTAGCATCAGAGAGCTTCTTGTTTCGATTTGTACTTCAAGACCCGTCGGTCTTGAATCTTAGACCCGACCGTATGTGACAGTTTTCATTATAATCGTCCACGATACTCCTTAGGCACTCGAAACGATTCGAGCTTAAGGTGGAACTAGTCGCGGGCTCGAACTCAATGGTGGGCATGGCCAAAAACCACGCTGTTTCACCTGGCATCGTGTCCGACAGATATAGTATCAGTGATGAGCAGTTAGAAGCTGGTCTACATGGACAACGTATAGTTCGCACGCACAGAAACACCGTATCGAACAATTTTAGTAAAAAGAGCGCGTAAAAAATTATGAAAAGTCCTTTGGAAAATGGGGTTTTATGAAAAAACCACTGCATGAATCAATTAGAAATAAAATTAATTGAAATCTTCGATAATTGTGCTGTGTCGGTACGGATTTCATACTTTTTGTATTACTTATTTACGCCCAAAGTTGCGTTAAAATTAGCAAGAAAAACGAATCTTTGTTGGCTTATAACTTTGGCTTTTTATTTTACTATTATGCTTCCGTACAGACAAAATTACTAATGAGACCTAACGATATCATGTTAAAATTTGAATGATCGATATCAAACAGTGGAGTAAAACCTGCGCTGCGTGCGCCCGCGCCGCCGCGTTTAGCGTCGCGTGGGACGCGGCGATGCCATCCGCGGGCTCCGCTTGCATTTCAAGCAAACGCGTGTAATAACGCTTCTCCGTAAACGCTCTCATACAACACCCATATGTTTGAATTTAGTGCGGCCCGCGCCGCCCAACGCTACGCGCAACGCTCCGCGTCTCCGTAAACGGGCACTAAGAACACTGTGTGTGGAGGGTGGGCGTTTTTGGGTTTTTGTCTTATGTAATTTAAACGTTCGAAAAATGCTGATTCTCAGCCTGAGAATCAGCATTTTTCGAAAGTTTGAATAAATGAGTTTTGAATTTTTAATTGAATTGAATTGTGTAAACAATCTAATCAAGAAATACTATGCAAATGGACACATTGATATCGTTATTTTATTTGAATACTACGTAACCTCTAAATGTCAAAAAACGTACTTTTGGTTCGTAAATTCATGTGGCGTCTTCTAGCACAAACTCACGGTGCAGAAGGTGCGCGGCGATTAAATGCAAGCGGGTGAAGCGTCGCCGGTTATCTCCTGGCGGTAGAGGGGCAGCGCCGGCGGCGGGCGGCGCGGCGGCGTTTCGACGATTTGATAAACTGCAGAGCGTTTGTTACTTCCGACCCGCCGTTACTTTTGTACCCGGTCTCCCCTACATTTATTTCTTTATTCTTTATGTCATGTTATCCTTTTTGTCACTGTCATATGTCACTGACACCGCTGCCCGCTCAAAGTACTCCGCACAGTCCGCAACTCCGCTCCGCTATCTGGCTCCGCTACCTCGCTCCGCACAGTCCGTAACTCCGCTCCGCTAACTCGCTCCGCATCAATGGACAGACACTGTCCTTAACTCCGCTCCTCTCCGCTGCCTCGCCCCGCTCCGCAGCCTCGCTCCGCTTCAATGGACAGGCAGCCTAAAGGAGTGCGGGGTGTACCTACATCCACCTTTCACCAGATAATGTTTTAATTCCAGGTATCCCAGCAGAGGAGTGCGGGGTGTACCTACATCCACCTTTCACCAGATAATGTTTTAATTCCAGGTATCCCAGCAAGCCTTTTGCTAAAGGAGCACCTAAAATCCAGTCTGGGCATCTACTGGGCTTATGATAGAAAAACCAAAAGAAAACTGTAATTATTTTTGCTGCAGTCGCAGGGAGCTATTTCTAAACGCATACAGATCTCCCATGGAAGACTAATTGCTTCGGCAATCATCGTTTACCTTCGGAAATACGAACGCGAGATGATGAGATTATCTATTCTATACTTACATAATTATAATAAAGTCGTAACGAAGTCGTAACTGTATGAAAAATAATGTTGTTGTTACGAGGTCTGAGGTCGATTCTAAAGCCGAAAATATAGTTTTTAGAATTTTAGTCTTTTTGTCTGAATCCATGTTCCAGAATCACGCAAATGCTACTGGATAAAATAATGTTGCATAGTTATTCCCTATAAAGGTCATCGCTCATTATAGCAGCACGGCTCCGACACGGCAAATTACTTGTCAATCAAGTTAGGACTTTAAGTCAAATGTATTAAAGTCTATTTTACGATGGCTATACAAAATAGTGGACGGCTCGCCGGCAGTGAGCAGCCCGCGATCAGTCACACGGTGCGCCGACAGCACGCTTCAAGCGAGGAGCCCGCTCGCCGGCGCTTCGCCGTCCGCGAGTTGACGCCTAGCAGTCCGCGCGGTGACGCCTCGCTGGCCGCGCGGTGACACCTCGCTTGTGAATGAACACCAAGCTTTCATCTCACCAGTGGCGTGCCGTCAGCGAGCGGTCGCCTTGCTGACGGCGCGTTGGCGACTAGCGGTCGCCTTGCTTACTGCGCGTTGGCAACTAGCCGTGCGTCGCCTTACTTACGGCGTGTTGACGACTAGATATTTCGAGGCGGTGCCGGGCGTTACTGTGCTGGAGCGGTGCTGTTATAATGGGCGATGACCTTTAGTCTGGTCAAACTGTAGGGTATAAACCATGACGCTATTTACTATGAGGAATGAGTAATATTTCATGATTTTATTTTAAAAGGACGCAACAAAAGGTTAGGATAATGTAGATAGTTACTGATTTAACTTTTTAAATGTTATCATCACGCTAAACTTTTATGGAACTATGAATGAACAGCTATAGCTAACTTTTAACAAAGCAAATAACTAAGCGGTTTAACGATTGCTTTGCAAACGTTTTTTTTTTGGGACATTATCAAATAACTTCTCCCGCTCTGGGCGGAGCGGGAGGGAATATCTATGCAAAATTTTTACATCTGGTAGAATTTGTGTGATGCTGGAACGAAGAATACGAACATAATGTAATATTGCTCATCCTCTACAAATAGTGTTATAGTTTATACCCTACAGTTTGACCAAACTTATAGGGAATATCTATGCAACATTTATCCAGTAGAATTTCCGTGATGCTGGAACATACATACAGCACCCTAATTACGAAACGCAAACTCAATTTTAAATTGAAACCAATTGAAAAAGATTGTCAGTCCATTGCTTCATAAGTTCGACAAAAAGAATCTGCTTAATTTTTTTTGTCGAACTTATGAAGCAATGGACTGGCAATCTTTTTAAATTGGTTTCAATTTAAAATTGAGTTTGCGTTTCGTAATTAGGGTGCAGACAAATAAACAAAAATTACAAAACCTATATTTTTGGCATTAGAATCGATCCCAGACCTCGTATCAATTACTTTTTTTCAAAAATATTCAATGTACAGTTTTGACCTCGCTACGATTTTCTATACAAATATTATAAAGAGGAAAGATTTTTTTGTTTGTTTGTTTGTTTGTACCGAATAGGCTCCGAAACTACTGGTCCGATTTGAAGAATTCTTTCAGTGCTAGAGAGCCCATTTATCGAGTGAGGCTATAGGCTATATATCATCACGTTAAGACCAATAGGAGCGGAGTACCAATGAAGAATGTTTCAAAATCGGGGGGCTTTTTTAGCGTTAGCCCAAAGTAACTATTCCACGCGGAGGAAGTCGCGGGCAGAAGCTCTAATATTATATATAGATAGATTAACCAAATCAACCAATGTTGTAGAGAATGTGACTTCCCGAATAGAAAACACAGTCACGTGAACGAAGCCGCGGGTACAAATAGTATACAATATTTGCAACTGTCTGCTGACTTCAAGTCGGTAAATGGTACTTATCTATACGTAATAACCTAAGTTAGTTAGTACATTAGAACTTGGGCAGTGAAACGATTCAGTTTACAAACATGTTAAAGATATATTTAGTTTGTTTATCATACTTGCTGATAGTGACTGGTAACTACTTATTCAACTTTTGTTTAATTTTATATTTTGTGATTTTTTAACACATATATTGTTCAATACACACCCAAATAAATAAATATACAGCGTGTAACAAAAACCCTGTGCGATCCCTGAGGGCATTGTTTAGAATCATACTGAGAGTCTATTTATTTGGTAGTTTTTTGGAAAAAACTAAAAAAAATGCTGCATTTTTTTTTCAATTGAGCATTTTACCGGGTTATTATATGGGGCGCGGGCGGAGGTCGTTTAGCGGGTGTTTACAAGTGCTAACTTATGATCTCTGTAGAAAAATTGCTAATTTATAATGAATATTGGGGTAGTTTAGTAAATAAAAACGTGAATTTTAAATAGAAAAACTTTATTATTTTCACGAAAAAAAAAAATTCTTCATAATGTAATTGCGGTACCTTTGCGCCCTTGTTCGAATCGGACAGGGTTTGTAGTGTAGTGAATAAATATATAAATAATCAGCCGTTCCATAAACATGTGTGGGATAAACATAAACGAGTGTTTGTATGGGACAGTATAATTTTTTTGCCATTACGATGTTGGTCCCATGGAGAAAGTTGTTTTGTACCCCACACGCCGTATGTGTATAATTAAATAATTATTTATTATAAATATCTTTGTTATCCAGTAGTTGTGCACTGTAAACCCGAGTACTTGTTCAACAATGAGGCGGGCGGCTGGCTCAAACTGCACGCAATCCCCGCTACGTGGCAGGAAGCCTACATGAGATGTCACTATGAAGGTAAGTTGCACTGTTCCTCTGATTATCAGGCTGTTTAGAACTGATTTGGCAGGCGTACGGGGAATTCGGCTACTGCACCCAAAGAGGGGAGGACTAGCACTTGCCTAAATAAGGAACAGACTTATAAGCTTCATACTGACGCCTTGCGCGAGAATACTGCGCGTGACCTGTCAATGACATGGCGCGCGGGAGTTGCACCGGCGACCCCTGTGATTTCTTAAGGGGCATGCGCCAAGGTAGCCTGCGAAATTCTTTTCTTAGGTTTTTTGGAATTTGCAGGTTAGTGTCATATTTAAAAAAAAAAAATTACTTACGACCAAATAAAAAAAAGTTTTTTATCAAATGTTTATTTATAGAATTATAATATTATTAAAATTCATCAATACAACTCTCTAAGTTCATGTAATCCTATTGAATGACAATTTCAACATGAACAATTTAATTCATGACATTTGTGAGTTGTATTGCTGATTCTAATGATTATAAATCTGTAAAGCCATATTTGTTACAGTCGCAAATCATATTTTAATCAAGATACAACCTGACACTGACCTGTAAATTGCAAAAAACAGACCGCGAAATTCAAATTTTCCTTAGCTTTTTTCAATTTACAGATCAATGTCAGGTTGCATGTTGATTATAATATTATTCGCAACTGCAGCAAATACTATATGGCTTTACAGAATTATAATCATTAGAATCAGAAATACAACTCCGTATGTTTGCATAATCCTCAAATTATGTAATTATTTTATGAAATAGTCATTCAATATAATTATATGAACTTGAGAGTTATATGGTAATAATTCTATATATAAACATTTGATACGGCCGCGATAGTCATAGAATGGGCATGGTTTCTTCAACTTTCTGACTAACTGACCGACTCCTGGACAATTCCAAAGTGCTTGTAAATGGTTTCATTTAAATAAATAATTTGAGTTTATCGCCGATACGTTGTGACCCCGAATATCAGAGGTCAAACTCTATCAAATTAGTTACTTTTGTTTTAGCAGAATTATTATCTAAACTTGTTTTTTTGTATGTTTGCTTGTTACGCTTCCACGCCAAAATGGGTGAACAAATTTGGATGAAATTTGGCACATGGGTAGACCACGACCTAGGCTAGGATATAGGATACTTTTTATCCCGATATTCCCACGGGATCGAGACTTAGGCTGCCTGTTCAATGTCCATTGATACGGAGTGAGGTAGTGCAGAGCAGAGTTGAGGACGGTGCGAAGCTAGGCCGAGTTCATGCGACGAGTAACTTGAGCAGGCTGCAATACCCCGCGGCCGCATTTTATCCGCTTTCCCAGTCCGTTTCCCCGCTCCGCTTCCTCGCTTCCCTTCCTCGCTCCGCTTCCCGGTTTTGTATGAATTTATAAGGCAAAGGGCATATTCTTACCACTATATTTTACAGTTCAAAAATCAGAAACTGCGTTCCAATTAGCTATTGTTTTACAAAGGCGTTTTAAAGACTTATCAATCACTGACTAAATAACTAAGTTATAAAAATAAATGTTTCTACCAATAATAAGTAATTATATCCTATAACTATTTGCATTGTTAACCAATTGCTAAATCGTTATGCCCGTTAAAGGGTTAAACAAGTTCGCAAATCCCTGTCCACTGAAGCGGAGCGGAGATTTTATGCAATTCCATTGGTTAATATTGGCACAGTTCCGCTCCGCTCCTCTCCTCTCCGCTCCAGTGGACAGGCAGCCTTATGGGGGTAAAACCGCAACTATTAACATCAAGAGGATCCCAGGTACGGTCCAAAGCAAAAAAAAATAATCACAATGACGAAAAAAATACACTACGCGGTATGCGAGGAGGCTTTCAGCTTCCTCTATTTACACCCGTTATGTAAAAAGCGTACCAGTTAAACAGTGCACTGCCACATATGGAAGATAGTAGCTAGATCGTAGGCACGGGCTTGCGGACGGCGAGCAATGAAGGGTAGCTTGCCGTCCGATTAGGACCAGGCCCGGGTCGACGCCGCGTCGTGTTCCACGCCGCCTCAAAGAGATGTCAGCACAATTGACGGGGTCCGCTAGGGCCGATGCCTGCCGGAGTTGCGGAGAGTCCTAAGGGGAGACCGTGGCGCCTGGCAACGTACAGGCAAGTGAAGGAATACGGGTGGGTTTTAGTCAGTAAGAGTCTGACACGGCCTTCGGTCCTCCCAGAGCGGGAGAAGTCATTTGATGATTTCCAACGCAAAAAAAAACCGTTTATCTCAATGTGTGTATCTCATGTTACAGGTGCGGTGTTAGCGTCGCCGGTAAACAAAAAGCTAGCTGATGCTCTTCACTCAGAGGTGAAAAAGTCTGGTGTGAATAGTCACATTTTCCTGGGAATCCATGATTTGAACTCTAAAGGACACTTCGCGTCACTAGACGGTCGGTCAAACTTTTGTATTTTGAAATTGATGCTTTTCATAGGGTACAGTCGTGTTCATAAGTGTTGTGACTTCAACGAAAGAAGGAATTCCTTGGCACACTCATTAAAGTTACTCGTTGACAACTCGGTCAATGTAGCCTGTAAGGTGTGACTGCACTTCTGGCCACGACCGTAGACGCCCACATTATTTGTATTCCCCGACAATATGGCAGCGGCTGCTGCTAGAAGCGCCATTGTCGACAGTTTCCATACAAACCAAGCGTGTCACCGTTGACTCGCACTTCGACACTAATGACGGCTTTGAAGGCAACATCTGTAGACGCTGCTCTGTGGAACACAAAAAAACAACGGGTTGCACTCCGGGAGTGCCGCCAGAAGTGAAAACTTGAACATTAACGTTGTGCATTTTTGAATATTTTGGAATGGTCTGGGAATAATTTCGCACGAATTGCTTTATTTATCAGTATAAAAGTACTATCATTTATGTGGCTAAATACAATATTCATTAGTAGTAGCAGTAGGTATATTTATTTATTTTTAAAATAATAGTCTAACAAAAATAAACAATTTATCCCCATGGTCGTTGGTTGCTAGGCAACAGATCTTACGGTCACGTCCTGACGCGAGTTTAACATTTTGTACCCATCCCAAAAAAAGTGCACAACGCCGCTAAAGAAGTTTTCACTTCAAAAATTATATAATTATAATAAGAAAACACACAGTCTTACAACTATTTGCAATAAAATTTGCCCTAGCGTACCCATCAATACTCGTAGTGCAATTATTTTTCGAAATGTTGACGTATATGTTCCAGGAGTGCCACTGTCTGACATGGATATAAAATGGGGTTCACGTGGAGCTGGTACCGGTGACTGTATAACTATGTTCAGCGCTAAAGAAAACGAGTACCACATATCTACCTCGTTATGCAATGACTCACGTCCCTTCATATGCTACAGGAAATTCGACAATCAGAGAATTAACGAATGTGGTACCTTTGATAATGGTAAGTCAATTATCTAGCAGCTACTCAAACATTATACTAAATATTCTTGAAATTGATAATCTATAAATGTTGTTTTCCGACTTCCGCACGGTAAAGCTTTGTGCAGACCAGCGCGACTTGTCGCGCGACGCGACACCGGTTATTGTACAACCGGTCACGGTATACCGTGAAGTTTTCTTAGAAATTGTAATGTTGGTGTCGCGTCGCGCGACAAGCCGCGCTGGTATTAAAAGACGCGCGTGAAACCTAAAAAAAAATGTGCGTTCAAGTGCGGGCTAGTAAAATGTGTTTCCTAAATCCGGAATTGATAGAAATTTATGTTAATATTGAGTCGGTTAGGTACTAGTACAGTTTTAAAGAAATCAGCAAAAAATCTTTAAAACTAATTTGTTAATCCGTTCAAAAAAATATATATTTTGATTTTATTTCAGAATATCACTATAATCAGCATACAGGCAGCTGTTACAAGGTACATCAGAAGACACAGTCCTGGCAGCGTGCGTACGGGATATGTGAATCTGAGGGGGGGTACCTGGTCATCCTGAACAACGAAGAAGAGGCTCGCATCGTCAAGGAAATGTTCCCTGTTAAAGACACGTTTCAGAATTGGGATTGTTTCCACGTAGGTCTGCGAGCCTGGGGCGAGGACCGCACCTGGTACACTATTCACGGTATAAGATTTTTTTATTACCCATACACAGTGCCGCTTACATAGTTTTACAACGGCGAACCAGTATTTATATTAACTACCAATTTATATTTTTTGTGACAAGAAATTGATAGTCTATTCTTAGCTTGGAGGGCCGAATTTAAAGAGAGAGATACTTATAATGAAAGTGATCTATAACACAAAAAACTGACCAAGTGCGAGTCGGACTCGCACACGAAGGGCTCGGTACCGTATTAACATCAAGCAAAAAACACTGAAAAAATGTTTCTTGTATGGGGACCCCCTTTAATAGGTATGGTGACTGGGGTCCGTCAGTCAGATAATAAAAAAGTATCAGACACGTATTTTTAGCTTTATCATATTAATAAAAAATGGTTTAGATATAACGCATTAAAGTTCGGAAGTGGGGGCTCGCTACATCACAAGTCAGTATAAATAAAATCTATCGGGCAGTGACGTCATGCCACATTCTAACTCAATGTATTGTCGTAATCTTTTATTACGTAAAAAAAATAAAAATAGGTGTCTAATATTTTTTTATAGTCCAACTGATGGACAGCTATTTTATTTGTCAACCTCCCTTATTGTTATTACCTATATTTATTTATTTATTTATTTATATATTCTTTATTGTACACCACAAATATACATAACAGAAAAAAAAAAAAAAATTTGACACTACAAAATATACAATTGGCGGCCTTATCGCTTTCCGCGATCTCTTCCAGGCAACCTTGGAATGGACAGTGATCTGCCTGGACATAAAATGGGGCTGTCGTTGGTGCAAATAATACTAATTTACCTACTTAATTAATATCTTACTAGAATAGATACACAGATAAATACATATCCTAAATAATAGATACATAAATACATACATACTAAATATATAAGCAACTAAAATAAATGAAGACTATATTATTTAACTATATTTCATTTTTGTTATTTTTTGTTATAATACACAATCTGTGAAAGTTACAACTGTCTACCTATTCCGGTTCATGAGATACAGCCCGCTGTCAGACAGACGGACGGACGGACGGACTGTCGGTCTAAGCTTTGTCTGTCTACCTGAATAAAATCCGGTATTTTACGGTACTTTATAACTCTAAAACAGTAGTGAAATTAATTAGAATTGCGATTTCTTCCAGGTGAGCCAGTCGAAAACGTGTTCAACCATTGGAGTTCCGACCACCATAACATGATATTGGGCGACAATGACTGTGCATCTTTTGAAAGATACGTTGCTTTGAAAGACACTTATCTTCACTCTACAGCTATGTTCGTCTGTGAGAAATCTCCGCAATCAATACAGTACGAAGCCAGGAGACCAGTCATTGTCGTCACGGATGATTGAATTGGCTTGTAATAATCCTCTTCTTAATAACCCTACTGAAATCACGTTTTAGTTGTAATGTTTCATATTATTATTTTCTATTAAAACGGCAAAAAATAAAACCTAGACAAGTAGGGTCAGCAACACAAGGCGATTATCAATGTTACTTTTACATAACATCAAAATTAATGCAATATGATTCGATACATTGCATTTCAGCATTTCATGTAGCTAAGAGTTAATAGGTATTCTTAAATTTTATAGCAGTTCAAATTTGAATGGATATTTTTGCTCATTACTCTAAAAAAAAGAACTGTCAATCGACTTTTGTTGCTGACCGTACCTGAGTGCCTGGTGTTCATGTTGTATAGTCTTTCTAAAGCAGTGACATTACGAAAGGAACGATTACGACCATCATGAAGATGTCAATAAATATGTCACGTTCATAAACATGTCACTTACTCAAGCATAATCGGTATCAGAAATAGTTTTTTTTTAATATAAATATAACGTGTCAGGATCTGTCCGCCCACGGAGTGTTGCGGAAAGCACAAGTGACAGGTCCTCTCAGATGGATTGTTCTACGAGATAATATTTAGCTCAACACCTACATATCACGCGAGATTGATATTAAGTTAAACAGGCTTGTATAGCACTGGAAAAATGATTCCTCACTTAAAGATGAATTCAAGGTTTTAGTGTATTTTTGATTTTACATAAACCCCGTTACTAATAAACGTTGTATAATCGCCTGTATAGTTACACACCGATTTCTCTCTTTCAGTATTCAGTAATTTGACATTCGAAAGAAGAAGACAAAGCGTTGTGTAACTATACAGACGCTATACAACGTTTATTAGTAAGGGGGCTAGTGTATATTTGATGACAATTATGTTAATAAACTTTTTAGTTTATTTATTATAATCACTTAGATCATCGAACACCGAGTTCCACCAAATGTGGAACTCGTTTGTTTATTATTCAAGCGCATGGCAGATTATGCTCAGCTGAGCATTGTAATCATTGTTTTCTGTTTTTATAGTTTTAAGGTGTATTTTTCTACTGTAATTCCAATAAACGCATTTTTCTTTCGAATCTTTTGGGAAATCATGTTTGAAGATTTTCTCTCTCCTCGTACTGTAATTTTTTTTTCGGTTCCCTAACAATGATAAAATAGCTACAATTTTAGCATCGCAGTCAATTATAGCATGGTGTTGCCGTGAAATTATCAATAACAAGTGGACTTCTGGCGCACATCATCCAGCTCAGTGATTCCCAAAGTGGTTCAGGTGGATCCCCAAGGGTCCACGGGAGACTCGACGGGGGTCTACGTTGGCTTAAAAAAAAAATTGGGGATCACAAGTTGTATCTGGTGGTCCACGAAAATGTATCTGGTTTTTAATAGTAAATAACAAAAATGTTCTTTTGGCTTTACCTATCACTGTAGGAAGATAACAAATTACTTACACAAAAAAATTAAGGGAGCTGCATCATTTGGTTATTTTTGACAGGTTGTATTTTGGTGAAATAGGGTCGTATTGAAACTTTAAAAAAAGCATTTTGAAGCTTAATGGTGCTCCCACACTGCTGTTATAAAATGTTAACAAACATTTTCTAACATAGTTTTTTAAAGTACTAAGGTTCAGTTCTGTTTAAAAACTATGTTATATAACGTTATATAACTGCTGTGTGGGAGCACCTTTAAGATTAAAATTTTCAGATTTTTGGCAAATTTTGTTTAGGAGCTATGGTTTACATGCAGTCCTAACAGATAGCGCGAAAAAATTATATTGCAAATTTCTATCGTTAGATTTATTCTTCATAATTATTAAAAAAAAAAAAAAAAAGCGGGTCCAAAAAATTCGAAAGCGGTCTACGAGAAAAATAAGTTTGGGAACCTCTGATCCAGCTGAAGGTCGGTATCGCGATTATACTCCTACGGAACTTAACTCCGCCGGAGCTGTGTAACGGAACCCGGCTCAAAGTCGTGTGGCTTCGCAGACAAACGTCATCGAGGCGGAAATTCTAACAGGTTGTGGCATTGGCGAGACAGTGTTTATACCGCGTATACCACTTATTCCCCACAATTATCAGTTTAACCGCGTGCAGTTCCCTGTGACCGTATGCTTTGCAATGATTATCAATAAGTCTCAGGGGCCGACACTGAAGGCTGAAGGCTGCGGGTGTCGACTTCACGACAAGCTGCTTCTCACAGGATAACTGTACGTGACTTGCTCCCGAGAGTCACCAGTGCTGACTCTCTGTATGCTTAGGCTGCTGAGAACAAAACTACAAACGTAGTATACAGGGACGTTTTATAAAAATAAATAAATAACATCTTTATTGCTAAAACATTTTACAAAGTGTTTACATTGGCCCCAAACTAGGCAAGCCTGTATCTTGGGCACCAATATGGAAGGTTACCATTTTAAACATTTATAATAAAAACATGTTCGAATAATAAAAATAAAAATGTTTTGTTTTCTTCATCAAAATGTGGCTTACGACTTCCACGCGAACGAAGTCGCGGGCAGGAGCTAGTTCAATAATATCTTTTCGACCGAATTTCGGACACGGCGGCCAAGTAGGTACACAATAGATATTATAGTGCACAAGTGTGTGAGCAATCACAGGTGCACTTCCTCTTCCCTCAATCTCCTAGTCCGATGGGTCGGCAGTCTGCCGTGATGTCGTCATTAACAACAATTGCGCAACTTCCGTTGTCTGTTTGAAGGGGGCGAAATAGGTTCATGTGATCAAAATGAAGACAAGTGCGTGTCGCATTTACACTTGAATTTGTTCAAGAAGAACTTTGTCTAAAAATCCGGTGTCTGTCACACACAGTTACTAGCACAGACATCGTCGTAAACTCTATCTTTTATATACTCAAAACTCTGTATATTGTGTTTTTGTTTAGGATAGGTGAATTGTACCAACATTATTGTTAATTTTATTATATTTGTCTAAAAATAGGTGCCATTTATTTGTGGAACGCGTGTTTGACGTAATTAAATAGCAATATAAGTATTGTGGCACCGAGACTCAAATGAATTAAGTAGTTGCTATGCTCTTCAATGTTTGGAAATAATAATAAAATGTATCACATTAAAAACCCAGTGCTCTTCCTCCTCTCTCCTACTTGATCTATGCTGTGCCCGACAGGGTCCATAATTGTGACTAATATAATTATTTCCATACCAACTATAATACAGTATGGTACGCAATAAAGAATTGAGAATTGAAAATAAATGTAAAGTTTATTTTTATTTTTTTTATAAAGTTACACAATATGTGATAGGTACTTTATTCACATTAAATAATTTAAATATTTAAGTTATATTTATATTTTAATGCTAAGTAACTATAAAAAAAAAAAAAAATGTTATTAAGTGCTAGCTCAAGTGTTACTGAGAATTTATTAATGTGATTAAATATTTTTGTGTTGTTGTAACCTTAATTTTAATATTAGAATTTTTAACTGACATAAAAAAGGTGGAGGTTCTCAAGTCGACGCGTATAGGTATTTTCTTTTATTTTTTTATGTATGACCACGCATACCTAAGTTTTTATTAAGTGGTAGTCCGATTTTAACAATTCTTGTTTTATTGGGGAGGGTATAGATAGACTCGAAGTTAGTCTCGTGTAAAATTAAAGACTAAAATCTGCGCCTAGGGGTAAAAAAAAGGGGTTTATTGACTTTTCACCTACTAAATGTTTTATTGAGAACCGATTTTGTTATAATTTTGCACACATAATGTAGGTAATTCTGATGACACAACCACATAACAAAGACTTGGAGTTGATCTCAAGATGGAGATGGAAGACAGTTGCGAGAGCTCCTCACTAGTTTACAGCACCTAAATCGTGTTTGGACTAATTTTATTCACCTTGATGAGAACTTTAGACCTAGCTGGGGTATGACTGTCATCGAGGGTCCGATGGGGACGGAAGGCTGTTGAGGGAATTCTTAACTTGAGGAAAACTATAAAAGGTAACTCAAAAGCGAAAAATGAAATCTTTTATAAAATAACTTAGACCGACGCAAAAAAACTGATAATCGAAAAATAAAAATAACATTTTAGTGTGACGAAGCTCCTAAACTATTTTTGAGGACTGAGTACTTGAAACCTAAGGTGCTGTATTGCAGATTGTAATCATTATGATTATGTAAAGCCATTTTTGTTACGGTCGCGAATATTTTGATTAAAATACAACCTTTGATAGGATTGTGGTTAGGAAGTTATTTGATAGCCATTTCTAAGTGTTGGAATGGCTATAGAATAACATATTAACCTAAATCTTAACAAAAAAACAGTATACTTACCAATCTCCTTACTATCCACCGGTTTCCACCGGATTCAATGCCTTTTAGAGCTCATACTTGTTCACGCGGTCTATCCTCTTCACAATGCGGCTGTCCACAACTCACAAGGTGTGAGTCTGTTAAGTATCTCGGAGTCTATGTAGATAGTTCTTTGAGCTGGAAACCTCACCTTAGCAATCCGTCCCTAAGTGTATTTTTTTTTTTAACTAAGGCTCTCCGCGGACTACCGTACCATTAAAACTGTTTATTATGCCCTGTGTCAAAGCATAATAAACTACTGCATCACAGTGTGGGGTGGGACTCCCAAGACAACCTTACTGCCTCTGGAACGAGCACAGAGAGCTGTACTCAAGGTTATTACCTTGAAGCCGTTTAGATCCACCTCGGCTCTATACACCGAATTTCGGGTCCTCACTGTGAGACAGCTCTTTGTTCTTGGTACTATATTCTGCGCAAGCATCCTTCTGTGGTATACAAGCCGAATGCTGCTAAAAATCGTAGATACTTCGAGTTATGCTCCACCTACGGATGTAGAACGGCCCATGCTCAGCGTCATTATGATATTCTGTCCAACCATTTATATAATCAAATAAATAAATTATGCACCATTGCTCCTATGTGCCTAAATGAATGTAAGACCAAGGTCACAAAGTGGCTATTGACACTTAAGTTACGATAAGACTGAAGACTTACTACATGTATCAATGGCTTAACCTATTGTAGATAATAAAATCATGATGTTTATAATTATATCTATACAGTATTACATAAAAAGAAGTTTTCATCATATTTATCTCTCTCAATACATACACATATCTACCCCCACATAGGAACTTTAATAGGCCACATCATATTGTATGCATTAACTAGTAAGTAGGTAACTTAATAATAATATACTGTGCTCGTCATACAACTATTTATATGTTCAAATTATAGGCGAGGACGCTGGCACCCTAAACACAAGTTAAATCTTACTCTGGGTGCCAGAGCTCAACGAAAACACTCATTCCCTTAGTTGTAACGCTGCTTAGTGTTTAGATAAGTGTTTTTGTACAACAGAAAGGTAATAAAAACATTTTTTTTTTTACTTGACACTGATCTGCAACTTGCAAAATAACTAAAGACGGACTACCTTAGCGCATCCCCCTTAATACGGGGTGTCCGGGACATCGACGCGAAGCCGGTTACCATGGATTCAGTACATGGTTCTGAACCCCCCTGCGTTGAAATTTATCGTCGGTTATTTAAAAAAAAATTTGCTGTTCCATACATTTTGACCGCGTAGGTATTGCACTTTTCTATCACCATCAGCCTATTAATGTTCCCACTGCTGGGACACAGCCTCCTCTCTGTGAGAGGGAGTGGGCCGTAATCTACCACGCGGGCCCAGTGCGGGTTGGTAGATGTCACATGTCTTCGAATGTCTCACTTTTCTATGAAACAGCTGATTTTTTTTTTAATAACCGACGAAAAATTTCAACGCAGGGGGCTTCAGAACCATGTACTGAATCCATGGTAACCGGCTTCGCGTCGATGTCCCTGCCACCCTGTATTTTTTGTTAAATTGTTGTGTAACTGTGTAATTGTTCTAAACATAGCTTAATGGTTGCTACAAGCCATTTCGAATATTAACGATATATTTTTAATATTGTTATTAAACCGTTTAAGATTTCGTTCCGTTTGTTAATATCTTTATAGCCAAGGAATTAATTTTGTTACGATCCTGGTGGAACTGTACAAATTATCGGAACTACGCTTATCGTTGTTTTGAGTAACGTTTCAAGTCCCTGGCGAGGCTGAATAGGATTTTCTTGGTGTCGCGCCCATGCCATGCACAACACACCTCCTCATACGGTGGAGGGTATACATATATTTTTGTCTCTTTCGCTCTTAACTAAAATATTACCTATACATTATGCAATTATGTTTTCATAGTTCAATATACTTACCTGAAGGGAAAAAAAACAAGAAAATCCTTGTTTCAAGGTTTAGTTTTCGACTTATATTTCGGTGAATAACTCCGAAACCTGACGCTTTAGGATATTATATCATATGACATTTTTTGTTTGTATAATTGTCCTCTATTTAACTACATAACTTTCGATTTTCTCCGCGATTCTGAAAAAAAATCAAAATGGCGGCATCATGTTAGGCCACCCTCCATACAAAAATCTTCAAACCCCTTTCTTTGAAAAAAACGTCCAGTTAGATTTGCGCAAGCCTAAGTTTGCGCAAGCAAATCGTTACGTGTGTGGCTGGCATTAGATTTGCGCAAGCCTAAATTTGCGCAAGCAAATCGTTGTGTGACTAGCATAGACATTCATTTATAGGTCGATTTTACATCGTTGTCTATCTAGCTCTCAATTCATAACAAAATCACAACGTTTTAAACCACTTCAAACACAAACTCAAGTGAACAAAATATTATCACTGTATGTCATTTAGTTTGACTATAAACCGCTAGATAGCGTTAATGCCAGTGACTTTATAATCGCGATCATTCATAAAACTGAGTAATAATTTGAAAACTTTCGAATATTTCTTTTGATCTACTTATTTATTTTATTTATTTATTTTTATATAAGTCCTCCAACGACTTATTCACTAATTATACAAAAGAAATATTATATATCTATTAGTGTGGTGGACTGGTGGTATGGTTAAATGTATCAGTATTGGCCGTGTAAGCGGAGCTTTACAGAGAACGATTCTACCACGTGACGAGTACGATAGCTCTTGCGCGAACTAACCCTCCATCACTTTTTCAAGATCAAAGACTATGGAGTCTGCAAATTAATTATATTACTTGCTAATTTCAGTAAGAGGAGAGAGAATATAAAAATCTTCTAACATGATTTCCCAAAACATTTGAAAGAAATAAAGAAAAATACGTTTATTGGAATTACAGCAGAAAAATACACCTTAAAACTATGAAAACAGAAATGATTATAATGCCAGCTCAGCTCAGCATAATGTCAGATGACAACACAAACTGTATCACCTGACGCTGATTTTCAGCTGCAACCCACGAGTGCCATGCGCTTGAATAATAAACAAACGAGTTCCACATTTGGTGGAACCCGGTGTTCCAGTAGGATTTAAGCGATTAAAATATTATTAACACTGTCATTAAATTTACTAAAACCGTGTAAAGAATTATTTTTCCAGTGCTATACAGAAGCCTATTTAACTTAATATTAATCTCGCATGATAAATAGGGACCTCGCAAGACAATCCATCTGCGAGGACCAGTGCTTTTCAGAGGACCCACAAATCCTGACATGTTATCTTTATATAAAAAAAAGACTATTTCTAAAAATGTTTATGCTTGAGTAAGTGACATGTTTATGAACGTGACATATTTATTGACATCTTCATGATGGTTGTAATCGTTCCTTTTGTAATGTCACTGCTTTAGAAAGACTATACAACATGAACACCAGGCACTCAGGTACGGTCAGCAACAAAAGTCGATTGTAAGTTAAATTTTTTTGAGTATTGAGCAAAATATCCATTAAAATTTGAGCTGATATAAACTTTAAAGAGTACCTATTAACTCTTAGCTACATAAAATGCTGAAATGCAATGTATTGAATAATTTGCATTAATTTTGGTGAGATGTTAAAGTAACAGTGTTAATCGTCTTGTGTTGCTGACCCTACTTGTCTTTTTTATTTTTTCCCGTTTTTAATAGAAAATAATATTTAACATTACAACTTGAACTTAATTTCAGTAGAGTTTTAGAGAGAGGATTATTACAACCTAATTCATTCTTCCGTGGCTGGTGGCCAGGCTTCGAACTGTATTGATTGCGGAGATTTTTCACAGACGAACATAGCTGTAGACTCAGGTAAACTGTCTTTCAAAACTCCATATCTTTCAAAAGTTGCATAGTCACTTAAGCCCACTACATGGTTATGCTGGTCGGAAACCCATTGGTTGAACACGTTTTCGACTGCCTCACCTGGAAGAAGGCGCAATTCTAATTAATTTCACGACTGGTTCAGAGTTATAAGGTGCCGTGAAAGATGTTCAAGGGATTATATTCAGATAGACAGACAAACAGTAGCTCCTTTTTAAGGTTCTGTACCCGAAGAGTACCAAAAGGAACTCTATTACTCAGCCTCCACTGACCGACTGTCCGTCCGTCCGTCTGTCTGTCAGCGGGCTGTATCTCATGAACCGGAATAGGTAGACAGTTGTAACTTTCACAGATTGTGTGTTGCCGTTATAATAACAAATAACAAAAATTAAACATAGTTAAGGGATGTTGCCAAAAAAAAATTGTTGTCCGTCAGTTGGACTATTAAAAAATATTGAACACCATTTTTTAATTTTTTTAAGATAACGGCAATACTGAGTAAAATATTGAGTTAAAAGCATGACGTCACTCCTCGTTAGATTTTATACTGACATCCCAACTTTAATGTGTTCTAACTAAACCATTTTTTATTAATATGATAAAGCAAAAAATACGTGTCTAATACTTTTTTATTATCTAACTGACAGACTAAATAGTTTCCTATACAAGAAACATTTTTTCAGCGTTTTTAGCTTGATCTTAATACGGTACGGAGCCCTTCGTGTGCGAGTCCGACTCGCATTTGGCCAGTTTTTTGAGTTATAGATCATTTTCATTATAAGTATCTGTCTCTTTAACGGGGGGTTATCCGAATTTGCCTGTTTTAGAATCAATTTTAAATAGTCAAATTAGTGTATCGTATAGTCGGTTATTTAAAAAAAAATCTGCTGTTCCATACATTTTGACCGCGTAGGTATTGCACTTTTCTATGAAACAGCAGATTTTTTTTTTAATAACTGACAAAAAATTTCAACGCATGGGGCTTCAGAACCATGTACTGAATCCATGGTAACCGGCTTCGCGTCGATGTCCGTGCCACCCTGTATAGTAAATTGTTCTAAACATAGCTTAATGGTTGCTACAAGCCATTTCGAATATTAACGATATACCTATTTTTAATATTGTTATTAAACCGTTTAAGATTTCGTTCCGTTTGTTAATATCGTTATAGCCAAGGAATTAATTTTGTTACGATCCTGGTGGAACGGTACAAATTATCGGAACTACGCTTAACGTTGTTTTGAGTAACGTTTCAAGTCCCTGGGTACGAGGTCTGGGATCGATTCTAATGCCGAAAATAAAAATTTTTGGTCGGGAAAGAGTTCGCGTCACCGTCATGCCCGCGCCGTCATGCTGTATAGGCCCCCGCATATTGAAGTGCATATAGGCAGCAATGATGCAGCAGCAGTAAGCGTTGACAAATCAGCGGACTGCACTGTCTCGTCACGCACATACCTCAGGCGCAGTACAGCATTCTCGGTCAAACTATAGCATTAATGCCTGCCACACACGTAACGATTTGCTTGCGCAAAGGAGATATTTTTTTTTGGACCCTCTGTATTGTAACGTCTATTAATAGTATTATAAAAAAAACAAAGATAAAAATAACAATTATTATAACGAATTTATTTATTCATGTTGTAGTTACTTGATTAAGTGATTTACACATGAATTAATTGACTACACCTAGTGGATAAAACATAAGATTTTTTAATCATATTCGGTATAAATAATATCATTCAAGAAGGCAGCGGGAGGCTGAATAGGATTTTCTTGGTATCGCGCCTATGCCATGCACCATATAATACATATACCATATAACACACCTCATTTGGCGGAGGGTATACATAATATTTTTGTCTCTTTCGCTCTTAACTAAAATATTACCTATACATTATGCAATTATGTTTTCATAGTTCAATATACTTACCTGAAGGGAAAAAAAAACCAGAAAATCCTTGTTTCAAGGTTTAGTTTTCGACTTATATTTCGGTGAATAACTCCGAAACCTGACGCTTTAGGATATACAGGATGAAATTGAATTCATGCGACAACTCTTAAGGGGTCATTTTACTCATCATTATGAACAACTTTCACTATGGGACCAACCCTGAAATCGCGAAAAAAAAACAGCTGTTCCCTACATTTATATTTGCATAGCTCGTCAAAATGTAGGGAACAGCTGTTTTTTTTTTCGCGATTTTAGGGTTGGTCCCATAGTGAAAGTTGTTCATAATGATGAGTAAAATGACCCCTTAAGAGTTGTCGCATGAGTTCAATTTCATCCTGTATATTATGTCATATGACATTTTTTGTTTGTATAAGTGTCCTCTATTTAAATATATAACTTTCGATTTTCTCCGCGATACTGAAAAAAATTAAAATGGCGGCATCATGTTAGGGCCACGCTCCATACAAAAATCTTCAAACCCCTTTCTTTGAAAAAACGTCCAGTTAGATTTGCGCAAGCCTAAGTTTGCGCAAGCAAATCGTTACGTGTGTGGCTGGCATTAGATTTGCGCAAGCCTAAATTTGCGCAAGCAAATCATTGTGTGGCTAGCATAGGCATTCATTTATAGGTCGATTTTAGCTCTCAATTCATAACAAAATCACAACGTTTAACCACTTCAAACACAAACTCAAGTGAACAAAATATTATCACTGTATGTCATTTAGTTTGACTATAAATCGCTAGATGGCGTTAATGCCAGTGACTTTATAATCGCGATCATTCATAAAACTGAGTAATAATTTGAAAACTTTCGAATATTTCTTTTGATCTACTTATTTATTTTATTTATTTATTTTTATATAAGTCCTCCAACGACTTATTCACTAATTATACAAAAGAAATTATTTAACTATTAGTGAGGTGGACTGGTGGTATGGTTAAATGTATCAGTATTGGCCGTGTAAGCGGAGCTTTACAAAGAACGATTCTACCAGGTGATGAGTACGATAGCTCTTGCGCGAACTAACCCTCCATCACCTTTTCAAGATCAAAGACTATGGAGTCTGCTAATTAATTATATTACTTGCTAATTACAGTAAGAGGAGAGATAATATAAAAATCTTCTAACATGATTTCCCAAAACATTTGAAAGAAATAAAGAAAAATACGTTTATTGGAATTACAGCAAAAAAGTACACCTTAAAACTATAAAAACAGAAATGATTATAATGCCAGCTCAGCTCAGCATAATGTCGGATGACAACACAAACACCTGACGCTGATTTTCAACTGCAACCTACGAGTGCCATGCGCTTGAATAATAAACAAACGAGTTCCACATTTGGTGGAACCGGTGTTCCAGTAGGATTTATGCGATTAAAATAATATTAACACTGTCATTAAATTTACTAAAACCGTGTAAAGAATTATTTTTCCAGTGCTATACAGAAGCCTATTTAACTTAATATTAATCTCGCATGATATATAGGTGTTGGGCTAAATAGGGACCTCGTGGGACAATCCATCTGCGAGGACCAGTGCTTTTCAGAGGACCGACAAATCCTGACATGTTATCTGTATATACTTAAAAAAAACTATTTCTAAAAATGTTTATGCTTGAGAAAGTGACATGTTTATGAACGTGACATATTTATTGACATCTTCATGATGGTCTTAACCGTTCCTTTCGTAATGTCACTGCTTTAGAAAGACTATACAACATGAACACCAGGCACTCAGGTACTGTCAGCAACAAAAGTCGATTGTAAGTTAATTTTTTTTGAGTATTGAGCAAAATATCCATTAAAATTTGAGCTGATATAAACTTTAAAGAGTACCTATTGACTCTTAGCTACATGAAATGCTGAATTGCAATGTATCGAATCATTTTGCATTAATTTAGGTGATATGTAAAAGTAACAGTAGGTAACAGTTTTTATTTTTTTCCCATTTTTAATAGAAATTAATATTTGACATTACAACTCAATATTGATTTCAGTAGAGTTATTAGGGAGAGGATTATTACAACCCATTTCATTACTGGACTGGTGGCCAGGCTTCGAACTGTAATGATTGCGGAGATTTTTCACAGACGAACATAGCTTTGACCTCAGGATCATTGTCTCGCAAAGAACCGAATCTTTCAAAAGATGCATAGTCATTGTTGCCCCCTCTAGTGTTATGGTTGTCGGAACTCCAATGGTTGAACACGTTTTCGACTGCCTCACCTGGAAGAAGTCGCAATTCTAATTAATTTCACTACTGTTTTAGAGTTATAAGGTGCCGTGAAAGATGTTCAAGGGATTATATTCAGATACACAGACAAAAAGGAGCTCCTTTTTAGGGTTCTGTACCCGAAATTAAGGTACCAAAAGGAACCCTGTTACTCAGCCTCCGCTGACCGACCGTCCGTTCGTCCGTCCGTCTATCTGTCTGTCAGCGGGCTGTATCTCATGAACTGGAATAGGTAAACAGTTGAAATTAATAATTTCACAGATTATGTATTAATATTGTCGCTATAATCAACAAATAATTTAATTAATTTAAAAAATTTTAATATAGTTCGTAATTAGGGTCCCCATACAAGAAACATTTTTTCGGCGTTTTTTGCTCGATTTTAAAGGCTTTTGCAGACCAGCGCGACTTGTCGCACGACGCGACATGAACAGTACAATTTCTAAGAAAACCTCACGGTATAACAATAACCGGTGTCGCGTCGCGCGACAAGTCACGCTGGTCTGCACAGAGCTTGATACGATACGGAGCCCTTGTCCGCCCGTGTCCGAATCCGAGCGCATTTGGCCAGTTTTTTGTGTTATAGATCATTTTCATTAGTCTCTCTTTAAATACGGCCCACCAGACCTAAGAATAGACTATTATCATTCCTTGTACTATTATATTCATTTCTTGTCACATAAAATAAATTAGTAGCTAATATAAATGAGAACGAGATGCCTCCTTGCCTCGAAAAGCACGTTAAGCCGTTGGTCCCGGCTGTCACTCGTGGATCTTTGACTGTTCGTCAGAAGCCCGAAAGTCTGACAACCAGTCTTACCAAGGGGTATCGTATTACCCAGTTACTGGGCTGTGGAGGTCAGATAGGCAGTCGCTCCATGTAAAATACGGTATTCAGCTGCGTCCAGTTAGACTGGACGCCGACCCCAACATTGTTGGGAAAAGGCTAGGCAGATTGATTGGTAGTTAATATAAATACTGATTCGTGGTTGTAAAACTATGTAAATGGTACTGTGTATGGGTAATAAAAAAATCTTATACCGTGAATAGTGGACCAGATGCGATCCTCGCCCCAGGCTCGCAGACCTACGTGGAAACAATCCCACGGCTGAAACGTGACATTAACAGGGAGCATGTCCTTGATGATGCCAGCCTCATTTTCATCGTTCAGGATGACCAGGTGCCCCCCCTCAGATGCACATATCCCGTACGCACGGTTCCAGGTCTGTATCTTCTGATGTACCTTGTAACAGCTGCCTGTATGCTGATTTAAGTGATATTCTGAAATAAAAAAACCAAAATATAATTTTTTTTGGACGGTTAAACAGATTAGTTTTAAAGATTTTTTACTGATTTCTTTAAAACTGTGCTAGTAACCGACTCAATATTACCATAAATCTCTATCAATTCCGGATTCAAGATACACATTGACTAGCCGCATTTGTTTTTAGGTTTCGCCCGCGACTGTATCCGTGCGAAAGTCGGAAAACAACATAAAGCTGTTTTCAGACCAGCGCGATTTGTCGCGCGACGCGACAGGAACAATACAAAACTTCACGGTATAACAATAACCGGTGTCGCGTCGCGCGACAAATCGCGCTGGTCTGAAAACAGCTTAATACTCATTATCAATTTTTAAGAATATTAAAGAACATAATATAATAATAGCTACTAGATAATTGACTTACCATTATCAAAGGTACCACATTCGTTAATTGTCTGATTGTCGTGTTCCCTGTAGCATATGAAGGGACGTGAGTCATTGCATAACGAGGTAGACATGTGATACTCGTTTTTAGCGCTGAACAAAGTTAGACAGTCACCGGTACCAGCTCCACGTGAACTCCATTTTATTTCCATGTCAGACAGTGGCACTCCTGGAACATGCACGTTAAAATTTCGAAAAATTATCGCACTTTTGATGGGTAGGCTAGCACAAAAATGGCAAATAGTTGTAAGACTGCGTTTTCATAATAATACCGGATGACATTTCTTACCGTCTCGAGAATAATAGGTGTGTTGTGTAAGTAGAACAGACCCAATGCTCGAGAATATTTGCTTAGTACCATTGAGATACAAGAAGCGCGGACGAGGGCGGGCGGGGATGCGCGAACGGCTTGTGCGCCTGCGAAAGGATATCAAAGAGGCCGACGCGGTGGCAAGTGCGGCGAGTATTGGCCGCTAAGGAGAGCTACGAATTAATTGATGTAGGGTGCGTATGGTTTGAATTTGGATTTTAAATAGTTTTTTTTGTTGTTTTTGTTTTTATTGTTCTAGTATGAAAAGTTTACTTCAGATGTGTTGTACCTATTAATCGATAGATTAATTTCTTTTTAGGTTATTGAAAAAATAAAAAAGAATATAAAATTTTATGCCATAGGCTTCTACTCCGTTCACCTAATATTATACCCTATTTTTTCGACACGGTAAAAAATTTCATCCTGTATAATATTTTTTTTTTTTTTATGTTCCACAGAGCATCGTCTACAGAAGTCGCCATTAGTGTCGTAGTGCGAGTCTACGGTGACACGCTTGGTTTTTACAGAAACTGTTGACAATAGCGCTTCTAGCAGCGGCCGCTGTCTGGGAATATAAATAATGTGGGCGTCGACGGTCACGGCGAGAAGTGCAGTCACACCTTATAGGCTACATTGACCAAGATGGTTACGCGTAAGTTTAATCAGTGTGCCAAGGAATTCCCCTTAAATCATTTCGTTGAAGTAACACTTTAATTATGAACACGACTGTACCCTATGAAAATATGTAATATAAATATGAATCAATTTCAAAATATTAAACAAAAGCTCTCATAACGGTGAAGGAAAACATCGTGAGGAAACCGGCATGTCTTAGAACCAAAAATTCGAAGACATGTGACATCCACCAACCCGCACTGGGCCCGCGTGGTGGATTACGGCCCACTCCCTCTCACAGAGAGGAGGCCTGTGTCTCAGCAGTGGGAACATTAATAGGCAGATGATGATGATGATGAAACAAAAGTCTGACCGACCTTCTATAGACACGAAGTGCCCTCTAGAGTTAAAATCATGTGTTCCCAGGAAAATTTGACCATTCACACCAAACTGCGTCATCTGTGAGTGAAGAGCCTTAGCTAGCTTTTTGTTTAGCGGCGACGCCAACACTGCGCCTGTAACATGAGATACACGTATTAAGATACACTGCTACAATGATATTTTGGCGCTTGAAATGAATTGAAAAAGATGACGGCCTTAGTTCCAATTTTGGCCGCGCACTAAAATAATATTGTGGCGCTGTATGTTTATCGGACTTGTTTGGATTGACCCAGTGTGGTGTATGCATGACACAAGTTTTTTTTTTTGCAGCAATCTAATTTCTTTTTACTGTGGTACAGAGTACAGGTACGTGAATACAGAGCGATGTATGCTAGCGGCTGAACGTTTGAAACTAGTTCTACTGGTGTATAACCGTGTATATAGGGTGACTGGTAATTAGTGACCGATACTTAAACACGTTACTTTACTCATCATTATGAACAACTTTTACTATGGAACCAAACATAAAATCGCGAAAAAATCAGCTGTTCCCTACATGTATGTTCGGATAACTTGGCAAAATTTAAGGAACAGCAGATTTTTTTTCGCGATTGAACAAGGAGTGATTCCAGATCTACGATTTGGAATCACTCCGACCGTTCCGTGTTTAAATTAAGACTCTTTTATCTTTACTAATATTGGAGCAAAGACCTCGTAGCTTTGCATAGTAGACCCTCTCATAAGGAAATAGGTAAAGGGCTTTGAAGGTTTTGGCCATAACATCAGCCACCATTTTGTATTTTTTTTTCTAAATAGTTGTGCACAATAAATGTCGTATACTTGGATATGGGACACTAATACAAAAATATAACATCATAAAGCGTCACGTTTCTGAGATATTAAAATATACATTGTTATAACGAATTTATTTTTATAATTTGTAGTTACTTCTTTCCTTCTTATATTTTATTTCTGGAATCCCATGAATTTTCGCCTTGGCTATAATTATGGGGTGCTTAATTATTGAAAATGGGTAACACTGTCACGTCCTAGAAGGAATACGTCAAATTACAAGTCACCCTGTATAACATTCGTTGTGCACTCCCCAACCGCAAAAAAAAATCAAAATGGCGGTCGACGTTAGGGCCGCCCTCTGTGCAAAAATCTTCAAACCTTTATATGCTCAGTTTGTATTTGTAAGCAAAACGATTCGTTTTTGTTTATAGGAACCGAGCATATTATATCAATCGATAGGCGGTTGTTCATAGATAGATATAGCAGACTAGTCGACGTCGTCGATCGTGTGGAATTTTCAGCACAATTTTGTCTCAATAGCGCCCCGTAGTTTTAAAGTCAAAGTCAAAGTCAAATCATTTATTTCAAATAGGCCCTTGAAGGCACTTTTGAACGTAAAAATTTACAAAATATAGTATTGATTCTACCGCCTCTTCCAAAAGGTAGTTTTCGTATGGAGAAGAATGGGCAAGAAACTCCACCGTTACTCTTTTACTGTCTTACTACCTATAAGTCTTGATCCCGTGGAAATATCGGGATAAAACGTATCCTATGTAATGTCATAACCCAGGTCATAGTCTGCCCATGTACTTACCAGATTTCATCCAAATTTATTCAGCCGTTTTAGTGTGAAAGCGTAACAAGTAAACATACAAAAAATCAAATCTTTTCTGTTTAATATATTAGTTTAGATAATAATTCTACTAATACAAAAATAACTAATGAGATACAGTTTGACCTCTGATATTCGGGGTCACAAGTATCGCGTATCGGCGATAAACTCAAACTCATAACCATTTACAGGCACTTTGGAATTGTCAAGGAGTCGCTCAGTTAGTCAGAAAGTTGAAGCAACTATGCCCATTCTAAAACATAGATATATGGAGAAGAACGGGCAAAAAACTTCAAGGACACTCTTTTAAATCCAGTTATTAAAATCCTGGAAAGATTATTCTTGTTGCTTCTTGGAAGAACAAATAATATAAGCCTCAACTGGGTTCACAAACATGACGCGTGAATCAGCTAAATCTAGCTCAACCATTTTGTAGGGAACCGAATGATCCGACACACTCGCCACCATCAGCGAGATATTTAAGTGAGCTGCGTACTCTCAACTGCCATGCTCTTTCAAGTCAACATACAGAAGAAGCTCCTTACGCAATCCTTGGTGCGTGAGTCCGACTTGTTCTTGACCGGTTTTTATGATAATAATTCTATAAATAAACATTTTATACGATCGCAAATCATATTTTCTTCAAGATACAACCAGACACTGACCTGCAAATTCCAAAAAACCTAAGAAAATTTGAATTTCGCGGGCTACCTTGGCGCATCCCTCTTAAGGGCGGCCAACCCGCCATACTTTTCATATAAACGCTCGTACGTGATTATGGCGTAGTATCACACCTTTCTTTGAAATTTTTAATGTAATATGTATCTTGTGCACTATATCTAGGTTTCTATGTGAACAAAAAATTAAATAATATAGAAACAAATTCAGTATAAGCCTCCAAAAATCAGCTTTTTTGCACAAATTTTACCTGAACTTTGGCCGGTCATGATGTACTCGTGAATTGGAAAAGTAAAGAAAACATCTTCCTAGAAACCTCGCACTTGTAATGAAGATTCTAAATGACAAATATTTATTTAACAAACTTGCTAGGCTTACTCAAAAACACGTATGGCCTGAAACAAATCTTTACACACTATTCTTCGTACAATGTTATCGCGTTCTCACTTGCTTGTTAGTAGTTCTCACTTGCGCTGGATGAAACAACAAGCTTTTCGACTACGCTCGCGTTGACGATAGACGGACCGGGAAGGGCCCTCTTAAGGAATCACAGAAGTCGCCGGTGCACCTGTGCGACATGTCGCAGTCGGTGATAGGTCACGCGTACATAGCTGCGCATTTAGTAGTTCCCATGCAAGGCGTCAGTGTGAATCTTATAACGACTCTCCTCTTTGAGTGCATTAACCGAATATCCCGTAAACCCGTGAAACTCGTGAAACTAAATAGCCTGATAATCAGAGGAACAGTTCAACTTACCTTCATACTGACATCTCATGTAGGCTTCCTGCCACGTAGCGGGGATTACGTGCAGTTTAAGCCAGCCACCCGCCTCATTGTTGACCAAGTACTCGGGTTTGCAGCGCACAACTACTGAAATAAAGATAGTTCTAATAAATACTTAATATTTATTACACACATACAGCGTGTATTAGAAAGCTGTGGTCAAATTAATTTAAGGGTGTGTTACAGAACAACTTTCTCCATGGAACCAACATCGTAATAGCTAAAAAAAAAACAATGTCCCTTATAAACACGCGACCCGGCTTTATGGGAGGGCTGACTATTTATATATTTATTTACTATTGCATGTAACAAAAACCTTGTCCGATTCGAAACTTTACGAAAAATACTTTTTTCTTTTAACATAAATAGGTATTTCTTTTTAAAATTTACGTTTTTAATACCAAAATTACCCCAATTTCAATAAAAATTTGCAAATTTTCTACAGAGATCATAAGTTAGGACTTGTTGACACCCGATAAACGACGCCCGCCCGCGCCCCATGTAATAAATCCGTAAAAGTCCCAATAAAAAAAAAATGCGGCAATTTTTTTTTTTTTTCCAAATTACCACATAATAGACAGAGAAAAATCCTGTCCGATCCGTGAGGGCGTTATTAAGAATCATACTGAGATATGATTCTTAATAACGCCCTCACGGATCAGACAGGATTTTTGTAACACGCTGTATAAATTTATTATTTGGGAGTGTATTGAACAATGAATGTGTTTAAAAACTCACGAAATAAAAAATAAAAAAAAACAACGGGTTGCACTCCGGGAGTGTGCAGAAGTGAAAACTTGAACATTAACGTTGTGCATTTTTGAATAAACACTTTTCATGAAGTATGTTTTGACTGCTTTTTTTTACCCATCAGCATGGGTAAAATTTCTTACCTCGAAATCTTTACGTAATTTCAAAGACTATTTATTTTGATAATTACTTTGTCGGTTGCTAGGCATTTACCCATCCCAAAAAAAATGCACAACGTTGCTAAAGAAGTTTTCACTTCAAACATTAAATAAGTAGTTACCAGTCACTATCAGCAAGTATGATAAACAAACTAAATATATCTTTAACATGTTTGTAAACTGAATCGTTTCACTGCCCAAGTTCTAATGTACTAACTAACTTAGGTTATTACGTTTATAAGTACCATTTACCGACTTGAAGTCAGCAGACAGTTGCAAATATTGTACACTAGTTGTGCCCGCGGCTTCGCTCACGTGATTGTGTATTCTATTCGGGAAGTCACATTCTCTACAACATCGGTCGATTTTGTTAATCTATACATTTAATAAAATCGTAGCGAAGTCAAAACTATACATTGAATATAAAAAAAAGTAATTGCTACGAGGTCTGGGATCGATTCTAATGCCAAAGATATAGTTTTTATAATTTGTGTTTGAGCGTCTTTAGGTATGTTCCAGCATCACGCAAATTCTACTGGATAAATGTTGCATAGATATTCCCTATAAGTTTGGTCAAACTTGTAGTGTATAAACTACATAATATATCACTATTTGCTATAGGGGATGTGCAATGTTCGTATTCTTCGTTCCAGCATCACGCAAATTATACCAGATAGATTCTGTCGCAGGAGAAACAAGGTAACCGACGTAGCCCGACTTCTTCGGGCTACGTCGGTTACCTTGGACGGCCTCCCACAAGATGGACCGATGACCTTGTAAAGGCCGCAGGAATCCGCTGGATGCGGGAAGCACAGAATCGGTCGACGTAGCGGTGCTTGGGGGAGGCCTATGTCCAGCAGTTTACGTCTTTCGGCTGATATGATGATGATGATGATGATGATGAGATTCTGTTAAAATTTTGCATAGATATTCCCTTTAAGTCTGCTCAAACTGTCGGGTATAAACTATCACGCTATTTAAAATGGGGGATGAGCAATATTACATTATTTTTTTCTCCGCAAATTCTACAACCACTCAAAGCATAACTTCAAAATTTGCCCCGTTGTAGCGTACATCTGTCTTATGTTTGACCTTTTTGCCTTTCCCTAATACCTAAATGCGCCTATAGAGATACATCTTGTAATCGGAGCAACTGCCATCTGACCTCCACATTATAAACAAATTAATGCAGCATATTGAAATAGTTTATGTAACACACACATAATCAGCCTATAATGTTCCCACAGCTGGAATGCAGGCCTCCTCTCCGTGAGAGGGAGTGGGCCAAGATCTACCACGCGGGCCCAGTGCAGGTTGGTAGATGTCACATGTCTTCGAATTTTTTGGTTCTAAAACATGCCAGTTTCCTCACAATGTTTTCCTTTACCGTTTTGAGCGCAGTGGTGATGGAATAAATAATAATTAACACAAAGTAAAGCGCCTGTCTGTATTCGAACCTACAACCTACAACTCGTAAGTCGCGGCCGATACCACTGGGCCACTACTGCTACCTGCACCTATACTCAATAGGTAAAAATATAAAAAATACGGACATTATGGAACAATACGGACGGGTAAAGTCAGATCGATCGAAGGTCAGATCAGTGACAATATGCTATTTAGGCAGGTTCTTCATTTATTGCTGGGTTGTGGAACTCAGATAGGCAGTCGCTCCATGTTAAATCTGCATCCGGTTAGACAGGAAGCTAACCCCAACATAGTTGGGAAAAGGCTAGGTAGTTTTTTTTTAATTTATTGCGGAATAGCGACAATACCTATCTTGTTTCACTGACTGGCCTGAAATATATTATACTACTCCGAAGTTCGACTGAAAGCCTTCCCTTAGGCTGCCTGTCCACTGAAGCGGAGAGGTGAAAAGAGGAGCGGAGATGTGCCAATATTAACCAATAGAATCTTGACTCCGCCTCTGAGTTTAGATCAGTGATCCTGAGTCAAGATTCTATTGGTTAATATTGGCACATCTCCGCTCCTTTTTTCTTCTCTCGAGGAGAGGAGAGGAGCGGAGATGTGCCAATATTAACCAATAGAATCTTGACTCCGCCTCTGAGTTTAGATCAGTGATCCTGAGTCAAGATTCTATTGGTTAATATTGGCACATCTCCGCTCCTCTTTTCTCCTCTCGAGGAGAGGAGAGGAGCGGAGATGTGCCGATATTAACCAATAGAACCTAAACTCCGCTCCAGAGGTGCGATTCCATTGGTTAATATTAGCACATCTCCGCTCTCCTCTCCTCTCCGCGCCAGTGGATAGGCAGCCTTAAGGCTTTGCTCACAAGTCACATTTAAACTTCTGACATAGCCAACTGAACTGAATATAAACGCTAGTAACATAATATTGTTGTCCTTTATTCATGAACTATAGTTCAGACAAGAGCACCGTATTCAAAACTAAAATCTTGTCATGGTCTTCATAGTATTCGTTCATATTTTTAGCTATTGGGTGCTGAATTAAAAGCGTATAACGCACATTGTTTTAAACAGCGGCAGCGATCAGTTTGTGCAGTTGTCATTATGTTTAGCTGCTAGGGTTCGTCACGCAAATTTTTACTGCTGTAATCAATCAAGGATTTGTGCAGACGAATCCTTGGCTGAATACCGATGGCGACGAACGTCATTGCTGCAGTGCAGTGCCGGTCGTCGCCATCTTTCTTTCGGATGCCACAGTACGATCTCTTTACTGCTACTACTGCTTTCTTACTCTTCAAGCTGTCAGCTGGCAGCGTTCTAGTAGACCGGACTGCAGGACGCACAACGCATCAAGACACGTCCTTGACAAGTGTATCCATGTGACAAGTCCTTTACCTATAAAAACTGAACATCTGTTACAGGACGAACATGGAACCGATCGTTACTTGGACAATGACAATTTGACTAAAATAACTGTTCCTATACATGCAAGATTGACTGCATAGCCCCATGTAGATATAGCGTAATGATAATGCATTCCAGAGGTTAGATTCATATCTATCTGCAATATTAAAACATTGTTCCTCGTCTAAATTTAATCTCGCGGTAAACTGTTGAGGAATACGGACATCATTCAATATTGCAACCATAGCAAATAGCGTGAAAAAATATAGCCAATTCAGGGGGCAGTGATGGCACAGTGGAATCAAATTCGAAGACATTTGTGACATCTACCAACCCGGACTGGGCCCGCGTGGTATACAATGTGGAGACTACCATACAACAAAAAAATTAAATACTGGCACTACTAATGCTTAAAAAAGAGTATTTTGGAACTGTCAAATAAATCCCAGCTTCGAAATAAAAAAAAAAAGTTTTTTAAACTAATTAAATGTAATGATCCACCCTAAGGCTGCCTGTCCACTGAAGCGGAGAGGAGAGGAGCGGAGCGGAGATGTGCCATTATTAGGCTGCCTGTCCACTGGAGCGGAGAGGAGAGGAGAGGAGCGGAGATGTGCCAATATTAACCAATAGAATCTTGACTCCGCCCCTGAGTTTAGATTTGATTGGTTAATAATGGCACATCTCCGCTCCACTCCTCTTCTCTCCGCTCCAGTGGACAGGCAGCCTTAACCAATCAAATCTAAACTCAGGGGCGGAGTCAAGATTCTATTGGTTAATATTGGCACATCTCCGCTCCTCTTTTCTCCTCTCCGTTCCAGTGGACAGGCAGCCTAAGCCTATAAATTCCGTTTATCCAACTAGACCTTAGGGTGGATTTTTGGGGTGCATAAACGGAATAGCCCGAGCCGACTATGGATTTTGCCGAGCTATAATGACTAAACTATTGAATATATTCAATTGAATTTTTGTATACAGAATGGGAACGTCATTATGGACACGCCGTTTAATTTTTTGTTGTATTGTCATCTCCACCTTGTATAACCCCTGTAGAGAGAAGGCCTGTGTCCCAGCAGTGGAAACATTATGGGCTGAATATAGCCTATTCGGTGACCAGACCTTGAAGGAGAATTTCTGCGAAAATTTAGCAGTAGTTTTTGCTTTAATCCGGAATATACGTCCAGACAAAAGGATAAAAATTCTAAAAACTATGTTTCCTGCATCAGAATCGTTCCCTTAACTCGTAGCAATAACTTTGTTTTTTATACACAGTTTTGACTTCGCTACGATTTTATTATTGTATAAGAAAGATGTGGCATTTACTAATACAGACAGACAGCATATCGTAATTTTTTTGAAGTAGGTACTAATTGATTTAATTTTGTTCCCTGCATTGTTATTGTTACTAACACATAGTTGCAAGGTTTGCAATTTGAGGTAGGTAAAAAATAAAAAATAAATCCGACTGCAACTAACATGTTCAAAACAAGCTCACTTTTGAAGCAGTCGGGACATTAAACCTGAGACTGAACTAAAATGTGTATTTTATTTGATGTTTTGTGTTGAGTAATGTAAATTATTTGCATACTATTGTATAGAATCAAGTTTTTTCTAACTGAACAGACAGCTGTGCTGCTGGGCAGTTTGTTGCGCCACTTCTTCTTCTCAGCTAAAGCACTAGAAAGTGGTGAAGGGCGGGCGTTTTTGTGGGACTGTCTTATGTAATTTTGACGTTCGAAAAGTGCTGATTCTCAGCCTAGTTTGAATAAATGACTTTTGAATTTGAAATTTTAATTTGAAATAACAGCTACGAACTGTACAGACTCCTTGAAAAGTAGCATTACATAACCCTGTATAATGTATTCCCCGAAGGGTTAGGCAGAGGTGGTACTGAATACATAAAAGTATTAAAATATTTCTTACGAATTACTAAGACTGTAGCCGGAGGATTTCTTGATTTGTTTTATAAGAACTACAATGTTAATTAATAGCATAAATAGTCGATGGTTGGCCGATGCTGCGCCAAACGTGACGATTTCATGAAGGCCGCGATGTCCGGTTTTGGTCTGCATGACGTTGTGCTACGTCAGTGCCTCGTGTCCGCGGCTGATGCAATGCGGGATAATTAGGTAAATGCTTGTCAGTCTTGTTCTTGTGAGAGAGATGATGTAATATTGCTGTTATTCTTATGTTGCAGGGACTGATTCTGTTTCGTTCTTGAATTTCAGGATAATTTCTTGAAGATGTAGTCGTCCGCTTCCTTTGATTGATTTTTATGAAGACGTTTTACTCGATGTCATCGGTACATCAGAGCGATGATAAGTGCACTTGTACCGGATAGTTTAGATTGGAATTGTGGTATGGTAGAGAGCTGAATCACTTGCTTCATTAAGTTTAGCTGGAGTCTGTAGCGTGATCTTCATGTTTATCGAGTGCAGGTTTTCTAGGTCAGCAGACTTTAATAGGAATACCCACCTTAAAGAGAACGGTACATAACAAAGACATTTTTTATCAGGGTCTACGACCGCTGATATTATAGTAACTTGAAGTCTGAGTTGAGAAAAACAGTTTTTTTTTGTTGTTATCGCGTTTAGATATCCATTCCCATTACGACTGTGAAGCTTACACAAATACAAATGATTTATAAAAACTGGTATATTTTAAGTAAGTATTTACTATCGCTAACCTCCAAACAAAATTAACGAAAAATTTTTTTGTCGTTTCATTTTAAGATGGAGGAGCTCGTGGCTAAGTAATAATAGCCCCACGGGTCGATTCATCAAGTTAAGCTACGCTTGCCGGGATTGGTCTGTGGATGGGTGACCATCTTTACATACCGAGACTCCTCCGTGCCTCGGACAGCACGATAGGCCGTTGGTCCCGGCTGCATGTCATTCGTGGATCTTTGACAGTCGTTACGAGTCGTCAGAAGCTCGAAAGTCTGGCACCAGTATCTCGGGTATCTTATTACCTAGATACTTGGCTATGGAGGTTAGATAGGCAGTCGCTCCATGTAAAATGCTGGTATTCAGCTGCATCCGGTTAGACTGGAAGCCGACCCCAAATTGTTGGGAAAAGGCTAGGCATATTGATTTTAATATATTGGCATCGAGCACCAATATATTCACCCATCACGTCAGCGGAGTTTCGCTAGCTAATTTAATTTGACCCTGTATAGTAGGCGTTAAGCTTATTCTTCATCCGTAACCAGACAGATCTTATTCGTTCGGTCGACAACAACGTCAGTAGTAGCACTCGAACTTCGAGATCCTCCTTAACTCCTACGAAATAAAGATGTTTACAAAGTCAAAATGCTATTACGCATATTGATATTCGATTTACTAAGGCACTGTACGTTGTAACACGAATAATCTAAAATATCGTATCGATTTAAACTTGTAACACCTGTATTTTTATGCAAATACATGATTCTTATTATGTTTCCAATCAGGCTGAATTGGTTTAGAGAACTTTGCAATCACCTAAAAGTACTCCATTTATAATATCATTAGAAAAATAACGGCAGAATAACAACAGTTATTGTGTAAAATTATTGTTGAAATTACTGCACTTTAGAGTTCTTTTTTTGTTGTATTTATTGTGAAATAGCGGAGTTTGTTATACGTTTATATCGAAATAACGAACGGATAATAACCGTTATTTTCTAATGTTATAACAAAAATGGAGTATACAGGATGAAAATTAATTCGTTGGCAATCTCTTAAGGGGTCATTGTACTCATCATTATGAACAACTTCCACTATGGGAACAACCCTGAAATCGCGAAAAAAATCAGCTGTTCCCTACATTTATGTTCGCATAGTTCGTCAAAATGTAGGGAACAGCTGATTTTTTTTTCACTTTCTTCATCTATATGATAGTGAAACTTGTTCATCATGGCAAGAATGAATATCTTGTAACGCTCTTGAGCTATTAATAATTCCAATTAAATCACAAACTCAATGAAACTTATTTAGTCGAAAATAAAATAGCTATTTATAAACAAATGTATTCATCGCCTTTCATCTTTTAATAGCAGGAATTCATTATGCTTACAGTCTGCTCGCGAATGATTAGGGTCGACGAAATCACGGGCTATTGTGATATCGATCATTTGTTTATTTTGAGGATAAAAAACCGGGGTTCCGAGGTATTTTTTCATTACTGAGGAAGTGTATTTTTTTTAAGAAGAATAGCAGGGTATTGCTAAAAGTAAAATTAAGGTTTGTGAAATGAATGAATTTTCATTATGTTATAATAACACAATTTCGGCTTGCCTCCTTGGTCGAGTCGTCGAAAGCGGGAAAACTGAGCGTGAGGTCCTGGATTCTATTCCCATGTTGGGCAAAGTGTTATTGGGTTTTCTATCGGGAATTTCTCAGTAGTAGTCCGAAGTACGGATATATGCCAGGTTGATAGCAATTGCCTCCCCCTATTGCATAACACTTAAACATAACTGCGAAATGTGGGTGTACTATAGGTACACCTCTGCCTAACCCGTCTGGGATAACTGGCGTGATGTTATGTTAAGTAATATAACTCAATTTTAGCTGTACAAACACCGTTAGAGATGATTCAAAATACACACACTGACTTAAATTGTACAATTTTATGTAAAATCGACTACTTTAACAATGTTCATAAATATGTGAGCACCATGTATCTATCATATAATTAGTTAATCTGTCATTACTTAATTTTTATTCTTTTTGCTAATTTTATTGTGGTATAGTAATTTTTAATCTAAGTTCATTGTCTTCACATATAATAAAATTATATCATTTTAATCTAGGTGCATTGTCTTCACATATAATAAAATTATATAATTTTAGAAGAGTAACGGGGGAGTTTCTTGCCCATTCTTCTCCATACGAAAACTACCTTCTGGAAGGGGCGACTAGTATCAACTTGACCAAGATTATGTCTGGACTTTAAAAGAGACCGTGACCTCTGAGTTTGTTTCGGCCTTTCTTCTCAGAGTACCTAGTCAGTTAGGAAACGCCGACCTCATCTAGCTTATTTTAAACATTTTTTTTAAAGATATCCTATAAATTACAGAATAAACAATTTCATTTCATTTCATTTCATTTCATTTCAACTTTTGCCCGACTCATAATGCGAAGCATTTGAGTGTGCTCTACGATCGAAAAATATTTTTTGCCCTTTTCTGCAACTGTTTTTATTGTCACACTCCTGCTAGTACACTGAACCTACTTAATTTATATACCATTGTATAGATGATTAAATGGAAATTAATACTGTACTTTTTACCAATTGATTTAATGCAGCAGAAATGAAAAAAATATCAAAATAGTTGAAAAAAAATTATGAAACTTGAAAACATTGTAGCTTGCGATAAAATCAATTAATTGAGTCATTTTTTTTAATTCATTCGTTTTGTCCATAGAAGAAACCCTATTGAAAATAGCTCTTTTATTCAAAGTAGTTTAATTATAATTAATAAAATACTAACTAAAATATAATATCTTTATCTAAATATTTCCAACCTTGACTTAACGTGTTGCCTAGCAACCCACAACGTAAATATCTAAATAAATAGTCTTTGACATTATGTAAGGATTGCGAGGTTAGAAATTTACCCATATTGACGGGTAAAACAGCAGTCAAAACATACTTCATGAAAAGTGATAAATTGTTAATTTTTGTTAGAAACTATGTTTTGAATTTCTTTTTCGTTTATGAATGTGAGTTATAAGGCGTGCACTTTTGAAATTTCCAAACTATTTTATTTATTTTTTTATAAACCTTTGACGTTCAATAGTGCCTTTTATGTGCCTAATTGAAATAAATTATTTGACTTTGACACCACCATCATTTTATCTTTTGCGTAGCAGCTTGGTCCGCTACGACACCGTAGCTCGCGTGGGCGTGATTTTATCACAGCTACGACGTAGCTTGTATTTAATAGACTACATCACTGCGTAGACCGGTGTCAAGATTTTTTTCAGAGAGACTATCGCTGTCATAGAAGCTCTCCATAACCACTTTTCAGCTTTAATTTTGTTTTTTTATTATTTTTGTTTCAATGAGTGTTTTAGTTTTATTTGAGATCTCCTTTGCTTGTCCCTGTAGCGGTTACGCCGCCACATACGAACTACGCAACAAAGACATGACGTCACACAATTCCTGCATCGCGCAGTTAGAGTTTACCGAGCGAAAAACATAGATAAGACTATGCGAAATCAACTTACGGGCAGTTGCCCGCCAGACATAACACCCGTCTGGTCGGAGGATCCTCCCTTTCCAATAGAGGATGAGTGAACTTTACACCCTGTTCCTCATACCCCTAAAGTCCCAATAAATACATTTCTTCCTTTCTTTACACATGCTGTTTTTATACTATAGAGAGACCATCAGAAAATTTACAAAAAAAATGTGATGTTTCAGTAACGCCATCTAGCTTAATATAGCAAAACTACGTAAAAGGCAAGTTTGATAACCTTTGCTTACCAACCGTGAGATAGTTTGACATATTATCTAATACTCGGTAAATTATGAATACAGAATGAACCGTAGTTAAATCCAGTCTTTTTATCACCACGAGTTTTGCAATGTACAGACGCCAGCACATCAACCTACTCCAATCTGTCAAATTTTCCCAATCAACATTGAACCTTATTCTTTAGCGATAAAGTCGAAAATCCATTAAAGAAATTTGACAGATTGTGGTAACTTGATGTGCTGGCGTCTGTACAATTCAGCAATTTTCCTCAAAAATAATTTTAAACAAACTGAGACCATCCGAACCGAGATGTGACCAGCACGCGTAGCATGACAACCATAGAAACGGGTCTTCTAAGGGTTTTGTCGACTTCGAACCCTGTATAAATAGAAGTATAATAGAATACCTACTTCGTGGCCCGTATTTTCATTTAGTCACAAAGCTTCTGTAGCGCAACCCAATACAAGTGTTAACAAGAAGAAGCATTTGTAAACTCTCCCGAAATCTACTGTGAAGTGTAACCTTTGAGTGAAGAATTATTTTTCTGATATTACAGAAACCTGTTTTACTTAATATTCATCTAGTATGATATGTATACGTTAGGTAAATGGGGAACAATCCATCTGCGAGGACCTGTGGTTTCCGCAACACTCCGAGAACCGACAGATTATCTGACATGTTATCTTTATATTTAAAAAAAAAACCTATTTCTAAAACCGATTACCGAATCTGTGGTCTAGTGTTTGCACCACCTGTCTCACACCCAGAGGTCCCGGGCTCGATTCCCAGTGAGGGCAAAATTTTCTGCTCAGTTTGGTTGGTGATAGCTGTTTGGCTAGCTACCACCATCTTATCTAAGTCTGTCGCCAACATTGTTTTGTTTCGGCAGTTGGAGGTAAGACAGCCGGTTCCAATGTGGTTGGGGATTCCGGGTGAAGCTCGCTTCCATCTTCGGCCTGATCATCACTTACCATCAGATGAGATGCAGGCCAAGAGCTTCCCCAGTGTGGAAGAACAGAAAAAAATAAGATTATGCTCCAGAAAGTGAGATTCATAATCGTTCCTTTCGTAATTTAACTGGTTTAGAAAGACTATAGAACATGACCACCAGGCAATCAGGTACGGTCAGCAACAAAACTTGCTTCTCAGTTCAGTTTTTTTGAGTATTGAGCAAAGTATCCATATAAGTTTAAACTTTAAAGAGTACCTATTCAATTTTAGCTATGTAGCGGTTATACCGCCACATAAGAACTACGCAGCAAAGACATGACGTCACACAATTCCTGCATCGCGCAGTTAGAGTTTACCGAGCGAAAAACATAGATAAGACTATCCGAAATCAACTTACGGGCAGCTTCCCGCCAGACATAACACCCGTCTGGTTGGAGGATCCTCCCTTTTCTATGGTGGATGAGTGAACTTTACACCCTGTTCCTCATACCTCTAAAGCTACATGAAATGCTGAATTGCAATTTATCGAATCATTTTGTATTAATTTAGGTAACATGTAAAAGTAACAATATTAATCGCCTTGTGTTTCTGGCCCTACTCGTCTGGGTTTTATTTTTTTTCCGTTTTTAATAGAAAATGCATGTTATGAGTGTGGATTTATTACGAATTTACCGCCCTGACGGAGTAGGTACATCTGAATGAAAAAATGAAAATTGTAATACGATTTCAGTACGGTTATTAGGGATGGTTAATAAATCTTCGATTCATTCAATTAATCAATCTGAATTAATTGATTATTTTTATTAATCAGATATTATCAACGTTCACTTAATTCTTCCGTGACTGGTGACCAGGGTTCGAACTGTAATGATTGCGGAGATTTCTCACAGACGAACATAGCTTTGAACCCAGGATGGATGTCATCCAAGCCACCGTCTCTGACAAAAGATGCACGATCCTGGATGCCATCTAGATTGTTAGGCTGGCCGGAATTCCAATCGTGGAACACGTCTTCGAATCTCTCACCTGGAAGAAATCAGAACTCTATTTACTATTGCTTTATAGTAAGAAGTGCCTTGAAAGATATTCAAGGGATTATATTTAGATACATAGACAATATTAGTTCCTTTTTTGATCTTATAAATCGGTTTCATCAAAGTCTCTCTGACTTTTAAATCATAGACTACATAGTAGATACTACGTATCTTTAAATTCGGTTCGTCAGTGCAAAGAATAGACTATTCTTTTCTTGTCACATAAAATATAAGATTCTGGTTCGGCATTGTAAGACGATGTAAATGGCACGGTGTATCAGTAATTTATCATCATCGTCATCAGCCTTTAATTTTCCCACTGCTGGGACACAGGCCTTCTCTCTGTGAGAGGGAGTGGGCCGTAATCTATCACGCGGGCCTAGTGCGTGTTGGTAGATGTCACATGTCTTCGAATTTTTGGTTCTAAGACATGCCGGTTTCCTCACGATGTTTTCCTTCACCGTTTTGAGAGCAGTGGTGATGAAATTATTTACACAAAGTAAAGCGCCTGCTTGGGTTCGAACCCACGACCTACTACTCGTAAGTCGGGGCCGTTACCACTGGGCCACCACTGCTCTCGTATCAGTAATTAAATAATCTAATACCGTGAATAGTGGTCCAGGTGCGCTCCTCGCCCCAGGCTCCCAGACCTACGTGAAATCTATCCCACAACTGAAACGTCGCAGGAGCAGGGAACATGTCTTTGATTATACGAGCCTCTTCTCTGTCGTTCAGGATGACCAGGTGCCCCCCCTCAGATGCACATATCCCGTACGCGCGCGTCCAGGTCTGTAACTCGCGATGTACCTTGTAACAGTTGCCAGTATACTGCCTGTAGTGATATTCTGAAATAAAATCAAAATAATATTTTCATGATCTAAACCGGCCAAGTGCGAGTCGAACTCGTATTGTACTCGTAGAAAGGAAGTTTTTATTGGGTGGGACTGATACGTTTAGATGTAAAGAATTTTTGCTTATTTCTTTACAACTGTGCTAGTAACCGACTCAATATTCAGGGATTCAGGATTCAGGAAACACATTTTACTAGCCTGCACATCGCACATTTTTTTTTAGGTTTCGTGCGCGACTTTATCTGCACGGAAGCCGGAAAACAACATTTATAAATTATCTATTTTCAAGAATATTAAGGTACAATTTATGAGTAGCTGCTAGATAATTCACTTACCACTATCAAAGGTACCACATTCGTTCGTCGTTTTATTGTCGAGTTCCCTGTAGCATATGAAGGGACGTGGGTCCTCGCATGACGAGGTAGACATGTGATACTCGGTTTCATTGTCGCTGAACATAGTTAGACAGTCACCGCTAGCAGCTTCACGTGAACCCCATTTTATTTCCATGTCAGACAGTGGCACTCCTGGAACATACACGCCAAAATTTCGAATAGTAATCGCACTATTGATGGGTAGAATAGCGCAAATTTTATTGCAAATAGTTGTAAGACTGGCATAGCTGCAAACGAAGGGGCCTACTTTGGAGGCGACAAATTTAAACATTACTTTTCGGGTTTTATTGAAATATTTTTACACAGAATGCAAATATACAACTCATGCCTTCATCCCACGGGGGTAGGCAGATACTACTGAACGATCCTTACATCATTTCATGGAATTATCACTATACGTATGAACACGACCGAAAAGAACTTAATTTAATTTATCTATGAAATGATACTTTCCAAATATTTAACAAAAGTCAGACTAACCTTCTACAGAGGCGTAGTATCCTTTAGAGTACAAATCATGGGTTCCCAGGAAAATGTGACCATTCACACCAAACTGTATCATCTGTGAGTGAAGAGCATTAGCTAGCTCGATGCTTAGTGGCGATGCCAACACCGCGCCTGTAACATGAGATACACTTCTACAACGATGTTTTAGCGTTCGAAATGTCACTTGAAATGTATTCAAAAAGATGGCCACTTTAGTTCTAATTTTGGCCACGCACCAAAATATTCTTGAAGCGCTGTATGTTTATTGGATTTGTGTAGGTGTAGATTGACCCAGTGTGGTTTATGCATGAAAATTTGATCACGGTTGATTCATGTCTAAATTTTTTTGAGTCGATTGAGCTATCTTCTGTGCGTGAATAATCTACTATTTTAAATAGTCCTAATTAAATAAAGAGCAGTGCTTATATGACGTGGATTTTGTTGTATGTAGAATGTAGATTCTATTGCCGTGTGCGATCGCCAAGTTATTCTATTTATTAAAGAAATAAAGATGACAAATAGATTTAATTGTATTTATTTGCATACATCAATGTCTTTAAAGGTGTTACATAAGGCTTAAAGCTAAAGTACAGTTATGGACCCTGTTAGAGCACAGCAACATAAGTATTAACTTACATTCAATTAAAATTCAAAAATAACATTTAGAAACAACAATCCTTATAAATTTTATGTGAACTTATAAATGATTGTTTATGAACAGTTTATTTATATATCAAACCTACAGGTTCTATCTATTTTGGTAGTGTAAGTGCTAGTGACGAAATATTGCATGAACTGCAAAAGTAAGCAAGTAAAAATTTTAATATACCGCCATTTCAGTTCCGTTTTCTAGATATACGAACTGCATAAATAACTTTGTAATCCAATATAAATAATATGCGATTACATAGTTACTTAAGCAGTTCATATAATCTAGAAAACGGGACTAAAAATGCGGTAAGTATATTTTAATTTTTCCTTGCTTTATAGGTTAAATACTAATTGTGTTCATTGTCTGCTAGACGGAATTTTGATGATCGGTGAGTGAGTAATGAGTATGTCAGCGACAAAATTAAAGAACTTTGACCTGCAATGCGAGCTTAAACTGCAGGTTCAAATTGAATGTAATTTGAGAATATACCCAGTCATACTAAGCCCTCTTGGTCACTGAAAATTCAGGCTTCTAGCTTTATCTACAACGAAGTTACAGGGGGTCGTTAATGTCCTGATGGCGTCGAGAAAAGATACAGTACAGCTGTGCCTTTGTGTTTATTTGCTTGACTTGATATTTTATCACAGGAATAGGTAATTTGATAGAGATTGACCTCTGATATTCGGGGTCACACGTATCGCGTATCGGCGATAAACTCAAATCATTTATTTCAATTAAACAATTACAGGCACTTTGGAATTATCAAGGAGTTGTTAGTCTTGAAGCTAGTTGCCCATTCCCAAACATAGATCTATATGGAGAAGAACGGGCAAAAAACTCTAAGAATACTGTTTTAAATCAGGTTATTAAAAATACTGAAAACATTATTCTTGTTACTTCTTTAAGAAAAATTAAAAAAATACATTATAAATAAGCAGATTGGCAGTTAAGAGATGACCAGTCTCAATTGACGGCGCCCGTTCACAAACATGAAACGTGGATCAGCTCAACTCAGCTCAACCATTTTGTAAGGAACTGAATGATCCAACACATGCGCGAGCATCAGCGAGATATTTAAGTGAGCTGAAGTACTCTCAACTCCCATGCTCTTTCAAGTCAACATACAACATAATAACTTAGTAAATGACTCCACGGTACATTTACAAAATTAAAAAAATACGTTAACAAAACTATAGTTTTCAATGTATTTGAGCGATGAATAAAATTTTACTAAGTACCGAAAATAAATTGAAGTATTCACAAAAAAATTAAATTAAACATTTTCGTATAATGCTTGTTTACATAATGTGCATTTAACGCATGTTTATCTTCTCATGTAATTGAATAATATCGAGTGGTATTTTTAAATCGACTTCTTAATTAAAAAAGGAGGACGTTTTCAATTCGTCTGTTTATACCATAAATATGTTCATCGATGTTTTCGTTAACTGTTAACCAATTTCCAACCATTCTTGCTTGCGCGGGGGTCCCGCTATAGCCATGTGAACTGCTGCGTAGCTCAGATATGGACTATTACTCTCCTCTTTGCGTGTACTAGCCGAATTTCCCGTAAACCCGCGCAAGCAGTTCTAAATAGCCATATAATCAGAGGAACAGTGCAACTTACCTTCATAGTGACATCTCAGGTAGGCTTCCTGCCACGTAGCGGGGATTACGTTCAGTTTGAGCCAGCCGCCCGCCTCATAGTTGAACAAGTAGTCGGGTTTGCAGTGCACAACTACTGGATAACAAAGATATTTATAATAACTACTTAATATTTAATTATACACATACAGCATGTATGAGAAGGTTGTGGTCAAATTTAAAGGGAATGGTACAGACCATCAGACTAAACAACGTTCTTCATTGAACGAGCATCGTAATCGCAAAAAAAATGTTAACTGTCCCGTATAAAACTTCAAATATTATTGATACACAAATGTACGACCCACTCCACCCATATTTATGAGACGGCTGATTATTTATATAGGTATTTACTATATTATTTAGACAGTTGCAAGTTTATTGAACAAGTCATTTATTTAAAAACTAATAAAATATAAAATTAAACTAAAATTGAATAGGTAGACACTATAAAGGTAATAATTACCCGTCACTATCAACAAGTATGATAAACAAACAAAGTAAATCTTTAACATTTTTGTGAACCACTGCCCAAGTTATAGTGTATCAAACTAAAGTTATTACGTCTATATATACAGTTGTGGGCATTATGTCCGTCCTAGTGATATTATTAAGGACGGCTGATAACGAAGTCACTTTTGGATAAACAAAGTTGCTTTTACTTCTGTATCAATTTACAGATAACAAATTAGGACCGAATAAAATAATTGGTTTAATTGCACTTCCCTCAAAATAAATCAATTAATCGTAAATGATTTTTCGAAGACTGAATCTCTCAAATACATTGAAAACTATAGTTTTGTTAACGTATTTTTTAAATTTTGTAAATGTGAGTACCGTGGATTCATTTACTAAGTTATTATGTTGTATGTTGACTTGAAAGAGCATGGCAGTTGCGAGTACATCAGCACACTTAAATTTCTCGCTGATGGTGGCACATGTGTTGGATCATTGGGATCCCTACAAAATGGTTGAGCTGGATTGACCTGATCCACACGTCATATTAGTGAACGGGCGCCGTCAATTGAGTCTGGTCATCTCTTAACTGCTAATCTGCTTATTTATAATGTATTTTTTTAATTTTTCTTATAGAAGTAACAAGAATAATGTTTTCAGTATTTTTAATAACCTGATTTAAAACAGTATTCTTAGAGTTTTTTGCCCGTTCTTCTCCATATAGATCTATGTTTGGGAATGGGCAACTAGCTTCAAGACTAACAACTCCTTGATAATTCCAAAGTGCCTGTAATGGTTTAATTTAAATAAATAATTTGAGTTTATCGCCGATACGCGATACGTGTGACCCTGAGTATCACAGGTCAATCTCTTTCAAATTACCTATTCCTGTGATAAAATATCAAGTCAAGCAAATAAACACAAAGGCACAGCTGTACTGTATCTTTTCTCGACGCCATCAGGACATTAACGACCCCCTGTAACTTCGTTGTAGATAAAGCTAGAAGCCTGAATTTTCAGTGACCAAGAGGGCTTAGCATAACTGGTATATTCCCAAATCACATTCAATTTGAACCTGCAGTTTAAGAACTATTGCAGGTCAAAGTTCTTTAATTTTGTCGCTGACATACTCATAACTCACTCACCGATCATCAAAATTCCGTCTAGCAGACAGACACACAAGCTTAACATTTTGAACACAATTAGTATTTAACCTATAAAGCAAGGAAAAATTAAATTATACCGCATTTTCAGACCCGTTTCTTTGATATATGTACTGCATAAGTAACTATGTAATCGCATATTATTTATATAGGATTACAAAGTTATTTATGCAGTTATTGCTAGAAAACGAGACTGAAATTGCGGTATATTTTAATTTTTACTTGCTTACTTTTGCAGTTCATTCAATTTTTTGTCACTAAAACCACCAAAATAGATACGAGTAGGTAGGTTTGATATATAAATAAACTGTTCATAAGCAATCTTAATAATTAATTTATAAGTTCACATAAAAATAAGACTTGTTGTATATAAATGTCATTTGTTCGGTCTCATCAACCTTACATTTACAAGCCATAGAATTGCTGGGATTTTGCGATGCGAGTGAAAAAGCGTATGCGTGCGTCATATACAGCCGAGTAAGGAACGAACAAGATATACCGACTGTAACTTTACTCGTCGCCAAAACCAGGGTTGCGCCTCGATCACAAAAAACTACGTTGCCAAGATTGGAACTATGTGGCGCACTACTGTTGGCTAAACTCATGGAAAAAACTACGGAAGCTTTAGCTGGATACCATTTGTCAATACAAGCATGGTGTGACTCTCAAGTAGTCTTAGCGTGGCTGCAAGGAGATGCATCAAGGTGGGATAGATACGTGTCCAACAGAGTTGACAAAATAAAATAAATCATTCCTTCCGACAAGTGGCGCTACGTAAAATCGGCACAAAACCCTGCTGACTTCGCATCTAGAGGAATGTTGCCGAGCAAACTAGTAAACTTCGATCTCTGGTGGCAAGGTCCGGAATTTCTGAAAAACGCGGAAGTCTCTGACCTCATGAGAAACTCAACATGTTTGTTTACAACCAACCAGGAAACTGTCAACTTAGCAATGGCAACCACAACGATGCCGAGAAACAATGTGTCCACAGTTTGTTTACCACAAGTCATCGCCGAACTTCGGAAATCTAACCCAAAGCGACGCATCATCCTACACCATGACAACGCAAGCTCACACAGCGCTCGTCAAACGATTGAGTATTTGAAACAGAAAAACTTAGACATTCTTGACGATCCTCCATACAGTCCTGACCGAAGCCCTAACGATTTCTTTACATTTCCCAAAATCAAGAAAACTCTTCGTAGTCAAAGGTTCCAGTCCGGTGAAGAAGTAGTCGGCGCTTTCAAATCTGCCATTTTGAACACCCCCACTTTGGAGTGAAATAAATGTTTTAATAACTGGTTCGAGCGAATGGAAAAGCGTATTAACTACGTGGTGAATACTTTAAAAAACATAAAAGGTTCTAGTTGTTTTTTTTCTTGAAACGACCAAACTTAAAATGTATGCCTCGTAGCAGAGGCAATGATGTGTTCATGTGTCCAAGGGCGTCGCCAGCCGATGGCCCAGGGGGGCAAGTTGGTAAGGAGGATGAGAAAAGTATGATTTGTAGGTACAGTCAAGAGTCAAGAGCACATGAAGCTTTAAACGTACTTTTTATTAGGTACTCTCATAAATTGTGCATACCTGTCATGAACAGAATACCGTGTTGTATGACGATAACTTTTTTTTGCGACATCCGATTTTAATGAAACAAAGCCTATATTCTCTTCCAAATTAATATCTATCTATCTGTGAAAACTACATGAAAATCCATTCAGGAATACCGGAGATGTGCGCGAACATACAAACAGACAGACACCGGATTCTACTGTTTTATTATAAGTATAGATATAGATAGATTAAGATAATATAATACAATCTAGTTGTTTATTACTTTTTGAAACTGGCTATCCCTAATAAAACTTACTTCGTAAAGTACGCGGGATAAGCTGATAATTTAACAGAAACAAAATTGCGAGAAGTAGAATAATATTGATTATACATAGGGCTGAGTAAAAAAAAAATATCATACAGATAACCTATGACAAAATACACAAGTTTCATGTGATACGGTCAGCTATATTTAAAGGTCCACCTTTAAGTCCAAGACCATTACATCTTCGGTAGTGAAACGATACAGTACCTACACAAAAATGTTGAAGACATATTTTGTTTGTTTATCATTCTTGTTAATTGTAGCGGGTAAGTTTTTTCATTATTATTTTTTCCAAATATAAATATTATTAATTTATTACCTAGCTTCAAAAATAATAATATTCAAAAGATCTGACTTTGGTTTTGTTTGGTTTTTAGGGTTCCGTCGAAACCCTGTTAAATTCAAATTCATTCAAATTCAAATTCTAATTGTTTATGGTCAAGAAAATACGTGGCTTACAGGGAAGATCTTACAGCCTTAAAGTCATTGTATTTGGCCTGCAAACAAGCGTGCAAATTATTCATGTATAAATGTCATAATTGTTATGCGGATTCTATTATTCGTACATTATTATTTCATTATAATTTCATTATTATAACATTATTATTTCATTATAATTACATTATTATCGCCTCCGCTGTCCGTCCGTCTGTCTGTCTGTCAGCGGGCTGTATCTCATGAACCGTAATTGGTAGACAGTTGAAATTTTCACAACAAATAATAAAAATAAAATTTAAAAATAAAGGGGGTCCCCATACATTACATTTTTGATTAAAAAAGAAGCTTGCGCTGGAATGTGTGGTATCATTGTTTACAACTCATCGAGTAGAGTATAAATATTTTTTTATTATCTTAAACAAATTTAGTGGGGCTGTAACAGTTATCAGTTTTAAACCATTTTTGGCGAACTATATCGCAACAACTAAACAATTTAGGAATGTGAAACTTCTGTATATCATGTAAAACTAAACATCTATTGCCCAATAATTGCATCAGAATAATAATTGTTCTGTAGATGATAAGTCAGAATCATCAGAGTTCAGACCCTCTACTTTTTCTATTTTAAAACAGTTGTGGCATAAAAATTAATTCATGTCAGAATTCTGGTATCTGTACCTACCTTGTGTATTTTTGGAAAACAACGCATATGAAATATTTTTGAACAAGCACTGCAGGTTTTGTGGTTTCTACTTAAAACTTCTTCTAGCATTGTTTCAAATTGCTGATTTTAACATTCAACCTTTGGATGGTCATTATTTTTCTCAGTCAGGTCTATTAGACTCAGAATCTATAGCCGAATATAAATTAAGAAAATATTGTCCAAAGGATTTCAATGCTTATTATGCATTTCAGTCATTGTAAATAACTCGAGACATGGCATGGTTACTAAAGTCATGGTGGGCAATAACTAAAATAATAATAATAAAAAAATTAAAAATCCTTTTATACAAAAAAGCCAAATACAATTTCTCCATCTCAACCAAAACATACAAATGCCACTTTATTAACAAAACGCTAAGCATTTTTGAGACAGAGTGAACGTCTGTGTCTGTGCTAGTATAAACTGCAACTAATTGGCCACATCTAAAATAACTGTTACGAGTTTAAAACTAGCATAGTTTTCAATGAAAATCAAAGAAAACACTACCTACTTCGCACTACAATCGCTGTTCGTGGGTAACTCTCTCGTTTACCCTAATGTCTTCGATATGTTAACATAAAAGCTTTTGCAGACCAGTGCAACATGTCGCGCGACGCGACACCAATACAATTTCTAAGAAAACTTGACGTTATAACAATTACCGGTGTCGCGTCGCGCGACAAGTAGCGCTGGTCTGCACAAAGCTTTACTGTCGCATATCGGTCAATAGCTTAAGAGCGTTTATTCTGCAAGTAGGCAATGTCGCAAATAGCTGTAAAATATTTACCTGTTTTGATTAATTTGACAATTATTACTGTATGGAAATAAGAACTGTGGCTAACTAGCGAACTAGAATATTGATTATGAAATACAATAATTAATATCTTAAGATACTCTAATGTAAATAAAATAATAATTACATCTTATCTTCACTGTGTGTAGAGGTCCATAAAATTTTACGGAGAGCGATATGTCGAATTATTTGTTTACAAACTGCTTAGATATGTTCTTCGATAGCTACATAAATAATAAATAAAATCTGTCAAGTGCGAGTCGGACTCGCACATGAAGGGTTCCATACCATGTCGTACAAGATTTAACACTATAAATTTTTGTAATACTTTCGTAAAGGTAACAACAGAGGCGCTATAAAAAAACAAAGATTTGTAAAGAAATTGTCTAATTTTAATGAAAAAATGTTGTTGTGTTAAAATATAGGTGTAGGAGTATATTTCATTTATTTTAAGAGAAAAATATTAAGTTAACTTTATCCAGTAACATGCATTAACTAAAGTCAAAGTTATTTATTTGCTACTAACATAGTATTAGTAGGTATAAATAGGTATATATGGTAGGTAAGCAGGTAGATATGTAGGGTAGGTAGGGTAGGTAGGGTAGGTTGGTAGGGTAGGTAATTAGGTAAAAATAGGTAATTAGAAAAGGTAGATGCGCCGTAGATAAGTACTTAGTGCTAACCGTGCGAAGCCAGGCCGGGTAAATCTAGTTACTTATAAATAAAAGGATTTCTCTTGCTACATCAGACTATATTGTACAAAATAGAATGTAAGTAGTACGCCAAATTTTAATTATAACTGTGCGTTTGCACTGGCGAAACATTCACAACAAAACATGTTGGAATCTCTATTTTCTGTCAATTTTTCATACAATGTTTGACAGGAACTAGAGATTTCAACATGTTTTGTCGTGATGTTACGCCAGTGCAAACGCACGGGTCAATACAGGTATTTATTTACGTTATTTTTTATAGTCATACAGAAATCTATTATTTCTTACTTATTATTTTTACACATCCCATCGGACTATGAGAGCGAGGGAAGAGAGAGTGCACTCGTGTCTGCGCACACACTTGTGCACTATAATATCTCCCGCGCCGAAGGCCAGTCTCCGTTGAGATTGGCCGCCGTGACCGAATATTTTTACACCAATAATTTTTCTCAATATGAAATTGTATCCACAACGGTTTAAGGTAACTGAATCTGTATGTGCCAGCATTCATTTCAATGTTACTGAATATATTGTCTATTGGAGTGTAGTTTTAACGTGAGGTACACACTTCAACACCGTCTAGGGATACTTTGAAAAAAGTCGATAAAGTTCTTAAACTAAAAAAATACTGGCCGGTTTTAAAATCTTGTGAAGAAAGTTTATTTTGTAGACCTTTTTGGATGATCGAAATTTAAATGATCGAAATAGTATATGCTGCCATGATAGTAGGTACTTACTAATTCCATGTCATTACTCCGACTATTAAATAGTTATCTGTGGAATTTATATCGCATAATATTAGCATGAAATACAAAATTATTATTTTAAGTTGCAGAAAATCACCCATATTATATAAAATACGTTATGAATCGGCATTTTTAGTATTTGTTGATTATAAACAGTATATGTTACATGATACACACAAGTTTCAAATTCCTAATTTGTTTAGTTGTTGAGATAGAGCTCGTACAAAAATGGTCTAAAACAGACAACTTCTACGGCCCCCTAATTCATCATTTTTGAAGATAAAAACAAATAAAAATTATATTTATTCTCTACTCGATGAGCTCTAAAAAATGATACCCCACATGCCAGGGTCAGATTATTTTTTTTTCAAAATTTAATTTTATTGTATGGCGACCCCACTTTAATTTTTAATTTTATTATTTGTTGCTCTTGCGGCAATAGAAATGCTCAATCTGTGGAATTTTCAACTGCCTACCTATTACGGTTCATGAGATAGAGCTCGCTGACAGACAGACGGACAGCGGAGGCTTATGAATAGGGTTCCGTTTGTCACCCTTCGGGTACGGAACCCTAAAAAAGAAAAAATTGAATGCATAAGCTCCTTTTTTTTGTATTCTGTAAATATAGAAATGCCGTGTTTTTATGTTTTTCTCAGTTCCGTATGCGCTGCTCCTATTCCTAGTTATGCTAATTTAAGATTTTTTAAATATTTCTGGCATTTTACAAAAAATAATTGATCATCACTTTCATAACCAATCTTAACTATTTATTCAGAAGTTGTGCGATGCAGTCCCGATTACTCGTACAACTTAGAAGCGGGTGTCTGGCTCAAATCGCATATCACGCCTGAAACTTGGGAGGAAGCCTACCTAACATGTCTCAATGAAGGTAAGATGCACTTCTCTTATGCTGTTTGTCCGGCGCGGTCTCTCCTGTAACACTTGTATCGTGGTCTCTTTTGTATCACTCATGCGGTAACACGGTACGCCGCCTGCCCGTCGCGGTCACTCCTGTAGCTCATGTAGCGTGGTCTCTGTTGTATCTAGTCATGTGGTAACTCAGTGCACCGCCTACCCGGCGTGGTCTATCCTGCAGCTCATGTAGCATGGTCTTTGATGTATATACTCATGCGGTAACACGGTGCGCATAGCATACCGCCGCCTGAAATGTGATCTTGAATTGGTCGACGTTGCTGGAGCCTGCTGCACCGCTCGCTTCGCTCGCTCATGTCAATGTAAACATCTCAATGTGTCATGTTACAGGCGCGGTGTTGGCGTCTCCGCTAAACCAAGAGCTAGCTAATGCTCTTTACTCAAAAACACGATACGATGTGAAAGGCAAAATTTTTCTGGGAACTCATGATTTATTCGCTAAAGGACACTTCGCCTCCGTAGAAGGTTAGTCTCAATGTAAAATATTTTCAGATTGGTACATTTAATTTAGATAAATGTAAATATTGAAGTACCTAGGTAAGTAGGTACTCAATAAAATAATTTTTGCTTGTTACGCCTAACAGAAGCCAAAAATGTATTCTGTAACTTCACTTATTTACCGCTTACTTGCACAATCATTACAAGTATGTATACCCCGATAGTCTTGCTAAAAAGAAACTTAAGAAAAAAAATCTTCTAATAAAGAAAAAACCTAGCCAATATATAAAGTCTTTGAATAGCTTTCATTCTAAATGCTTTTGACGTGTATGTTCCAGGAGTGCCACTACCTGACATGGAAATAAGATGGGGTTCAGATGATAGCGTGGTCGATGCTAAACACTGTCTCACAATGACCGTCGATGGACGCGTGCATTACTCGTCATGCAAAGACCGCCTGCCCTTCATATGTTACAGGAAACTCGAAAATCAAACGATGAACGAATGTGGCACCTATGATAATGGTAAGTAATAATAATTAATAATGATACGTGCTCGGAGGAAGGAAGTATTCCAGTAAGATGCTGGTAGGGGTCTTGACCGTACTTCCGGGATTGTCCTGATAGCCGTGGAATACCGCTCTACTCCTCATAAGCACCTCAGGATATGTTGCCCCCTTGTCGTTACGACACTTTCTGCTAGCGACCGTTTTCGGGGGCCCATTATTGAGTGTGCAAGTCACCCCCTGCCATTTTACCTGTGTTTGTTATATAAAATATTGGTCAGGCAGGGGCCATAGTCTTTCCATAGTTCTAAATAACCAGTTCACTTAGCCATCCAAACCCATAAACCAATATCTTTGTTTTCATATCCAGCAATAGTCCTGCACTAACCGGGGGTTGTCCTTGGGTGCACTAGCATAGTGCGAACAGGGATAATCGTCGGTTAGTGCCTCGTTTCATTAAACACGTCTAACGGGCCTCTGTGAGTTGGCTTCGGCCCCTCTTAGGTCCCGAGAAATGTCAAAGACGTAAAATTAATAATGATATTTAATTTATTAGGGAGGTGCTCGATCCACTGACCAACCCCGGCTACGCTTGCCGGGGTTGGTCAGTGGATGGGTGACCAACTTTACATACCGAGACTCCTCCGTGCTCCGTGGTCGTTACGAGTCGTCACAAGCCTGAAAGTCTGATATCAGTCTTACCAAGGGGTATCGTATGACCCGTTACTGGGTTGTGGAGGTCAGATAGGCAGTCGCTCCATGTAAAATACTGGTATTCAGCTGCATCCGGTTAGACTGGAAGCCGACCCCAACATAGGTAAAAGGGAAAAGGCAAGGCAGATTGATTGAATTTATTAGAAACTTGCATTGAATAAAATGTTTTTACAAAAAAAAAAAAACAATCCACTTCCAAAAAAGACACTACAAACTCAAAAATATTTTACTTTTGGAAGTCGGTATCTTTGGATTTTCAATTTTTGCCACCGACTTGCGAAATTAAAGTTATTTTAGACTTTGTAGTGTCTCTTTTTTCGAAGTCGGTTGTTTTTCTTTTTTGGAAAAAGATTAAATTTTTCACTTTTTAGTTGTGGTTCCATCCCACACAAATTCGAATACCACTACCAGCTATGTAAATAACAGTGACAGGAACTTATCATCATTTATCATCCACATAGGCTAAGTGGAAAAAATACGTATTATTGAAGCTAACTCAAAAAGTACCCAAGTAAAGTTAATACACCTGTAAAGTATGATCTACCAAACAAAAAAAGAACCATCGAAATCAATGCATAATTGGCGGAGTAATCGCGTAACAAACATACAAAAAAAAAACATATTGACGAATTGAGAACCTCCTCCTTTCAAAGTCAGTTAAAAATAGTTGAGTAAGAAGAATAATTATTTGTTTACGTGTAGTGCTTGTTCATCTCACAAAATAGTAGGTACAGTCACGTATCGTAACTATCACTGACACGAACCGAGAGTGGAACTATTTTATTATTATTTATTTTAGTACAAAAAAAATATATAAATGAGAAGATAATGACGTTTTTTGTCTATCTATACTAATCACTACATAGTATAAAACAAAGTCGCTCGCCGTCTGTCTGTCCCTTTGTATGCTTAGATCATTAAAACTGCGCAACGGATTTTGATGCGGTTTTTTTAAAAGATAGAGTCAACCGGAAGGTTTATATGTATAATACATGCATAATATAGTAGAGAAACACTGATAATTTTAGAGGTTTCTAATTTGATGTCGTAAATACACACATTTTTTTGCGCTTACATTGTAAACGCTGGCTGACGGCAACGCGGGCGCATCGGTAGGAGTCAATGACCTTTTCCTCGGCTATTAGGTATGTAATCCCGGTAATTAGTACGTTCCTATGGGATATTTTCCGACATCCACGCGGGCGAAGCCGCGGGGTAAAGCTAGTATTTCTTTTAATTTTTTTATGATAGTATAAATCTGAAGAGTTTGTTTGTTTGTTTGTTTGAACGCGCTAATCTCAGGAACTACAGGTCCGATTTAAAAAAAAACTTTCAGTGTTAAATAGCCCATTTATCGAGAAAGGATATAATATATATTATCACGCTAAGACCAATAGGAGCGGAGCACCAATGAAGAATGTTTTAAAATCGGGGGTTTTTTTAACGAAGTCGCGGGTTAAAGTTAGCGTTATGCTGGTTTCACACGAGGGCAGAACAGTGAGGCAGAACAGTGGGCAGCACAGTACTGCTACAGTTTGAACGCACAGAACAGTACTGTCTTGACAGTAACAAAGGCAGAACAGTTAATAGCTCGCCGGTCTATTTTTTCGGGGCAGTTTGCAACCCCCACCACCTTTCTTACTCGTCTGTCTTGTGGCTGGACCCGTGCGAACGCTAGGGCAGTGCAGTGCAAAGAGCAGGACAGTGTGCGTGTACGCGTCCTGACTTGTTTTGCTTGTAGCGTGTGGTTTGTTTTACTTAAAATTTGTTTGTTTTTTTATGAAAATGGCACCTCCTAAATTATCAATGGACGACACTATAAAACTTATAAGACTTTACAAAGAAAAAGAGTGTTTATGGCAAAGTAACTCTGTTCTATATCGGAATATAGAACATGTTGCCGTTGTCGTCGTCGGCGGTCCATCGCTATCACTATCACTTGCGGACTGTCCTATAATTAAACGCCACTGTCCTTCCAAACTGTTCTGTCCCACTGTTCTGCCTCACTGTTCTGCCCTCGTGTGAAACCAGCATTAGCCCAAAGACACTATTCCACGCGGGTGAAGTCGCGGGCAGAAGCTAGTACAGAATATTATTCTTCATTTTTTTCAGAATATCACCTCAAAAGTACAGGCAGCTGTTACAAGGTACATCAGGAGCAAAAGAGTTGGTACGGTGCTTATAGTACATGCGCATCTGAGGGGGGTCACCTGGTCATTTTGAACGACGAAGAAGAGGCACTCCTCGTCAAGGATATGTTCCCTGCTCATCCTGGGAATATTGACCGCTGGGAACAGTTCCACATAGGCCTAGCAGCCTTGGGCAAGGATCGTACTTGGACTACTATTCACGGTATAAGACCATTTACATTATTATTAAAACAAAATTGCCAGCAAAATTGCCAGCAGATCTGCTTGCCTGCATGCTTCCATAGAAAGGTTTTGACAATGGCGGTGCTAGTCTTGCGTACAATTTGCCCGCTATTATAGTGAGAGTGACAAGTGCCGTCATTTTCTAAGTGTTCTATAATACAACGGGTTATGACCAATTGGATCATTTACGAAATACGAACAACAGATTTACGGTCGGCATCGGTATCACCTCACCTCATTGGCACGTAAATGGAGTTTCATAGAAAGAATCCTCGAGTTGAGACGATGCTGATCCCGTGTCGTAAAATACTGTGCGTTAACCTTTATAGGGTATAAAAGAAACAGTACAGATACTAAAAGACTTATCCCTCCCAGGTCAGAAAATAGAAGATGTTTTCCACGTTTGGGATATCGGGCAGCCTGACAACCTTGAGGGTGGACAGGATCGTGCGACCTTCCGCAGACTTAATGGCACTTTAGATGACATCGGAAGTTGGACCAACGCTATGTTCGTCTGTGAGAAATCTCCTAATCCAACGACATATCTTAATAATAAATAGTTCTTATAATATTAATAAAGTTGAAAGCCACAAAATCGATTTATAAATCTACTTTTATTAATATTTTATGTTAAATAAAAAATAAAATAATGTTTTTTTTATGAATGTTTCCTAAGTTAAAACTCAAGGTTTGCCAAAGGGCGATGGAGCTTAGCGTATTGGGTGTTAAGCTCAGCAGCCAAATACGTAATACCACCCTACGCTCCAAAACAGGAATCCCTGATGTGAGCAACAAGTCTGCGTGTCATCCTCTCCAGCACGACCAAGGATGATTTAGTTTTAATAAAAAACCTTAATTTTACGATTTGATTTGATTTCGCTAGAAAGTATGGCGACTGGACAGTAAGTCAATGGAAAATTATACAGGCTGTTTGGTGCAACGTGTGCTAAATTGAAATGGTCGACTCAAGGGGTCATCTGCTATCCTTTCACACCCCTTAACATCTCTCATGCCTTGTGGAATTTTTTTTATCGACTTTTTATAGTTTTATTAAAAAGGACCTAAATTTTACATTCAAATACAATTTTTTTAAAGTATAAGGTGCAGACTCCAAATTTTAATTTTATTTAGATGGTTATTGTTTTAGAGTACTTTTAAATACAAAATTAGTGACATTAGTCATCTAGTTTTTTTTTATTTACTCGTAAAGGTAATACTTAAATTAAAGCTGTACATGTTACAGCTGTTTACATGGCTACAAAAAAAAAAAAAACAAAAGCGACCAGGATCTTCCAACTCCCTCAAAAAATTTCTATTTTATCCTCTTGCTAATGATGGGTCACATGCCATAAAAATCTCGTAACAACTTTGTGAATTCGCTAGAATTGTGAATCGAGTCACATACTCGTAAGGCTAATATTCAAAATTATGATTTAAAAAATCTTTTTGCATAACTGTTACTAGAGAAACAGGTAAAAATTTCTTTTTCACTCTTGCGAAATCAAATCTATCTTCTATCTCTATCTTGCATAGCGTACCGCGTGGAAACAAATAATTTTTTTATCGAGTAAAAAAGTCGATAAAAAAATTCACAGGGCATGAGAGATGTTAAGGGGTCTGAAAGGATAGACTCCGTATCAAAGTTGCGACAAACAAAGGCGCGACAAATGCTAGGGCGACAGTACGAAAGATCGACCATCAGCGGTGCGACAGAACATTAGCTCGACGAACGTTAGCGCGACAGATTGTTTTCACGACAAACGATGGCACGACGAAACTTTTGATCGACGAACGTTATTGCGACTGATTGTTTTCACGACCATCGATGGGACGACGAAACTTTTAATCGACGAACGATAGCGCGACACAATTTTCGCTCGACAAACTAAAGCACGACAAACATTTCTATAATATTTTGTTGCTAATAGCAGATAACAAAAAAATGGGAAGTACTAAGTACTTTCGTTTTTAATGTTTTAATTGGCAATATTCTTTATTGTCAATCTTAAATGACTGCAGTGCGCGAGTGCAGTTACGAGCAAGGTAGGCGAAAACCATGTATAAAGAACCTAAAACTTTACATTTTTTTTCTTATTTGCTATTAGCAACAAAATATTATAGAAATGTTTGTCGTGCTTTAGTTTGTCGAGCGAAAATTGTGTCGCGCTATCGTGCGTCGATCAAAAGTTTCGTCGTCCCATCGATGGTCGTGAAAACAATCAGTCGCAATAACGTTCGTCGATCAAAAGTTTCGTCGTGCCATCGTTTGTCGTGAAAACAATCTGTCGCGCTAACGTTCGTCGAGCTGATGTTCTGTCGCACCGCTGATGGTCGACCTTTCGTACTGTCGCCCTAGCATTTGTCGCGCCTTTGTTTGTCGCAACTTTGATACGGAGTCGAAAGGATAGCTGATGACCCCTTCAGTCGACCATTTCAATATGGCACACGATGCACCTAACAACCTGTATATTATTATTTTCTGACTCTGAATCATTAGTCTGTGTATACACGTCAGACAATCGGCGCGCGTGCGCACCTGTTATTAATCTTGCTTTATTTTAGTCTAACAAAGATAAGTCACGTTGGCGTAACAAATCATAGTAAAATAAGAAAAAATATTACATTCCTTTATTGATTATAGCAATCAACAATGTTAATTATAAAATAAAAGAAATAACTGTTTTAATATTTAAAATTATGGAAGTCCCGCGTAGAAGCGGATAGATTTGCGGCAGTTGAGTCATTTAGTTTATTTACTTTTTTGTACGAAGTAGATAGACTTCAACCATATTGAAAATTGTAGTATATTATTGGTTATGCCCTATTAAAGCTGCCTGTCCACCGGAGCGGAGAGGAGAGGAGAGGAGCGGAGATGTGTCAATACTAACCAATAGAATCAAAACTCCGCTCCAGAGGTGCGATTCTATTGTTTAATTTTAGCACATCTCCGCTCCTCTCCTCTCCTCTCCGCTCCAGTGGACAGGCAGCCAAAATGTTGTTAAATAGAAGAAGATAGCTAATGACCAGACAGCTTGAAAAGTGAGCTTGTTTTGAAAAGTTTTATTTTTATTACCTACCTGTTAAACCCCGGGGGAGCCCGAAAAGCGTCCTGAGGATGATTGGCGAGAGAACCGATACTGTTCTGCTCAGTAGGTTCACTGAACTCCATGTGTTGCGAGACCAATGAGCCTACTGTGCAGGGGTAGTCGTTGTGAGCCGGCACAGCATCATACTGAGTGGTAGCCTTCTTGTCACAGTCATGACGTGCCAGCAGCTGCCCACTATTTCTGTTTTGAGCTCATGATTATATTTAAATCTATTGTGTTTTATGTTCTTGTTCTACTCGAGTTTATTATCTTTTTTTATGCACGTGTTTCTGTGAAAAATAAACTTATTTTTCTTTGTTTCTTTCTTTCATAAGAACATTAAATACAATAATCAGTTATACTAACTACTAATCAATCGTGATGTATTTCGTGGTAGATACGAAATACATCACGCCTGTATTCCCCAGAGGGTTGCGCAGAGGTGTACCTATGTATAGTACACACGGCAGATTTTTTTTATTTTCATCCTTTTAGTGAGTTTTATTTTTGGAAAACAATTTACATTGAGTGACTATGTGCCAGAGTTGATCAAGTACGTCTTGCGTCGTACAACATCTTGATTACAAAGATATAGAGAAAAAACTGGACAAGTGCGAGTTCAACTCGCGTGGAGAGGGTTCCGTACGATCAATATGATATGTGCTATTTTTATCCCAAAAACAATCTTAACATTGTAGTTGAAAAACTCGTTCACCTATACATTCCAACTGCAAATGTAAACACAATATTGAGAGACTTTGCATGTTATTTTAAGACCATAGACTTCAGAGGTTCTCTTGTAATCTATAGTAAAGAACTATTCTGGTATTGTTTTCAACATTTTAGGCTCGGTACCCAGTGCTCGGTGGCCCAGTGGTATCGGCTCCGACTTACGAGTCAGTCGTGGGTTCGAACCCAGGCAGGCGCTTTACTTTGTGTAAATAATTTCATCACCACTGCTCTCATAACGGTGAAGGAAAACATCGTGAGGAAACCGGCATGTCCTAGACCCATAAATTTAAAGATATGTGACATCTACCAAACCGCACTGGGCCCGCGTGGTGGGTGGTGGCCCACTCCCTCTCGAAGAAAGGAGGGCTGTGTCCCAGCAGTGGGAACATTATAGGCTGAATATGTACCTATGTATGTATAGGCTTGGTAGTGAGTTCTGAGATAAGGGGGGTATTTTTAATTAATTCGGCAACACATTTGCATTAAATATTTGTGAACATAATACCTATTGTAATTGATAAAATATCCTTTTCATCCGGTTAATAGATTCGTGAAGGTTGTTCTTACTTCGGATCCTATATTTTATGGATTTAACAAAAAAATACCTGTTTTTCCAGTCAAAATTATCACACGTTTATCCTCCTAAACAGACAAAGTAGGTATATCTTTATTGATGTGCATGCGCTGTTATATGGCTTTATATCGTTTTTTTACTTTGAGTACGTTTTATTGTGTCTACCATAATTTTAATTGCATTGCTTAGGATCAGTATTTCGCAGTATTTGTTAGAAACACTCTACTCTAGGCAGGTACGAGTATTGCGCACACACTCAAATATTGACGCTTTATGGGCGTTTGATGATGTGCCAGAATTCATCGATTGAATGCAGGCAACAACTAGCGAGGCACAGCGCAAAGCGGTTTTCAAAAAAAAAATTAAATAAAGCTGAAAATAAATAAAATTGAAGAACTCCAAGAGTGCAACAAAGCGGACAGAGTGCAACAAAGTCCTTAGGTTTTCGGTTGTGGCGACAATTATAGCACATTATAAAAATGTTAAGTAGTAGATAATGTCAGTGACCTTGAGTAGTTAGCTTGCGTGTTCTGTACTGAACTCACGCAACGCGTCGTATGTCCAGCCAGTAACAGGACTCGTCCATCAAGGAGCGCTGTCCCACATTAGACACATTATAAATTTATGTAGGTACATCTATAATAATATTATATTAAAAATAGGTAAAGTTTGTGAGGTTGTAGGGGGTAATCTCTAGATCTACTGAACCGATTTTGAAAAAAATAAAAACTTTTAACAAAAAAAAAACAACCGACTTCCAAAAAAAACACTACAAAGTGAAAAATAACTTTAATTTCGGAAGTCGGTGTCTTTTGTTTTGAATTTTCGTTTTTTTGCCACCGACTTCCGAAATTAAAGTTATTTTTCACTTTGTAGTGTTTTTTTTGGAAGTCGGTTGTTTTTTTTTTGTTAAAAGTTTTTATTTTTCACTTTTTAGTTTTGGTACAGTACGACACAACTTAGATGTAGCATCGGCAAAATTCATTAAACCGATCACCATCCGAACTGAGTGCGCCTTCAAAATCACCAATCTTTATTACTGCTTCAGGTGAAAACGATCTTTCGAAAACGCAATAACTTGTAAAGACTTATAGCCAAATACATTCGTAAAATTGAAATGAATGATTGAAAATTTTCAAATCTATGCTACATCTAAGTTGTGTCGTACTGTACCTACCTACTTCACACAAATTCGAATAACACTACCAGCGACGCAATTAACAGTGACAGGAAGTTATCATCGTATCATCCTTAAAATGAAGTCCAAACACAAGGTAGCTACTGTAAAACGTTGAGGAGTTTCCTTGATTGTCCTTCGTCTTCATCATCAAACCCCTAATGGTGGAAGGTGCAAAGTTCTCATCAATACAAATTAATCAAGCCCAAACACCAGGTAATTGCTGTAAACCGTTAAGGAGTTCCTTCGACTGTCTTTCGGCTCCATCATCAGATCGACTCCAGACCTTCATTAAATAGTAGTGCTTTAAAATGCTTAATGAAAAAAAATAACAAACGCACTAGTCGCCACTACGATTTTGGAAGATTCCCCTCGATTTGTCTGAGATGCCATCAGCAGATCCTGGTTTCCTTATCATGGTACCACCCTTGGGATATCTCTTTTCCAACAAAAAAGTATTATACGTATTCCCTACCTATTTTTCCTTTTTTATTTTTCGTGGTCCTATTTTTTTTGAGGAGTTCCCTCAAGTCGTCATGGATTTCTTCATCAGAACTGAATTTTGATCAAAATAGGACCAATCTGAAAGTATACCTTTCAGATAAGAAAATTAATTTTCTAAATCGGTTCATAAATGACGCCACCCGTGAAATACTTATCATTGAGAAGTTCCGGTAGCCATCTGTGGACTTCTTCATCAATTCCACTTCACCAAATGATACTTTCTGAATGCAAATGCTTAACTGGTTGCTGAAAATACCGAAATCGCTATGTGTATGCCTATAATATTTGAGGAGTTCCCTCAATTTGTCATGGATTCCATCATCAGAACTGAATTTTGATAAAAATGGGACCAATCGGGAAGTATATCCTTTCAAATAAAAAAAGAATTTTCCAAATCGGTTCATAAATGACGGAGTAGACCTCCTCCTTTTGGGGAAGTCGGTTAAAAAACCAATAGTAAGGCACGTTATTTGTGAGTGTCATGGGCTATACAGGGTGGCAGGGACATCGAAGCGAAGCCTGTTACCATGGATTCAGTAGGTAGGTACATGATTCAGAATTTTAATGATTTTATACTGATTTTTTTTAAATATCCGACGACATTTATGTTTAAAGCTCAACGAAGTGGGCAGGGGTCAGGTATTAAACAAAAGGTATTTCAATTCATCATCATCATCATCAGCCTATTAATGTTCCCACTCCTGAGACACAGGCCTCCTCTCTGCGACAGGGAATGGGCCGTAATCTACCACGCGGGCCCAGTGCGGGTTGGTAGATGTCTCACGATGTTTTCCTTCACCGTTTTGAGAGCAGTGGTGATGAAATTATTTACACAAAGTAAAGCGCCTGCTTGGATTCGAACCCACGACCTACAACTCGTAAGTCGTATATTATGTTTAAAATTGAAATACATTTTAGAGCAGTGGTGGCCCAGTGGGCACTACTGCTCTAAAATTTATTTCAATTAAACACTTATCATTAAAGATCAATAATTAAATTATCATTATACAACGTGAAATTTGAATCACAGTTTTGCTAGAACAAACGTTGTTCAGACCATGGTCTACTACCATTCTATAACAATCAATTAAAAAAAAAACGTCAATGGTATTTAAAAAAAAACACAAAAAAGACTGATTTATTTATTAAAATTTCGGCCCGCATTGGCCGGACATCCTTGTAGTCCACGTGGACTCCTCATAACTCTTTTGAATGCCATATTGCTACCGCGATGAGTCCTTAGATGTTACGGTTAATGTTTGAACACGTTTGAGCAACATAAGACTTATTTGAGAACGCCTAGTTTAGTTTGTTTTAATAACATATTGGATGCTATAGAATGATAGTAGACCATGGTCTGAACAACGTTTGTTCTAGCAAAACTGTGATTCAAATTTCACGTTGTATTGGTGAAAGTTTCAGAAAAATACGCTTTAGATTAAATAAAATACTCTAAAGATTTTGCGTGATACTCAGTTTTTTATCCGTGTTAGACATAACTTAACAAATTAATTTCACTATGTAATATAAACATAATCTATAATGCTCATAGAGTTATTAAGAAAGTGCTTTAATTTATATTTACACTTATTTTTTTGAAATCATTACGTAAACACTACTCGTTTAGATGTAATGTTCAGTATAAAATCATTAAAAGTCGGTTATTAGTGTACTTAGTGTAAGTTAAGTGAAAGAGTAATCCAGGGCGAAAATAGCACCAATTTGGGAACAAATCTTATCGGTCGCTCAAGAAAATATTCACAGAGAGGACCTATTGGTCTTTATCATGTATGTTAGTATGACAATCACGATTCACGATACCACATCGTATAAAACCGCATGTTATCTTCAGTTCAAACATTACAGCTGCAACAGCGACAGTGCGCCCACGCAACAATGTTGAAAATATATTTTGTTTGCTTATCATACTTGTTAATAATAACTGGTGAGTACTTTATTATTAATTTTTATTTTTAATAAAGCTCAGCCATATCACATATATTAAAGTTATGATATAAATAATTTTAATAACTAAAGGACTAATGTACATGACAATTACGGCGTATACAGGGTGTTAGGGTAAACACCGTTATCCTTCAAACCAGTGGTTTGGTTTCGTTTATAGAACATAAATTCAATGGAAAATCACAACTTTTTTTTTAAAGATGTACATTTAGAATCGTCACGCAATTCCTAAGGTAGGTATTTTTGCCTGTCTTAAGCCAGGAAAAGGTTGTATTGTATTTATTCATGTGTTGTGTATGTGTAGGTAGGTAGGACGGGCGGCGATCGATTACGTCACTCGGGCGGGAGCATATCCATGTATTTGCGGACGGTGTCGGACAATAACCTTTTTAATATTGTAAAAGAAAATAACGTAATTTTTTTTTTACTCGGTTTTTTATGTTTATATTAAGCCAACTACCCATAGTTTGAGTGACAACGGTGTTTACCCTTCCATCCTGTATATAGCATTGATTGCCTTGCAATTTAATATACTAAACTAAAATTTTAAAAAGTCGGGAGGTGTCGTGGGACACCCGGTGGAAACGAAGTTCTTTTAGCTGCATATTATATAATTATTAATACAGAGCCATCTAGTATAATTTTTAACAAGGCTAAAAATCTAGAAAGATTTTTAGCCTTGTTAAAAAAGTTATACTAGATGGCTCTGAATTATAAAACAAAAAGTGTCGTTACAACTTTTAGTCTTAATTTTTTCACAACGCGCGAAAGGGAACTTCGTTCCAATAAACAAAAATTCAAAAAATCGTCTACATTATTATTACATTTGTCAATTAATAATTTAGTGAGAGCTTATTTAAACATAATTATATAATGTCATATTTTTTATGTCATCGAGAATTTTATGAAACACTGGTTTAACTGGGCTGCGTTTCTGTTTTTAAAATTTTTATAATTTTTTTAATATTGAAATTGAATTGAATTGTGTTTAGTTAAACAATTGAAAAAAAGTTTTATCGGATTTTTCTATCTGAAATTTCTCAGTAGCAGCCTGGAGTTTGGATTTGTGCCCGGTTGATGGCAATAGGCTCACGCCCTTTAAATGGGATTTAAACATCTCTGCCGAAACCCTCGAGGACACAAGACGTGATGTTATGTTATGTTGTGTATATAGAAATTAAACCATGTAGCCAGTTTAAAGGAAAAAAGACCGAAATAAATAAGGATCTATACGATAAAAAAAAAATTGTTAGTGTAAAGTCAGTGAAATTAATTGTTATGCAAATTGACAACCAACTTAAATTGTCTGTGTTTTGAAATTACAATAGACGGTTATTCTCTGACAGTTGTATGAAATGGTTATAAGTTTATAACACAGCAAATTGACGTAGTGTGTCAATTTGCTTCCCAATTAATTTCCCTGACTGTACTAGCAACTTAAAGATATTAATACAATATATAAAAAAAAAACCCCATCCATTCGAAAAGGGCACAAAGGCACGGCAATAACATTACCAAGATGTAATATTTAAAAAAAATTATATTGATAATAAAAAGCTATAAAAAAATCACATTTTTACCATCAAAATTACCCAAACTCCATAAAAAAATTACTTATAGACATTCGCTGAACGACGCCCCCCAGCCCCATGTACCAAATAACCTGATTCCCCATTGCAAAAAAAAAATGCTTTTTTTAAATTAATTTTTTCTTCAAAATTATCACATCAATAGACTCTCAGTACGTGTAGCGGTTACACCGCCAGATACAAACTACGCAGCAAAGAAATGACGTCACACAAATAATGCATCGCGCAGTTAGAATTTACCGAGCGAACGACATAGATAAGACTATCCGAAATCAACTTACGGGCAGTTGCCCCCCAGACACAACACCCATCTGGCCGGAGGATCCTCCCTTTTCTAATGAGGACGAGTGAACTTTACACCCTGTTCCTCATACGTCTAAATACGAAACTTACCAACGCCCTCACGGATCGGAAAGGGTTTTTTTACAAGTTGTATAAAAAGGTTTTTCCAAATAAAAAATGTTATCCTCTCTCTCTCTTTTTCTTTTCCAGACGTTGTGCGATGCAAGCCTGATTACTCGTTCAACTTTGAAGCAGGTGGCTGGCTTAAACTGCACACGACGCCCGTCATTTGGGAAGAAGCCTACGTTAAATGTCATGATGAAGGTAAACTCCGCTGTTTCTCTTAATGAAATCAAATGAATTTCTTTATTCTGTAAATAGGATATCGGCATCACTTTTACACGTGCTTCTGCCCGCGACTTCGTCCGCGTGGATTAGTTACTTTGGGCTAACGCAAAAAAACCCCCCGATTTTGAAACATTCTTCATTGGTGCTCCGCCTCTTTTGGTCTTAGCGTGATGATATATAGACTATAGCCTTTCTCAATAAATGGGCTATCTAACTATCTACACTGAAAAGAGAAATTTTCAAATTGGACCACAAGTTCCTGAGATTACCGCGTTCAAGCAAACAAACAAACAAACAAACTCTTCAGCTTTATATTATTATTAATAAATAATATAATTATAAGTATAGATATTAAAAAAATATTAAAAATAAGCTAGATGAGGTCTGCGTTTTGACATTGTTATAATTAAACTATCAAAAAATAAAATAATAATGCGTTATTATTATTGATTACATTTTTTGATGGTTTATAATCTCGCTAGATAAATTAGAAAGTAATGGTTCTCACAAGTTTACGGTGAAACTTACATAATAATATCTGCATATGTGTATCTCATGTTACAGGCGCGGTTTTGGCATCTCCGCTAAATAATGAGCTAGCTAATGCTCTTCAATCACAGATGACACAGTTTGGTGTGAGTGGTCACATTTTCCTGGGAATACATGATTTTTACTCTAAAGGAGACTACGTGTCTGTAGAAGGTCAGTCAAAGTTTTATTACTCATTTATTTATTTATAAAAAATATATAAATTATACACTACAAAACATACAATGGGCGGCCTTATCACATTGTGAGATTTATTTTCAAATTGACATTAATAAGATTAATGTTATCTTGAACGACTCAATAATAAAATTTATAAATAACCTCACAGCGGTATCTCTACGTTGACGTCGTGGTGGGGCTTGCGCGCTCCTAAACTCTAGGTCTGTATCAGTAGAGTTTACTTTGACGAAATAGGTCTAGGGGGAGGAGCCAGACTAATAGAAGTACGGAAACCCGCAGGGCAGCATGTGGCAAGCTGTTGGGCAGTTACAGCGACCCCACGGACCCTATCTCCCGGGAGAAATATTGTTCTTCACCTCTGGCTTGCCTTTATTGGGTGTCTGGAGTACTGACGAGGAACAGAGCTCCCACCTCCTTGCCTTTATTGGCCGGCTCGAGTGGAGATTCGCAAGAGCAAACGTGCTCGGAGGAAGGAAGTATTCCAGTAAGATGCTGGTAGGGATCTTGACCATACTTCCGGGGTTGTCCTGATAGCCGTGAAATACCTCTCCACTCCTTATAATCACCTCAGGACATGTTGCCTCTTTATCGTCATCACACTATGTGCCAGCAACCGTTTTCGGGGGCCCACTATTGAGTGTGCAAGTCACCCCCTGACATTTTATCTGTGTATTTCATATAAAACATTGGTCAGGTAGGGGCCATAGTCTTTCCATAGTCATAGATAACCAGTTCACTTTAGCCACCCAAACCCTTAATCCAATATCTTTGTTTCCATATCCTGCAATAGTCCTATTAGATACCAACCGAGGGTTGTCCTTGGATGCACTTGCATAGTGCGAACAGGGATGACCGTCGCGGCGTCGGTTGGTGCCTCATTAAATTAAAAATGTCTAACGGGCCTCTGCGAGTTGTCTTCGGCTCCTCGTACCAAAGGTACGGAACCCCAGGGTCCCGAGAAATGTCAAGAGGCGTAAAAATAAATATAAATTTTTATATTTTTAAATGTTTTTTATATCTTTTTTTTAAGAAATATTTAAAAATGCAAATTAATATGTATATAAATGAATAAACGAAATATAATAAAATTTCAACATTTAGCCCGTCACCTGCAATAGGCACCTTTATAGATAAAACGTTCGCGGAGGGCTCGTGGCTAAATAATATCAGCCACACGGATCGATCAAAGGTTAAGCTACACATGCCAGTCATTACGAGATCCTTGCCTCGGAAAGTACAGTAAGCCGTTGATCCCGGCTGTCATCCGTAGATCTTTGACAGTTGTTACGAGTAATCAGAAGCCTAAAGTCTAACAACCAGTACCAAGGGGTACCGGGGTACTGTGCTACCCAGTAACTGGGTTGTGGAAGTTACTTAGGAAGATGCTCCATTTAAAATACTGGTATTCAGCTGCTTCTGGTTAGACTGGAAGCCGACCCCTGGCTGATAAAACGTCCGTCTAAATATTGTTACCATTTGTCATTTGTATAAACTCAATTTCCTTTGTATTATATAATTGCATAGCACTGGTGTGAGTACTATGTACTTGTAGCGGTTAGACCGCCACATACAAAAAACTACGAAACAAAAAGACATGACGTCACACAATTCCTACATCTCGCAGTTAGAGTTTACTGAGCGAATAACATAGATAAGACTATCCGAAATCAACATATGGGCAGTTGCCCGCCAGACATAACAACCCGTCTGGTTGGAGGATCCTCCCTTTTCTATGGTGGATGAGTGAACTTTACACCCTGTTCCTCATGCCCCTAAATACTAAAGAGCTACCATTCACCGGGTAATATGTCTTTCATTGACTTGAATGTGCCCTGGCGGCTGGGAGTATGTCATGCTCACTCAGATGTCTCGCTGATGGTGGCGCGTGTGTTGGATCATTTAGCTCCCTTCAAAATGGTTGAGCTGAATGGTGCTAATCCATGTGTCATGTTCGTGAACGGGCGCCGTCAGTTGTGACTGGTCATCTCTTAGCTGCCATGGCTTATTTTAATTAATTTAAATTTTTGTATTGTTCTTTATTTTTATCTTTTTATTACAGACGCTTTTAACGTGCACGTCTTTTTACATTGTTCTCACATGTATAATTTCAACTTGAATAATGTAACCAATTTTATGTAACAATTTTTTGTTTATAAGAGTGTCCGTGGAGTTTCTTGCCCGTTCTTCTCCATAGGTACCTACTACGTTTTGGAATGGGCAACTAGCTTCATATTTCTGACTGACTGACTCCTTGACAATTCAAAAGTGCCTGTACATGGTTTAATTGAAATAAATGCTTTGAGTTTGAGTTTGAGTTTGAGTTTCAGGAATAAAGTTTTTATTTTATTTTCTTTTGAACATCTCGCACTTAGGCAATGTCGTCCGCAAGTTGAGCATATACATCAACGCTTCGACTGGTTTTCATTGTTTTAATATTTTTACCGTGTATGTCCCAGGAGTCCCACTGTCCGACATGGAAATAAAATGGGGTACACGTGGTGATGGAGCCGACACTGGAGACTGCCTTACTATGACCGTCGATGGACGCGCGTATTACTCGTCATGCAAGGAGCCGCTACCTTTCATATGCTACAGGAAACTCGACAATCACACGATGAACGAATGCGGCACCTTCGATAATGGTAAGTGGCATCATCTAGCAGCAAGTTGCACTACAAGTCTGCCGTACAACAATATTGAAAACAGAATTCTAGGTACTTATTTTATTCGATGTGACCAAGACCTAGTTCTTGAAAATGGATACGCCTAGGCAGTCCTTCGGGGATCTTCATTGTCGTGTGGCTAGTGACTCACCTGGTGTCAGAGTTTTAAAGCCGCATGGGCCTCTGACTTGGCTTCCTATGCCGGGGATTACCTATATGATGATATGATGTAATGTTCTTACTAAGAAGAAAAAATTGTTGGCGAGATGATCTGGATGCGTTCCGTGAAGGTTGGTTTGAGGTAGCGCGGAAAAAAAGTTTCTGGAAGGATTTAGGGGAGGCCTTTGCCCAGCAGTGGGACAGTATAGGCTATAAATATATTCTTTCCATTCTTCTCTGGGTAGTCTGAATTTTGTTCCTGGTTTTGAGATCGAAGGTCCAAGCTTGGCATCCATAGGTGAGGCACGGTAGAAGTCCTGTATCCATGACAATTTTCTTGGTCGGTAGCGGAAGTTGCGATTTTAGTATTTCCTTATGGTGCCAGAACTTGTTCCAGGTAATCGCTACTCTTCGGTTAAGTTCTTCAGTGTTTCTTTCCTTACTAAACGAGATTTGTTTTCCTAGGTATATGTAGTGGTTGACAAACTCGAGAGGTGTGTTATTTGTTAAGATGGGTGATGCGCTGCGGTTAGACATAATTTTAGTTTTATCCAGATTCATTTCCAAACCAATTTTTATACTAGCCTGGTTTAATTCATTTACCATTTTGTTTATAAAATTGGTGAGGGGTTTCTGAAAATAAAATTATGTCATCGGCAAATCTGAGATGACCTAAGAAATTCCCATTTATATTAATACCTTGATTGGACCATGGCAACTCTCCCATTAAGTGTTGTAAGACGGCTATGAATAATTTTGGTGAGATCGGGTCTCCTTGCCGTACACCTCTCTTTATGTTGATTACTTCGCCTACTCTATCCAGTTTGACTCTACTTGTGCTGTTAGAATAAATATTTTTTAGGATATTGATATACTTTTCATTTGTGTTTAGTGCTTTCAGCGATTCCCAGATGCTCTCGTGTGAAATTGAATCAAAAGCTTTTTTGTAGTCGATGAAAGCTAAATACAGGGGTTTATTAAATTCTGAGTATTTTTCTATCACCTGGTCAACCACTTGGATATAATCCATCGTGCTGAAACCGCTTCTGAAACCGGCTTGTTCGATCGGTTGGTGAGCATCGATGACTGGGGCTATCCTTTCAAGTAGACAGGAGGCAAAAAGTTTATAAAAACAAGGCATTAAGCTTATAGGACGGTAGTTGCCTATATCAGCTGGGTCGCCCTTTTTATATAGTAGTATAATTTCCGATGTCATCCATTGCTGTGGCACAGCTTCTTCACCAAGTATTTTATTCCATAGGATAGTGATTGGTGTCAGTAGTAGAGTCTTCGCAACCTTGATACATTCGTTGGTTATTCCATCCGGTCTTGGGCTTTTTTCTGGCTTAAGTCTCATTATTTGTTTCAATATTTCGTTTTCTGTAAACTGGTGTATTGGAGAGGTAACTGTGTAGCTATAGGAAACCATGTTTTGCTTTTGTGTGTCTGATTGCCTGTATAGATTAGCGTAGAAGTCAGTAGCAGCATTTATGATTTCTGTGCGAGATTTGCATTTGTTGTTGCCAGACTTGAGAAAAGGAACCCATGTTTTGACTTGATTTTGCTCTTTATAAGCTTTCTTGACAGATCTAGTATTATTGAGGTGTCTTTGTATAGTTGTTGTTCTGTAGGTAGCGTAGCACCTTTTTATTTCTTTATTGGTAAGTTTATACAAAGTTTTTAGTTTTTCTTTGTCATCTACGCTTAATTTGGGTTTATTTTGTAGATCGCTTCTTTCTTTCATGAGTTCTAGCGCTTTCGCGGATAGGATTTTGTTCTTATGTGTTCCTTTTATGTTTTTTAGACTTATCTTGATGTAAGGTACATTTCCTGCTCCGCTAGAGTTTTTAGCTTAGTGGATGTCTTAGAGAAATTGCGCCTACTTTTCTTTGTTGAATTTAGGTGTATTGTTGCTCTTAGTAGTCTGTGGTCCGACCCAAAAGAGAAAGATGGTAGTACTTCATATTTAGAGATCATGTGGTGTTTCGTGGTCATGATATAGAAAGAAAGAAATAAAGAAAAAACGTTTATTTGGACACAGTAGAGAACGGAGTAGTATATAATCAATTTCATTTCTTGTGTTTTTATCTGGAGAGATCCATGTCCAGCGGTTTTTTGGTTTTAGTTTAAACATTGTATTCATAATTTTTAGGTTGTACTCTTGCGCGTATTGAATTAGTCTGGTGCCTCGAGCGCTTCTGGTGCCGTCTTAATGATCTTACGTTGAGCGTGCAAATGTAGACGGTATTTTTCGTTTTGATAGATGTTCTTGGGGGGTTTTGGTCGAACTCTCCCGCGGTGACCGGCCGTACTGGGAGATTAGGGGCTGGAAGAGGGTCCGATTTTGATTGCTATGCTGTGTTGTGGTCTGATGTCATCGGTTGGCGTTGAGTTGATTCTGTCTGAGCGAGAATTAGTTTGGGCTTTTGTATTATATAGTTCTTCATGTTCCCTTTATTTTTCTTAGGAGGTTATTTACTAGTCTGTTGAACAATTTGGTTGTCAGGGTGGAGCGTCTCCGGGGACTCTGATAGGTTTCTTTTGCTTGACTGTTTCTGTGGGGGTTTTTTGTTGCTCAGTATAATAATTTGGTCGTATTTTATAAAAGCGGTATTTCCTGCATCTTTTTCTTTCTGTAGTTGGACTTGTAGTTCTTTACGCTTAATTAAGACTTCGATTGGGTAGTCTTCCTTTAAGTAATACGAAGTATTTTGAAGGTTATGTTTGTTTCTTTGTATTTTTAATTTGAAACCTAAAGTATTGAATGTTATTACTATCGGTCGAACTTTTTCACCCTTTTTCCCCAACCTTCTAACAGCTTTTATGTTGTAAGTGTCGCATGAGATTTTTATGTATGTATTTATTATATTTATTACCATTTTTTCCAGTTCATCGTACGACTTTTCTATCTCTTCTACGCCAAAAAAGATCAGATTTTTGCGTCTACACTATCTTTTTAGGTTGTTAATTTTGTTTGATTGCTCTTCTATTTTTTCTCCAAAAGCTCATTTTTCTGTTCTAAGTTATTGAATTTCTCGTTGAGGCTGTGGATTGTCGTACCTTTAATATCTTCTTTCATCTCTAGCATGTCTTGTTTTTGCTGCTTTATATCTTGCTGCATGCTAATTAACATATTTTTTATTTTATCCATATTTGGTTATACTTCGCTTAGCGCCCTCTATGGAAACAGGTAAGTACTTCTTGGCTTAGTGGCGATCGAGTTGTCTGAGCGTAGTTCTTACTGTTGCGAGATATCGGAGTGCGCGTCGAACTAGAACCCGGCTAGAAAGTTCTGATGGATCATAATAGATGGCGCTGGTAGATACTTTGATCGATGATTTAGGAACGGATATGATTAAGCACTTTTGAGGTTCTAGTTCCTAATGCTTTTGGTTTACGTACTATTTTAATGTAGTTCAAGTTCCAGTTTTGTTGTACACATGCTACACTAGTAATTTTGCACTTGAATAATGATATGATCTTGTTATCTTAACGAATTTCTAGTGCCCTAAGCAATAGAGCCTCTTTATGTAAAGAGTAAGACATATCAATATCTACGCTGGGTGAGCGTGACCGGCGACAAAATTGAATCTGCATTCTGTTAATGATGGAAAACTGACCCAGATTGGTTCTATAGCCCTTAGCGCGAAGCAACTGATATCTAGACCCACGAGCAAGTTTGTAAGGCACATTCAAATTTATTTGACTCAGCAGCCGCGGACAATCTATATGAGTGTTCATTATTTTGTATAGAAACAGATGATCCAGAAACATTCGGGCGATTTTCCAGACTCATAATTTTGAAATGTTTCAAGCGTGAGCTGTACCTAGTTAGATTTTTGGCCATATTGCACTGATATGACAAGTGCCAAAGAAATCTTTTCTGCTCTGACTCTAAGCGACATTTATGTATCTCGTAGAATGGAGTCCAAACTATGCTGCAATATTCTAAGCCTGATCTGACTATTGAGTTAAAGATTGCAATTTTAGTTGAGGCGTGCTTAAACTAACTAACGAGTTGTAAATGATTTGGTGTACTTGAAGAGGAAGGCAATGAACAACATTGTGCAAACAGCCCAAAAGTGAGGAAAGCTTGGATCTGATGTGATCAATTTGTATTTTTAGTTTAACTGACAGTCTATTCTGATCCCAAGGTATTTTTCGTACTGTTTTTGCTGAATTATTTGATTATCAATGGTCAAGAGAGGTGCTGGTATTTTTTATTTTATTTAAAGATGACATAACTAGTTTTGTTTTGGTTTAGTTGGAACCAAATAGACTACAGTATGTTTAAATCTTGCTACGCTTGGTTGATCATGTCTCCAATAGAAGTACCATAGTAAAAACCGGTCAAGAGCGAGCCGGACTAGCGTACCGAGGGTTCCATACCATCATAGTATATGAATATCGTCAAAGATTTCTGAAAAAGTGTGCTATGTAGAGACATCGTTTTATTTTTCCTGTAATCTTTACATAAACTTCAATCACATAGAATAATTTCAGATTTTTCTCTATGCAAACTTCGGAGATAATTCTGCTCCCCCCCCCCCCGCGAGCAGTATTTCTTTTTTAGTCAAATGTCGAAAACAATGCGGCGTAAAAAAAATGAAAAATGTTTGAGAATGTGCAAATAGCGTTCTTTCATATGACACCCCACAAGCCCTTGTAGCACCACTTCGATTTTTTAAGACGGTTCAGTCCCTGTTCCAAATAAAAAAAAAAAAAAATATTCCTTTCATATTTGCAAAATAGTGGGCAAACGTCATGTAAGTCGTCAGTTCTTGAGATATCCAGCTGTGATAGACAGACGGACAGACAGACTGAGTCACACCATAAGAGTTATTTTTTGCCATTTTTGTACGGATCCCTAAAAATACAGGTATCGTCAGCATAAAGGGAACGTTATAAAATAATGTTCATTATTATTTAATAAGCTCAATACCTTTTATATGCGTCCAAACATTATAATTCTTAAAATATTTCAGAATATCACCTCAATCAGCAAACAGGCAGTTGTTATAAGGTCCATCTCGACAAACAGACTTGGACCCGTGCGTACCGGATATGTGCATCTGAGGGAGGGCATCTCGTCATCCTGAATGACGAAGAAGAGGCTGGTATCGTCAAAGATATGTTCCCTGCTAAGTCTGACCAGTGGGAAAGATTTCACATCGGTCTAGGAGCCTGGGGCAAGGAACGCATCTGGACTACCATACACGGTATGAGACAACGCGGTCACTGCCTTTAAATCTTTCACGCTCATTTTACTCCGTGGCTTTAACGCTTTTTCCTTTCAGTTCAGAAATAAATATGTTTGTTTCTTACAGTAAATAACCGACTAATATATTTGTCTTTTTCAGGTGACAGAATAGAAGATGTGTTCAACAAGTGGAATTCCGGACAGCCTGACAATTCTAAGGGCATCCAGAATCGAGGAGGTCTCTTTTTGAACGGGAAGTTGGACGACGTCAGTCCAGCAGGAGGCAAACTTATGTTCGTCTGTGAAAAATCTCCTGAATCGAAACGGTTTGAAGTCTTACCGCCGTGCACCGAGAAATTAATGAGATTGTGTAATATTTGCGATGAATCCCAGTTAAGCGCGTAGGTACTAAAGTTTTATTATCGAGATCTTTTATCGGCACTTTCTTGATATCATTAAAATAACACTGAATACAAATGTTATTTTTTATTTATTTCACCAAAAATAATACAATGAATTACACATACTTTTAAGCTAGTATTTGGGAGTGTTTAACATGGGAGCATCTATAGCCGAACTAGGACAAGTCCTGTATCTCGGCATACAGCGCCAGACCCCTCAAAATCGACAATAATACATATTAGCCCAAAAGACATACAAACAGATTCATCCAAATATTAAAAAAAATAGAAAGCTTGTTTTCTTTTCCCTAAACCTTCGTGTACTAGGGGTCCGAATATCGGACCGTATAAGGAACACAACACTGCGCGCCAAAACCAAGATCACGGACGTTACCCAGAAAGCCGCTAAGCTTAAGTGGGACTGGGCCGGACATGTCTGCCGCACGTCAGATGAAAAATGGGCTAAGAGAACCACCGATTGGGTCCCACTAAACGCACGACGACATCGTGGCAGGCCGAGACGAAGATGGCGGGACGAGCTTGACTTACGAGTACGACGAGTTACTAGTTACTACAGGTATGTGCCCGACCCTGTTCTCGAAAATGACCATGTCACGTTATACTGGGATCGGTCTATCATTACTGACAGGACTATTGTTGCCAATAAGCCTGATATAGTGGTGATAGACCGATTAGTGCGCCGCGCAATGATAGTCGATGTTACCATTCCACATGACGGGAACCTCGTGAAAGCTGAGAAAGAGAAACAAATAAAATATGTCGACTTAGCACACGACGTTGTCGACATGTGGAATGTGAGCTCGGCTATCATTGTGCCGATTGTCGTAACAGCCAACGGCCTGATGGCCGAAAGCCTCGACCAACATCTGTCGAGGCTCTCGTTAGGGGGTTGGATCAAGGGCCTGATTCAGAAGGCAGTACTCCTCGACACGGCTCGCATTGTGAGGAGGTTCCTGTCTCTGCAGCTCTAACCACCGGTAGCTTGGACCCTGCTCCCGACACCGGCGGAACTTTTTTATATTTTTAAATGTTTTTTATATCTTCTTTTTAAGAAATATTTAAAAATGTAAATGAATATGTATATAAATGAATAAACGAAATAATAATAATAAACCTTCGTTGCTATCATAAGTTCTAAAACACACAGACAACGACTCACCTCCCATTTTTATAAGGCTCTCTTCAAGGGCTTTCCGAAATACCCCATGGTCAGGACTTGACGGTTTTTAATATTTTTGGGAAATTCTCACTTGAAGTTTTTGTTTTTTTATTTTTATTATAAATCCTTAAATAATGGTCTACGATTGATGAAAAATACAATTTGTCTTCATCATTATATCAGCCGAAAGACTTCCACTGCTGGACATAGGCCTCCCCCAAGCACCGCCACTTCGACCCATTTTGTGCTTCCCGCATCCAGCGGATTCCTGCGGCCTTTACAAGGTCATCGGTTCATCTTGTGTGAGGCCTTACAACGTTACGTCTTCCGGTACGCGGTTGCCACTCCAGAATCTTTCGGCCCCATCGGCCATCTGTTCTGCGAGCAACAATTTGTCTTAATATCACCCAAAGAGACTAAACGGCAAGATTCGTTCTAGATTTCCAGTCTTTAAAGAAATGAAAAAACAAGAATGGAAATGACGCTTAAAGTTGTTTTAAAAACTTTCACAGAACCTCACCTTTCCAAATCAATTCAATAATCATTATTTCGGAACATTATTTGGTAAAATTGGAGTTAGAACTTTTTAGGAAGGCTAAAATCTCAATTTGTTGGCGACGACAAGAAGAACGACGGACTAGTAGTTAAGAGTTTTGATTAAACAAATAAAAACCATTTTACAAAGAAGGGGTTATTTTCTTTGAAATTAAAACAATTAAAGTTAACCGTGAAATATCACATTAAATTGGAATAAATTCTGTGTGCCAAATTTCATCCAAATTCGTTCAGCCGTCATTGCGTGATTGAGTAACAACCATCCAAACATACAAACTTTCACATCTATAATATTAGTAGGTTATTACAATAAAGTTGTTTATTACTTATTGAAACTGGTTTTCCCAAACAATTATTATTTGGAAAGTACGCGGGATAAGCTGATAATAATTAAAAACATAATTACAGATTCGAGGCAGAATAATATTAATCACGACTGAGTAAAAAAAAATTATCATACAGATAACCTATGACAAAAGTTTCATGTGATACGGTCAGTTATATATTTAAAGGTCTACCTAAGTCCAAGACATTACATCTTCGGCAGTGAAGCGATACAGTACCTACACAAAAATGTTGAAGACATATTTTGTTTGTTTATCATTCTTGTTAATTGCAGCGGGTAAGTTTTTTCATTATTATTTTTGAACCACTTCGGATTATAACCCGTCGCTTTTATATAGTAGGTATTTTTTTTTGGATAGAATAGACCCTTTTTAGTGAATTTTTGATAACCGCAAAGTGCTCAAAACCATAGGCGCCGAGAAAAAAATCGCCAAAATCGCCAAAAGCTTCTTTGGCGATTTTTTTCTTGGCGGCTAAGTTGCTTCTGCATCGTCTCCGGCGCTGCGGAAGTGCAACCCCTTCGCCCTTACGTAACAAAGCATAGGAACCCGTGCGAGCCGTAGCGGCTGAGGTGAGCTCTCCCTCCGCGCCTCCGGTTTTTATATACACTCTAGGGTAGGAGCCAAAAGACTAAGTAAAGTCGGGGTGCCCCGATTCGGTTTGCAAAAATTCAAAAACTTGCACTAATACTACTAAAACCCATTGAAATCCGCTGTCACTTTGTCTGAACGCAAAACGGAAATACCTAGGAGTGAAATTCGAACATAATCTATGTATTTAGTGAAACTTTAAGATTTTTTTTGTCAAATATTATGTGTTTGCGCAGTGTAACATTTTGCAAAAGTGTTTTACATGACGATATCTATACACTCTAAAATTGTGAAGCTTCGCACGCGCGGGTTATTATTCGAAGTGGAGCCATTATTTTTTCCAAATATAAATAATAATTATTACCTAGCTTCAAAAATTATATATTCAAAAGATCTGACTTTGGTTTTGTTTGGTTTTTAGGGTTCCGTAACGAAACCCTGTTAAATTCAAATTCATTCTAATTTTAATTGTTTATTGCAAGCGTACAAATTATTCGTGTTTAAATGTCATAATTATTTAGCGGATTCTACCATTCGTACATTGTAACATTATTATCGCCTCCGCTGTCGGTCCGTCTGTCTGTCAGCGAGCTGTATCTGTATCTCATGAACCGTAATAGATAGTTGACATTTTCACAGATTATGTATTTGTATGGCCGCTAAAGGATCAGCAAATAATATACTTAAAGAATAAAAATGTTTTTGAAACATACCGGTATACTATATTTTACTTATAATTTTTTCGCCATCTACGTACTATATTATTATTATTTATTATTATTTATTTATTCAAAGACAACTTATTGGTCCAATAGTAGGTCGCACAGAAACACACACGGTACACGAAATTATATACATATTAAAAATATTCATAAATAACATTAACAATACTATAAAATCAACAATAGCCGTAAAATTAAAATAAAATATATAGGTATTCAGTACAATGTCATTTTCTAATAAAAACCTTAAATAAATTGCATAATTAAATTAAATTAAATTCAAATTATATATATTACAATTCCCTAACCGGCATTGGAACAGCAACATGCCTGCCACAGCCATGCCGTATATAAGGGCAGTCCAGCCTATCTGCAATCATTGCCAAGATAGCATTGGGGCTGGCCCGCACCCGGCGCACCAGGGATGCACACCGCTTGCGCATAGAGGCGTGGAAACAGTCAGTGCGTGCCATTGCAAACATCCCTGATGCGCTACAGAAACGGGGCAGCCCCAGCACCGCCCGGAACGCGTTGTTGTATTGAACACGGAGGGCGCTGTATGCCCTTTCAGTATAGTCAACCCACAGGCTGCACGTGTACAGTGATGTGCAGTACGCTCTAAAAAGCGTGACCTTCACACCAGCAGAACAACGCGAAAATCTGCGGGCTATCATGTTGGCTCGCACCGACAGCGCCCTCCGCTCCCGCTCCATGTCAGCATGGTCCCTCAGGTCCTCGGTGAGCAGATGCCCTAGATATTTCAATTGGTCCACTCGGTCTATTGGAACATCATCAATATGAACAGCCGGTATGTCCATAGGGCTCGCCACACCGATGGCCCGAAAAACCATGTATTGGCTTTTCTTCCCATTATATACCAAACCATGTCCACGCGCGTATTCCGTACACGTACTGAGTAGTCTCCTCAGTCCACAGATCGACGCGCTCAACAGCACCATGTCGTCCGCATAACTAATATTGTTAACACAAACTCCGTCTACATAGCATCCGACATGCTGACTGCTGAGCGAGACGATCAGTTCGTTCACATATAAATTGAACAATGTAGGCGAGGTCAGACCGCCCTGCCTCACGCCGCATTCGTTCATATAAGGGTCCGACATCGTCCCCGCCCATCGGACACTATTGACCTGGTGCCCGTACCAGTACCGGAGTATGCTGACAAGTTCCCGCGGTAAGTCAGTCCTCTCTAGCTTCCGCCAGAGGATGTCATACGAGACGAGGTCAAAGGCCTTGGATAAATCGAGGAAGCACGCGTATACCGGGGTTTTTCTCTTGGTATAATATTTAACGGTGTGCTTTAAACACAGTATTGCACTTTCTGTGGACAGTTTAGGTCGAAAACCAAACTGGTTCCCATGAAGTGTTACATGTTTATTTAACTGCGTGTTAAGCACACCGTCAAATACTTTCGCCACTACAGTTGCAAGCGATATTGGCCTGTAATTATTTGTATCCGCCATGTTACCAGTTTTATTCTTAACCACCGGTACTACAACTGTTCTCATAAAGTCCGCAGGCAGGTAGGCGTGGCTCACACACAGCGAGAAAAACATTGCAAGAACTCTCGCCAAGTGCGGTCCGGCGTGCTGCAGGTGCTCAATGCTGAGTGCGTCGTGCCCAGGAGACTTTCCCCGCGCAATCTGGCTTATGGCTTTCGCGACATCTTTCGCTAGGAAACTAATTCCTACAATTTTTTCGTTCGAGTCAGCATTCAGCACCTTACTCGCCGGACCGAGCGGCGACCGGACTGAAAACTGTTCTCTAAATATGTTTGCAATGCTCTTAGGATCACTTAACCCATCGACGCTCACGGGAAGGCCAGGCCGAGAGTTTACTTTTCTCGTTTTTTTCCAAAAGCCACGGAAGTCACCTTTCGAGTGTTGTTCAGCGAGAGCGTCCATCCGTATCTGGTCCTGATTATTCTGGCACCACTTTAACCTGGACTTGAACACTTTCCGACTCTCTCGCATCTCCTCATAAACACAACCGGACTTAGGTCTGCCACACGATACCCACTCATTAAGCCTCAGCCTGGACACCCCGTGAGCCTCAGCCACATGCCTGTTCCATCCCGCCAAGCGTGCACCACGCCCACACTTCTGCGCACTTCCCCCACTCACCATTGCCGCGCCACGAAGGGCAGTCACAATGTCGGAGTATAATTTGTCTAGGACACGCTCATGGTCATGGCTACTACATACAAAATCCGCACATAGTGTACATTCCGTGGGAAAATCAATTAATTTCAATCGCCTATGACACTCCTCTTTATACATTAAGACCTGCTTCTCATTTCTTTCACCCCAAGGAATATTTATATTTTCATCACAAACCGTTCGTGTTACTACTATCTTGGGCGATGATACATGAAGATTGCATTCTACAATGAGAGGATAGTGGTCCGACCATAGAGTGTCATACGCAACAAAAACATTCGTAACACACTGCTTCGCCGCGTGAGTTACAACACAATGATCGAGCCAGCTGGTCGTCCCGTGGACGTCACTGATGTAGGTATAGGTACCAGAATTTCTCCCTAACATTTCTACATCTATACACGACCAACTCTCCTCGCTACACACATTAATAAGTTCCTTGTAAAATAACTCACCCGGCTCCGCATTAAAATCTCCCAAAACAAAAACAGACTCGATGTTACTCTCATCAACAATTGCACTAATTTCACTCAAACAGTCAATAAAATCCGGCAAATTGTTCACAGAGTTCGTTGGCAAATACGCACTTATAACTAACACTGACTTATCGCCTGCCGCTATTTTAATGGCACAAATACGCTCACTACACTGAATCACCGACACTTCTTGAAAGGTATTGTAACGCCATAACACCGCGACGCCGCCGTAGGGGCGTCCGCGCAAAATGCCCGCCGACGTATCCACGGCAGACGTCGCCGTGTAGCCGAATCCGCTATCAATCGTACCTACAAAAGGTATGTCGTGCGGAAGCAGCCAGGTCTCCTGCAAGCATATCACGTCACACGTACTGCACAGGTCTCTGATGTCCTGGACAGCTCGTTTCACATTTTTACAGTTATAACTAGCTAAGCGATAAGAACGACTATCCATTATTTGGCTTATTTGTACCGCCAGCAGGATTATTCTCCAGATTCATGTCTCTTCGTCTGTAATTAACGAACCGTCGAAATATGACCCCCGCCGGCCATAGTTTCTCGTCCATGTATATAGGTAGATTTGATTCCAGAATATAGAACTTATAGGCTTTATACCCTCGCAGCATTCGCATGTTTATTATTTCTAGAGACACAGTTTCCTTAGTTCTTTTTTGTATATACTGGACTATATCGCACTCCTTAGTCGAACTATGTACGTTCGTAATAAACATCGGAATATTCTTCTCCGCCGCCTTAAATGAACATTCCATGTCCCTGGCTGTCCCGGACTTTCCCAAAAATCTATATTTTACATTTTGCTTGCGACGAGACGAGACTTGCTGCCATCCCTCGCCGTCGTTATTATTTTCCTTTGGCATCGACAACGTGTCGCGAATTCTACCTATCGGTTGGGCGCATCGCTCTAACTCACGATGGTCCGCAGCAGCCGTCAGCTGTTTGGAAACCTGCGGTGTACCAGTGGCCGCGGGGCTGTGTACTGATGACGTCACCGCAGCGTTCGCTGTACCGACCAAAGCGCAGCCCGGTTGACTCACCGGCGCGGGCGGCGGCGGGCTCTCCCCTCCCGCGACACCCGCGCTCGGCTGCTTACGTTGCGTAGCTCGCGACCGCTGCCGCTCACTTCCCTCTTCAACATAATCACGTCTTTTTGCTTCGTCTACCCCCAATTTTCTATATTGAGGTAGATGTGATATGTTACTCGATGATTCGTTTGTTGAGTCGTTGAAGTATTCATGTGACAACCCCACGGGCCCACTATCTAGCCACGCACCACGCGTTGTGTTTATTTTAAAAGCAGATGTCGGTGGTATGGAGTCGTTTCTTATTCGCAAAACTTCGACCTTTAAATCTTGTACGCTGTCAGTAGTTGCATAATTGATCTTTATATTCTCAATTTCTGTTTTCATTACTAATATATCCTTTAGCACCTTCGAACAATCTAAATGATCCCACAGTATTGGAGGCAGCTTATCCAACTGTCGCGCAACAAACACAGGGATATCGTCCGGTTCCGTGGATTTAAAAAGGCTAATAATATCCGCAAGATCACGCTCCTCCCTGCCTTTATTCTTTCGGATTATTTTTCGCTTGTCCGTTGGTAGGGCTTCGTATAACAGCGACTTGGATTTCTTTATTTCGTCACTCGTAAAAGCCGACGCACATATTCGAACTAACGTTTCCTCGTCCGCGATCGAGATTTTCTGTTGCACATAACATAACAACTCATCTACGATGAGATTGCAGCCCGTACATTTTACTACGTTTGTCATTCTACGCGACTAGATACTACGAACCGATAACACACACCCGGCGCTGATGGGTGCGCGTGCGCGACTGATAATAAAAATAATGTATAATTAAAAATAAATCCATACATTAAATTATTGATTAAAAAAAAGTTTGGCCTGGAATGTGCTTGCAGCGCTCTTGTTTTCAAACTGCATAGATTATGTTCTTCGATATTACATAGATAAATGAAAAAAAAAGAAACAATTTAATGCATATGCTCCGTTTTTTTGTATTCTGTAAATAGAAATGCCGTGTTCGATTCCTAGTTGATATTGTTTTGCTAATTTAATTTTTTTTTTTATTATTAATCATCACTTTCATAACCAATCTTTACTATTCAGAAGTTGTGCGATGCAGTCCCGATTACTCGTACAACTTGGAAGCGGGTGTCTGGCTCAAATCGCACATCACGCCTGAAACTTGGGAGGAAGCCTACCTGACATGTCTCAATGAAGGTAAGATGCACTTCTCTTATGCTGGTTGTCCGGCGCGGTCTCTCCTGTAACACTTGTATCGTGGTCTCTTTTGTATCACTCATGCGGTAACACGGTACGCCGCCTGCCGGCCGCGGTCACTCCTGCAGCTCATGTAGCGTGGTCTCTGTTGTATCTACTCATGTGGTAACTCGGTGCACCGCCTACCCGGCGTGGTCTATCCTGCAGCTCATGTAGCATGGTCTTTGATGTATATACTCATGCGGTAACACGGTGCGCATAGCATACCGCCGCCTGAAATGTGATCTTGAATTGGTCGACGTTGCTGGAGCCTGCTGCACCGCTCGCTTAGCTCGCTCATGTCAATGTAAACACCTCAATGTGTCATGTTACAGGCGCGGTGTTGGCGTCTCCGCTAAACCAAGAGCTAGCTAATGCTCTTTACTCAAAAACACGATACGATGTGAAAGGCAAAATTTTTCTGGGAACTCATGATTTATTCGCTAAAGGACACTTCGCCTCCGTAGAAGGTTAGTCTCAATGTAAAATATTTTCAGATTGGTACATTTAATTTAGATAAATGTAAATATTGAAGTACCTAGGTAAGTAGGTACTCAATAAAATAATTTTTGCTTGTTACGCCTAACAGAAGCCAAAAATGTATTCTGTAACTTCACTTATTTACCGCTTACTTGCACAATCATTACAAGTATGTATACCCCGATAGTCTTGCTAAAAAGAAACTTAAGAAAAAAAATCTTCTAATAAAGAAAAAACCTAGCCAATATATAAAGTCTTTGAATAGCTTTCATTCTAAATGCTTTTGACGTGTATGTTCCAGGAGTGCCACTACCTGACATGGAAATAAGATGGGGTTCAGATGATAGCGTGGTCGATGCTAAACACTGTCTCACAATGACCGTCGATGGACGCGTGCATTACTCGTCATGCAAAGACCGCCTGCCCTTCATATGTTACAGGAAACTCGAAAATCAAACGATGAACGAATGTGGCACCTATGATAATGGTAAGTAATAATAATTAATAATGATACGTGCTCGGAGGAAGGAAGTATTCCAGTAAGATGCTGGTAGGGGTCTTGACCGTACTTCCGGGATTGTCCTGATAGCCGTGGAATACCGCTCTACTCCGCGAAGCACCTCAGGATATGTTGCCCCCTTGTCGTTACGACACTTTGTGCTAGCGACCGTTTTCGGGGGCCCATTATTGAGTGTGCAAGTCACCCCCTGCCATTTTACCTGTGTTTGTTATATAAAATATTGGTCAGGCAGGGGCCATAGTTCTAAATAACCAGTTCACTTAGCCATTCAAACCCATAAACCAATATCTTTGTTTTCATATCCAGCAATAGTCCTGCACTAACCGGGGGTTGTCCTTGGGTGCACTAGCATAGTGCGAACAGGGATAATCGTCGGTTAGTGCCTCGTTTCATTAAACACGTCTAACGGGCCTCTGTGAGTTGGCGTCGGCCCCTCTTAGGTCCCGAGAAATGTCAAAGACGTAAAATTAATAATGATATTTAATTTATTAGGGAGGTGCTCGATCCACTGACCAACCCCGGCTACGCTTGCCGGGGTTGGTCAGTGGATGGGTGACCAACTTTACATACCGAGACTCCTCCGTGCTCCGTGGTCGTTACGAGTCGTCACAAGCCTGAAAGTCTGATACCAGTCTTACCAAGGGGTATCGTATGACCCGTTACTGGGTTGTGGAGGTCAGATAGGCAGTCGCTCCATGTAAAATACTGGTATTCAGCTTCATCCGGTTAGACTGGAAGCCGACCCCAACATAGGTAAAAGGGAAAAGGCAAGGCAGATTGATTGAATTTATTAGAAACTTGCATTGAATAAAATGTTTTTACAAAAAAAAAAAAACAATCCACTTCCAAAAAAGACACTACAAACTCAAAAATAATTTACTTTTGGAAGTCGGTATCTTTGGATTTTCAATTTTTGCCACCGACTTGCGAAATTAAAGTTATTTTAGACTTTGTAGTGTCTCTTTTTTCGAAGTCGGTTGTTTTTCTTTTTTGGAAAAAGATTAAATTTTTCACTTTTTAGTTGTGGTTCCATCCCACACAAATTCGAATACCACTACCAGCTATGTAAATAACAGTGACAGGAACTTATCATCATTTATCATCCACATAGGCTAAGTGGGAAAAATACGTATTATTGAAGCTAACTCAAAAAGTACCCAAGTAAAGTTAATACACCTGTAAAGTATGATCTACCAAACAAAAAAAGAACCATCGAAATCAATGCATAATTGGCGGAGTAATCGTACCAAACATACAAAAAAAAACATATTGACGAATTGAGAACCTCCTCCTTTCAAAGTCAGTTAAAAATAGTTGAGTAAGAAGAATAATTATTTGTTGACGTGTAGTGCTTGTTCATCTCACAAAATAGTAGGTACAGTCACGTATCGTAACTATCACTGACACGAACCGAGAGTGGAACTATTTTATTATTATTTATTTTAGTACAAAAAAAAAAATATAAATGAGAAGATAATGACGTTTTTTGTCTATCTATACTAATCACTACATAGTATAAAACAAAGTCGCTCGCCGTCTGTCTGTCCCTTTGTATGCTTAGATCATTAAAACTGCGCAACGGATTTTGATGCGGTTTTTAATAGTTAGAGTCAACCGGAAGGTTTATAATATGTATAATACATGCATAATATAGTAGAGAAACACTGATAATTTTAGAGGTTTCTAATTTGATGTCGTAAATAAACACATTTTTTTGCGCTTACATTGTAAACGCTAGCTGACGGCAACGCGGGCGCATCGGTAGGAGTCAATGACCTTTTCCTCGGCTATTAGGTATGTAATCCCGGTAATTAGTACGTTCCTGTGGGATATTTTCGTATTATTTTTATATTTTTTTATATTACATTATAGTATTTCTTTTAATTTTTTTTTGATAGTATAAAGCTGAAGAGAGGAGCTCGTGGCTAAGTAGTAACAAGCCGCACGGATCGATCCATCAGGTTAAGCTACGCTTGCCATGGTTGGTCAGTGGATGGGTGACCATCTTTACATACCGAGACTCCTCCGTGCCTCGAAAAGCACGTTAAGCCGTTGGTCCCGGCTGTCATTTGTGGATCTTTGACGGTCGTTACGAGTCGTTAGAGGCCCGAATGTCTGAAACCAGTCTTACCAAGGGGTATCGTATTACCCAGTTACTGGGTTGTGGAGGTCAGATAGGCAGTCGCTCCATGTAAAATACTGGTATTCAGCTGCATCCGGTAAGACTGGAAGCCGACCCCAAGATAGTTGGGAAAAAGGCTAGGAAGATTGATTGATAGTATAAAGCTGAAGAGTTTGTTTGTTTGTTTGTTTGAACGCGCTAATCTCAGGAACTACAGGTCCGATTTAAAAAAAAACTTTCAGTGTTAAATAGCTCATTTATCGAGAAAGGATATACTATATATTATCACGCTAAGACCAATAGGAGCGGAGCACCAATGAAGAATGTTTCAAAATCGGGGGTTTTTTTAACGAAGTCGCGGGTTGAAGTTAGCGTTAGCCCAAAGACACTATTCCACGCGGGTGAAGTCGCGGGCAGAAGCTAGTACAGAATATTATTCTTAATTTTTTTCAGAATATCACCTCAAAAGTACAGGCAGCTGTTACAAGGTACATCAGGAGCAAAAGAGTTGGTACGGTGCTTATAGTACATGCGCATCTGAGGGGGGTCACCTGGTCATTTTGAACGACGAAGAAGAGGCACTCCTCGTCAAGGATATGTTCCCTGCTCATCCTGGGAATATTGACCGCTGGGAACAGTTCCACATAGGCCTAGCAGCCTTGGGCAAGGATCGTACTTGGACTACTATTCACGGTATAAGACCATTTACATTATTATTAAAACAAAATTGCCAGCAAAATTGCCAGCAGATCTGCTTGCCTGCATGCTTCCATAGAAAGGTTTTGACAATGGCGGTGCTAGTCTTGCGTACAATTTGCCCGCTATTATAGTGAGAGTGACAAGTGCCGTCATTTTCTAAATGTTCTATAATACAACGGGTTATGACCAATTGGATCATTTACGAAATACGAACAACAGATTTACGGTCGGCATCAGTATCACCTCACCTCATTGGCACGTAAATGGAGTTTCATAGAAAGAATCCTCGAGTTGAGACGATGCTGATCCCGTGTCGTAAAATACTGTGCGTTAACCTTTATAGGGTATAAAAGAAACAGTACAGATACTAAAAGACTTATCCCTCCCAGGTCAGAAAATAGAAGATGTTTTCCACGTTTGGGATATCGGGCAGCCTGACAACCTTGAGGGTGGACAGGATCGTGCGACCTTCCGCAGACTTAATGGCACTTTAGATGACATCGGAAGTTGGACCAACGCTATGTTCGTCTGTGAGAAATCTCCTAATCCAACGACATATCTTAATAATAAATAGTTCTTATAATATTAATAAAGTTGAAAGCCACAAAATCGATTTATAAATCTACTTTTATTAATATTTTATGTTAAATAAAAAATAAAATAATGTTTTTTTTATGAATGTTTCCTAAGTTAAAACTCAAGGTTTGCCAAAGGGCGATGGAGCTTAGCGTATTGGGTGTTAAGCTCAGCAGCCAAATACGTAATACCACCCTACGCTCCAAAACAGGAATCCAGGGGATGTGAGCAACAAGTCTGCGTGTCATCCTCTCCAGCACGACCATGGATGATTTAGTTTTAATAAAAAACCTTAATTTTACGATTTGATTTGATTTCGCTAGAAAGTATGGCGACTGGACAGTAAGTCAATGGAAAATTATACAGGATGTTTGGTGCAACGTGTGCTAAATTGAAATGGTCGACTCAAGGGGTCATCTGCTATCCTTTCACACCCCTTAACATCTCTCATGCCTTGTGGAATTTTTTTTATCGACTTTTTATAGTTTTATTAAAAAGGACCTAAATTTTACATTCAAATACAATTTTTTTAAAGTATAAGGTGCAGACTCCAAATTTTAATTTTATTTAGATGGTTATTGTTTTAGAGTACTTTTAAATACAAAATTAGTGACATTAGTCATCTAGTTTTTTTTTATTTACTCGTAAAGGTAATACTTAAATTAAAGCTGTACATGTTACAGCTGTTTACATGGCTACAAAAAAAAAAAAACAAAAGCGACCAGGATCTTCCAACTCCCTCAAAAAATTTCTATTTTATCCTCTTGCTAATGATGGGTCACATGCCATAAAAATCTCGTAACAACTTTGTGAATTCGCTAGAATTGTGAATCGAGTCACATACTCGTAAGGCTAATATTCAAAATTATGATTTAAAAAATCTTTTTGCATAACTGTTACTAGAGAAACAGGTAAAAATTTCTTTTTCACTCTTGCGAAATCAAATCTATCTTCTATCTCTATCTTGCATAGCGTACCGCGTGGAAACAAATAATTTTTTTTATCGAGTAAAAAAGTCGATAAAAAAATTCACAGGGCATGAGAGATGTTAAGGGGTCTGAAAGGATAGACTCCGTATCAAAGTTGCGACAAACAAAGGCGCGACAAATGCTAGGGCGACAGTACGAAAGATCGACCATCAGCGGTGCGACAGAACATTAGCTCGACGAACGTTAGCGCGACAGATTGTTTTCACGACAAACGATGGCACGACGAAACTTTTGATCGACGAACGTTATTACGACTGATTGTTTTCACGACCATCGATGGGACGACGAAACTTTTAATCGACGAACGATAGCGCGACACAATTTTCGCTCGACAAACTAAAGCACGACAAACATTTCTATAATATTTTGTTGCTAATAGCAGATAACAAAAAAATGGGAAGTTCTAAGTACTTTCGTTTTTAATGTTTTAATTGGCAATATTCTTTATTGTCAATCTTAAATGACTGCAGTGCGCGAGTGCAGTTACGAGCAAGGTAGGCGAAAACCATGTATAAAGAACCTAAAACTTTACATTTTTTTTCTTATTTGCTATTAGCAACAAAATATTATAGAAATGTTTGTCGTGCTTTAGTTTGTCGAGCGAAAATTGTGTCGCGCTATCGTGCGTCGATCAAAAGTTTCGTCGTCCCATCGATGGTCGTGAAAACAATCAGTCGCAATAACGTTCGTCGATCAAAAGTTTCGTCGTGCCATCGTTTGTCGTGAAAACAATCAGTCGCAATAACGTTCGTCGATCAAAAGTTTCGTCGTGCCATCGTTTGTCGTGAAAACAATCTGTCGCGCTAACGTTCGTCGAGCTGATGTTCTGTCGCACCGCTGATGGTCGACCTTTCGTACTGTCGCCCTAGCATTTGTCGCGCCTTTGTTTGTCGCAACTTTGATACGGAGTCGAAAGGATAGCTGATGACCCCTTCAGTCGACCATTTCAATATGGCACACGATGCACCTAACAACCTGTATATTATTATTTTCTGACTCTGAATCATTAGTCTGTGTATACACGTCAGACAATCGGCGCGCGTGCGCACCTGTTATTAATCTTGCTTTATTTTAGTCTAACAAAGATAAGTCACGTTGGCGTAACAAATCATAGTAAAATAAGAAAAAATATTACATTCCTTTATTGATTATAGCAATCAACAATGTTAATTATAAAATAAAAGAAATAACTGTTTTAATATTTAAAATTATGGAAGTCCCGCGTAGAAGCGGATAGATTTGCGGCAGTTGAGTCATTTAGTTTATTTACTTTTTTGTACGAAGTAGATAAAGACTTCAACCATATTGAAAATTGTAGTATATTATTGGTTATGCCCTATTAAAGCTGCCTGTCCACCGGAGCGGAGAGGAGAGGAGAGGAGCGGAGATGTGTCAATACTAACCAATAGAATCAAAACTCCGCTCCAGAGGTGCGATTCTATTGTTTAATTTTGGCACATCTCCGCTCCTCTCCTCTCCTCTCCGCTCCAGTGGACAGGCAGCCAAAATGTTGTTAAATAGAAGAAGATAGCTAATGACCAGACAGCTTGAAAAGTGAGCTTGTTTTGAAAAGTTTTATTTTTATTACCTATATGACCCCGGGGGAGCCCGAATAGCGTCCTGAGGATGATTGGCGAGAGAACCGATACTGTTCTGCTCAGTAGGTTCACTGAACTCCATGTGTTGCGAGGCCGATGAGCCTACTGTGCAGGGGTAGTCGTTGTGAGCCGGCACAGCATCATACTGAGTGGTAGCCTTCTTGTCACAGTCATGACGTGCCAGCAGCTGCCCACTATTTGTGTTTTGAGCTCATGATTATATTTAAATCTATTGTGTTTTATGTTCTTGTTCTACTCGAGTTTATTATCTTTTTTAATGCAAGTGTTTCTGTGAAAAATAAACTTATTTTTCTTTGTTTCTTTCTTTCATAATAAAAATAAGAACATTAAATACAATAATCAGTTATACTAACTACTAATCAATCGTGATGTATTTCGTGGTAGATACGAAATACATCACGCCTGTATTCCCCAGAGGGTTGCGCAGAGGTGTATCTATGTATAGTACACCCGGTAGTTTTTTTTTATTTTCATCCTTTTAGTGAGTTTTATTTTTGGAAAACAATTTACATTGAGTGACTATGTGCCAGAGTTGAACAAGTAGTGAGGCTTGCGTCGTACAACATCTTGATTACAAAGATATAGAGAAAAAACTGGACAAGTGCGAGTTCAACTCGCGTGGAGAGGGTTCCGTACGATCAATATGCTATGTGCTATTTTTATCCCAAAAACAAACTTAACTTTGTAGTTGAAAAACATGTTCACCCATACATTCCAACTGCAAATGTAAACACAATATTGAGAGACTTAGCATGTTATTTTAAGACCATAAACTTCAGTGGTTCTCTTGTAATCTCTATGTAAAGAACTATTCTGGTATTGTTTTCAACATTTTAGGCTCGGTACCCAGTGCTCGGTGGCCTAGTGGTATCGGCTCCGACTTACGAGTCGGTCGTGGGTTCGAACCCAGGCAGGCGCTTTACTTTGTGTAGATGATTTCATCACCACTGCTCTCTTAACGGTAAAGGAAAACATCGTGAGGAAACCGGCATGTCCTAGACCCATAAATTTAAAGATATGTGACATCTACCAACCCGCACTGGGCCCGCGTGGTGGGTGGTGGCCCACTCCCTCTCGAAGAAAGGAGGCCTGTGTCCCAGCAGTGGGAACATTATAGGCTGAATATGTACCTATGTATGTATAGGCTTGGTAGTGAGTTCTGAGATAAGGGGGGTATTTTTAATTAATTCGGCAACACATTTGCATTAAATATTTGTGAACATAATACCTATTGTAATTGATAAAATATCCTTTTCATCCGGTTAATAGATTCGTGAAGGTTGTTCTTACTTCGGATCCTATATTTTATGGATTTAACAAAAAAATAACTGTTTTTCCAGTCAAAATTAACACACGTTTATCCTCCTAAACAGACAAAGTAGAAACATCTTTATTGATGTGCATGCGCTGTTATATGGCTTTATATCGTTTTTTTTTTACTTTGAGTACGTTTTATTGTGTCTACCATATTTTTAATTGCATTGCTTAGGATCAGTATTTCGCAGTATTTTTTGTAAGAAACACTCTACTCTAGGCAGGTATTGCGCACGCACTCAAATATTGACGCTTTATGGGCGTTTGATGATGTGCCAGAATTCATCGATTGAATGCAGGCAACAACTAGCGAGGCACAGCGCAACGCGGTTTTCACAAAACAATGAAATAAAGCTGAAAATAAATAAAATTGAAGAACTCCAAGAGTGCAACAAAGCGGACAGAGTGCAACAAAGTCCTTAGGTTTTCGGTTGTGGCGACAATTATAGCACATTATAAAAATGTTAAGTAGTAGATAATGTCAGTGACCTTGAGTAGTTAGCTTGCGTGTTCTGTACTGAGCTCACGCAACGCGTCGTATGTCCAGCCAGTAACAGGACTCGTCCATCAAGGAGCGCTGTCCCAGATTAGACACATTATAAATTCATGTTGTACATCTATAATAATATTATATTAAAAATAGGTAAAGTTTGTGAGGTTGTAGGGGGTAATCTCTAGATCTACTGAACCGATTTTCACATCACTTTTACACGTGCTTCTGCCCGCGACTTCGTCCGCGTGGATTAGTTACTTTGGGCTAACGCAAAAAAACCCCCCGATTTTGAAACATTCTTCATTGGTGCTCCGCCTCTTTTGGTCTTAGCGTTATGATATGAGAGCAGTGGTGTCCCAGTGGTATCGGCCCCGACTTACGAGTTGTAGGTCGTGGGTTCGAACCCAAGCAGGCGCTTTACTTTGTGTAAATAATTTCATCACCACTGCTCTCAAAAACGGTGAAGGAAAACATCGTGAGGAAACCGGCATGTCTTAGAACCAAAATTCGAAGACATGTGACATCTACCAACCCGCACTGGGCCCGCGTGGTGGATTACGGCCCACTCCCTCTCACCGAGAGGAGGCCTGTGTCCCAGCAGTGGGAACATTAATAGGCTGATGATGATGATGATGTTATGATATATAGCCTATAGCCTTCCTCAATAAATGGGCTATCTAACTATCTACACTGAAAAGAGAAATTTTCAAATTGGACCAGTAGTTCCTGAGATTACCGCGTTCAAGCAAACAAACAAACAAACTCTTCAGCTTTATATTATTATTAATAAATAATATATAAGTATAGAGTATAGATATTCATCATCATCATCAGCCTATTAATGTTCCCACTGCTGGGACACAGGCCTCCTCTTGGTGAGAGGGAGTAGGCCGTAATCCACCACGCGGGCCTAGTGCGGGTTGGTAGATGTCACATGTCTTTGAATTTTTGGTTCTAAGACATGCCGGTTTCCTCACGATGTTTTCCTTCACCGTTTTGAGAGCAGTGGTGATGAAATTATTTACACAAAGTAAAGCGCCTGCTTGGATTCGAACCCACGACCTACAACTCGTAAGTCGTATATTATGTTTAAAATTGAAATACATTTTAGAGCAGTGGTGGCCCAGTGGGCACTACTGCTCTAAAATTTATTTCAATTAAACACTTATAATTAAAGATCAATAATTAAATTATCATTATATTGGTGAAAGTTTCAGAAAAATACGCTTTTGATTAAAAAAAATACGCTAAAGATTTTGCGTGATACTCAGTTTTTTATCCGTGTTACATAACTTAACAAATTAATTTTATTTCACTATGTAATATAAACATAATCTATAATGCTCATAGAGTTATTAAGAAAATGCTTTAATTTATATTTACACTTATTTTTTTGAAATCATTACGTAAACACTACTCGTTTTGATGTGATGTTCAGTATAAAATCATTAAAAGTCGGTTATTAGTGTACTTAGTGTAAGTTAAGTGAAAGAGTAATCCAGGGCGAAAAAAGCACCAATTTGGGAACAAATCTTATCGGTCGCTCAAGAAAATATTCACAAAGAGGAACTATTGGTCTTTATTATGTATGTTAGTATGACAATCACGATTCACGATACCACATCGTATAAAACCGCATGTTATCTTCAGTTCAAACATTACAGCTGCAACAGCGACAGTGCGCCCACGCAACAATGTTGAAAATATATTTTGTTTGCTTATCATACTTGTTATTAATAACTGGTGAGTACTTTATTCTTTATTTTTATTTTTAATAAAGCTCAGCCATATCACATACATTAAACTTATGATATAAATAATTTTAATAACTAAAGGACTAATGTACATGACAATTACGGCGTATACAGGGTGTTAGGGTAAACACCGTTATCCTTCAAACCAGTGGTTTGGTTTCGTTTATAGAACATAAATTCAATGGAAAATCACAACTTTTTTTTTAAAGATGTACATTTAGAATCGTCACGCAATTCCTAAGGTAGGTATTTTTGCCTGTCTTAAGCCAGGAAAAGGTTGAATTGTATTTATTCATGTGTTGTGTAGGTAGGTAGGACGGGCGGCGATCGATTACGTCACTCGGGCGGGAGCATATCCATGAATTTGCGGACGGTGTCGGACAATAACCTTTTTAATATTGTAAAATAAAATAACGTAATTTTTTTTTTACTCGGTTTTATATGTTTAAGTTTTAGCTAAAAATCTAGAAAGATTTTTAGCCTTGTTAAAAAAGTTATACTAGATAGCTCTGAATTATAAAACAAAAAGTGTCGTTACAACTTTTGGTCTTAATTTTTTCCGTCTAGCCCCTTTCACAACGCGCGAAAGGGAACTTCGTTCCAATAAACAAAAATTCAAAAAATCATCTACTTTATTATTACATTTGTCAATTAATAATTTAGTGAGAGCTTTTTAAACATAATTATATAATGTCATATTTTTTATGTCATCGAGAATTTTATGAAACACTGGTTTAACTGGGCTGCGTTTCTGTTTTTAATATTTTTATAATTTTTTTTATATTGAAATTGAATTGTTTAGTTAAACAATTGAAAAAAAAGTTTTTCGGATTTTTCTATCTGAAATTTCTCAGTAGCAGCCTGGAGTTTGGATCTGTGCCCGGTTGATGGCAATAGGCTCACGCCCTTTTAAATGGGATTTAAACATCTCTGCCGAAACCCTCGGGGACACAAGGCGTGATGTTATGTTATGTTGTGTATATAGAAATTAAACCATGTAGCCAGTTTAAAGAAAAAAAGACCGAAATAAATAAGGATCTATACGATAAAAAAAAAAATTGTTAGTGTAAAGTCAGTGAAATTAATTGTTATGCAAATTGACAACCAACCTAAATTGTCTGTGTTTTGAAATTACAATAGACGGTTATTCTCTGACAGTTGTATGAAATGGTTATAAGTTTATAACACAGCAAATTGACGTAGTGTGTCAATTTGCTTCCCAATTAATTTCCCTGACTGTACTAGCAACTTAAAGATATTAATACAATATATAAAAAAAAACCCCATCCATTCGAAAAGGGCACAAAGGCACGGCAATAACATTACCAAGATGTAATATTTTTAAAAATTAATATTGAAAATAAAAAGCTATAAAAAAATCACATTTTACTATCAAAATTACCCAGACTCCATAAAAAAATTACTTATAGACATTCGCTGAACAACGCCCCCCAGCCCCATGTACCTAATAACCCGATTCCCCGTTGCAAAAAAAAATGCTTTTTTTAAATTAATTTTTTCTTGAAAATTATCACATCAATAGACTCTCAGTACGTGTAGCGGTTACACCGCCAGATACAAACTACGCAGCAAAGAAATGACGTCACACAAATAATGCATCGCGCAGTTAGAGTTTACCGAGCGAACGACATAGATAAGACTATCCGAAATCAACTTACGGGCAGTTGCCCGCCAGACACAACACCCATCTGGCCGGAGGATCCTCCCTTTTCTAATGAGGACGAGTGAACTTTACACCCTGTTCCACATACGTCTAAATACGAAACTTACCAACGCCCTCACGGATTGGAAAGGATTTTTTTTACAAGGTGTATAAAAAGGTTTTTCCAAATAAAAAATGTTATCCTCTCTCTCTCTTTTTCTTTTCCAGACGTTGTGCGATGCAAGCCTGATTACTTGTTCAACTTTGAAGCAGGTGGCTGGCTCAAACTGCACACGACGCCCGACATTTGGGAGGAAGCCTTCGTTAAATGTCATGATGAAGGTAAACTCCGCTGTTTCTCTTAATGAAATGAAATGAATTTCTTTATTCTGTAAATAGGATATCGGCATCACTTTTACACGTGCTTCTGCCCGCGACTTCGTCCGCGTGGATTAGTTACTTTGGGCTAACGCAAAAAAACCCCCCGATTTTGAAACATTCTTCATTGGTGCTCCGCCTCTTTTGGTCTTAGCGTTATGATATATAGCCTATAGCCTTCCTCAATAAATGGGCTATCTAACTATCTACACTGAAAAGAGAAATTTTCAAATTGGACCAGTAGTTCCTGAGATTACCGCGTTCAAGCAAACAAACAAACAAACTCTTCAGCTTTATATTATTATTAATAAATAATATATAAGTATAGAGTATAGATATTCATCATCATCATCAGCCTATTAATGTTCCCACTGCTGGGACACAGGCCTCCTCTTGGTGAGAGGGAGTAGGCCGTAATCCACCACGCGGGCCTAGTGCGGGTTGGTAGATGTCACATGTCTTTGAATTTTTGGTTCTAAGACATGCCGGTTTCCTCACGATGTTTTCCTTCACCGTTTTGAGAGCAGTGGTGGTGAAATTATTTACACAAAGTAAAGCGCCTGCCTGGGTTCGAACCCACGACCTACAACTCGTAAGTCGGGGGCCATTACCACTGGGCCACCACTGCTCCTATATATATAAATATAGATATATAGTTCTCACAAGCTTACGGTGAAACTTACATATAATTATCTGAATATGTGTATCTCATGTTACAGGTGCGGTGTTGGCATCTCCGCTAAACAAAGAGCTAGCTAATGCTCTTCACTCACAGATGACACAGTTTGGTGTGAGTGGTCACATTTTCCTGGGAATACATGATTTTTACTCTAAAGGAGACTACGTGTCTGTAGAAGGTCAGTCAAAGTTTTATTACTCATTTATTTATTTATAAAAAATATATAAATTATACACTACAAAACATACAATGGGCGGCCTTATCACATTGTGAGATTTATTTTCAAATTGACATTAATAAGATTAATGTTATCTTGAACGACTCAATAATAAAATTAATAAATAACCTCACAGCGGTATCTCTACGTTGACGTCGTGGTGGGGCTTGCGCGCTCCTAAACTCTAGGTCTGTATCAGTAGAGTTTACTTTGAACGAAATAGGTCTAGGGTGAGGAGCCAGACTAATAGAAGTACGGAAACCCGCAGGGCAGCATGTGGCAAGCTGTTGGGCAGTTACAGCGACCCCACGGACCCTATCTCCCGGGAGAAATATTGTTCTTCACCTCTGGCTTGCCTTTATTGGGTGTCTGGAGTACTGACGAGGAACAGAGCTCCCACCTTCTTCTTGCCTTTATTGGCCGGCTCGAGTGGAGATTCGCAAGAGCAAACATGCTCGGAGGAAGGAAGTATTCCAGTAAGATGCTGGTAGGGATCTTGACTATACTTCCGGGGTTGTCCTGATAGCCGTGATATACCTCTCCACTCTTTATAAGCACCTCAGGACGTGTTGCCCCTTTATCGTCACCACACTATGTGCCAGCGACCGTTTTCGGGGGCCCACTATTGAGTGTGCAAATCACCTCCTGCCATTTTATCTGTGTATTTCATATAAAACATTGGTCAGGCAGGGGCCATAGTCTTTCCATAGTCCTAGATAACCAGTTCACTTTAGCCACCCAAACCCTTAATCCAATATCTTTGTTTCCATATCCTGCAATAGTCCTATTAGATACCAACCGAGGGTTGTCCTTGGATGCACTTGCATAGTGCGAACAGGGATGACCGTCGCGGCGTCGGTTGGTGCCTCATTAAATTAAAAATGTCTAACGGGCCTCTGCGCGTTGACTTCGGCTCCTCGTACTCCTTCCAAAGGTACGGAACCCCAGGGTCCCGAGAAATGTCAAGAGGCGTAAAAATAAATATAATAAAATTTCAACATTTAGCCCGTCACCTGCAATAGGCACCTTTATAGATAAAACGTTCGCGAAGGGCTCGTGGCTAAATAATATCAGCCACACGGATCGATCAAAGGTTAAGCTACATATGCCAGTCATTACGAGATCCTTGCCTCGGAAAGTACAGTAAGCCGTTGATCCCGGCTGTCATCCGTAGATCTTTGACAGTTGTTATGGGTAATCAGAAGCGCAAAGTCTGATAACCAGTCTTACCAAGGGGTTCCGGGGTACTGTGTTACCCAGTAACTGGGTTGTGGAGGTCAGATAGGAAGTTGCTCCATGTAAAATACTGGTATTCAGCTGCTTCCGGTTAGACTGGAAGCCGACCCCTGGCTGATAAAACGTCCGTCTAAATATTGTTACCATTTGTCAGGAATAAAGTTTTTATTTTATTTTCTTTTGAACATCTCGCACTTAGGCAATGTCGTCCGCAAGTTGAGCAAACACATCAACGCTTCGACTGGTTTTCATTGTTTTAATATTTTTACCGTGTATGTTCCAGGAGTCCCACTGTCCGACATGGAAATAAAATGGGGATCACGTGGTGACGGAGCCGTCACTGGAGACTGCCTCACTATGACCGTCGATGGACGCGCTCATTACTCGTCATGCAAGGAGCCGCTACCTTTCATATGCTACAGGAAACTCGACAATCACACGATGAACGAATGCGGCACCTTCGATAATGGTAAGTGGCATCATCTAGCAGCAAGTTGCACTATAAGTCTGCCGTACAACAATATTGAAAACAGAATTCTAGGTACTTATTTTATTCGATGTGACCAAACTAGTTCTTAAAAATGGATACGCCTAGGCAGTCCTTCGGGGATCTTCATTGTCGTGTGGCTAGTGACTCACCTGGTGTCAGAGTTTTAAAGCCGCATGGGTCTCTATCTTGGCTTCACATGCCAGGGATTACCTATATACAGTTGTAATGATATGATGTAATGAAATATTTCTTACTAAGAAGAAAAAATTGTTGGCGAGATGATTTGGATGTGTTCCGTGAAGGTTGGTTTGAGGTAGCGCGGAAAAAGAGTTTCTGGAAGGATTTGGGAGAGGCTTTTGCCCAGCAGTGGGACGGTATAGGCTAATAAAAAAATCATCAGATGTGGCTGAATAACGAGTTGTAAATGATCTGCACTCGAAGAGGAAGGCAATGAACAACATTGTGCAAACAGCCCAAAAGTGTGGTAAGCTTGGATCTGATGTGATCAATTTGTATTTTTTATTTTAACTGACAGTCTTAGCAAGGTATTTTCGTACTTTTTTTGCTGAATTATTTGATTATCAATGGTCAAGGGGGGTGCTGGTATTTTTTATTTTATTTAATGTGAACCCGCAGTTGCCACCCACGAAATTAAATTAGTTCCAATGGAAGAAATCTAACTTAGAAAGATGTTATTAATGATTCCAATGTTTATAATTCTGTAAATACATATTTGTTAGGTAGAGTTTCTTGCCCGTTCTTTTCCATAGGTAGGTACCTACTACGCTTTGGAATGGGTAACTGGCTTCATATTTTTGACTGACCGAATCCTTGACAATCCAAAAGTGCCTGTATAATGGATTAATTGAAATAAATGCTTTGAGTTTGAGTTTATAGCCGTGAATCATATTTTGATCAAGATACAACCTGGCTGCAACTGCGGAATCACCTTAAAGATGACATAACTAGTCTTGTTTCGGTTTAGTTAGAACTAAATAGACTACAACATGTTTAAAACTTGCTGCGCTTGGTTGATCATGTCTCCAATAAAAGTAACATAGTAAAAACGACGGGTATCGTCCGCCTAAAGGGAATGTTATATCAAATAATGTTCATTATTATTTAATAAGCTCAATACCTTTTATATGCGTCCAAACATTATAATTCTTAAAATATTTCAGAATATCACCTCAATCAGCAAACAGGCAGCTGTTATAAGGTCCATCTCGACAAACAGACTTGGACCCGTGCGTACAGGATATGTGCATCTGAGGGAGGGCATCTGGTCATCCTGAATGACGAAGAAGAGGCTGGTATCGTCAAAGATATGTTCCCTGCTAAGTCTGACCAGTGGGAAAGATTTCACATCGGTCTAGGAGCCTGGGGCAAGGAACGCATCTGGACTACCATACACGGTATGAGACAACGCGGTCACTGCCTTTAAATCTTTCACGCTCATTTTACTCCGTGGCTTTAACGCTTTTTCCTTTCAGTTCAGAAATAAATATGTATGTTTCTTACAGTAAATAACCGACTAATATATTTGTCTTTTTCAGGTGACAGAATAGAAGATGTGTTCAACAAGTGGAATTCCGGACAGCCTGACAATTCTAAGGGCATCCAGAATCGAGGAGGTCTCTTTTTGAACGGGAAGTTGGACGACGTCAGTCCAGCAGGAGGCAAACTTATGTTCGTCTGTGAAAAATCTCCTGAATCGAAACGGTTTGAAGTCTTACCGCCGTGCACCGAGAAATTAATGAGATTGTGTAATATTTGCGATGAATCCCAGTTAATCGCGTAGGTACTAAAGTTTTATTATCGAGATCTTTTATCGGCACTTTCTTGATATCATTAAAATAACACTGAATACAAATAGATAAAATAACACTGAATACAAATAGAAAGCTTGTTTTCTTTTCCCCAAACCTTCGTTGCTATCATAAGTTCTAAAACACTCAGACAACGACTCACCTCCCATTTTTATAAGGCTCTCTCCAAGGGCTTTCCGAAATACATGGGGTATTTCGGAAAGCCCTTGGAGAGAGCCTTGGTCAGGACTTGACGGTTTTTAATATTTTTGGGAAATTCTCACTTGACTTCATACTTTTTAAAAGCTTTTTTGTTTCTCTATCTGCGTCGAATTTTTTGTTTTTTTATTTTTATTATAAATCCTTAAATTATGGTCTACAATTGATAAAAAATACAATTTCTCTTCATCATATCAGCCGAAAGACGTCCACTGCTGGACCTAGGCCTCCCCCAAGCACCGCCACTTTGACCGATTCTGTGCTTCCCGCATCCAGCGGATTCCTGCGGCCTTTACAAGGTCATCGGTCCATCTTGTGGGAGGCCTAACAACGCTACGTCTTCCGGTAAGCGGTTGCCACACCTTTCGGCCCCATCGGCCATCTGTTCTGCGAGCAACAATTTGTCTTAATATCACCCAAAGAGACTAAAACGGCAAGATTCGTTCTAGATTTCCAGTCTTTAAAGAAAGGAAAAAACAAGAATGGAAATGACGCTTAAAGTTGTTTTAAAAGCTTTCACAGAACCTCACCTTTCCAAATCAATTCAATAATCATTATTTCGTAACATTATTTGGTAAAATTGGAGTTAGAACTTTTTAGGAAGGCTAAAATCTCAATTTGTTGGCGACGACAAGAAGAACGACGGACTAGTAGTTAAGAGTTTTGATTAAACAAATAAAAACCATTTTACAAAGATGATATCAAAGAAAATAACCCCATTTTCTTTGAAATGAAAACAATTAATGTTAACCGTGAAATATCACATTAAATTGGAATAAATTCTGTGTGCCAAATTTCATCCAAATCCGTTCAGCCGTTATTGCGTGATTGAGTAACAACCATCCAAACATACAAACTTTCACATTTATAATATTAGTAGGTTATTACAATAAAGTTGTTTATTACTTATTGAAACTGGTTTTCCCAACCAATTATTATTTGGAAAGTACGCGGGACAAGCTGATAATAATTAAAAACATAATTACAGATTATAGGCAGAATAATATTAATCATGACTGAGTAAAAAAAAAATATTATACAGATAACCTATGACACAAGTTTCATGTGATACGGTCAGCTATATTTAAAGGTCTACCTAAGTCCAAGACATTACATCTTCGGTAGTGAAGCGATACAGTACCTACACAAAAATGTTGAAGACATATTTTGTTTGTTTATCATTCTTGTTAATTGCAGCGGGTAAGTTTTTTCATTATTATTTTGGAACCACTTCGGATTATAACCCGTCGCTTTTATATAGTAGGTATTTTTTTTTGGATAGAATAGACCCTTTTTAGTGAATTTTTGATAACCGCAAAGTGCTCAAAACCATAGGCGCCGAGAAAAAAATCGCCAAAATCGCCAAAAGCTTCTTTGGCGATTTTTTTCTCGGCGGCTAAGTTGCTTCTGCATCGTCTCCGGCGCTGCGGGAAGTGCAACCCCTTCGCCCTTACGTAACAGAGCATAGGAACCCGTGCGAGCCGTAGCGGCTGAGGTGAGCTCTCCCTCCGCGCCTCCGGTTTTTATATACACTCTAGGGTAGGAGCCAAAAGACTAAGTAAAGTCGGGGTGCCCCGATTCGGTTTACAAAAATTCAAAAACTTGCACTAATACTACTAAAACCCATTGAAATCCGCTGTCACTTTGTCTGAACGCAAAACGGAAACACCTAGGAGTGAAATTCGAACATAATCTATGTATTTTGTGAAACTTTAAGAATTTTTTTGTAAAAAATTATGTGTTTGTGCAGTGTAACATTTTGCAAAAGTGTTTTACATGACGATATCTATACACTCTAAAATTGTGAAGCTTCGCATGCGCGGGTTATTATTCGAAGTGGAGCCATTATTTTTTCCAAATATAAATAATAATTATTACCTAGCTTCAAAAATAATACCTATATATTCAAAAGATCTGACTTTGGTTTTGTTTGGTTTTTAGGGTTCCGTAACGAAACCCTGTTAAATTCAAATTCATTGTAATTTTATTTGTTTATTGCAAGCGTACAAATTAGGCATTCGTGTTTAAATGTCATAATTATTTAGCTGATTCTACCATTCGTACATTGTAACATTATTATCGCCTCCGCTGTTGGTCCGTCTGTCTGTCAGCGAGCTGTATCTCATGAACCGTAATAGATAGTTGACATTTTCACAGATTATGTATTTGTATGGCCGCTATAGGATCAGCAAATAATAAAAATAATGTATAATTAAAAATAAATCCATACATTAAATTATTGATTAAAAAAAAGTTTGGCCTGGAATGTGCTTGCAGCGCTCTTGTTTTCAAACTGCATAGATTATGTTCTTCGATATTACATAGATAAATGAAAAAAAAAGAAACAATTTAATGCATATGCTCCGTTTTTTTGTATTCTGTAAATAGAAATGCCGTGTTTTTATGTTTTTCTCAGTTCCGTGTGCGCTGCTCCTGGGTTCGATTCCTAGTTGATATTGTTTTGCTAATTTAATTTTTTTTTAAATTTCTGGCATTAAAAAAAAATATTAATCATCACTTTCATAACCAATCATTACTATTCAGAAGTTGTGCGATGCAGTCCCGATTACTCGTACAACTTGGAAGCGGGTGTCTGGCTCAAATCGTACATCACACCTGAAACTTGGGAGGAAGCCTACCTGACATGTCTCAATGAAGGTAAGATGCACTTCTCTTATGCTGTTTGTCCGGCGCGGTCTCTCCTGTAACACATGTATCGTGGTCTCTTTTGTATCACTCATGCGGTAACACGGTACGCCGCCTGCCCGTCGCGGTCACTCCTGCAGCTCATGTAGCGTGGTCTCTGTTGTATCTACTCATGCGGTAACACGGTGCTCATAGCATACCGCTGCCTGAAATGTGATCTTGAATTGGTCGACGTTGCTGGAGCCTGCTGCACCGCTCGCTTCGCTCGCTCATGTCAATGTAAACATCTCAATGTGTCATGTTACAGGCGCGGTGTTGGCGTCTCCGCTAAACCAAGAGCTAGCTAATGCTCTTTACTCAAAAACACGATACGATGTGAAAGGCAAAATTTTTCTGGGAACTCATGATTTATTCGCTAAAGGACACTTCGCCTCCGTAGAAGGTTAGTCTCAATGTAAAATATTTTCAGATTGGTACATTTAATTTAGATAAATGTAAATATTGAAGTACTAGTACTAGGTACTCAATAAAATAATTTTTGCTTGTTACGCCTAACAGAAGCCAAAAATGTATTCTGTAACTTGACTTATTTACCGCTTACTTGCACAATCATTACAAGTATGTATACCCCGATAGTCTTGCTAAAAGGAAACTTAAGAAAAAAATCTTCTAATAAAGAAAAATTAAATCCCTCCTAGCTATAGGTACCTAGCCAATATATAAAGTCTTTGAATAGCTTTCATTCTAAATGCTTTTGACGTGTATGTTCCAGGAGTGCCACTACCTGACATGGAAATAAGATGGGGTTCAGATGATAGCGTGGTCGATGCTAAACACTGTCTCACAATGACCGTCGATGGACGCGTGCATTACTCGTCATGCAAAGACCGCCTGCCCTTCATATGTTACAGGAAACTCGAAAATCAAACGATGAACGAATGTGGCACCTATGATAATGGTTAGTAATAATAATTAATAATGATATTTAATTTATTAGGGAGGTGCTCGATCCACTGACCAACCCCGGCTACGCTTGCCGGGGTTGGTCAGTGGATGGGTGACCAACTTTACATACCGAGACTCCTCCGTGCTCCGTGGTCGTTATGAGTCGTCACAAGCCTGAAAGTCTGATACCAGTCTTACCAAGGGGTATCGTATGACCCAGTTACTGGGTTGTCGCTCCATGTAAAATACTGGTATTCAGCTTCATCCGGTTAGACTGGAAGCCGACCCCAACATAGGAAAAAGGGAAAAGGCAAGGCAGATTGATTGAATTTATTAGAAACTTGCATTGAATAAAATCTTTTTACAAAAAAAAAAACAATCGACTTCCAAAAAAGACACTACAAACTCAAAAATAATTTTAATTTTGGAAGTCGGTATCTTTGGTTTTGATTTTCATTTTTTGCCACCGACTTGCGAAATTAAAGTTATTTTAGACTTTGTAGTGTCTTTTTTCGAAGTCGGTTGTTTTTTTTTTTGTAAAAAGATTTAATTTTTCACTTTTTAGTTGTGGTTCCATCCCACACAAATTCGAATACCACTACCAGCTATGTAAATAACAGTGACAGGAACTTATCATCATATCATCCACATAGGCTAAGTGGGAAAAATACGTATTATTGAAGCTAACTCAAAAAGTACCCAAGTAAAGTTAATAAAATTTATATGGGCCCACCTGTAAAGTATGATCTACCAAACAAAAAAAGAATCATCGAAATCAATGCATAATTGGCGGAGTAATCGCGTAACAAACATACAAAAAAAAACATATTGACGAATTGAGAACCTCCTCCATTTTTAAGTCTGTTAAAAATTGAAGAGTAATATTATTTGTTTACGTGTAGTGCTTGTTCATCTCACAAATAGTAGGTACAGTCACGTATCGTAACTATCACTGACACGAACCGAGAGTCATCATCATCATCATATCAGCCGAAAGACGTCCACTGCTGGACATAGGCCTCCCCCAAGCACCGCCACTTCGACCGATTCTGTGCTTCCCGCATCCAGCGGATTCCTGCGGCCTTTACTAGGTCATCGGTCCATCTTGTGGGAGGCCTTCCAACGCTACGTCTTCCGGTACGTGGTCGCCACTCCAGAACCTTTCGGCCCCATCGGCCATCTGTTCTGCGAGCAATATGTCCTGCCCATTGCCACTTAAGTTTGGCAATTCTTCGGGCTATGTCGGTTACCTTGGTTCTCCTGCGGATCTCTTCATTTCTGATTCGATCACGTAGGGAAACTCCAAGCATAGCCCTCTCCATTGCTCTTTGGGTGACTTTTAGCCTTCTAATTAGGCCCATTGTGAGCGACCACGTTTCAGTGCCATAAGTCATCGCTGGCAACACGCACTGGTCAAAGACTTTCGTCTTGAGACACTGTGGTATGTGGGACGAGAAGATATTGCGCAGCTTCCCGAACGCTGCCCAACCGAGTCGGATTCGACGATTGACCTCTTTCTCGAAGTTGGACCTACCTAGCTGAACAGTTTGTCCTAGGTAAACATACTCGTCTACAACTTCGAGCGTAGCGTCTCCGATCTTTATGAGGGCGGGTGTTACATGGGCATTTGACATGACCTTTGTCTTGTCCATGTTCATTTTAAGACCTACTCTTTTGGAGGCTCTACTGAGGTCATCGAGCATTATACTGAGGTCCTCCATGGTCTCAGCCATGATAACTATATCGTCGGCAAACCGAAGGTCAGTGATATACTCGCCATTGATGTTGATGCCTAGCCCTTTCCAGTCCAGAATCTTGAAGACATCCTCCAGTGCAGCGGTGAACAGTTTCGGAGAGATAACGTCTCCTTGTCTCACACCTCGCTGCAGAAGGATAGGTTTCGAGGTCTGGTCGTGGAGTCGGACTGACATAGTGGCGTCTTTGTATAGGCACTTTAACACCTCGATGTACCGATAGTCGATCTGGCACCGTTGAAGAGACTGCAGTACAGCCCATGTCTCGATCGAATCGAAGGCTTTCTCGTAATCCACGAACGCTAAGCAGAGAGGCAGGTTATACTCTTCGGTCTTCTGTATAACCTGCCGCAGCGTATGTATGTGGTCCACGGTGCTAAAGCCTTTACGGAATCCGGCTTGTTCGGGAGGCTGGAAGTCGTCAAACCTGCGTGCGAGACGGTTCGTGATGACTCTTGAAAACAGCTTGTAGACATGGGTCAGAAGTGTGATGGGCCTATAGTTCTTAAGCAGGGCATTGTCGCCCTTTTTAAAAAAGAGTACCACCACACCTCTGCTCCATGCCTGTGGCGTTTTACCCTCGAGTATGACGGAATTGAACAGCTTCTGGAGGGCCTTTAGAACGGGTTTCCCACCGGCCTTTAAGAGTTCGGCCGTAATTCCGTCATCACCCGGCGCCTTGTTGTTTTTAAGTTGCTTTAGAGCCATCCTAATCTCGTACAAGCTGACGTCCGGGATATCTTCGGTATAATGTCGGGTTAATCTAGCTCTTGGGTCGTTTGCCAGATTCGTAACGGGGTTACTGGATGACGTGTATAACTGTCCATAGAACCTCTCGATCTCTCTCAATACTTCAGGTTTGGCGGATACGATCCTGCCATCATCGGTCTTCAGCTTTGCAAGCTGGCTCTGCCCAATAGACAGATCTCTTGCAAAGACCTTGGAGCCCTTATTCCGCTCTATCGCGTCCTTAATGCGGTCCGTACTAAAGCGACGAAGGTCGCTTTTCAAGGACTTAGAGATCCGTCTGTTGAGCTGCCGGTACTTGAACGCATCGTCTGAAGACTGGAGGATCATCTCGCGCCTCTCCTTCATGAGCTGTATAGTAGGATCAGAGAGCCTCTTGTTTCTATTTGTACGACGGGTCTTAAAGATCTTGGACCCGACCGTATGGACAGTTTCCACGAACCCATCGTTAAAATCGTCCACGGAGCTCCCTAGGCACTCGAAACGATTCTGAAGTTCGAGCTGAAAGCTCTCGGGGTTTTGGACTTGGATCGGTGCTGGACGGAGCGTAGACTTCACCAGTCGAGATCTTTCCAGCTTAATATTTAAGTTCAATGTGCCTCTTACCATGCGGTGATCGCTTCCGGTTTTCACCGAGCTTCACCGTTGATCACAGAGCCATCATTGAATACTTGCTTCTTCGTCGACATAATGAAGTCAATCTCATTTTTTGTTGCACCATCAGGGCTCTGCCAGGTCCACTTTCTGTGCTCACGTTTTCTGAAGAAGGAGTTCATCATAAAGAGGCCTTCCTTCTCCATAAAACTGGCCAGTAGGTGACCCCGGTGGTTCCGACGTCCAACTCCAAATTGCCCCACTCGCAGCTCATCATCATTTCGTTTGCCCAGTTTCGCGTTGAAGTCCCCCATGACAACGGTGAAGTGAGTTTTAGAGGCATGCATGGCTCTAGAAATATCCTCATACATGGTCTCCACCTCATCGTCGGGGTGTGACGAGGTCGGGGCGTAAACCTGTACGACCTTCAGCGAATATCTTGCGGATATTCTGAGTATAAGGTACGCCACCCTGGTCGACACACTCTCGATCTTCACTACGTTGCTCACAAGGGACTTGTGGACGATAAACCCGACACCACCCTGGGACTGCTGGTCGCCCTCCCGGAAATAGAGCAAGTTTCCGGATTTAAGGATTATCGAGTCCTCCCCCTCTCTTCGGACTTCGGATAATCCTATTATACCCCATCGTAACCTGCTCAATTTTTCCTCGAGTTCGATGATCTTCTCGTCGGTCCGGAGTGTACGCGTGTTATAAGTTGCCAGGTCCAGTTTCCGGTGGTTGTGGTAGCCGGATCTCTTCCGGGAATTCTTCGCACCCCTTGCCTCACCGTGACCTTGACCGCTACCGTAGCCAAGGGTAGGTAGGCCGCCGGGCACTAGGGGCCGTTTGTTTGTGGTGCTTGTCATTTTTAGGGGGGGTTTGCCATAATCGCCACGCTTGGCAAGCGGGTTGGCGATCGCAGTATGGTGTAAATAGTGCATAGAGAACGCTGCTGCCCATTCTCTAGTAATCCCTTAGTCGCCTTTTACGACACCCATGGGAAGACATAGGGTAGTGCGATTCTTTAAGTCCGGCACCACACGGACTAGTCCGGCACCACACGGACTAACCGAGAGTGGAACTATTTTATTATTATTTATTTTAGTACAAAAAAAAATATATAAATGAGAAGATAATGACGTTTTTTGTCTATCTATACTAATCACTACATAGTATAAAACAAAGTCGCTCGCCGTCTGTCTGTCCCTTTGTATGCTTAGATCATTAAAACTGCGCAACGGATTTTGATGCGGTTTTTTTAAAAGATAGAGTCAACCGGAACGTTTATATGTATAATACATGCATAATATAGTAGAGAAACACTGATAATTTTAGAGGTTTCTAATTTGATGTCGTAAATAAACACATTTTTTTGCGCTTACATTGTAAACGCTGACTGACGGCAACGCGAGCGCAGCGGTAGGAGTCAATGACCTTTTCCTCGGCTATTAGGTATGTAATGCCGGTAATTAGTACGTTCCTGTGGGATATTTTCCGACATCCATGCGGGCGAAGCCACGGGGTAAAGCTAGTATTTCTTTTAATTTTTTTTGATAGTATAAAGCTGAAGAGTTTGTTTGTTTGTTTGTTTGAACGTGCTAATCTCAGGAACTACAGGTCCGATTTAAAAAAAAACTTTCAGTGTTAAATAGCCCATTTATCGAGAAAGGATATACTATATACTAGCTTCTGCCCGCGGCTTCGCCCGCGTGGATGTCGGAAATTATCCCACAGGAACGTGTAACATGTCCTAAATCAGCGGGGTAATTGCGTAGCACTTACAATAGCAATGGGTTTCATTTGGACAGTTCAACAATTAATTGCGTTATTTACGTTATTTCTCGAACATAATTATTAAGCAATAGCTTCTACTTGGCGCTCTGGCGCGTCATCCCCTGGCTGGCCCGCCCCTCCACCCTCGTTTTGTGCGCCGTCGACTCAATATCGCAGGTCATTCTTATCGTTCTAACTTTTAAACTATTTGTCCAAATTACTTAGTGTAAAAGACAAACTTTATCTACATTAAATACCAAAAGCGATGAAGGTATTTATTTTGATAAGAATTAACTAAATACTCTAAAATATGCAATGTAAAAAAAGTATTCAATTTAACTGTATTTATTGCTCACTATTTTGGTTATACAGGCTTTTATTTAGAACTCTTTAAGACAAACAATCCCACACACAATACATTTTCTTCATGTAACTAACGGTTTAGGCAGCGCACGCAGCATACGGTGGAGGTCTGCCCGGCTTGGGTGGACCACCGCCGTGTCCTCGTGGAGGCGATCGGCGGCGGTGGCCTCTCGCGTACGGCCCTGGTTCAGGCCATGGTGCGGAGCGAGAGGGCATGGCAAGCCGTCACCTCCTTCTGCAAAGCAGTAATGCTCGCGAAGGAGAAGGTGGAGCGCGCGAGGGAGTGGCAAAGGCCGCGCCCTACCAGCCCTAGCCGCCGCCGCCGTAGGAGACGTCCCGGGCGTCGGGAATTGATAGCCGATTTCCGGCCACCGTAGGCGCGGGCCTGCGGACGGAGAGCAACGGGCAGCTCGCCGTCCGATAAGGACCAGGCCCGGGTCGACGGCGCATCGTGTTCCACGCGCGCCTCAAAGAGATATCAAGGATCGAAGGAACACGTGTGGGATTTAGTCAGTAATAGTCTGACACGCCCTTCCGCTCCGCCCAGAGCGGGAGAAGTCATTGGATGATTAACCGCCCAAAAAAAAAAAGGCAGCGCACGCAAATATAGATCTCAGAGGGCAGGAATTTTTCCGACTTACTTGATACTTATCGTTATATTATGGCCAAATCACATAAAATCTTTATAAATTGTAGCCTATGTGTTATTCTAATGTATAAGCTACATTATTGTAAAGTTTCATCAAAATTCGTTCAGTAGTTTTTGTGTGAAAGAGTAACAAACATCCATCCATCCATCCATCCATCCATCCTCACAAACTTTCGCATTTATAATATTAGTAGGATTAATGTAGGGCAGTGTTTTTCAACCTTTTTCATGACTTGACCCCATTAGAATGAAAAAAATTTTTCGCGACCTCGACCATTCGAGAACGATTTGAACTCAGTCGAGATTCCCGCTGAGTCGAAGTTTCTGCAGCACGAAACCTAGCCTGATGTTCCCGAGTTGCAGAGAGCCTTGCCTCACGACCTTCCTCAGATTCCTGTGATCGAACTAATCTCATCCTTTTAGCATTTCTGCTACATTGGGAGAGGTTGGATCTTCTTCGAGGCATTCTTACAATAAAATAGTACTTACTACTTAACACACAGTTATTTAGTAGTACTATCGTAAACAATTAAATTATAAATACTTACAGATTATTAATTATACAGTCTAAAATTATCACAGTTTAAGTAATAAGTGTTAAGACGTGTAAACCAAGCGTACTAACTTTATAAAACAAAAGAATTGCTAGAAAAATTAATTACTAACCTGAGCTAATAAACTTATACTTAATAAAGAAAATCAAGAAAAGAAATGCCTAACCTATACCAAATACTTATAATATTTATATACAAACCCTAAATAAAAATTAAGATAAGTATACCGAAAATCAAGGAAAGAAATGCCTAACCTATAACAAATGTTCGATGTGATTCTTTAAATTGACATAACTTTTTTATTTATGAACCGATTGACATAAAATAAACACTAAATGTTAAGTGAAGCTTACTACAATATATTAGTGAAAACCGCATCTAAATCGAATAAGCCGTTTCTGATATTAGCGTGCACAAACACACAGACAAACAGACAAACCGACAAACAGACAAAAAAAAACTTAATTACAATCTCGGGTTCAGCATCGATATAATAACAACCCCTGCTATTTTTTTTTCATATATTTCCATTGTACAGACACCACTTTTCTACAATTTTATTATATGTATAGATAGATATAGATAGATTACCACGCTAAGACCAATAGGAGCGGAGCACCAATGAAGAATGTTTCAAAATCGGGGGTTTTTTTAACGAAGTCGCGGGTTAAAGTTAGCGTTAGCCCAAAGACACTATTCCACGCGGGTGAAGTCGCGGGCAGAAGCTAGTACAGAATATTATTCTTAATTTTTTTCAGAATATCACCTCAAAAGTACAGGCAGCTGTTACAAGGTACATCAGGAGCAAAAGAGTTGGTACGGTGCTTATAGTACATGCGCATCTGAGGGGGGTCACCTGGTCATTTTGAACGACGAAGAAGAGGCACTCCTCGTCAAGGATATGTTCCCTGCTCATCCTGGGAATATTGACCGCTGGGAACAGTTCCACATAGGCCTAGCAGCCTTGGGCAAGGATCGTACTTGGACTACTATTCACGGTATAAGACTATTTACATTATTATTAAAACAAAATTGCCAGCAAAATTGCCAGCAGATCTGCTTGCCTGCATGCTTCCATAGAAAGGTTTTGACAATGGCGGTGCTATTCTTGCGTACAATTTGCCCGCTATTATAGTGAGAGTGACAAGTGCCGTCATTTTCTAAATGTTCTATAATACAACGGGATAGGACCAATTTGGATCATTTACGAAATACGAACAACAGATTTACGGTCGGCATCAGTATCATCTCACCTCATTGGCTCGTCGTCAACCAGGCGTCAACCGTACGTAGCATGTAAATGGAGTTTCATAGAAAGAATCCTCGAGTTGAGACGATGCTGATCCCGTGACGTAAAATACTGTGCGTTAAACTTTAATGGGTATAAAAGAAACAGTACAGATACTAAAAGACTTATCCCTCCCAGGTCAGAAAATAGAAGATGTTTTCCACGTTTGGGGTATCGGCCAGCCTGACAACGTTGCGGGCCAACAGGATCGTGCGACCTTCCGCAGACTTAATGGCACTTTGGATGACATCGCAAGTGGGACCGACGCTATGTTCGTCTGTGAGAAATCTACTAAACCAACGATATATCTTAACAATAACGCGCAATAAATGTATTTTTGTTGTTAAATATACATATTTCATAATAATATTAATAAAGTTGAAAGCCACCAAATCGATTTAGGTCTAAAATCTGTTAAGATAGGCGAAAGAGGATAATAAATCTACTTTTATTAATATATTATGTTAAATAGAAAATATATGTTTTTTTTATGAATGTTTCCTAAGTTAAAACTCAAGGTTTGCTAAAGGGCGATGGAGCTTAGCGTATTGGGTGTTAAGCTCGGCAACCAAATACATAATACCACCCTACGCTCCAAAACAGGAATCCCTGATGTGAGCAACAAGTCTGCGTGTCATCCTCTCCAGCACGAGCATGGATGATTATCTTAATTTTAATGCGGTACATATTCATGAAATAAAGAAAATTATTCAAAAAACAAAAATCCCGACTGCAAAAACACTTAACTGAAAAGAGAAAAACAAGCATTATAATCCATAGAATTTTGGTATCGCAGGCGGGGACAAACAAAAGTTACTCCATATTTCCGGTTATTATTGTTAAATTATTATTGTCCCCGCCTGCGATACCAAAATTCTATAGATTATAATGCTTGTTTTTCTCTTTTCAGTTATGTGTTTTTGCAGTCGGGTTTTTAGTTTTTTGAATAATTTTCTTTATTTCAAGTTTTTTAGTTTTATTAATATATCTTAATTTGGAATTGACTTACCAGCTTTTATTTGATACCAATATTGTTGTAATTTATTTTTAGAAAAACCTTCCCCTCCTTTTTTTTTGTATTTGCAGTTGCAATACATAAATATTATGTAGCCTATGTCACTTCTACGATTAAGACGAATCTAACGACACCTCATATGTTAAAATCCATCAAGCCGTTTAAGCTACAGAGCGTGCCAAAGAAATAGACATACATACATACAGACATACTCTCGAAAAACAATACCCTCCTTCTGGGGCAGTCGGGTAAAAATTTGTACTTTATTGTACTAACGACTTAAAAAAATGTATCTCCGGACCAAGCTGAATATTTTTTAAGACCTCACCCAGCTCGATCGGACAAACGGTTGCGGAGTTACAGTGCCACGAAGAAAATGTGCGGACAGACGACACACACAAACAGAATAATTTTTAGCATTGGTAGCAATAATAAGAATAGTAATGTGGTTTTATTGATGTATGCCGCTATTTATTATTTATTATAAGATTGTAATACGTGCGTGTCGTATAATCAAACAATTATGTATCCATACAAAATTTAATAAAAGAAAAGAAAAATGCAAAAAAATGCAAAAATGCAATTTTACGTGTTGCAAAATATAATTTTATTGAAGTTTGCCTACTTAGAAATAGTAATAGTGTAACATAGTGCTATAGCTGCACCGCAGAAAAAAAAACAAAGTACACACTTTTTCATGAATATGTACCGCATTAAAATTAAGGTAATCATCCATGGTCGTGACTCATCATGGTCGTGGTCGTTGAGGAGCTCGTGGCTAAGTAATAACAAGCCGCACGGGTCGATCCATCAGGTTAAGCTACGCTTGCCGGGGTTGGTCAGTGGATGGGTGACCATCTTTACATACCGAGACTCCTCCGTGCCTCGGAAAGCACGTTAAGCCGTTGGTCCCGGCTGTCATTTGTGGATCTTTGACAGTCGTTACGAGCCGTCAGAAGCCCGAAAGTCTGACACCAGTCTTACCAAGGGGTATCGTGTTACCCAGTTACTGGGTTGTGGAGGTCAGATAGGCAGTCGCTCCATGTAAAATACTGGTATTCAGCTGCATCCGGTTAGACTGGAAGCCGACCCCAAGATAGTTGGGAAAAAGGCTAGGAAGATTGATTGATCCATGGTCGTGACTCGTGCTGTAGAGGATGACACCAAGTCTGCTAGGCTGAAGCAGGATTGGGCGGGCCATGTACCTATGTAGGATGCACCGGGACAGATGGGCCAGAATCGTTACGCGGTGGGAGCCAAGAGGTCAACTCCCTAAGCGAAATACGTAGTTTTTGGTCGAAGTGACGGGTGTTTCGTTCTGTCTCTCTTACGTACAAACCGCAACTTTAGCAACTGGCATATTAAGATAACGTTGCTTAAAGTTAAGTGACGTTTAAACTTAAAAAATGTAAGGTTAAACGGGTTAAACAGTCGCTAATCATTACTTAACTTTAAGCAACGTTTATAAATTAATCCCTAAATCATTTGTATTGTGATACAGTTTTTTAACTAGTACAACTAGTATCGGATACAATGATCTTTACCACTAAAGTTAAGTACTTGTATTATTATTGCACAGATAGATATTGCACAGTTCTTGCTTATCCATAACTGTTTTTGGAACTAATAATAATAATTGATATTTAATATAACCCGCAGGGCAGCATGTGGCGAGCTGTTGGGCAGTAGCGACCCCACGGACCCTATCTCCCGGGAGAAGTCTTGTTCTTCACCTCTGGCTTGCTTTTATTGGCCGGCTGGAGTGACTACTGACGAGGAACAAAGCTCCCACCTCATTTTTGCCATTATTGGCCGGCTTGAGTGGAGATTCGCAAGAGCAAATGTGCTTGGACGAAGGAAGTATTCAGTTATTAAGTAAGATGCTGGTAGGGATCTTGACCGTACTCCCGGGATTGTCCTGATAGCCGTGAAATACCGCTCCACTCCTCATAAGCACCTCAGGACATGTTGCCCCCTTGTCGCTACGACACTTTGTGCTAGCGACCGTTTTCGGGGGCCCATTATTGAGTGTGCAAGTCACCCCCTGCCATTTTACCTGTGTTTTTATATAAAATATTGGTTAGGCAGGGGCCATAGTCTTTCCATAGTTCTAAATATCCAGTTTACTTAGCCACCCAAACCCATAGTCCAATATATTTGTTTCCATATCCTGCAATAGGTCTGCACCAACCGGGGGTTATCCTTGGGTGCACTAGCATAGTGCGTACAGAGATAATCGTCGGTTGGTGCCTCGATTCATTCAACACGTCTAACGGGCCTCTGCGAGTTGGCTTCGGCCCCTTGTACGCCTTCCAAAAGTCCGGGACCCCAGGGTTCCCAGCAATGTCAAGAGACGTAAAAATAATAATTGATATTATTATTTAGTCAAGTGCGGAAGAGGCTTTAGTTTAGGGGATGCTTTAAGGTAGCCGGCGAAATTAAAATGATTTTACGTTTTTTTGCAATTTCAAGTCATTGTCAGGTTTTTTGCGACCAGAACAAATACACTGGCCGTCAAAACTTAGTACCACACTTTTGAAATTGCAATTAATATTAAAGTACACAAGATATTAAAAGTTCACTGATGAGTCTTGATTCTTACTATTCATTTCCGATGAAAGATGAAGAGTGTACAGGCGACCTGGTGAGCGATACATTCAAGCCTGCTTCTCAGAAAGAATCCAATACGGTGAAGCTGTAGGCTGGCATCTCTTCAGAAGGCCGCACTGAACTAGTGGTCATAGAAAATGGCACCCTGACTGGGGCAAAATATGCTCAAGAGATACATAATGAGCACGCAGGACCATAATTAGTCAATGTGGGTGATGGATCGATACTCATGCAGGATAACGTCCGTCCACACACTGCTCGGGTCGTACAACTTTACATTCAGGAGGTTGGTATCAACTTGATGGCTTGGCCATCAAGAAGTCCTAATCTTAGCCCGATCCAGCATGTCTGGGATGAGCTCGGGAGCCTGGTCAGAAGCCACAGACCACCTCCTATCACCCTTAGGGCCCTAAAATAGGCCCTGATGGAAGGATGGGAGAATATTACCGAACATCGCCTCCGAAACCTCGTCTTCAGTATGCCAAACCGGCTCGAAGTTGTAAATAGAGCCTGAGGAAGCAATACCAGTTATTAAAATGAAAATAAGGCGTAAAGCATACCTTAAAATGTTGTTTGAGTTTTTATCCAGTAAGTTTACAATGGCTATTTGGTTTTTATCTTTTTTGAGTTAAAAACGTTACTAATGTATAATAAGCTATAATTTAAGAAAAAGATGAAATGACATGGCTAAATGGAAGTATGGGCGACTCCCTTAGCAATGTATAAACATTGTACCTATTAATATGTAATGCTGAATAGCTGAATATTAGTATTGCGTATGAAAAAAGTTTCAGGAACTTTTTATATCGTTACAATCCTGAAAATAAAATCGTCGAAACTCCTACGTCAAAAGGCATACAAACTTGCACAAGAAAAAGATTTTGCTATGAACTGTAGTTAGGCGTTTGTTAACAACCTTCAACAAATAGGTAAAAAAAAAGATTATGTTGGGAAAATCACCCAACGCATATAATTATACGCACTGACAAGCCAGGCGCACTCCGTATTTTAGGTATGAAGCTACAAGTACGCGGCTGGCTCAACTCGTCGGGTCAATTCAGGTGGCGTAACGTAGTCAGAAGATAAAAGAGTTACGCGATTGTAAGAACAGCAACTTCTATGTGAATATAACTTTATGTAATTAGCACTGTGCTACCTGAACTGCACTTTATTGTGTCATAGCAAGTGGCGCTTTTGGTGAGCAGTGGTGGCCCAGTGGTAACGGCCCCAACTTACAAGTTGTAGGTCATGGGTTCGAAACCGAAACATGATGAACCCAGTCAGGCGCTTTACTTTGTGTAAAATAATTTTAGCACCACTGCTCACAAAACGGTGAACGAAAACATCGTGAGGAAACTGGCATGTCCTAAGTGCATCTATGCATGTCCTAGAACCAAAAATTCGAAGACATGTGACATCCACCAACCCGCACCGGGCCCGCGTGGTGGATTACGGCCCTCTCCCTCTCACAGAGAGAAGGCCTGTGTCCCAGCAGTGGGAACATTAATAGGCTGATTATGTTATGTTATGTATGTTAAGAGTCGCTTTTTATTTAAATGATTTTGCTGAGTGAATCATCTGTACTAATCTGTGCCGGTACATAAACAGAATGCTATTGCAGAAATAAAATAACAAAATGTAGGTACATTAATTATTTAATATGGAGCAAAGCAGTACTAGGGTTTGTGAGACACATATCTATTACATATATGTGTCTCACAAACCCTAGTACTGCGGGGAATATAAAAATTATGTTTTTCAACAAACATCTTTTTTATAAATCCTGGGATTACATGTAAAAGCCAACTCCCACGGTGCGCCATATCACGGACGCGCACCAGCCCGCACGAGGACGCACCGCCACGCACGCGTACAACGCGCGTCTGCGCTACCACGCACGCTAGGTTTCCCACGGTGCGTCGTGCGCGTGCGTCCGCGATATGGCGCACCGTCGGAGGGCGGCTTAACAGTTATTCAAAGACACAACCATTAAACATACTCGTACAGTGTGTTGAGGTGTTTGCAGCCCGCTTATAATTTATTTCAAGTTCTAGTAGGTAAAGGTCTAGAATTTTAGATGCTGCTTCAAGTTTGATTCAGGTCCAGGAAGATTTACTCGATTTCGATCTTGATTTGACTGCCGTTGATGTCTCATCCAACAGGGATGACACGCATAGTTCATAACCTAAAAGAAAAAGTCAATATAGGATATTTAAGGAGTCATCACTAGCCACAAATATTTATGTGATGAACTGTGAACATACGTGTTTTTGTTGGCCTGGGTGTTTAAAAAAGTATGAAGTTGTATAAGTATTAAATATAACCTCTACTTAGTTTAGGACTAGATATGGTGCTGTGTCAAATATCCAAAATATTTATTATAAGTATTAATATAGTGAAGTCAGCTTTGAATCAATATAGGAAATACACATAATATTGAGGTCCGGGATAGGACCGACTATTTGCAGGCTGATGAACTGATTATCCGAAAGGAAGACCATCCATTCATGCATTGGATGGGCATTTAAATATGAAACAACACATTGTAATACACATCATTTTAATTACCTGATAGAAAGCTGGATGTGACCTCGGTATATTCTGAAACATTGAATTGTTCCTTTCCACTGCATGGTATTGTGCACTTCATAACGGCCACAAGTGATGCACATTGTAGGTATGCCCAAATAAACGTGCATCAGGAGCTATTTCCAAACTCAGACGTTCAAAACATGGATGGCAAAAGTTGGCATCCTTTGAAACCTAGAATAAAATTATTAACATGAGTCAAGTATGTAACAAATACATAAACATATTAATAATTGATGACATCTAAGGCAACTAGTTTGTCGTTGTTACAATTATAAGAAGACCTGAGTCTTTCTGATCCATTGCCATTGAGTTTATATTAGATTTTAAGAACTGTGGTAAACAACCTCCAAATCGGCTTTGCACTTAGTTGCTTCTCATATTGAGTAGTTGTAGAATGATTTCAGTTAACTCTAGATGACTTACCTCGATCGATTGTTTACCATCATGCTAAGATAGTGAGTAGAAGACCATGTAAAGAAGAGGTGATATGCCTCCACAGTCTACACCAGACACGACTAGTTTATGCATCTCATAATGAATGAATATGCAAGGGAAGTCCATGTAGAGTAGCGGAATCGATAGCGGGTCAGTATGAAGATAAGCACACTCAATAAGACCGACAAATAAGCGAGGGTCAAAAGTAAATACTAAATATCCAGAAACGGCAAAACGAAAAAACGACGTCTGACACACGTCTGGCCTGACTGACGTTTGATTTTTTTATAGAGATGGTATGGAACATCTTGGAATGTAGCAGAATCGATAAAATAATTGGAAATAGAAAAACTGTTCTTGTCGTTTATTATTCAATCAACATTCTTCGACATAAAATAGTTTCTTATTATTGTGATGGTTATTGGATCATTTGCATAGATTAAACAAAGAGTTTACCAAAGAGTTTACACGTTTTCCGAAGCTTTTGGTAATTTTTTTATTTGGTTCTAATCGAATCAAGTCTAATAAAGAAGAATCGATTGTCACTTTTTAGTAAACAGCACTATTTATTAAGTGCCGTCATAATTTTGTGTGCTTCTTGTCAAACAAAAAACAGGAAAAATACTTTTAATTATTTGATTAGTTCACGAAAGTTCTAGGAAAATAATAAAACCGTAATAATTCATTAATGAATATTTGAATGTTATGATGTAGTGAGAAATTTCTATACATGCTAAAGGCAGTGGCTTAGCCATCTCCTTTGCTATAAAACGTTTGCTATTGAAAACTCTGACTTCTATAGTTTAGGAGAACTTACAATTTTAAAAATGTGGTGCGAAGTTTTGTAGGCCAGTGTAAGTATTTACAGAATTATAATCATTAGAATCAGCAATACTTTTTTAAATAAATAATTAATTTTACTTTGACTCAATGTGACGTAAACAATATTATTTCCTTCTTTTCCAGGATCCACCTCATTTCCGTATCATCACGTAAAAGTGTGATACAATCATGTTTTGTTTACTTGTGTCGATCACAAGATAGGCAGCAGTGTTGGCAAGCGGCCACCTGTCTGTCAACAAGAACTATGTATATTGGCCAACAGGTAGACATTTCACTATGGCGATTAATTTAGAATTAATCAGAGCTAATTGAATGCTATAGTATCAAATCCATTGTTGGTGTTTCAGTGAATGAAAGTCATCATCACTCCTCCCATTTATTGTTAATTAATTGACGTTTCTAATGTTCTTCTAATTGGCCCACTTAAAAATAATTTATTGACTCGGACGTTAGATCAGTCGTAAGCGAGCGAGCGGTCGTAAGTAGATCATGGCAGATCGAAGGTCTGAGTTTCCAAATCGATGGTAAAAATATTAGATTATGTTAGATAAGCTGGCTCCAGTAGGTGTCCACGTCAATCACGGCATCAGTGGCGTTTTTTTAGGTTCTTAGAAGTGCAGGTGTATTTCAAATGTACACTTTGGACACTCCAACATATCGGAGATGGTTTGGTCAGGAGCACCGCATTTGCACTGGGTGTTGTTTGAGTTAATACTGGGATCATTTCGCAAGATTGTGCTTGCAGTGGCCTATAGCGTGCTTGCCATATAGGCTACTGCAGATCCCGCCCGGGTGGCAGGTGTTCCTGGGGCTGGACAAAGTGGGGTGGAGGCAGGTGCTGTTTTTTCCCCAACACAAACCATGATAAGAAATTTCAATTTTAGACCATGTTTGATTACATCTTTCTTTATCTAGGTATTCAATGTTTCTTAACCGTAAATTCAGCAGTATCTTAGATTAACAGCTTACGTAATCAGAGTTAAATTAATTAATCATTTTCAGCCCTTCTCGCTAAAGATTAAATCAAGAATCGAAATTACAATTAAGTAAATCAAATTATACAGCAAACAGAAATTACGGTTTGAATCAATTAAATTCATTAAATACAATGACGAAATCGTATTTTGTTGGAGACGAGTGAAACAAACCATGGGTACTTGTAATACAGTACGGCCGACGAATTATGGCCGCTCCAAACTTTGCGCAGAAAGCTGCGCAACAAATTTTTTTAGGAACCATATAAAGAAAGAAAGAAAATACGTTCATTTGCGGTAAACATGAGGTGCAGAAAGAACACAAAATAAAAAAAGAAACAAATTGAAAGAAAATATGCGTCACATCCACGCAAAACGGCAAACGCTCAGCATAATGCTGCGACCCTATGCGAGACAGAGCCGCGACTCAGCGACAGCCAGCGTTGACGGTATGACCTCGACCGGTGCAGCATAATATGAGACATAATGAAAAATGCTGGCACGAAAGTTCGTAGTGCCTCTGTTTAGAGCGGCCATGATTCATCCACCGTCCTGTACCTACTTGTAATTAAATGCGAACCTACCGCTATCGCGGGCACAAAGTAAATCAATTAACTGAAGGAATTTTGAAATTCACGTCCGTGTTTTATTTGAATTACATAACGGTTGGGAGAATCTTTTATTATAATTTTGTACTAGCTTTTACCCGCGACTCCGCCCGTGTGGAGGTCCGAAATTATCCCACGGGAACGCACTAGCGGGATAAAAAGTATCCTATATGTTAATCGAGGTTATAAACAATCTGTGTGATAAATTTCATTCAAATCCATTCAGCCGTTTTTGCGTGATTGAGTAACAAACATCAAAACATACAAACTTTCACATTTATAATATCACACAGTAGGTTACTATATATTATATGAGTAGGAATTGCGATTGTAAATTTAATTGAAAATGTCACCTTGTAGGTAGACTACACGTCGGTCGGTGGTACACAATAGGATAAAAAAATCTACTGCTCCATCCGTTTATGCATAAATAATTCACAAAATGTAGGGAACAACGGATTTTTTGTAAACAAAGCACTATTTCTATTTCTTTGGTCCTATGTAAGTATATTACATAGGACCAAAGAAGTGTAGCGTCGGAAGGCCTCCCACAAGATGGACCGATGACTTAGTAAAGGCCGCAGGAGTTCGGTGGATGCGGGAAGCACAGAATCGGTCGAAGTGGCGGTGCTTGGGGGAGGCCTATGTCCAGCAGTGGACGTCTTTCGGCTGATATGATGATGATGATGATGTAAGTATATTTGCGGTGTTGAGTAGTAATACACCAGCCAAGCGACTCCTCCTAAAATTGTACGAAGCGAAAATATATACCTACCTATATAATCTCATTTATTTCTGTAGCTGTATGTGACACGGCAATGCGGATATACTGCCATACTTGGTAGACGGCAGTCATTCTGACGTGTCTCATTGCTCTTAGATTGATTTAATACCGCGTTTCTATTTGGATTTTATTGTTGTTTAATTAGATTAATTTGTAAAACGCTACTTTGATGTTGATAATTAGGGCTTTATTGTTTGCATCAATTTAATTTTAATCGTTTATTTCAGTAATTTCGAACGCTGTCTTGTTTTTTATTTATTTATGTAGTAGTTTATTTTTGTAATTACAATATTGCTCTAAATTACAATATTGCTCTAAATTACAATATTGCTCTAAATTACAATATTGCTCTAAATTACAATATTGATCTAAATTTCAATATTGCTCTAAATTACAATATTGCTCTAAATTACAATATTGCTCTAAATTACAATATTGCTCTAAATTAAAATATTGCTCTAAATTAAAATATTGCTCTAAATTACAATATTGCTCTAAATTACAATATTGATCTAAATTTCAATATTGCTCTAAATTATAATATTGCTCTTTATTACAATATTGCTCTAAATTACAATATTGCTCTAAATTACAATATTGTCTAGATAAAGAATCCTAACTTAATACTATAAATGCGAGAGTAAGTTTGTTTGTTACGCTTTCACGCTAAAACGGCTGAACCGATTTGGATCAAATTTGGCACATGGATACACCATGACCTGAAGATGGTCATAAGCTACTATTCATTCTGGATCGCAAACAAAGTCGCGGGCAATAGCTAGTAGATAATAAGTGTAAGTAAACCAGTAAGACGGCGCCCACCTTACTGATCATCAAATCTTTTTACTGTCTCAATGTGTTCTAGTGTAAATCTGACTTATGCAATGTTTCAGAACAGTTGTACGAGTATCTTCATAATAACAGGAAATTTGTTTCTAATGATATTTTGACGTTTACAAAGTCATAAAAAAAGACTCGCCAAATGCATATGCATTACCTACCCGTTTTTTCAAGTCAGTTAAAATAGAACAAACACAGATTTATAGAACAGAAGACAAGTAAAAAAAAAAATTGCGTATATATACAAAAAAAAAAACGTCAATCACACTTCGTAGTCTGCTACTTGACATTTTACATTGATGCTTCACGTCAACTTGAGCATGAATGAGAGATACATCGGATATCAGGCATACTTACGGGTGATTGACAATCTCCTGTGACTGTACTTAGTTAGGTACATTGTTTATTAATAAACTTTTGTTTACATGTGTGTGAAAAGCGTTAGCTTGTAGTGAAAATGGTCTCTAATCAATGGATATTGGCGATAGTCTTTTTTCTGCATTGTCACCCGTATTATCTTCATGTACTGATAACTGCAAAACCAAGTGTACCTACTAAAAGAGTTCAAGCTGATAATAGAAAAGTAAAAAATAAGACTCATTTAATTGATTTTCTCGCAAGCTACAATGTTTTCAGGTTTTATACATTAATTTTTAAAAACTTGATTTTTTTTTTGCTTCTCCGTCATCAGACCCTGATAAATATATATCTATAACCTATTCATTGAGACCATTCCAATGAACCCAAACACGATACCACTGCTGTAAATTGGTGAGGAGTTGGATATCCTGCAAATACCAGGTAATGCTGCAGCATCAGTTCAAGGTTACTATGTTATTCTAATACCATTGAAGTAACAGATTACCAAATTTAGATTCAATCAGACCTGTGGAAGATGCTCAAATCCATTTATCAATTAGAAAAGACATCATAATCTTCAAACGGCTGAATAGATTTTCTTGAATCATAGCTAAGAACACTCCCGATTAAGTTACCTTTCAAACAAAATAAAAAAAATCTAAATCGGTTCAACCGTTTGGGAGCTACGATGCCACATACAGATACACAGATACACATGTTAAACTATAACACCCCTTCGTTTTCCGTCGGGGGTTAAAAAGGAAACATAACAAACTTATCAATCGTAGAGCACTCTCTAATGCTAATGCTCTTAAATCACCCCATACCATCACCCACACCCACGGAAAGATAGTTTTTATTTCGACACCTCATAAGTTTCAAAATAATTTATGACAGATAGGGAAATTCATCTATACCAGATTGTCCACGTGACAGATGGGCAAAAGTAGCTGTAGTTGGCGCTCAAACCCGTTGCGACATCACATGGACGTCGAGTGAGTCGATGTACCAGTTGTGCGCCTGAAAAATTAATTTCTCTGTATTGTATTGTTTGTATATTAATGGGGTACTATTTTTGGGCCCATTGTTTCAGTGTTTTATTGAGATCTTTTGTTTCTCTCTGTTTTATTTGAAGGCTTAATTTAGACGAGTTTATTCTATAGTTAATTCGTTATGACTGTTTGCTTTGAGGTCATGTAAAGAATTTAGTAATGATAGGAAACTAGCTTCCGCCAGCGGCTTCGCCCGCTATAAATTATAGCTTACTATATTATGCATATATTATACATATAAACCTTCCTCTTGAATCATTGTATCTATTAAAAAAAACTGCATCAAAATCCGTTGCGTAGTTTTAAAGATCTAAGCATACATAGGGACAGACAGAGACAGAGACAGGAGCAGTGGTGGCCCAGTGGTAACGGCCCCGACTTACGAGTTGTAGGTCGTGGGTTCGAACCCAGGCAGGCGCTTTACTTTGTGTAAATAATTTCATCACCACTGCTCTCAAAACGGTGAAGGAAAACATCGTGAGGAAACCGGCATGTCTTAGAACCAAAAATTCGAAGACATGTGACATCTACCAACCCGCACTGGGCCCGCGTGGTAGATTACGGCCCACTCCCTCTCACAGAGAGGAGGCCTGTGTCCCAGCAGTGGGAACATTAATAGGCTGATGATGATGATGATGAGGGACAGACAGCGGGAAGCGACTTTGTTTTATACTATGTAGTGATAGTAATAGTGAAGTTGACTGGCAAATTATGGATATTTTATCCAAGTATGGGTATTGAAGACAACGATTAATTGGAGTAGGTAGTCATGTTATCGTTTTGGAGCCATCAATCAGATCATCTACCCTACGATCTAAAGATTGAATGTGTCGCTACAAATAATGTATTTGTGTACTACCTTGATCATGCTTTCGTAGCCCTCTCTCCATTCATAATGTGTCGTGATAAGGCCGGATTGCATCACTATAAGTTAAGATTAAACTGGAATTTTAACTATAGTTAAAGTGACTGTGGGAGGAAGTAGTGTGGCGACACTTGAGAGGGGCATAATTATGCCTAGTTCCGTTCTGCAATAACCACATGATATGACATACCATAAATAACTACTATCAAAAAGCCTGTTATTGTGTCCCATAACTAGGCTACAGCCTTATTCAATTGAATGTTTGCCAAAAGCAAGATATGATATTATATTTATCTTGCAAATATGGGTGCAAAACACGGTGACATAAAAAAAGCAAAAAAAAAAATGCATTTATTTTTATTTTTTATTTGGATATCCAATTAGAACAGCTAAAGAACAGATAAAAATCTTTTAAGACTTCAAGGAAGTAGAGATACCTCTGGGACTTAAGGCAAATACTGTTGCGTGCTTAGAAATAATATCTATTGGATGCAGACTGAATTTTCCTTAACTTTCAACACCTTAGCTGCAGTTAAAAAAGAAAATAAATTTAGATGACCCAGATTATACAAACAAAAAAAAAACAAAAACAAAGTTAGGTTTAAAAAGTCTTACGATGTAAAGAGGTTAACGTGTAAATCTGACCATTGAATGTTGATTGCTTGTTTAAAATTAAGCATTGAAAGTGCAAGCGACCCTTCAGATGGACCGGTGAGTATTGATTGTCGAATAACGCCCACTGACTTCTAAATCAATATTAATTGGCTCAGTGTGTGAATGTTCTTTGTATTGAGTGATTCAGCGCCCATCCGAACGAGTCGTAGTGAGGTGAGCTCACTATGTGTCCGTGATTGTTACTTGGTGACCAGTGCGAGCCGTGATTGTGTTCAAAAGTTTCTTGTACTTGCGGATTTCTTGGAGATACTTCTTTTAGTGTTTCGCTGCAGTCGGGTAAACGATTCTGCTTTTTGAAGTTTTTTTTTTAATGATAATGGACCCCTTCTCAGTTATTCCATGTAAAATACTGCTATTCAGCTGCATACGGTTAGACTGGAAGCCAACCCCAACATAGGAAAAGCCGAGGCTTTTTTTTACCACAACAGGGAACCTCTTGGCCTGCATCTCACCTGTGTGGTGCGTAACGCATCTGTGACAAGTCGAAAACCCTCTCCATATTGGCGTTTTAATTTTTTTTATCTACATAAACCATTGCTTATTTAAGGTTTAAAAGTGTAACAAAGCCCCTAAATTTATCACAATTAGACTCACCAGTGTCTTAAAAGTTTAGTCAGAGCTAATTTATTGAAGTCATAACAACTTTAATATTTAGAAATATTTTCTGAGATCAACTTTCACATCTAATGATTATTTTGGGTAGAGACATTTTTCGATCCGTTTTTATGTTTTATGGAACGGGGAATATTTAAAGAGAATATATAAAAGCTCCGATTGTTTTTTTTATAGCCAAAGCTCTTTACATTAGTAATAAAATAAAATCAGCTGAGGATAAAATAAAAACTACCTGGCAAATAATAAATAATGAAACAGGTAGAAAAAAACAGCGAAATACTGAAATTAATTTAGAGACTGCACATGGCCCTATCAACTCAGATATAGAAATAGCTCAGGAATATGAAAACTTTTTTACTAATATTCCCCTTAAAACTACTGAAGCATTGAATTCCTCACCCGCGCTTTCTGCTGCCTTACTTAGGCAGAATGTGAAGGCATGCCTTTTGGATTTTAGGTTTCAGCATACAAACCCTCAGGCTGTTATAAAAGCTTTTAAAGATCTTAAAATTAAATCAACAGAAGATCTCTGGGGAATGTCTGTAAAAGTCTGTAGATCTATTATCGAAACCATTGCGCCCTATTTAGCTTTCATATTTAACAACAGTGTGGACCAAGGAGTCTTTCCGGATCTCATGAAACACAGTAAAGTAGTTCCATTGTTCAAATCCGGTGATAGTAAAGAACCCAACAATTATAGGCCTGTGTCAATTCTACCAGTTCTCAGTAAGGTGTTTGAAAAGTTGATGCTCAATCAAATGTTACGTCACTTTAATAAAAACTCCATCTTTCATGAACAACAGTACGGTTTCACCAAAGGGCGTTGTACTACTGACGCCGGTGTCACCCTAATAAAGAACATTTACACTTTCACAGCCGACCACGTGCAGAGAACGTCCCAGGTTGATTGTCTCAGGACGCTGATGACGTTTTCAGTACGTGACTGACTTTCTTAGTGTTTACTTTAAAACGACGTCCGTAGGCCGTGTTCCGCGTGCATTGATATATAATAGTGTAGTGCTTTAGCTACGCACACATGTAAGAATAACCGTGGTGGGGCGCTTGGTGTGAGCGGAACAAGCTATCGAGTGTCGCGCTGCGCCAGTGTTCCCGCGCCGCTATTGCGAGAGCACGTTCATAAATTTTGGCGCGAATTGACATTCAAAATGTTTCTTATACGCAAAGATTATACGACATAAACACGAAAAAGATCATGTTCGACTTTTTTTTTTTCATAAAACCCCCTTTTTTTTTTTTTTTTTTAAATAAAAAAAACTAATTTACGTATGTTTTTTATTTTTATCCTAGAAATAAACAAGTCAATAGTATAAATAAAAAAATAATTATAGATTTATCATTGATAGTTCTCATTTTATACATGTTGCAATATCGGCGAAAATCGCCGGCGAACCCTGGAATCCGCGTTTTAAAATCTTCGGCTGTGAAAGTGTTAATGCCTGGGAAGAAGCACAAGATGCCATTGGAATCTTTTGCGACCTCTCGAAGGCGTTCGATTGCGTAGACCATGAGACACTTCTGCTGAAACTGGAGCATTATGGGATTAGGAATACAGCTCTTGATTTACTAAAATCTTACCTGAAAGATAGAAAGGTTAAAGTTCAAGTAAACGGCATAAACTCATTAGGGTCTGAAATGGCAATGGGCGTTCCTCAAGGTTCGATATTGGGTCCATTCCTCTTTTTAGTTTATATTAATGATTTACCCCAATTACTTCAAAATCAACCGAAGATGGTGTTATTTGCAGATGACACATCATTGATCTTTAAAATCAACCGAAGGTCGCAAAATCTTGACGACGTGAATAGCTCTATTCTTCAGGTCCAAGATTGGTTTACGGTAAATAATTTGGTACTGAATAAAAATAAAACCAAATGCATTAGATTTAAATTACCTAATGTTAGAAGTAGCGAATGTGACATTATATTGAATGGAGAAAAACTGGAATTTATTAATCAAACGGTTTTCCTGGGAATCACGCTAGACGAGAAATTACAATGGGACCTCATATAACATCTCTTGCGGGGCGGCTAAGCTCGGGCGCTTATGCTGTTAGAAAGATCAGACAGTTAACAGATGTAGAAACCGCGCGTTTGGTCTATTTTAGCTACAGCATTATGTCGTATGGCATTTTACTGTGGGGTCGGGCTGCTGACATTGAATCTATCTTTATTTTGCAAAAGAGAGCTGTCAGAGCCATTTATGATCTCCGTCGTCGCGAATCTCTCAGGGAACTATTTAAAAGGATTAATATTATGACCGTTCCTTGCCAATTCATTTATGAAAATATTATGTATGTAAGGAAAAATCTACATCTTTTTAATAAAATAAGTGATAGACATAATTTTAATACTAGAAATAAAGATAAACTAGATCAACCATTTTTCAGATTATCTAAAGTACATACATCTTTTATGGGGTACATTGTTAAATGTTACAACAAAATACCTTGTGATATATTACAATTAAATGAAAGAAAATTTAAAACTCATGTAAAAAGTACACTTTGTAAACAAGCATATTACAGATTAGAGGATTATATCCAAGATAAGAATGCTTGGAAACATGCTGGTCCTGCTCCATAGGACAATTTAGAGTCTAAACAAAATCAAACTGGTTGCTTACTTAATTGTATTTATTTTTCATTATATGACATTGATTTTACATCCTGTGATTAGTTCCTCACACACTGACTTATTAATTGTACATTTTTAGTAGATTCATCTTTTTTTACAATGTTTGTGAATATGTGAACACCATGTATCTACCACATAATTAATTTATCTGTCGTTTGCTCCAATTTAAATTATTCTTACTGTATACAGTAATTTTATTCTAGGTGCATCGTCTTCACATATTATAATTATATAAATAATGTACTTATACAAAATATTGTAAAACATTTTAAAAGAGTAACGGTGGAGTTTCTTGCCCATTCTTCTCCATACGAAAACTACATTTTGGAAGGGGCGGTAGAATCAATAATATATAATAACTATAATTTGTAAATTTTGACGTTCAAAAGTGCCTTCAAAGGCCTATTTGAAATAAATGCTTTGACTTTGACTTTGACTTTATATGAGCACACTCAAAATTTGAACTGCTTTATTTACTAATTTTCCAACAACTCATATGGGAGTACCTTAATAAAGATACGACCGAATAAAAATACTGAAATACGGACGTGATATTTTTCCACCAGCTTAAATTGCGTTTTACAGAAAAGTACAGTTAGTCATTTTCATCGTAACTCAACTATTATAAATTTAGAATTACCTTACACATTTTATAACCTGTGGCGCTTGTTAAACTATTGGTACATTATAAAAATACACGTTTATAAGTGATCTTTCTGCGAGCTACTTGAGAGTAACGGTCGCCTGCCGCTGCCGCGGCACCGCTCGCTACGCTCGCTCGGCTAACGCGCGGTTGGTCACAGTTCTAACCTTTTTTTTTTGTCGGGTTGGCCATCTTCATGGATATCCTCCGCCCTAGGGTGGGCAGAGGGGGCTGTCAGACTCATACTGACTAAAACCACCCTGACTACGCGTCGCCATCTCGGGTCTTGCTCTTTCAGATCTTTTAATGATGATTGCCATTTTTAATTAATTATCTTCTTTTTAATTTAAAGACTTCTGTGTGTTAAAGTTGGTTGCAGTAACTTAGGACACCCCTATTAAATGGGATAGGTTCGGAACTTCTTATTTACATAACATAACATCACACCTGTAATCCCTGGGTTAGGCAGAGGTAAATCTGTGGTACACCCATATTATAAATAAATAAATAAAATAAATAAATCTTTATTTCAGACTACAGGGTCCACAATTTTTGTTAGTATTTTAGTTTTAGTAACAATGGTGCTTAAAGTAGGTTAGTATTGTTAGTTTAATGTCGACCTATGATTGTCCCCACACAGTGTCCCTGAAAGGGGCAGTCCGGTCTGGCAGCGATCATTTTTAGAATGCTGTACTGCATGCTGTGCTGTGTGCTGTATGCTGTATATTATACTAGTTATTTTTAAGTTCCATGTAATAGGGGGCGGCACTACTTATTTATTACTAGTTGACCCCTGCCCACTTCGTTGTGTGGTAAACATAAATATATAGCCTATAACACTCACAAATAACGTGGCTTTCTATTGGTAAAAGAATTTCCAAAACCGGTTTAGTAGATCCACAGATTACCCCCTACAAGCTCAGACCTTTTTGTAATATTAGTATAGACTACTACTTATTAACTGGATTGAAATACTTTATTGCTTTAAGGGGAGCACCCGTTTTGCTATTTTCAACCTGATTGAGATCAAAATTAATTGTTAGTAATTAATATTTTATTGTGTCTCATTAGTGACATTCAAGCGGATTTTATTAATCTACTCTAAATAGATTTTATTGATCTATAGATGTCGATGTCAAGATCATTTGTAAACAAAAACTATTTTTAGGATTTGACTTTATGAACCCATTGTAAATCGATAGACAACAAATTCCGGTTTTCCTTTTTGAGGGACGGAACCCTAAAAATGGGTGATTCCGAAAAAAAAGTCGTGGAGAATGCGTGAAAAGTGTATCTTTTACGTTTCTTTTCCAAAGTGCGTGCTTATCTTGTATTATCTAGTTCCTGTAGGTACTGTGTTCCTAGAAATATAAAAACGAGTGAGCCTTACAATAGTCATATATCACGTGTAACATCTAACTAACCTCTCACTCCCCGCGGCGCGCGCCGGTAAATTAAAGGGGCGGGCCCTCTTCGAGGGGTTATCTGACGGCCAACTCTAGCACCGCGCGCGATTATTAACCAAATCAAATAGCGCGCGCTTCCCCGGCTTCCTTTTACACACTTCAGTCCCTTTTTACGAAATCACTCACACAGATTACAGGAAAGCGAGAGGAAATTGTTACACATAAATAAAATAGTAACAATTAACAACTTCTCAAAATCAGTTTAAAAAAAAAACACTACAAAGTGAAAAGTAACTTTAATTTCGGAAGTCTTATGCCCGTTTTCACCATCATTCCTTAAATTTAGGGAGTCTCTTAAGACATTTTAAGTGTTCGTTTCTGCTAAGGGATCCTTTAAATATAGGGGCCCGATATTCGGCATCTTAGCGATAAGTGACAGTTCATTTGTTGTTGGTCATCTGTCAAGATGTCACTATTTTAGTACATAATTTTCTTCTTACATTTTTTCTTTTTTTTTTAATAAGGAATTTTGAATTTGGAAAACTTAGGTAGGCGAGTCATTTAAGGAGTCTCTTAGGTTAAGAGATCCTTAGTAAGGAAGTGTTTGAGGGAACGATGGTGAAAACGGGCATTAGTGTCTTTCATTTTGAATTTTCGGTTTTTGCCACCGACTTCCGAAAAGTTATTTTTCACTTTGTAGTGTTTTTTTTTTTGGTAGTCGATTGTTTTTATTTGTGAAATGTTTTTATTTTAAACACTTTAGTTGTGGTACCCACCGCACACAAATTCTAATACCATTACTTGTTAAACTAAGTGGGAAAACTACGTATTCTTGAAGACAACTCAAAAACAAGCAAAGTTAATAAAATTTATATGGGAGCCCCCCTTTCAAACAAAAATCAATTTTCAAAAGCGGTCTACAATTGACAGAGAAATCGGTGGACATAAAAAAAAAAAAAAACAAACATACATACGCGACGAACATAAACCTCCTCCTGTTTGGAAGTCGGTTAAAAAGAACCTACTCAGCCTATCGCAGCCCACTTTTGGACATAAACCTTGCCCAAATACTCGGTCTCCACTCCAGGACTCGTCTGCTCCACCGACCATCCATTCAACAAACATGGCCAGCCCAGTGCCACTTCAGTTTGCATACTCTGCTAGCCATGTCGGTAACTTCAGTTCTATTCCAGCTTCTAAGTTTCAAATTCATAGCTTCTTCTTCAACATTAGTACACTATACAATTTGTACGTTGCAAACGTAAGTCTAAGCGCCTCATTACTTATAGAAAAGCACAGCATGCACTACATTATGCACAGATTAATAACGCAATTAAATCAAGTAATACCTACATAGTTTAGATAGAAGTAAAAAATAAATTACTAAAAGCTAAATTGATTACAAAAAATATAAAGATTAAATTACATTGAATTTTTGTTTATTATGATTAGGTTACGATTGCCTCGTAGGTCTAGTGGTCGCAAGCGCTACTGTTGAGCATGAGGTCCTGGGTTCGATTCCCGGGTCGGGCAAAGTGTTATTGGGTTTTTTCCATCTGGAATTTCTCAGTAGCAGCCCGGAGTCTAGATTTGTGCCCGGTTGATGGCAATAGGCTCGCCCGGTATTACATGGGACTTAAATATAACTGGTGAAATGTGGGTGTGCTATAGGTACACCTCTGCCTAACTCTTCGGGGAATACAAGCGTGATGTTATTTTATGATTCGGTTAAAATTTGATTTTTGACTAATACCCATTAAACGGCAAGTGTAGCTATTTTTATCAGCAGTTAAAAAACTTCAATAAATTGTTTTGTTCTTGGAAGTAGAAACAGCACAATATTACAGAAATAAACATTTAATTTATTATTATTCGATAACACCCTCATAATAACTTCTGTCTCTAGAAATTCTTTTCAGGATTTTCTGGCTCAAGTCATAAATTCTATAATTTGTCATCATTTTCTTCCTTTTGAAGTTGGGCAGATGTCCAAGCAATGTCGAACAGTACATTGGCACTAATCAGACGCCACATTTATAACTACTTATAGTGCTGTTTATAAATATCACTCACATTATTGTCATTAGTTGTGAATGAGCTGAGAAGATTGATATTAAGTATATAGTCTATTTTTGGTAGTAGACCAATTTTCACCCTTCTTACTTACGTCATAAGGATGAAAAGTGATCAACCGCCATTGTACGCGGTTACGCAGTCAGTTCCGCTACCATCATGCTGTTTCGTAGAGGCCACTGTTCTCGTAGCTAGCCCGTGCTACGCAGTAGCTCTACTCGTAGCGTTCGTTTTGTGAGCTACGCGAATTAGGTGCTATTACATTTTGGTACTATGAAGATACTTCGAGATTTTTTTCTTAAGATAACGTTTTCTACTTTAAAATTAAATAAATGTAAAATTCGTGGAAGTGCCTTTATGAAAGAACAAATAATTTCTTTTACCGTTGAAATTACAATAATTGTACTGTTTTTACTTTCAAACAAAAAGCAAAATCCCACCGGAGGAAACAAAGTATTTTTAATACCTAATAATATGATAATCATTACGCAAATCCACCTCATTATAAGACTAACCATGTTAGATAAGACTTACAAAGGTAAAATAATCATGGACTTGGTAAAATATCAAAGAAAGTCATTCTCCTTATTAGTAACTGCCCGGAGTGAGGAGTGTAAGCCGGCCTTATGTTAAACAGGGACCATCTTGTATACCGACCTTTCAACAGTATGGCTAGAGAACTAGCGGTTTTTGGTCGCTCAGACTATGATTATTTTATCTCTGTCGTAAAAGATTAACGAGGAATGCTCATACGTGTGATGATATTCATAACTGGGTACATTGATAATGTTGCCGGTGGCATAAAAATTAACTATTGGCAGTTGAGCTCCTTAAGTTCTGAGTTGAGCTCCGCGATTACTGACAAGTGCTTGCGCTGACTGGACAGGTCCACTCGAATCTGTGTGGTTCTTTCCTCAAAAAACCATTTCAGACACAAACACATTGTTACATGTTATTGCACGACTCATAATGCGAAGCTATAGAGTGTGCTCTACGATCGAAAAAAAATTTTTGCCCCATTTCTGTAATTGTTTTTATTGTTACACTCCTGCTAGTACACAGAACCTACTTAATTTATATACCATTGTATAGATGATTAAATGGAGATTAATACTGTACTTTTTAACAATTGATTTAATGCAGCAGAAATGGAAAAAGCATAAAAATTGTTGAAAAAAAAATCCTGTCCGTCAATTTATGAACCCTGAAAACATTGTAGCTTGCGATAAAATCAATTAATTGAGTCAATTTTTTTTTTATACATTCGTTTTAGCCGTAGAAGGAACCCTATTGAAAATGGCTCTTTTATTCAAAGTAGTTTAATTATAATTAATAAAATACTAACTAAAATATAATATCTTTAACTAAATATTTCCAACCTTCGACTTGAAGTTGCCTAGCAACCGCCAAGTAAATATCTTTGTCAGTCGTTGACATTACGACTTCATGAAAAGTGATAAATTGTTTATTTTTAAACTATGTTTTGAATTTCTTTTTCGTTTATGAATGAGTGATAAGTATGAGGCGTGCACTTTTGGATTTTCCAAACTATTTTTTTTACCCTCTACGGGGAAGCTCTTGGCCTACATCTCACCTGATTGTAAGTGATGATCAGGCCGAAGGTGGAAGCGAGGTTCACCCGGAATCCTCAACCACGCCCATCGGCCACAGAGGAACTGGCTATCTTATCTCTAACTGCCGAAACACAACAAGGCTGTTAACATTGTTGTTATGGCGACAGACTTAGATAAGATGGTGGTAGCTAGCCAGGCGGACTTAGAACAAGCCCTACCACCAACCAAACCGAGCAGAAAATTTTGCTCCCACTGGGAATCGAACCCGGGACCTCTGGGTCTGAGACAGGTGGCTTAACAACTAGACCACAGAGGCGGTTATGGTCCTCATATGGCCTGACCAAGATTATGTCTGGACTTTAAAAGAGGCTGTGAAAGAAACTCCCCTGAGTTTGTTTCGGCGTTTCATCTCAGAGTAGTCAGATAGGAAACGCCGCACTCACCTAGCAATTTTTTTTTTTAATATGACGTGTAAAAGTGATTCCGATATCATATTTAAAGAATAAACAATTTCATTTCATTTCATTTCTTTTCATTATTAAATGTGGCAGTCATTCAGGAGCTTGATTACCGTTCTGCATAACCTGGCATGGCGCAGGTTTAAAGATAATGTTGACCAACGATTCATGGACCAATCGACTGTTGGTAAACCGTTACAGTTTTGCCGGTGGGATCCGAAAATATATGCTCCCACGGGGAATCTGATTTCGAATCGATTAGCTAATACGCTGAAATATTAGCATGATATATTGCTCAGCGTACTTTAGACTTATTTAATGTATCGTCAGCGTCACTAGCTTGTAAAGAAAAGAAAATTGAATCCTAACTATATAATTTAATATTATAAGTGCGATAGTGAGTTTGTTTGCTTCGCTTTCGCAAAACAGCTGAAGGGATTTGGATGGAATTGGTCACATGGGTAGACCATGTGACCCACCGACCCCCACGCGGGCGAAGCCACGGGCAAAAGCTAGTTTGATACAAATCCTAACCACATTCAATCAAAGCCAATATAGTGAACAAACGATGTCTGAAAATATGCTAGTTAAGGTCGAATCGCCAGAATAAAAAAAATCAATAAGAAAATCGTTTATTAAAATTAGGCTGACTAATCTTTTTCGAAAGTCAAATTACAGAAGACTGCCATTCACCACTTCCGAGTGTTTTAGCTGAGGCAGAACAAACTCCCCAGCAACACGTCTGTCTGAGAAGTCAAACGCACATTTCGTGGCCACATCGGTCCCTGCCTAAATGCCTTAAGCGCTCGCAACGCTTTGTTTCATTGTGGGCTTCAGACACAACATTATTTTTATGAATAGTATTATCATTAAAATCGACCGCCTCCATGATTGGACCTATTTAGCATGTCAAGTTTGTCCGATATCTTCAAACATGGCTTATTTGAAATATCATTTTCTTTTGTCGTATTTTTCTTATTAATGTTATTTAAGTCTTATTGCTAGACTAGCTACTCGCCTCTACTTCGCATGGTTTCCACGATTTGAAAAAACGTCAAGATTTCTTTATTTATTTATCTTTATTTTTCAGACTACAATGGTATATAGTGTTAGTAACAAAATGGCTTAACCTATGTTATTAAAAACTAAAACAGGACGGGTCCGGTTTGCAAGCGCCCATAGCGGGCTGTCTGCCCTGGCGGCTATTGATCGCAGGATAGTGTTGGGACTGCCACGCAGCCTGCGGAGTAGCAACGGGCGATGTACCTGACTTTGCGTTCGGCGCTTGTTCTGGCAACACTTTGTGTCCGGGTTCGCAAAAAAGTCAATCGTCATCCTGTGGATGCCTCGTTGAGAGATAAAGCACGTGTCGATTTCTTACATCTTTATGACTCTTTAAAAACAGTAAAGCGGATTAGGTTACTAAATATACGTCGTCTATTGTATTTTACTTCGTTTTATACTATTTTGTTTTATAAGTACTATTTGTATAGATATCGAAGCCTATTCTCTCCATTCGATTTTTAGATAAGCTTTTTTTTGACTAGATAAACATTTCCTCTCAATTCTTTTCATGTTTGTTTTTATACACGCTACAACATAATATAATCCCTTGTGGTGATTATTTTATATGTTTACTAGATAATTTTTCATGCGAATTAATAAAATAGTTCAGCTTGGATCTGATCGATCACTTTTAATTTTTTAACCTATTTAAATGGTGTAACCGCTACATGTCTCCCAATTTATGAGTAACTTGATAAATGTTATCAGAAATCAAACTCAAATTGACTAAGATTCAAAATATATTATGTTAAACTACGAAGTTTTTTTGAAAATCACAGCAATATCAAAACGAATAATTAGTACCTAAATCTACCATTTAATCGGCTTCCTAGCACAATACATGAAAAAAAAAAACACTTTTTTTCACCTCGTTTCTAACTTTCACTTACTTATTATCTCTTTCCCAGGGTAATGCCACCAGACATGGCGATTTCTATGAGGCACACGAAGCTGAAGGCGGAGGAGGCGGCTCTTCTAGCAGGGGAGCTCAACAAACCCTCATGGGAGTCGAGGAACGAAGGCATCCACGAAAGGGTCAGCTTTGAAGACACCATATGGGGCTTCGACTTGGCCGGTGGAATATTTTATAAGACTCCTTTGAGAGTAACTGTAGTAAGTACGAGTATATGCATATATTTTGCGAGGTCTTCCTTTCCCTTCTTGATGTTAAAGGGTGATGTCGTTTGATATGAAAGACGATGCAGACATAGAGCGAGAGCGCAGAGCGTTGTCTGTGAGGGCGAATATCCTGGGCCGCAGGATTGCTCGTTAAACCACTGAAGTGAAAACAACAATATACAGAGCATATTGTACATCTTTCTACACCAGTAGCTTGTGGTTCTGATACACGTGCAGACAGCTCAATGCCTTGCGAGTGCAATATAATAATGCGTCAAGAATGCTGTTGAGGCTGCCCCGATTCTGTAGCGCATCAGGGATGTTTGACGAGTCGCAAGTACGCAAAGAATGTGTTCAATAGTACTATGCGAAAACGATGCACATCTCTGGTGCGCAGGGTTCGGGCTAACTCCAGTGGTATTCACGCAGAGGTTGAATTGTCAGTACCTGAACCATTGATGACTGGTTCAAGTACTGAGCAACGTTTACGTGTATGTTTAATTTTATGTTTTTAATTTTGTACTTACTATGATCCCTTGTTGGTCGACTGATTTACGCGGTGCAATATGATTGCCTGTAGCACCATAAGTTCAAGCGACCATAAAAGGTGCATCATCTATAAGGTGTTTAGACGATGCAAGTAATTTCGTGCTACAATTTGGCATATAATAGTATTGAAGCACGAAATTACTTGCAAGCAAGCAACTTGCTTCGTGTTGATAGGGCTTCATAAGTTAAAAAGATATTTATATTTTAATGATGATTAAAGGGTTCTGTTTACTAATTAAAGTACAAAATATTTTCTATTTAGTACAGGAGCGTTTATAGTACAGGAGCATTTAGAGCACCAGAGCCGTTTTATGCCAAAATGCTTAAATTGGTTTTAAAACAAGCCTTTTGCCTTTCAGTAAAGTACTGTAAGGATTTATGCTATTAACAACCTTATGTTGTACTGGCTGTTATGAATATATCAGTTCGAACCATCTGATAAGTCACATTCTAATTTAGAATAGGTTCGTAGTATTTGTTTTATATAGAAAATAGCAGAAGGCTTGCTGTTACTTTCATAGGCGCGCACAATATATTATAATATGTTTTGACTTTAAATAATTATATAAGTACATACTATAAATATATTATATCGGTGCATTTTTGAAGAGGACCCCCACATCATAAGTATAGCTACAACAAACACGTCCTACACTGAAAGCGCCACGACGCACACTCTATACATCATATACACGTACCCCCTACAGTACTCTGGGGCTAGTAAGTATATTATTATACAGCCTGCCTTGTTCGTCTAGTGGTCTCAAGCGCTACTGCTGAGTAAGAGGTTCTGGGTTCGATTCCCAGGTCGGGAAAAGTGTTATTGGATCTAAGTAGCAGCCCGGAGTCTGGATTTGTGCCCGGTTGATTGCACCTCTGCCGAAACCTTCAGGGTTGATGATTCTGTTGTGTTAATACAGGTGAAACCGGACAGCCGAGCGGAGAAGGCGGGCATCAGACCTGGAGACAGGCTGCTGAGGATCAACGACCTGGACACCTCGACCCTCACAATACAGCAGGCACACGACATCATCATCGAGTCGGGCATCCATCTCAAGTTGTCTGTTACATCGTGAGTACATATCGTCCATGTACAAGGCATTTGTTTTATTTAACCATTAAACGGCGCACTGCATTTATTTTCCTCCTACTTTTTCTTTTTTGTGTTTTTTTCTATGCGTCATGTTTTACCACAAATATAGTACATTACTGTCGAGGCCTGCAATTCGGGCATTGATGGACGATCGTGAAAATGTGGGCCGAGGCGAAGCCGAGCTACACATACGTGAGTCCATCAATGCCTGGTTGCGGCCAAGGCCTGTATAGTACTTTTCTCAAACAATGCGCGGAAATTCAAACCAAGTAAATTATTTATAAATTCCAGAATCAATGACGAACAAAGAAAATTTTTCACGCGCCAATATGGTCATTTGTTTCTTCACAGCTCTATTTGCTAAGCCACTTCGAAATTTAAATAAAATCTTTGATAAGTTACCACCTTGGTTGCCATGTGGAAGTAAAAAGTTAGTTCTATTTTTAAATAACAGGACAGATGTGAGTTTTCATAGTAATTTATTTGGCCGCTAAACACGACAGATATGGATTATCATACTAAGATTGCCGGCCTGATGCTCGCTTGTTTTTGACCAGTAGGTACAGCAATTTCAATTTATCTCGAAGAAGGTTGTCAAAATAATGTTCGAATTTCCAAGCATGTTTGAGAAAAACGTATTTTCTTTCTTTTCACGATGTAGTCAAAATATTATCCTTTTAGCGTGGTCACCAGCGATTGTGTTCCTCGAAGTGTAAGGCAGAGTGGACTGGTTATTCACTTGACATATAGAAATGTATGATTATGTACTGTGTTGAGCAATAAACATTTGAATTTGAATTTAGGCTCTTTAGAGCCAACAATTTTTTTATTAATTTCCTAAATATTGAAAAGTGCTGACAATTAAAATGATTTGTGTTTTCTTCGCAGGCCTGAAGATGAAGAAGATTCTTACTACTGTTACGAAGATCCCCTTGTAAGTACATTACAAGATTTCTTTTACAAAACAATTATTCTAATTTACGCACCAAAATGTTTGTGACCCCTTATGAACACTTGTACTATGTCAGAAAAAGACAGCAATAGTGGTTATCTCTATCCCGCTTTGTTATTGTTGTAGGGGCTTGGGTGGGGTTTCTCAGTAAGATATTTTGAGCAATATTGTGTCAGGATGTAATTAAGTCTCCATTGAAATAACCATTTCCTTTGTATTAATTTAAGTGGGCGAAACGAGGAATTCTGAAGACTCTTCGCAACATTATTACATGTATAAACATTTGCCTAAGTATTTGAATAAAATGGCTATTTGAAAATCCCCTCAACCGTCGATTGGACTTCAGAAGGCCATAACAATAGAAAACTAATATTAATTATACCAAATAAAAAACCAAAACATAGAGCTGTTGACGGTGACGTGAGGCTGGTTTCGTTAACATGTGTGCACATAGTGAGGTGTAGTTTGATTGTAAATGGTTGTGAATGTGTTCGTGTGAGCGTGTATGCACGAAGCGGAGGTGTAGTTTTGGCATGCTTCACTGTATTGTTCGCAGCGCTATGTCTTGGTTTTTTAATTGGTCTGAGTTAAGAAATAAATGTTGGTAATTGTTATATTAAACAAATAAATAATCAAAGATAATTCTCTCCATTCAGATCGATGGCTACGACAGTGAGGAGGAAAGGCGAATTGAAGAAGAGAAGGCCAAGAAAAGGAAAGTGTGTGCTAGAGTGGTACGTATTATTACAATGATTAAATACTAGCTTATGCCCACGACTTTCTCCGCGAGCCTTCCTCAAGAATTGGGCTATCCAATACAAAAATAATTTTTCTAAAAAAAAAGAAATACCTTTGTACTGTATCCCTCGCTTCTTCTCTGATCATAAAACTTAAACTATTGTAAAGACATACCTGTAAGCTTTAATATGACGTACTATATGTCAATGTACATGAATATTTTTGTTAGGGCACAGCTCTCTACATACTACGGCCGTGTCCTTTTACCTCTTTTTATTAATTATAATTAATATTAATATTGGAACCTATAGATGACACAACAGGTTAACTAGTTATAAGCTAGGGAATAACAGACAGTTATAGAAATAACCAGTATAAATAGTTTAGGTAAAGGGTTTTTTTTTTTCTGGGACCCTTATTGAGCAATCGCATTGGAAATTTCATCCAGTATAGAATAGTTCTTGTCTTATCTATCTTATCCAGTATATTGCTACGAGGTGTGCGAACGATTCTGATGCTGAAAATAAAGTTTTTAGAATTTTTGTCCGTTGGTCTGTTTGTTTAGATGTATTTTCTGGATTATTTTTTCGCTAATCCAGAAAATACATCCACTAAATATATTCTTTTCAACTTTTGCACAACTATTCCATCGAATATATAGACTATAATAATATACTAGCTGCGTCCCGCGGTTTAATTTAATATCGGAATAATAAATAGCCTATTTTACGCTCATTGGTCTCAGCTATCTAGTAGTGAAAGTCCCGTAAAAATCGGTCCAACCATTTCGGAGATTACCTGGAACAAACAGACAGACAACTCGTATATATTTTCATAATATATGCATTTACTCATCATCATCAGCCTATTATTGTTCCCACTGCTGGGACACAGGCCTCCTCTCTGTGAGAGGGTGTGGGCCGTAATCTACCACGCGGGCCCAGTGCGGGTTGGTAGATGTCATGTCACATGTCTTCGAATTTTTTGGTTCTAAGGCATGCCGGTTTCCTCACGATGTTTTCCTTCACCGTTTTTATGCATTTACTAAAAAGCTGTTATTTTGACATTACAAACAGACACTTCAATTTTATTTATTTGTATGTATAGATTATCACGCTATTTGCTACGGGGGATTCGCAATATTGCATAATTATTATTTCCATATTCCATAACAGTTTACAACGTTTACAGTTTACTAGACGAGATTTTTTTTTATTAATTCTGTAACTATCAATCAGATTTTAAAAAATCTTGTTTTGGTGATGATTCTTGATTTGAAAACCCAATCGTAGAGGAAGGTTTTGTAAAATCACGCTACGCCCCTAAGGATCCAAGTAAAAAGAAAACATAGTCCTATTAATGTACTTTTATACCTATTTTAGTTATAATGTGTTATGAAATTTTTTTAATAAGTAAAAATTTTCTTTGTTCCTCTCAAACAGAGCACCTGCCATCAAATCTCTTCACCACCCTTGGTTGACTGGTAGAGAATGCCTAAGGCATTAAGTCCGCCTTTGTACCTTTTTTTTTTGTGTGCGAAAAGTTTAAATAAATAAATAAATAGTCAGAAATAATGCTAAGCGAAAACTAAGTAATCGTACGGGCGAGTGATGCGATGCGACGCGGTGGGTCTGGGGGCCGATGGCGCAGCACGGTGCCGCGACCGGTGCGCCGTCCATTGCCCCTCACATGCGCGTACGCCAACAGCGAAATATCGACTGAATGGGCAATGGACGACGCACCGTTCGCGGCACCGTGCTGCGGCGCGGCGCCGTGCCGTGGCCCGGCGACGGCGTCGTGACGTTGTACGGTGACGGCGCCGCGCCGTGGACATGGGGCCGCGGCCTAAAGAATAGCCCAGTAAGAAAACTTCGCAGATAATGTCTTATTTTCCTGAGCTAAGTTTTAATATTGTCTCCATAAATTAATTACAATAGCTTTATTTATTATAAACTTGTTTGTTTTAATATCGTAAATAAAACTATTGTGAAATATTAAAGAAGTTAAAATATAAAACAAATCCGTCAGGGACACTCGATAGCCGTAGGAATAATAACTAAAATACTCAGAATAATATTCATTCAAATATTTGTAACAATATGTTTGAAAAGGCTTAGGCCCTTTATACACGGTACGGTTTCTTTACGGTACGACTTATAAACCGCGACGCAGAAAAATCGTGTCTGTCAATAAGCTTCCATAGTGATCCATGTAACACTGACGACCGTACCTACATACGGCTTTAGAGGCATGAGGAACAGGGTGTAAAGTTCACTCATCCTCTATAGAACAGGTATCTAATTACGCAACACATTTTCGTAAACGATTCCGACTAATCCGTTTCATTTTGACAGTTCAATAACATATTATTCATTGCGTTATTTACGTTGTTGAGCAGATATTTTTTCGAACTTATGAAGCAATGGATAAGCAATCTGTTTCAAAACGATTCAAATTCTGTTTGATCGTGTATTACGTAATTAGGGTACAGGGAGGATCCTCCGACCAGAGGGGTGTCGTGTGTTTCGGGCAACTGACAAACGATTGATGTCGGAAAGTTATATTATAATGTTAATCGCGCGGTAAACTATTATTGCGCGATGCAGAACTTGTATGACGTCAGGTTTTTTGATGTGTAGTTCGCATGCCCCACGGCGAATAAACCGTAGTTTTTCACGGCAAAAAAAAATGTGTGTGTACAAAGGACCTTACTTTGTTCGTTCTATTTTTGATAAGCCGTTATTTGTTTTAGAGAGATCATTTTGTATATTTACCTTTTATACAAAAGTTTTGGGCAAATATTGCCGAACAATATAACTACAACAAACAATTCATCAATCTCTCATCTCTCATCAATTCATCCGCTCTTTATTTCTGTTGCTATTAATTTACATAGTTTTTTTTTTAATTTAATCTAAAGCCGGAGATACTTGCTTAAATATTACGATACCAGTTCTAACTGCACAAGCAATGAAAATGTTTTAATAAGCTATTTTTAATCACTTTTCAGAGCCACTTCTGGAGTTTAAAATGGCCTTGGGTTAGTAGGAGAAGATTTATATATAGAGAATCCAACTGTTTTATGGTGCCAAGCAAATACGAAGATGAGCGCAGGTGAGTGAAAACCAATATTCAATAATAAATAAGAAAGAATTTTACATAGCCTTAATTTAGGTTCTGCAAACATAATTTGGAGAAAGAACAAAGTGATTGTGATTCAAAATCTAATAAGGAAAAACCTAATCGAGAAGAACTTTGAAATCCAAATACTGATGGAATTTTTCAACTACATGAAATTGATATTTTGCTTGGTTTAGCTTGCCAAGTGCATTGTAATAAAGATGTAGATATAGTAACTATTCACTCATGTTTTGTTTTTAGCTGGGACTCCAACACTGACTCTGATGGCCTAGGAATTTAGGATCATCATCAATCTATCAACAAATTGTCATCTAGGGCTTGTAAAGGTGCCAGCAGTACAATCATTTACACCTGCTCCAAAACCTTGTGATCTTTAAACTTTAACGCTTCTTTTTCTAAACTAGACTAAGAACCAGAACCCACTTGATAAAAATATGGATGTATTTTTGTTGCCCGTGTAAGGGACTTCCGAGTTTAGAAGTTTTTCGTCAGTTATTTAAAAAAACAGCTGTTTCATACAATATCTTTAACATTTTATGGAACAACAGACTCTTTTTTATAAACCGTCGAAAAATTTCAATACTGGTTAATCTAAAATCAGTCGCTAGATTTTTGATAACAGTTTGCACGTCGATTTCCCTTATACCCTGTATGTGTCGCACGAAGACCATCCTCTTTCTTTACTTAAAACGTTCTGCATTGTAAAGTAAACTTTTTTTCCCAGGGACAAATATCCTCCTATACCAGCACTACGATACTTCGATGACATTATACACTTCAGTAAAGATGCAAATCAAGAAAATCAAGATAATACAAAACGCAAACCTTCGTTGTGGGAAGTCAAGGAACAGGCCAGAAAGGAAAGAAAAGAACGGCTAGCAAAAAGCAAAGCTTCAAGCGAAGTAACTGGTGAAACCGATGCACCAGTTAGTGATATTATGACTGATGATGAAGAAAAATTGGTTAAAAAAGTTAGAGCTAAGTCAAATAAGTCTAGAAGATCGACTTTAACAGTACAACGACAGGAAACAATAGATGAATCGAAAGAGGCGGAAGAGGTTCCCAAAACTGAAGAAGTTAATGAGGAAATGAATGAAGAAGTAAATGACCAAATGGATGAAGATATAAACGACGAAATTGATGAAGAAGAAAATAATGAAGATAATAACGAAGAAGAAACTGCTGCTGAAGAAGAAGATGAAAACAATAATGAAGTTACTAATGACCTCCTCAGTTCCGTTCCTGAAATAATTGAAGAAAATAATCAAGCAGCTAAACAAGGAGCAGAAGTGGCGAATGCTGTAGATGATGACAATATCGAGGTGAACGGTGAAGTTAATGATGACGACGTGTTAAACGAAGTGCTTGGGAAAACTGGTGACAGTGCGTCTAGAAGTGAAGAAGACAATAATATACTAGATAGTATTTTAAGTGACGATGGACAGAATTTAGAAAATACTGAATCTAACAACGAAAGATAAAGGATTCTTACTTATAATCTTTTCTCATGTTTGCTCTAGCCAAGTCCTTTGACGGATAGGCATTGAGTAAAGATATGGACGACTGGATGACAATAGTGTAGAGTTAATTCCACTTGTGATATTGATTAATACTGCTATTCAATTTTCATCATCATCTGTTTAGCATCATGATAAATGCTAAACAGATAATGATGAAAATTAGTAGTATAACGAAAATTAATTCATATTAGTTAATCATTCCTTATTAACAGTGCTAGAAAAGACGATGTCGAAACGTTTTGATCTTTAAATAAATTGTGATTAGTGTCATAACAATTGGTTCAATGAGTAATTGGAATTCCGGTCAATCGATCGTGAATTTGAACCCGTGCCAGGCCTATTGTTGTAAACACACCTGTGTACCTATTTGTAAATTAGCCGCAGTAAAAATAGTACAAATGCAATCTATCGTTATGCTAATTATAGATTTAAAATGGAATATTAGCAACGTTTAAATTTAAAATAAATAAATAAAATTGTGCAATAGAAGTAAATATATCTCTGAAACTCAAATTATAATCTAACAGAAAATTTCTACGGAGCTGTTTTATTTTAACTTCCAAAAAGCTAAAAACATGCCCAAAATTATGATATAATTAAAAAAACAAAAAATAATGTAGCGATCAAATTCTATTTAAGGCGCTCCCTCACCGGGAGCATTCGCCTGTAATGCAACAACCCAAGATTCTACTGTAACGGCTAGGGCTTCGCACGTCAACGCTTTAACTGCTAGGTAGTTTATAAAGATATGTGAAACCTGCAGGATATGTTAATCAATCAATCAAATATATTTATTTCGGATTCAAAAATTATATCCATAGGTGTTAGTAGCAATAAACTTACCCTAGTGTTAGTACAGTATATCCAAATAGGTTCTTAATTTAATTCAAGCATGCGTCGGGCTGAGTGCCTATAGCATGAAAACTTATCCACTGCTTCAACAGTGGAGAATCCCAACTGTTTGCCAACACGTCCAGGATGCCGTCGCAGTGCCACACACGCGTCTGAGCATCGAGGCACTTCGCTTACGGATGATTGCATAAAAACAATCAGTGTGCGCCTCAGCAAACATAGTCGACGCGCTGCCTAAAGGAGGCACCTCAAACAACACCCTAAACGCGTTGTTAAAACATATAATTAAATAGGTAGAAGTAACACGGCTAGGTCGCACATAAAGGTTACATTACAGACGAGTGCTCCCGGTGACGGAGCGCCTTTATGTTTAATTCAATGTGTAGGTTGTAAAATGATAAAATAATAACTTTATCCAACATTGAACAAATCTCCATATTTTTAATCTCGGGTCGGTTGCCTTTTTTACCATCATGTAATTTGCCTTAATTTATCTTGTTGTTTTATATTAACGTAATGTTGTTTTCGTACGAAATGGCACGTAAATGATTACTTTATTAGTGGTTTGTTTAATTAAACCTGGTCTTTCTGAAGCTGTGAAGTTTCATATCTGTTGATGCTCCATTGGTTTCGAGATTTCGATTCTTTGAAACAGATTGGGTTGAGGTTTTGACTCGTTTAAAATGGAGTTTTATTTTCAATCGTAAATTGTCAGCCGAGTTAAATATTTTACTTTTAACTGATTAGTTGCTAGAATGTATTAAACGTTTTACGCAAATCAGTCAAATGAAAAATGGATAACTGACAATGATTATAAACCAAACAATGTCATTATTTCTGTAAGTAGGTACAAACACACGTCAATCAATCAAGTCAAGTGGGCGCAATTCATATTGATGAATTGGAGCCTACTGAGAACGAAAGCGGCGCATTAGCGAGCCGTGTTTTGTGCTCACTATGGTCAACGATCACACCTAAGTATTTAGCTCGCTTCTCCCAAAGGATCGGCTTGCCAAACATAAGTGAGGAGGAGAGAAACGACGAGGTCTCGAGAAGAGAACCGCATGACTCTTATCGGGGTTAACCTCGAATCACCATTTCCGGAACCAAGTGCCTAAGACGTTTGCGGAGATCTGGAGAGTGCGAGCGATAGCGTTCTGACATCGATCAGGGTAGTAAATGGCAGTGTCGTCAGTGAATAAAGCCAGCTGAGCCTTTTTACTTTTGGGATTGTCGTTGGTAAGCAGCGTGAAGATGAGGGGAGACAGTACGGAGCCCTGAGGGACTCCCGCGCTAATAGGGTGAGGGAAAGAGAGTGCACTCTTTATGCAATAGTCAAAAGTACAATCCGACAAAAGGTCTCATAAGAAGAGTACGAGACCGTCAGGGACTCCGAGTTGGTACAGATATAGGCCATTGTGCCAGACTTTGTCGAATGCTTTCGCTATGTCGAAGAACAACACGCCCGTCATCGAGTTTTGCTGGAAGCCAGCGCTTATGTGAAAGCTTTCCTTTTAACTGTGTCATAATTACATACTACTGCTGTGATTTTTTTCACATATCCAAAAACAACCATTTAGTTCGCATGGCACTTGACTCTTACAAAAATTAGCACTTTAAAGCCTAATATTGACTGCACGGTTGGCGCAGTGATTAAGTGATTGACTGCTGCGCTGCGTGTCGCACGGAACAAATATTTGTATGACCTACAAGTAGTTGTTCCGGGTCTGGCTGTTTGTGTATGCGAGTTTAAATGTTTGTAAACGCAACCACAATACAGGATAAATTCCTAGAATTGAACAACGTTTTAAAAAAAAACAATATTTCGCAAACGTATCCCTGAATCGAAAAATGATTTCAACACACCCGCAATATTTTAGAACGACCTACCCAATGACACCAAGGGATAGGCGAGAAAAATAAGATATCTCCAGTACGAGTAGAATGTTTATTTTTCCAGTTTTTATCTGTCCCGTTTTTGGCGTGATATGCATACCCATGCCAAATTACATCTTTCTAGTAGGATTCTCTGAGCTAAGACGCGGACAGACAGACAGCCGGATAAGGATGTTCATTAATCTTTTATATACCAGAGAAACATTGAATCTAAATCTAAGGTCGTTAATTTTTTTAATTGAGACGAGAAAGAGAGATGTCAGAGTGTCGCGGGTTCGAACCCCGCACGGAACAAATATTTGTATGATCTACGAGTAGTAGTAGTAGTAGTAGTTCCGGGTCTGGCTGTTCGTGTATGTGAATTTAAATGTTTGAAAATACAGGCAGATTGCACCTAGCTTCTGACGTATCATAAGTGCCCTTGTTGGTTTATATGAAACTAGCTTTTACCCGCGGCTTCGCCCGCGTGGATGTCGCAAAATATCCCACGGGAACGTTCTACCGGGAATACATACCTAATAACCAAGGAAAAGATCATTGACTAACTTTCAGCGGATGCAGTGGTAGGCTACTACAGCGCCCGCGTGGTCAACCATAATTATTTTGTTACGCGTAATTTTGAAACTGTGATATCTCTTAAACTATTCATTTAAATGATGTGATGTACAGGCATATTTTAATCGAAATTTAATGCCCAATTTAAATAACCTATTTAATTGGATAAGGATTGATAAGGTACCGGTCAAAATAGCTTCGGAAATAACAATGAAAATTTTATACAATTTTGAAAGATAAAAATGGTTATTGTGGGTCACCCTTAAAAGATAGACATATGCCATCGCGGACTTTTTTGTTGCCATTTTTAAGATATACAATACTCTAGAACATAAATTTGATTTATCTCTCACGACTTACGCAGCGCACGCCAGTAAAGCTCCCAGTCGGCATGATTTTTTCCGACCTCTTCAACAATAATTGTCATATTTCAGCCAATTTACACAAAACCTTAATGAATTATACACTAAAACCTTCCACATGAATCACTCCGTCCAATGGTGAAAACCGTTTGAAAATCCGTTCGGCAGTTTTTGAGTTTATCGCGTTCAGACAGACAGACAGACAGACAGACAGACGCGGCGGGCGACTTTGTTTTATAATAATAATAATATATATAGGTATATGTAAGGATAAAATATTTAGAATTTGAATTTGAATTTACAATACAGGAGAAATTCCGAGACTATTAAAATTTCAGGTCTCAGAATACTCTTATTCTAATTTGAGAGGTATTCTTTTGATTGATTTCCGATCTCCGATATCGAATTATTAATTAAGCGTTGTATTTGACGATAACATTAAACATCGCACATTGTTTTGCCAAAGTATTAGGCTGACGTGTAAAAACAGTACAACCAGATTACGTCGGTTATGTTTAAGTCCCATGTAATAGTGGGTGAGCCTATTGCCATCGACCGGGCACAAATCCAGACTGGCTGCTACTGAGAAATTCCTGAAAGAATAATCCAATACAACCTGGGATTCGGACGCAGGACCTCATGCTTTGCAGTAGCGGTAGTCGCAACCACTAGACCAACAAGGCAGACTTTTTATGTTCAATCTAGCTTATAATATAAGTACCCGCCAGAAAGTCAAATAGTAATAAAAGCGACATTGTAATTTCATTCCTCCTGAAATTGCGTCTCTTCCAAAATTAATATTGGCAAGTGTTAATATTGAACACGCTGTATTGTAGTACAGGGTGGGGTAGAACTCACCTACTTTTTGATAGCGCGCCTTTTACAATTTTATTTCGTAGTCGTCGTTTTGCGATTTTGTGGAAAGTATTTATGAGTTAGAACGTAGATATTTCACATGCAAAATGTAGGGATATTAGGTATGTAAAGTGTGTGATACGAGTATTTTTCCACATAATAAATAACACGATCTGTATTCCCCTGTTTTTTCATGTTTGTTGGATTTCCTGTAAGCAGAGGTTTACCCAATAGTGGGTACATTCACATTTCGTCAGTTCTGTTTAAAAGTCCCATGTAAGGGGGCGAGCCTATTGGCATGAACCAAATTCCAGATTGAAAAACCCAATAACACTTTACCCAGATTTATACAGATATTTTATATCTAGTTCAGACACAGATGTTTCAATAACTGATCATAGATTTAAGTGTATTATAGTGTATCACCGTAATAATTATCTAATATATAAAATTCTCGTGTCACGGTGTTTGTTGCCAAACTCCTCCAAAACGGCTTGACCGATTTTTATGAAATTTTTTGTGTATATTTGGTAGGTATGAGAATAGGATGTAAACTATTTTTCGTACCTCTAAGTGATAAGGGTGGTCCACGCCAAGTTTTTTTTTTTCTTTTTTTGGACAATTTTTTTTATTGTAACTATTTTATTATTTGGCATTAAAAAATACATACAACCCTAAATTTTCACCCTTCTACCACCAACTCCTATGTTTTAATAGCGATATTAGTACTTTAATAATTTTCTACTCTTGATCAGTTTTATTCCCGTCAGGCGTCTACCGGTGTCACATCTCATCCCCACAGCACAGAGTAAAGATGAGAACGAAGCCAGTCTCCTGTCGTTCTCTCACAATAAGCTTTCTCTCTCTCACTCACAAAAGTTAAGGGCCTAAAATGAATCCCTATTTGAACACGCGTGAACGGCTGGACCGATTTCACTAATTCTGTTTTCGTTATTGTAAGGAGAAGGTTCTTAGGATAGGTAGGTGAAGGTAGGGTGTAAGGTAGATACGTGGGTAGGTCGGGCTGGGTAGGGTAGGTAGATAGGGCAGGGTAGGTAGATACGAAGGTAGGTAGGTAGGGTAGGTAGGTGGTTCGGGCAGGGTAGGGTAGGGAGGTAGGGCAGGGTAGGTAGGTAGGTAGGGCAGGGTCGGTAGATAGGAAGATAGGTGAAGGTTGGTAGGTAGGTAGGTCGGGTAGGGTAGGGTACGGTAGGGAGGTAGGGCAGGGTAGGTAGGTAGGTCGGGCAGTGTAGGGTAGGTAGGTAGGGCAGGGTAGGTAAGTAGGTCGGACAGTGTAGGGTAGGTAGGGCAGAGTAGGTAGATAGGTAGGTTCGACGTAGATAAGTACTTACTGCTACCCGTGCGAAGCCGGGGTGGGCAGCTAGTGTCTGTATATATTTTTTGAACAATAAATTATTCTTATTCTTATTCTTACCGGATCTGGGAATCAAAAACTGGAACACAGGCTCAGCAGTAGCGCGCAACCAACGAGTATTTATATGCCCATTACAAAACGTTTGACGTTTTGATCACATCCATCTGTCATGACGAATAGACTGAGATTTTCTCATTTGGACGTACTGGATCCATCTTTTTTTGACGTTTTTATTAGCTTGCTCCTTTCTTATCTCTCCTCCAGTCAACCTTGGAATGAATAGTGATTGCCAGTGAATGATATTAAAAAGATTTATAAAAAATCACAATCCTAAAAAACCTATTCTTCAAGCAGTAATAAAAAAATAAAAACGTAAACAGAACTTAATACCCAAATAAAAGCCTCCAGGCAGAAAGGTCGTGCCCGCTTATAATTGTATAGCTGTAAATAGCTATAACCCGACAAATTGGCTTAGCGTGCCATTTTAATAAGCAATTTATTTCCCTGACTGTCCATTACAGACCAGTTTCTAGACCTAGCGTAATTTCTCCCAACAAATCATTGATTACTGTTGTCTCGGACGTGACACAATCTTCTTAACTATGGCAGCCCCAAATAATCATTATAGTTGGACGTGACTTGGTAAGGCGTAGGTGTTATCTACAGGTACGGAGTAATTGGTTGAAGTTGTAATCCTAACTATCCTAACTAATATTATAAATGCGAAAGTGAGTTTGTTTATTACGCGTTCACGCTAAAGCGGGTGACCAGATTAAATACAGGGTGGTAGGGCCATCAACGCGAAGTCTGTTACCATTTTTTTTTTTTGGTGGGAAATCACCCAATGAGTTCTCCCGCTCTGGGCGGAGCGGAAGGGCGTGTATCCCCTTAGGACTTCCCGCAGGCCTAACAGGCAGGACCCCAGCAGGCATCGGCCTTAGCGGACCCCGTCAGTTTTGCTGACATCTCTTTGAGGCGCGCGTGGAACACAACGCGCCGTCGACCCGGGCCTGGTCTTTGCCGGACGGCGAGCTGCCCGTTGCTCTCCGTCCGCAGGCCCGCGCTTGCGGTGGCCGGAAATCAGCTACCAATTCCCGACGCCCGGGGCGTCTCTAGGGCTGCTAGGGCGCGGCCTTTGCCACTCCCTAGTGCGCTCCGCCTCCTCCTTCGCGAGCATTACTGCTTCGCAGAAGGAGGTGACGGCTTGCCATGCCCTCTCTCTCCGCACCATGGCCTGGACCAGGACCGGACGCGAGAGGAAGCCTGTTACCATGGATTCAGTACATGATTCTGAACACCCCCGCCTAGAAATTTTTCGTCGGTTTTTAAAGTAAAAATTATCTGACGTTTCATGAAAAGTGCAATACCTACGCGGTCGAAATGTATGGAACAGCTGTTTTTTTTTTAAATAACCGACAAAAAGGAAAGATTCTGGAGTGGCGACCGCGTACCGGAAGACGTCGCGTTGGAAGGCTTCCCACAAGATGGACCGATGACCTTGTAAAGGTCGTAGGAATTCGCTGGATGCGAGAAGCACAGAATCGGTCAAAGTGGCGGTGCTTGGGGGAGGCCTTTGTCCAGCAGTGGACGTCTTTCGGCTGATATGATGATGATGAACCGACGAAAAATTTCAACGCAGGGGTGTTCAGAGTCATGTACTGAGTCACTGGTTCGCGTTGATGTCCCTGCCACCTTGTATAGTTCATCATAAATAATAGTTATTCGTAATGTTAGTATCTTATGCGCGATCGAGTATATGTAAGACAAAACTTGCTACCAAAATATCTCCTAAAACAGGGCTTCCTCTCTCCTACCATTTTGCTGTGCCCTACAGGGTTCATAATGATCTTAATTATAGTTACCACCTAAGTACACATTATGGTAAAGCAATAAATAGGTATATTGAGTATTGAGTATTGGATTAGAATGACTTTTGGCACACAGGTAGACCATAACCTCAGTTAGGACATAGGCAAATTTTTTCCGACGTCCATGAGAGCGAAGCCGCGGGCAAATGCTAGTCTACATACTAATTATAAATACTAAAATTGAATAGTTTGTTTGTTAGTTTGAACGCGCTCATCTCCAGATTTGAAAAAATATTTTTGCATTTGATAGCTCAAACCTTGAGAGTTATAGGCTATTAACATCACGTTACGGCACTTAGAAGCCGAGCAAAAGAAAAAAAAAGAATTCTATAGAAAATGAAGTAATAGCGTGCGATGCTTTGTTTTATTGTGGTGTCTTACGACTTCTACGCGAAAGAAGTCGAGGACAGAAGCTAGTCTAAAATATTCTTGAGATCAATAATTAGCTATCGCTGCTAACAGTGCAGGAAATCAGAAGTCGAATGACTTTAATTTACGTTTATATTTTCAACTGAACATAATCCAGCGCTGCACTTGTAAACGAGCACGCCCTCTACGCTTTTATTTAGGTATTAAGTTCTGTTTACGATTTTATTTCTGTTTGAGTATGGTTTACAATGTTTTTATTGGTACGTCGGCGTGTAGCTGACATAATATGGCAAATATAATTTAATTAATTTGTTTTCTGTTTCTTTGTTTTGTAATAGAATAATAATGTATAGAATTAAGTTCTTAACAGACAGCTGTGCTGCTGGGGAGTTTTTTGCGCAAGTGCTTTCCAGGAAGTGGTGAAGGGCGGGCGTTTTTGGGGACTGTGTTATGAAATTTTGATGTTCAAGAAGTGCTAATTCTCAGCTTTAATAGAATAAATTACTTTTTATTTTGAACTGATGGCGAGCCTCATCCTCTGCCTAGTCTTTTCCCAACTATGTTGGGGTCGGCTTCCAGTCTAACCGGATGCAGCTGAATACAAGTATTTTACATGGAGCGACTGCCTGTATGACCTCCACATTCCAGATACTGGGTGGCACGAGACCCCTTGGTAAGACTGGTTGTCAGACTTTGGGTTTCTAACGACTGTCAAAATACAAGAGTGACAGCCAGCAGGATCAACGGCTTAACGTGCTTTCCGGGGCACAGAGGGGTCTCGGTATGGTCTGCTATCCACGAAGCGGCCACGGCAAGCGTAGTTTAAACTGATTGATCGACCCATGCGGCTGTTCTTACTTAGCCACGGGTCCCTCGAGAACTGTACCCTAATTACGTAATACGAATTTAAATAAAATTGAAACAGATTGCTAATCCATTGCTTCATAAGTTCGTAAAAAAGATTTGCTCAGTAACGTAAATAATGCAATGAATGTTGTTGAACTGTCAAAATGAAACAGATTGGTCGGAATCGTTTACGAAAATGTGTTGCGTAAAGTAATACAAATTATGTGTAAGTAGGTATTCAATAGCAAATTCAGACTGGCCTTAGTACCTTCATTGCCATCATAAAAAAATATGTAATTTGTTTAACTTTTTGAATAACAATTTGCCTTAATAGAGCCATTTTATACAACTGTAAAGTGCTGAGCGGACGGCGGACAATTTGGAATCGTATTGAAATGACGCCATTTTATCCACGTGCGCGTTAGATTTCCATACGATTCCAATTTGCCCGCGGACAAATTGTCCGTCATCTGTTACATACAACAATTACAATTGTGATTTGAATCAAAACAAATCATTTATTAGTTTACAAACATTTGTACATTTGTAAATGTTTTATTTCGTAATAGTTTCCATATCGTACCGTCACATGGGCATGCAAATCATATTTGATTTATACACGTTTGAAAGGTATACTGAGCTCCTTAAGTTCTGAGTTGAGCTCCACGATTACTGACAAATGCTTGCACTGACTGGACAGGTCCACTCAAATCTGTGTGGTTCTTTCCTCAAAAGACCATTTCAGACACTAATCTACATGGTTCTCATATGGCTTGACCAAGATTATGTCTGGACTTTAAAAGAGACTGCGACCTCTGAGTTTGTTTCGGCCTTTCTTCTCAGAGTAGTCAGTTAGGAAACGCCGACCTCATCTAGCTTATTTTTTTATATTTTTTATATGACGTATATAAAAGTGATTCCGATAGGTATCCTATTTACAAAATAAATAATTTCATTTCATTTCATACCATTTGGTAGGTATTTGAAAGGTGTAGGACAGCCTCGTTGGTCTTGTGGTCGAAAGCGCTACTGCTGAGCATAAAGTCCTGGGTTCGATGCCTGGGTCGGGCACAGTGTTATTGCGTTTTTCTATCTGGAATTTCTCAGTAGCAGCCCGGAGTCTGGATTTTTTTGCCCGGTTGATGGCAACAGGCTCGCCCCCTATTACATGGGACTTAAGGGCGGCCAACCCGCCATACTTTTCATACAAACGCTCGTACGTGATCATGGCGTAGTATCACACCTTTCTTTGAAATTTTTAATGTAATACGTACCTTGTGCACTATATCTAGGTTTCTATGAGAACAAAAAATAAAATAAATTAGAAACAAATTCAGTATACGCCTCCAAAAATCTGCTTTTTTGCACAAATTTTACCTAAACTTTGGCCGGTCATGATGTATTCGTGAATTGGAAAAGTAAAAAAACATCTTCCTAGAAACCTCGCACTTGTAATGAAGATTCTAAATGACAAACATTTATTTCACAAACTTGCCAGGCTTGCTCAAAAACACGTATAGTATGAAACAAATCTTTACACACTATTCTTCGTACAATGTTATCGCGTTCTCACTTGCTTGTTAGTAGTTCTCACTTGCGCTGGATGAAACAACAAGCTTTTCGACTACGCTCGCGTTGACGATAGACGGACCGGGAAGGGCCCTCTTAAACATAACTGGCGAAATGTGGGTGTACCTGCTACAGGTACACCTCTGCCCAACCCTTCGAGGAAATGAGGCGTGAGGTTATGAAAGGTGTAATCATTTTAAATAACGGACAAGTATGCGGACAATGTATGTAAGACATTTTCCTGACTTTACCTAACCTCAAAACGTGTTTACCTATTCATAGCTTACTTACTTGCCACATAAGTACCTTATAGTGCCTACTCCGTTCTGTCGGTTCTTCCACCTACAAGGTTGCTCTTAATTAACGTTCCCTGAACAAACCAAATGTCGGGTTAATCGGCACTCTGACGTCATCAGAGCTCCGGCGACCAAATATTAGTACTACGTGTCTGCTCTGAACAAATTGATGTTTTTATTTGTTCGTTTTTTTAGAGTTCCGTACCAAAAGGGTGCAAACGGGACCTTTACTAAGGCTCCGCTGTGTGTCAGTCTGTATCAGGCCTATATCTTTTGAATTGTACCTAATAGGTAGACAATTATGATTTTTTTTTGCAGGAAATAACAACAAAAATAATAAAAAAATAATTAAGTTAAAAATTTAAGGGGGTCCCAATTAGAAACGAGTTACGGAAATATGTAGTGTTAAGTATTTTACAGTGGTACGGAGCCTTTCTGTGAGAATCCGACTCGCATGTGGCCGCTATTTTTCATGAAACTCGATATTAATTTGTAGCTAATTGGGAATTTTATCTCGTGTTATTTGATGATATGTCTATGGATATTTTGTAAATATGTTTGGCGGAGTTCGCTGTTTACCTATATTAATAAAAAATTTATTGTTCAAGAGAACATTACAACATCTTCATCATCAACATCAAATAACACTGGTAGGATTCCATGCCAAAGTTCTGAAGTTTTATGGTCATGTCTCCAGGCGGAATAATGACTCCATAGAGCGTCTAGTGATGCAGGGCAGAGTGGAAGGTAATAAGCCACGCGGGAGGTCACCGATGAGGTGGACCGATCAAATAAAATCCGCGGTTGGAGGCCCTGTCAATGAATGCGCCAGACTGTCATGTAACAGAACCAGATGGAGGGAGATCGTGAGGTGGGCAACGACTACACCTGCGATTGGACACAGTTCATTGTGACTACGACCGCTCTGTCAAGAGTGAAACGAAGATTAAAAAGAAGGATTCCATGTGTTGTGGTGACTAGGATTCTCAATGTCATGGTGACTAGTCTCCTTCGTCTTACAAGATTAAGATACCTAGTAGATACTTCGCATCGGTCGGTAAGATTACTAAAGTGACAATAATCAAGTTTTATTCCAAAAAACAATAAATTCTTGTACACATGTGTAGTGTTTTGTATACATGTGGGGTACCATGTAAACCACTAGTATGCAATACGACAATGGTTTACTCACTCATGCATCACACACCCGTACCTACCCTTATTACGTAATTCACAATCAATTCGTTTTGAAACAGATTACTAATCCATTGCTTCATAAGTTCGAAATTAAATTCTGCTCTGCAACGTAATTATCGCATTGAATGTTGTTGAACTGCCAAAATGAAACAAATGATCGCTATCGCATTGCTTCTGCAAGATACGTAATAACCCTACCGGTGTGAGAGTGTGGGTGTGTGTGTTTAGATCAAACAAAGACGGAATCAGAGCAAGCGTAAGAGCATTCCTCTCCTAACATCTCTAATATTTCTGTAGCTATAGATTCTGGTTCTGGAGTTCTGGTCTGGTGGCCGCGTACTGAAAGTCGTAGCGTTGATGGACCGATAACCTGGTGAAGGTCGCAGGAATCCACTGGATGCGAGAAGCATAGAACTGGACGAAGTGGCGGTGTTTGGGGAGGCCTATGTCCAGTAGTGGACGTCCTTCGGCTGCAATGATGATGATGATGATAGATATACCAAGAAATAATACTCACATTTCGTGTAGATATTAGCCTCTTTTGTTCTTATAATTTATTTTGCCCTGACTACAGTAACGTTTGCCATCAGTATGTAAATATCTAAGTAGAAATCTGTGGACAATAATTATAGTGGGTAGTATATTTGTTAAGTTTATTGTCAAGTTATTTTGGTTTATTTTTAATATACTATAACAAAACAAAACAAAAAAAGAATCGACCTTTATGTATTTGTGTGAATCCATCACATAAATACATAAGACCCGATTCTTTTTTGTGTATGTTGTGCTCATGTTTGATAAGACGGTCTAGTTTTTGTGTACTATTTTTTATATTTTGCAACTCTCTTAAGCCTGATTATAATTATTTATATCTATCTGTTAGCCCAGGTTTGCACGGATGAATTTTTATCGCGGCGATTTTTTTTATGTACACTGGATTTTCGTACTCTCGGTATTGAACCGAGCGTTGAAAATCCAACATAATGCATCCAGCGCGTATCTCAGCGCGTCAAGAAAACACACTGTTGGATATTCAACTGTCGGCGCTAAGCGGAGCGTCGAAAATCCAATACGCGAAAAAAATCGCCGCGATTTTATTACGTCCCGTCTGTACGAATGTGGACTTATTGTATTTGCTTCTTGCTGTTGGAATCAGATGATAACGATATGGCACACCATGATTCAAACTGGCCGTCTTCAAAACTTTCTCGATTTAGTCTCTTGTAACCTAATTGAGAATAAGAACAATGGTGGTCCAGTGGTAACGCCTCCTACTTACGAGTTTGAACCCACAGGCGCTTTACTTTGTGTAATTATTACATAACCACTGCTCTCAAAACGGTGTAACGGTGAAGGAAAACTTCGTGAGGAAATCCTAGAACCAAAAATTCGAAGACATGTGACATCTATCTATCTGCACTGGGCCCTCGTGGTAGATTATAGCCCACTCCCTCAAACAGAGAGGAGGCCTGTGTCCCAGCAGTGGGAAAGTTATACGTTGAATATGTATGTAATTAAATGAAACTAAAATAAAACCTTGAAAAAACTAAAATATCTATAAAAAACCCCACAAAATAGAATGTCACTGCTGCACACATAACCACCTGAAACCAATCTATTTCGTATGTATGTTGAAATGGACTATAAACCGAGTTATATGTTCAAAGACTTTCGATGAAATAACTGGGCCTCAATCAATGTCTTTGATCACAGCCCTGTTTCCATGAAAAACATATGAAGGTGCCAACACGTTCCAAAAATTGATTGGAAACGCTCAAGGATATTTGTATTAATATTTTGTGGAGTTTTCTATTGAAAGTGCTATTTTCGACTCAATAAGTTATAAAAGTTGAAATCTGTAAGTGCTCGTTTTATGTTTCCTTTTAAAAGATAACACAAATGTTTCGAAGTATTAATGTTATAAATCTCAAAATAGCTGCAATAAGTTGTCAGGCTCTATTAGAGAAACAAGATTGATATTCTACCCAAAACTTTGTAACACATGCGGACTACAGTGGCAAATCGGGAAAGCACTGAATCGATTGCGTGCCCAAGTAGGACGCTACATAATCTCGAAAAATAGGGAATTATCGATTCTACCAACGTGTAGTGTGAGTGAGGTGCTCCTGTACAGACTATGCCTCATCTGGTAGAATGACCCAAATGTCTGTCCACTTGATGATCTGAACAATGCCTCTCACGCCGCAATAGACTTGGTCACCTACTGGGTCCAAATAGTATAAAATAAATTGATGTAACATCGAAACGAAAAGAAAAAGAAATACATGCTACGGCGTAGCAATCGTATCCAGAGCGCCTGCTACGCCGTAGCACCTGAACAGTTTTTATGTAGAATTTAAATTCCTTAGTCACCATTATTATTTTATTGTTGGCATTAGTCGTGTAGCGGTAGATAAAAAAGCATGGGATTGAGCTGCTCGCTCTGCTAAACCTTGTAATAAAACCTTGAAACTTGACATTATAATTATTCAGTAAAATCATCAAATTATACCAGTTTTATATAAACATTGACATTGTTGAATATTTCATACAAAATGACATGATTACTTTGTAAAGTATTATATTATTTTAATTATTGTGAATGTGGGGACTATGTGGATATTTTTTTTTTCTCTTCTCTATTTTCTTTTCTTTCTCAGTTAGTTTTAATGATGGTCTGGCAGTTTGAGTAGTTTATGCGGCCTACCCAAATGTCCTTTCTTTGGTACTGTTCGTCGAGTTGAGCTCTTTAAGTTCAGAGTTGAGCTCCGCGATTACTGACAAATTGCACCTTTAAAGTAAAACCGTTACTAAACGAAAATTTTCATGAATTGAGTTATCAATGCCATCTATCTAAAATACACGTAAACTGCAAGATAAACTTGTCATTTTTGTAAAATGTAGTATTTTACGCCATTTAGCGGTAAATTAAAGCGTTACTAAACCGAGTTATGATCGGCGCACGAAATACAATATTGTGTCTATATCAATAAGAACATTATCGTAGAAGAGTGATGACGGAAGTTTAAAGTAATAGTGTTATTATTTGGATAAACACGGCTGTACGTCACAAAAAAGGTAAGTTGTTGATTTGTTTTAATAGGAAAAATGTTTCAATTTGTTTAAACACAGTTTTTGTGTTATGAAATTACGCAATTCATAATAAAATTTCATTGATAAAATGTTACAGTTTATATTTTATATAACATTTTATATGGCAATAGGTTTGCCTCATTATTCTAATTAAGTAATATTATTTATTTATTATTTATTAAACATTTATTTCAGACCAGGTCCATATTCTTGTTAGTAATACTTAAAAACTAATGTTAGTATTCGAACACAACACAGCTTAAATTACGACATGAAGCCGCACCCATCTTCGCAGCATGGGGGAGTCCCCCCGTAATGCAAGTCAACATAACTTTGGTTAGCCCTGAGTAGCTTTCGTGGATAGGGAAATAATGCTGTGATTGAAACTTTGTTAAACTAAAAAAAAATGCTATTTCCAGTTGGTTTGTTCCTAGTCGAACTGATTGTAAATTTAATAAGATACTTAATAAGTAGTTAATATAGTAAGATACGTACCTACATGCTGTGATTTAAAGGTACAAACTCAAGACTGATTGATAAATAACTATGCAAAATGATTGTATGAATCTCTCTTTAATTTGTAATAAAACATTATTAATTTCGAATGTTTTTTTATTTGGTAATATTATAACACCATAACGAATGCCAACTTTATGATTTTTAATATAAATGTCGAATAATATTACTGTATTTATGAAATTTTAATAGTTTTCTATTTAGTAACATCAATTGCACTGTAATTTCATAGTAATATACAATAATGAACAAATTATTAATGGTAAAGTGTTACTATAATAATATAAATCAAAATAAATAATACTGTTAATTAAAAAAAATAACTTTCCTAAATCACGTGTCATAATGTAAACTGAGATCTATAATATGACCTCATTAAATGTCTTAAAGAACCCTGCACTCAGATTTTATTGACAAAAAACAGTGACATTTTTCTAATTTTGGCTCTCCTGTAAAATTGTATAATTTCGTTTAGTAACGGTTTTACTTTAAAGTTGCTTGCACTGACTAGACAGGTCCACTCAAAGCTGTATGGTTCTTTCCTCAAAAGACCATTTCAGACACTAGTCTACATGGTCCTCATATGGCCTGACCAAGATTAGGTATGTCTGGACTTTAAAAGAGACTGTGACCTCTGAGTTTGTTTCGGCCTTTCTTCTCAGAGTACTTCAACTCATCTAGCTAATTTTTAACATAAAAGTGATTCCAATATCCTATTTACAGAATAAACTTTCATTTCATTTCATTTCATTTCGTTGTTTTAAAAACAGAAATAAATAAAATATACGAATAACACGTGTAAAGTCTTGTGAAATAATAATCTTATCTTGTAAATAATTAATATACGTTATTAATTATTTACATTACATGATTTATAATTGAACTATTCGTATTTGATATCGGTCTTTGCGTAATATAAAATCAATTACTATGCCAATCATCGAATATGCTCGGAATGTGCGTAATTACCTAATTACAGTGAGCGAGGTCACGAGTGAGATTATTAACAAAATTAACGCAATCATACGTTTCGCCTGTATCCACCCGAATGGGTTAAGCAGGAGTGTAATAAATTATTGTATTTCAACTTTCTGAAGGGGGTAATTACACAAGGTACCTTTATGTACAGTGTGTTCGACAAGAGTGTGTGCGAATAATAACAGCCACACGGGTTGATCGAAGGTTAAGCTAGGCTTGCCGCGGCCTGTTCGTGGATGGATGACCAACCATTACTCATATCGAGACCCCTCCCTCCATGCCTCGGAAAACAGGTTAAGCCTTTGGTCCCGGCTGTCATTTGTGGATCTTTGACAATAGGTAGACAATTGGTAGTCAGAAGCCCGAAAGACTTACAACCAGTCTTACCAAAAGGTATCATGTATTGAGGTCAGATACGCAGTCGTTCCATGTGAAATACTAGTATTGAGTGCATTCAGTTAGACTGGAAGCAGATACCAACATAGTTGAAAAAAGGCTGGGCAGATTGACATCGAAAAATTTATTAATCTTGCAAGTAGAGGAACTGTTTCTCTAGATTGCTTCAAGACAAAATAATGCTATTGCGCAGATTTTTTTTCAGAAAACAGCAATTCTCCCGTCACATGTGTCGCGTACGGAGGAGCTCGTGGCTTAGTAATAACAAGCCGCACTGGTCGATCCATCAGGTTAAGCTACGCTTGCCGGGGTTGGTCAGTGGATGGGTGACCATCTTTACATACCGAGACTCCTCCGTGCCTCGGAAAGCACGTTAAGCCGTTGGTCTCGGGTGTCATTTGTGGATGTGGAGTCGTCAGAAGCCCGAAAGTCTGACACCAGTCTTACCAAGGGGTATCGTATTACCCAGTTACTGGGTTGTGGAGGTCAGATAGGCAGTCGCTCCATGTAAAATACTGGTATTCAGCTGCATCCGGTTAGACTGGAAGCCGACCCCAAGATAGTTGGGAAAAAAGGCTAGGAAGATTGATGTGTCGCGTACGCTTTGCGCCACGAGCAGGTGTTCCTGTACTCTCATTCAAAATAACCTAAAATATCGCTTGATCAGGCTAATGTATATGAAAAATTAGATAAAGCGACATACTTATGCAAATATACTAGCTAAAAAACGTCGATAATCGACCAAACCACGGTAAATGGAGTAGGTGTCCTGCCGAAAAAAAGCCAAAAATCTTAAAAAAGAAACCATGGTTATTTATTTGTTATGGCCAGGAACAAATAATGGAAAAAAGATCCTAATTTTTTTAAGCCGATCTAAAATATACAAGTATCATCAAGAAACCGTTCTTTACCTACCGTCCCGTCCCTTTAAAAAACCGTGAACTGAAACTGAAATAGCCGTAAACTCATCGAGGTTGTTAGACTGGCCTTCATTCGCCCGATGCTAACCTGCTCAAAAGTGCCTAAAGCTTAAGATATGTGTGTAAAAATACACACACATAATTACCAGACGAACTTAAACGTAACATTAAATTGATAATGGATGTCGTATATCCAAGATGTCACCAAAAACTTGTGGAAAAATGGTACAAATGTGGCAGTTGATTATCGACAGATAATAGAGGAGTCTGGACACTTTCACTTCGCGACGGCAACACGCGTTGAAAGTACCGGCTAGTTTAGACAAAACGCACATGAGATTGCAATAGCGAGATGATTTGTGATGCGATGAGCGGCCAACTAGTCGCGGGCGGACTATAGTTTTGCTAGTTGGTAGTTGTTATAGTTGTTGCTAGTTGGTTGACTGGTACAAACTTCCTATGGCATTAAGTCCACCTGTGTACATTTGTGTGCTTGAAGTATTAAATAAATAAATAAATAATAAAGCATCCAAGTGTTATTTACACTACATTTTCAAACGAATTAATTCAACTATTAATTAAATTTTTATTTATTGTCGGTCTTGTTGGTCTAGTGGTCGCAAGCGCTACTGCTGACCAAGAGGTCCTAGGTTCGGTTACCAGGTCAGACAGTGTTATTAGGTGTTTCCATCAGGAATTTCTCAGCAGCAGCCAGGATTTGTGCCCGGTTGATTGTTGCTCGGTTTGGTTGGCAATAGGCTGGCAGCCATTACAACCTAAACATAGCTGGCAAAATGTGGGTGTACACTGTATGTGTTAAGTAGGTACACTTCTGACTAACCCTGTGGGGATTACTGGTATGATGAAGTTTATTTATAGCTCTGAATTTTAATCATGACAAGTTTTAAAGCAGAACAGATGGCTGATGGGGCAAAAGGTTCTGGGACGTAACGTTGGAAGGCCGGGTGGACCGATGACCTTAAGGCCAATATTCTGTTCTTAAAAATCGTTCACATTCTAGTCGCAATCTATCAAACTTGTCAAAAATGTTGGTAACTGACTGTATTTTTGACAGATTGCCAATGAGACGCGAATGCGAACGTTAAAAAAAAACTATTTAGTCCGTCAGTTAGATAATAAAAAAATATTAGACACGTATTTTTTGCTTTATCATATTAATAAAAAATTACTTGGATAAAACGCAATTGAAGTTGGGGAGTGGGGGTCGCTACGTCACAACTTCACAAGTCACACTCGTGACGTCATAGCACATTTTAAGTCAATGTATTGCCGTAATCTTTTGATTAAGTAAAAAAAGAAAAAATACATGTACGTTATTTTTTCATAATCTACATTTCGGACAATTTTTTTTTTTTTTTCATTATCCCTATTGCCCCTCTGGTGAAGGTCGCAGAAATCCGCCGGATGCGAGAAGCACTGAATCGGTCGAGTGAGTGCTTGGGGGCTATGTCTAGCAGGGCACGTCTTTCGGGTGAAATTATGAAGATGAAGTTTCTAAGTCTTGTTTGGTTCAGGTTTTCATAGTATGATTGTGGCTGAACTTTAATTGGTATTCTAAGATTATACAAACATAGATTCCGATCTGTTGTTTAAACTTAGGAAATTATCGGTAATCGATATTGTTATCGGCTCTTAGTATCTCGGTATATATTTGTTTGAATTGCTTTCAGAACTCAAACGCGAAACTTCAGTAATTATTGGCTCCAAAATTGCCTAAAACTTATGCTTTTTAACTTTATTGAAGAATCAGTAATTAAGAAGATGTTAAATTTAAAAGTAAAATGATTTAAATGGAGTTCAAAAGAGAGTCAGTACCTATTCGACGCATTCTTGTTAATGCATATAATTTTGTGTAATTTTAAATGAAATTAAGATAATTCATTCTAAAAAGACGCAAAGTCACTTCTTTCATGAAAACAATGCTTATGAGCAAAATTAAAAATTATGTTACACCCTTGCAATGCATTTAGTTTATAGAAAAAGTATTATTTGCGATTAAATATTCAGCTTTATTTCAGGCACTAGCACCCATAAAATAAAAATTGAAAAAACTTATCCTAAAACAAAAAATACATAAAAAATAAACAATAAAGAAAATAAAAAACCAAACAACCCACCAAGGAAGCCAAACAATAATTGTTGAGTATTGAATGCATTGAATGCTCGTGTGTATTTTTGTTACAAGTGGCTACAAAATCGTGAAAATAATATTATTAATCTCTAAAACTTGTTTTGTTAGTGTTTTTGTAGCTCAACGCCACTGTAGGTTCAACGCCTACATAAACGCAAATCAATTATAATCAAAATCAACGCCAGACTCATTTGAAATTATTTAAATCAGTGTGTTACTTCAACGAATTCATTTGTAATCATATTTTATTTTCACTGTTTTGCGAATTTAATTTTATTAATTGAAATAGCCACAATGGACAAAGTTATGCCAATGGAATATTTTGTGAAAGTTCAAAGACCGATTTTGTATGAAGCTGCCTGAATTAAAATAATTATTGTTTTGTCTGGATCTACATTTGTGACGTGGGTTGATCAATTGTGTTGAAATGAGTCAGCTTAAAATAAATATTAAAATGTTAAAATAGATGAACGTACCAAATTATGTTTCAATTATTTTTATAAATTTTAAAATTAAATTATTATGATATGAAACAAATAAACAAAAAATTTCAACCCAACTTCAACAAAAACGCCAAATAAAAAGTATGAACGACACATCAAAATCGTTTTTTTTTAAACTGCGGCAGCGCCCCTCTCGACGTCATTCAAACGCCACAAGATCCTTATAGTAGTTTAACAAATATTTATTAATATCTCGTGTTCTGTTGTATATTATTGCTTTTTAGGGTTCCCTAACGAAATGGCATAAATGGAATCCTTATAATTTCGTCAAGACCGTCAGTCCGTCCGTGCCTCGTTGGTCAAGTGGTCGCAAGCGCTACTGCTGTGCATGAGGTACTGGGTTCGATTCCCGGTGTGGGCAAAGTGTTATTGGGTTTTTCCATCAGAAAATTCTCAGTAGCAGCCCGGAGTCTAGATTTGTGCCCGGTTGATGGCAATAGATTCGTCCCTTATTACATGGGACTTAGAGATAACTGTGGGTGGTACTATTAATACACCTCTGCAAACCCTTTAGGGCAACACGGCGTGATGTGATGTATATTTTAACATTTAGAAAGTACAGCCTTGATGTTTAAATGTTCCGTTATCACATAAATGCATAACAAACAATATTATAAATTATTCAAATCTCAAACAATACTTTGCGCGCCTTACCTTGAATGTAACAAATTAAACGACGTTGATACAGGGTGCTCTCCGGCGGACGGACCGGAAATGAAGGGTCCAGGAGAGGCTGCATCCGGCGGCCATATTGGATTGTCTCGCTTCCAAGCCGGGAGAAAGGAAAGGCCTCGTTATGCAGCCTCATCGAAATGTGAGGCTATACACAGGGTGTACGCAAACTTGAGCTATATTGAACTTGGAAATTGTGGTGCTGCGTACTTGAAACATGATTGAAATAGAAATAAAGTGGTTTATTTATAAACGAGCAGTGGTGGCCCAGTGGTAACGGCCCCAACTTACGAGTTGTAGGTCGTGGGTTCAAACCCAAGCTAGCGCTTTACTTTGTGTAAATAATTTCATCACCACTGGTCTCAAAACGGTGAAGGAAAACATCGTGAGGAAACCGACATGTCTTAGAACCAAAAAATTCGAAGACATGTGACATGTACCAACCCGCACTGGGCCCGCGTGGTAGATTACAGCCCACTCCCTCTCACAGAGAGGAGGCCTGGGTCCCAGCAGTGGGAACATTAATAGGCTGATTATGTATTTATAAACGTTCTGTTCAACCATACATTTTTGTAGTTTAAACTTCTCTTAACTTTAAGCAACGTTTATAAATAAAGGGGTTTATGTGTGGACTTCGAAAATATAAATTATTTTTATTTTAAGACGCTGTATCTTTCGTATGAGTAAGTATAATTTAAATAATGTTTTAACTTTAATAAAACTAAGGCTGTTTTTATAAAAAATAACCTATGTTACTAGGTATCGTAAAAACCTTCTAAAGCATTTAACATTAAATTAATTAAACAAAGACGGTTTTCGTAAAATGGTTTTACGACTAATTAATTGAATTTATTTCATCCAATTAGTTCTACTTTACTACTTGAATTAAACCTGTTTAAACGTTGTTGTATCCAGAATATATAATCCGAAATTACTTTTCTTTTAGTGAAAATTTTCTAACAACCTGTATAATATAATTACACGGGCTTTTTGCATTACGTATGTCGCATTTCAACCCTTTTGCATAAAGATAAAGAAATTACTAAAGGATAATGGGGAAAGGTGAACAGAAACCCCTATGTTCTCTTACGCTTGTCAGTTTGTGTATTAAATTATTATTTTAATTAAAGGTCTGTGTTTTTAAGCCCACTTCAAAAAAGGAGGTATATGTTCATTTGTATCTTTCTTTTTTTGTATGTTCATCGATATAGTCCTCAATTGTGGACAGATTTTGAAAGTTCTTTTTCATTTGGTAGAGAAAAGTTACGCGGTGGTCCCTTATAAATTTGATTAACTTTGCTTGGATAGTTTTTAAGTTAGTTTCGATAATACGTATTTATTCACTTGTATTTTGATGATTGTTATAATACTTCCTGTCGCTGTTGTGAATATTGCAAGTAGTAGTAAATGAATTGGTGTGGGGTAGGTACCATAACTAAAAAAAGAAAAATAAAAAACGTTTTTACAATAAATAAAAAATCGACTTCCAAAAAAAAAAACTACAACGTGAAAAATAACGTTAGGTAATTTCGGAAGTCGGTGGCAAAAAACAAAAAACTCCCGACATTTTTGAAGATTAGAGGTCTTTGTGTAAGGTAAAGTATATCCGTGACGATACTTACATGTGCGTGCGTTCAGGGCACTTCGAAGCTCTAATTTGCTTTGCTTGAGCTTCCCCTGCTGACTGGCTAATATTTTTACTACAGCATGAGCTATTTAGCTGTGGCTAAGAGAATATAAAATATACGAGAATATAAATAATAGCAGCTGCACGAGTCGATCGAATACGCTTGCCGCGGTTGGTTCGTGGATGGATGATCATTCATTACATATCGAGACCCTTCCGTGTCTCGGAAAGCACGTTAAGCCGTCGGTCCCGGCTGTCATCCGTAGATCTTTGACAGTCGTTACGGGCATTCAGAAGCCCAGTCTGACAACCTGTCTTACCAAAGGGTATCGTTTTACCTAGTAACTGGGCTGTGAAGGTCAGATAGGCAGTCGCTCCATGTAAAATATTGATATTCAGCTGCATCCGGTTAGACTGGAAGCCGACCCCAAAATAGTTGGGAAAAGGTTAGGCGGATTGAATGTGAAGAATATTGAGATGTGTGTTGTGATATGAAATTGCTCATTTTCTTTAGGTTACAATGTTTTTTATTTTATTTTTTAAAAAAGTCGCCGACCCCAACAGTTGGGAAACGGCAACGCGGGTTTATTTGATTGATATTCTGAAAGCAATTTTATTGATTTACTGCAATAATTGCTATCCTGCATGTGGAAATCACTGGATTCACACATGCTGAACGGAAGGAAAGAATTTAAGAAATAAAAAGTGGTTTACTTCTTTTTTTTTCTTAAACTCTTTGTTCTTGACTTCAATCTCATCTGATAGAAAGGGTGGATGAGATCTGTGATATAATGCTTCATATATAGCAGAATAGATAGATACTGCTGCTAAGAAGGTCCATACTGAGACTAAGTGTGTGTGCATAACATAAGGTGACTTGTAATTAGTGACCGATACTTAAACACGTGACTACTCATCATTATGAACAACTTTTACTATGGGACCAAACCTGAAATCTCGAAAAAAAATTCCCTACATTCATGTTTGCATAACTCGTCAAAATGTAGGGAACAGCTGATTTTATTTTCGCGATTTCTGGTTAGGTCACTAATTATCAGTCACCGTATATATTTTCAGGCGAAGAAAGACAAGCTGATAAAACAGTGATGCACAATTCATTAGAAATATTACTTATCGTTTACAATAAAATCAGCGTTGCCAAATTTTCGCGTTTTTACACAAACCCTCGGAAGCTTTGTGTGAACTTCTAATTCGGAAATTATGATAACGAAAGAAAAAGATTCAATTTGCAACATTTTCTGTAACAGCTCGTAGTTAATTTACCTCCTTTGACTCCTTCACGAGTTATTAACATTAATAAGTGAAAGTATATTAACTCGGAGCTAAGAAGTAAAGGATCTACTCTTTATCTCTAAAATTAAACGAAGATTATTGTGATATAAACGGATTTATTTTGTCACAACAGCTGTTTGGTTCAATCGTCAAACAAGGAATGACTCCATTTTACCTCGTTTCAAACGTCAAAAGTTTAAGTGAAGTGTTGCCACCAAAATCATTAAGTCTGATTCGATACAATTAAATAATCGGCTAAATATTCAACCGACTAATAATAATAACTACTGTTTTTATATTTACTAATTTTAATACCAATATATTAAAATTAGTAAATATCACAATATATACTTCGTTCTAAATAATAATTCTAGATAGTATTTTATAAAAATACCCACATCTTGGCTTATTAACCTTACAACTCGGCCATCCTGTTTAAGTGAGTCCTCTCACTTTTTTGGTATACATAAAAATACAGAAGAAAAAAAAAACAAAATAATGGTACATAATATCTTGATTATAAAAACATGATCATTCATGCTTCTAATTCTAATTTCATTGTTCAATAATTCATTATACAATATTAATTTACTTTATAGTTGAACTAAGGTACAGAATTCTTATACCAATCTAAATTTGTCACAATTCTCATCACAATCAAAGTTTGGAAATATCTTTAAATTCATAATTATTATAATCTAAGTTTACCTCAATTTAGCTTATCGGTTTTATATAGATTACAAACCAAATTTACTAAACTAAGGTACTATATCCTTATCGCAATCTATATCTGTTACAAATCCTCATCACAATTATTTAAACTTCTGAATCTGGGTCTGTAATCTCATTCTTTGTTTCTTGCATAATCTGTCACGATCTTTGGTCAACTGTGCGGCACCGTTATCTTGGTACCATTCATAATCTGCACTGACCTCTATGACAAATTGTGCTCACATCTAATCTTATCACTAATCTTACTCACTATCTTGCAATCATATGTGCGACATCGATTCCTCAATGCCATTCATATCTGCACGGATTGCTCATGTATACATAGATATATATATTCTTAATAATGACACGCAATCTCTACTTATTATATCATTAGGGAAGTTGATTAATCAATATAAATAAGCATATTATTATCATCGACAAAATAAATAATTATTGTTCCCACCAACTATGTAAAACAATAGATCATTCTCTCTCTCCCTCTATTTCTGTATCCTCACTCGGATCACTGTCAGTGCTTTCACTAGTGTAACCTTTAAAGTTTAACCAGGGGTGGATTTTATCTAATGCAACTACATTCTCATATCTCTTGTTACCTTTTCTTGTTAAAGGGGTGTCTTCGACGAGAAATCTGTCATTAGGTAATATTTTAAGGATTCGATAGGGGCCTTGGAATTTGGGGACGAGTTTATGTGATTTTCCTACATGATCTTTGTCTATTACAGTCCTTTCTACCCTTACTAAATCACCTACGTTATATTTTGCCTGAACCTTCCTATGCTTATCAAACTGCTTTTTAGCATAATCCTGTTGTTTTTCTATCCTTTCCCTAGCATTGGACCTTAGTTTTACTAACTCATCACCATCGATTCGTTCAGTTGTTTCGGCAATTACGTCAGTCAATACATTTTCAGACGCATTCGTCAATCTGCAACCGAATAACAACTCAGAAGGACTCTTTCCTGTTGTCTTATTAATAGTGGTATTAATACCTAACTGTACGTCACCTATGTAATCGTCCCATAAATTGTCATTTCCACCATGACATTTTGTACTCAAAGCATCAATTATGGTTCGGTTAAACCTCTCGACCTGTCCATTCGCTCTCGGAGTAGCTACAGCGTTTAAAATGTGCTTTATTTTTAAATGGTCTATAAAATTCTTAAATTTTGCACTTGTGAAACAAGAGCCGCGATCTGTTATAAGGCGAGAAGGAACACCGAAATAGCTAAAATGTTCCTTAAACGCCTTGATTGCCGTAGTCGTCTTGGTATCTTTTACAGCTCGTATATTAATAAATTTTGTAAAGGCGTCTATAATTACAAGCAAATACATGTTGCCTCTCCTAGAGCGAATGAACGGGCCCAAATGATCGGCATGAAGTGTATGGAATGGTTTCTCTAACTTAGGTATGGGATGAAGCACTCCTTCTTTGGGACCGCCAGGTGCCTTATGATGCGCACACTCCAAACAAGCTGAGACATATTTCTTAGTGAACCTACGCATTTTTGGGAACCAAAATGTGTTTCTGATACGATTTAAAGTTTTTTTCGAAACCAAAATGGCCCACTTCATCATGGTTCATGCGCAACACTTGCCACCTACAACCCCTCGGAACTACCCATCGCAATCCTTCGTCTAAAATTTTATACACATAACTACCTTTCAACAAATAATTCTTACGGACGTCTGCTACAAATTTTGTCTTGTCGTCTTCTAAAATGTCTCTTATACGTTTTATTTCACTATCATCACCCTGTACAGTAGCGATCCAGTCACGAACGTCTACGTGTAAAACATCTAAAACATGCTCCGTGTCATCAGTTGGTTCACTGACAGGGGCACGACTGAGAGCATCTACGTGAGCCATACGCGAACCCGGTCTGTACTCAATCTCGCAGTCATACTCCTGAAACTGGATCCACCAGCGAGAAATTCGTGGTACAAGATCCCTCTTAGTCAAAGTGGTACGAAGGGCGTTACAGTCGGTGACTATTTTAAATCTTAGCCCCAATAAATAGACTCGGAAACGATTTAAAGATGCGACAACCGCTAAAGTTTCCAACTCAAAAGAGTGAAATTTTTGCTCATCTACTGTAGTTTTACGACTGTAATACGCCACTGGCCTAAGTAAACCATCTATGCCTCGCTGTAGGAGAATACCTGCAATACCTAGCTTCGAAGCGTCCGTATGAATTTCGGTTTCTAAATGGGGGTCGTATAAAGCTAATATAGGGCGTTCAACTAATTTTTCCTTCAGCATTCTAAATGACTCCGCCTCATCCGCCATCCATTTCCATTGGAATTTAGATTTTAAGAGGTCTGTTAGTGGACGAGCAATAAGGGCGAAGTCCTTTACAAACCTCCGGAAAAAGCTAGTTAGGCCGATGAATCGTCTGACATCATGGACGTTTTGCGGAATTGGGAAGTTTTCTATAGCTAATGTTTTGCGCTTTCCTGGGCGTATGCCCTCACTGCTTACATGAAATCCTAGGAACTCTAGTTCGGTACAGAAAAAACTACATTTGTTTACCTTAAGTGTCAGACCTGCGTCTTTAATAAGTTGAAGCACCTCCTCTAGCCGTCTCATTCCCTGATCAAAAGAGCTTGAAGGGATCAATACGTCATCCATATAAACAATCGTATAACAGACTTTTGACAGTATTTTATTCATTGCTCGTTGAAAAACAGAAGGAGCGTTGGCCAACCCAAATGGCATGCGTTTAAATTGATATTGCCCATCGGGAGTTACAAAGGCTGTCTTATCTTGAGATTTTGGCTCTACTGCAATCTGATAGTAGCCAGATGCAAGGTCTAAACTTACAAATAAAGAATTACCAGCTAATCTGTCAAGTTGATCATCAATCAAAGGTAGCGGATAGTGTTCCCTTTTTGTTTTATTATTTAATGCACGATAATCGACACATAATCTGCTTTCGCCGGTCTTTTTCTTTACCAGTAACACTGGACTAGCGTAAGGCGAGTTTGACTCGCATACTATGCCCGCATCGATCATTTCTTTCACCATAGATTGTACCTGTCTACGCTCCGGAAAGGAGAGCCTGTACGGGCGATAAACTACTGGTTGTGAATCACTCACTTCAATTTCCATTTGAACTACATTAGTCAACCCCAGGTCCTTTAGGTTATCCGAAAAACACGTTTCATAACTTTTGAGCAGCTTTTTTAAATTGTTAACCTCATCTTCGCTAAGTTGTTTGCCATAATTGAAAACAGAATTAGTCTCAGCATTCTCAAGATCTAATAAATTTACACTCAAGTAGTCTCTGGTACAAGGAGCTCGTGTAATGAGCGTATCCTTATCTAAACAAACCGTACTATCACTAAGGTTTTGAACCAGTATCCTAACCTCTCCGTTTTCTATTTCATATTCACCCGGCATCAAATAATATTCATTCTGTGGCTTGCCGCGTAAGGAGCCACTGACGTGAACTACACCCGAATATTTGTTTGTAGAAATACATGGTAATGGATACATTTCCTTAGGGGGTATTACAGTACCAGTTTTCAAGCTTAATTGTAATTTAATTGAATTGTCACGAGTAAATATTAATGAATGCGTATTTTTCGTAATGACTATATCTGGTTTCTCTGTGAAACTGTGTCCAATTAAAACTGAATATTTAATAACGCTATCATCAACAACGTACGCGTTAACCTTCTCCATAATACCTTGAATTTCAATAATGACATTTGCTTCACCTAATGGTACTACAATACCCTCACCTATACCCCTCATAGTCGGCAAGTTGCTATCAGTCCACGTGATTCCCCTCTTAACAGCCTCACTATAACGAATTAGCGTACATTGGCTACCCAAATCCACGTAACCTTGAATAACCTCACCGTTGAGTTTCAAATACATTAAATATTTATTGTCATCACAATTATTTGTTTCAATACGCATCACGTCTTTTTCTTTCGGTTTATCAATTTTATTGGCTGGGTCAGAGGGTAATCTGGGACAGTTAATTGACAAATGACCTAATTTGGCACATATATTACACTTCAATATCTTTTTTGTGCATTTGGAACTGTAATGCCCAGGTTCATTGCAATTAAAGCATACAATTGACGCATTATTGTGTGACTTGAAAGTCTTAGTCTCACTGCCATTAGCTGTCTGCCTAGCACTATTACTGGATGATGAGGAGGTAGGGTTGATACGCTTATCATAGTTGACCTTTGATCTATCGGGTTCACGATGCTGTTGCTTGATTGATTGAAAATATGTGAGGACCTGTTCCGGCTCCTGACATTTTGCTGCTTTCGCGCCTAATCTCAACGACCGATCCTCAATCCCATAAAGTAAGCAATCTACCGCACGTTTACCATGTATTTCGCATCGATTAAGTAGATTAATTTTTTCATAATAATAACGTTCTAAGCAATCGTTAAATCTTACGCGTTTTGACAACATCTCGGTAAGTAATTCAGCATAGTCTTCACTACTCGGAAATGATTGCTCCAGTTTACCCTTCCACTCAGACCATGAATACGACATAGATGGAAGCGCCTGGTACCAGGATTTTGCAATCCCTGACAGTTCAGGCAAAGCGTAATGTATTATTTGGTCGTCACCCCAACCGTAGAGCTTCTCACATTCCTCAACTTTATTGATCCACATAACTATAGTCTGACTCTTAACCATAGGGTCAATATCTGGAATCACATTGCCTAGCATGGGGAATTTGTTACTCTGAGGGCGACTATTGGTTAAAGCTTCCACTAAAGTAGTTAAAAACGCTTGCGTGTCACTATTAACAATATTGTTAGTACTCACGTGACCAGGAAGTGGAGGTGTGTGACGCTTTGAGCTGGATTCTGCACGGCTGCTGCGGCCTCGCCTGTTGCGTCTCCCATCCAAGCCCCGGCTGGGACGATGTCGCCGTCGCTGCTCATAACTGCTGCTCCGACTGCGACACTCGTCACTGCTGCTTCTCCGACTGCGACACTCGTCACTGCTGCTTCTCCGTTTCGGTGTCTGACGGCGTCTCGAAGGCTGCTCATGGGAACTGCGCGCTTCACTTCGAAGAGATTCCAACGAATCATCACGAACGCTCGATCGCTGCTTTCGCTGCTTCCGTTTATGCGTAGTGCTTGTTCTTGTTTCTCTGCTCCGGTCACGGCGACGTTTCCGCGCATTGCTCTTGCGTTTACCGATAGTTTTATTATCCATTTTATACTCGGATAATAACCAACAACTTTCGTAAACAACAAAAACACGTGGTGATTTTTGGTTATATTTCTTCAAAATTGTAGGCGTAATTGACTTATCCCACTTCTGAGATAAAGGATCTACTCTTTATCTCTAAAATTAAACGAAGATTATTGTGATATAAACGGATTTATTTTGTCACAACAGCTGTTTGGTTCAATCGTCAAACAAGGAATGACTCCATTTTACCTCGTTTCAAACGTCAAAAGTTTAAGTGAAGTGTTGCCACCAAAATCATTAAGTCTGATTCGATACAATTAAATAATCGGCTAAATATTCAACCGACTAATAATAATAACTACTGTTTTTATATTTACTAATTTTAATACCAATATATTAAAATTAGTAAATATCACAATATATACTTCGTTCTAAATAATAATTCTAGATAGTATTTTATAAAAATACCCACATCTTGGCTTATTAACCTTACAGAAGTAAGGAAGATAAGTTATAAATAATAAAGTAATCAATAATAATTATTCGACAGCTAAATTCCAAATTAAACGTCTGGTGTATTGATGATGTTTGGGAGGCGATGTAAAAACTGTGTAGAATGTGTTTTAAATGACCTAAAATTCTTAAAAAAATTACTTCATTCCATTGGCCTTCATTTCAAACTTTCGAAATGTGAACTACAGCGGTCAGTACAGACAGAAAACTGACACTTGCTCCTGCAATCAAAATTATTTTCTATTAATCCCCTCCATAGCTCCAGCAATCAAAATTATTCTATTAATTATTTAATTAATTCTCTACGTCTCCTTGGTTTTCCAATTTTTGAGAATCCTTTTCCCGTTTTTATTGAGGAAAAAAACGAAATTTCAACGACGTATCGGACACATAGATTGTTCCAAATTAACATGCACTCGGCCGTCACCTTAATTCGTTAATGCTGTTTCGGCCCTAAAATAACATTTCCTTCGCGCTTCCTATTTATGGAAGCACTCACCTTTTAGACAAATTGGACGAAATTATCCGGCATACATTAACTTCGATTTTAAATGTGGCCATGGACAACGGAGCTTAGGTACAAGCTACTCTTTCCATTCGTATGGGAGGCCTCGGCGTCCGCTAAGTTTCTAGTAGGCGGTACTCATATCCTTGATCCACGTCACTGAGAATTTAATCAAGAAAATCCTAGCCTCCACATAACCGATAATTTATTCCATCTTCCTATAGACGGTGGGATTAGCCGATCTGCAGAGTAGTATAGAACAATTTACTTAACAAGTAATTTTTATTTTTTTTGGTGATTAATGAGTTCTCGCTCTGGGCGGAGCGGGAGAATGTCAGACTCTTACTAAGTCAGTAAGAGTCTGACATTCTCCCACCCTGTTCCTTCAGTTGCCTGAAATGATGATGAATGATGCGGTGCGATAAAGCTGGTAAACGCTAAAATTTCTATAACGTTTCTATGTTCTCATATTTTTCTTGTTTTGACAGACATTACTTAATTAATTCGTAAACAAAACATTATCTCGGAGTTCGGGGAGAAAGCTTGAAAGTTAATTACTTCCCAACTTTGTTCTGAAATAAAAGCCATTTGGGCCAATGAAGGCTTACACCATTGTTTTTAAGATGAAAGATAGCTCAAAGAAAATTATAAATACTTTTACCGGTAGGAGACAGACTCGTTGGTCTAGTGGCCGCAAGCGCTACTGGTCCGAAGGAGGGCCTGGGTTCCATTCCCAGGTCGGTCGGGCAAAGTGTTATTGGGTTTTCCTATCAGGAATTTCTCAGTAGTAGCCTGTACCCTAATTGCGTAATACACGATCAATCAAAATCTGAATCGTTTTGAAACAGATTGAAAATTCATTCCTGCATAAGTTCGAAAAAAAATCTACTCAACAACGTAAATAATGCAATGAATGCTGTTGAACTGTCAAAATGGTACAGATTAGTTTTAATCATTTACGAAATTGAGTTACGCAATAAGATAGCTGGAGTCTGAATTTGTGTCTGGTTGCTGGTAATAGGCTCGCCCCCTGTTACATTGGACTTCAAATTGAAATGTGGGTGTACACCCAGTTCACCTCTGCCTATCCCTTCGGGGATTAGGGCGTTATATTATTTTATGTGACTTATTTCTCATCACGTACGCCACCGTGCAGAGCACGCGTGCCACTCTCCAATCCGCAGGGCTATTACCTATCTTGCAGAAGCAATGCGATAGCGATCATTTGTTTCATTTTGACAGTTCAACAACATTCATTGCGATAATTACGTTGCAGAGCAGAATTTAATTTCGAACTTATGAAGCAATGGATTAGTAATCTGTTTCAAAACGATTTGATTGTGTATTACGTAATTAGGGTACGGGTGTAAATACCGCGTATGCAAGTGCTGAATCTTATTACTTAATTAGTTCAACAGGTATGCCTGTCCTTTAGAGTTATTAAGAAAGTAGAATAAAATTTTATACCAAAAAATGTGCAATTAGAGATACCAATTAGATAATTATTGTATTAGTTAGAGGTACAAAAGACTTTGGGCAAAACACACACCCAGCTCCGCCACAGTTAAAACCACCGTAGTTTTGAAGAGATTACTCTACTCTACTCGTTTTTAGTGTGCCGCCCATACATTTTTGCCCACTATCCTTTTTGCCAAATTATACCTGGAAATACCTGGAACCAAACTTCTAAAAACTCACCTGAATACTTACGTTCTATGTAAACAAACATTTTCTATTCTATCCTATTCTAGAAAACACTAGCATAAAATATACGAATAAATCACATACAGAATATCAAAGTTATTAGCTTAGGCCAAAACGTTTACTTACCCTTATAAGGATAGCAATTAAACTTTAAATGTACACAGAGTAAATATAAACAACAAATATATCAGTGTAACAAGGGTAATAGTCCGTTGTCTGTATTCTTATCAGTGTTCAACGAGTTTTGGGTAAGTTGGCCAAACTTAGATTGTAATCATATTATAAGCTTTGTGAACTGGTGCTAAGGAATAAACTGTTTTATATTGAAAGGGGGCCTTTTGACTAAGTAATAACAACCGCACGGATTAATCGATCAGATTCAGCTACGCTTGCCGTGGTTGGTCCATGGATGCGTGACCATCTTTAGATACTCAGTCCGTGCATCGGAAATTACGTTAAGCCGTTGGTCCCGGCTGTCATTTGTAGATCTTTGACAGTTGTTACGAGTCGTCAGAAACCCGAATTTCTGACAACCAGTCTTACCAAGGGGTATCGTGTTACAATGTAACTGGGTTGTGGAGGTCAGATAGGCAGTCGCTTCATGTAAAATACTGGTATTCAGCTGCATTTGTTTAGACCGGAAGACGACCCCAACATAGTTGGGAAAAAAAAAAAAAAAAAAGCTTTTATTTCTACAACTTATGTGAATAACATTACAATTATAAGAAGTACCTTTTAAGCAAAAAATTGCTTGTATTAGGTACTTCCACTCTTCCAGTTTATCAACAATACATAAGTGAGAAATTTAGCAATAAATTTAGTATAATCAAATTAAGACTCGTGAAGAACAAAATCTAAATCTGAATAAAAATTACATTTAATTACAAATCAAAATAAAAAATATGAATACTTTAAAATTAAAAACACAATTATAATTATAAATTCAAAATCATAATAAAAAATTTAGTTATGAATCAAAAAACAATGAAAAGGCTGAGTAGATGTTGATGAATATTTAAATATAATCGGTTATCGGTTAGTTATAATACCAGCCTATTACAGACCCACGGAGAAGGCCACTAGCATTGATCATCACGCTTGCTCAAGACGGCTTGGCGATTTTAGAACTTACATTAACTGACAGTGACAGTAGAAAAGCATTTCAAGTTTGTTGGTGGGGGTGTTTGGTTTTTGGGTGACGTTTCTGAGTGTGGAAATTGTAACTACATTGTTATATTGGGTTCCCACCTGTAAAAACAATATGTAAGTGTTAATAGTAAATAAATACAAACTATGAAGTCCATGTTTCCTCATGAGGTTTTCCTTCACCGATGTTAGTAATGTCCAAGATAAACTCGGAAAGTATGAATTGAAAAAGTCACATTGGATTTGAACCCAAAACCTCGTGCATGAGAGGCCTTAACCACTGGGCTATCAAGACGTATAATATTGTTGTGTAGCTGTTATGTAGGTACCTGGAAATCTTCTTAACAAATAAGTTTTGTACAAGTACCCCACATGTGGAATAATATCACAGTAGTGTAAGGCTACCTAGTGCTTATGCTATCCATGAAATAAAACAGTGAATTACCTAATTCGTGTTTTACTGAACTTAATAAATATAATATTAGCCTTGTATTCCCCGAAGATCTAAACACAGGTGCATTATAACCATGCGTAGCGTAACCGCGTAACGGTTTATATGCTACGACGACGTGGCTGCGTAGCAGTGACGTAATGGCGTCCGCTACGTGGTAATTCCTTATTGAAATAAAATAGTTATAGTTTCATAATTTATTATTCTTTGTTCAGAATATCTAGCAGATATTTTTTTTTGCGTTTTGCGAAGCTAAACTAACACAGTTCATTTTAGATAAAAAACGACAGGTATCAACTTGACGTTACCCCGGTTACTGGGGCGGGGACCCCTTGAAATTCAATGAATTCTTGTAAACAATAATGATGACGAAAACGGTCACCCATCCATAGACCGACAGCTGCCAGACTGAATTTCAAAGTTTTTAAAGTTTTTTTTATCATAAAAATACATAGTCAGTAATTAAATGGACCAAATCGTCCATGGCGGATTATTAAGCGGAATTTTCCGGCCCTGGAAGTTATATTAGAATTTTCCTTTCAAACAGAAAATAGCGACTACTCCGCCCTCTACCCAATACATATTAATAATTCATCTAATAATATTCTGTGAAGTTTTTATCGTTTTGGGTAACGTAAACGTTATTTTCATAAGATTAACATTTTATCAGAATCAACATCTAAGATCATGAGGTTAAACTGGACTAATTTAGGTCAGTTTGTGGATGGGTGAATAATCGTGTGAGGGGAGAAAAATAAACCAGAGATCATTAACAATATTAATAAAAAATTGCCCGTGGTGTGAACTTGTCGAAGGGTATTAAAACACTGAAAAAAAACAGAATATGAGAGAGAATGTGTAGCCCTTTCCCAACCATATTGGGGTCGGCTTCCAGTCTAACCGGATGCAGCTGAATACCAGTATTTCACATGGAGCTACGGCCTATCTGACCTCCAAAACCCAGTTACTGGGTAATACGATACCCCTTGGCTTACCAAGGGGTATCCTATTACCCAGTAACCCAATATCGTATTACACAGTAGCTCTAAAAACTGACAACTAGTTAAGACTGGTTAAGAGAGCTTCTGAGGACCCGTAACGACTGTCAAAGATCTACGAATGACAGCCGGGACCAACGGCTTAACGTGCTTTCCGAGGCATGGAGGGGTCTTGGTATGTAAAGATAGTCACCTTTAGGGGTATGAGGAACAGGGTGTAAAGTTCACTCATCCACCATAGAAAAGGGAGGATCCTCCAACCAGACGGGTTGTTATGTCTGGCGGGCAACTGCCCATATGTTGATTTCAGATAGTCTTATCTATGTTATTCGCTCAGTAAACTCTAACTGCGAGATGTAGGAATTGTGTGACGTCATGTCTTTTTGTTTCGTAATTTTTGTATGTGGCGGTCTAACCGCTACATCACTCCCCTCCGGAGACCGGAGGTCGATAGTGGGCTGAGTCTTGGATCTTGCGATGCTTCACAGTGCCAGCTGTGGTTCCAGTGAGTCGGAACCGGGTGCCGCTCAGTTCACAGTGGGTCGGAACTGTCTGCAGTGACATCTACGGAACAACCGCGGCAACCGTAGCTTAACCTAATCGATTGACCCGTGCGGCTGTTATTACTTAGCCACAAGCCCCTCGTGAGAAAGAATGTGAGTAATAATAATAAATAAACATAATAAAAGTATTCCTAATTCGATACGCATCCCGTCTACGTAGTTTAGCTAATTTAATTCAGCCCTGTATAAAAAAGTTTATGTTCGTTTTTCTTTCCCGCGTGGAGGGTACCTAACTACCTACCTAACCTTCGTATACAGACGTGTCACATTTGCAAATTAATCACGTTAGGCAGGCGTCTAATTTGTTTAAAATTCGCTTAGGCCTGGGCCCATTTGATTACAAGGGTCGCCCGTCCACCGGCCCATTACGCCTGTATGAACAAGACCTTATACATAGCTCACAGATATAAATCTAACTAGATGACGCGATTGATGTAGGTACGCGTGTCAAGAAACGGAGTAAAATTACGATCAATGATCATAATCTGAGCTTTTCATTTAGCATTATCGGTACTGGAAAGCCACCGAAATCTAGAAAAATACCTTTTTATGCCATATTGAGCTGTAAAGACTGTATAGAAAAAGTTAGCCGAGGCATTGAAAATGTTTTCTTTCATTGGTAAGTTATTGTGTGTGAAAAAGTGGCATGCTTGGGAGGGACTTGCGTTATCTAGTTAGATTTATATCTGTGACATATCAGTTAGAAAGTAATGACAGACGAACATCAAACACAGATTCGTATTCGATGGCACATGTGTTGTGTTTCGAGATGTTTTAGCAGTAGTCAGATAACACATACACACTAGCTACCCGTCTATTCTGTAAGAAACTGTGATAGAGGTAAAGAGAGTGACCATTTCAGACACTAATCTACATGGTCCTCATATGGCCTGACCAAGATTATGTCCGGACTTTAAAAGAGACTGTGACCTCTGAGTTTGTTTCGGCCTTTCTTCTCAGAGTAGTCGGATAGGAAGCCGAACTCATCTAGCAAATTTTTTATATTATTTTAATATGACGTGTAAAAGTTATTCCACTATCCTATTTACAAAATAAACAATTTTCTTTTCTTGAAGTTGTCATTACACCTCATTGTCACTATTGAGAGCTCAATTAACTAAGTTTTCGCAGTAAGATTTTAACAGAATAGACAGCAGGTACACGGACATGCTTTAAAATCGAGTACTTACCGTTAATTCTGGTGGCAGCCGCCATCATAAAACGAAACACAAGGCGACACACTAAGGCTGGAAATAGAGTAAAGGTACAATTCTGTAGCCGACTGCAGGCGGCAGCAGCAGGCGACATGTCGTCGCGACACCAATGGTTTCTTTGTATTTGTATACAATATCTTCCTAGCGACACGGTATTTCGTTAAAATACTTAAAACTCCTCCACCTCTAACCTAACCCATAGGGGCAAACAGGCGGGAGGATATGTTATGTATGTTCTATCTCGAGAAACAAAAAGATGTTTCAAATTCTTCTTTTATTCCTAACATGAAACATCATTCGATTTCAATGAATATCTTAAGAGATATCGCAGTTTTAAAATAACATCGCAGCAAAATAATGATCAAGTACTGCGCGCGCATTTATGATGTGCAAGGTAGTCATGAGGGGGAAGGGCGGTGGCCCCAGTTAGCTCTGCGAGATACCATGCCGCGCGGCTCAGACGCGTGGTCGGCTGAGTCGGCTCCTTACGGAACGGTTGTGCTCAGCAGCATAATTATAAATATGAAAGCGAGTTTGATTGTTTCGCTTTTACGCTAGAACGAGAGAACGGATTCGGATGAAATTTGACACATGGGTAGGCCATGACTTGGGTTAGGATATAGGATAATTTTGCACCTAGTATGTTTATATTCATTGATTTGCAAGTGGTGAAAGTGGAGCCTTTGGGATAGTAAATCTTTTTTTATTGTTTAAGATCAGACAGTTAGTTACGTAGAGGTAGAAGCTGGATCAAAATAGCCGTTTTAACAGGAATCTTCTATCGGTCCCCATGGTATGGTATGGCTGGAAATCAGGATGGCAACCAACCGATTATCCTTTAAAGTTAAACTTTGCGAGCACTTTCGTAAGAAGCTGGCAGTATCATCACAACGTTAATAATTTCCCAGTGTCTGTCATATTTGATTTAGTATATTGTATTCATAATTATATATTATTTGTGATTATTTGCGTATATATGATTAGGCTTATACATTATATTAATAATTTGTAATAGTTAAATAAATAAAAGGGTCCCGAGCAATGTCAAGAGAGGTAAAAAAAATAAAATTATAATTTTTCTTTTTCTCCTGGTGACATTTCGAGAATCTTTTGAAAGACAATTTTATCTTAAAATCCAAAGTTCAGAAAATAAAAAGTTTACACAGTTTACACTGCCAAAGAAAGCCAAGTTACCCGGTTGACTGAACTTTCAAGCTTAAAATTAATCTAAATTAACTTTAGATCCTTGTTTATTCCCTAATTAGTGTAAGTAAAACAGTAAACAAAAGATTAAACAACAATTAATTATAACATGTGGGGAGAGAAGTTTCAGGATTTACGGTTAACGCGAGAAATACACAAACCGTAATTTATTAACTTTAATACGTTTCTGGGTATTACAAGTAAGACCATCTGTCGCGAGAGGGTTGCTGTGTACATATTATAATTTGGGAAGATAAACGCTGCCTAATACGCAGATTACATGCTAGCTATTATTAATTTATGCAGTGAAGGAGGAAACCGACGAAAAACATTGACTTGATAATTTTTTTCCTGATCCTGATTTCAAACTCAAAACATTTATTTCAACCAGTTACAGGCACTTTTGAATAGTCAGGGAGTCGGTCAGTCAGAAAGATGAAGCTGGTTGCCCATTGCAAAGCGTAGTAGGTTCCTATAGAGAAGAACGGGCAAGAAACTCCAAGGACTGGAGAGTCCATGGAGTTTAATGGAAGGAGTTCCATTGACACTCCATCGACAATCTGAAAACACGAACGCAATGTAGTGTACATTCGTGAATGATCTGAACCACACAGTAAACCGCAACAGTAACTTCTAAGTCGTCATTAGAAATTAATTGCAACAACAATAAATAACTTTATTTTTATAATCAACTTACCTATAGAAATTAATGCCTCGTCGGTCTAGTGGTTGCAAGTGCTATTGCTGAGCATGAGGTCCTGGATTCGATTCCTAAGCCGGGCAAAGTGTTATTAGGCTTTTTCCATCAGGAATTACATAATAGGTACACTTCTGCCTAACTGCTCGGAAATTACAGGCGTGAAGTTATGTGTTGTGTTAGATAAATACCTTCCGAACTGTAATTAGTAGGAATTCGTTGCCTGCATTTCAAAATTCGCCTAGAAAATATGGTTTCGGAGTTAGCTACAAACAGAAGAAAAAACTAGGCAAAGTTATTTTTTTTGTAAAAAAACATCAGCCTAACATTCTCTTAGACAAGGCGGTACTCGCGGCAAGCCTGTCTAACGTGAAACATCGTTATAAGTTAGTAATTAATAAAATAACAGCTGCTCGAGCATATGACGCTGCGGAGGGCGCTCGACTCGCGTCGCTCTGGGGTAAGCAGAGTTACAAGCACAAGTGCAATTAGCGCTAACAAGTTATAACTTGAAAATTATCGTAGTGATAAAATGTGGTTTTAAAGTTTTATGTTTGAGCATATTTTGTGTCTAGCAATATTGTTTATGCAAAATAACAAGCATGTTTGCGGAATTTTCTGTGACGCACAAAATTAATGGAATCAGTTCGAGTTCAAGTTCGTACAGTACGACACAACATATATGTAGCATCGGCAAAATTCGTAAAACCGATCACCATCCGAACTGCGTGCGCCTTCAAAATCACCAATCTTTCTTACTGCTTCAGGTAAAAATGATCTTTCGAAAACGCTATAACTTGTAAAGTCTTATAGCCTTTACAAGTTATAGCGTTGATTAAATACATTCGTAAAATTGAAATGAATGAATGAAAATTTTCTAATCTATGCTACATCTAAGTTGTGTCGTACTGTAACATTTTGCGACTTTTGCAATATCATAATGTATGTAGACCGTATAGTTTTTTGTAAAAGTGATACATAATCAGCCTATTAATGTTCCCACTGCTGGGACATATGCAGGCCTCCTCTCTGTGAGAGGGAGTGGGCCGTAATCTACCACGCGGGCCCAGTGCGGGTTGGTAGATGTCACATGTCTGCGAATATTTGGTTCTAAGACATGCCGGTTTCCTCACGATGTTTTTGAGAGCAGTGGTGATGAAACACTGGGCCACCACTGCTCTCTCATAAGTGATAGATTGTTTTAAATCTTCACTGATTACGTGGAGTTTTTGGCAAACCTGGATTTTACTTCTAATAACGAATTTCTATACTTATTTTAGCTGTAACGCAATGTGACCGCTGTTACTATTCTTATATCATAATTTCAAACAGACAGTGGCAAAAATATATGGACGACATTCTCTCTCAGATGTGAATAATTTAGTCAAATGTATGTGTAATTTGGCCAACGGAAACAAAGAACAATGTAGAAACTACATAATTCAAAAAAATCCTCTCAAAAAACCCGGGTCCCATTATATTCAAATTAGTGGCACATTTTCATAAAAGAAATCCAAAACTAAGCTGAATAACTTAGCCCAGACTGGCTGGAAATACACTTACATTTTATAATTCTTAATAAAACCTCAAAGGATCCAAATTGAATCAGTTTCGTTCCAAAACACGTCGATCTGCGACCAGCCATGTATGTAATTAGGCCTTTTAACCTTTCAGCACTTGGTCACACTGATTGCGATGGAATTACTAAGCTATAGAACTAGTTAGGTCTAGATTTTGTGTAGGGCTTTTGTTAATTAGTAAATAGAGAAACTATTTTGACACTGATTAACAGTGTACGGAAAGTTCTATTGAAATAAATTGGCAATTATCGACCCTGGATCTTAAAAGTATAATTTTTAATTTGATAAATGATTTTCAGAAAGTTGTTTATAAAAGAGAATAGATGATTTCTGGAGACGTCAATGATATTAATAATAATATAAAGTTTGATGAGATTGGTGTTTCTTCTGTGACTACCAATGAAAGAAACACTGTGTTTCAATGTTTCATGCTGTCAGTAGGATGTCAGATTTTTTGCAAAAAGAGCGGCACTGATTGCGATGTAGAAGACAAGACGAAACATTAAACTGTCAGATTTTTATGCGGCTAAAGTGATGTCAGATATTATTGGTCACAATGAGGTATCACATTCTTCTGAATATAACTGAGTAGGTACATATTTATAACGCAAGACATGTTCGATATTATTGCATTCTAAAAAGTGATACGTTTTATAAGTACTGCGACTTTTACATGCCTTCCACAAATGATCATGGAATGAGATATTATTGCCGAACTGTCCATTGTTATATTATTATATTTACCCCCTTACTAATAAACGTTGTATATCGCCTAGTTACACAACGCTTTGTCTTCTTCTTTCGAATGTCAAATTACTGACGACTGAAAGAGAGAAATTGGTGTGTAACTATACAGGCGATATACAACGTTTATTAGTAAGGGGGTTATACTCGTGTTCATGTGTTGTTCGGGAGTTTTGTTAAATGAACTTGCTTAGCGTGTTGGTGTTCTCTTGGTTGACCTCATAGCTTTTATAACCATCACTGCAGGTGTGTTATTTTTCGGTTATTTCTTCCCAGCCACGATTACTTGATGATACCGTGAGCTCTCCATCGCCACATATGAACTACGCATCAAAGACCTGACATCACACAAAATCCTGACGCCACACAAATCCTGGATCGCGAAATAAGAGTTTACCGCGCGAACGGCATACCGGATGACTTTTTTTACCGTCTCGAAAAAAAATGGGTATAATAGGTGAACGGAGTAGAAGCAAATGGCATACTTAGTTTTTTTTTTTTTTTCGAGATTTTTTTTTTTCAAAAAATCTCGAAATATAAAGCATACGCGACTTGCGTATGATTTGAAATTCAATATTTATTATCAATAAATTGTTTTTTTTCAAAATTTCTCTTTCTTTGTCCTAATATGAAAAGTTTACTTTAAAATTGTAGCGTTTTTTGATGATAGATATTTTTTTTTCCAAGATGTGGAAAAAAAATAAAAAAACTAGGTATGCCATAAGCTTCTACTCCGTTCACCTAATATAGCATTTTTTTTCGAGACGGTAAAAAAAGTCATCCGGTATATAAGACTGTCCGACATCAATCGTCGGGCAGTTGCCGACCAGACACGACACCCGTATGGTCGGAGGACCTCCCTTTTCAATAGAGGATGAGTGAACTTTACACCCTGTTCCTCATGCCTCTAAATTACTTTCTTTGAAATTTTGTGCTTAATATTTTTATATCGCTTAAATCGCTGTTACCAGACACAGGAGTGGCGCCTCTAAACCTTTTATATCAACGTTAAAACCGTCGCCGCTCTTAACGTCGTTACTTTTTATTAGTTACACTTTAACGCTTACTTTAACTGTTCAATGTAAAGTAATACTGATTATTTGAAGTCTTTTATAGCCTGGTTAGACGTTGGTTCAGTTTTATGGGTCTTCGTCAATCTTTGTCGATGTAAAATGTTATTGAAACTTTATTGAACTGGAAATCACTGACGAATCACAGGGCATTCAGGGATTCTGTACACACATTAAATTGTTTCGTGGATTAAAAATAAAATAAGCTGTTCTAAAAAGAGGAATATCTACACGATTAAAATGTATGGAACAGCTGTTTTTTTTAAACATAACATCACGCCTTGCTTCCCCGAATCGTTCGGCAGAGGTGTACTTGTAGCAGGTACACCCACATTTCGCCAGTTATGTTTAATTACTATGTAATAGGGGGCGACTCTATTGTCATCAACCGGGCACAAATCCAGACTCTGGGCTACTACTGAGAAAATCCAGATAGAAAAACTTAATAACACTTTTCTCGAGCCAGTAATCGAACCCAGGACCTCATTCTACCACTAGACCAACGAGGCAGTCAGAGTCGAGACAGCAAAAAAAAAAGTGGTGACGTGTTTTTTTTTTTTTTTTTTTTCTTGACGGTCTCGTTGGTTTGGGTTTGGTGGTCGTAAGTACTACTGCTGAGCATGAGGTCCTGGATGGATCCCAAATTCCCCGGTCGGTTAATAATTTATTGGGTTTTTCCATCTGGAATTTCTCAGTAGCAGCCCGGAGTCTGAATTTGTGCCCGGTTGATGGCAATAGACTCGCCCCCTATTACATGGGACTTGAACATAACTGGTGTAATGTGGGTGTACAAAGGCACACCTCTGCCTAACCCTTTGGGGATTACAGGCGTGATGTTTTGTGTTGTGTTAAAGAAATGCCTTCCGAACTGTAATTAGTAGGCATTCAAACAGGTAGTGAATATTTAATTAAATCTAAGCTAAAGACCAAAATAGAGCTGATATAGAATCTTCTAAATTCAGATCACAAAATCTATATTTATATAAAAATCAATTGCCGTGCATTAGTCTCGTAAAAACTCGAAAACATTTTTTTTTTTTTTGTTCGCCTCAATACAGGGATGGTTTAGGAAAATAACATTTTGGAGAAACCTCAAGGACTAACCGAAAAATCAAAATTGAAATTTTGACAAGACGACGTCTAACGGGTCAGCTAGTCCAAAATAAAAAAGTCTTTTATTCAAACTAGGCTGAAAATCAGTTAATTTCAAATGTCAAAATTACATGACAGTCCCCCAAAACGCCCACCCTTCACCTCTTCCTAGTGCTTTAGCTGGGAAGAAGAAGTGGAGCAACAAACTCCCCAGCAGCACAGACGAATTTACCACCAAAAAATGTTTATGACTTCTCGCTGCTATCACTGTTAGCCCTCATAAGCCCACTGCTGAACAAACCCTTCTCTAATTGGTAGAAAAATTGGAACAAGATTGCAGTTTGCTCCGTCATCTTCAGACAATTCTGAAGTTAAACCCAGAGGGAGCGGGTGTAGAATGAAAATTCCATGCTTCGATATATAAAATGTCTCTTGGGTCATCGTCTAATATAAATTGGACTTGTGGTCAGGATTTCAAGTTATATTAAAGGCAGTGTATAGAGTGCCACCATTGGCACTCTATTCCTATCGGATAAAGTGCCACTACAGGCACCCTAGTAACACCGCCTCGGCCCGGCTAAACTGCCGCAAGCATTGGATTGTCATTGTCACTGTCACTAAGTCACGTCACTTGGTATTTTGTTTGATTGTCGAGGTTAGATCGCTGTAAAACACCACATTCCCAAAACATTACATTCTCTTGTGCCTAAACGGACCCTGGCACTTCGCCGGCCGCTACCGCGGCACCGCTCGCTACACTCGCTCGGCTCGTGCGTTGTGTGGTCACAGTTCTAACCTAACCTAACCTAAATAACAAGTGACAGTGACAATGCAACGCTCACGGCACCCTAGCCGGGCCGAGGCAGCGACACTAGAGTGCCACAAGAAACTCGCGGCACTCTATACACTTCGTATATTAAAATCTAGATAGCGTCTTCATAGTAAGACAGATAGCTTAATTTGTTGCTTATAAAGTTAAATTGTCTTTACATGTCATTGTCATTGTAAATACTTATGAACTATGTCTTTGGAGACTGTACCTTACTGTAAATAAGGCTCGTGGCTAAATAATAACCTGTACAGGTCAAATGAAGGTTAAGTTACGTTTGCTTAATTTAATTAAGCATACACACGTTACATTATAAGACTGATTTACTTCCGCCGAGTTCCGCCACACTCAGGTCCAGTTGAAAACTAGCGTCAGGCACTTCGTCTGGCATTTTTGCTGAACTGAGCCTTTTTGGCGCAGCCGTGAGGCAGACTCCTGTGCTAATTTCTTACATCGCAGCTTACTCTTTTTAATTGTTTTTTTATTATTTTTTTATTTATCTGCTGTAATATGAGTACTTTTTAGGAGTAGGTACTATTATACATTAATTTTATTCTTTCTTTTTTCCTTTTCCTTTATTTCTTTCTTGCCGCGGTCGGTTCGTGGGTGGGTGACCATTCATTACATATCGACGCCCCTCCATGCCTCGGAAAGCACGTTAAGCCATTGGTCCCAGCTGTCATTTGTAGATCTTTGACAGCCGTTACGGGAAAGTCAGAAGCCCGAAAGTCTGACACAGGTTGTCAGACATTCGGGCTTTTCACTTGAGGTTAGATAGGCAGTCGCTTCATGTAAAATACTGGTAGTCAGCTGCATCCGGTGACACTGGACTCTGACCCCAACATAGTTGGGAAAATGCTTTAAACTAAAAGCTAAAATCTATTAACAAACATAAAAAAAACAGTTGTTAAAAAATCGTATACAAATCAAACGGCCTTGGATTAAACTATGAACTTCGGAACATATGAACTACTAATAATAAAACTGAAGAATTTGTTTTTTTGTTTGAAGGCTCTAATCTCTGTCACTACATGTTGGATTTGAAAAATCATTTATTATGCATTTGATAACCCAATTCTTGAGAAACGTTATAGGGTATTAAACTTCATGCTACGAACCTCAGGAGCCGATCAAAAAGAAAAAAACTCAGAAAGAATGCTAAGCGAAAACATAATCGTGGGCGCGCGATGCGTTGCAAAACGGGTCGGTACAAACAATTTCACGCGAGTGAAGCCACAGGCAGAAGCAATTAAGAATAAAATAATTAAATTAAGAGGGAAGCTGCTGTATCGTAGGTAATTGCAATTAATACTATTATAATTACTTGTATCTGCTTGTTCCAAATTAAAATAAAATGAAAACGAACGATAGGTACTCCACTTCGCAACGAAATTGCGATATTAAATAAAAGTTCATGCTATTTACAATTAAATTTTATTTGGCACTGAATCAGTCGTTGTAAAATGAACTTTACATTACATAGTTAAGACTCGAAATGGCACTTCGTTGTTTTTAACATTAAAATGCATTGTATACAGTTGCACGTATCACTTTTCTGGTAAATAGTTATAAGTAAATACATTTTATTTGGACGTTTATGTAGGGAAAATAATGTTTAATTTATGAACCAATGTAAATCAAAATGGTTAACCATGTTTATCATGAAACCGATATTGAAATCAAAGATTCGGGATAATAATAAATAATTAGTAGTTCTGTAAATACTAATTAACAATATCACATACTTTTCATTATAATTTCGACAGATTTCTATGGTCGAATTCCTAAAAATAAAAGTCAGATTAAGAAGTTTCGAAAATAGGAGTCCTTGACCCATAATCTGGACGCCGACCATGTCAGGTGTTTGTTAATCAAAATACAATAAACAGCTATGAATATAAGAACCTAAATAATTTCTTTAACAGAACAGAATACTTTCCCAATTATTTTCATAAATTCAACTTCTTCTTTTTCATCTTTATTTTTTTCTATGCATTTGTTTCTGTGACAAATAAACCAATTTTTTCTTTCTTTCTTTTCTTTATCTGGCATCTGTATGGCACGATTTCCATCACTTCCTCAAATTGAGCTCCAATAAAAAATACACCTTAATTCGTAGGCACAAGGTTAGAATTCACTAAGGCACGGTCTCCTCATGGGGGTGTCTTCACGGGGCTCGGTGGTGGAATGCAACTCCAGGTTGTGACGTCTATTGTACCAGAGGAGCACCACGATGCAGACGAGGCACAGGATTATGAAGAACACCAGCATGAAGAGGAGGTAGAACTGGAAAGAACAGATGATGAGGTTTGAGTACCAGCATGGTGATTTTATGTGGTTTTATTTATTATTTAAACTTTTCGCACAAAAAAAAAAGGTACAAAGGCGGACTTAATGCCTTAGGCATGGATCGCATGGTTTTGGTCTCGGGAATAGCTCTGGAATCAAAATAACTGTTGTGGCTCAGTAATAACAGCCGCACGGGTCAATCGATCAGGTTAAACTACGCTTGCCACGGTTGGTCCGTGGATGGGTGACCATCTTTACATACCAAGACTCCTCCGTGCCTCGGAAAGCACGTTAAGCCGTTGGTCCCGGCTGTCATTCGTGAATCTTTGTCAGTTGTCAGAAGCCCGAAAGTCTGACAACCAGTCTTACCAAGGGGTATCGAATCGCCCAGTAACTGGGTTGTGGAGGTCAGATAGGCAGATGATGGTCTCGGGAATAGCTGAGGGCCTCGACAAAATGACATTCTATCAGCAATATTGATGATGGAAACGTCAAAAATGTATGGGATTGACATAATAAGCTATCGAAAAGCTTTTGTCAATTCTGTTGAAAGTCGATGTAGTTTGCCTTAAAAGCGATTGCTGACTTGTCTAGGGCATCTGGAGTGGCATACCATCTATTCGAGATGAAAGGTCAAGATTTTAAAGATTTAAATTTTAACGTTATAGTAAAAGTTGCACAATATTCTTGCTAGAAAATCTTTTTTTTATTTTTTATTATGCAACCTTTCCCTGCCCTTTCAATAAAATTATAAAACTAAATCTTTTAACTCATTTTAATTTAATTGTGGCGGCATCTACAACGCCCCATGTGAACTACGCATCACACTGATGTCCTGCATCGTGCAAGCAGACTTCAACTCGCGATTTGCGTAGGTATAAGCAACGTCGGTTGACGATTGATGTCGGTACATTAATCATCGGGCAGTAGCCAACACAACACCCGTCTGGTCGGAGGATCCTCTCTTTTCTATGGAGGATGAGAAACTCATTACACCCTGTTCCTCATACCTTTATTAAAACAGCATTCCCTTATTCATTAAACGTCCATGAAAAAATTAATCTAGCATCAATTATTAAAAAAAAAAACTCCAAACGTTGTTCATTATCGACGCATACGTTTCAGCGAATATTTTAAACAACGTTAACTGAAACAACAAATACGGGATACTCTGTTTTCTTTTAATTACCGAAGATCCATCGCCAAAAAATCAATCAACGAATTTGATAGGGGTTATAGATAGTGTCAAAACATATCGACACAGATTTAGCCTAAACAAATCTGACTGCCTTTTTCAAATCATAGCCAAAGTAAATAATGGAGAATGATGCTGTGTTAAATAATAACAGCCACACGGGTCGACCGAGGGCCGCGGTCAGTTCATGGATGGGTGACCACTGACCATACATTAAATATCAAGACTGCTCAATGCCTCGGACGTTGGTCTCGGCTGTCATTCGTATATCTTTGACAGTCATTATGGGTAGTCAAAAGATTCAGATCAGAAGAATTCAGAAGATTCAGATTACCAAATTTAATAATGTATTAGTATAAGCTTAATAATACTAGGTATATAATTTTAACTTTCAGGGCCACTTCCATTTAATATGTAACTGTTTGCTTGTTTTTATTGCATGATGTGGTCTCCTTTAATTGAGGGAGCACATAGATTGTTGTTCTTGTCTTTGTATTATAGCATGTAAGGTGTATTCTTTGTTGGAGATCCTAATAAAATAAAATATAAAAAGCCCAAAAGTATCGTGTTACCCAGTTACTGGGTTGTGGAGGTAAGATAGGCAGTCGTTCCATGTAAAATACTGGTATTCAGCTGCAACCAGATAGATTAAACACCAACCCTGTTGGGAAAAGGCAAGGCAGATTGATTTTATTGCTCTGATCATCCATATAAAACCAAAATTAAGACTAATTTATTTTTCTGCTATACAGAGATAGAGTTTGAAAACATTACAGCTTTCCACTTAGATTAACTCAAAACTTCCCAACATGTTTACACGACGCAACGACTGACTTAAAAAAAAGAAAACAAGTTCTGTATGAGCAGTATATACGACACAACTTAGATGTAGCATAGATTTGAAAATTTTCGTTCATTCATTTTAATTTTACGAATTTAATTGGCTATATGACTTTACAAGTTATTGCGTTTTCGAATGATAATTTTCACCTAAAGCAGTAATAAAGATTGGTGATTTTGAAGGCGCACTCAGTTCTGATGGTGATAGGTTTTACGAATTTTGCCGATGCTACATCTAAGTTGTGTCGTACTGTACTTTTGTCCAGTTTTTTGTTTGTAACTAAAGTTGTTTTTAACTTGTGCAGTCAGTGACAGAGCTTTTAGAAAATTTTCCACTTTGAGAATTATTTCAGCAAAATCCATTAACTTAATATGAATCCTAACTATCCTAATGAATATTATAAATGTGGAAATGAGTTTTTTTGTTTCTTAAGCTTTCACAAAAAAACGACTGAACGGATTTAGATGAAATTTGGCACATGGGGAGACCATGACCTGGTTTAGGATATAGAATACTTTTTATTGCGATATTACGTTCCCGATGGATAATTTCTAACCTTCACAACCTAGTTACTGGGTAACACGATACCCCTTTTGGGCTTTTGAGTACCCATAATGACTGTCAAAAATCTACGAATGACAGCCGATACCAACGTCCGAAGCATTGAGCGGTCTCGATATTTAATGTTTGGTCACCCATCCATGAACTGACCGCGGCCTTCGGTCGACCCGTGTGGCTGTTATTATTTAGCCAAGCAATATTCTCTATTTTATACCCTTTGATAAGATTGGTTGTCAGACATTCGGGCTTCTGACTACCCTGACTTCTTACTTCCGTAATGACTGTCAAAGATCTACGAATGACAGCCGGGACCAACTGCTTAATTGTGCTTTCCGAGATACTAAGGGGCTCGGTATTTTATGTATGGTCACCCATGCACGGGTCGACCTCGGCAAGCGTAGCTTAACCGCCCAGTAGCAGTTTTTATTTAGCCACGAGCCACTACCTCACTTGATGTTAAGAATTAATGTAGGTAACAATGGAACATGCTGGCCTAGAACTGTGATAATTCAACATTATCGCTTGACACTCAAAGGTTCAGGTTTTCTTTACTCTCTTAAGACACATTACAACAGACTCACAGACCACCCGCTATAGCAACTAAAACCGAGTTGGCGAGCAGCGAGTGCGCGACGGCAACGAGCGATTACTCGCTGGTATGCGTATGTAGGGATCAAGCGAGTGTTTTGCCTGCCAAGCGAATGTTTCTGAGCGAGTACTCTTTTTGATAACTCTTGTTACAGTCGACAACTCCAGAAATCGAATCGCCTACAAATAAATTTACTTTGTTCGAATCACCTCACAAAAAAATAAAGTGTCGATTTGCCCGATTCGGGCGAGTAAATTCGTGCGAATCACCAATTAGCCGTTGCTGCAACGAACGAGTACTCGCCGGCGATATAAACAGTCGGCGATCAACTAACTATTTATATAGGTGTGTATCTTTTACTTATACAGAACCCATAATCTTTTATACGTTTTTTGATCAAGAAAATCATTGATAGCTTCCTCGCGGGCACCGGGCAGGTGCATTTAAATTTTGTTTAAATTGTTATGGGAAATCATCAAATGACTTCTCCCGCTCTGGGCGGAGGGGAAGGGCGTGTCCGCGACAGGTGCCTTAGGCACGAAAAGGTCAACACAAACATAAGTTTTAATAAACCATAGTCCCTAAACAAACAACAGATTATAAAAGGCCTCTCAAAACTAATAAAAGTCTCCAACACAATGTTTTCATTTCATTACGAAATCTCCGTATTATGGAAAGTTAAGCCTTTCCTTTACCCACTTGAGTTAACTAAATGAGTAACAAAAACATTAACTTTAGGGAAACATAAATATTTTTGAGCTCATGTGGAGCTTGCAGGAACAGAAGGTTACGTGAATATGTTTTCTTTGCAAATTAAGATGTGAGAGCCGGGTCCAACGGCTTATGTTACGTGCTTTCCGAGGCTCTTTAGGGTCTCGAAATGTCGGACAGTCACCCATCTGCGGACATACACCGCCGTATCAGCAAGCGTAGTTTTTTTCTTACATTCTTAAAGAAGAACATTCACGGTCCATACATTTTTGGACCCGGGGATTGAACCCAAGACCTCGTGCTCAGTAGTAGCGCTTGCTACCACCAGACCAACGAGGCAGAATAAGGTTATACTCTTCACTTTTCACTATGGGAACGAATCTGTAGGGCCATTCCCTGCGCTGTTATACGTCTTTGCAAAATACTGTTTTCCAGTATGTTTAGTTAAAAGAATAACAGTAGTCTAATTATAATAATAGCTTTTTATGACAGTAAACATTAAAGTCATCATCTTATATTGTGAAACTAAGGCTGTAGGGTTATGCTCCACAAAAAAAAAAAAAATAACTACAGTATGCGAAATATTTTTTTTTCTTTTATAGTACTAGTCTAAGCTGCTTGAAGTAGGTATCACTCGTAGTAGTTCGTTAGTACACTCCATATTATGTAGATGGTTAACATTTTTAACCATTCTGCATCAAGCTCAACTTAACCATGACCGAACCGTGTGGCTGTTTTGATTTCGCCACGAGCCTATATCTGCCTACCCCGCAAAGGAACCGAAAACTGATGTGAGTTTAAAAAATATATATTTTTCATTATACTGACTATGAAGTAAACAAACTGGCACTTATTAATCAGCATATCCAAAAATACAGAATTTGTCAAATGATTGTATTCCTTTATTACCAAAAGATTTTTAATGACTAAAACAACAAACATCAATATCAATGTACTTATCGGATTGCAGATGATATTGTCCAGTCATTAGGTACCGAAGGTCACATGGCAGTCGCTTCACAGAACATGCACTTCTTATGATTTACGGTCGCTAAGTACTGCTTGGACGAAATATGAGTCATTGACACGAGAAGTAGAAGACATATCACACAACTTAAGCTTCCTTCCCATGGGGGTAAGCACGACCTACAGAAAGCCATCTGCTACGATGCTGCCTGCTGCACTGATTTATCATCTTAACAAATAAGTTTAAAAAATCAAAGACGTGACAGCTATTAAATCATTTTAGTAACTTACAAAACGGTGTACCAAGAACTATAGTCAAAATCACTAGAACGTGCTTCATCCTTACTTTTCACGATGACGACGTATCAAAGCTAAATGTTCCATAACCCCCTATTTCAACACCACAACACTAAATTTGTCACCACATGAATAAAACACGACCGAATATAAAACTACCAATCGACACCACACATCAAATAACCAATGACCTATTTCACTTCGCCGGGTAAACACTGACGTCATCCCATACAAAAACAACCAGGACGCATGCGTTAACAAAAACAATTGAATTAAAACTGGAACTAAAATTCGATTTTCAATTGAGAATTTTTCAGCAACAGGGAAATGAATGGGTAATTTTATGGGTTAGTTAAAAAAATCTTACCCCAAAGTAGGCAAATATGGGATACAAATGTGACATGGTGTCCATATAACCACCGATGGGGTACTGAGCTATGGGGGACGGCAGTCTGCCAAGTGTTTACGCAACTCACCCCTAGGAATTAACATCGATTGTATTTTTTCTCGACAAACTTTTATATTTGCGCAACTCTATCAAAATAGGGGGAAAGTTACATGACTGTGATTGAGGTTAAGCGGCGGAGAATTAGGTCAAGAACTGGATGGGTTGTTGGAGACATTGTTTTTGATTATGTCAATGTCTAGAGATGCCTCTATTATGATTGATTTCTTTTATCATACGGAGATAATATTTACGATTCTTTTGTTTTATTTACTGGGCTGATGTTAATAAGTCTATGCTGTATAATTAATTAAGCGACGAGAGTGATTTCTTTTGTTTTACGTACCTATTTCGTAGTGACCCAGATACTAACGGACTAGTTTCTGAGACACAATGATGCGGGTTCAATGATGTGAGTTTATTGCATCATAATATATCCACTTTCTTCTTTTGATTTATAGTTAAGAAAATTTGTTCTTAAAATGCTCAGAAATCAACAATACAGTGAACAAACGTTTATACTTTCTGAGTTAATTTTCGCCATTGCTGACATCGGTGAAGGAAAACATCGTGAGGAAAACTTAACTTATAGTCAATACAAGCTGCTTCTCACACCGACAACTGTACGTCGCTACCTCCCGAGTCACCAGTTCTGATTCTCTGTATATTTTGGCTGCAGTGAACAAAACTACAAACGTAGTATACCGGTAAGTCTTATAAAAATGTGGCTGTTATTGTAGTATATTGTGATATCTCACGACTTCCACGTGAACGAAGTACATATAAAAAATACTGTAGAACATTTTAAAAGAGTAACGGAGAAGTTTCTTGTTTAATCTTCTCCATACGAAAACTACCTTTCGGAAGAGGCGACTAGAATCAATACCATTTTCTTGTAAATTTTGACGTTCAAAAGTGCCTTACAACGGCCTGTTTGGAATAAATGATTTGACTTTGAAGTCGCGGGCAAAAGTTAGTAGTCAATATAAGTCTGAAATCGCCAACCCGTCTCGAGCAGACATGGTGATCAATTCTCGTGCCTTCTCTGTATAAGAAGAGGTCTCTGTCCTGCAGTAGGACAATAATAGACTGGTATTATAATTATTATAAACGTGGGTATCAGTCGTTGTTCTTTATCTGTATGAGATGAAACCTTTATTCTGCAGTGAGACCTAGCCTTTTCCTAACTATATTGGATTCGGCTCCCAGTAACCAGATGCAGTTGAACACTAGTTTTTTACATGGAGTGACTTACGAGTTGTATTTTATGGGTTCGAACCCGAGCAGACACTTTGTATACAAGGTGGAGACGACAATACAACAAAAAATTAAACGGCGTGTCCATAATGACGTTCTCATTCTGTATACCAAAATTCAATTGCATATATTCAATCGTTTAGACATTATGGCTCGGCAAAATCCATAGTCGGCTCGGGCTATTTCGTTTATCCACCCCAAAAATCCACCCTAAGGTGGATATTCTGAAATGTATGCCCGAGAATGCACCCAAGGCCTAGTGGGATAAACGGAATTTATAGGCTTAGGGTGGATCCGGCTTACATAACATTTAATGTGTTTGAAAAACTCGTTTTTTTTTTCGAAGCTAGGATTTATTTGACAGTTCCAAAATACTCTTAAGCATTAGTAGTGCCAGTATTTTAATTTTTTGTTGTATGGTCGTCTCCACATTGTATACCTAATTAATTTATCTCCACTGCTCTCAAAACGGTAAAGGAAAACATCGTGAGGGAATCGGCATATCCTAGAACCAAAAAAATCGCAGTCATGTGACATCCCAAATGGCCCAGTGCGGGTTGGTGCACTGGGCCTGCGTGGTATATTACAGCCCACTGTCACGAAAAGAGGAGGCCTTTGTCCCAGCAGTGGTAACATTTTAGGCTGATTATACAATTTTACATGGAGCGACTGCCTATCTGATCTCCACAACCCAGTTACTGGGTAACCCGATACTCCTTGGTAAGACTAGTTTGAGCCAATTTAAGGCCAGTAATAATATTATTACACTTCAAGCTTCTTAGGTAATAAATACGTAGGTAATAGGTTCAACAAAAAATAACTAAAGTGTAGCGAAATAAACTGCGTGTTTTATGCGGAGCTGGTTTATGTTATTCATATTGAGCAACATTTCATTACCTACCTACCAAGTTGTAGGTAAAGTGAGGAAAATAAGGCAAATACATTAATGTCTAGATAAATTTTTGTTATATACAGAATGCAGTAAATATTAATATCTACGTGACAAAATAAGGAACATCTGATGTTCCTTACGTTTTAGTCACGTAGTTATTACGATTTTTTCTTCTTCAGAATTTGTTCTCCTTTACTATCGAGCCAATTTTGACATGAAAATTAACAGCTTTTACTAAACTATGGGCTATGGCTATGGGTTAATTATTGCTATGGGTTATAGGTATACCTGAGAATAAACAATAATTTTTTTAATTTTTTATTTATATTCATGTTAAAGTCAAAAGCCAAAGTCAAATCATTCATTTCGAATAAGCACATATAAGAACGAACCCCTTTTGAACGTCAAAGGAGATCATTCATTTTGGGATAAAAAAATTTTTTTGGCGGCCATCAATAATAATTACATATTTTGAAAGAACACATAAAACGTATTATTTTTTACTATGGCGTCAATGTCGAGAACAATTTGGGTTCGGAGATATACCCATTTTAAGAAAAAACATTGTTTTTGGCGGCCATCAATAATAATTACATATTTTGAAAGAACACTTACAACGCATTATTTTTTACTATGGCGTCAATGTCGAGAACAATTTGGGTTCGGAGATATACCCATTTTAATATAAAACATTGTTTTTGGCGGCCATCAATAATAATTACATATTTTGAAAGAACACTTATAACGCATTATTTTTTACTATGGCGTCAATGTCGAGAACAATTTGGGTTCGGAGATATACCCATTTTAAGATAAAACATTGTTTTAGGCGGCCATCAAATAATAATTACATATTTTGAAAGAACACTTATAACGCACTATTTTTTACTATGGCGTCAATATCGAGAACGATTTGGGTTCGGAGATATACCCATTATGAGATAAAACATTGTTTTTGGCGGCCATCAATAATAATTACATATTTTGAAAGAACACTTATAACGCATTATTTTTTACTATGGCGTCAATGTCGAGAACAATTTGGGTTCGGAGATATACCCATTTTAATATAAAACATTGTTTTTGGCGGCCATCAATAATAATTACATATTTTGAAAGAACACTTATAACGCATTATTTTTTACCTTGGCGTCAATGTCGAAAACAATTTGGGTTCGGAGATATACCCATTTTAAGAAAAAACATTGTTTTAGGCGGCCATCAATAATAATTACATATTTTGAAAGAACACTTATAACGCATTATTTTTTACTATGGCGTCAATGTCGAGAACAATTTGGGTTCGGAGATATACCCATTTTAAGATAAAACATTGTTTTAGGCGGCCATCAATAATAATTACATATTTTGAAAGAACACTTATAACGCACTATTTTTTACTATGGCGTCAATGTCGAGAACGATTTGGGTTCGGAGATATACCCATTATGAGATAAAACATTGTTTTTGGCGACCATCAATAATAATTACATATTTTGAAAGTACATTTATAACGCATTATTTTTTAATAGGTAGTACCTACAAAGGCGCTGCATGTTACGGTAAAAACCTGTCCTAACCTAGCATTTCCTCCCGCGCCCCTTCCCATGGGCTTCACCCCACACTACACAATAGATACGCGTGTCGTGACTTAGTTCATTCACTCTCATCCATCCCGACAAGAGCATCGCTTTCGACAACCCTGACAAAGCCGACTGCCTAGTCAATAGCTTAGAGTCCTAATGTTCTCCCAGCTCCCAACCAGTAGACCAAACGCACCTTTACAAGGTTGATGCTGAATTTGAATGCAAAGCTTCCCACCCGTTGAAGACCCTGATGGTCCTCTGCCTCCTGTCACTCCAGACGAAGTGCACGACATCATAAAAGGACTCCACCCTCGGAAAGCTTCCGATTCAGACGGTATCACCAGTAAGGTGTACAAACTCCTCCCCGCTCTTCTCATTATACTTATGATCGCCATCTTCAATGGCGCGGCGCCTTGAGCAATAAGATCTTTCCGCAACCGTGGAAAGAAGCCACCGTTATCAGTATCCCTAAGCCAGGCAAACCCAAGTCTGAGTCCTAAGTTACCGTCCCATAAGTCTCGTCAATGTAGTACGGCAAATCTACTTAATTATAAGCGTCTAAAAGACTATGTCGAGGCAAAGAGCCTCATACCCAATGAGCAGTTTGGTTTCCGAACCCAACACTTATAAGTTTTATGCCCTGGCTGGAGGCCTTAATTTATTGAGGCACCCACAGGAAAGTCCGATTAAGCAGCCAACAATCTCCTTGGTTAGCCCAGCGAGATATCATACATAAAAATAAAATAAAATAAAATCAGTCGCGACACTCGGGCGAAGGCAAACTCGATTACGTCATTTTAAGTTCAGAGTATTAATTACTACACTAGTGTTAGTAATTGACTCTGTAACAATAAACTCCCGTAGGGTATGAAGACTAAAAGTCTGTAACCAGTGCATCCTGCCCGTTATGACATGCGGTGCCGAAACGTGTACACTGACAGTCGGGCTAGTCCACAAATTCAAGGTCCTTCAGCGTACTATGGAGCGGACTATGCTCTGTGTTTCTTTGAAGGATAAGATCAGAAATGAAGTTATCCGGAGTTATCGACATACCCTGCAGAGTGAGCAAGCTGAAGTGGCAGTGGGCTGGCCATGTTTGTCGAAGAACTGACAGCCGGTGGAGCAGACGAGTTCTAGAGTGGATACCGCGTATCGACAAGCGTAGTGTGAGAAGCCCCCAGCTAGATGAACCGACGACCTTAAAAAGTTGTCTGACTGCATTCGGAAGGCGGAGGACGGGATGTTGCGTCGTAGCTTAGGACAGGCCTATGTCCAGTAGTGGACTGCGACTAGGTTCAGTTCATTGTACAATAAACCAAGTAGACGTTAAAGGAGCTATTTCTCTCGTTTACCCGTATCACATTTCTGCGCTGTGTATGTGACTGTAAATCTGACACTGTGTATGTCACTAAGAGTATGTCTGGTCACGATCCTATGTACCTGAGTTCGACATCATTACAAGATGACGAACATAATATGTAGACCAGCTATCTAATTACGCAACACATTTTCGTAAACGATTCCGATTAATTTGTTTCATTTTGACAGTTCAACAACATTCATTGCGTTATTTACGTTGCTGAACAGAAATTATTTTCTGTTCAGCAACGTAAATAATCTTTTGAATCAATGGATTAGCAATCTGTTTCAAAGCGATTCAGATTCTGATTGATTGTGCATTACGTAATTAGGGTACTGTAATAAGAATACTTAATAAATAACTTCATACCTTTGTTTTATTTTATTGTAATCCATCCATACTACGCCGAATATAGATAGGCTAGCTAGTTATTAGTGTTGTATGTGTCAGGTGGTATCACCCAGCTCAAAATATCGGAATAATAATTATATGGTATATTCGCGGTATGGCTGGATGTACATAATTTATTTAATTTAAAGATCGTTGTACTTATATCTTTACTCACAAATACTTTACAGCGTTGTCGCCATACAAAGAAATGTTTCTACTACTGCCGCCATTTAAATAATATGTAATTCATTCTTGGCCGTAGACTTTTTTTTTTATCCCAAATCGCCTAACAAAATGAATGATCTCCTTTACAAGAAAATAGAAATGATTCTAGTTCTAAAAGTTTCGTTTGGAGAAGAATGGGCAAGAAACTCAATAGTAGTACTCAACTTTTAAAATGTTTTGTAAACATTTAAAATTACACTCACAACTGCCATGTAGGGCATGATATTCGGATATCCGAATTATCTGGATATCCGTCGAAAATATTATCCGAATATAATTTGTTTTACTATCCGGATAAAACGGATAATACGGATAGTTACTTTTGTTCCATTTTCCTTTTGATAATATAACATTTAACGTTGTGTTTTAAAATTGGTATTCGCGATCGTGACAATTCATGCTATATCTTCAAAAATCCATCTAATGACACAATTTGTATGTACATTCATCAAATCATCATAGAGAAAATTTAAAAGTGCTTTTACACAGAGCTCGACTTCAGTTGACGACAGCGGTGGTGATGACGTAGCACTCAGTGGTTACAAGTAGCAGAAACTGAAATATCAATTACTTTAACAGAGAAAATAAGCAAAGAGATCGAAAGGACTCTGCAGGTTGACCATCAACAGTGAATGCTTTGACAAGCATGACATTTTCTTTAAAGGCATTGGCAAGAATGTTGGCTTTGATTAGTAGTGCTGTTCTCTAGATTCATCTCGGTATTGTGTCTTGCTTGACGAGATCATACAGAACCAAAATAGAGTTCCTATTAAATGCAACATAAAGAAAAGGTTAGGCTTTACTACACTTGAATAAGCTGTTTTGGTAACCAAGCCAAAATCAGATTGAAATGGGAAGTAGGAATTTGGAGCAGAGGCCTCATCATGATTCTCTGCATTCATGATTTGCTTTCCTGCCTGGACCATAAAAACTCAATCCGGAAAGTCCTTTTTAGGAATATCCAAAGTTTCACATATATGCCCAATGGAAGATAGGACTGCACATTCGCTATAACCAGAACTGACCCGAAACGCACAGAAGATAGTTCATATTCAGGGAATCGATGAAAGTACATGTCATTCGCGGCTACTAGTTTGTGCTGATCCAACTTATACATCAGATACTTTGACATCTAGCAATGTCAGTGGTGTGATTTTGACTCATTTATTACCAAGCACTACTTTGTAAGACTTCCAGTCTTCATCTAATGTGCTTTCAATTGTTCTAGCCATCTTAACAAAGATAGCATTTGACCAGCTCACGATCTATTATACCATTGGTAGATAACCCGTGGATGATAGCTTTTTTCGTATCTGTCAATGACAGATCGGACAGATTTTGCTTTTAGTGGGAACTGAAACTGAAGTACTTTAGTATACGATTGTTAGAGAGTTTTTGTAATAAAAATGTCGATTGTAAACTAATATAAGTTTGATTTACCTCATTTACAGTGGTATCCAAAATATCCATATTATCCGGATATATTCGAATAGTTGTCTGGCATTATCCGAAATATCCGAATAGTAAAATGGGCGGACAATTGCATGCCCTACTGCCATGTACTCATAAGGCAGATGTGAGTGTAAACGCCGAGAGGGGACGCCCTAGGAGGACATAATATAGTAACCTAATTGGTGATGTTCTTCAGAAAGGTCAGGTGCGTAGTACTCGCAACTGGCGAGCGTATATGAACAGATGTAAGAACGTAAACAAAAGGGGTAATTATTAATTAAGGATCGTAGCAAGTAGCTTTCTGTAGTTACTGCCTACCTCTATGAGAAGAAGGCGTGAGTTTATGTATGTGTGTAAATAATTAAATAAAAATTAGCCCTTTAAAGTAACCTAGACTTTTTATGTAAAGTTCTGGATCGGTTGATAGTTGCAACATGAATACCTATTCTCCAAATTTCGCACCACCATTGCCCCGGGTACCAATTAAATTAATGTTACCCACTTTCGTTATAAGCCCGATTTTTATTAAAACAGTTACTCAAAGTTAGTTATTTTTGAAAAGTCTCAGTGTTTCCGTATGCTAGGTTTGTGAGTAAGTCCAAGCTAATTTGAATACATTACTTAGATGCCTGGAGCTCTGCCTTTGCTTCAGTTACCCACTTTAAAAAAGTAACGTTCTTATTTTTAGGGTTCCGTACGCGAAGGGTACCAAACCAGATTTGTAGACGTTTTTCTATTTTATTAAGTACCTGGTGCTTGTTGACAGGGTTTCTTGTGGGCTCTTCTCCTAGGAAAACGACCAATTAGAACCATGCACCTAGCTTCTGACGTTTCATCAGTGCCCATGTAGGTTTGTATTCAATTGTTTTATTACAGATTATGTATTTTTATTGCCCCTACAACAAAAAATAATAAAACTTAAATAAAGTTAATAACTAATGGGTACCATACAAAAAACGTGTTTCTTTCGAATTTTTTTGCTCGATCTGAATACGCTACGGAATGAACCCTATGTGTGAAACTCCGACACGCACTTGGCCGTTTTTTCTAAAATTACTTTTGGATTCGCTCGTTCGTTGCGTTCTTTACCTTGTTTTTTTTATTAATTTGTTCATGAGAGCTGCTCAGACATTTTCTGTGTTTTTCACTAAGAGTACTCTAATAATTTGTTTATAAATAGAGTAAAATTGTAACTTGCTGTTTCTAGAGGAAAAACTCGCTCCGCAAAGAAAAAAATATCTAGGTAGGTACTTCCTGACTTTGCGTCAGAAACTATGCAAATGTAAAGTTAAACAATACTTTTTATTAATTTATGTAAATATACTTTATCGTACACCAGAAAAAAAAATAACAAAAAAAATATTAAACACTACAAATATAGTATGTGCGGCCTTATTGCTTTTTGCGATCTCTTAGCCGATTGCGTACCTAGTAAATAAAGAAGAATAGGTACCAAAATCTAAATAGATAAAAACCACTTTACATAAGCCTTTTGTTTTATGATGTAAAGTCGAGCCCAAAATGGCGGCCATCGTAAATCACGCAGCAAACCGATATTTACGAGTTTACGGGACACGCACTGTTCTCTCTATTTTATATTCTTTTACTCATATAGGCACATAAAATAGTACCACCTTTGAACCTGGGCTGGCAGGTTTTATATTCTTGATCCCAACGATAGGTCGTTGTCGAGTTGAAAAGTGAGTCGACTGAATGTATAATGATGCAAAGAAGTCAAATTAGAAACGGTGTCGGTTAAAAGGTAAACAAGAAAATATAGATGTTAATAAAACGCGCAAGCGCAACCGTGCGTGGAGGCGTGCAACAGTTCACTGGTGTGGCGTGGGGGCCAGCGCACGGCCGTGCGGTCGGCTGACTCGCCGCTGTCCCCGTATCCCTCGTTCACTGCCGCCAGCGTGCGACGATTTTGAAAGGAGACAGCAGTTCTAGATCGGCAAAAAGAAGTACGAGTATAGAGTTCTTCCACAGAGCCTGTACTCCGTGGATGTACCACTACTATCACCATATGTATTTTTGCTGCCAAGCAGCGTTGTTGTGTTCTGGTTTGAAGCTTTAAGCTAGGATTTCTCAAGACGTCGAATGAACGCATTGAAACGTTATTTATGAGAATAAGTTGGTGTGTTCCACTTGAGAAAGTATTTTGACACCGTCAAGTTAAACCCCGATGCCATCATTTTCGTAACGGCTGTCACCGCGGCCGCTCCTTATTGTTGTCGGTACTTTATAATACTGACGTAGATATACTGAAACGTGGATTAAATAAATATTTTATTTTTATTATGTTGTTTACATTTTACATTAATCTATTTTATGGATAATTATTTATGTATAAATATTTACCCGTGACATCACAGCGGGCCCTATCAGATTATCAGCGCTGCAACACTTATTTTTAAATGTCGCAGCATCATACTGAGACAGGAGTCTTTTAGTCTCGTACAGGACCTTCTGTTTATTATTTTCTTTTTATATACCTACCTAATATTTTTAAAATATTTGACGGCGCCTTCATATTTAGAATAGTGTTAGTTGAAGTTCATAGATGTCGCTGTTAGCTTAGAGTGTCATGTAAATGAATTGTCTGTGTCTGCTACGTCACTTCCGAAGACGTGACACTCTGACACAACACCGAGCGCTAGTGCGCAGTGAAGCGACGATTTACGGGCAGTATGATTTGAGACTCGGTCGGGATCGCACAGGTGTGCTACGCGCTCGGTGGAGTGTCTGAATTGTGCTACCTATTTTGTACGGGTATTTAGTGGTGATTATTTTAAAAGGACATTAAGATTAAAATTAAGTGATTGTGTTATAACGAGTGCTTCTATTTTCTTCGCCCGACAATCCACGCCTACCTGTAAAGTACTACTTAAGAATTGTGATCATGGATCTTATTAATATCGCTGATGAAAGAAAGAAAGAAAGAAAGAAAGAAAAATTGTTTATTCTGCACAAACTAAACGCACATTTCAAAAAAATACATTTATGACTCCTATATAAGTTAGCCAAAAGCCTCGTATTCAAGTTTCATAACATATAAAAGTTTAACAGGTTTTGGCTATTGCTTGCTGTCTGTCAGTACCAGAGGCCAAAGACAATTCACAATCTGTAATCTGTGATCTAATACATTGCGTAATGCGTACTGTGTTGTGACAATAACAAATCAAAACAAACTATCTAACATAATACAAAATGCCGATTGCAAAGTGGAAAATTAACCATTTTTGTAACAGCAAACAACAATAACAAGAACAATTAAGCTGTGCGTCGTATCTGTGCAAGAATAGGTCATTTGCTCAGCTATATTGCCGTGACTTCGGACGAACCTATTGTCAACAGCGCTGATTTTCAGCAAAAACCTCGTGAAAAACGTAATGACGTCCCCCTGTGCTACAATAATAAATCAAGGTAAGCAAAATTTTCTTACGGAAATGAGTGTTGAATATATCTGAACATAGTTTATAGTACATAAAAATAACAATAAAAATTAATAAAAATATAATATAATATCTATCTGTATTTGTGCTTATCTTATAAAAATAAAAGACACGTAACGATAGTTATAATAATTTCAATGATAACAAAATACCAAGTTATTACTGTGATGTTTCCTAAAACTATTTTTATTAGTAGGTACATAAAATTCACCCATGCACCATGGGAATATTGCATGTCGGCCATTTGCAAAAGCCATGGATGGCGTCAGTGCGTCACAGACTAATAGCATGGCGTTGACAAACGACAAGCTTACCATACCATGCTTTCAGTCAGAGAGTGGTTTACAGTTAAATTTAATTAAATTGGCATATCCCGATAATGTTATATATATATTTTTTTTATCGTTTTAGTGGGCCGAAAGGGTCTATATTTCGATGTAAGTGCTCGACGAACATCGATGGAAGGATTAAGACCCACCGACATACGGTCTACTTATATGATTATGAAATGCCAAACTACAACGATCCTAATGGTAACTATTGCAAATAAGTATTTGTATTGCTTTGCTGAACAAAATTCAAATAGTAACCAACCCCTACATTAAATGAAATTGGTAATTCTTCCCACACTATAGACTTATACCTACCTATTGTCGCACCTAGATAGTGCAGCTTCAGAAAGACAGCAAACACGCCCCAGATGACCGAGGACTACCATTCCTCCTGTGACAATAACAGACCGGACCTAAACCGGGAGGAATCAGACAGGCGACTCACACTGTTGGAAATCCATCTCCATTGCCTGTAGGCCATGACCCTCAAGGTAAGACCAATAAGAGCAGCTATTATTACTTGTTCTAGTTCATGAATCATGTGGATTGCTGTATTTGCATGTAATATTTCTTTAAAATACTCACAAAGTGCCTTTTTGTTCTCAGGACTCTTACTGGTGGAGGAATGTTATTCCAACAGTGCGTGGCTGCATATCTGAAACTCCCCCGGAATGCTGCGGTTCTATGTGTCGATGTACAAAGCGGTTTGGTAGAAAAACGTGGTTCGTATTTGCTCTGCCTCCAACTTAGCTTCTCAAACAGATAGTGTGGTTTTTGTGTAGTCACTACTCCAAAAAGTAAACTAGCCATATGTAACTTTCTCCTAGCAGCCATTTTTAAAATGTTATTTTCGTTTATAAAAGGAGTGACATGACTCCTACGAGGTATCTTTACACAGAACCGTGTACAAGCATTTTGTATGCGTTGTATCAGATTCTCTGTTCTTGCTAACAGGCACGGGCCATACACGGTATCACAGTAATTAAGTCTTGACAAAATTAGGCTATCCACTAATTGTTTACGTAAATCAACACTCAGGTAGTCTCTAATTGAGTATAGGAGTTTCAATCTGTAAAAACAATTCCTCATGCAGTTACCGATGTGTTTCTCAAATCGTAGTTCCGGATCCATGGTTAACCCAAGATTGCATGCTATCTCTACCCTATCTATTTTTTCCCCCCTGATAACAACTTCTGGCTTGGCTGACAGTATTGCGCTGATCATTTTCCTACTTCCTAAAACCATAAATTTAGATTTTAGTGGGTTTAATACCAGTGAATTATTATCTGACCATACCATCACTCTTTCCAGATCGTCATTCATTTTTTGCACTGCCTGTAATGTATCAGCTGGTTTAAAAGTTATATATAATTGTATATCATCCGCGTACATGTGATACCTGCAATGCTGAAACGACTTAATAATATCTGCGCTGTAAAGGATATACAAAGGCGGCCCCAAAATTGATCCCTGAGGCACACCACGTGGCACCTGACGAGGGGTGGATGACGTCTTTGATCCATCCTCCTTCTGGATCTCAACGAGCTGTGACCTATTTTGCAAGTAGCTAGCGAACCACTGCACTGTTTCTGTTGAAAAACCATAATAGGCCAACTTGGAAAGTAGCAGGTTGGTGTTTATTGCATCAAAGGCCCGTGAAAAATCCAGAAGTGCAAGGATTGTTCCCTCACCCCTGTCCCGTGCTTCCAGAATATTCCCCACTACGTCAGAAAGAGCTGTGGCCGTCCCACGGCCTTTCCTAAAACCAGACTGAAGGTCGGGTAGCATATTGTTTACCTCTAAATACTTCAACATTTGGTTATAAACCACCTTCTCTAAGACTTTCGATAAACAAGGCAAAATGCTTACAGGACGTAGATCTTTAAAAGTTGTAGGATTGCCGATCTTGGGTAAAGGGCGCACAATAGCAGTTTTCCACAAGTCAGGGAAAGTGTGGGTATCTATCGACTTATTTACTATTGTGGTGATAGCCTGAAGAGTGGTTGGTAACGTTAGCATGATCATATCCAGACTAACTCCATCAATCCCTTTAGCGTTTGTCCCTAAGCTCTTAATAATTTTTGAAATTTCTTCCTCATTAACATTTTGGAGCTCAAAGTGAGTTTCACCGAATCTATTCATATCAAAATATGATAGCTGCGATGTGGGAACCATGCACTGTCCAGGTACATTTAGGAATGCCTTGTTTATGTCGTCTGGGTCATTAAATTGTCCGGGAAGTGTACCTTCACTATGTTCTGAGAAGACATCTGTTTTAAGATTATTCCAAAGTTTTTTGGGGTTTTTTATCTGAGTGTTAATGTGCCTGTCAAAGTATACCTTCCTTTCCTGCATTAGTGCTGTAACAGATTGTTTTTTTAAGTCTAAATAATATTTCTTTGTAGTGTCTAACTTGTTCTTATTATAATTACTTTTAGCCTCATCTCGCAGCTTAAACATCAATTTTATATTATCCGTTATCCACGGCGTGGGTCGATCCCTAAATATCTTACTATTTATGGGGGCATGTAAGTCATATAATTGAGTGATGAGGGCATTAAAATGCTCAACCATGCTGTTAACATCAGGCAGCGAACCAATTTCAAACCATGGCATTAATTTCAGATCCACTGCAAAGTATTCCACCAAAATATCCCTTAGAGGCCGATATACGACTAGCCTAGGTTTGCGCTTTTCCTTCTTTATTACAGTATCACATACAATAAACGAGTGATGACCAAGTTCACTGACATGACTGACCAGTACATTACGAACCCCCACATCAGTACAGATCACGTCTATAAGAGTACTACTATCCCCTACAAAATGAGTTGGTGTCTGCACTACCTGATTTAGATTGGTATAATTTAGGAATTCCATCATATCTTTAGTTTTTGCGTTGTTTGTATCCAGTAAATTTACATTGAAATCCCCAAGTAGTACTAAATGATCGTAAGGTGCCAATGCGCTAATACTGTCAGTTATTCCATCCAAAAATTTTGACAATTCAAACCAGGGTGGCCTGTATGCAGTGCCAATCAACAACTTTCTACCATTAACAGTTAGATTTAACCACATCTGTTCCACATCAGTCTGTTCTGAGTGTGACCGTACTCGCGCCCTAACTCCCGTTTTGATGTAAAACGCTACACCTCCGCCTCGTCCCCCGCGTATGGTAACAGGGCGCGGCACGTGTTTCAACCTATATCCCGGAACTTTAGGCGCGCGTCCTTCCTCCCCAGGTCTCAGCCACGTTTCATTAATTGCCATTATATCCACTGAGTGTTGTGCCATTGCAATAAGAAACTCGTCCTGATTAGTTGCCAGAGAGCCCGCATTGAATAAACCAAACTTCAGTGATTTTGACTTAGTCATGGCATGTAAATAGTAATGACTGTGTACGTGTATTTATATAGTAATGTTAATATTTTAATTGTATTATTAATATATTTATTATAGTAATTTTGTTTATTTATTATGTGTAAATAATTTTTGTATATAAGTTTTAGTTGTGGTAGTAAATAAATAACTGTGTTACCTTTGAAATAATGCTCCCAATAATTATGAATTGTAAATAATATATATATAATGTTTGTAAATAATACCGTTGTTAGTGTGTAGATCATAATAAGTGTAAATAATATAACTATGTTCCTTGCATTATTGCAGTACTCACTTTGATATTCCCACCTCAGATTACGACAGATATGACGCACACACACCATGCTTAATAAACAAGAACATCCAAGAAAACTATGAACTAGTACAAAAAAATGTGCAGCATCGAATAATGGCTTATTTATTAGTGTCCGTGTATGGTCCAATAATCCGTCCAATGTCATCCACAGATGAAATCCTGTGAGAGGATTCTCCAGGCTTTTGCCGGACCAAAATGCGGCCGCGCTTCGTCCATACGAATCTCCAGCCATGACTCCCTGCCGCGGCCCTTGCTTGATGAAACAACTGCTGGTTAGACCTGGTCAGCCTCTCATTAACAAAGAAGCGTACAGGTCTCCCAGAGAGGCCGAGATTCTCCGTTGTGGCGCCACGTCGCACTCGGGCGCCGTCCAACACGGCGTCACGCTGGTCACGGCGAGCGAGGCGCACCATGATAGCGCGAGGGCGGGGCTCTGATGAAGCTATGGGGCTTGTCGCTTTTATATGTCTGCCGCCGACTCGCTCTGCGCACACTATGTCGCGGTCCTCCAAAGCGACCCCCAGCTTTGTGGCAATTAGCTGGAACAGGTGTGTTGGGTTTTCCGCTTGCGTCTCAGGTACGTTTGCTATCATTAAATCGTTTGCCATCAGCTCCTGATCCCTATCATTGAGGTCCCGCTTGAGCTGTTGAACCACGCTCTCCACCGCATTTATATTGGTTGTCGGGTCGCATCCGGCATCGTGACGCTTTTCAAGCGCCTCCAGTCTTGACTCAAACCCATCCATGCGCATGTGACACGAGTCATTCGATGCCTTTAGCTCTGCAACGTCTTTCCGAAGCTCTGAGACTTCGTACCGCAAGGTGCGTATCTCCTCCACTACCAATCTTAGAGTGGAGCCTACGTCCGGCGGGCACTCTGAGATCACTGGTGACGACGGTGCAGCAACTGACAGATGTGTCGGCGATGCGGTAGTTGCCAGATGTGGCGTCGTGGGCTCCTTGCTCTGTACTTCTGCCACACAACCTCGTACCGGCGTTTCGGCCTTATTGTCCCTACGGACATTTTTGCCGCACTCAGGACAATGCCAGCCAGAGACTATGGGGCCCTTCGTAGGGAGGGCGACACACACTCGGTGGTAAGAGACGCTACACTTGGTGCACCTAGCAGTGTCAACCAAGGATACAAATTTGCCGCAACCACCGCACTTAACCACCATTCTGATAACAGGAATGAGTACAATAAACCTGGGATAGTGTGACTCACAAAGATTGGTTTACTTGGACAAGTTTATGGTCGAAAAATTATTTTATAAAATTGAGGGTATTTATATAATTATTGGTTCGTGATTTTGAATTATTATGCAAGAATTTTGCACTTTAGAAGCACTCACAACACCTTACTATACTTTATATGTTGTTAAAGACCCAATTAAAAACTTTCCAAAAACTTTATCAATGTTATTGTATTTTATTTCCGTAAAAAAAATCTGACAACGATCCCACCGGTAGAAACGTCAAAACGTCAATCCCATGATGATGAGGGCCATGTCCCTTTATCAGAAGTGGGATTCGAAGGGCAAAGACCTGAAGAAAATAACGACGACAGTGTAGTGGCCCCGCCAACGTCTAACTTATTGCAAAATATGGAGATTTCGCTATTGCGACTGCTGGCAACCGGTCAACCGCAAACGTCTTTCAACGCAACTACACGATTGATACGGTTTGATCCTGATGATGCCGATGCTGACATAGAAGGCCACAAATCAATAGATTGCCACAAGCGGCAGGACGAGACTTCACCCCAAATGAAGACTTCGAATCGACCAACCAGCACCGAACGTGTGGTGAACCTGTTACGTGTGTGGACAACCTGGACATGTTGCATCGTCGTGCCCAGACCGAAAAGGAGGCAGTGGGGTAGCGGCGGCTGTGGTTAAGAAGGTCAACACCTGCGAAACCAAATCAACTAGCAGTAACCTGACCACGTCATCCGGTGAGCTCGTTTCTTTTCTATTTGATAGTGGATCTGCTTGTTCGTGTAATTTGCCAAAAAGTTCCCGGGTACTATGCGCTGTAATTTAGTGTGTGAAGATAAACTTGCACTAGTTCAGATATTGAAAAAGTATAGTGAATTCTTTATTGACATTTTAACTACCTACGCGTCACGTTGCGACAGATGTTTTTCGTTTATAGCACTGTATCCTTTGGGCAAATTAAGAGGGCCAATTAAATAGACAGAGAGACATGGTTATATTCACGAGAAAGTGTTCGAAATGCAGCATCCGAACCGGTTCTGACTACATTTACCCGTGATGCACCTATAGAACTTCACACCGACGCAAGGTCTGGCGGGTACGGAGCAATATTGATGCTTCTCATATCGCATCTTATTTTTGCCGGCAAACTACTGATACAGAATCGTGGTATCGCTCTTGCAAGTTGGAGGCGCTGGCCATCGTTGGAGCTGTTGGAGGAGTCATGCATTGCTTGTACAGGCGGCATTTCATTGTCTATACAGACCGTAGCTCCCTCAAGACATCGAGGTCAGGGATTGGCCTCGCTCCGCGCGTTTACGGTTGGTGGTCCTTTTTATAGGTCTATGATTTCGATATTGTCCACGGGCAATGGAGTGGCATGGAACATGCTAATTTTCCGTCCAGAAATCCTATTCCGGAGTTGGTGCATGGTCCCGTTCCAGTCTTGGTAGCCAGGTGAAGCTGAAATTGTCCAGTTTGTTTACTTGCTTTCGGGTTGGCTTTTAGTGGAGCGGTGGGTGCGACTCTAGATTCAGGATCTCATCGGTGGGCGTAGTAGTCGAAGGCTGTGGCTCACACTTGCGACGTTCCTGGGGGAGTATAGAACAGGAGGGTCGAGCGTGGTAAGGATGGCTTCGGCTCCCAGTAGTCCCGGGCTCACTTGCTTTGGTTTTAATTAGTTGTGTTCACACGAAGGTTGAACTCCTTGGTGCGGACGAAGCTCTTGATGGGATTTGTGAGCAATTTTGGTTCCCAGGGATGGCAAGGCAGGTGTTAAAGTTTGTTGGGTCGTGCATTGTGTGCAGAGCTTCAAGGGGATGTTCGGAGCTCAAAGGGTCGGACTTTATCCGATGCCTAGGGTTTCTGCACCATGGCATACTATACATATGGGCATCGCGGGGAAGTTGGGTAGTGGAAGCGAGGACAAGGAGTATTATTCCGTCCGTTCCGTCATGGCTAATTCTTTCGCTTAAATGTGTCCTTCTCGAGAGCACTTCCTCTTTGGAGGCAGCTGCTGCAGTTGTAACACTAAAGGAGGATGTTTGTCTTTTCGGCGTGCCTTCACGGATCATTGCGGATCGAAGCGGGTGTTGTATTGGCGCAGACAGAGCAATTTTGTGGTGACCATGGTGTAGAGTTGTATCTTATTGCTACCAGTTCTGGCAGGGCAGGTTTTCGGGTAGAGAGAGTCATGCGGACGTCGGGGTGCTTACGTGCTATAATGGAAAGTGATCCGGGCGGGACTTGGCGTGACCTGGCGTGACGAGCTTCTCTGAGTACTAATAGCGTTGAATAGTACACGGTCTAGTATAACTGGCTACACATCCACAGAACTTGTGTTTGGCATTCGGGCGCGGTCTTTGGGTCTAGCACGCATAGCTTCAAATTCAGTCTGAGTCTCGGTTAGATATGAAATTCGTGAGATAGCATCCGAGAATATTAAGAAAGCGTTTCAATTGCGGTAGGGCAACGGTGAGGTCGTTTTCCAAGGGATCAAGATTTTGTCTTCATTAAATGTAGCGATAGAAATCAGACTAAACTTCATAAGAAATTCAGAGGTCCCTTTGTTATAACTGACGTTTTAGACAACGACAGGTACGAATAAAAAAACTTAGATGGTCTAAATTTGCGTGCAGTACCCGGGGGCTATGAAGGCTTGGTAGATATAGCTACCACCTTAACCAATAACTTGGAGGAGGCCGAGACGGCGGTCCTCAACCGGGGAGTGGAGTGGGTATCATCTTGTGATGACAGTGATACCTTGTCATATGTAGTTCACGTACGTTAACCGCCAGCTCTGGAACCCTCTCGGCCTCCGAGAGTGAAGAAAGGTAATTAAAAGTAACATTGCTACTAATCTGTGAGATTAACTTAACTGTGTGAGGGACTGGCTCATGCGGGTCGACGTCCTATGATATATGTAGTTGCGGGGTAGACGTCGATAGGGTGATCTAAGGAACTGGCCTATGCGGGTCGATGTTCCGGATCCTATCATTTCACTGATCTTCTAGTCTGAGAGGCTATGAGATCAATTGGGATATATGTGGCTAAAATGAGTGATTGGAGGGACGCTGATAGGTTGTCCGGTCCATGTTATATGGAGGGTAACTGGTCGAAGGGACACCTATTGCGATATGTGTGGCACTAGTGAGTGATCGGAGGGACGCTGATAGGTTGTCCGGTCCATGTTATCTGGAGGGTAACTGGTCGAAGGGACACCTATTGCGATATGTGTGGCACTAGTGAGTGATCGGAGGGACGCTGATAGGTTGTCCGGTCCATGTTATCTGGAGGGTAACTGGTCGAAGGGACACCTATTGCGATATGTGTGGCACTAGTGAGTGACCGGAGGGACGCTGATAGGTTGTCCGGTCCATGTTATCTGGAGGGTAACTGGTCGAAGGGACACCTATTTCAGTTGTCCGGGTCAGCTCGTAGTGGTTAAGTTTGTGGGGAGGGACGCTGATGGCTTATCCGGTCCATGTTATCTGGAGAGATAGCTGGGTGAAGGGATGCCTTATCAGTTGTCCGGGTTAGCTCCTAGAAGTTGAGTTTGTGGGTTGTAAAACGTTGTAATGTCCGTCAGTGATGGACGAGCGTACAATGTAATGTATCTACCAGTTTTATTCTCTTTACAGAATAATGGGCAAGAGGCGACTTAAGAGGATGGAGACGCACGAGGACGTGCGAATGTCAGTCTGGCCGTGACGGCGCCTTCATATTTAGAACAGTGTTAGTTGAAGTTCATAGATGTCGCTGTTAGCTTAGAGTGTCATGTAAATGAATTGTCTGTGTCTGCTACGTCACTTCCGAAGACATGACACTCTGACACAACACCGAGCGCTAGTGCGCAGTGAAGCGACGATTTACGGGCAGTATGATTTGAGACTCGGTCGGGATCGCACAGGTGTGCTACGCGCTCGGTGGAGTGTCTGAATTGTGCTACCTATTTTGTACGGGTATTTAGTGGTGATTATTTTAAAAGGACATTAAGATTAAAATTAAGTGATTGTGTTATAACGAGTGCTTCTATTTTCTTCGCCCGACAATCCACGCCTACCTGTAAAGTACTACTTAAGAATTGTGATCATGGATCTTATTAATATCGCTGATGAGGGCCATGTCCCTTTATATTTATATCATTAATGTAAAATTAATTTGCTTTCATACCTAGAAATAATATAACACTAATAATATTACATTAATTTGCATGCCCTAAACAAAATATGGACTGTACATTAAAACCACCAACTTGTACAACTGGTAACACCTGTATTTTCTGCAAATACCTAAATGATTCTTATTTTTATTCATTGCGTGTTTAGTTTAGTTTGTAGTCTTCCTGTATGAGTCACAATAAATACTATTTCTTTCCTTCCTTCTTTATAAAAAATCCGTGCCAGACCATGTCAAAAATGGTCACCCATCTACCAAATCACTAGCGCTGTCTACCCTGCCTATCGGCTGTAAAAAATTCACGAAGATCCGATTTTTCCAGAAAGTCTACCTATATCATTATACCTCTAAGAACTAGTTATTTGTCACAGACACACAGCAGTGACAGTCAGCCACTACGTCTGAAGCGGCCGTAAATTCCAATTTGAGACGTAGAGATATTTACGAGCGTTCTGGTATATTTTAAATTTTTCTTATTTCTTGTTTCCACCACACCTGACCTTGCTACTCTGGATAACGTTTGTTATCGCAGAAGATAATTATGGACTTGAATTTGATTCTTAATAGTGACTTGTCAGAAGTCTTTATTATGGTATCTGGACACAGCGGGCGGGGCGGGGCGGGGCGCGGCGTGGCGTGGCGGCGACGGGGCGTTGGCGTGACGGGAGCGGTCACACTGCGGGCGCTATCACGTCCCGTCCCGCCGCGAATTGATAGAGAAAGAATATAAATAAAGTAAAGAGTTATAAGTTCAAAGTAACTAAGTTAGTTAAAGTAACTTATAATTTATTAGTTACAAACTATAAGTTAAAGTTTTAAGCTTTAATACAATCTCTCAATTCTGAATGTAACCGTCACGCCCCGCCCCGCCGCTTCTTACTTGTATTCACGCCCGGCGGGGCGGCTGCGTGGCGTGACGGTTACCGTCGCGCCGGGCGGGACGGGTCTGTGTGGAGTCACGTATCTAGTACATTAGAACTGCTCAGCGTCTCGTCGCCGTCCCGTCCCGCCCCGCCCCGTCCGCTGTGTACAGAGACCTTAACTTACTAGTGGAGTAATTACGCAACATACATAAAATGACATTTGATCGCAAAGGGTTTCATTTTGACAGTTCACTCACGTTCATTGCCTTATTTACGTTGTTGAGTAGATGAATATATCAAACCAATAAACCAATGGATTGGCAATATCCTTCAAATATCTCGAGTGTGTTTCTTGCCCATTCTCCTCCATACAAAAACTACCTTTTGGAAGGAGCGACTAGATTTTTTTTTTTTTTAATCTTTGGCGTTCAAAAGTGCCTTTATGTGCCTAATTGAAATAAATTATTTGACTTTGACTTCGAATTGGAAGGTGTGTTATGCAATTAAGGTGCTGCTGAGCAGTGGTGGCCCAGGGAGCAGTGGTGGCCCAGTGGTAACGGCACCGACTTACGAGTCGTGGGTTCGAACCCAAGCAGGCACTTTACTTTGTGTAAATAATTTCATCACTACTGCTGAAAAAGGAAACCGGCTTATCTAAGAACCAAACATTCGAAGACATATGACATCTACCAACCCGCACTGGGCCCGCGTGGTAGGTTACAGCCCACTCCCTCTCATAGAGAAGAGGCCTGTGTCCCAGCAGTGGGAACATTAATAGGCTGATTATGTATGAGCATGTCTTCCTAATTTCATTTTCGCTTTTGCTGCGGGTTTCACCATCTTTTAAAGAATTTATTCCGGTAGGTTAGGTAATGTGTAATAGTAGATTGTTTACTAAGGGAGCAAACAACTATTTTTAAGGCGAGAGTGTTTCTTTGAATCCAAAGCGGAGCGAAGGATTCAAAGTACATCACTCGAGCTTAAAATAGTGTTGCTCCCGAGGTGAACACTCTACTTTTTATCACCCTCTATGAGAAAACAAACGTGTGTGGTCCGACCCCCATCAGGAACGAATTTCCTACTCACTGATTTACATGTAAAATAAAAAAATTATGAAAATAAAAAAACATCGCAGTCGCCATGTTGGATTCACATTTTGACCTCACTATCGGGTTTACCACCCTCAAAAACTATGAAAACGATACCCATGACGATGTTTTTTTTAAATTTTCGCATCCACCATCTTGGATTATATTTTGACCTCACTATCGGCTTTACCACCGTCAAAAACTACGAAAACGATACCCATGTCGAAAAATTTGAAAATTTTCGCATCCGCCATCTTGGATTTAAATTTTGACCTCACTAGCGGCTTTATCACCCTCGAAAACTATGAAAACGATACCCATGACGAAAAATTTGAAAACTTTCGCGTCCGCCATCTTGGATTTACATATTGACCTCACTATCGGCTTTACCACCGTCAAAAACTACGAAAACGATACCCATGACGAAAAATTTGAAAATTTTCGCATCCGCCATCTTGGATTTAAATTTTGACCTCACTATCGGCTTTACCACAGTCGCAAACGATGAAAAAACAAATTAAAAAAATCCGCCATCTTGATTTTAATTTTGATCAAATTCACAATTTCTCTCTTGCCAGCCTGTTACTTATTCATACAATGTTCGTGATCGATCTCTTTGGTGAATAGAACTTTTACTAACAATTTCCACATTCCAAATTCAAATCACTTTTAGTCCCTAGGGATTAAAACGCTATTTTGGTCCCTGTTTACGAGGATTAAACTACGTCTTTTTGAATAGATGTGATAAAAAATACATTAAAACCTACTGGGTATTTATTAAAGAGGGTAAAAATATAAACACTGAATAAACTTCTTAAACTTAATTAACTAACAAACTATTACTATAAAAATATTATAATTATAATAACCTAACATAACTAAAACTATAAACGAAATAAAATATAGCGTCAAAAACTTCTCCGCATTGCTGTCGTCTGGTAATGTAGGGGAGACAGGGGCCACAATTAACAAAAAAAATACTTTTAGTTGTATCTTCGAAATGATTCAACATTTAGACTTGATTTTTTTATTAAATGATGCTTTAATTATTCAGGTATCATGTTATTAACATAAATGCAACATAAAAGAAATGATGTCTTAAATAGAACACTTTTTCTCCAAAAAGTCAGTTGTTAATTCTTACCTCATCTTCGGGGCTAGAATTAACAGCTCTGAGGTAAGTATTAACAGAAGGGGAAACAATATCTTATACGTCAGTTGGCATAACATAATGTAAATTATGTTATGCCAACTGATATAGAAGAAAACAAATATATGTATGAGCATATTGTTTGGTATTAATAAAAGTGAAATTAATACAGAATTGTATGGAACACATTTTCTTATTAATTTATAATACATATCAAATACAATTCAGGCAAATGTATGATGTGATGTCGCCTTTGATACACCTAGCTTAGGCCCAGTCATTGCAAGAGATAGGTATATTGATCTAGTCAGCACGATGTATCTTTATTACAGCAGACGCCCTAAAAAATACAAAAATATTTATTGATGTATTTTATTATTTATGTATACACAGTAAAATATATACAGATACTACATTTTTAATGCGTTTATACGTTTTTACTGAGCTCCTGCTAGAGCTTTTAGCAGAGGTCTTATGGTTTTGGACCAAGAAATCACTAGCATATTTCTGCATTTCTGATGATTCAGCTACCGGTTCATAAGATATTTGCGCTATCATCACATCTGGGGTAGGTATTAACACGTTAATACTGACCCCGCCGATATGTTAATTATAACCCCAAAGGTACATTTTTAGTATTAAATAACATAACAAAATATTGGTAAATGATTACACCAATACAGCAATGTAGCATTATTAAGTATGAAATATGCTTCTAGGAAAACAAAAAACATAATCATTACACCGTATATTTCAAGAATAAATCAAAAAATTTAAAAGTTAAAAAAGTTCGTTACGTGCGTGAAAATGTCGTCCGGTATATAACACATTCGGATGATGCGCAGACCGCAGTTGACCAACCCCAAGCCATGCGGCGTGATCTGGTCGGCATATTGAAGCACGCGCTGTAGGTGTAGTGTTTATAGTTTTGGAGAAAATCACTTGTTAATACTTACCTCTGTTAATTGTAGCCCCGGTCTCCCCTACCCAAGAGATTGGCGGCATTGCCACGTTGTATAGCAATGCTTAGCCTCTGGCGTTAATACTTACATTAATTATTAACAAAATCTCGAAGTTTTTCAGTACATTATGAACTGATTGGGCGACCAAACTTTATCATTTACATCAACTAAATCAGCTCAGATGACCTATGGTGTAACCTATGTGGTAGCTATGCCTGTGCAAAGCGGCTTCCTTTGTTGAAGATTTGAAAGGGTGTTTGCACTAAATACCTAGCTATAATATGATTACATTAATTTCCTACAAATACGTGCGTCATTTTATCGTCGTATCAGCACGCCGATAAAATGAGGTTGGCGGCAGTTGATCGTGACAAAGAAATTAACTAAATGCTATAATTAGAGAAGGGGTGGCCCAGTGGTAAGGGCCCGACTTACGAGTTGTAGATCGTGGGGTTGAATCCAGGCAAGCGCTTCACTTTACATAAACTAACCAAACTTTATCATCATCATCACTACATAGTATAAAACAAAGTCGCTTCCGCTGTCTGTCCCTATGTATGCTTAGATATTTAAAACTACGCAACGGATTTTGATGCGGTTTTTTTAATAGATAGAGTGATTCAAGAGGAAGGTTTATATGTATAATAAATATATATTATAGTACAGAAAACAGTCCAAACTGGCGAAGCCGCTGGCAGCAGCTAGTTTATTCATAAAAAACTATTCTTCGTAGATATAAGTAACTGTTTGAGCACAATTTTTTAGTTAGATTTTAATAATAATATTATTTATTTTGACTGCCTCGTTGGTCTAGTGGTAGCAAGCGCTACTGCTGAGCACGAGGTCCTGGGTTCGATCCCCGGGTCGGGCAAAATGTTAATGGGTTTTTCTATCTGAAATTTCTCAGTAGCAGCCCGGAGTCTGGATTTGTGCCCGGTGGATGGCAATAGGCTCGCCCCCTATTACATGGGACTTAAACATAACTGAAATGTGGGTGTACCTGCTACAGGTACACCTCTGCCCAACCCTTCGGGGAAACAAGGCGTGATGTTATGTTATTTTGTAATGTGTCCATTGTAAAGAGCCCAAAAAGACAGGTTCTTTAAAAACGTCAACGAATTATAACGTTGCTAAATTGAAGAGTACAACTGCGACGTAGTATGACAACTGAAGTGACAGGAATTTACGTTTTCTCGGTTACTTGACAGTACTCTCGTCACGTGTTTTATTTTTGTTTATCTACATTACCTATTACGATGTTTACAAAGTCTTCCTGTTTATTTAATTAAACAGGAACTTCCATGACTAAGTTTGAACAAACTTCAAATTAATTTGGGCGCTTTTGTGATTGTCTTGTTCACAATTTTAGTAAAGTTATCGGTGATATCAAGGCTTTGAAAACTACTGCTTATGTAAAAGCTTAAATCTTTAGCTGTACGCTAAGGAAAATTGTTATGCAAATTGACACCCTACGTCTTTTTGCATTATCCAATACATAACATAACATCACGCTTGTATTCCCCGAAGGGTTAGGCAGAGATGTACCTATAGTACACCCACTTTTCGCCAGTTATGTTTAAGTCCCATGTAATAGGGGCTATTGCTATCAACCTGGCACAAATCCAGACTCCAGGCTGCTACTGAGAAATTTCTGATCAAAGATGGGGGACCATTTCATACCGAGACCCCTCCGTGCCTCGGAAAGCTCATTCAAACAGAGTTAGTTTGTCGAGTTGCAGAAAAATTCAAGAATTCTGAGAATGTATAATGTAAGAGCGACCAAAGCGAGCTCGAATAATTTTGCACAATTTCGGATTCGTTAGATTTGTCTTTTGAACAATCACAAAAAATAAAACCAGCGAATTGCGTGTCGGACTACGCACCATGAAGGGTTCCGTAGTTGGGATGAATTTAAAAAAAAAAAACTTAACATTATAGTTAAAAAAAGCGGCCAAGTGCGAGTCGGACTCGCCCATGAAGGGTTCCGTAGCAGCAAGTAACATAATATAAAAGTTCTTGTAGCTCGTTAAAGGTAAATTGCGGTTTACGATTTATGACGTATTAAAAAAAACTTCTTTCTAGATCTCGTTCAAACCAATTTTCAGTGGAAGTTTACATGGTAATGTACATCTTATATTTTTTTTAGTTTTAACATTCTCTTATTTCAGAAGTTACAGGGGGGGGACACACACATTTTACCACTTTGGAAATGTCTCTCGCGCAAACTATTCAGTTTAGAGAAAAATTATATTAGAAACCTCAATATCATTTTTGAAGACCTATCCATAGACACCACACACGTATGGGATTGATGAAAAAAAAAAATTGAGTTTCAGTTCGAAGTATGGGTAACCCCCAAAATTAATTGTTTTTTTTTTCTACTTTTGTGTGAAAATCTTAATGCGGTTCACAGAATACATCTACTTACCAAGTTTCAACAGTATAGTTCTTATAGTTTCGGAAAAAAGTGGCTGTGACATACGGACGGACAGACAGACAGACATGACGAAACTATAAGGGTTCCGTTTTTTGCCATTTGGCTACGGAACCCTAAAAACATGTTATCTCATACATCGTTATCCTACTTCGGGGCCAATTCTCCAACTGCAAAATGTAAGTTTGTAATCGCAAGAAAATATATTATTTTATATGATAAAACTACAAATTAACGATTTTCGGACTTTTTCCTTTACTTGTGCTGCGAGTGTTTGCTTCTTGCCAAATTTCATAATTCTAGGTCAACGGGAAGTACCCTATTGGTTTTGATTTATTTGAAAGTATCAAAATATGTCGCATAAATAACCGTATTTTTTTATTGCGTTAACTTAGAAGCTTGATTTTTTTAGAAATCTAAGGGACTTTAGACCTACGTATTTGATTTTAATTTCAACTTGATGCCTTCACGCGTTCCTGGGAAAAAGGGTCTTGACAGACTGCCAGACAGACAGACGGACAACGAAGTGATCCTCTACGGGTTCCGTTTTTTATTTTTGAGGTACGGAACAACAAAAAACACTACAATGTGAAAAATAACTTTTAATTCGGAAGTTGGTGGCAAAAAACGTAAATTCAAAACCAAAGACACAGATAGTTGTTTTTTTTTTGTAATAAGTTTCTTTTTTTGCTCTTTTTAGTTGTTGTACCTAACAAATTCGAATACCACTACCTGCTATCTAAATAGTAGTGACGGATACTTATTATAATAACATCCAAATAGATTATGTGGGAAAAAGACATATTATTGAAGCTAACTCAAAAAGTACCCAACCAAAGTTAATTCAATTTAGGCAGTGTATAGAGTGCCACCAGTGGCACTCTATCCCTATCGGATAAAGTGCCACTACAGGCACCCTAGTAACACCGCCTCAGCCCGGCCAAAGTGCCGCAAGCATTGGATTGTCATTGTCACTGTCACTAAGTCACGTCACTTGGTATTTTGTTTGATTGTCGAGGTTAGATCGCTGTAAAACACCACATTCCCAAAACATTACATTCTTTGTGCCTAAACGGACCCTGGCACTTCGCCGGCCGCTACCGCGGCACCGCTCGCTATACGCTCGCTCGGCTCGTGCGTTGTGTGGTCACAGTTCTAACCTAACCTAACCTAAATAACAAGTGACAGTGACAATGCAACGCTTACCGGGCCGAGGCAGCGACACTAGAGTGCCACAAGAATACTCGCGGCACTCTATACACTTCGTTAAATTTATATGGTACCACCGCGCAAGCTTCGTCTACGACACAATTTTTTTTTTTTTAATTAGTTCACAATTGACGAAAATATCGATGGACATAAATGAAAAAAAGCGTACAGACGAACATAGAACCCCTTCCTTTTTGGAAGTCGGTTAAAAACGAAATGAAATTGAATAAAACGTGTGTATTGTATTCTGCCAGAACGTCTCATCCCGAGTGATAACAGCGTAATAAGGAATCTTGATCGCTTTGAACGAGAACTCTTTAACCCCTCAAAAGAAATTGAATTGAGCCTACAAAGGTTGCATTAAATGTGTTCTTATTGGAGAGGGGTGTGAATGAAGTGCGTGAAAAATATGATAGAAGATGGAGTTGGGTTGAGCTTTATATAATGGTAGGTATTGATGAAAGTATCAGTAATTTTAGTAGGTTGCAGGTAGGTAGGTTAGGTGGGTTCAAAATGGTTGAGCTGAATCCATGCGTCATGTTCGTGAAAGAGCGCCGTCAGTGGGGGGGGGGGGGGGGGACTGTACCCTAATTACGTAATACACGATCAATCAGAATCTGAATCGTTTTGAAACAGATTGCTAATCCATTGCTTCATAAGATCGAAATAAATTCTGCTCAGCAACGTAAATAACGCAATGAATGTTGTTTAACTGTCAAAATGAAACAAATTAATCGGAATCGTTGACGAAAATGTGTTGCGTAATTAGATAGCGGGTCATCTCTTAGATGCGACGGCTTATTTTAGTTTATTTATTTTTTATTTTTTTTTGTTACTGACGCTTTTAACGTGACCACATCTTTCTACATTGTTCTCACATGTATAATTTTAACATAAATGATGTAACCAATATTTTGATTTAAAAGAGTGTCCGTGGAGTTTCTTGCCCGTTCTTCTCCATAGGAACCTACTACGCTTTGGAATGGGCAACTAGCATCATCTATCTGACTGACCGACCCCTTGACAGTTCAAAAGTACCTGTATGGGGTTATTAATAATAAATGCTTTGAGTTTGAGTTTTGATGGGTTCAAAACCTATTTGTATTATCTCATTTTTAACGTCATAAAATGCACTCCCAGAGACAATATTTTAGACACCATTGACGGTAAACATAAATTAAGTTAGGTAAACAGTACTATACAGAGAAAATGTTATTATATTATCAATTCTGCAAGCATGTGCCCAGAAGATGGATAATAATTACAAGCTAGTATTATTAATTAGTTCTTGTTTCTTATTATAATGTAGGCTAATCTTTGCTACCAATTATGGTTGCTTATTAATCCTGCCTAGAGTTCAAGAAACAAATACATATGATTAATTAGACGCTCAATTTTACTTTAATACATGTTATAACAGCTGTACTGAACTTTTTAAGTTGGTGGGTTGGTTAGTAGTTTAGTTCGTTCAAATTCAAATCAAAACTGTCATTATTTGTCAGCCCCATAAAACTTATTCTGACAGGGCTTTACGGAGTGTTTCAATCTGCTAAACAATATAATACAATATGTAAAAAAAACCTGCCTTTATGACTGTCTCGTAGGTCTAGTGGTCGCAAGCGCTACTGCTGAGCTTGAGGACCTGGGTTCGATTCCCGGGTCGGGCAAAGTGTTATTAGGTTTTTCTATCTGGAATGTCTCAGTAGCAGTTCGGAGTCTGGATTTGTGCCCGGTTGATGGCAATAGGCTCGCCTGCTATTACATGGGACTTAGACATAACTGGCGAAATGTGGGGGGGAATTGCTACAGGTACGCCTCTGCCCAATCCTTCGGGGAAACAAGGCGTGATTTTATGTAGAAAAAACCCTGTCCTATCCGTGAGGCTGTTATTAGGTATGGGACTAGGAGTTTAATTTTCAGGAAATAAAGAAAAAAAAAACAAAAAGACAATGGGGGATTTTGTCGAGTTATTACAAGGAACGCGAGAGGCCGTCGTTTAGCGGGTATCTACAAGTCATATTTATGTTTTGACCACTGTTGAAAAATTTCTAATTTTTAATTGAGTTGGGTTAATTTTGCTACAAGAAATAAAAATTTTAAATAGCATTAACTTATTTATTTTCAATTACAATAATAAAACATATTACTTTTTGGTAATGATATTGCATTACATATGTGGGGCACATATGTACTGCATTAACATGCATGCATGCATTTTTGGTTGTGATTGTAATATTGTTTTTGATTTTAATACTACTAACATATTTTTCTAAGTGCAAATACTAATACAATATGGATGTTTTCCGAAATAAATGATTGAATTGAATTAAATTGAATTAACTTATTTATTTTCAAATATTGTAGATAGTAGTGCCTGCTTGGTTTGGCACTAGTTTCTGAGTTGGTTGATATTTGGTTGATTTGCGGTTATATTAGACTGGTTTAATGACACGAAATAATATGGTTTTAAAAGCTATATTGAATTATGGTTATATTATATTTTATGGTAAATCTAAGCTAAATTAGCACTAAGATGGTTTGATATGGTTTGGTTTGAGTTACGCGATTGGTATCCGAATACGTACTAACTAGTAATAGCTGCGATGCACGCATTTATGGAAATGCATGCAGGCAAAAGTGCTGAGCTGTTCGGTTGCAAATATTGTACCGAACATATTCCCGAGCACAAGATGAGATATGAAAAGACTAAAGTAATCATCAAATCATCTTAGTTAAATAATAATACAAGTCAAATGGTAAACAAAGTAAAGTAATTATAAAATGGTAAACAAAAGTAACAGTGGTATAAAAATGGAAATGGTAAACATAAGTAAAAGTATTTTAAAACGGTAAATAAAGTATAAATTATGGTTATCCTTAAAAAACATAAAATCTTTAAACTAATGAGTCTTCAATTGTAAGTACACGGTCTTTTCGCACTTTAGGCAACGTAGCCCTTTCCTTTTTACCCGCACTACGCATAGCACTGGGCCATCGTCTGGCGAAATATGGTGTCCGTGCGGATTGAGGAGCCAGACTCATAATTAAACGCGGGTACTACCAATATTTAGTAGTAAATTAGCCGATTTTGTAGGCCCGATCCTGGAATTTGTAGTAAAATCCTTTAGAAGTTACATGACTTTAAAGGTGGCTCCTCAATTCGCACATGCGGATTGAGGAGCCACCTCAGAACTCGAAAACTAGACGACGGATGAAAATGAAAATTTGGTAGGATTTAGTAGTACTTATGCGTAATCTCTACAAAAAAAATGGGGTTTGTACGACTGGATTTGAGAGAGCTACAATGCTTTGATTTTTCATAAAAAAACGTAAATTTCACCGCGCTGTTTCTCGGAAAGTTATTAATCAATTACAACATATTTTCAGTATGATTTAGTAGTAAATTAGTTTTAATTTGTAGTATAAAAATAAAAAGGAAAAGCTATATAGTTTCGGTAATACAACACATTTTATGTGGCTCCTCACACCGCACGGTCTAGAGAAAATATATGTACGTAGCTACTAAAGTAGCTGATCAAATCGGATAAAAATAGCATCAATATTTAGTAGAAATTTCTACTAAATATTGGCGTACTCCAACATCCTGCGCATTCAGTATTTCAAAAGATATTAATAAAATAAACATTCCTTAACAAATTAGTGAATAGGGTGACCATAAATAATTCAAACAAGACCATTGTTTGAAATAAATAGTTTTATTTGCTTGAAAAACATCCTACGAGTACGATTACCTACGTGTTACTTATGTAATTGCAGTTTAAAATTTTATGAGATACTAGCTGCGCTCCGCGGTTTCACCCTCATAAGTCTGGATCCCGTGGGAATATCGGGATAAAAAGTATTCTATGTCCTTACCCAGGTTTAGGGTTAAAGGTTTTATTTTATACGATATTAAAATATAAAGTTAGTGTTACAGGATTGTACATTTTAAAAAGATCAAAAGAAAAGTCCGCGATAGCATAATATGTCTACCTCTACGGAGGATGACAGATGTGATACAGAATGCCCAGTAAACATGACGCAATGACAGAACATACAACGCAAACCGAGCGCAGCGTATAATGAGATACAAAAACCGGCCAAGTGCCCAAGAACAAACATAACATTGTAAGTATGTAGTTGAAAAACATTTTCTCCCTTATAACGTTGAACTTCAAAGGATGATGCTTATTTTGGTACCCACCTCCAATAACCATGTGTCATACATCGTTGGATAGCTCTTTTTAAACTGAATCGAAGTTACTATGGCGCCTAATTCCAAATCCTTGCCCGTTCGGAGTTATACTGTACCAAACATGTCTGTTTTAGCAATACCTAATTAAGGTTTTTTTTTTTAGATACTTCATAATTCACTGCCACTTTGAGCATCATTAGGGAAACGACGTCATCACAAGCTACACAGTAACCGATCATGAGTTCACTATGTCTCTCCCCCCTCCTTCTAACAGTTAATCTAGGGATTCTATCGGTATGCGGTGTCGTCAAATAAATCTTGCAGCATTTCAGCTTGGAACCGAATTAGCATCACCCAGAAACTTCATTCATAAAAGTATAAGTAGATACTACCTGGATGGCAGCGTGTCGATGAGGTTAGGTGGTGCTAATCTGATGCTGGGCTTAAAAATGTATTATACTGACCTTAACGGCCCCAAAATAACGGTTGTCCTGTAAAACCATCATTTACACTAATGTTTATTACGGTTTCAAATAAATATTAAATGACGGGGAAAAATGTCTGTCGATCGTTCGTATCATGTGTGACTGCGCTTCGTTTCTTACTAATCTGCGACTGTTTAGGTATTAGCACTCTGGACTCCGGTTATAGTTTTTCTTGTTGGCTCCGGCTATCTCGTGGATTTTATTACCTTTCGTTTGAATAGTAGCCTTCAGGTTTCAGGCGATTTGAATTTCCGAGCTGTCACATTAAAAAACAATATATTTGGGAAATACTAAATGAAGCTGGAAAGGTCTTCCTGCAGCAAGCATTAAGACAACGGTATAATTATCCAATAGTTTAAAGGCAAAATGTGGAGATGTACCTGATTACGGGATTAGTGAAGATGCTTGGCTCTTACGTGGTCGCATACAGTCTAGTCATGTAATAGCTAGAAAGTACCCTACCATTTTGCTACTTATTAATTAATAATGCTAACAATATTACATACTTATACACTTAATTGAAAGACGTGCTGTGTACACAGGTACCTGTACTCTTATAATATAAATTGTTTGGTACTTTTGCTAGCCAGCCCCTGCCTTATTTCATAATTAAAGATGCCCTATAGTAGACCATGAATGATTTTATTTTAATTATAATGGATGAATGCATTTCATGTATGGTATGGTTCGTGGCTAATTAATAACAGCCGCACGGGGCGACCGAAGGTTAAGTTACGCTTTCTGAGGTTGGCCCGTGGATGAATGACCATTCATTACTTACGAATACCCCTCCCTGCTTCGAAAAGCACTTGAATAGGGATGATGACAAAAAATGTTTTTTGTCCGGAATGTAGATTATGCAAAACTAACGTACACGTATTTTTTCTTATTTATACGACAAGACGGTGGCATACTTATTAGTTCCAATTTCATCCACGCGCAGACTTATCTTGCGAGTTCTCTACCCCAGACTGCATTCCGAATTACGCTGTAATCTATTTTGGCGTGCTTACACCCGTCCAAATTAGTGTGTGCGCAATAAGAATATCCCGTGAATCGTCATAGATGACGTCATGACATGCGCCATCTTGCGATAACGCATGCTCTAAATTAATATCACCTCACGGTGATCAAAAATGCCAGTTGTGCTGTTTTAGTTTGAGTCGCATCCTATCTTTAAACTAAAGTTACCAATCCGTAGCCGACCGCAGGTGGCAACTGCAGGCAATGTGTCGCCGCGACACAAAAAACCTTTCGTAGTTAGCGACACATCGCTTTCATAGAAATACATAAAAACCAGTCGTGTCGCGGTGACACGTTGCAGTTCGTAGTATCTATTAGTGGAATTTTCTAAATTGTACTTCTGGTAACAAACAAATATGATATGGTATAAGTTTAGACGTTAAGCCGGCACTGTAAGCGCGTTCAAGAGCGTTTCGATTCAAATTGACAGCTCTTAGCTGTCATAATCGTGTTATCTAAATCGGAACACAAAATTATTATTGCACTTCATAATTAATATTCTAGTTCGCTAGTAACCCACATTTCTTATTTCGAAACAGTAATATTGTCAAAACAGGGTAATCATAACAGGGAAATATTTGACATCTATTTGCGACCTTTGCCCACTTTCAGAGCTCGTAATTCGGAATGCGGCCACAGACGTGAAGATGACTGACACTACTGACATTCGATTTTTTTTCTAAGCTGTTTGTCTATTACATTCTTTACGTTACTATAGCAACAATGTTGTCAAAAATAACAGCGAAACAACAATGAATTTAAAATCATAACGTATGAATAAAAACTAATGTTTACTTTGACGAAGACAATTTATTTTACTATACACAAAGAGGACATGTTTCTACGGAGATCCCTATCACCGCGATTCACCGGAGAGTGCTAAATTTACAACGCCATCTATCGGTACATCAGGAACTAAAATATCGTTTAAATAATCAAACTAAACACATCGAGGTATTATTGTACTAACGTACCTAAACATAAGTTTGTACAAAATAAGTATTATTAAATTCATCACCGGTGACTGAATTTTAATTCATTTGTTAAACTTACTTTTGTTGTAGATACATAGTACATAACATAACTATACTAACTATAATAATAATAGTCAGGTCAAATAGTCCTTCCATAGATTCAGGTCACCAGTCAACTTTAGCCACCCAAACCCATAGTCCAAAATATTTCTTTCCATATCCTGCAATAGTCCTACAGCAACCGGGGGTTGTCCTTGGTTGCACTAGCATAGTGCATACAGGGATAGTCGCCGGTTGGTGCCACATTTCATTATAAACGTCTAACGGGCCTCTGCGAGTTGGCTTCGGCCCCACGTACGCCTTCCAAAGGTCCGGGACCCCAGGGTCCCGAGAATTGTTAAAAATACTACTTTAATAATAATATTATAATTGCGAAAGTGAGTTGGTTTTTCTATTGGTTTATTTGTTACGCTAAAACGGCCGAACGGATTTAGATGAAATTTGACACATGGGTAGTCAATGACCTAGGTAAGGACATAGAATACTTTTTATCCCGATATTTCCACGGGATCCAGACTTATGAGGGTGAAACCGCGGAGCGCAGCTAGTATCTCATAAATTTTTAAACTGCAATTACATAAGTAACACGTAGGTAATCGTACTCGTAGGATGATTTTTAAGCAAATAAAACTATTTATTTCAAACAATGGTCTTGTTTGAATTATTTATGGTCACCCTATTCACTAATTTGTTAAGGAATGTTTATTTTATTAATATCTTTTGAAATACTGAATGCGCAGGATGTTGGAGTACGCCAATATTTAGTAGAAATTTCTACTAAATATTGATGCTATTTTTATCCGATTTGATCAGCTACTTTAGTAGCTACGTACATATATTTTCTCTAGACCGTGCGGTGTGAGGAGCCACATAAAATGTGTTGTATTACCGAAACTATATAGCTTTTCCTTTTTATTTTTATACTACAAATTAAAACTAATTTACTACTAAATCATACTGAAAATATGTTGTAATTGATTAATAACTTTCCGAGAAACAGCGCGGTGAAATTTACGTTTTTTTATGAAAAATCAAAGCATTGTAGCTCTCTCAAATCCAGTCATACAAACCCCATTTTTTTTGTAGAGATTACGCATAAGTACTACTAAATCCTACCAAATTTTCATTTTCATCCGTCGTCTAGTTTTCGAGTTCTGAGGTGGCTCCTCAATCCGCATGTGCGAATTGAGGAGCCACCTTTAAAGTCATGTAACTTCTAAAGGGTTTTACTACAAATTCCAGGATCGGGCCTACAAAATCGGCTAATTTACTACTAAATATTGGTAGTACCCGCGTTTAATTATGAGTCTGGCTCCTCAATCCGCACGGACACGAAATATGCACTTAAACCTATCGATTCACTCTCACTTTGTTGACGGTCAGCAGTCTGCTTTCGCGGTTGCACTGCACTATGCACTCTGGTTGACTCCGATGTAGTCGCCACAGACTCCTGTCTGTGGTGAGGCTCCGCCCGGCCGTCCGTGGAAAACGAACAGCATCTCACTCTTTTCCAGATCCAGACTGCTGCCGCGCATAGGACAACTCCCAGCAGTATGTAGATGACGGTGTACTGGTGAATGTCATGGACTGATATGTCATCGACCTCAGCTTTGGTGGTTTTCAGTGTTTTGATCTGTTCTCCAAGAACGGATAGAGATCTATTCAGACTCATGTCCTCTGGTAATACTGTTTCCGTTGGTATTTTAACGTTCACAATATGGTTTATCTGGTCTAGCTCTGGTACGAGCATGTTTGGTGAAAAATTTAGTTGGTTGGATTGTTGTTGTAAAGAATACAGTGTGAAATCTTTACTTTTAATGAAGCATTTCTGAGTCATGCTAATGACCCCTGCTCTCGTCAGCTGACGAACAGTAACTTGATCGTCGCATATGATTTTGATGGAATATGTGTCACAGCAAAAATATAGGTATTGTGACGTTGAGTGTAATTCTACCCATCTGTTTTTGCACGCTGTTGTTTTTGTTTTGCACCTTTGGTTTATTAGATTAGTTTCGCAAAAGTTTTCGTCATTTTCCAAATTTAGAAGGGGTTTGAAGAGCTCACACATGAAGGATTCTCCATGATACAAACAGGTGTCAACTTCATGTATGGTTGGTACAAAATAAGCATCCTTTTTTAGATTCATCATCATCATCATCATATCAGCCGAAAGACGTCCACTGCTGGACATAGGCCTCCCCCAAGCACCGCCACTTCGACCGATTCTGTGCTTCCCGCATCCAGCGAATTCCTGCGGCCTTTACTAGGTCATCGGTCCATCTTGTGGGAGGCCTTCCAACGCTACGTCTTCCGGTACGTGGTCGCCACTCCAGAACCTTTCGGCCCCATCGGCCATCTGTTCTGCGAGCAATATGTCCTGCCCATTGCCACTTAAGTTTGGCAATTCTTCGGGCTATGTCGGTTACCTTGGTTCTCCTGCGGATCTCTTCATTTCTGATTCGATCACGTAGGGAAACTCCAAGCATAGCCCTCTCCATTGCTCTTTGGGTGACTTTTAGCCTTCTAATTAGGCCCATTGTGAGCGACCACGTTTCAGTGCCATAAGTCATCACTGGCAACACGCACTGGTCAAAGACTTTCGTCTTGAGACACTGTGGTATGTGGGACGAGAAGATATTGCGTAGCTTCCCGAACGCTGCCCAACCGAGTCGGATTCGACGATTGACCTCTTTCTCGAAGTTGGACCTACCTAGCTGAACAGTTTGTCCTAGGTAAACATACTCGTCTACAACTTCGAGCGTAGCGTCTCCGATCTTTATGAGGGCGGGTGTTACATGGGCATTTGACATGACCTTTGTCTTGTCCATGTTCATTTTAAGACCCACTCTTTTGGAGGCTCTACTGAGGTCATCGAGCATTATACTGAGGTCCTCCATGGTCTCAGCCATGATAACTATATCGTCGGCAAACCGAAGGTCAGTGATATAATCGCCATTGATGTTGATGCCTAGCCCTTTTTAGATTCACTGCGACGTATTCCGATATTGGTATTATGCTGGTCATGCTATAATTGGTTTGTTCTGCCGTCCTAAAGCTAAAATGCCGTTATCCAACAAAATCATATTTCGATCCACAAAAAAGCGCGGAGAAATTAGAAATGGGTGCCGTTTCATAACTATAACTCGTATGCGAGAGATACTGGTATCAAAAAATACATCTAGATTTGCTCTTTTAAATAGTCATACTTTCACTTCTTAACAATGACTTAATCTTAACAAAAATAGGTATTTTGCGTTATAGTTTAGTATTTTTACAATTTACAGCTTACCCAACCACGACTATAATGCCGCTAAGCATACCTTAACGGCATTTTAGTGTTTGATTTTCATTTAATTTTATTGACATTTAAAAAACTAAAAAAAAAGCGCTTAATTACTAAACTATAATGCCGCTAAATACTTTAACGTTGTTATAGCTAAGCATAATGACTCCGAGAACAAACACTATGCTAAACCTTAATGCAGCTAAAGCCACTTTGCCGCACTTAAGTATAGTAACTTATAAGAATATTATTCCAGCATTCTTTTTTTAGTTTGATTACATAGCTAAAATGCCGCTAAATACAAAACATTAAAATGTAACGGCGGAACCGACAATCAAATAAAAAGGTAGTACTTACAGAAATAAAAGAGCATATGTACAGAAATATAAATTATCAATCATTTAATGACACAGTCTTCTTTAATTTTTACAAAATCACTTTGTATGAACTTACATAATTGAAAATGAGATCTTAGCAAATAACAAAAAGAAACAATCTTTTGCTTGTACATGATGAGGTGAGATCAAAATAAACAATAAAAAAATATTTGCAGAGTGTGCGAAGAATCCCTGGATGCGATCCGGCCACCGACCGATGACCCTGACTCTGGCATGCTTTAAGACCAGGACGTTACGGACAATGATCGCCTTACTCTCACTTACTACTATCCAGGACTTATGAGTATTTCCACACGCGTTTGATATGCAATAGTAAAGCTTAAAAAGCGCTACTCACTATAGGTTATCCAAGTTTATGTCCTTATAATTATGATGATGATAAAGTTGAGCAGTTCTATGAAGATTTAACAAAGCTCTCATAGAAAACCCCTGTTACATTACCACTTTAATAGGAGACTTCAATGCTGAAGTAGGCCCGTAATTATGTAAGGCGAGATCTGTCAGTAGTTTTGGTCTTGGCACGCGCGATTAGAGAGGTCAGACTCTGGTTGACTTGCTAGAAATGAAAAGGTCTACATTATGAATACATTCTTTAAAAAACGACCAGTAAGGAAGTGGACCTGGGCCAAGACCAAAAATGAGGTAAGCTATGTGATTGCTTCCCAAAAACACGTAATAACTGACGTATCTGGTCAGGTCATTTTAAAACCGGAACTGACCATCGCTTGGTTAGAGCGTGGTTGAGTTTCGACTACGAAATTATCTGCGAATTTACAACCCGAATACCATAAATAAACCATCGGAAGAAACTTAGCGCTTAGAAGCAAATTAGTCTAATGGATGCTGAAGAAACCGCCGTAACAAATTGGGACCAATAAATATTGAGCGTTGTGGAAGACTTGTACTCATCGACTGCAACACAACCGAATCTCACAAGTGAAGACCCAAGAGTCGAACCAACCGAGTGTCATATCGAGGATTTTGGCCTGCCATTCTACCTTGTGAGGTGGAATGAGCACTCAAACACAAGATAAAAAGATAAGTCTCCGGAGGCTCTCTCTCAGGACCAGATCCTACGGTGAAAGTGCTAGTGGAACTCTTCAACAAGGTACTATATGGTGGTCACACGGCTCAATCGTCGAAAAACGCCGTGGTAACGATTCTACACAAAAAGGGAGATTGCTCCAAACTTCAAAACTACCGATCAAGCCTTCTCTCTCAAACGTACAAAGTTTTCGCCGAAGTACTGTGACACAGACTCACACGCCAGCTAGACGACTATCAGTCCATAGAACAGGCAGGCTTCCGGAGTGGATACTCTACGATCGACCACAGTTACACCGTGAAACAGTTGATGGAGAAATGCAACGAGTACAAACAGCCCCTTTGCTTGATGACGAAAAAGCTTTTGATAGCGTAGAGCACTGGGCTGTGTTTGATTCAGATCAATGCACGGTATGTGGATGTCCTCCGGGAGCTGTACAGGTCGGCGACCAAGCAGGTGCGGCTCGATTCTTGAACTGGCTGAATTCCAATCAGAAGAGTTGTTCGCCAAAGGCCATTTCACTCAAGTTATTTACTGCAGTCTTAGGTCCGTATTACAGAACCTCACTTGACTGACGTTATGTAAAACGTACCTTAGAGGTTGTTATAAAGACGCTTGAATGGGACAAAATTGCGGTAAACATCAACGCGAACGGGGTCTACTTGTCACACCTGCGATTCGCTGATGATTTGATACTTGTTAGCCATCAAATTGTGTCATCGAGTTGTGGGTCGTGGGTTCGAACCCAAGCAGGCGCTTTACTTTGTGTAAATAATTTCATCACCACTGCTCTCAAAACGGTGACGGAAAACATCGTGAGGAAACCGGCATGTCTTAGAATCAAAAATTCGAAGACATGTGACATCCACCAACCCGCACTGGGCCCGCGTGGTGGATTACGGCCCACTCCCTCTCGCAGAGAGGAGGCCTGTGTCCCAGCAGTGGGAACATTAATAGGATGATGATGATGAGCCATCAAAAGCATAATCTCGAGTCAATGCTGCAAGATCTGTATAATTCCTCTCTATGTAGGCCTGTTTCATCGATTAACGGACTTGGGGGGGGGAGCGCAGGTCAAGCGATCGACGGTAGATAACCGCGTTTTAGTGTAGTAATGAAGAATAATTGTATTTTTGTGATTGATTTAGTATGCAAAATATTTATATTTCCTTTTTAAAAATGCCGTTAAGTGCCATTTAACGACATTTTTGTCTAGTACTTTCATTTAACGGCTTTTTAGCGTTGGATTTAGAATACTGTAATTTGAAAGAAAGCAGAACTACAAAACCATTAAAGTACTTTAACCTCAGAATAGAGTAGGAAATTCTTTTAACGGCAATTTAGTTACGCAATTGATGGTAAAAATGCTAGTTAAAATGTTAGTTATAAGCCCTTAATGACTTTTTAGTTTAGTAATGTTGCTTACCTGCGTTTTAGCGTAGTAAATATATTTAAAAAGGCAACTTAACGGCGATTTTATTTTTTTTATTTCTGGATCCATACATCGTAGAAAAATACTGCTTAAACAGAAAGATAGAGATTTTTTTTCTGATTATAGTGCCATTAAAAAACGAAAATCGACCAGATGCGAGATAACGGCATTATAGCTTGCGGACGGCAGTGTTGTGGTACTGGTATTATCCTATATAATTGGAAACTTTCTCTTGCTATGAGCGGGAATGTAATTTCGAAAATAATATATTTTTCGGTGACCCGAGCCTTTGTTCTCAGCAGCTTGTAGATGTGCCGAAGGTCTGTCTCTATATTTTCAATTGGTAGGCCTAAATCTTGAGGCATTTGGCCGTAGATAATTTGTAGCTCTCGTTTGAGCTGTGCTGGTGTCAGTAGATGCAGACTTATTTGACCATGGTAGATTTCCGATATTGTATCGATCAAAGTATCTTGTATCCGTTTCAAGTTTTGCATCATATTAATGGTAGCTATAGAGACCAACGTAAAGTCTTGTTGTGTTGTCATCACATCGATTTCTTGTTGCAGCTTACTGTTATTTTTGTCCAAAGCATTTAAATGTTTATTTATGGTTTTGTGTTGTTTTGCTATTATGTCTTCAGTTCTTTGTAATACATTGTGCTCTGTTTCGACGATAGATGTCAAGTTCTTCCATAACTGACCTTGGTGTTTTTGATTACGGAGCACAAGTTCAATGTCCTGCCTGTATTTTTCTGCGAAGCTTTCGTCTAATACTCCGAACAATGAGTTTGCAATTGAGCCGACAGCGTTGATAAGGCCGCGTCGTGTTCGTATGCGCTCGCCGTAATGCTGGCTAAGCAACAGCTGGTTATAGTATTGCAGTTCATTGTAATCGTGACGTATTTGTAGGAGTATCATATGACAGTGACTTGATTCCATAATTGTTTCACATGTTTTGTCGAGATATTTGGTAAAGTCCTTGATGGCATTGTCTCCTTGCCAATATGGAGACATGTTAAAGTATGTGACTAGTTTCCACTTATCACGAATCAATTGTACTTTCCCCACAGAGTCAAAGTACAACGTTTTATTGGTATCAAATTGTGTAATATTGAATGAAGCTGTTGTTGGTAATATTATACTTAACAACAGTAACAATGCCAGTGCAATGTTTACTATCTTGGGACTGGTACTATATGTTCTGGTGTTTGGTTGTGGGCGATTACGTGGTTCCTTTTCGACTCTAGTACTTTGATTTTGTAGTAGTTCGCCTTTTTGTTTTTCTGGTATGGTTGGTTCCGTTTGGTGTATAGGTAAAACCGATAGTTTAACTATAGGGCGCTTCATGTAGCCGTTTTTGGTTTCTAAAGTCACTACTCTGACAAGTTCATCTTTTCCTGGATGGACTTCCATTACACGACCCATTGGCCATTTCCCTGCTGGTAAGTTGTCGTCATGTATCATTACTAGATCACCCACGTTGACGTTCTTCTGGTATTTCGTCCATTTGTTTCTGGTTGATAGTTGAGTTAGGTACTCTGTTTTCCATCTCTTCCATAAATCTTCAAATAATTTCGACACTAGATGCCACCTGGTTCTGGCGTCTTCTGCTGTGTCAATTACGGTTAAACCTGGTTTTGCTGATAGGAAATGGGCTGGTGTGAGGAAATTTAAATCTTCCGGGTCTTCTGATAGCACACAAAGTGGTCGTGAATTCAGGCAAGCTTCTAATTTTGATAACAGGGTGGTATATTCTTCGAACGTAAATTTCTGTTGTCCGATCACGCGTTTGAGGTGGTGTTTGAGACTTCGCACTGCTCTTTCCCAAAGTCCTCCCGCATGAGGCCAAGAAGGTGCGTTAAAATGCCATTCAATTTGTAGTTCGGTTATCTCTTTAAAGAATGACTCATTGAATAAATTTTGAAGATGGTCGTATTCTTCTTGCAGCATTCTGTTGGCTCCAACAAAATTGGTTCCATTGTCACTATTGATGTGACGTGGAGCTCCCCGTCGTGCTGCCATTCTGTTTAATGCGGCTAAGAAAGCTGAGCTGGTTAAATCTGAGACGAGTTCTAGATGCACAGCTTTCGTCACCATACATACGAAAAGCGCTATGTAGCCTTTGGTCGTTTTTATCCCGCGTCCTTTGTTTGCTTTCACGTCCATAAAGCCTGTGTAGTCGACACCACAATGGTAGAAGGCGCTTTCTGGGTTCACTCTGGATGATGGTAAATCACCCATGAGCTGATATTGTTGAATGGGCTCTTGCTTCTTGCATGTGACACACTGTCGTATGACTTTCTTTGTAGCTGAATATCCGCTGATTATCCAATATTTTTGTCGAATGTTTGATAAAGTAAGGCGCGCTCCACCGTGGTAGGTTAATTCATGAGCGTACTTAATTATTAGTGTGGTAATTCGATGGTTGTGAGGTAATATGATTGGGTGTTTCATCTCTGAACTTATTTGTGCGTTTCTTAATCTGCCCCCTACTCGCAAGATACCATCTTGGTCTAGGATAGGGTGTAATCTTAAGAGTTTACTTTTAGAATGCACGTTTCCATTCTTAAGTATGTAACTGACGTCACTAGCAAACTCCATATGTTGCACACTTTTAATAATCAGCATTTTTGCGCGACGGAGTTCATGTAATGTGAGATAGGGTTGACGGCCTGCCTTTACAGTAGCTAGTCGTAGTATCCATGCAAAAACGCGCACGACTTTTGCGAAGGAATTCAATTTGTGTAATAAATGGTTACTAATGTTTGGTATGGTTATGGTTGCTTTCTGTTGTTTTTCCACTATTACTGCATTAGACTGTCTTATCTCTAAGCTGGTTTCATAGGTGGTTTGGGGTATGTCTTGGTTTTGAAATGGTTGAATCCATGATGGCCCCTGCCACCATAGGTCGTGGTTTCTTAATTGTTTGGTTCTTAATCCACGGCTGGCACAGTCAGCTGGATTTGCATTGGTTTTGACATAACTCCATTTTTCCTTTGGTATTATTTTGGTTATAGCTTTCACTCGGTTTGAGACGAATGGTTTCCATCTCGCTGGATCTCCTTGGATCCATCCTAACACTGCTGTTGAATCACTCCAGCAATATATTTCCTGGTTGTAAGATTCCAAGCAAGTCTGAACTTTTTGCATCAGCTGTGATAATAGTTGGGCACCCATTAACTCCAATCTTGGTATTGATATGTCTTTACTAGCGGGCACTAATCTTGCTTTTGCTGCGACCAGAGTTACCTCGTTAGAATTATTTTGGTTTCTCGTTTTGCAATATATAACAGCGGCATACGCCTTGTTCGACGCATCACAGAATCCGTGTAATTGCAAGTTGTTGGTTTTCTTTGTTCCTAGCCATCGTTTTACTTCTATGGTGTTTATATCTTTTATTTCTTCCCTTAAGTTTAGCCACTTAATCTTAATATCCTCTGGTAGCGCGTCATCCCAGTTAAGACTTGATGACCAGATACTTTGGAATAGCATCTTCATGGTTATGGTTAATGGTGTGAGCCAGCCTAATGGGTCGAATATTTTTGAGATGTCGGAGAGAAGCGACCTTTTGGTTGGTTTTGGTAATGCTACTGGCTCCAGTTTCGAGTCAAAGATGAATTTGTCTTGTTGCGGATTCCATCCAAGCCCCAATGTTTTTGTTGAGTCTGACTGTTTAAACTCGTAGACTTGCTGGTTCCACAAATCTTTTTCTAAGTCAGCGAGTAGTATTGGTTCATTTGTGGCCCATTTTCGTAAATTAAAACCACCCCTGCTGAGTAGTTTTATTAGGTCTGATTTTAGTAGTTTTGCTTCTTCTATTGAGTTTGCTCCACCACAATAGTCATCCATATAGAAGCACTCTTCTAATGCTTTTGCGGCATCGGGAAAATTTTGTTTTTCCTCGGCAGCTAGTTGTTTTAAACACATCATAGCCAAAAATGGTGCAGGCTTTGTGCCGTAAGTTATGGTTGTAAGTTGGTATGCCTGGATAGGTTGGTATGGTGTGTCTCTCCATAATATCTTCTGATACGACTGATCTTCAGGATGTACCATTATCTGTCGGTACATTTTCTCGATATCAGCGGTGTAAACAAACTGATACTGTCTCCATTTTAAAATCAGCTCCTGCAGGTCTTGTTGTAGGTTGGGACCTCGGTACATGACGTCATTCAAGCTAAGTCCGGATAATGACCTAGCAGACGCGTTGAACACAACACGCAACTTCGTAGTGGTTGACTCAGCCCGAGTGATGCAGTGGTGGGTTTCGTACTTATTGCTGACGGCATCATATGGTTTAAATTAAAATACTCGTTCATAAACTTTGTATATTCTGTTTTCAAATCTTGGTTTTTCTGTAACTTTCTCTCTAAGTTACGAAATTGTGCCAATGCTAATGGTTTAGTGGATCCTAGCTGTTCCTTGGTTTCTGGTTTGAACGGCAGTCTGACTTGGTATCTCCCGTTTTCCAATCTCTCTGTTGTTGACAGAAAATATTGCAAACATTCATGATCTTCGGTGGACATTTCAATCTGCTGGTTAATATCTTCGTTTTCCCAAAATCTACGTAAATCGTCCGTATTGTGAAGCACGACGTTACACCTGTATCTTGGTGTCATTGTCCCACAAAGCAACCATCCTAATTGCGTTTGTTGGGCAATTGGTTGGTCGTCGCTATCACCCCTCAAAAGGCCACCTAAAGCTATCTTACAGTATACATCTGCTCCAAGCAGTAGGTCCACTGATCGACTGGTATTAAATTCTGGATCTGCCAAATTTATGTTTTGAATGTGAGGCCAAGATGGTTTTACAAATGATTTATTTGGTAAACTTTAATGAGATTATTCATTATAAGGACATCTCCTTCTAAGGCAAACTCACTATGAATTGATTTAATTCGGATGGTTATTACTCCCTTGCAGCTGTTTTCTTTTTCCCCTACGCCGAATTTGGTTCCTTTACAAGGGTGTCTTCTTAGCTTTAAAACTTGTGCCACCTTCTCGCTTATCAAAGATATTTGAGATCCCTGGTCAATTAAAGCCCTCATGGTATGGTATGTGCCATTGTATCCTGGCACTTCCACTAAGGCCGTAGCTAACAGTGTCTCGGACACTTCATCCCAAGATACATGGGTTGAAGCTGCTGCTTGCTCATCATTGGTCACGCATGCTGTTGCAAGTGTGTGTGCAACCTTATGGTTTGGTTTTGCTGATGTGTTTGGCCTGGTTTTGGTTGTAATTGCGTCATGCAATAATGAATTGTGTTTACCGTTGCACTCGCGACAAGTTTTATTCGATAAACAAGGTTTATTAAAATGGTTAAATAGGCAATTCGTGCAACAGTTTAAATGGTTGACAGTTTTTAACCTTTGCTCATCCGACATTTGCAAAAATTGGGAACACATCCATAACCCGTGGTCAGCATTACACAATGTGCAGGTGATTGACCGCGACACATGTAACGATTTCGTACTGTTTTTCGTGTTATTTAGATAGCTTTTATTTGATGATTGGTGGTTATTATTTGAACTATAATATTTCTTCTGGTTTGCTTGATAATTATGATGGTTTTGTGGTTGGGTGGTCATCTTTTGGTTATTTGTTTCTTGTTTACGCCGCGATGCTTCTAAGGCGGTAAACTTGTTTTCCAAGAAATCTAGGAATTCTTGAAGGACTGGTAGTTCCCTGGGATTCTTCACTGACTCTATATATTCAGCGAATGAATCACTGTCAAGTTTTACCAACGTTTTACCAAGAGTACCAACAGTGGATCCCAGGTGGTGATATCCACTCCTAGGTTTTGAATTGCGTGGAGACATTCTTTGGTCACGTCATGCAGTTTTTTGATCGCCCCGATGGATTGTTGCTGCATACTAGGAATGTTCAGTAGTATGTTGACGTGAGACGTGAAAATTAGTCTACTGTTGCCATATCTGTGGTTCAGTATTTCCCAGCATACCTCGTAATTCTCCGAGCTAATCTGAAGATGGTGGATCAGACGCTCAGCTTCTCCTGCTACCTTGCCCTTTAAAAACTGCATTTTTTGTGCGTTTGATAAGGATGGGTTTTTGTGGATGGTTTCTGTGAACAAGTCTTTAAACGACGTCCATTGGTGGTAGTTACCTTGGAATGTTGGAATATCCATCTGTGGAGTAGATTTGTCGCGATGAGATACAGACCACATTTTAGAGTTTATGGTTTTCTTCAAATCGTTATACATTTTCTCATATCTGTTGAATTCCTCTTGGTACCAGGCATCCTCATCTCCGTTTTCACCTTCTATATCCCAATGCAGGCTATCGATAATAGCCCAACGACTTTGAAGGGACTTTAAAGCATCGTCAAACTCCCACTTGTTCTGTAGTTGGTCGATTTCTATGGTAGCTACTGTTCTCATGAAAGCTCTGAAGTTGATAGTCTGCTTTTTTATCATCCTTTCTAGTTTACTGTCTTCGTCTGGAACTCGCGTATCCCTATTTTGCTGTTGCAACGCCTGTGAATGAGACGGACCCTCTGCTTGCTTCGATGTCCCCGCCTCTGCCGGCGGCTGGTGAGGTACTTGCTGTTTTGACAACAAACTTGTTGGTGGTCCATGGTTTTGGTTATTAGCTGCTTGATAGACAAATACACTTCCTCCGCCTTATCAAAACAATTTTTTATAAAATAAACATGGTTAAATTCAGCAAGTTCACAGCACTTCCTATGGTTGCGTTGATAATCTCTCCAATAATTTTCTACTATCTCCAACTTCCGTTTGCAGTAATCTATGGTTTTTCGTTCAGCTCCGTCTTTCTTGATGTTAGTTAGAAGTTTAACCAAGGAGTCGTAAATCTCCGTTTGGCTGACTGCTAACTGCTCCATTATTCTCACGGTAAATTAAATACGCAAGTGAAAATAAAGTGTATAAAATGGTTTGGTCTGACCTTATATTCTCCTTACGCGACAGCTGCCCAATTTCTTCAAAATTGATCTCACTGCCTACCTACTTTCCCTATAAACTGGTAAAAATATAAAACACTGGTTGCAAGGTCCCGGCACACAAACACTTCACTATACTTCGCGAACCGAGGCCCTTAATGCTCGAAGGACCATGTAGATAGTAGTGCCTGCTTGGTTTGGCACTAGTTTCTGAGTTGGTTGATATTTGGTTGATTTGCGGTTATATTAGACTGGTTTAATGACACGAAATAATATGGTTTTAAAAGCTATATTGAATTATGGTTATATTATATTTTATGGTAAATCTAAGCTAAATTAGCACTAAGATGGTTTGATATGGTTTGGTTTGAGTTACGCGATTGGTATCCGAATACGTACTAACTAGTAATAGATGCGATGCACGCATTTATGGAAATGCATGCAGGCAAAAGTGCTGAGCTGTTCGGTTGCAAATATTGTACCGAACAAATATACTAATACAAAATATTACTTTTAGGTAATTTTACTGCAGTACCTATGTTCCCCTTTCGGATAGGATTTTTTAGGAGGTCATTTCGCAAATTAGTCATTCCTAGACTAAACCTATTCTACCAGTATAGTATTAACGAATACTTCAATCGCATCTAAATTCGATATCATGTCCCATGGTATCGCCTGGACACGCCCGTATAAAGCACTTGAGCTGTGAATGTGGGACAGCCAAACAAACGGAATGTGTGCTTAATATTATCGAGAATGGTACGCAAAGGTCTCGTAGCAAACAAGCTGCACTATAAATAAACCGTAATGATTCTTTATGTGGATATGTCTATGAATATGAGTGCCAGGGGTGAAGTGCTAGCGTTGTTTAGGGTTCGATTCTACGGTTCTGTTAAACATATTTTGTGTTCCTGTTTGGTTATACCTAAATTGTTCCGAATAAATATTTTATTTTTTACTATTACTTAGGTATGTGTTTACGAGTATTATTCCAGCGTATGGCACTCGTCGTTTGCTGCTGAAAATCAGCGTCAGGTGCATTAATTTTATGCATTGTTTTCTGTTTGTAGGGTTCCGTACCTCAAAAGGAAAAAATCCTTCGTTGTCCGTCCGTCAGTCTGTCGAGAAACATTTTCTCAGGAACGCGTGGAGAGATCAAATTGATTTTAATATCAAATAGATAAATCTTTGATTTTTTTAATTTTTTCCATTCTTAGGCCCATTTCTGTACAATAGATTAAATAGAAAACTTAGTATCAATAAATTAAATTCTGTAGCTGTAAAAAAAATATACTTGAATATTTACTTACCATAGATTATGCACAGACAGAAGATCTATTTGTTGTCTGCAAATAGAAGCCGCTAACATGCTATTTTATTTTTGTTTACCTAATTTTATTTTAGTTAGTTTATACTTTATACACATAATACATAATCAGCCTATTAATGTTCCCACTGCTGAGACACAGGACACAGGCCTCCTCTCTGTGAGAGGGAGTGGGCCATAATCTACCACGCGGGCCCAGTGCGGATTGGTAGATGTCACAAGTCTTCGAATTTTTGGTTCTAAGACATGCCGGTTTCCTAACGATGTTTTCCTTCACCGTTTTGAGAGCAGTGGTGATGAAATTATTTACACAAAGTAAAGCGCCTGCTGGGGTTCGAACCCACGACCTACAACTCGTAAGTCGGGGCCGATACCACTGGGCCACCACTGCTCTCTAATTGTTCCTAATGAACTTTTTACTTTCATACAATTACTTATGTGTTTATTATTCGAGCGTATGGCACTCGTGGTCTGCAGTTGAAAATCAGCGTCAGGTGCATTTATTGCATACATTGTTTTCTGTTTTTTATATACGGACATGTGGTCACGGAGAACTTATCTGATGATGCAGATTTGTACAGTAAGCGAAGGACGTTGGAGGTTCAGTGCAATATGTTAGCCCGCAGGTTTGCACGTTGTAGTAGGAATGTGAAGGTGTATCTTTTTAAGGCCTACTGCCAAACCAACACGCAGCAGGTGTGCACGTGCAGCTTTTGAGTATAAGCATACGCAAAGGGTCTACAACGTTCTGCGCGTTCAGTATAATAATGGATTTAGGATGTTGATGGGGCTTCCTCGCTTCTGCAGCGCTTCGCAGATATTCGCTGAAGCCTATATCGAAGATTTTCATGCCGTAATGAGAAAGAGGGCAGCGTAAATTATTGGTAGGTTCCGCGGAAGCTACAACAGCATCCTAAAAACATTGTATGACTAGGTGGACAGCCCTTTTAATAGTCACTGGGTGTGGTGACACGTGCCAATATGTGTTGAGCACGTAATTGTTAGTATGCCAGTCCATGGCGATCGTAATATGTTGAGCATTAATTCTATTAATAAGGCCTTAAAATGCTAGCCATATGACATATGCCAGAATCTTAAGTGGCGCCAAATGGTGCCAACGGGACGATACCGGTGTACCATATTATAAAGCAATTAAATAGTACCGCATATTGTGCAAAATAGTGCAGAGTTTCTCGGTTTAAGCATTTGTTGGTGAAAAGTTTCTTTACGGAAAAGTAATTGTTAGCAAAATATGATTCTTAGTTTGTAATTTATCGTGTACTATTTATTTCTAATAGGTATTTTGTACCGACATTTTTATCGTTTTTATTCATGTGTATTCAGTAGAAGCTTGTAAATGGCCTTCAATTTTATATTGTTTAAGAACACTGTGTAAGTTAGCAGGAAGTTTCCCAAATATAATAAAATAAATATTCTATTCTATTCCATCACTAATTTGTTAAGCAGGTAACGGGCATATTTAACAAAAAAAACTGTTATCGGTTATCGTGGCGGTTCAATGGTCATTCCGAATCAATGAATTTCGACGAAATATCGACATCAATATTCAAACATATTGATTCGTTACACCCACGTTCTTCCATTGATAAAACTGTAAGATACTCCGTATAACCCAAATAAAACCAAATACATTCAGCCGTTCGAAAAAAATCGAATAAACGACGCTTTCACGGGAAAAATTAAATCCCCACATTAGGCTATATAAAGCTATAAATCAAAGAGCTATGAATTATTGCCCCGAGAGTGTTCTACAATAAACATGTCGTATGTTTTATGTGTGTGTGTGTAAATTATGATTAACGACTTTCAAAGGCGTCTACAGATGTCCCACTTTTACAGTTGGAAGGCGTGGTAGGCGCTAAACGTTTAGTTTCATGTGCCATCTGTACTGATAATTTTGGGTGTATTTGAAGAAAATTATGAAAGGAGAAAAAGGAATAGGATGAAATATTAAAGCTAGCATTTTTCAGTCACAGGCCATAGTTATTATTTTTTCAGTCACTCCTTTTGAAAGGACAGTTTTTTATTTTTTTATTTTAAACTTCTAACAAGACCATCTGTCATCATCAGTTGGGTATCCTGCAAATTCCAGGTGATGCTGCGGAATCAGTTTAAGGTTACTATGTTCTTCTAACATTATTAAAGTAACAGAATACCAAATTCCAAATCGATCAGACTTGTGGAAGACGCTCACATCGATTCATCAACTAGAAAAGACCTGATAATCTTCAAACGGCTGAACTGATTTTGATAAAACATATCTAAGAACCATCCCTAGAAAACCTTTCAAATAAAAAAACCACATTCAAATCGTTTCACCTGTTTAAGAGTTACGGTGCCATAGACAGACATACAGACACACAAACATAGCGGTCAATCTTATAACACCCCTTTTTTGCGTCGGGGGTTAAAAACTGTAATCTAATGCTACAGAACTAATAAGTTTTTAAGAGCCCTATTACATTTTGACTGATTTCGACGGTGATTTTTGCGTTAAATGGGCAACTTTGGCGTTCTTGTTCTGAGTAACTGAAAGACTTGGACAACTATGACTTATTGAGTTGTGGAAAATAGTTATTAGTATAGTACATAGCGGCCTCGCTTTTTGCATTTTTTTCTTAATTGTTTATATTATAAAGCCAAAATTCCGAAGCAAGTTTTTCAAAAAATGCGCGACGGCATTTTTTTGAGCTCGTGGGTAAGAACTATTGTATATAGCAAATGAAATGAAAGTAAGATCTTTTAAAAAGTGTTGTAGTTCATAGCGGCCTCAGAATTTTTAAATATTTATGGAATATCTAAAAAAAATCCAATTAAAAATCATAAAAAACGCTCAGAATTAACTGTAAATTTCTCCTTTCTACATTCATATTTTTACGTAAAATTTATACCAGAATAAACGTTGCTTGATTTATAGGAAATTAAATTGCATACTTAAAAAACGAAAACTTTATTATATAACTCATAATAAGCATAATTACAACTGCCAAATTGCTACTTAATATGCGATGCATCGGGCGCTCGAACTGTCAAAACGCAATTTTGTGATAGCCCTCTTAATAGCTCGTAACCAAGCTACGTAATTGCTAAATGAAATGAAATGAAATTGTTTATTCTGTAAATAGGATATCGGAATCACTTTTACACGTCATATTTAAAAAAATGTTTAAAATAAGCTAGATGAGGGCTATGGCGTAGCAAGTACTGCTACGCAAGCTACGTAGTTGGTACGGCGTAGCAAGTACTGCTACGCAAGCTACGTAATTGCTACGGCATAGCAAGTACTGCTACGCAAGCTACGCGACCATTGACGTTGACGTTACGTTGACCATTTGTATGTGGCTGTTATATCCTGAGGGCCTAGACAAAGTAACATTCGATTAGCGACAACGCTAGTAGAAAAGTCAAAAATGTATGGGATTGACAAAAGCTATCGAAACGTCACGTGATCATAGCTCAACGAATAGAAATTAGCTAGACAATATTTAACATCATTCCATTCATACAGCCTCGAACGATAACTTGCTAACGAAAGACCAGAGACAATATGTAATTTTTATCGAAGAAACCAATGGATCAGACGATAGCGAAACGTAGTGTAGGTATGTCGTTGAAGCGATAGCGATTGTCGAAATAGAATCGCTCCGAAGCGAATGTCATTTGTCTAGGCCCTCTGTTCTTCTATGGCGTCCCCGCCCGGCGTATCCACTCACATCTGCCTTGTAAATCCTTTTGTTAGTCCCCTTTCATTCCATCAGTTGATGTTTTTAATTTTTAATTAAAAATTGTATTCAATCTCTTAACCCGGAATGCGCAATAGCTCGTTGTAAACTAAACCAAATGGATAACCATGTCTGCAACACAGTCATAAGACAATTTGATCCATTAAGACGTTGGATATTACTGGATTAAACCGCTTTGGCTCACGAGAAACTGTGTGGAGACATTAAGGCTGCCTGTCCACTGGAGCAGAAAGGAGAGGAGAGGAGCGGAGATGTGCCAAAATTAACCAATAGAATCGCACCTCTGGAGCGGAGTTTTGATTCTATTGATTAATATTGACACATCTCCGCTCCTCTCCTCTCCTCTACGCTCCGGTGGACAGACAGCCTAAAGAGGCACTGCCACTTTAGACATGTCTGGATGGCACTTTACCTTGATTCGTCATAAATGGCTGAATGCATGTTAAATTGTGACTATAGTTGTCGCATTTTAGAATAGCAATGGTAGGTCATTGACCTACCTACATTTTCTAGCATTTTTTATTGAAATTAAGTCCTTGAACGTCCTGAATCAGCAATCTGTCGTGATCTTCAACATGTTCCAATAACAAAAAACCATACATAGTTTATTGTTTGTGTTCCTAAGGAGAGATATCAGGGAAAGGGCAATGACCGTTGTTGCCATGCTAAAATACGAGAACTATAGATGCTACGTATTGGATTATTTAGATGCAATTTTATTCGATTTAACTAAAAATGCCTGAAACTTAATAATTGAAATAAAGGATAAGATAAACACAATATGCATTTTTTATATTAATTAATCATATAATTCAAGCAACAAGACTAAAAAAAGGCCTATTTCACGATGTCCGAATAGCCACTACTTACTAAATAGAATTACGAACAGAATTTGTAGGATATTATCTGCCAAGTAAGTTAACGAGAACCTCATCGTAGGTGGTGAAACAGGCCCAGTAAAACATTAACATTAGTAAAACATTAACACAGAAACAATTAGTGACATCACTGCTGCAAGGAGACAGGACCAGCCGCAAGGAGACAGTGGCTCACAAAAGCACAATCTAGCCTGCTTGCTACCATAGACAGGATGGTGTTGGTGCCGCTTAAATTTGCATTAGCTAACTATAAACGAAACAAATAAATACGTTTAAAAATGGAAGCAGAATCATTCTATCCCTAAATATTCATGACTACATACTACATATGGTGGTACATTTAATATTTGCAGAACAAGTTTATATTATTCCGGATACCCAGTTTACCGTGAAATGTAAAAATTATACTTACTATACAATAAGCAAACAGCACAATTATTATCTTTGAAAAAACCTCATTCGCATTTACCCTTTAGCCTGGTGTTACAGGGAAACACCGCTTGCATGATTATACATAATATTAATTAAATGTACAGTCAGCGTGAACAACGTTAACAATTTATCAAAGATTTTTTTGAATGATCGTGCAATGCCTACAACCACAATAACTAGCTCCTATATTAAAGATCCTATATAAAAATCATAAATTAATTAATTCACTGAAAGAAAACATACAGCCTAAATCTGTGGGTCTCGAACATTGAAATTTTACTCAACAGTTCCTTTCTAATGAAATTGAGCACTAAGAGAGGGTTTAAGAAAATTCATCCCCTAAAGAGGTTAAATAGAGGACGAATCTTCCATGTATGGAAGTTCGTAATTATTGAAGATGGGAATGTCATCGGGCTTGAAAATAAATAAATAAACAGCTGATACCAAAACATTCACCGGCTTATTATTCTGACTGTACAAAGTCAGAGACTCAGAAATGTTTGCGATTACATTTACATAAAACTGTCTTTTATTGCATTCGATCTAGTGTTAGGTTTGCCATGTTACGTTGCCAGCTCTTTGGTTTTATCAAATAGGCAGTTCGATGGGGCTCGATATAATTAAAATAGTTTGGAAAATCCAAAAGTGCACGCCTCATACTATCACTCATTCATAAACGAAAAAGAAATTCAAAACATAGTTTAAAAATGAACAATTTATCACTTTTCATGAAGTCGTAATGTCAACGACTGACAAAGATATTTACTTGGCGGTTGCTAGGCAACTTGCGGACATCAAATCAAAGGATGGAAATATTTAGTTAAAGATATTATATTTTAGTTAGTATTTTATGAATTATAATTAAACTACTTTGAATAAAAGAGCCATTTTCAATAGGGTTCCTTCTACGACTGAAACGAATGTATAAAAAAAAAATTGACTCAATTAATTGATTTTATCGCAAGCTACAATGTTTTCAGGGTTCATAAATTGACGGACAGGAATTTTTTTTCAACTATTTTTATGCTTTTTCCATTTCTGCTGCATTAAATCAATCGTTAAAAAGTACAGTATTAATCTCCATTTAATCATCTATACATTGGTATATAAATTAAGTAGGTTCTGTGTACTAGCAGGAGTGTAACAATAAAAACAGTTACAGAAATGGGGCAAAAATAATTTTTCGATCGTAGAGCACACTCTAATGCTTCGCATTACGAGTCGTGCAATTGAAGCTGACCCAAACTTCAGCTTTTTAAGGTTCCGTACTTCCAAAGGCTCAAGGTAGCCAATTATATCAGTCAGCTTATACTGCCGCCAGCACTGGGCCCGCGTGGTGGAAGGATGTCCCAACGCGATGGGTGTCCCAACAGTGGGAACATTATAGGCTGATTCTTATCTTATATATAGGGTGACTGGTAATTAGTGACCGATACTTAAACACGTGACTTTACTCATCATTATGAACCACTTTTACTATGGGACCAAACCTGAAATCGCGAAAAAAAAATCAGCTGTTCCATACACTTTGACGAATTTTGCGAACATAAATGTAGGGAACAGCTGATTTTTTTTTCGCGATTTCAGGTTTGGTCCCATAGTAAAAGTTGTTCATAATGATGAGTAAAGTCACGTGCTTAAGTTTCGGTCACTTACCAGTCACCCAATATATACCTAGTAATAATATTAAAAAGAGTAAAGATTTTTATTTTTGTTTATAATTAATAAAATCAAAATCTACTGGACCGGTTTAAAACAATCCTTCACCAATCTAATTATAATATATTATCATTGAGTAATTTATGCTATTATACATAATTCATGAAGATATCACGCTGGCGAAGCCACTGGCGTAAGCTAGTTTTATACTTATCCTAGCTTAAACGTAGGTATGATTATCTTTACGAGTTTTCGCTGAAACGAATTTCAATCAGGCAATTGTAATGCTAAGTGCACCAGCAATAATCGAAGTTTGATGTCTCAGGAAATAAATTCAAAAGTCTTGAAGTAGAAGAACATCGGAATTCGTTCAGAATCGAGTAAGCAAGTCGGGTCACGGCCACCGACATTATAATAATGGGTCATGCTTCGCTGAGCAGGTAATGTTAGACAATTTAGATGGCGAATATCTATGACAGCTGTCCAACTAAATTGAAAGGATAGTTGAATCCAGAAAATAATGGTGTTTTGAAAGTCTGTCAACGGAAACCTCTGAAATAACCGGTGTTATTGCAAAAAAAAAACAAACGCTCGAAGCAGCGCAAAGCGCTGTAAAATATAGTTTCATGAAATTAATATAACATTACTACATAGCTTTTGCCCAAGATTTCACCTGCGTGGAGTTCGGGAATCCCACTGAACCGTGCTTCCCAGTTGAAAAGTATTCTATAACCTAACCCAGGTCATGGTATATCTATGTGCCAAATATCATCCAAATCCGTTCAGCCGTTTTAGCGTGAAAGCGTAAGAAACAAACAAACTCACTTCGCGTTATAATGTTAGGATTAAAAGGCATATTAAATTCTATTTACTGAGCTGGAGAGAACGTAAATCACAACCCAGCCAGGCGGATTAGAGATTATAATTTGTTGTTATGAAAGAATTTGTTCTAACACGTTGCTATCTGTTGCCTCCACCTACCTACCCCCATGGGAATAAGGCATAACTAGTTTAATTATGTAGCAAATGTAAATAAGTTGGTATAGATAACCTAGATAGGAAAATGGTGAGTCTTATCCCCTTAACGCAAACCCGTTTCTTTATTGTTCGTCTAAAATATACTCTCTACTTCAACTAACAAATAAAATTCACTCCAAAATTAACCGCAAACATGCTTCAGCTTTTTCCAGAAAAGAAAAGCCAGTCTCATGCATTTAAACTAACTACCTCCATACGGGTAATGTATACCAACATCATTACACATTTTAGGCATTATCAAAACATGCGCAAAATGGCTGAGGTAAGCTTGTATGGTCGGCAAGAAAGTCGCTGTATAAAAGTCTTTCTGTATGAGACTTTTCGTAACTAACGGATCCAAGATTTTAATAAGTACGTTCTTCTTCATATTATTTAGGTACTTACATTCCATCATTCACATTTTCTTGTTAATTTAAAGCCATCAAGAAAAGATAAAAATCGTATGATGAAATCTTAAAAACTGCAAATCTTCATAATGTGCGTTCGCTTTTTCCAGCTATACAGGATGCAGTTGAATACCAGTATGTTATATGGAGCGACTGCCCATCTGACTCCACATCTACAACCCAATTACGGGGTAATGCGATACCTCTCAGTACTCAGGCTGGTTGTCAGACTTTCGGGCTTCTGACGACCCAATATCGACTATCAAAGATCCACGAATGACAGCTGGGACCATCGGCTTAAACTGCTTTCCGAGGGGTCGTGTCCTCGATGGTCTCGGCTCGGCCCGAGTCGTTCCATGCATGTGTGACGGTATATAAATATCGTCACCTATCCGGCCGACTGCGGTGAGCGTGGCTGATTGATCGACTCATGCGGCTGTTATTACTTAGCCACGAGCTCTGCAAGTGCCATAATATAAAGAAAGCATTAGCACGCGGATGGAGTCACGTTGGTGCCAAATATTACTATCACTTATTTGAAACAAAGTCCCTCCGCGCCGCGTCTGTCTGTCTGAACGCGATAAACTCAAAACTACAGAACGGATTTTCTTACGGTTTTCACCAATGGACGTTCATGAGCAAGGTTAGTGTATAATTCATTAAGGTTTTGTGTAAATTGCCTGAAATCTTAATATATATAAATCTCGTGTCACAATGTTTGTCCTCAATGGACTCCTAAACCACTTAACCGATTATAATAAAATTCGCACACCATGTGCAGTTGGATCCAACTTGAGAGATAGGATAGTTTAAATCTCAATTTATAGCCGCAATTTTAATTTATTGCTAATTAGGGCTACCCATGCGAAGCTGGGACGGGCAGCTAGTATATATATATAATTATATACGTTGTTGATGATGTCGGAAAAAATCATGCCGACTGGAAGTTTAACTGGTGAGCGTATTGTAAACCCGTGCGTAGTGTAGAGTTATATGAAAACCCTGGTAAAAATCCTGGTAGACCCGATAGTACCTACGTTCCTCAGGGATATTGTTCGACCTCCGCGCGGGCAAAGCCTCAGGCAAATGCTAGTACGAAATAAAATAACATATCCTATAGCAGTTGGCAATAGTGTAGCTTTCAGGGACAGAATTTTTTAAATCGGATCAGTAGTTTCGGAGATTACCTCCTACATTCAAACTTACAAAATTACTTACTAACTTACTTCTTTTATAATATTAGTGTAGATTGAACGACGCGTGGTGAATAAAACTTATGTTTATTTCCATAAATCAATCATAAATACATGAGCGAAAACTAAAAAGTTTAAGCATCACAATGTATTCAGCGATGGTTTTGCCGACCGTACGTTCTCAACTGTACCTATGTTATCGTGTGCTCACCTTAATTTAATACTTGCACATATTTTGGAAATGTTTTTAAGCTCACTTGAATACTAAAGAGATAAATAAAGTTTTTTCGGTAAAGAAAAAACGTCGTGGGGAAACCAAGAATATTATCTATACTCTTTATTATTTATACTAATACTAAAACTGAAGAGTTTTTGTTATTGTTTGTTTGTTTAAACGCGATAATATCTGGAACTCCCAGTCGGATTAGAAAAAATATTTTTGCAATTGATAGCCCAAGTCTTGGCAAAGGCTGTTTGAGTCGAGAAAAAAGAAAAAGACAGAAAGAACACTAAGCGAAAACGAATTCATAGTGCGGGCAGGCAATGCGATGCGACTGGGACAAGGTGGATGACGCCGCGGGCAGAAGCTAGTATTTAATATAGTCTGAAATTGCCAACTCGTCTTGAGCAAGCGTGGTGATCAATGCTCGTGCCTTCTCTGTATGGGATGAGACCAGTGCCCTGCAGTGGGACAAAATAGGCTGGTATTATAAATTATAGTTTAAAATACTCGTTTAAACAGCAATTGCGTCTCATGGGATATACACTCATGGACAAATTTAGAGGAACGCAAAAAAAAGTGTGTATAAGACAAAATAACATGGATATTTGTAACAATTAAGTATATTCATTCGCATTTTGTTTATTATACGTTAATTTAAAATTGCAAACGTTAAAAACCAAACGATAAAACGACAAAAATTTACCAAATCATGAAAAAAAGAAAAAAAATACTGGAAAGCAACATTTTTGTACTTAACATTTTATTCATTTTTTTCCATAAATGTTTAGGGAAGGCTTTAACGTGGGCTTTATTCAGTACTTAATGTTGCCCCCTTTAGCACTTCGAACTGCTTCCGGTCTCCTTGGCATACTCCTAATCAAGTTATCGATAAAATCTTGAGAGATTGCGTTCAGTTCTTCCTGTAATGCGTTTTTAAGACCTCTCAAATTAGCGGGAGCAGGATTTATTTTCTTAATTTGTCTTCCAAGCTTATCCCATACATGCTCTATGGGATTTAAGTCGGGTGAGCGCGCTGGCTACCCCATAACATTGATTTCAACTTCTCGAAGGTATTCGACAACTACAGCGGCAGTATGGGGACGTGCATTATCATGCATAAAAACAAATTTATCTCCTATAAAAGGGGCAAATGGCGCTGCAATTTCTTCCAAAATCTCAGTTACATATCGCGCCGCTGTTAGTGACCCATTCTCAATGACGCGGAGTTCCATACGTGCCCCCATACAAATACCTCCCCATACCATAACTGACTTTCCACCATACGCCTCTTTTTCAATGATGTTGCACTGAGCGTACCTCTCTCCTGGGTATCTCCATACTTTAATCCTTCCATCATCTGGCTTCAGGCAAAATTTGGACTCATCTGTGAATAGAACTTGACTCCAAGCTTCGTCATTCCAATTTACGTGAATGCGGCCAAAATTAACTCGAGGTACTCGATGGGATGTGGCAAGAACCGGCTCTGGCAGGCAAGTGTGAATTTATTCCGGCTGATTTCAGTCTTCTTCTCACAGTTTTTGTGCTTACTGTAACCCCTCGAACTTATTGGAGCTTCGTTCTTACATCAAAAGAAATTAAGGTCCAGTTTTTAAGCACGCTAGTAACAATAAACCTGTCATCTCTGGCCACAGTTTTCCGTTTACGTCCCTGTCCTGCAAGTCTTGTATAATGCCCGTCCTGCCGATACCTCATGACAACTTGGTGTACCACAGATTTTGATACTCGTAATGTTTGGGCCACATGTTTGTAGGTTAGGCCCTGTTTCATTTAAAGCAACAGCCCTAGTAACTGGAGTGGCGTTTAGATCTTGTATTCTCAGTTTATTTGCAGTAACAATTAACGCTTATCACGATAAACAAGGCAGTCAAGGCAATTTTTTAACAAAACCTGAATTTAAACTCAAATTCAAAAATTTGCAATTTTCTTCGCAGTATGAAAGAACGCAATATTCCGCACTAATTACATAAAAACAAATGAAATTCGGAAAAAAAAACATTCCAAAACTTTCCTTTTTTTAATAGAAAATACTAATGTTTGTGGCCAGTACGCACGTTCATTACAACAGGAATAATTTAACTTTTTTTTTGCGTTCCTCTAAATTTGTCCATGAGTGTAGATAAAATATAATAATATCGCGGGCTCGCGAACGATGGAAGGAGTGGAGGGAAGCCTTTGCCCAGGAGTGGGACAGCACAGGCTAGCATAAAAAAAAAAATATATAATAATATCTGCTTTTAACTTTGTTGATTCTGATATTTAAGAGCGGCCAACCCGCCATACTTTTCATACAAACGCTCATACATGATTATGGCGTTGTAATACTTGTTCTTTGATTTTTTTAAACTAATATGTTTTGTTGTGCATAATACCAAGGTTTCTATGAAAACAAAAAATTTTAAAATAGAGAAACAAATTCAGTATAAGCCTTCAAAAATCTGCTTTTTTGCACAAATTTTACCTAAACTTTGGCCGGTCATAATGTACTCATAAATTGTATAAGTAAAGAAAACATCTTAATAGAAACCTCGCACATGTAATGGAGATTCTAAATGACAAACATTTTTTCCAGAAACTTGTAAGGATTACTCTTAAACACGTATTTCCTGGTACACACTATTTTTCGTACAATGTTATCGCGTTCTCACTTGCTCGTTAGCAGTTCTCACTTGCGCTCGATGAAACAGTAAGTCTTTCGACCATGCTCGCGTTGCCGATAGACGGACCGGGAAGGCCCTCTTAAGTGTCAGAAAGCATCATCAACTCTAAATCTTCTTTTAAAATATAGAATTAATTATAATAAGTGACTAAACAAGTTCTATAAGAAGGCAGTGAGGCTCAAATGAGACTGGGCGGGTAACACCAGCCGCATGCACTTATGACCGCTGGGTGAAAGTCTCCAGGCTAGATGACCTGGATGCGAACCGCGAGGGCTGGTTCGAGGGGGCGCAGCAAAAGAGTTCCTGAAAGAAGTTGGGGAGGCCATTGCCAACAGTGGGACAGTAGATATAGACTGAACAAAAGAAAAAAAAAAAGTGACTAAACGTAATCATAATTTTTCAAAAGGAACACTTATCCAAGCAAGGCCTTCTAAAAAACTTACTCAAAATCATTCATAATTTGGCCTAACTTCTTGTAATATCTAGAGCTAGATCAATTATTCAATAAAAAAGTTTCAGCGAATCTGAAATTCCAAGTGAACTTATATTTAATTTCAGATTTTTTGTGATGAAATATTAAAGGTTTGAAAAGAGATGAAGTTTATTTAATTTATTAATTTAATTCAATTCAGAAGAGATAAGTTTTTTTCCTATAGCCTGGTACAAAACGATACGCGCGTTATCGAGCAAGTTTAGCGGCGTTTTTTCCTGAAATATGACTTAAGCTCGTATTGATACTCGGTCATGGATGAAATGAGAATCACCCTTTACACCGTGTTTTATTTTATATGTATTGTGTAGTAATGTTTTGTATTGTTTATTCGAGTTTATCTATACTAATATTATAAAGAGGAAATATTTTTTTGTTTGTTTGTACTGAATAGGCTCCGAAACTACTGGTCCGATTTGAAGAATTATTTCAGTGTTAGAGAGCCCATTTATCGAGTAAGGCTATAGGCTATATATCATCACGCTAAGACCAATAGAAGCGGAGTACCAATGAAGAATGTTTCAAAATCAGGAGGTTTTTTTTAGCGTTAGCCCAAAGTATTCCACGCGGACGAAGTCGCGGGCAGAAGCTCCAGTGTAGTATATGTTAGGTTTTATAGAAGAGCTCGTGGCTAAGTAATAAAACGCCGCACGGGTCGACCCATCAGGTTAAGCAACGCTTGCCGGGGTTGGTCTGTGGATGGGTGACTATCTTTACATACCTAGACTCCTCCGTGCCTCGGAAAGCACGTTAAGCCGACAGTCCCGGATGTCATTGGTGGATCTTTGACAGTCGTTACGAGTTGTCAGAAGCCTGAAAGTCTGACACCAGTTTTACCAAGGGGTATCGTATTACCCAATTACTGGGTTGTGGAGGTCAGATAGGCAGTCGCTCCATGTAAAATACTGGTATTCAGCTGCATCCGGTTAGACTGGAAGCCGACCGAGTGACCCCAAGATGGTTGGGAAAAGGCTAGGAAGATTGATTGAAGTTAGGTTTTATACCTATTTTTGATATTCATTGTAAATTGTAAATATTCGTATGGCATTTTTAGCGTCGGTGTGTGTTGAACATTAGTCTACTTACCGACTTTGTACGTACCATATCCTACGAATAAACTTTTTTGAGATCGGTAAAAATAAAAATAAATGTTTGTTATTTTTTATTCGGTAATGTGCCAATTCATTATATTTATTACTCAATACGTTAAGCTACTACGTAGGGGTTTTGTTAGAGATGGCAAAACTTTTGAATTCAACTAAAGACGTTCAGAAATTAGTTCAAAGAAGACAGGCGTGAATTTCATAGTAATGAAAAACGGCAATCATATAAAAAAATTATAAATATTCTATTCATTCATAATATGCTCATAAAAAAACTCAAAAGCATCTTGGCCGCAGTTGCACGTGTAAAACTTCCAAGGCTATTAATAATATAATAAGTGATCAAACGAACTTACCTGTTGTGAAGTTCGATCATTATTATACGAAGGGCTTCGTTCGAAGATATAATATTTACAATGCAGCTTCCTTAACGCAAGTCGATCACCAGTCGCATGTTTAAGAGCTGAAAGCAAAACTAAACGCACAAGTGTACCTATGACAGCTCTATACGTCATCTGTCATTATTTTAGAGTAAGAGAATCTCAATTTTTCTGGGGTAGGGTAGGGAGGGTCCCTATATCTTCGAACGAAGCCCTTCGTATAATAATGATCGAACTTCACAACAGGTAAGTTCGTTTGATCACTTATTATACTTCTGGCTTCGTTCTCGATATAATATTTACAATGCAGATGTTAAGAGTTTATGAGGAAAATTGAGATTCCAAAGATGAAATTATAAATAAATAGTATTTAAATAACAAATTAAAATCTTTTAGTTTTAAGACACAAATGACATAATAAACTGGCTATACTCGTAATAGATGACCAGTCTCGTTCATCTTAATATTGGACTTATTGTTCAACTTATAAACAAGTTTCAAATTATATTAAAGATAAAAAATCAAGTTATTCATCTTAATATTGAAGTTCTTGTCTAATTTAGTTAGGCACGTAATAATTATACGTAATATTCATAATACTTAATCAAGTATTTTGTTCAGCATTAACCACAGCATGAGCAAATTCATTTGAATTATTCACAATTGGCCTATTATAAAATGAAGCAAAAGGTTGAAGAGCTATTTGTCCAGTTTGCCGTATTACATCTAATGACACTAACACTCTACACCTTAGTAGTGGATGTCAAGGCATGTCTAGTATTATTTTCTGAAAAAAATTTATTATACTAATATCTATGATGCAAACAGAGAGTAGGTATATTTACCTATATTATAGAGATGGAAGAGGCATAAACTGGTTTATGGGGCTTATGCAATGAAAGTATTAAGTGAATATTATTTCGCTTAAAAACTGAGTATAGTTAATTTTAATCACGAAATGTACTAGCTGGACAAATTTCGAACTTTTCAAAGATAGGTAAAAAACAGGTTCAGTTGGTTGTAACCGGGACCAGATGTTTTAATAGCAAATAGAAATGTGTACATTGCATAATTTACTGTGTTATTAGGTATTTTAATAAGAGACAAAGTCCATGCTCTTTGGGCTTGTACTTACTGTACCATTTTTTTTTTTTTTTTTTTTAAGTATGTAAATTTAAAGAGCCCATACAAGGCCCTTATCTTGAAATGCTTGGTTAGAAAAAAAATACATAATAATTATTGGTATAGATGAGATGGTGTAAATGAATCTATAAGTAAGTAGGTACTTACTTTGTTTTTGACAAATAGCCCGCCATAATTTAAAGGTGAAATTGTATTGTTTCAAGGTATTATTTGAAACTGAACACATAACATTTATTGCTGATGGCTAGGCTTACCCATGCCTCCCTGATAATATTCCAGTGGAGATGTAGGGGGTGATTCTATCAGGCTTATGACTACCTAGTATGGCATAACCATAATGCCTGTCGCTTTATAATTCTTAATTTTTTGTAAACATCTTAATAATAGACTAAATGGGCATAAAAAGGGAAAAAAGTAGTTAGTCTCAGAAACGAAAAAAGAATCATCTATTTTTTATGCATCCGGGCCGGCTTCCAGGAAATGTAATATTCACATTTTGGCATTAATTCTTGAAGCAAAAGGTATTGATACCTATCAGGTTGACCAAACTGAGTCACAATGTACTGGAATGTGGAGGTATTTATTTCCCACTTTATGTCAGGATTGGCTGTACATTATGTGATTCTTCATCTGCTTCATTATTTTCCCTTGATTTTATGTAAGAGTTTGTTTATCTTCACACCATTACCAATATACTTCTGGCAAAGATATATTTAAATGTGGGTACTGAATACCTCCCATTTAGTTAATAATTATATTATGAGGCATTCTTATTATCAGCATGTAACAATATACCAATTTTTAACAAACATTTTTTAAGGCTCGAAATATGAGTAGTTCTAGATAATTTAAGTATGTGATATTTATAAGTTTTGAGTCTCTTTCCAGAACCCATGAACCCTATTATCATTACAAATGGTCCCCCACCCACTTCTTGACACATCTATAAATATTTTCAAATCATATTTTGAGTATGCTATACTTTTGTGTAAACTATTGATATTATCAACTCACCGCTGTAGGTCTAGTATATATCTGGGGTAAATGATATCATAATTGCTTTTACTTTAAAGTAAACCATATTTATGGTTATATGGTATATTTAATGTTCTAATAGTTTTGTGTAAAGTCAAACATATGTACTTGCCAGGCATTTGGCAGTCAATGTTCCTATTAAATGAGCATGGTCTCTAATACTACAACTCTGTTTTTTCAAATATATGGATTTTTGTTTTACAAAACCTAAGAATTGACAGCACTGTGATGGTCTAAGTACTCAATTATAATAATTTGATAATTTATTACTAATATGGAATTTTTGTAAATACTTAGGAATTGTTTCATTATCATTTTTCAACCATATCTTATAATCAGAACCTGTTGTATACTACGTATGTAGGTGCTGACAGATATCTCTTGTCATTGGAATAATAGTATAGGTAATTATTAGAAATAGTATTATCTGTACTTAAAAAAAAATAGTCTTGGTTAACTTGTCTTTTATTTACAACAAGAACCAATGCACAAAAGGTCATTAAAGTATTGTACTAATTGGTGACCTGTAGATTTTTAAATTATGCAATCACCGCTCTCATAATTAGAGAACAACATGGTGCAGAACACAAGACATAATACAAGAATGCATTAAATTAATATAATTTTTCATACAGAAACCATCAATACTTCCTGTGAGCTGGATTAATATTTACCAATAAATAGAACTCTTAATAAATTCTCCTGGAGAAATTAGAGCTACTGTAGTTCAGTGATCTTCCATTTTAAAATGGTATGTGTTAACAAATTTGTTATTTAGAATAAATCTTTTGTGACCATTCAGTGTTGGAAACAAAACACTTAAGGTATGAATTGGCCTTTACATGGTGTGCAAGGAGTAATTGCACCTAATGCCAGCAAATTACTAATGGCTATTAGCATAACAGGATCATTTAATTAAAATATCATTTTATAATGACTGTTCAGATTATGACTGAAAAGGTGTCAGTAAAACGGTTTGAGTATCCATTGACATGTTCAATATTGAAACATCATCACAGATGCTTTCTCAACAAGGTAAAATATGATTTAATCTTCCAGCATGACTAACCTCTAGTAGCGAGCAGGAGTCTTGTCCTGTGGTGGTGGGGCTTGGGCTGGTACTGGTTGAATTTTTGTTTGATATTTCAACTTTATCTTTATTTCCTTGCTTGATATGAGAACTGTGGTTCCTTGTGTCCCGGCCTCGAATTTGCCCTCTGTTGGTTGTAACAAAGTGAACCACTCAAGTTTCCCTGACGGGTTGTGGTAAAAGTAGTTGTCTTTTTTATAGATTGGCCTGTTCTTTGGCAAGCTTGTAAGACTCTCTATCTTTTTAGATTTTAGGTTGTTACCATAAAGGTATGATAGAGTGTTGTTACCATAGAGATGATCATCTCTTTCAAATTTTTTGACAATATTTAAGCATTTTTTGTGCCGGACAGGGAAAATATAAATTGATTGTTTGTGTTAACATTCTTCCAGCATCACTGAGCGGGGAGATCTCTATCATTATTGTTGATAGATTAACATTGATAATGTCCCTTCATCAAAATTGTATTTCAAATACGGGCTAAGTAGTTGTTTAGTGCTCTTTTATATGCATAATTATTAATGCAACAAATCCCATAATGCTTGCAGCACTTCCAGGGATAGAATATAAGTAGGCCCAGTGTCTAGCACATGTGATGGGTCATGCTCAGGTAGAGCGTCAGTTACAGTTATGACTGTATTAGTGTTATCCGGGTTTGTGTCAAATGGAACCGATGGTTCGACACTGACATCAAGTACCTACCTAGTTCCATAACTAGTTCATTGGTTCATAATTTTTGCGGTCTGCAAAAAATATAGAATTGACCCTGATAATGTACCATAATAATTATACTTACCTAAGCGTAGCCTCTCGGCCTTCACCTTGAAATAAGTAAATTATAAAACTCGTGCGTTTATCTCGTAAACGCCCCGAAATTATTTGTTCGCGTCAATGCATCTCGTCCATCACCCGCGTGGTACAATAATAATTGTATATGTCTTCTGAAACACGTTTTACTGTATAAAACGTTTAAAACAATGATAAAATTCGTCCGTTTATCTCGTAAACGACCCGAAATTTGTTCGCGTCAATGCATCTCGTGCACCACCCGCGTAGTACAATAATAATTGTATATTATAAGTCTTCTGAAACACGTTTTACCGTATAAAACGTTTAAAACAATTGTTTTATCTGGTGAAGAAAAAATGGATGAGTCTGATGACTCTGATGAATCGGTGTTGTACCGGTGTCGTTTGTATTTAATCTTCGGATTTTTTGAAGATAATATTCCTTTTCATGTTTTCATTTCGGCATGATAACATATGCCAACTTTAATCACACTTTCAACTAGTTTTAAACACTTTAATTAATATTCTTTGGGAATAACAGCGTACTGGTTGCCGCGCAAACGTAAAGAATGACAGATGACGTATAGAGCTGTCATAGGTACACTTGTGCGTTTAGTTTTGCTTTCAGCTCTTAAACATGCGACTGGTGATCGACTTGCGTTAAGGAAGCTGCATTGTAAATATTATATCGAGAACGAAGCCAGAAGTATAATTCTGCACAATCTTGTCATAAATAATGCCAGTTTCAACTTACAAGAATGGACTAGAAATAACAAGTGGGTAGCAACTTACCTCTTTTTAAGACGTACCTCTAGGCAGGCACCCAAAGTATACCTGTAGGTACTCAGGTATGTTGACTTAACCTACGGTTTCTTAGAAGAGCTATGACCGCCACATAATGACCCCCGTGACGGCAGTCATGAAAATGATGGCGGCGAAGTTTGACTTTACGGTCCCAAAACTGCAGGAAAACACACCAACTTATTTTCAATATACCGTTTCAGAGACATAATTTGCGGAAGCTATGAGGCAGCCATAGCTCTTTTAGAATACCGTAGCATAAGACTATCGATTTATACACAATAACAACGTTTGTGACATTCTGCACAATCTCTTCTTATAGAATTCTAAGTTGAACTTCAAGAATAGTCAGGTACCTAGCAACGAGCGAGTAGCAAATCACCGCTATTTAGAGACGTACGGGTATACATCTAGACAGCCAGTTAGTGAATCAACTTGAGTACAGGTAGTACTCAAGTTTATTCACTTACACGTGTGTCTCAGTGCATTGTTTACTGCAGGCCTCGTGCTCTTCATTAGATGGTCATAGTGCTTGAAGCGGTGCACGTTGCTATTAAGAGTTAATGTAATCATGTAGGTGAATAGGTGGAAGATAGACAGCTTCTTTGAACTTTAAGGCATATACACACTGGTTTCATGAAGTATTTAAACATTATAATCAAAAATGCGTTTTTATTTTTGGCAATTCGAAAGTTTAGGTGGATCCTGATAGTCCTAGGCCGGTAGCATACCTCCGCTGCGAAACCATAGCAGCAAAACCGCAATAGTTCAGTTCAACTGGCTCGCGTCATGTTTGAAAACCTGTGTGAAACCTGAGTAGGGGAACATGACGTGAGCCAGTTGAATAGAACTACTGCGGTTTCGCTGCTACTGTTTCGCGGCGGAGGTGTGCTACTGGGGTCAAATCCGGGCAAGTCACAATGTGAATTTTCAATTCATGTGTACGTTCCGAGCTTCTGAGTTTATTCTAGACATTACCGACATCGGCGAAGGAAAACATCATGAGAAAACCTGTTGCAATATTAGAGATTACCATCTCTGTGATGCTGATGTGATTACAAAATGCCGAGTGACTTATGATATAGTTCACTTCCACGTAGACAATATCGTGGGCATAAGCTAGTTGTCCATTTAAGTGATAATGTTAGTAGTGGAACACAACTGTCATATATTTAAAACATTATTTTATTAATTAGCCTGTATTGTCCCACTGCAGGGCAAAGGCCTCCCTCTCCCTCTTCCACACAATTCTGTCTGTTGCTAGTATCTGCCAGTCCTTTCGGTAAGAGTCAAGCTCGTCCCGCCATCTTCGTCTCGGCCTGCCACGATGTCGTCGTGCGTTTAGTGGGACCCAATCGGTGGTTCTCTTAGCCCATTTTTCATCTGACATGCGGCAGACATGTCCGGCCCAGTCCCACTTAAGCTTAGCGGCTTTCTGGGTGACGTCCGTGATCTTGGTTTTGGCGCGCAGTGTTGTGTTCCTTATACGGTCCGATATTCGGACCCCTAGTAAACTGCGCTCCATGGCTCGCTGGCAAACCTCGAGCTTAGACCTCTGCTGAAGTGTCAAAGACCAGGTTTGAGCACCATATGTGAGAATGGGGAGAATACATATTTTAAACATACATATTGGGATATAGTTTTGTTTACGTCTTCAGTCTTGTGGTTATTTCTGGTTTGCCCGATTAGTTCCGAACTCGTGCGGAGTTCTATGAGTCTGGTTGCGTGTCTAATTAGTCGAGCAAACATTTAAGTTAACTAACACGGAAGTTTATTCGTACACATAACTATAAAAAATCCTTTGTCTAATCAGGAACCCAAAACCATTAACGATAAGACTATTTACGTAACAAAAAGATCTCAGTATTTGTTTATGTTAGCGAGCTCTTATCTCCGCTGCGCCGGTGGGTAGTTCAGCGGGCCCCGCTGGATTTTCGCACGCGCGTGGCGCTGGCGTCGCGAGTCTTTAGCGGTATTATCGTAATAAACACTCTAAACGACGGTGAAAGCCGCATCAAACGCAGTCCGGACAAATGCGAAAAGCGACTTTATTTTATACTAATTAGAGATTATGTAACATAATATAATATAATATTATATACAAAAGTTAGGATGACCAGACTTACCATTGGTTCCGAAGGTTCATCTATCAGAAATTGTCCTAAGAGCATTTTGGAGCTGTTCTTTTAAACATTTGCTTATTCAAGGTGACTAGAACTGACAGCCCTTTCAAAAAAAAGGTTCGCAAACGTCCGCCCGTGACCTAAACCTACATTGAGCGTTCAACTACATTGGATTTAACCGTCACATCCTTTTCAACCCTTGACAAAAGTGGTTTTCTAAACTAAACTAAGTCATTTTAAAGTAGCCATGACTGACACAACGAGACTGTTGATCTTCTGTTGATCTAATCGGCTGTCTTTGAAAACCAGCGCTGGGGCGCTGTCTTGCATAGGGTCGAAGCATTAAGCTGAGCGATAGCCGTTTTGCGTGGATGTGATGCATATTTTCCCACTTATTCTTTTTTGTTTTGTGTTCTAACCACAAATAAACGTATTTTCTTTCTTTCATCTTCTCCATGGAAATCTATTGGATAGACTGAGTGAAAGATGATATGGCTAGAAAGGGGCTGGCTACCGAGATGAAGACTAATAGAGAAGTAGGTATGGAAGAAAAGACATATTGCTCCGATCCCAAATCAATTTGGATAAGGGAGAAAGAATGATGATGGACTCTGCTGATCTTCTCACTAGAACTTTACTTTTCTCAACAATTTAAAAGAAAGTAAGTACCTAATTAACATTTTTAGCATAATAATAACATAACAAACCTTTAATGTTTCCACTGCTGGGACTCAGGCCTCCTCTCTTTGAGAGGGAGTGGGCTGTAATCTACCACGCGGGCCCAGTGCGGGTTGGTAGATGTCACATGTCTTCGATTTTCTTGGTTCTAGGACATGCCTGCCGGTTTCCTCACGATGTTTCCCTTCACCGTTTTGAGAGCAGTGGTGATGAAATTATTTAAACAAAGTAAAGCGCCTGCTTGGGTTCGAATACACGACCTAAAACTTGTAAGTCACCATTGCTCGCATTTACTTTTATTTAACGATGTATTATTCAATCCAATTTCTTCTCAGCTTGATAATGTTGAAGTAAGAAAAATACAAGCTGTTTTCATTTTATATTTTTCCTTCTATATTTTTATTCCTTTTGACAGAATTTTTCCTTCACACAGGTTTGACATCAATGCTAAATAAATCACACAAGCGACACCAGAGGTGTGTTGTTTTCTTTTGTCGTCATTTAAAAAGATGGCGGCTGCGCTGTCAGAGATGGCTCCCGCCAAAGTGACGTCTTCATAAAAAGGAATACGTTATGTTCTCATTAGTACGTGTTTCCTTAAGGCACGGAGAGTGTTTTGTGTATCGCGGAGCTTGTGTGTGAGATGAGTGTAAATATCATTAGGTTCTCTATCTAGAAAGAAAGAAATAATTATAATTTTAGTACATCTGAGCTTTACATAACAAAAAAATAAATAATAGATAGATTTTTTGATGCATTTTCAAAAATAGTCGGTACTTACAAATTTTCGGGCAATAACAATTTTATTGCAAGCATTTAAAGGCAATGGGCCACTCAAACTCAAACTCAAAGCATTTATTTCAAATAAACCAATTACAGGCACTTTTGAATTGTCAAGGGGTCGGTCAGTCAGAAAGATGAAGCTAGTTGCCCATTCCAAAGCGTAGTAGGTTCCTATGGAGAAGAACGGGCAAGAAACTCCACGGACACTCTTTTAAATCAAAATATTGTTACAAAATATTGGTTACATCATTCATGTTGAAATTAAACATGTGAGAACAATGTAGAAAGACGTGCAAGTTAAAAGCGTCCGTAATAAAAAACAATTCAAAAATTAAAAATTTAAATAAGCCATGGCAGCTAAGAGATGACCAGTCCCTTCTGACGGCGCCCGTTCACGAACATGACGCATGGATCAGCACCATTTAGCTCAACCATTTTGAAGGGAACTTAATGATCCAACACACACGCCACCACCAGCGAGACACTTAAGTGAGTATGACATACTCTCAGCCATCAGGGCTCATTCAAGTCAATGAAAGACATACCCAGTAAATGGTAGTTTTGTAAAATGGTCACAGTGCTCACACATGTGCTATGCAATTATACAATACTAAGAGATTGAATTTATACAATGCAAAGATAGTTTTTGCAATCTTCAGCGGCTCCAACAATATTTTCGATGATAATCAACTAGTTTATGCGCCCTTGTGGAGCTGGACCAGCGTTGAGCCAAGCATTTTTGTCAGCGATGTAATCCACTATAAGTGGAACCCACCAGAAACATGCAGGTTACATCTCTGTCAACCCTTTTGTGAATAAAGTCGTGATAATAATATTTTTATTAGATCAAAAAGACTGAACATTTCAATTTGTCTTAGCATTATGCTCAAAATCAGTTATTATTGTATCTTATTATTAGCATCTGCTGCGGAACTAGGTTTATGGCCTGTGTTCCAGAATGCAGCGCCTCAAACCCTCGGACTGGGTTTGCAAGTATGAGCTTTTTTTATTCGTAAAAGGAAACAGTTTCTAATAAAATATGAACTTAATTACTTTAAAAGAATGAAAGGGTTGCTATCCCCTGGGTGCGTAAGGTGAAGGAGGTGAGTGAATGTGTGTGAGAGGGTGTGTAAAGATTAAATATACCTACTATAGTATTTATGATGGGTATGTATATTTTCAGTTTGATCGTATGTTAACGAGATGCTTTGCCTAGCCGACGCATTTCCTGTTCAATTCCTCACCGACACTCCAGTAGGTTAAGGCCGTCTATTCGATCACACTGGCCCGTATCTTACAAAAGCACTCAAGAATTTCTCTCTGTCATTCAGTATTTGAGTCGCACTTGAACATTCTTCTAGACTGTGCGGGTCAAGGAGCCAAGAAAAACAAATGAAGCTGGAAAAAAGAACAGCAAAAGTGAAAATGTTAAAAACAATTACTTACGTACCTTTTTATTGGAACGAAGTTCCCTATCGCACGGTATTCTGCATTATCAGCCTATAATGTTCCCACTGCTGGGACACAGGCCTTCTCTCAATGACAGGGAGTGGACTGTAATTCACCACGCGGTCCCAGTGCGGGTTGGTAGGTGACTGTTATATGTCTTCGAATTTTTGGTTCTAGGACATGCCGGTTTCCTCACGATGTTTTCCTCCGTTTTTGAAGCAAGTGATAATTATAATTATACAATACGCAAAGTCATCGGCGTGCTTTGGGTTCGAACTCGAGGTCACACCAGTAGACCAGTAGACTATCACTGTTTTTAAGGTGACAATAACCTACTTTTAATGATTTTATACTGAAAATTACGTCTAAACAAGTAGTGTTCATGATTTGGAAAAAATATAATTATGTTAAATAAAAGCATTTTCTTAATAACTTAGTATACGAAAATTTTAGATTATGTTTATATTACATAGTGAAATTAATTTGTAAAGTTAGATCTAACGCGGATAAAAAACTGAGAATTACGCAAAAGCTATCAAGCGTATTTATCTGAAACCTTCACCATTTTAAGGGTAATTAAATTAATAATCTTTTAGTATACGTGTTTTATTAAAATACTTTTTGTTTGATGTAAAATAAGTTAATAATGCGTCAAATTGGGGACAGCGCTCTTTGATGGGCGAGTCCTATAATTACTGGCTGTACATACGACACGTTGCGCGAGCTCAGTACTGAACACGCAAGCTAACTACTTAAGGTCACTGGCATATATCTGCGTCTTAATAATGACTAATGATAGTAAAAACCTATGATAGTAAAACTGATAGTAAAAATGATAGTAAAAATGATAGTAAAAATGATAGTAAAAATGATAGTAAAAATGATGGTAAAAATGATAGTAAAATGATAGTAAAAATGATAGTAAAAATGATAGTAAAATGATAGTAAAAATGATAGTAAAAGTTTATTCTGTTTATTATGTATGTATGTATATATTTATGTATTTATTCTTGTATTTTATAGTTATTTTCTTGTTATCAATCTCGTATGTTGCACCTGCCATGTTTTGTCTCTGCATCACCCTAAGGTTGACTGGTAGAAAATGCCTCAGGCATTAAGTCCGCCTTTGTACAGTATATTTTTTACTTGTGCATAAAGTTTTAATAAATAAATAAATAAATAAAAAACCGCATTAAAATCCGTTGCTTCTACATCTACACCACAGAAGCACGGTAGACGGTAGAATAACTAAGCCATATCTTAGAAATAAATGCCTACAGCCGCGCGGTACGTAAACATGCGATAGGGCTGCCCGCCTCCAGTATTTTAATTACATTTGCCTACTTTGTGTTTCCATTTAGTTTTGTGATTGTAAATATACTTTTTTTATCTACACAAATAAATAAAATACTTTGTGAATTGAATAACAAAACAAAACACAAATGCCCGAAGTTATAAAACAAGCGTACCTACCGTATTAATTCATGAACCTCCTATAACTACCTATTTCACTCGTGTTATCACTTTCCTTTACTCTATTCACTTTATTTATTAATCCAGACATCTTTTTTTCGGGAGATAAAAGGAAATACTTATCCATTACAAAGACACACATTATGTACCGTACCTACCTACCAGTAAGTAAAATTATTTTATAGTAAGACTATAAAATATTTTTGTTGTTGTTGTTTGTTAATAATAATACCTTTCAAAGTTTCCAGGTAATCTAAAAAAAGTTATCTCTGGATGCGTTATTGCCAAATTCATGCAACCAAAAACAGCAACAATATATCCTACTCGTCATATTAAATATGTACTTGAATTTATTTTTAGTGTAAAAATCGCGCGGTTATTGTTAAAAAAACAACACACCGTTCGTTCGTCACTGCGGCACAGACGCGACTGTCTGCGTACCTCGCGCATACCTCGATCGAGGCGCGTAGGTATAGCTCGCGCTTCGTCCGTTTCTATGAAGTTGGCCTACCGTCTACCGTGACAGAAGTCATGTCGTGAACGAGCGCCGCGCGCCGTCAGTTGGGACTGGTCATTTCATAGCAGACATGGCTTATTTTAATTAGTTTTTTTTTTTTTTTTGTTTTACTTTTTTTATTATGGACGATTTTAACGTTTTTCATCGTTCTCCCATGTATAAGTTCAACATGAATGATGTAACCAATATTTCGTAACCAAATTATTTAAAAGAATGCTCGTGGAGTTTCTTGCCCGTCTTTCTCCATAGGAACCTACTACGCTTTGGAATAGGCATCTAGTTTCAGCTTTCTGACTGAGCGACCCCTTGACAATTCCAAAATGCCTGTAATTGGTTTATTTGAAATAAATGCTTTGAGTTTGAGAAGAAGAACGTGGTTACACGACTTTAATCTATAATATTATATTATAATAATATAGATAGCTAATATGAGCTAGTAGATAAAGTTCTGTAAGTTTACTAAAGTTTCACTTCAAGGTGATTTTAAACTAAATGATTAACTAATGGAACTAGACAGTTTTATTTAACTATTATATTCGCAACTTACAAAAGGTATTTACAAGGCAGATGTGAGTGGAAATTCCGGGACGGCTTAGAAGGTAACATTATTGGTGATGTTCTCTAAAAAGGTCAGATGCGTAGTTTTTGCAACCGGTGTGCGTGTATCACCAGATATATGAATGTAAACGAAGCAAAAGGAGCATGTAAGGATCGCAGCAGGTGGCGTTCTGTAGTTCCCGCCTACCCCCGTGGGAAGAAGCCGTTTATGTATTATGTGTTTTCATTTTGCCGGATTTTTCAATTTACTGATATATTTAACAACAAAAACAACAAGCAACAATCCTTGACATTCCCATGAGATTTTTTACAAAGTGTTAAAACTATTCAATCATTATATAGGGTAATTAGTTATCGATACTTAAATATGTGACTTTACTCATCATTATAAACAACTTTTCCTATGGGACCAAAACTGAAATCGCGAAAGGAATTACAGCTGTTCCCCAATTTTATGTTCGCAAAACTCGTCAGAATGTATGGAACAGCAGATTTTTTTTTGCGATTTCATGTTTGGTGCCATAGTAAAAGTTGTTCATAATTATGAGTAAAGTCATGTGTTTAAGTACCGGTCACTAATTACCAGTCCCCCTAAGTGATTTGCCTCATTAAAGCTCAAAATCAATCTGCCCAGCCTTTTCCCAACTATGTATATTGGGGTCGACTTCCAATCTAACCGGCTGCAGCTGAATACCAGTATTTGACATGGAGGGACTGCCTATCTGACCTCCACAACCCAGTTACTGGGTAATACGATACCCCTCGGTAAGACTGGTTGTCAGAATTTCGGGCTTCTGACGACCCGAAACGACTGAAAAACATCCACGAATGACAGCCGGGACCAAAGGCTTAGCGTGCTTTCCGAGGCACGGAGGAGCCTCGGTATGTGAAGGATGGTCACCCATCCACAGGCCAACCCCGGCAAGCGTAGCTTAACCTGATGGATCAACCCGTGCGGCTGGTATTACTTAGCCACGAGCTCGTCCTATTCTCGTAATAAACTTTTGCAGTAAACAACAACAAAAAAAAAATGACCATAGACCTCATATTTACGGCGATGTGACCAGCGGCAAATCACTCATGCCGCCGTCATAAAAGATCCCTTCTTCGTAAAAAGTAAAAAGATACTTTCCTCAGGTATCTTTCCACAGATTTCCTTCCTGTTGTCCAGACAATATTTCATTAAATACGTAATTCGGTAAACATTTTGTCGCCACCATTCGTCCAGCCGATTTTTCTTCCTCTCTTGAAAATCTCACGTCGCCAGTCGTTGATTGGAGGGCGGAGCGAGCGGTCGTGCGTCGCGTACCCACTACCCAAGTGTGTCGAAACGTCCGAGAAATTCGAATTTCAAATCCGGGATTTTGTTTTCTTGCGAGTGAGTTTTAAACTGTTCGATTTTGTTTGAAGTGTTCTTGATTCAAATTAAAAGTGCAGTGAGTGTTTGTTTTTTTTTTTCTGACTGGAGTGGAAGTTGACAGCCGTCGTTAGTGGGGACTTCAATAGGATGTAATGTAAGTAATTAACCAACTTTTATTGCTGGCCGAAAGTGGTCGCGTTTGTTTTATCTTTGTTTGGGTTTTCGAAATACGTGTGGACTTTTATTTTGAAAGTTTTAGCATAGTTTTTATTTCCAGTCTCTAGGGCTTACTTACTGATTTGGATTTTGAATTGAGTGTTTTAATATTAAGGGTATACGTCAATTGTGATACAAATCAACGTGTGATACAATAAATGAAGAAAAAAATCTTTAATGAAAAAGTTTAATCAATAATCGTTTACCTAAAGTTTATTTATATGAAATACATTTCCAGTTTGCGGCATTGTTACTTAAACAATTATATTAATGCAGGTTGAAATATAAGTGCAGTTTGAATTAAATGTTTCAGATATTAATACGGTACTAAAAAAAAATTACTGTAAATAAATTACGCTTCAAATATGAGTTAATTTATTATTTTATTGCAGACAAGAATATTTTGGAAATAAAATATTAAAATTTGAACAAATTCTTTTCAAAACTGGGTCAAACTTTGTCCAATATTTAACTTTCAAATGGTGTGGTTTTCAAATTAAGATTTTAATTGTAAATTACGAAGAAGAGTAGGCGAAGAGTTTCAAGAGAAATTCGCGATTAGATTTAATCGAAATTAAATGTCAAAGGCAATGTTTTTTTAAGTATTTTTTAGATAAATGATCGTGCAGCCAGAGACAAGATCAGAGGTTTTAATAACTTTTATTGAAGAATTTGATCTTTTGAATTGCGATGGATTTTTTTTTGTGTTTTTTAATCAACCGTTTATATTATGTACACCGAATCAATAGGTACTGTTATTACATAAACGCCAATAATTAGATTTTAGATGGCACAGTTATATGAACAAACTACCGATATAAAAATTATCGGTTCCGTTTTCGCATAGCTCTACGGAACCCCAAAAAGTTTTATCTGCTCCAGTGTTTTTCCTTAACGCAATTAATTCTAATAAAATAATCATTAGTGAGGTATAAATTGACTGTAGGATCGCAATAAACTTTGCCAGTGGGAGTACGAAACAAGAAAAGGTCTTTTTGACCTGAATTTAGGAACTGAGGTATATTCAGCCTATTAATGTTCCCACAGCTGGGACACAGGCCTCCTTTCTCGGAGAGGGAGTGGGCCGTAAACTACCACGCGGGTCTAGGGCGGGTTGGTAGATGTCCCATGTCTTCGAATTTTTTGCTTCTAATTCTAAGACATGCCGGTTTCCTCACGATGTTTTCCTTCACCGTTTTGAGAGCAGTGGTGATGAAATTATTTACACAAAGTAAAGTGCCTGCCTGGGTTCGAACCCTCGAACTACAACTCGTAAATCGGAGCCGTTACCACTGGGCCACCACTGCTCACTGGAACTGAGGTAAAAGAGAAGAATAAGAATGGAAATCGAGGTTTTTTTTTTCCAATTTTGAAAAAAGGGCGGTCTCAATTCGTCGCATCGGATTTTTTTTTTGTTGATTATAATTATACAGCACAATATTATGATGATGGCTTATTTAAAATGTGGTAATTTTCAAACGTCAACAATATTAATTTTTGTTTATTAAGCCTGAAAACCACAAAATAAGTAAACCGGTAATCGACCGGTAAAATAGCGTAACTCTATCGTCACGCGTCATTCGTTCACGAATATTGTCTATGATTTCGTTCGAAACTCATGAATCCGAAATCAATAGGGAGAGGTTCACTTCGACATTTCGAATTACTTTCGGACCCTATATCTTCGTTGTTATATTATTAGCAAAAGTAATATTGGTACTTATTAGCTAGTTTTATACCTTTGAATAGGAATAAATTAGGAACCCGTATGCAGGTATAATACTTGAATCACAAATAATTGTAATTAATTGGGTAGAACTATCTTTGTTTCGCCATTTCTTCTCAAGATAGAAAATGTCGACTACATTTATTCTAGCTTATTTCTTCTTTAAGTGACGTATAAAAGTGATTCCGATAACCTATTCACAGAATAAACAATTTCATTTCATTTCAATAAGGAAAAGCCACAGGCATCCAAGTGCTCATAAGTGGAACTTCAAAGGTGTACAAGTACATTATTCTGCCTAGCCTTTTCACAACTATGTTGGGGTCGGCTTCGAGTCTAACCGGATGCAGCTGAATACCAGTAAGTTACATGACGCGACAATCCAGTTACTGGAGAATATGATAACCTTTGGTAAGTTTTGTTGCCTGATTTTCGGGCTTCTGACGACCCGTAATGACTGTCAAAGATCTTCACGTTAGCTGAACACGTTTTATGAGGAAAACTTGACGTTACATAGTGTTATGATGACAGGTGAATTAACTTTCAATATTTCGACGACTGTGCCTGTTTGTTTTTTGTATTATTTTTATAATTAGATAGTCATTGTATTTAGTACCTAGTGTAAATAGTTTATTATATTAAATACTGTAAAACAATTCAATTTATTTACTACTTTTGGTACCAAAGTGACACTGAAAACGTGAAATAGAAGACTATGCAGCATCGTTTGTAGATAGATAGAAATGGTTGCTATTTTGTTTTAAATGAATTCAATAAAAGAGGTACACATTTTTTTTTTTGTTTGATTGATGTTACGGGCGTCATCGCCGAGGGAGGCTTAGAAAGCGCTGGCGTGATGACTTAGAGGCATTTTTAGGAGAAAGGTCGGAGAAGGCAAACACAGGGAAGACTGGTAAGCTGTGGGGGAGACCTTTGCCCAGCTGTGGGACAACACATATTGAATATTGAATGTATTGATTGATATTTGTAAAATTGTGGAGTAGGTAGGTAGGAGCCATTTAAATTTCTAACACACACACACATATCACATCTATCAATCACATAATTCATAAATCTGACATTGCTTCATTTTTAGGGTTCTTCTAAAAATACTATCGCACTGCCTCGCTGGTCAAGTGGTCGCAAGCACTACAGCTGAGCATAAGGTTCTGGGTTCAATTCCCGGGTCGGGCAAAGTGTTAATGGGTTTTTCCATCTGGAATTTCTTAGTAGCAGCCCGGAGTCTGGATGTATGCAAGGTTGATGGCAATAGGCTCGCCCCCTATTACATGGGACTTAAACATAACTGGCGAAATGTGGGTGTACTACAGGTACACCTCTGCCCAACCCTTCGGGGAAACAAGGCGTAATGTTATGTTATGTTAAAAATACTATGTTCTGTTGTTTTAAAATATTTTTTTACTACGAGGTGAAGAGGTGAAAGATATTTCACGATGAAGCGATTAGTAAAAAAATATGTATACCTAAGTATCTTAAGAATATGATTTATCTAACAACCTTGAATTAAATGACGATTTACTGACATATTGTTGCGCAAATCTGTGAAATATATCAGAATTTAGGTTTTGCCTCCCATTATGTTTCAACGATTTTTTGGGGTCCTAACCGGTACCCTAATTACGTAATACACAATCAATTCGTTTTGAAACAGATTACTAATCCATTGCTTCATAAGTTCGAAATTTAATTCTGCTCTGCAACGTAATTATCGCATTGAATGTTGTTGAACTGTCAAAATGAAATAAATGATCGCTATCGCATTGCTTCTGCAAGATAGGTAATAACCCTACCGAAGAGTGCCAAATGGAACCCTACTACTGGAGCAGTAGTGGCCCAGTGGTAACAGCCGCGACTTACGAGTTGTAGGTAAGTCATAGGTTCGAACCCAGACAGGCGCTTTACTTTATGTAATTCATTTCTTCACTACTGCTCTCAAAACATTGAATAAAAACATCGTGAGGAAACCGGCATGTCCTAAAACCAAAAATTCGAAGACATGTGACATCTACCAACGTGGGCCCGCGTAGTGGATTACGGTCCACTCCCTCTCACCGAGAGGAGGCCTGTGTCCCAGCAGTGGGTCCCAGCAGCAGTGTTCTGTGATTACCAAACCTCACTACGTCATTAGTCCTTATCCAGTCAGATAATTATTCATTTGTGACTGGTTCATTAGTTCACTAGCTGCTCCCCGCGGTTTCACCCGCATAAGTCTTGATCCCGTGGGAATGTCGAAATAAAATGGATCCTATGTCCTAATCTAGGTCATGGTCTACCCATGTACCAAATTTCATTCAAATCTATTCAGTCGTTTTAGCGTGAAAGCGTAACAAACAAACTTACTTTCGTTTGTACAATATTACTAGCTTCCGCCAGCGGCTTCGCCCGCGTAATAAATTTATAAATTATAGCTTATTATATTATGCATGTATTATACATATAAAATTTCCTCTTGAATCATTTTATCTATTAAAAAAGACTACATCAAAATCCGTTGCGTAGTTTTAAAGATCTTAGCATACTTAAGGACAGACAGTGGTAAGCGACTTCTCAAGCGACTTTGTTTTATAAATGTAGTAATGATTAGGATTATAGTTAGGACGTTCAGCAGCGAACTGTGAAAACCTTATCTGATGACAGTGTCCTTTCTCGTCACAAAAGTTGCTAGGCAATCTGTCAGCAGGCAAAGCTATTTATAATGATGATCCGTCCCACCCAATTGACACCAATTGTCACCTCAATAGCCGAACATAGCCGACTGATTCACAATAACCTGCTCAAAACTCAATTTAATCATTTACATTGATCCCATTTGGGATGTCCATGTGTCGCGGACACTATCCGTCCATATTCACTATCGGGCCGTTTGTATGGACCTAACCATACAAACGGACACGGATCTGTGGGACATACAAATATTTGTAGTGATAATGGAGGACCGACAATGGGGATAATCGTATGTTGGATTTACGAGTATGTAGGACTTAATACCGGCCGTTTAGTTTGTTGTGTAGGACATAGGTATATTTGTATCATCATCATCATTTCAGCCACAAGAATGACTGCTGAACATAGGCCTCCCCCAAGCACCGCCAATTCGATCGATTCTGTGCTTCCTGCATCCAGCGGATTCCTTCGGCCTTCAGAAGGTTTCATCGGTCCATCTTGTGGGAGGCCTTCCAACGTTTCATCTTCCGGTAGGTATGCGGTCGCCACTCCAGAACCTTTCGGCCCCATCGGCCATCTGTTCTATGAGCAATGTGCCCTGCCCATTGCCACTTAAGTTTGGCAATTCTTCGAGCTAAGCGGTTACCTTGGGTCTCCTACGGATCTCTTCATTTCTGATTCAGTCACGTAGGAAAACTCCAAGCATATTCCTCTCCATTGGCCTTTGGGTTACTTTTAACCTTCTGATAAGGCCCATTGTCAGCGACCACGTTGCAGTGCCCTAAATCATCACTGACAACACGCACTGGTCAAAGACTTTCGTCTTGAGACATTGCGGTATCTGAGACGAGAAGATATTCGTAGTTTCCCGAACGCTGCCCAGCCGAGTCGGATTCATATAATTATGTACATTCGTATATATTTATAGCCTCAAATACACATAACGTGTAACCATTCAACCTTTTGTTTGGTGAATGTCACAATGTCGTGCAAACTTCACTGCTATGAGAATTTAATGGCACTCGAATGACGTTGACAGGGTGGCGCTGTTGTCGCGACCCCTACGACTATTGGCATTGATTTTCGGGTACCAGTTTCCATAAATTGCCCATCCAATCCAAATCCGTTCAGCTGGTTTTTCGCCAATCCGAAAAATATATCCAGATATCCAGACAAACAGATGACAAACTGACAAAAATTCTGAAAATTATTATCATCAGACACGTTCCTACCGTTCAAAGAATTTTTTTTTTCGACCGTCATTTTTAACTTTGTTACTATTTAATTATTAAATTATTTCATTAACGGGAAGCTACAGTATTGCCGAATGTCGAAGGATTTTATTTACATGAAAACACGTGGACGAAGTCGCGTGCAGAAGCTAGTTAAGTATCTGCGCGCCTAATTGCACTTCCAGTAATAACAATGATGGATCATTATACAAAAATAACTTCTAGATTTATAAAATATTTTTAGAACCTTCAAAATATTTCCATAAAAATACATTTAGATCATCTCCAATTCCGTCAGAATTAACAAAACAAAAGTTAAAAGACAATTAGCCTCAAGCTGCCGTCAAAAACGAGACAAAAAATGTACATAAATAAAAATTCTGATTAAATTGAAACATTGTAACGAATATTAATATTTTGCTGAAAGAAAAAGCTGTACGTAACACTGAAAAAAAATATGAGACCGAATTTTTTGGATCAGATTTTTTTCAATTTGCGATCTTTAATAAATATATGTTTTCAATCTGTTGTAATATTAAGGGCGCACCGAGCTTATTGCGAAATAATTGCGTTCGTTTGATCCTTTTGCAATTAATATGTCAGATATTTACGGATTCATTCTATACATCATATACTTTAGAAACACGATTACTTGTAGTTTCCTCGACACAAGAAAAAAACCAAAGTAATCTCTAAAAAACATCGTCACGGAAGATCGGTTTTTAAATAATAATAAGACTACATGTTTTCGATAACGTGTACAGTTCACATTTTCAAAATGTGTATTTGTTTTTGTAATAGGAAAGAAATACCAAAATTAGCGCGCAAACCACCCATTCTATATAGAAGCGCGCTTACGAGAGAGTAAATAATTATGAAAAATTATTTATTAACAATGGCAGTCGGTTACAATTAAATATTTGGAAGTCATGAAAGATTGGTATGAACAATAATGTGAAATAATAATTTACGAAATATCCGGAACAAGTATTGTGGAAACGTAATAAGTAGATGACCTGGTGCCTATTTAGCAAAACTGACAAGCGAAAGTTGACAGGTGACGATAAAAAAAATGGCAGATTTTACAAGTTTATTTCATACATTTTCGTTAACGCTGGCCCAGAGTACAGGGTCCTTATTAGTAAAGCAGAAAATGTAAATAAACAGATAATGCGATGTTTTTGTCAAAATGTTACAAAATAACCGTTCACTGCTGAACATATGCCTCCCCCAAGCACCGCCACTTCGACCGATTCTGTGCTTCCCGCATCCAGCGGATTCCTGCGGCCTTCACAAGGTCATCGATCCATCTTGTGGGAGGTATTCCAACGCTTCGTCTTCCGGTAGGCAGTCGCTTCATGTAAAATACTGGTGTTCAGCTGCATCCGATTACTCTGGAAGTCGACCCCAACATAGTTAGGAAAAGGCTAGGCAGATGATGACTGAATAACTAGATTTGTAGATCATTTTCTATTCTGTCAAGTACCCGGTACTTGTCGACATGCCTACACTGTCCTTCCCATAGATATAACGCAAGTTTTGCTGGGGAGTTTGTTGCCCCACTTCTTCTTCCCAGCTAAAGCACTAGGAAGTGGTGAAGGGCGGGCGTTTTTGGGGGACTGTCTTATGTAATTTTGACGTTCGAAAAATGCTGATTCTCAGCCTAGTTTGAATTAGAATATAGAAGTATTATTTAAAAAAAAACAAATTTGTTTTTTTTTTTTAATAATACTTCTATAGTCCTCCCATACCTATTAACACGGTAATTTGAAAACATTGTGAAAGCCATTTATTTTTTAAAGAGTAAACGTGTAGTTTCTTGCCGGTTCTTCTCCATAGGAAACGACTAATTGGATCCGTGCAACTAGATACTGACGTTTCATAAGTGCCCATGTAGGTTTATGTGACATAAACACATCGGTAAATTGAAACCTTCGAGCTTCGTTAAAGGTATGCCGCGCAAATCTTTTGTTTTTAATTTATTTTTCAAGTTCAAATTTGGAATCATTCAAAAACGTCTAGAAAATAAGTTTCTTCAAAATATTTGAAAACCGGCCAGTATTTATAAGGACTTTATACAAAGTATTCCTAGACGGTGTTGATGTGTGTATATTTTGATTTGATAATATTAATGTTTACACGTTTATATTTCGCTGCTTCATTCGCAATTAAGAGGCTTAAGTGAACCGTATATCATTGTCGATCATTCAATTTTATCACAATAACCTACTGCTTACCTAGGTTTCCTTATCAGAGCTTAGTAACATAGCAGTTATCACACTTGTAATCCTATAAACCAGTAGCGTATCATCCTCCTGTATCAGTCAACCGAAGGGACGACCCTTTTCACTTACTAAGCTGTGTTTAAGTATTTGTATAGTACTATCACAAATAGGGCTGAGGCGTATTTATCGTAACAGATAGAAATAACAGATATTTAAAAATAACAAATAACAATAAATGGTTCCTTACAATATAACGAATCTGTTACTTAAAATACCAAACCTCCAAAGACTGTTATCGCGGCTGTTAATATTATTTCATTGTAATAATCCCCACAGACTGTTACCACGGCTGTTATTTACGTACACACTCACACAAAGGAAGGAATATAGCAAGCTTATCAATGTCTCTCTCTTCCTCATTAAAGAATGACCCTTGCTAAAAAGAGAAACACCTATTATTTACTGCAAAATATGTTAACTTCTCACTCTGACTAAAGCGGTTAAACTACGCAAAAAAGAGAAGCACTTAGTATTTATTATCCCTAAAAATGCAGTTGGTGGTCTAACAAGAACAAACATTTACGAAAAAGTGACTACTAATATAGTTAGTGTTATCTGTTACTGACTTGTCATTCCCAGTCAAAACTTCGGATACGATTTTCAACTTAAACGAAAAGAAATATAGAAGATATTCAATTGAGATTTATATACGTATTTATCGTCCGTACAAAAATAACAGGCTGTCATTTAATAACAGATATTTGGATCTGTTATTTTTGTGTAACAGTAACAGTGATAACAGATATCGTGTTTGACCTGTTACAACCCATCTCTAATCACAGATGGGAGGTATAAAAGACTAATGGATTATGTGAAGGGGATAGGCAGTGTATCTGATCATAGCAAGTTAATGTCATTGCTTCTATTGAATTTCCTAATGGTCCAGAGGTTAAAGACTTTGAACATGGTAAAGTGACGATGTGTCATCAGTTTATTTTTATACTAGCTACCGCCGGTGGCTTCGCCTGCATCATATCTTTATAAATTATAGCCTATGTTACTCAGTGATAATATAGAATTCTACAGCTGAAGGAATTTTTTAAATCGGTCGTTTAGTTTTTGAGTTTATTCATAACAATAAAAAAAATACAAACATTATAAAAAATCAAATCTTTTCTCTATAAAAGTATAAGTTTAGATTACTAATTAGAATAATATATTTACTACTAAATGATAGTAAACATTCACATGAAATCTCGGGTATGGTTTTACAGTGAAGAGATAGGTACCTTAGAACTGTAAAACTAGAATACACCCTAGATCTTTTAGTCTTAGTCTCTTAGTCTTTTGCTATAAAATCCAGGACCGGGCCTACAAAATTACTTTACTACAAAATATTGAAAGTACCCGCGTTGGAATATGAGAGCTCCTCAATCCACACGGACACCTTTTTATCAGAAATATCTAATTTCCAAGTTACTCTAGGACATATAGCAATTTTACTGATATCAATCTTGAGAACTGATAGCAATCTTGTAGAAACTTAGACGGAAATAATCTGAACTTGCCATCACGCGATGAGTGAGCGAGATTAATGTGGTGCTAAATGCTTGATCCTATAAGAGAAGATTTTAATTGTAATTTTTCAATTCAAGATGAGGTTATGAAGTTAACTTTAATACTGTCTAACGAAAAAGAACTTTATGGTGATTTAAAGTTAGAATTACGGGTTTAAATACCTAATCAAATAGTCAAACCAAAGCATGATAGTTAAGGCCGCAGGAATAAAAAAAAAAAAGGAATCCGCTGGCCGCGGGAAGCACGAATCGGTCGAAGTGGAGTGTGCTTGGAGGCCTATGTCCTATCCAGCAGTCATAGCAGCATTCAGAACGTCTTTCGGCTGATATGATGATGATAGTTAAGTAAGTTTACTTTTTTTTAATGTATTATTTTATTACCCTAGCGTTTAATTAATTGTTCCACAGTTAATCTGTGAACAGTGTTGTGGGCTACAATATTGTTCAAATGTTATGTGTATTTATTTTTCTATACTGTATATTGTAGCTGTTTGTTGTTCTATTTGAAAAAAAGTAAAATAAAATAAAGCACTCAATTTGTAGGTTAGTGACACTAGAAACTGTCATCCACAGATAGGTTTTCTTATCTATTTGTTTACATTTTCATACGATACTTTTGAGGCAGACAATAGCTATGCCCGCAACACTCAAACACATCACCAATCATTATAATTTTTCACTGATACCTGTTTTTTTCTTCTTTTTTTTTTCCTTTGCTCATTTTTGCGCCTTGTAGAAGTGTCTTGACAGTGCCTGAGCGTGCGTGATCCATCGCCATCCGTTCGATGTCCACTGCGCACATGATGTATGGAAAGCAGCGCATAAAGTAATTCTTTGCTCTGTTGGTGTAATTGCTGTGTGGCGTTCCAATGGGAAGATAAATCTATTAAAAGAATTGATATATTGTAACAATTTTCTAATTGCTTCTAGAGGTATTTTATGTCGGGTACATTGAGTGGCCCTTTGTAAGGTGACTAAAATGTCACTGTGTATATCTTTTTTTTTTATGAATGTTTAGTTGTCATTGGATACACGAAGTAGGCTGCTTTTGTAAGACGAGTAAGGTGTCACGGTGTATAAATAAAAATCAATGTTTGTTTGTTTGTTACACTAGTAGGATGTTATTGGGCACTCTAAGCCACCTTACGTTCCATCGGTTCACTTCGTTCACCTCGTCACTTCAGGTGGCTTAGATTGCCCAATAACATATATGAAATCCATTCTATTCCACCTGATGAACAGAAGGTGGAGTACGAATTTTTGCATAGTGCAGTAAAACAGGTGGCTTAGATTGCCCAATAACATATATGAAATCCATTCTATTCCACCTGATGAACGGAAGGTGGAGTACGAATTTTTGCATAGTGCAGTAAAACAGGTGGCTTAGATTGCCCAATAACATATATGAAATCCATTCTATTCCACCTGATGAACGGAAGGTGGAGTACGAATTTTTGCATAGTGCAGTAAAATAATGGTTCGGCGCCTATTCCACTATTTTAATATTTTTCAGTGCATGGTTTGACCGCTACTCCACTTTTAGAATCTCGTTTTGATGCGAACGGAAAGTCGTCTAGAATGGCTAATAACATAAATGGATCTTCAAAGTTTATGGATCGACAAAGTTTGTGGTTTTAGTGTTACTCCACTTTTTGAATTTCATTTTGTTGCGAACGGAAAGTGGTTTAGAATCCCAATACTATAAATGGATCTACAAAGTTTGTGGTTTTAGCGATACTCCACTTTTAGAATCTCGTTTTGGTACGAACGGAAAGTCGTCTAGAATGCATAATAACATAAATGGATCTACAAAGTTTGTGGTTCGGGCGCTACTCCACTTTTACAATCTCGTTTTGGTGCGAACATAAATGGATCTACAAATTTTGTTGTTCGGGCGCTACTCCACTTTTAGAATCTCGTTTTGATGCGAACGGAAAGTCGTATAGAATGGCTAATAACATAAATGGATCTACAAAGTTTGTGGTTCGGGCGCTACTCCACTTTTAGAATCTCGTTTTGATGCGAACGGAAAGTCGTCTAGAATGCTTAATAACATAAATGAATCTAAAAAGTTTGCGGTTTGTGCGCTACTCTACTATTTGAACTTTATTACATGTTAACAAACAAGGGCGCTCGCTGTTTAAACCGCTATCCTAAAATTCAGGACAGATTGTCTCATGTCTCTTCACAAAGCAAGAAATAGGCTGCACCTACAGGCACATGCACATTCTATTTTTGTGACCCAGATTGGACACCAAGGACATCTGAACTTTAGGCTACCGTAAACATTAAACTAAAATTAAAATTTGGGTCAGATTGACTCATATCTCTTCACAGAACAAGAAATAGCGTACACCTGCAGGCACACGCTCATTCTATTTCTATGACCTCAGATTGGGCACCAAGGATATCCAAATTTATTCATACACATTAACAAACAAGGGCGTTCGCTGTTTAAACCGCTATCCTAAAATTCAGGACAGATTGTCTCATGTCTCTTCACAAAGCAAAAAATAGGCTGCACCTACAGGCACATGCACATTCTATTTCTGTGACCCAGATTGGGCACCAAGGACATCTGAACTCTAGGTTACCGTAAACATTAAACTAAAATTTGGATCAGATTAACTCATATCTCTTCACAGAGCAAGAAATAGCATGCACTTACAAGTACACGCTCATTCTATTTCCATGACCCCAGATTGGGCACCAAGGATATCCAGAAGGATTAGTCAGCCTAGACACTGCGTTATCGTGTCTAGCTGCTTCCAGGATGCGCCACGAGGAGGCTCCTTTCATGCACCCCGCTAACCTAAACTTCAGGACAGTTGGTCTCATGTCTCTCCACAAAATTAGAGATAGTGCACAATTACACATCACTCCGTTTTCTGTGACCAGATTGGCTCGAGGACATCTGAACGTTAGGCTATCGATTACAATAAACTAAAATTTAGGTCAGATTGACTCATATCTCTTCACAGAGCAAGAAATAGCGTGCACTTGCAGGCACACGCTCATTCTATTTCTATGACCCCAGATTGGGCACCAAGGACATCTGAACTTTAGTCTACCATAACCATTAAACTAAAATTAAAATTTGGGTCAGATTGACTCATATCTCTTCACAGAGCAAGAAATAGCATGCACCTGCAGGCACACACTCATTCTATTTCTATGGCCTCAGATTGGGCACCAAGGATATCCAAATTTTTATTTAATTTATTCATACACTACTTTACACGTTAACAAACAAGGGCGCTCGCTGTTTAAACCGCTATCCTAAAATTCAGGACAGATTGTCTCATGTTTCTTCACAAAGCAAGAAATAGGCTGCACCTACAGGCACAAGCACATTCTATTTCTGTGACCCAGATTGGGCACCAAGAACATCTGAACTCTAGGTTACCGTAAACATTAAACCAAATTTGGGTCAGATTGACTCATATCTCTTCACAGAGCAAGAAATAGCATGCATTTACAGGTACACGCTCATTCTATTTCCATGACCCTAGATTGGGCACCAAGGATATCCAAATATTAATTTAATTTATTCATACAGCTAACACTACTTTACACGTTAACGTACAAATAATGTATTGAGTAGGTCTCTCACTCCCTTTTTATATATTGTGCTCATGTCCGAGCATTCTGCTGGTTTCGCATGTTTTTACACGTGGAAACATATCAGGTAGCCGTCGTGTATGTATAAATATTCATTTATAATATCAAAGACGACAAAATTGCATTATGCATTGATTTGCTTATTCGAACTTTATTGTAATATAAGACGATCGTCGTACATGTTGTAGCCGATAATTTAAATTTGGATTTGAAGGATCTTCCTATAATCATCTTCATCAAACGAGGTGTTCAAGAACCATATCAATTCCGTTAACTTGTTATAAATGAGCGATTCTTTCCTTATCATAACTTACCAATTTTGTAATAAGCTGGTTTTAGTCTAAGAATTCTTTAAAAAAACGATTTCTTAATGTCATTGTTGAATTTAGGAGCCGACTTTCTGTATATGAAATACTTTATAAAGTTTGTTAGTTTTAGTAGTTTTATGATTTTACATCAGCTTTGAGTTTAACTGCAGCAAATTGCTTTATTAATTTGCTTATTCGAACTTTATTGTAATATAAGACGATCGTCGCACATGTTGTATTCGATCATTTAAATTTGGATTTGAGGGATCTTCCTATAATCATCTTCATCAAACGAGGTGTTCAAGAACCATATCAATTCCGTTAACTTGTTATAAATGAGCGATTCTTTCCTCATCATAACTTTACTAATTTTGTAATAAGCTGGTTTTAGTCTAAGAATTCTTTAAAAAGACGATTTCTTAATGTCATTGTTGAATTTAGGAACCGACTTTCTGTATATGAAATACTTTATAAAGTTTGTTAGTTTTAGTAGTTTTAGGATTTTACACCAGCTTTGAGTTTAACTGCAGCAAATTGCCTTATGCATTAATTTGCTTATTCGAACTTTATTGTAATGTAAGACGATCGTCGTACTTGTTGTAGTCGATAATTAAAATTTGAATTTGACGGATCTTCCTATAACCATCTTCAACAAACGAGGTGTTCAAGAACCATATCAATTCCGTTAACTTAAATAAGCGAAACTTTAAATGAGCGATTCTTTCCTTATCATAACTTTACTAATTTTGTAATAAGCTGGTTTTAGTCTAAGAATTCTTTAAAAAGACGATTTCTTAATGTCATTGTTGAATTTAGGAACCGACTTTCTGTATATGAAATACTTTATAAAGTTTGTTACTTTTAGTAGTTTTATGATTTTACACCAGCTTTGAGTTTAACTGCAGCAAATTGCATTATGCATTAATTTGCTTATTCGAACTTTATGGTAATGTAAGACGATCGTCGTACTTGTTGTAGTCGATAATTAAAATTTGAATTTGACGGATTTTCCTAAAATCATCTTCATCAAACGAGGTGTTCAAGAATCATATCAATTCCGTTAACTTGTTATAAATGAGCGATTCTTTCCTTATCATAACTTTACTAATTTTTGTAATAAGCTGGTTTTAGTTTAAGAATTCTTTAAAAAGACGATTCCTTAATGTCATTGCTGAATTTAGGAACCGACTTTCTGTATATGAAATACTTTATAAAGTTTGTTAGTTTTAGTAGTTTTATGATTTACACCAGCTTTGAGTTTAACTGCAGCAAAATTGCATCATGCATTAATTTGCTTATTCGAACTTTATAGTATTGTAAGACGATCGCCGCACATGTTGTAGTCTATAATTAAAATTTGAATTTGAAAGATCTGCCTATAATCATCTTCATCAAACTGGGGAGGTGTTCTTAAATAAGAACGATACCAATTCCGTTAATTTATTGTAAATTGATGATTTTTTCTATAACTTTAGGCATTTTCTGTGATACGCTGGTTTTAGTCTAGGAATTAACAGCCAGACCCGGAACAACTACTTGCAGATCATACAAATATTTGTTCCGTGCGGGAATCGAACCCGCGACATGCAGCGCAGCAGTCAACCGCTTAACCACTGCGCCAACCGTGTCAAGATTATGGATGATTTTATAACAATTTAAAGTGTACTGCAACATACCTGTGAACATACTTTATGACACGGGTTCGTTTACATGTATTTATATGTTTTATAATAAGGTGTTAGTTCTATCAATCTAGGATTGTTTGAAAGATAATTCTTAATTATCAATTTAAAGTTTACTACAACATACCTGTGAACATACTTTATGACACGGGTTCGTTTACATATATTTATATGTTTTTTAATAAGGTGTTAGTTCTATCAATCTAGGATTGTTTGAAAGATGATTCTTAATTATCAATTTAAAGTTTAATGCAACATATCTGTGAACTTACTTTTTGACACGGATTCGTATACATGTATTTTATATGTTTTATAATAAGGTGTTAAATCTATCAATCTAGGATTGTTTGAAAGATGATTCTTAATATCAATTTAAAGTTTACTGCAACATACCTGTGAACTTACTTTTTTACACGTATTGTTCCATTTTTCAACAAGTTCAACCTAATGTGTGCGTTATGAAGCGACGCGACGTGATCGGTGTTATATTGCACAAACCAGTCAGCGCAAATAGCGCAATGCGCTTTGTCATCGGGAATGGAAATGAAACAGATGTATGAACATAAAATATTATTCATTTAAGTACATGTACGTACATTCAGATAAAAGTACATATAATATATATATGTACCTAATACCTAAGTAATTATCAAAGGTCGTATTTTATTTTTTAAACTTATTTTGTACTTAATAAATTCTATAACTAATACAAGGGACATCAAGAATACACACATTTAAAATTACATACATAATAAAGCCGGGTTCAGAAGCATCTTCAGTTGATATTATTTGAATTACATTACACGACAATATTATATTTCATATTTAAAAGAGTAACAAACATTTTATAATAGTAAGTTTGTAAGTAGGTTGTGAGATTATCTAACTTTCCATTTAGGACATCAATAAAATACATGTAGAAAATTATAACATGTAACTACTGTAGGTTCCTAATTACATTTAAAATTTTTGTAATACATTACATAAATATATTTGCGAATTTGATAACCTTGACCTTTTGGAAGTCGGTTAAAAATACATTACTATCTACTAATGACAATTACCTAAAGCAGGGTCCAGACAAAAGTAATGTGTAATGTAATTGTAAAACATGTATTTTCTTGGTGCCCCAAATAGATATTATTATCTTATTACTTGTTGCAAATTATAACTTACAAATAACTACATTATTATTACATAATTATTATCACTAACTTTCAAGTTTTCAGAGATTTTTTTTATTAGAACCTTCTCAGTATCCATCACATCATCAAAAGTTTCGCGCACCACATATTGTACACTTGTACAAGCATTATCACTGTCACTAGAATAGTTGTTATCACTCTCACAATCGTTGAGTTCGTAGATATTTATTTTAATCAAATAACGTGCTCTGCTATCACTTGGTTTACCTCGACGAGCAATGTATGATGTTGATGGTGAAAATCTTGATGAACGCTTTCTCTTTCTTAACACTTTTTTCTGGGGGTTGAGTTTGTTCTTGAGGATTATTGAGCAGTTCTTCATTTCTACGCCGTTGATTTTCTAAGCTCTCAATATAGGAGTTATAATTGTCCGGAGAGTAAACGAAAGGTCTGGTGTCCTGATTGTCATCCTTGAGATCCGCAGAGTTCCACTGTGAAAAGGAATAAATAATAATAATTAACAAAAAGAAAACAAATCAGATAAAAAATAAATATATTAACAGTAACTTAATGCATAATTACTACATATCTCACGTATTATGGATTGATCGTGATCTTCATCATCATCGATCAGAATGGTGGGGGTGTATGATGGTGAACGAGACATAATTCTGAAAAAAAAAACAAACGTATTTGTTTATAAAGTCAATATAAAAACAACACATCAATTTTGTTTTTTGTTGGTTTTTATATGGAAACTTACCTTTAATCTTTTTAATACAATTTTGTTTTTATATAAAGTGACTGCTTTTCGGTGGTTGTCACAACTAAACGAACTAGTCTTTTTCTTCTGGTGAAGTTTTTACTATGCTCAGACCAATGAGTTACTATGTAGTATAAAGGTCAGTTCACACCGAAATGCGACTCAAGTATGCAACACGACGTTGTGTGCACTTTTTAAGATAATAACCCTGAATTTATTTATAAGAATAGCTACACATCTCAGATATACTGGAGCGAATGTAATTTTATGGTCAGAATTTATTGGTTTAATACATAAATAATGAGTCAATTCCAAATTAAGATATATTATTAAAACTAAAAAACTTGAAATAAAGAAAATTATTCAAAAAACAAAAAACCCGACTGTAAAAACACATAAGTGAAAAGAGAAAAACAAGTCCCCGCCTGCGATACCAGAATTCTATAGATTATAATGCTTGTTTTTCTCTTTTCAGTTATGTGTTTTTACAGTCAGGTTTTTTTGTTTTTTTGAATAATTTTCTTTATTTCAAGGTTATTAGTTTTATTAATATATCTAAATTTGGAATTGACTCATTACTAGCTTTTATTTGATACGAATATTGGTATAATTTATTTTTAAAAAACCTTCCCCTCCTTTTTTTGTATTTGCAGATGCAATATATAAATATTATATAGCCTATGACACTCCTACAATTAAGACAAATCTAACGACACCTCATATGTTCAAATCCATCAAGCCGTTTAGGCTACAGAGCGTGCCAAATAAATAGACATACATACATACATACATACATACATACATACATACTCTCGAAAAACAATACCCTCCTTCTGGGGTAGTCGGGTAAAAATACCATTTCATCAATATTTACCTCATAACAAAATTAAACCTTAACTACAACATGTCCTCACAGGTGTATGACTAATTTATGTTACTAACGTCTAATTAAACCGTAGTGATTGAAAACCCTTCTGTCAAATTGCAATTTTATCGAGAGAAACGAAATACGAAACCAGCTTTAAGGGTCCGGCGAACACGGCTTGCAACTGCAAGTCGAGATGGGTGGAAAATGCGTTTGGAATATTGTTATCTCTGTTCTGTTGTGTTTTTTTTGTGTTGTTTTTGTTGTCTGTGTCTGTTGTGTGTTGTTCGCGTTGTTACTAGCTATCGGAATTTATGATTTTGGATGTGTTCCGTAATACCAAAAATGATGAATGAAAACTTGATATTCTTTCATAATATTTTCTATACTTTGTAACTTAATAATATAAGCTATGCTCCTGCCGAAACAATATTCCAAATATTGTTGTTTATAATACAGAAAAAACAGTATGAATTAGCTGTAAAAATGTGCGAAATTCAATTCGCTTAAACTTCATTTTATTTTAGGTAAGTTTTTTTGGAAAAAAAAGATGTACAAGCCTAGATAAATACTATCTAAATCCAAATATTAACATATTATGATGGAAATATGCTCAAATTGCAAATGATTTATGTATTACGTTTGTATGGACAATTCAACGGTCGCCGCCGTCTTAATGCTCGCTGACAAAGACGTAACCGATACCAGGCTGTTACTTATAATAATAATACTTATATACAATAGGTATTATAATAAAGAATGTATGTTTGTTTAATAAACCGTATTATAAAACTCTGCATGACAACATAAATCAATCTGAAATAATAAAAAAATCTGCAAGTTAAGATGAACCGAAAGTAAAATATCCTTAAAACATTTTTTTTTATTTGTTGCAGAACAAAATATGTAAACGAACCCGTTTCAAAAAGTAAGTTCATAGATGTTTTACAGTAAACTTAAATTGATATAAAATCATCCAACGGCTAAAATGAACTTTTGTATACATACAGGATGATACTTGATTACACGTGGAAATAGCCTGGTACAAAATATTGATCAATGACCCTATGCTAGGAAAAACCTGTGTTACAGGTGTCATCTACATCTTATCTCATATCTACGTCTTAAGTTGCACTTTAAGTACAAAATGAATTCTTCCACCGATCCTCTTTAGGAGTGGAGGCAACTTCGCTCTTAAACTTTAATTTCTATAAAAGCAGGGCTCGGATAGCGATATATTTTCGAAACGGTTTCGTCTGAAAAACCTAAGATACGATTTATTCCAATTACGTTCGGAAGGAACGTTGTTAAAACGATTTGAAGAAGAACTCGATTAATATAACTTTCTTAACCGTTTATAACCATTTTTGGGTTGATCGATAGGAAACTCGCAAATCAACTCTAATCAATACGTAAAGAAGAATCAATTATGTAATGGAATGAAGATAAGGTACAATTATTGAACTAAAAAAGTTCATGCTTGTCGACACACATATAATTGCATACCGTTACTGCAAAACTGCATTTTTATAGTGAAAATTGAAATATGAAATTATCGTTTTTCCCTCGCCGACAAGTAAAACCGCACCAATACCTAACTGTCGTTTAGAATTACTGCAAAACATATTTTATTTTTAAAGTAGGTGTGTGTGTTTATGTTTATGCAGAATAATCCACGTGCACAAATTCACATTTAAAACTTAGCTAATTTTATGTTGCGGTTAAACTCAAAGCTAGGGTTAAATCATCAAACTACTAAAACTAACAAACTTTATAAAACAATTCATGAAAAGGAAGTCGGTTTCTAAATTCAACAACGACATTAATGGATCACCTTTTGAAAGAATTCCTAGACTAAAACCAGCGTATCACAGAAAATGCCTAAAGTTATGCTACGGATTAAATCACTTATTTATAATAAATTAACGGAATTGGTATCGTTCTTATTTAAGAACACCTCCCCAGTTTGATGAAGATGATTAGAGGGAGATCCTTTAAACTCAAATTTGAATTACGGTCTACAACATGTACGACGATGGTCTTACAATACTATAAGTCTGAATAAGCATTTCATGCAAAGGAAGTCGGTTTCTAAATTCAGCAATGACATTAATGGATCACCTTTCTAAAGACTACAACCAGCTTATTACAAAAATGAGTAAAGTTATGTCAAGGAAAGAATCACTCATTTATAACAAGTTAACGGAATTGATATGGTTCTTGAACACCTCGTTTGATGAAGATGATTATAGGAAGATCCTTCAAATTCAAATTTTAATTACGGTCTACAACATGTGCGGCGATCGTCTTACAATACTATAAAGTTCGAATAAGCAAATTAATGCACGATGCAATTTTGCTGCAGTTAAACTCAAAGCTGGTGTAAAATCATAAAACTGCTAAAACTAACAAACTTTATAAAGTATTTCATATACAGAAAGTCGGTTCCTAAATTCAACAATGACATTTAGGAATCGCCTTTTTTAAAGAATTCTTAGACTAAAAACAGCTTATTACAAAAATTTATAAAATTATGATAAGGAAAGAATCGCTCATTTATAACAAGTTAACGGAATTGATATGGTTCTTGAACACCTCGGTTGATGAAGATGATTATAGGAAGATCCCTCAAATTTAATTTTTAATTATCGACTACAACATGTACAACGATCGTCTTACATTACAATAAAGTTCGAATAAGCAAATTAATGCATAATGCAATTTTGCGGTCTTTGATATTGTAAATGAACATTTATACATACACGAGGACTACCTGATATGTTTCCACGTGTAAAAACATGTGACAATAAAGTTCGAATAAGCAAATTAATGCTTATTACAATTTTGCTGTCTTTGATATTATAAATGAACATTTATACATAAACGACGGCTACCTGATATGTTTCCACGTGTAAAAACATGCGAAACCAGCAGAATGCTCGGACATGAGCACAATATATAAAAAGGGAGTGAGAGACCTACTCAATACATTATTTGTACGTTAACGTATAAAGTAGTGTTAGCTGTATGAATAAATTAAATTAATATTTGGATATCCTTGGTGCCCAATCTAGGGTCATGGAAATAGAATGAGCGTGTACCTGTAAGTGCATGCTATTTCTTGCTCTGTGAAGAGATATGAGTCAATCTGACCCAAATTTGGTTTAATGTTTACGGTAACCTAGAGTTCAGATGTTCTTGGTGCCCAATCTGGGTCACAGAAATAGAATGTGCTTGTGCCTGTAGGTGCAGCCTATTTCTTGCTTTGTGAAGAAACATGAGACAATCTGTCCTGAATTTTAGGATAGCGGTTTAAACAGCGAGCGCCCTTGTTTGTTAACGTGTAAAGTAGTGTATGAATAAATTAAATAAAAATTTGGATATCCTTGGTGCCCAATCTGATGCCATAGAAATAGAATGAGTGTGTGCCTGCAGGTGCATGCTATTTCTTGCTCTGTGAAGAGATATGAGTCAATCTGACCCAAATTTTAATTTTAGTTTAATGGTTATGGTAGACTAAAGTTCAGATGTCCTTGGTGCCCAATCTGGGGTCATAGAAATAGAATGAGCGTGTGCCTGCAAGTGCACGCTATTTCTTGCTCTGTGAAGAGATATGAGTCAATCTGACCTAAATTTTAGTTTATTGTAATCGATAGCCTAACGTTCAGATGTCCTCGAGCCAATCTGGTCACAGAAAACGGAGTGATGTGTAATTGTGCACTATCTCTAATTTTGTGGAGAGACATGAGACCAACTGTCCTGAAGTTTAGGTTAGCGGGGTGCATGAAAGGAGCCTCCTCGTGGCGCATCCTGGAAGCAGCTAGACACGATAACGCAGTGTCTAGGCTGACTAATCCTTCTGGATATCCTTGGTGCCCAATCTGGGGTCATGGAAATAGAATGAGCGTGTACTTGTAAGTGCATGCTATTTCTTGCTCTGTGAAGAGATATGAGTTAATCTGATCCAAATTTTAGTTTAATGTTTACGGTAACCTAGAGTTCAGATGTCCTTGGTGCCCAATCTGGGTCACAGAAATAGAATGTGCATGTGCCTGTAGGTGCAGCCTATTTTTTGCTTTGTGAAGAGACATGAGACAATCTGTCCTGAATTTTAGGATAGCGGTTTAAACAGCGAACGCCCTTGTTTGTTAATGTGTATGAATAAATTTGGATATCCTTGGTGCCCAATCTGGGGTCATAGAAATAGAATGAGCGTGTGCCTGCAGGTGTACGCTATTTCTTGTTCTGTGAAGAGATATGAGTCAATCTGACCCAAATTTTAATTTTAGTTTAATGTTTACGGTAGCCTAAAGTTCAGATGTCCTTGGTGTCCAATCTGGGTCACAAAAATAGAATGTGCATGTGCCTGTAGGTGCAGCCTATTTCTTGCTTTGTGAAGAGACATGAGACAATCTGTCCTGAATTTTAGGATAGCGGTTTAAACAGCGAGCGCCCTTGTTTGTTAACATGTAATAAAGTTCAAATAGTAGAGTAGCGCACAAACCGCAAACTTTTTAGATTCATTTATGTTATTAAGCATTCTAGACGACTTTCCGTTCGCATCAAAACGAGATTCTAAAAGTGGAGTAGCGCCCGAACCACAAACTTTGTAGATCCATTTATGTTATTAGCCATTCTATACGACTTTCCGTTCGCATCAAAACGAGATTCTAAAAGTGGAGTAGCGCCCGAACAACAAAATTTGTAGATCCATTTATGTTCGCACCAAAACGAGATTGTAAAAGTGGAGTAGCGCCCGAACCACAAACTTTGTAGATCCATTTATGTTATTATGCATTCTAGACGACTTTCCGTTCGTACCAAAACGAGATTCTAAAAGTGGAGTATCGCTAAAACCACAAACTTTGTAGATCCATTTATAGTATTGGGATTCTAAACCACTTTCCGTTCGCAACAAAATGAAATTCAAAAAGTGGAGTAACACTAAAACCACAAACTTTGTCGATCCATAAACTTTGAAGATCCATTTATGTTATTAGCCATTCTAGACGACTTTCCGTTCGCATCAAAACGAGATTCTAAAAGTGGAGTAGCGGTCAAACCATGCACTGAAAAATATTAAAATAGTGGAATAGGCGCCGAACCATTATTTTACTGCACTATGCAAAAATTCGTACTCCACCTTCCGTTCATCAGGTGGAATAGAATGGATTTCATATATGTTATTGGGCAATCTAAGCCACCTGTTTTACTGCACTATGCAAAAATTCGTACTCCACCTTCCGTTCATCAGGTGGAATAGAATGGATTTCATATATGTTATTGGGCAATCTAAGCCACCTGTTTTACTGCACTATGCAAAAATTCGTACTCCACCTTCCGTTCATCAGGTGGAATAGAATGGATTTCATATATGTTATTGGGCAATCTAAGCCACCTGTTTTACTGCACTATGCAAAAATTCGTACTCCACCTTCTGTTCATCAGGTGGAATAGAATGGATTTCATATATGTTATTGGGCAATCTAAGCCACCTGAAGTGACGAGGTGAACGAAGTGAACCGATGGAACGTAAGGTGGCTTAGAGTGCCCAATAACATCCTACTTACACTAAAATCGAATCGTCTGAATGGACTGGCCTGAATGCATATCTATCCAGACATTGCTTCAATGATGAACTCTTAAGAAGTAAGCTACTATATCTTCATTGAAAAATAATGAGTCCCAAAAACAGCATATTTCAATACAAGAGGAAACACTCTTATCTCTCTGGAATATGTGCCCCTGAAAGAAATAAATCCTGAATCCGCCCTTGAAGATGTACCTACATAATTTACCTCGTGTTTCGCATGTGTTAACCTTAACTCATACCGTTTTCCCACGGGTATTGGTAGAAACTACAGAACGCCACGTGCTACGATCCTAGCATTTACAATCTTATTATTATAAGCTTGTGTCCCACTGCAGGGCAGCCCTCTTCCACACTCTACTTCTACCTTTTTAGGGTTCCGTACCCGAAGGGTGACAAACGGAACCCTATTCATAAGCCTCCGCTGTCCGTCTGTCTGTCAGCGAGCTCTATCTCATGAACCGTAATAGGTAGGCAGTTGAAAATTTCACAGATTGAGCATTTCTATTGCCGCAAGAGCAACAAATAATAAAATTAAAAATTAAAGGGGGGTCGCCATACAAAAAATTAAATTTTGAAAATAAAAAAATCTGACCCTGGCATGTGGGGTATCATTTTCTAGAGCTCATTGAGTAGAGTTAAATATAATTTTTATTTGTTTTTATCTTCAAAAATGATGAATTAGGGGGCCGTAGAAGTTGTCTGTTTTAGACCATTTTTGTACGAGCTCTATCTCAACAACTAAACAAATTAGGAATTTGAAACTTGTGTGTATCATGTAACATATACTGTTTATAATCAACAAATACTAAAAACACCGATTCATAACGTATTTTATATAATATGGGCGATTTTCTGCAACTTAAAGTAATAATTTTGTATTTCATGCTAATATTATGCGATATAAATTCCACAGATAACTATTTAATAGTCGGAGTAATGACATGGAATTAGTAAGTACCTACTATCATGCCAGCATAATTATACTATTTCGATCATTTAAATTTCGATCATCCAAAAAGGTCTACAAAATAAACTTTCTTCACAAGATTTTAAAACCGGCCAGTATTTTTTGAGTTTAAGAACTTTATCGACTTTTTTCAAAGTATCCCTAGACGGTGTTGATGTGTGTACCTCATGTTAAAACTACACTCCAATAGACAATATATTCAGTAACATTGAAATGAATGCTGGCTGAGATGCTGGCACATACAGTGTACTATTCAGTTACCTTAAACCGTTGTGGATACAATTTCATATTGAGAAAAATTATTGGTGTATAATATTCGGTCACGGCGGCCAATCTCAACGGAGACTGGCCTTTGGCGCGGGAGATATTATAGTGCACAATTGTGTGCGCAGACACGAGTGCACTCTCTCTTCCCTCACTCTCATAGTCCGATGGGATGTGTAAAAATAATAAGTAAGAAATAATAGATTTCTGTATGACTATCAAAAATAACGTAAATAAATACCTGTATTGACCCGTGCGTTTGCACTGGCGAAACATCACGACAAAACATGTTGAAATCTCTAGTTCCTGTCAAACATTGTATGAAAAATTGACAGAAAATAGAGATTCTAACATGTTTTGTTGTGAATGTTTCGCCAGTGCAAACGCACAGTTATAATTAAAATTTGGCGTACTACTTACATTACTTATTACATTACTTACTTATATTACAATATAGTCTGATGTAGCAAGAGAAATCCTTTTATTTATAAGTAACTAGCTTTACCCGGCCTGGCTTCGCACGGTTAGCACTAAGTACTTATCTACGGCGCATCTACCTTTCCTAATTACCTATTTCTACCTAATTACCTAACCTACCTACCTACCCTACCCTTCTTACCAGGGTAGGTAGGTACCTAACCTACCCTACCTACCCTACATATCTACCTGCTTACCTACCATATATACCTATTTATACCTACTAATACTATGTTAGTAGCAAATAAATAACTTTGACTTTAGTTAATGCATGTTACTGGATAAAGTTAACTTAATATTTTTCTCTTAAAATAAATGAAATATACTCCTACACCTACATTTTAACACAACAACATTTTCTCATTAAAATTAGACAATTTCTTTACAAATCTTTGTTTTTTTATAGCGCCTCTGTTGTTACCTTTACGAAAGTATTACAAAAATTCATAGTGTTAAATCTTGTACGAGATGGTATGGAACCCTTCGTGTGCGAGTCACTTGACAGATTTTATTTCTTCTACTTCCTTCTTTCCAATTTTCCCGGTCTACTGCCATTACGAAGGAGTCCAGCAATTAATTTTCAATCTTACCCGATTAGATTCACTTAGTTATTTTTGCGTTTGTATTCATATTGTTTTTGTGTTTTATTCTTTAATAATTCATGAACGCTTCAGAAACTAAGCGAAAACAAAGCTGATATTGTTTTTTATATGTTTATACATATAACATAAAAAAACATGCCTTGTTTCCCCAAGGGATTAAGCAAAGGCAAAGCTATAGTAAACCCACATTTCGCCAGTCATTTTTAAGTCCCAAATTGCGGTACTGGTCGAATACAAGCAAACGCCCAGCCGGCAATGTGAGTATGAAAATCTGTATATGTCGTGTTTAATGACCGAATAAATGACTATGAAAACTCATAACTGTCGTGTCATTTAAAAATGGAACGAACTTTTTACTTCAACACAAGGCAACCAAGGAGGTAATTTTACAAGATTTTATTTGAATTTCGAGTTGGGTTGCAAATAGAGCTGTTTAGTCAACAAAAAACAAATAAACATAATTATTGGCGCGTGAAATATAATAGTTGTTCGTCATTGATTCTAGAATAATTTATAATTAATTTACTTAGTTTTAATTTTCGCGCATTATTTGAGAAAAGTAAGTGCAATACAAGGCCTGGCCGCAACCAGGCATTGATGGACTCACGATTTTCATGATCGTTCATCAATGCCCTTGTTGCAGGCCGCGGCAGTAATGTTCTTTAGAATATAGTAATTTTTATAGTTTATAGTATGGCCAGATGAGATCTTGTTATCAGGTTTGTGCAGTTCAGGGGGCGTAACTATTATGCCAGTGTTTTCTAACATTACAGATTTATCGCCTCTGCAATATCGTTATCGTGAAAAATCCTGATAGAACACTTTACACGAACAGATTTGTGAATACATAATTTTATAGCCAAATTATCCCAAGGGGTAAGGTGAGGTATTAACAACGACCACGTTTTATCAGTAAAATTGAAGTCCCCTCAATAACATAACATAACATCACGGCTGTAATCCTCGAGAGGTAAGCAGAGGTGTTGGTACCTATAGTACCTATAGTAAACCTACATTTCGCCTGTTATGTTTAAGTCCAATGTATTAGGGGGCGAGCCTATTGCCATCAACCGGGCACAAATCCAAACTCCTGGCTGTTACTGAGAAATTCCTGATGGAAATATCCAATAACACTTTGCCTGACCTGGGAACCCAGAACCTCATATTGGGCAGTAATCCTTGCGACCACTAACTGGGCACAAATTCAGACATCGGGCTGCTGATGAGAATATTCTGATATAAAATCCAGAGTACCATGTTCAGACTAAATGCTCATCAAGCCGGTGCTTATGCTAAAATCATTATCGGCTTTAAATCAATATTCTTGGACCACAATTTGAGCTTAAATTGAAAGCTCTGCCCCTATAAGGCGTATGTCCCACCGTCGACAAGGAAGCGATAGCTATCAATGGCTTTCTCGCTCCAAAAACGTATCAAAATATTGTAGGTCTCGTGTAAGTAAAAGAGATACTTATATTAAGACGCAGATATACCAGTTACACAGTATGCCAATGACCTTGACTGGTTAGCTTGCGTGTTCTGTACTGAGCTCACGCAACGCGTCGTACGTTCAGCCAGTAATAGGACTCGCGCATCAAAGAGCGCTGTCCCAAACTAGACGCATTATTAATTTTTAAACATAAAACAAAAGGTATTTTAATAAAACACGTATACTAAAAGATCAGTTATTAAATATTATCTTTAAAATGGTGAAGGTTTCAGAATAATACGCCTAATAGATTTTACGTTATTCCCAGTTTTTATCTACGTGAGACATCATTTTACAAATTAACTTCACGTTGTAATATAAACATAATAGAAAATATTCGCATATTAAGTTATTGCTTTAATTTAACATAATAAATAATTAATTATGGAAGTCGTTCGCGCAGTTAAAACGATAATTTATACTTAGATTGAGACCCGAAAATGTTTATCTTGGCATTTAAGGTCGTAGTTCAACTTACGTGCCGATATCAATCCAAATATAATCATTCCTACCTACGCGGACGACCGCCATTTTATTTCAACTTAATTAAACTATTAACCGCTACTGTGGTCTAGTCGCTACCCACCTGTCTCAGACCCAGACGTCCCCGGGTTCGATTCACAGTGGAGGCAAAATTTTCTGCTCTGTTTGGTTGGCGGTAGGGCTTGTTCTAAGTCCACCTGGCTAACTACCACCATCTTATCTAAGTCTGTCGCCATAACAACAATGTTAACAGCATTGTTGTGTTTCGGCAGTTAGAGATATGATAGCCAGTTCCTCTATTGTTGAGGATTTTAGGTGAAGCTTGCTTCCATCATCGACCTGATCATCACTTTCCATCAGGTGAGATGCAGGCCAAGAGCTTCCCAGTTGTGGATAAAAAAAAAAAAAAAAAAACCTACGTCCCGCGATCTGTACAAGCGGGTAATCGCTCGTCACCGTAGCGCACTCACTGCTAGTTGCTCTCCATCTCGCTTTTAGCTGCTAGGTCTACTCGCTTCTCCTTCGTCGGCACTGGGACAGACCCCTTAGCCAAACTCTCAAACCGCAACGCTTGGGTACGGAAAACCGTTCTTAATCTGGTCTATACATAATCTAATTGCGATTTACACGATACCTCATAACCGAGGTCGACTATTGATGGAATATTAATGGGGAGGGTACGGAGGCGACCGCCATCTTGGTTCCCGCGTTAAATAAGTTTAATTTAAAGTGACGGGGTGGCTGAAGGCTCTTTAGGCTGCCTGTCCACCGGAGCGGAGAGGAGAGGAGAGGAGCGGAGATGTGTCAATATTAACCAATAGAATCAAAACTCCGCTCCAGGGGTGCGATTCTATTGGTTAATTTTGGCACATCTCCGCTCCTCTCCTCTCCTCTCCGCTCCAGTGGACAGGCAGCCTTACTATGTGGTTTGTGTAGTGACGCAGTTTACATTACGTTAGTTAGAATATATTGTCTAAACATCACGCCTGTATTCCCCGAAGGGTTAGGCAGAGGTGTACCTATTAGTATACCCACATTTTTTGCAGCTATGTTTAAATCCCATGTCAGAGGGTGCGAGCCTATTGCTATAAACTGGGCACAAAGCTAGACTCCAAGCAGCTACTGAGAAATGCCAGATGAAAAAAAAAAACTAATACCTACATTTCTCGACCCGCGAATCGTATCCAGCAGCGTAATGAATCATTATGAAAGAGATTGCTAATCCATTTCTTCATAAGTTCGAAAAAAATGACTGCTCAGCAACGTAAATAACGCAATGAATGTTGTTGAACTGTCAAAATGAAACAGATTAGTCTTAATCGTTTACGCAATTAGACAGCAGGACTTCTTGCTCAGTAGTAGCGCTTACGACCCCTAGACCAACGATGCAGAATATTTCTAGTCTGTAGTTCTACTGGAATTAGAATTAGTAGAATTTGAATTTGAGAGAGAAAAAAAAATACTACTGGAGAGCAAAAGACCTGTATAAGAAAGAAAGAAAGAAAGAAAGAAAGAAAGAAAGAAATTAAATTTATAATTTTTTTTTTTTTTTTTATTAAATTTTTTTTTTTTTTTTTTTTTTTTTTTTTTAATTTATAAGAGGGAACGATTTATCATTTTGCTTGAATAATACGTATAAATTTCGTTATATTAAGCCCGTTATTATTATTATTCTTCTCGTTGTTTTCCTTCGGTGTACGTCAGTGGTGTGTTAGATTAACTTAGAGAACGCTACTGCTGAGCATGAGGTCGTGGGTTCGATTCTCGGGTCAGGTAAAGTGTTATTGGGTTTTCCATGAGGGATTTCCTCCTAATACATGGGATTTCTGATTTTATCTTTCAAAAAAACTCCGAGCATAGCTCGCTCCATATAAATGAAATTATTCGGAAAAGAACCAGAGTTACCGACATAGCTTGCAGAGTAAGCAAACTGAAGTGGCAGTGGGCTGGCGATGTTTGTCGAAGGACCGATGGCCGGTGGAGCAGACGAGTCCTAGAGTGGAGACCGCGTATCGGCAAGCGTAGCGTGGGACGGCCCCCAGCTAGATGGACCGATGACCTTAAGAAAGTGGCCGGGACAGACTGGATGCGGAAGGCGGAGGACAGGGTGTTGTGGCGCAGCTTGGGAGAGGCCTATGTCCAGCAGTGGACTGCGATAGGTTGAGTTGATTGACATGGGATTTAAGAGCGTTTATACATACAGAAAGTGGGCAACGGCGCAATTAGCTGTCAAATATTTCGCTGTTTTGATTATTTTGGAGAGATTACCGTATGAGTATAAGAAATATGGCTAACTAGTGGACTAAACTATTGATTATGAAATGCAATAATTAATATGGTAACACCGAATATTTAGCTGTTTTCAAAACGGTTACAACATCAATTTCAGTGTTATAATTGTAATTCACTTTTAATATTCTATATCTATCAATCTGCCTAGCCTTTTCCCAACTATGTTAGGGTCGGCTTCCAGTCTAACCGGATTTCCATGGAGCGACTGTCTATCTGACCTCCACAACCCAGTAAGTGGGTAATGCGATACCCCTTGGTAAGACTGGTGTCAGACTTTCGGGCTTCTGGCGACTCGTAACGACCGACTGTCTAAGATCCACGAATGACAGCCGGGACCGACGGCTTACCGTGCTTTTCGAGGCACGGAGGAGTCTCGGTATGTAAAGATGGTCACCCATCCACAGACGAACCCCGGCAAGCGTAGCTTAACCTGATGGATTGGCCCATTGAATATTCTATATCTAGGGTTCCAAAAAGTGATAGTCAAGCTTAGGTTAATAATAATTTACAAAACATGATGATACGCAAGGTTGACTTATTTAGGCGCTGGAAAATGTATCCAATCAATAGGTAATAATCTTAGATTATAATACACAAAATACAGAAATAAAACACATAAACTTATAAATTTGGCTAAAGATCGTCACAGGCGTGATGAAATAAAAAAAATGTAAGGGGGACTTGGACATGCGTAAGATATGGGGGAATATTTAATTTAATTTAATTTAATTTATTTATTAAATTAAATTTAAATATATTAATAATTAGCTGGGTAGAAGTAAAGTAACAGTAGATAGCGTAATATAGAAATATTAACATCAAAAAGACTGTTTGGTAAACATTTATAATAATTTCTGTAAGTAGCACATTCACAATGGAAATTGATAATGTCAAGCATAAAAGTAACAAGACGTTCTTAAATAGACATGATTATGTTAAGCCGGGTAATATTAGTGTTAGGTTCAATAAAGCAACGCCCACAGATATCGCCAGAATTCTCACTGGACTGCAACAAGTCGCCGGGATCAGATGGCATTAGGGTCAAAGATTTAAAGGAAATCGAGAACTTCATTCGTTCTATTTTAGCATATATACCAGAAAAGGTTTATTAGACCAATTTACAAACAAGGATCACATCTGGAATATACAAATTACCGACCAATAGCTATTTTAAATGTAGTTTATAAGATTATGGAAAAGTTTATAGTTAATCAAATCGCAGCTTACTTAGACAAAAATTATATTATTACCGATATTCAACATGGTTTTAGACCAAACAGAAGTACGGCAATGGCGTTAGCAAGATTTACGGACGATGTAAACAATTACCTAAATGGTAAAAACATAGTGATAGCAGTAGTTATAGACTTCAAAAAAGCCTTTGACACCCTGGATCACGACGGCTCGTTGCACGCTATGGATGAGTGTGGGATAAGTAAAAGGACCAATCAATAGATGGTTTAGCCAGTATTTAGAGCTAGGAACTATTGCTATTGCGGAGATAATTGAGGGCGTTGCCAAATATGGTGTTCCTACCGGATCTGTATATGGGCCTGTTGGTTACATTATTCACGTTAATAGTATGTGTAATGTTATTAAAAAATGTAAAGCTTACATGTTCGCCGACGATTCATGTATCCTATTTATTTATTGGTCTATCTACAATTTGGTTACACTGTTCAGACAATTGCAAACACAAGCCAAGTGTACAATATTAAGCGAAAGACACTGAATGCAAAAACATTACATTATAGAAAACAAAACAAAAAAAAAACAATAGGTATTATAATTACAGATATGACACATAATCGCCCATAATTGTGATTGTTCCTATTCAGTGGTAACTACCAAACCTCCATACAAGAAGCATTACAAGACAATTTGGATAATATAATTAAATGAGCGCACGATAACAGCATAATAATTAATGTAAGCAAGGCTAAGTGCATGCCAATACATTATCTATATTCAAGTAACATTTTTGTTACTTGAATACGTTGACTTGAGTATCAAAAGTCATAGTTATGAATGTCTTCACAATAGAAAATCAAGCTGTCAATGTATTAACTTGGAGCAGGTAAAAACTTACAAGTACATTGGATTAACCATTGATAAAAAAATTGCATGGAACATATACATAGACACGGTTTGTAATAAAGTTCGGTCAGTCCTGGGTAAATTGTATACCCTAAAGCCTGTAGTCAGGAGAGGACTATTGTAAACATTGTACTAAGTATGCACTTGCCGATTCGATTATCAGTTATGGGTTTTGTGGTTATGGACTTATTTTTTTTAAACATATATAGACAAAATTAAAATACTACTGAAAAAAATTACTTAGTTACATAGGAGTTGCACACAACTTGTATTGTTTTGTTTCGCGTTATTGCAACATACTATTTTTCTTATTTATGGGCACCTGCCCATTGTGTGCAAATTGGTACCAGTATAAATAGAAAAACCTTTTTAACGAAATGTTTTTGATGACGCATTATTGCGTATAAAAACGATTCTACCTAATACATGCTATTTTAAAGCATTGTGCGAAGAAAATATCTATCCTATACATTGTCATATATTATCCAATAAATAAATGAATAAGATTATAAGCTAAGTTAAAATTAGCGATTTTAAAACAAGCTAAAATTTTTGGTGACGCTTCGTCGCTAACAGCCACTAATAGAGAGTTAAAATTAAATTGTAGGATATAATGTTAATAGGATGATTATGTCAATGAAGAATGTAAACAAATTACATGGTAATTCGGGAGCAGTTAATAGACTATTACATAATTATGCCATTAATGAGGTACATGTGCAGAATGGGGAACCCATGTGGCTTCCTACTTCAGACTACGTTGAAGACAAAGAAGTTTGGTATTAATTCCTTGTACACACATGTGTGTAGAAAGAAGGAATTATTACCAAACTTCTTTGTCTTTAACGTAGTCTTTAATTTTAAAGTATGGTTTTTCATGTGGGTTTTAAACTTTCCATCGCTAAGTTCTGTAACCGACTTTGGTAATAAGTGAATAGATAAATAGAACCCAATATTATCACCAATACTGCGTTATATTGTACACACGGCTACACATCAAGCTATACATTTCTAGTATAAGCTGACCTCGCAGAGTCATCATCATCATCATCATCAGCCTATTAATGTTCCCACTGCTGGGACACAGGCCTCCTCTCTGTGAGAGGGAGTGGGCCGTAATCTACCACGCGGGCCCAGTGCGGGTTGGTAGATGTCACATGTCTTCGAATTTTTTGGTTCTAAGACATGCCGGTTTCCTCACGATGTTTTCCTTCACCGGTTTGAGAGCAGTGGTGATGAAATTATTTACACAAAGTAAAGCACCTGCTTGGGTTCGAACCCACGACCTACAACTCGTAAGTCGGGGCCGTTACCACTGGGCCACCACTGCTCTCACCTCGCAGAGTACGTAAATCCTATTCAATGCGAGATCAGCATAAACTGGAAATGTATAGCTTGATGTGTCGCCGTGTATACCTATGCCAAAATTTATGCACAATTCATTTACTATACTTCTGTCTACTTACATCTTTCATATAATTATGGGAACAGTAGCGGTCTTATCGCTGATTGCAACGTCAACCAGACCACGACCAAATATCTAATGAACGAAATCCTTTTTTAGGTTCAAATTTCGAATGCTTTTACCACAGTAAACTTTATTATACTGTGCTTTTACTGTGGAGACACATACACGGGCTTTTAATACACATTCAAGGCCAGTTCATACCTACAAGATATTGCTGTTATTTAAGCTGTTGCTCGCCTTCCATTGCAAGTTCTAAAGCCTTACAAAAGAGTAATAGCCCATTGTAGCGCTCAATGTCTCGAACACAGCAATTTGTCGCATCTTAGGTGCAATATATTTCTTCCTGACGCTACCAAATGCCAGCAAATATTTTTACTCGTTCAAATAATTACTTCAGATTTAATATAACATTTATGACAACATCACGCCTTGTTTCTCTGAAGGGTTCGGCACTGGTGTACTCATAGTAATAGGGGGCGATTCTATTGCCATCAACCGGGCACAAATCCAGACTCCGGGCTACTACTGAGAAATTCCTGATAGAAAAACCCAATAACACTTGTGACTGATCTGGGAATCGAACCCAGGACCTCAACGTCGTGCTCAGCTGTAGTGCTTGTGACCACTAGACCAATGAGGCATTATTCACATTTAAATTTCCACATTTTCATAGACACTTCAGATTTATAGTACAAATAGGTACCTATAGTAGTCATTGGGTAGGTTCTGACTAACAAAACGTCAAGGAGAGTTCTAATTTGGCAGAGTGTTACAGTTTGGTGTCCTAATTAAATTACGAATTTGCGATCTTGAGCGACCGCCGCTCGCGCCGCTATATTGCACGACTCATGCGAAGCATTAGAGAGATCTCTCTATGATAGAAGCATTTGTTTTGCCCCATTTCTGCGACTGTTTTTATATTGTTACACTCCTGCTAGTACACAGAACCTACTTAATTTATATACCATTGTATAGATGAATAAATGGAGATTAATACTGTACTTTTCAATAATTGATTTCATGCAGCAGAATAGAAAAAAACATCAAAATCCCGTCCTTCAATGTATGAAATCTGAAAACATTGTAGCTTGCGAGAAAATCAATTAATTGAGTCGATTTTTTTTTAGATTCGTTTTAGCCATAGGAGGAAAATGGCTCTTTTATTCAAAGTAGTTTTAATTATAATTAATAAAAAACTTACTAATATAATATCTATTTCTTTATTTATTTCCAACTTCGACCCTTTTCCGTTGCCTAGCAACTGATTAAGTAAATATCTAAATGAACAAGTCTTTGACATTACGTAAAGATTGCGAGATGAGAAATTTTACCCATATTGATGGGTAAAAAAGCAGTCAAAACATACTTCATGAAAAGTGTTTAAGTAAATTGTCCTTGTCTAATTTTTGATGAGGCGTGCACTTTTGGATTTTACAAACTAAAAACGGTACCACAACCAGTTTTTCGAAAGAATCTTCTCTCCAGCGTCATCTAGGTTCAGTACAGTAATTTCACATTTCTTTTTATATAAGTAACTAACTTCTGCCGGAGATTTCTCCTTTTTCGTGTCACTGGCACGACAGATTTCAAATGAAGTCAACTGGAAGTCAACTATACCATAATCATAAAACATAATTCTATTGCTCTCGCCAATAGTATAGCTTTCCATCAGTGATAGAATTGTTTTAATCGGATCCAGCGCTTCCAAAAATTACCTCTTGAAAACAAACAATTTCATTAGGTATTCCTCTTCTTTTACGTGTTGTAAGTGACTAAACAGCCCCCCAATTACGTAATGCACGATCAATTTTAAATTGAAACCAATTGAAAAAGATTGCCAGTCCATTGCTTCATACGTTCGACAAAAAAAATTGAGCAGATTTTTTTTGTCGCCAATGGGCCTCACACTTTGGCTTCACATGCCTTCGAGAAATATCTCTCAGGTACGTTTTACTCCCGATGTTTTCCTTCACCATTTTTGAAGCAGGTAATAATTATACAATACGCACATGAATCCGAAAAGGCAGAGATGTGTGCCTTGGGTTTGAACTCGAGACCTATGACTTGGCAGTCTGACGGTCACACTACTAAGCTATCATTCCTCTTTATAATATTTGTTTAGAAAACTCTAATGCTAATAACAATGATATCAACTAACTGCAATTAATATTTCGTCGGACAGACATGGTTATTTTTAGAATCTATTCATACCGCCATATTATGTCTAGTTTATTGTGAGTCCCATGTAGGAGCAGGGACCATTTAGTGGCTAAATTATAGTTACAGTGCGGTCAATGAATCATGGCCGCCCGGCCGGTCTGAACTTTGCATAGAACGCTGCGCAATAATATTTTATAGGTATCAAATGGTGACACGAGACGTGTGCGAGTGAGAGAATATGCGCGATAGTTTGTAGTGCCTAAGTTCACACCGGCCATTATAGATATATTTTCTGTCAGATTTTCGGGGTCGTCGATTCACCCACCTATCTAAGGCTGATTGTCCACTGCACCGTGAACGGGACGTCATCGACAATGCCGAAGTAGCGACAGTACATTTACTATGGCCGTTATCTCGTTTCTCGTTGACGTCTCCCGTTCACGGTGTGGTGCACAAACAGTGTAAAGCTCAAAGAGTGTTTTTATCCTTATTTGCGAACATTCAAAATGTTACTACATATTTTATCAGCCACACATCGTTTTCCCTTTATCTTACAGGAAGTCACAGTTTAGTAAACATTACTTCCTAATCAAACGTGGATTCCGAATTCAAGCGTGAATTTCTTCGAAGTTATATGCGGCACGCTTATTGGTGCACGGATTTCGAATCCTCGGGATTAAGATTGGAGTATTTCGAATTTGGATTGCGAGAAACGTTTAGTATTGGTTACCATGTTTTCGTCTTGAATTTCGAATATCTGCGTTCGTTGAGCCGTTTTGTAAATAATTCGGTGTTAATTTGTTTGTGTTTCCGTTTATTTTCTGGTACTGTGTGTTTTATTTAAGCACCAAATTGTTTTTGTATTTTGATGGCTGTATGAAATTACATCTTAGCAACAAAAATGTAACACACAGCCTAAATTGTGAATCGAATAAAAGGTGAAAAGTAAGAGTTATTACAAGGAAAACCTATTCAAAAATGTGGGCAAAAGCAGACAATAGATAAACTGATAGTTTCAGAAAGGGAAGCCCACAGAAATCTTGTTATAGACCCTCATACATGTAAAGGGAAGTAAATAAAACTGCAATCAATACGCTGCCCTGACTACGCTATTCTTGAATTCCCGAATCAATATGATATGGAAGTAACTCATTCTTTTATCGAAGCTAACCGCGGGATCCTGCTTGCACGATATTCGTTCGCAAAGATAATATCTTATGGGCGGATTATGTACTTTGCTCGCGTTTCATTCAAATCCTCTTTAATATATTCGCTGTAGAAAGTGGAGCGGAACTCTGAGCGTTACTTAGGTACTGGTATATTTACTTTTTGAAGGTGTTGGTTTGGAATTGAAGGTCACATTGTCACGGCCGTTTTCCCAGGGTAGAGTGTCTGCTTACCCTTCCAAACCCAAAATATATAAAATCAACAAGAAATCAATCGCATTTAATTATAATCGTATTTTGTGTAAACTAAATAGCACAACACAAACAGACAAATTAAAACTAAATATTTTTTTCCGGCCGAAAACGAAAATAGCCGATTTTTTTTATTTCCGCGAAAGTTTCCGAAAACTTCGAAAAATCGGACTCTGCATACAACACACGCACTACACAGATACTACATACTACAATTTAATGCTGATGATTTTTTTTATGATAAAAATAATTTCAATATTTATATATATTAAATGAATACTTAACAACAAAACAAACCCACAAAAAGCTGGGATAGATGAAGTAGTACCCAATTCCATTGTTTTAGAACTATTTTCGCAGTTGTGGTCCCTATGCAAATTAATGTCAGAATTTGAATGTGAAAAGGACGGGAATACGCATTTTCGAGAACCGATAAACCGGAATCCACACCGGAACGAAGTCCATTAAAACGTAGTTTGCCTTCATTTCGTGTATTTTTTCGCACCTTTATACCGGACGTAAAGTTGATGTTTTTATTGGTATCTGTAAAAGGATTTTTATCTTTAAAGTAGGTAAAATGAAAGATTTATTTTTATACTTTTTGTATTACAGTGGTACTTTCAATAATTCTGTAGAATATTATTGGTTTATTGTGAGTCAATCAAATTAAAATAAATATATTTTCAAGAAAATGTTGATGAATAAATAAAAATAAAATATAATGAGAAAGAAACAGTTATATTGCTCCGATCCCAAATAAATTGGGCTCTGAGTGTTATTGGTTTTAATGATAAGGACGATACCTGAAAATAAAAAATGATGTCAATGGGGACTGCCGACAGAAGAGAAAACTTCAATCAATCAGCCTATTAATGTTCCTACTGCTGGGACACAGACCTCCTCTCTGTGAGAGAGAGTGGGTCGTAATCTACCACGCGGGCCCAGAGCGGGTTGGTAGATGTCACATGTCTTCGAATTTTTGGTTCTAGGACATGCCGGTTTCCTCACGATGTTTTCCTTCACCGCTTGAGAGCAGTGGTAAAACTATGAAATAACAGCATTTCTTTTTAATTTTCAAATTATAAATAATAGTAGTAGCCCAAATTAAAATGTCATAATTTTTTAATATTTTTTTTTTAAACATTTATGTTTTCATTGCTGGTCAAGCGCAACACGTCATACTCATAGCTACAGATGAAGGGGCTAACTATAAAAACTTTGACACTTGTTCAACGAATTAGCATCCAAACTAGAAGGCAAAGGGAGTATTGTATATACCCGATTGAAACGACATAGTGTCCCTACACTTACCGTGAGATTTGGTGACACCAGATGAAGGGTACTCTTATGAATACCTTCTGCTAAAATACATAGATCAAGATACCTCCTCTGAATGGCTTATTGTGTTAACACAGATTGCCAAGTTACAGAAAGAATTCATTATAAAAAAAAAAAAAAAAAAAAAACTTGTTCAACGTGTGTCTAATGGCAATCATACGTCAAACTCCTTACATACATACCGTCAACTCATAAACACGGTTTTGTGGTAGTAAGGATACTGTTAACATTACCATGTGATTTTCCCTTACCAAAAATCGCTCAAGTTTTCACTACAAACGAAATTTTTCGTAAAAAAAAATCAGTTGTTCCATACCTACGCGGTCAATACGTATTCAACAGCTGATTTAAACAACAATTACCGACGAAAAATTTCTACGCAGGGGGGTTCAGAATCATGTACCTACTAAATACATGGTATCAGTTTTCACGTCGATGTCCTTGTCCCTGCCACCCTGTATATCCCTCGGCATGCCTGGTAGGTTCTGTCAGACCCACCTCTGCCCATAAACGGTGGTTTTTCATTCAAATTCGAATTTCTTACCTAATAGACAGAACAACACAACAGTAGCTGGCCTTTATTACTCACTAGACGCCCTCTGCCCACAACCTCAGTCCAGAGCACGCTCCCGTAGAGGTAGTAGGACGTGGATATAGTTCGTGCGGATTTTTATATAAAGTATCTATGTCTTTGTTAAAAAACGCTACCTGAGTATAATTAGAAAAATAAATAAATGTAGTTGATATGTAATGTTTTTTTTATTTTAACTCTAATATACACCCCTAGTAAAAACATTAGTACATTATAATAACTTATTTATCAAAAATTATTAGAGAAACAACAAGCTAAACATTCGGGTCTGACAAACCCATCAAGCATACCGTGTAACTTTTTGCCACCAAAAAATAGGATTCAAAGAAGCCCTCGGCAGGCATGACGAGGACTTCTTTGAATCCTATTTTTAGACCCCAGTCATTGACGTCCTAAGCAAAATTAAAAGTGTTCTTCTCGCTTTAAAGGCATCAAATGAAATGTTTATTATCTTTTCATTAAACCAGGTACATCTTAGTGTGGATAATCCTGGGTTTTTATGAAGACACCGCTTTATGTTAGTAATTCCGTTGTCTTAGCCACAGTTGGCAATATTCCCTTTTGTTACATTATTCTGTATTCTACGTTTCACGCGTGGCTGTTGGTGATAAAATACGTATTTTCGTGGAGTTATTGTGATGACAGCATTTTGTTTGGGGATCAGTCTCGGCACGTGACTGATTGTATTAGATTTTGTAGAGACTGTGTTATTTTTTCTATTTATTTTTTATATAAAATAAATATTATATTATTCTGGATTTGTGGTCGGAGCGAATTGAATGTAAGTGTATTATGTAGGTACACCTCTGCCTAACCCTTCGGGGAAAACAGACGTGGTGTTATGCTTATAATATTCTCTTTTTTTTTGTGCACCATAAAAATTACAAATATAAATGTACTTTTACATAGGGTGATGATGAGGTATGTTATTTTTTTTAAATAAAGTTTATAATTTTCTTAAAAATCAAAAAATATAGGTACAGAAAACATAGAAAACCTGTTCAGTAAACAAGCCGATTCAAATTAATAAAAATCCTTTCATTTATTTCAGGTGTGAATCAGCATTTTATGAATACCAAATCTAACAATAGACCGACCGGCCCTTGTAAACAAATCATTGAAATATAAAATAAAATTATAAAAGCGAAAAAACCCGTAAATACAAGCCCTTTCCACAGAATACTTTATTTTATTAGTTTCTATTTAATAATTTACTAAATGCCAACTGTAAATGAAAATACCTTGATGTTAGAGACATCAAGGTATTTTCGAAAAAAATAAGTGCTATTTGTATAAATTACTTTTGTATTGGAAAAGGGCTAAAGACGGGTAGCTTAGCATCCTCTGTATAACAGAAAAACGAAACAAATCATCTTATTTGAGTCCCTTGAGAAAAAGACAAAAGGTATTTTCATTCGCCCTGAGATTCTATAAAAGGAGATCCGTTGATGAAATAATGCTAAGTACATTTTTAAGGTTCCGTACCCAAAAGGTGCTAACAGGACCCTATGACTAAGGCTCCATTGTCCGTCCGTGACACGTCACACGCTGTGACAGACGGACAGCCCTGACTCATAGGGCTGTATCTTTTGAATCGTAGGCACTTGAAGTTTTCACAGAGTGTGTACTAAGGCCGCTATGTGAAAGAATAATAAAAATAAAATGAAGTAAAACATTTACAGACAAAGCACTGCGACCAATTGGTCATGGTACGCGAAATTACAGTTAAGCCCCACTGTGACCAATTATTCACGCGGCTTAAATCATTATTATTACTGCTAAATAATGGCTTATATCTCTGTGAGTTATTTTACCCTATGGCCTGGCGGATATTCTCGTCAATTGAACCTAAAATAATTACAGGTAACACCGAAAAATTCTGAAAAATGTTGTAAATGACGTAAAGCACGCGTCAATGTCAAACCGCGGGGCTTGAACGTTAAAACGTTTCATTTTTGAAGGCCGGTAGGGTCTCCAAAGAAAAAACGTTTCTTAATATAAAAAAAGTATACCGGACGGGCGTGATCGCTGGATACGGGTTCAGGTAGGTTGTAAGGCTATCCTGGTCCAAGCGGCGCTGACGTCCTGTACCGAAGTTTTTGCTAGCTATTTTCGAATACTCACATGGATATGCACTCGACCTTTTGAAGGAAAACGGGCTCGGCAGGAATGATTACACTGTTTATTGATAAGTCTTCATAACTATTCAGGACACGATTTCAGGACTCCTCAGGACTACTGCTTTACTTGTTAGGTGGAACTAGTTTCCATGTTGATGACTACAATTTCTAGAGATGGCGTGTTAGCTTAGCTGGTAGCGCCCTTTACCCTATAGAGACCCATGAATCGCCTCCTGTTTTCGTAACTTTATTATTTTCAAAATTCTTATAAAATTACATTTCTTATAGCTAAACACACTTATTTCAATAGCTATATACATCATGTTATACATCATGAGATTCACAAAATTGCCCCCTTTCTAATGAGGGTTCTTCCAGGATTCTGACTATTCCTGTTGAAAAGATATTTCAGGATTATCGGTATTAAAATGATTAAATAAATATTTAATTATTTGCAAGTGACTTTTCAGACAAAGTTCTGATCCGATTTCCACCATACCAAAAGAACACTCGGGCTAGTCTATTCCCCTAGAGAAATCTAGTATTTTATTTATTGTATCTAGATTTTTCAGCCAGTTATAGGCCTCTGAATACAGGTAGGGTAGCCTTTATTTTTACAAATCCGCTTTGCGGCATTCTAACTCGATTAAGTAGGTATCCTGAAGGGCTAGATTTCTAGAAGTTAGGTCCAGGGCTAGGTCTCGGTCTAGGTGACCTGGATGCCATAAATGATTTTACGTTATATCTGTCTAACCTACCTAATCAAGGAGTGCAAGGGCTTTGTTTACCTTTTTTAGTAAAAATTTGATATTTGGATGGTGTCTAGCTGCTAGATAGCATTACTAATACCTATACTATTTTCATATTTGAGTTAGTATAGGCGTTGCCCACAACTTGTATTATTTTGTTTTGCGTTATTGCAACTTTAGTTTTTCTTTTATAGGTGTGCAGATTTTTGGTATTTCAACATCCGGATAAATAGAAAGGTCTTTTCTAACAAAATATTTTGATGACGCATTATTGCGTATAACAAGGAATCTACATACTACATGCTATTATTACGCATATTGCGAAGAAATACTTATCCTATACATACAAGTTTTTAAGCTAAGTTAAAATTAATGATTTTAAACAAGCTAAAATTGACGGTGACGCCTCGTCGCGAACATCTCTCCCGCCATGCAGTGCAGTGGCGACTAGTAGCGACGTCGGCACGGCGCTGCATCACACCGGTGAGCGACGACCGTAGTCGCGACGCTCGCCGCCGCGACGCTCGCCGTCTCGACGCTTCGTTACTTCGGTAAGGGGACGAGTTTCTTCACCGGACGTTTCAGGGTGCCGCCGGCAGTGCGCACCTCAGCAGTCCGGACTTCACCATCAGCCCCGGGGAACACGGCGATTATGCGGCCTCGCGGCCATGTGTTGCGAGGCAGCTGGCCGTCAGCAATGAGAACAGGGTCACCCACCTGCAGGTCTGGTCCGCGGCTATGCGGCTCCCGCCGGTTTTGTAACTCCGGCAGGTACTCCCGGACCCAGCGGCGCCAGAACATATCGGCTAGTATCTGTGAGCGCCGCCATAGTTTCTTGCTGTCTATGTCTTGATCGGTGAATACCCCGGGTGTTGGGAGTCTGGCCGACCCACCAAGTAGGAAGTGGTTCGGTGTTATCGACTCGTCGTCTTCACTGTCCACTGAAACGTGTGTCAGTGGACGGCTATTCACTGTGTACTCTGCCTCACACAATAGTGTGGACAACACCTCTTCATGTGGGTGTTTCTCAAGTAACACAGTGTACAATGCGGACTTCACGCAGCGTACGAGACGCTCCCAGGCGCCTCCCATGAATGGCGCCGATGGCGTTATAAAGCGCCACACGATGCCTCTTCGACTTGCCTCTTTTTGAAACGCGTCTCGGAGCTCCTTGTCGGCACCGTGCATGTTGGTGCCGTTGTCGGAGTGCAGCTCGGTCGGGCAACCTCGGCGAGAAGCGAATCGTCGCAGCGCCAGTATGGCGGAGTCTGCGCTGAGGCTGGCGGCGATCTCAAGGTGGACGGCTCTGGTGGTTAGACAAGTGAATAGTGCTACGTACCTTTTTTGATGCTGGCGTCCGACAGTAACGGACAGCGGGCCGAAATAGTCAAGCCCCGTATAGGTAAACGGCCTCTGGTGATGCGCGAGGCGCGTCTTCGGATGGTCGCCGGTCGCAGGCACGGGTGGTTGTGCCTTGCGAATGCGACATTGTAGGCATCTGGCTAGCACCATTTTCGTGGTCGGCCGCATCTTGACAACCCAATAGTGTTGTCTCACCTCGTTGATAGTGAGTTCTACTCCACTATGTTGTAGGCTGCGGTGTGTCCAGTCTATATATAACTGGGTGATGTGATGGTCGCCGTGTAATATCGGCGGATGTCTCACGTCATCTGATATTTCGTCTGTTGCGGCTATCCGGCTTCTTAGCCGTAGGATATTGTCCACTACTTCGATCTGCAGTGGCCGCAAACGACTATCTTTCTCCAACTTTTTCTCTTCTCGCAGTTTCGCTATCTCATGAGCGAAAGACTGCTGTTGCACGACTTGAATGAGTATTTTCTCCGCTTCGTGGAGATACTCTGCTTCTAAGGTTTGCTTCACGATTTGAATTTCAGACGTCTTTGCTGTCTGTTTCGGAGGACTTGGGGTCGTCTTCTTTTTCCGCCAATCTGGATCTTTCTCTGCGTTTTTCCTCGTTCTTTTGTAGAACGTTTTCTCTGTTCTTCCTCGGCAGAGAGCAATGAAGCGAAGAACACTCGCTGTCGCACGGAGTAACCGTTCCCATCTCGAGAATCTGGCCGGATCTGGTATGGCTTCTGCTAGCTTTCGCGTGTTAGCTTCTTCGACGGCAACGAGGGTCCTTTCTTCCCCTGTCTCCTCTTTGATGGGAGGTTTTTCTGCAGGCCATGACGACGGTTCTTCGTATAGGAAGCTAGGGCCGGAATACCACGCATGCTGTGAGTCAAAGTCACGCGGTACATCACGGGTAGCGATGTCCGCGATATTCAATTTGGTGGGTACCCAACGCCAATCTTCTACTTTGCTGTTTTCCTCTATGGCGGCTATGCGATGAGCAACAAATGGTTTGTATACCCGTGCTCCTCTCCTGATCCATGTCAAGACGGTCTTACTGTCTGACCAGTATGTCACCGATGCGGGTTTGATGTCGTGCTCACGTATCACGGCTGCAGCCACGCGGGTTCCCATCACCGCGGCTTGCAGTTCGAGGCGTGGTATAGATTGCAGCTTCAGTGGTGCCACCTTCGCCTTTGCCATGACGAGGCTGACTTGCTGCTTGCCTTCCGTCGATGTGGCCCGCCAATATACTGCTGTTGCGTATGCCATCTCGCTTGCGTCGGTGAACACATGGATTTGTGTCTCCACAGCATCACTATATCCAGGGTAACATCTTGGTATGCTGATATTCTTGAGTTGCTGCAGGTGCTGTATCCAACTTCTCCACTGAGTTGCCAGGTCCTTATCTAGTGGATGATCCCAGTCGACTCCTCGCCTCCATGCCTCTTGCAGTATTTGCTTGGCTCTAATTGTGACTGGTGAGGCGAGTCCGAGCGGGTCGTACAGCGACATCACAATTTTCAGTGCCTCTCTCTTTGTGGGCGCTTCCTTTTCTAGAACACCTTTCGGTAGGCGCGCGAGCGTTAGATTGAAGCCCAGCGCGTCTTCACCCGGTCTCCATATTAGACCAAGTATCTTTTCGGTGTTTTCTGCATCTCCGATACTGATAACTTCAGTTCGGATCTGTGACGGATCTATATTTTGTATGACTTGCGCACTGTTCGATACCCATTTCCTGAGCTCGAACTTCGCTTTCAGGTGTATGTCCTTCACCGTTGTTGCGATGCGCGTTGCATCTTCGACCGTCTTGTAGCTATCGAGGTAGTCGTCCATGTAATGGTTATGGATGATAGCTTTCACTGCCTCGGGTTGCTCCTCGAAGTGCCTTTTCGCATTCCAGTTCTTTGCGAATATGGCTGTGCACGGCGAACTTGCCGCACCGAATATGATGGACGTCATACGGTATTCTTCCGGCGCTCCCTCTCTCTTGTTGCCTCTCCATAGGTACCGGAGTGCGTCTCGGTCTTGAGCTCGCACCTTTACCTGCATAAACATCTCCGTTATGTCACCGGAAATGGCTATGCAGTGTCGGCGAAATCTCATCATGACGCCGGGCAGTGACTGCAGCAGGTCTGGTCCTGTGAGAAGGACGTCGTTGCGCGACAGTCCTCTCGACTTAGCGGCAGCGTCATGTACTATACGGAGCTTGTCTGGCTTCATGGGGTTGAATACGTCGAAGTGTGGTAGGTACCATGTTCTACCTGGTGTGCTCGTGGTGGGGGCTTTCTCTGCGTATCCCTTCTGCATGAGCGAGTCCATCTGTTCTGTGTATCTGTCTCGAAGAGCAGGGTTGCTGTCGAGCTTCTTCTCGATTGAGACTAGCCGCTTGAGCGCTGTCCCGTAACTATCGGGCATCTCTATGCTTTCATTATTCCAAAGCATAGCGGTTTCTATATGTCCATCTTCTAGCTGCTGAGTGTGACGATTTAAAATGTCTTCCGCTCTTTTCTCGGGATCTGAGCTTGGTCGCTTCGGATTGATAGTTAGCGATTCTAAGGCGAAGAACTCACGAAGTCGCTCGTTCAGCTCTTCATCACTCGTTGTCAGTCGGTTGACGTAGTGTACCTGTTGACCTAAGATTCTGGTGTGCGCGCCATGCAGGGTCCAGCCCATTGCGGTAAGTGATGCGATAGGCTGGTGCCTCGGACCTCTGCGTATCTCACTGGCCAACAGCAGATGCCAGTTGTCTTGGCCAATGAGGATCTTCGGTGCGCCAACGTCGTACGTCAGCTGTTCCTTCAAATCGCTCAGGTGTTTGCACTGGGCGATGTCTTCTTCGCTGACTGACTGCGGTGCTAGGTTGAGCTTCGGTATCGTGCGCGCTCTGAAGGGCACTTTGCTTCTCAGCTGGCTTGCAAGGTCGACTGTTACTCGACGCGAACAAGGAGTGTCAATCGTAGTGTTGCCAATCGCACCTATCTTCAGAGGGTCGATGCGGCCCTCTGCCCCGATTTCCTTTGCGATGTCTTCGTCTATCAGCGAAACGGTTGACCCATCGTCGAGCAGCGCAAATGTTGCTGCTTCTCCCGCCGGTCCGATTACCCGGACCGGTACTATTTTCAAGTACGTCTGGTCTGACGTTGATCTCGAGCTGGCTACCGTTTCCTGAGGCTCCTTCTTTACTGGGGCATCAGGCTTCTCGGTACTTTCTGCAGCAGGCTTCTTCTTTTCTTTATGAAGAAGCTGATGGTGAGTGCCTATACACTCCTTGATCCCACACATTTTCTTTTTGCATGGTTTATCCGACCGATGGACTCGCAAACAACGGAAACACAGTCTCAGTTTCCTTGCAAGTTCCCATCTTTCATCTGTGGATGCTTCTTTGAACTTCTTGCAGTCATAAGCATCGTGCCCTTCTTTCTGGCAGACACGGCATTTCCAAGCCGTCTTGTCTGTTGCTGTGTGTGTCCTTTGAGTGACACGCCTAGTCGCTGTCGCTTCGCCGGGATTTATATTTTCGGGCGGAGCGAAAGCACTGCAGAAACGGGCTTGTTCGGTGATGAAGTCGCTGAGCAGAGATAAATCTGGCAGCGATTGGTACTTCTCGGTATAGGTTCTATACCACTGTACCCTTAGGGAGTTTGGCAACTTCTCAGTCAACAATCGCATTAACTCGGCATTGATTAAGTAATGTTCTTTTTTCAACGCACGTAGCGTGACTATACCACTCCTTACTCGGCTGGCGAACGTGCAGATATCCTTCGGAGATTCACTGCAGCGCGGCAGCCCACGGAGCCTGTCCGTTTCAGCTTGAGCTATCGAGTCTGGACGGCCGAACTGCAGCTCGAGTTCTCTCATGATGTCATCTGGTTTGGCATTTCCGATGAGTTCTGAACTCACTGTTTCCAGTGCTCGTCCGCGCAGGCTCCTTCTCAGCCTAGCTGTATTCTCAACATCGTTGAAGTATCGACGAGTTGTTTCATAGATGGCACGGAACGATAACCATTCCGTGTGAGCCCCACTGTAATTTGGCAGGGTCATGATGACCTTCGACGCCGAGGGATTATTTACTGTCCACTGATCTGTTTTCTTGTCGGCTAGCGACGCTATAGCAGACGTCAAGTCCGTTATAAATGAACGGAGTTGACCTTCCCCCGAATCCTTCGATGGTACTACATTTTTCACTTCTTTTTCTATAGGATGATGTAACACGGGTACTTGCTTTTGATGGAAGTCTACTATAGGTTCAACATCCTTGGAGGGGCGTGGAGCAGCAACGGCGTCCCGTCTTCTATTGCTCCCGTTCTCTTCAGCGGCGTTGTCTACAGAAAGTGCTTGATCGCTTATCTCGCAATCATGGTTCTCCACCTCTGCAGAAGGGACTTCCTTCAATGGCTCAGGCGCTGGTGCGTCTTCTAGCCACGATCTCACGTACTCGTCGTTGGAATCTCTGTCATCCATGTATCCGTCGGAATTTTCTTCCTCGGCATTCTGAAGTGCTATCTCAGCAAGTTCTAACCTAATTTTCAATAGGTCTTCACGAGCTTTCATTACTTTTAGATGGGACCGCGTCGTCTTAATTGTCGACGGCGGTCTACGTTCGTTACGGGCGTCACCCCGGGTAGTCATCGGAATAATTCCTCTATAAGTTCCATCCCGTTTGTCAGCTGATGGCTTCACTATTTTGTTCGGATTCACTGATTTATTTGAAGGTTTTAATGTTCTATCTGAAGTTCCTTCCAGTCTGGTTTCCTTCCTGGAAGTCGTTGGTTGTTCGATTTGTTCTGTTTCCTTCGTTTGTGTTGGTATAGGTACGTCTTCACCCCCGGTTAGGGCTTGTGGTGGTGGTGGCACTTGCTCAGTCCCTTCCGTAGTGGACGGCGAACGTGGAGGTAACTCATGACGTATAGCTGTAGAGGTACGCGTTCTGTCCAGCTCCACCGTCCATGCTTCAGGCGCTTTGCCTTGTGACCTTGTGATCGGCATGTTGGTTTAGATTCGGGGACGTCACTTCACTATAAACGCACTATACTGTAATCCTCAACACAAATCTTCAAAGTTCCAAGTTGTTTCTTCTATCTTCAAAACAAATCTTCAAACGTCAAACTATTTTCTCTATGTTAAATGTTAATTCTTCAAAGTTCAAAAATAATCCTTCAGGAAATAAGTCTTCAGGATCCAAAAATAATTCTTCAGGAAAAAAGTTTTCAGGATCCGAAATTAATCCTTCAGGAAAAAATTTCAGGAAAAAAGTTTTCAGGAACCGAAAATAATCCTTCAGGAAAAAATTTCAGGAAATAAGTTTTCAGGATCCAAAAATAGTTCTTCAGTCTTCAAAACAATCCTTCAGGAAAAATAACCCTTCAGTTATAAGTCTTCAGGATTCGAAAATAATTCTTCAGTCTTCAAAATAATCCTTCAGGAAAAAATAACTCTTCAGTCTTCAAAATAATCCTTCAGGAAAAAATAACTCTTCAGTTATAAGTCTTCAGGTTTCAAAATAATCCTTCAGCCGTAAGTCTTCAGGTTCCAAAAATAATTCTTCAGCCGTAAGTCTTCAGGTTTCAAAATAATACTTCAGCCGTAAGTCTTCAGGTTTCAAAATAATCCTTCAGCCGTAAGTCTTCAGGTTCCAAAAATAATTCTTCAGGAACCGATTTTCTTATTCCAGGAATCTTCCTTCTTCGGTAATCCTTCAGTCTTCAATTGAGCTCTCCAGGATTCGAAAATAATCCGGCTTTCGAAGGACCAGCAGATATACCGGACGGGCGTGATCGCTGGATACGGGTTCAGGTAGGTTGTAAGGCTATCCTGGTCCAAGCGGCGCTGACGTCCTGTACCGAAGTTTTTGCTAGCTATTTTCGAATACTCACATGGATATGCACTCGACCTTTTGAAGGAAAACGGGCTCGGCAGGAATGATTACACTGTTTATTGATAAGTCTTCATAACTATTCAGGACACGATTTCAGGACTCCTCAGGACTACTGCTTTACTTGTTAGGTGGAACTAGTTTCCATGTTGATGACTACAATTTCTAGAGATGGCGTGTTAGCTTAGCTGGTAGCGCCCTTTACCCTATAGAGACCCATGAATCGCCTCCTGTTTTCGTAACTTTATTATTTTCAAAATTCTTATAAAATTACATTTCTTATAGCTAAACACACTTATTTCAATAGCTATATACATCATGTTATACATCATGAGATTCACAAAATTGCCCCCTTTCTAATGAGGGTTCTTCCAGGATTCTGACTATTCCTGTTGAAAAGATATTTCAGGATTATCGGTATTAAAATGATTAAATAAATATTTAATTATTTGCAAGTGACTTTTCAGACAAAGTTCTGATCCGATTTCCACCATACCAAAAGAACACTCGGGCTAGTCTATTCCCCTAGAGAAATCTAGTATTTTATTTATTGTATCTAGATTTTTCAGCCAGTTATAGGCCTCTGAATACAGGTAGGGTAGCCTTTATTTTTACAAATCCGCTTTGCGGCATTCTAACTCGATTAAGTAGGTATCCTGAAGGGCTAGATTTCTAGAAGTTAGGTCCAGGGCTAGGTCTCGGTCTAGGTGACCTGGATGCCATAAATGATTTTACGTTATATCTGTCTAACCTACCTAATCAAGGAGTGCAAGGGCTTTGTTTACCTTTTTTAGTAAAAATTTGATATTTGGATGGTGTCTAGCTGCTAGATAGCATTACTAATACCTATACTATTTTCATATTTGAGTTAGTATAGGCGTTGCCCACAACTTGTATTATTTTGTTTTGCGTTATTGCAACTTTAGTTTTTCTTTTATAGGTGTGCAGATTTTTGGTATTTCAACATCCGGATAAATAGAAAGGTCTTTTCTAACAAAATATTTTGATGACGCATTATTGCGTATAACAAGGAATCTACATACTACATGCTATTATTACGCATATTGCGAAGAAATACTTATCCTATACATACAAGTTTTTAAGCTAAGTTAAAATTAATGATTTTAAACAAGCTAAAATTGACGGTGACGCCTCGTCGCGAACAAAAAGTAGTAAGTAAAGTAGTAGTAGTAGTAGTATGTAAAATACTGGTATTCAGCTGCAACCGGTAAGACTGGAAGCCGACCCCAAGATAATTGGGAAAAAGGCTAGGAAGAAGAATATAAAAAAAGTAGTAACATTGTACGGTGATACGGAACCTTTCGCGTGTGAGTACGACTTGCATTTGGCAAGATGTCCAACTTGCTTGGTTACAAATAAGCTGCTTGTTCAATTTCATCGTTAGTTAGAAGTGAACCCTTTTAACAGCCCTGAAAAGGAAAAGGTTTAAACTAGGGAAGTGGAAAGTGGAGGCGAAAGCGGAAAAATAAAGATAAAAATCATTGGTTGAACATTTATTAACGAATAGCTGCATCCCGCAGCTTCACTCGCACAACTCTCGCTTCCATGAGAATATCGAGATCAAAAGTATTTTATGTCCTAACCCAGGTCATCGTTTACTCATGTGCCAAAAAAAAAATGTGTGAAAAAAATGTGCCAAAGGAGGATGCTTAAAAAAAACCCAGCTCCGGGGGAAAAGCGATGTATCTCAAATCATCAATAATAGTAAGTACTAAAATAATAAACGGTCATGATCGTGATCCTTACTGGCAAACATATAAAAATTGCCATTTTTATTATGCAGATTATGCAGTCGTCAATATAAAAAATTGATAATTAGTTTTAATTACTTTATTCAAAAATATTATGTTAAAATGCGAGCTTGATTAATTTTATATTTTTTTACAATGATTCGTTGAAAGTACTATGGATATATTTATTTTAACAGAAACGTCGAGAGTTCGACATCCAAATAGTCATGATTTAACAGCATCGTTACGTGAAAATACTATTGTTAACAGCGATACTATGATATTGATTCGATAGTTTGGAGTCCTATATTATCGCCATCAGCGCTTATATAATCACGTGAGGACACTTGAAGTTTTGGGAGTAGAGGTGATATCAAACCAGAGTGTATTTATAACATTTTTTATTTACTGTTTTAGAGGTATGAGGAACAGGGTGTATAGAAAAGGAAGGATCCTCCGACCAGATGGGTGTCGTGTATTGTTGTTTTTTTTTTTAATGTTTGTCCAGCGATATCTCCATCATTTATGGAACAATTTTCAAAATTGATTTTTGTTCGAAAGGGTATGCTCCCAAGGTGGTCCCATGTAAATTTTATTAACTTTGCTTGAATAGTTTTTGAGTAAGCTTCAAGAATACGTACTATTCCCACTTAGTTTATATGGATGATATGATGATAACTTCCTGTCACTGTTATTTGCATATCAGGTAGTGGTATTTTAAAGTAATTTTTCACTTTGTAGTGTTTTTTTTGGAAGTCGGTTGTTTTTTTTTTATTCAAAAACTAGATATTTTCAGTATTTCCTAGCTGACTGAAAGAAATGCCGAAACAAACTCAGAGGTCATGGTCTCTTTTAAAATCCAAACATTATAATATAGGATTTTATGTGAGTCTAACAATGCAGGGCAATAACAGCCGTAACGGGGCGTCTTCTCCAGACATCAGACTGCATAAATCTAGATTCACTAAAGGGTGTCATACATCTGGCGGGCGGCGCCACGTAAATCAAAATCATCTGACATAATGCGTTGCCACCTTATAAATTGTACTTTACTCGGATTTTATGTCTGTAAGGGACTATTTATTATAAATATTATGTCCAAGTTCAAGCTGGTTTTATGTAGTTCTGGAATAAAATGTTACTCCATGTGTTATATTTGTCATGAGGCACCCATCTATACTAGATACCTACAGATATAATATTAGATAATATTATTTGTATAAATACGTATGTTTTTTTTCTTTTTTTGTATATTGGCATCTTGTTTTAACATAATTATATACATGTAAATTGTAATTATTTAATTGTGCTTATGTGTCTTCTGTGTGCACTGAATAATTGTTTTATCTATCTATCTACAGAAGTAAAATTTGTGAGTTTGTATGCAGGGGGTAATCTACGAAACTCCTGATCCGATTTCAAAAAATCTTTCATTGATGGAAAGCAACACTATTACCGAGTGTCATAAGATATATTTTGTGGTAGGTTATAGTTGACTTTCACGTGGATGAAGTCGTGAGCAGAAGGTAGTATCAAATAAAATTACAATGACCTAGGTTTAAAAGCGTTTGTCCCAACAGTCAGATTAATAAACGCTCTTAAGTCTTCGGCCAGGTATTGTTGCTTATGTATATTTTATTTAAGAAAAACTTGTCATGAGAATCTATCAGGTCATGTTTTTTATAACTTCTATTAATAGCCTACATATAAAGTCGTTAGGGTGCAGGTGCTAAAGAAAACTTTTGTTGCTGCACTCATAATTTCCCATAAAAAATGGCCTGGTGTTAAGGGTGTTATGTTGTCTGTGTCTTCATCATCAATTGCGCTTAACGGCCTTTAAATAAATCCTAAATAAATAAAATATAATAACTTTCAGAATTTAGTTTTTTTGTGATTATGTTTTGGGCAAACTAGGTGCTGATAACCTATTTATACTGTAAACGGAACCAAACGAGAAAAAGAGAACATCCCAAAACTTCCAACGAAAAAACTTCTAAACCACAAAAAATGCCAACTAACAAAACTTTCAGTAACTCAATTCCCAAATAAAGACTACCTATGCATCATTACGTACCTAACTCACCAAGTAATATCATAAAAATCTGGCTTTTCAGCGACTTTCACTCCATCCTTAATACCGTTTTTGCTTCGGAAGAGTATTCTGAGGAACCCTTTTCGCTCTTTCGACAATAGCGTGAGTATTTATAAGGACCGGAGGGTCTGTTGACCTCTGAAGGTCCTCGAGAGGGGTTCGTATTATGGGTTACACAAGCATGCATACTCATGTGGTCTCGCTTTTATGGGTGGTGGGTTATCCAATCATGTTTGGTAATGATTTTAGATAGTTTTCGGAAACGGTCGAGGGTTTACGGTGTGAAATCAATACCAACTTGTAACTAATGAAAATCTGACTTTAGCCTTCTGATTAACTGGCGTGCATTAAATCTTTGAAGATACATATTTTTTACAACTGAATTTTTTCTTTATTAACAGAGAAAATGCATGTACTTAGTTTATTATTTCACTGAATCAATAAAAGACAGTAATATAAACCCAAGAAAAGTTTTAAAAGTTAAATACAACTACTGGTCAAAAAATTATGAAATTAAAAAAAACTGCTACAGTTCAAACGTCCGTTTACCATATCACCTACTACGTTGCTTACATCTCTTATTTAAGGTTTTGTAGCCACAAATTAAATAAATTAAATTATGTTTTGTGCTTTATTCAAGCAGAAATCGCAAGTACTTACTTTAGTGAGACTTTCAAGCACTTTGCAAAGAAAAGATTTTTATTCACTTCCGGCATAGTGGAAGGCGACATGTTTTGAGAAACTAAATAATGCATTAAAATATGTAAAAAGGTAAATAGGATTTTGTGTCTTGACTTGACAAGACACAAAATATCCATATATAATAAATAATACAATGCATATTTAAATAATGAATATTTTCAATGTATATTTTAATAAAAATTTTAGTTACGTGCATAATTTCCTATCACAAAATTTTTGTGACCTTCAAAAGGAGGAAACTATTCTTGTAATTAGAAAAAAAAACCTAATTCACAAAAAAAATTGGCGATGGCATCATGTATTATTAATTAACACAAGAATAGAATTACTTTTTCAACACAGTTGCTCGTAAAGTGGCTCTTATTTAACCGCTTTTAGGTTCATAATGCAGTGTATTATAGACACGTGCTTTTTTCTTTACATAATCGAACTAGTGCGGTAATGTGCGCCATAGATAACTATTTACTAGTCGGAGTAATGACTGGCAGTCTGGCAGTATGGAATTAGTAAGTACTATCAAGGCACGACATGTCTTTCTTATTGCGACTTAATATAGTGTGACAAAGTAAACAGGTTTTTGGAACGAAGTTCTTTGACGCGGCTTCATTCTTGCGTCTGTCTTTTTCTAATTCGATAGAGAGCGAAAGAGAAAGTGTGAATTTCGTCAAAATGGAAATCTAAGATGGCGGCTGCGAAAATTTTCTCATTTTTCGTCATGGGTATCGTTTTCGTAGTTGTCGATGGTTCTAAAGCCGATAGTGAGGTCAAAATGGAAATCCAAGATGGCGGCTCCGAAATTTTTCTCATTTTTCGTCATGGGTTTCGTTTTCGTAGTTTTCAATGGTTCTAAGGCTGATAGTGAGGTCAAAATGGAAATCTAAGATGGCGGCTGCAAAATTTTTCTCATTTTCGTCATGGGTGTCGTTTTCGTAGTTTTCGATGGTTCTAAAGCCGATAGTGATGTCAAAATGTAAATAAAAGATGGCGGCTGTGTTTTTTCTAGTTTCAAATTTTGTCTCCACCTCCGACCGAACGTGATGGTAGGCTGTTCAGCGGTTTTGTCAGTGCCTTGCGCGCGCATCGCTACCCGAAAAAAAATCCAGCGCGCCATTTTTCATAAATATTTGTTATCGTATAATTGTTGTGTGGTTACTGCAGGTTACATATTAAGAAAAATACGAACCGACGTAGAAACGTTTTTACAGGAAGTGGATAGTCAGTACCTGGCAACAAAGGTCAGTTGAACTTTATAAATCTAAATGTATCATTTCTCTAAAGTTACGTTATTGTAGCATAAGTTCTTACAACAAGACGGTTTCTTTCCTCGCAAATGTGTTGAAAAACGTCGTATGAAACGCGTGCGCATTGTTCATTACCCACTCGGCTAAATTATAATAATACCGCCTCATGGGTAATGACCAATACAGCACACTCGTATCATAATGTACTATTACTAAGGTCTGATATAAACTGAGCTTTTAACAGTACCTATCATTTTAGTACTAGTGCACGAACTCTTTTTTTAAATGAAAAATGTTTACGGTCGCTATTACCGTCACCTGCAGCGGGGCTTGCCGACTTTATAGACAAAGTTCAGAAGTCTTTTGTAGCTGAAAATTCAGTGGCACTAATACCCTTTAAGCACAGCTGTTGATGTATAGTTGTATACTTTCCTGAACGAAGTTTTTCCATAAGTGACTCTACTGGGTACTAAAGCTTACTGTCATCTATTTGATCAAACGAACTTACCTGTAAGTGAAGTTTGACGGTAATTATAAGAAGTTGCGGTCTCGTCCGAAGAACTACAAATTAAACGAGTATTCAGTCATCATCGAGGACGAGGCAGCAAGGGGTATATTAAATAAAATGTAGCGGTAAACATAATGTACTTTAAACATCATTTTTTCTGTCAACTTCAAACAATTGGAAAATAATATAGAATAATGTTTAGAAAGAAAGAAAATAGATTTATTTAGCACAGACAAAAAGACACACAAAACAACATAATTATAACAGAAGTAAAAAAATTAATAAAAAAGGGAACAAATAAAAAATGCAAAGTGCAGGGGGTTAGTATTTAGCACTAAATACTAACCCACTTACTTGTAAAAGTAGTTTAAAATTAAGTAAGTACCTAATGATTAGATGACATTTTTTGACGTCTATTCTTTTTTTTAACTTAAACTTAACTGCCTTGTTGGTTTAATGGTCGCAAGCGCTACTGCTGAACGTGAGATCCTGGGTGCGATTCCTAGGTCGGGCAAAGTGTGTGTATTGGGTTGTTCCAACAGAAATTTCTCACTAGCAACCCGGACAACCTTGACGGCAATAGGCTCGCCCCTACTCTACTATAGGTACACCTCTGCCTAACCCTTGGAGAAATACAGGAGTGATGTTACGTTAATAAGCAACGTTTATACATTAGTTAGGGGTAAGTGATCAGTGGTGCAAGAAGGCCAATATATTTCAATGTCTGCAAGTGTGAGTTTTGACATTGTTTTTCTGTTAGTAAGTACGAGTACATAGTCGCTTTTGATAAAATTAAGGATGTCGAATACTGTTATTAGGTGCACGCTATCGAATGATGGGATGAGCTGAACTCCTTCAACAAGCACTGGTCCTTAGCAGCATTCTGCTTTCTTTCTTAGGTTTTAAATGCTCTTTTTTATTACTGTTCGTATTTCCTGTGCGTGTCCCAAATAATATATTTTTCTTTTTCTGTTTCTTTTTCTTTTTTTTTCTTTCTTTTTCTTTGTCTTTCTTTCTTTTTCTTTGTCTTTCTTTCTTTCGTTTCTTTTTTTTTCTTTTCTTTTAAATAGAGAGAAGTAGAAAGAGATTAGCGAGGCCTTCGCCCTGCTGCTGGACATGGCTTTTAAAAATAATATAGTATGGTATCAATAACAAAGCAAAACCGTAGTTTTCAAAACGTCAGAAGTATCCGTATCTTTCTGTCTTATCCTTATTTATTTTGCCCTAACGAATGACGTAAAAAGAATCTGGACTAGAACACTTATTATTTCTCCATTACATCCCCAATCTTGAAAGACAGATGGCAAAATAAAAACGATGAAATCTTTTTATTTTTATTTTTCCTTTCTTCCTTCGCCGTCGAATTTCATGCCAAATCCTTTTAAAACACGGTTTTTGGAGCACATCACTTCTTGCGATGTTTCCTATCGGGGTACTGTCATGATAATGGGAGCATTAGGGGCGGTGAGCGGCCGGATATGTGCCATTAGAACTGTCGATAACTATCTCTGTGATAGTTGGATAGTACCAGTAGTATTATCGTTAAGATTTGACTAGGGGATAGGACATGTTGTAGTAGATGGTGTTTAGGCTTTGGTAAATGATAAGGAGTTGGCTTAGTAAGATGAATGATAAAAGAGAAATGTTCATCAGTTGATTAGGCTTAGGGCAATCCTATCATACCCTTTTCAATGATTGTTTTTACAGTGATTTATTTAATTCATGCTAGATTAGCCTTTGCTTACGGTTTTACTCGTATCCTAGGAGAACCACTACATGTGCCCGGAAAAATAATACGTTGAGTCGTTAGTGTGAATGAAAGAAAGAAGAAGAAAGAAAGAAAAGAAAAATATTTTATTTGGGACACGCACAGGAAATACAAGCAATAATAATAAAAGCAAAAAAAAATCGGGCAGTCTTTGAGGACTGCCCATAGAAGTAACTTTTTGATTCTCGCGTTGATGTCTTTTGTTAAGTATCTTTTTGATTCTCGCGTTGATTTCTTTCGTTCGAGCGTTAGGTGACGATGACGTGAGTTCCATAATTTTTTTTCGCATTATTTTTATTCACATTTAGCATTTAAACGACCTGCGCGAGGCCAAAAAGGCTCCTATTTCAGCATAATGCGGCGATATTCGTGAATGAGTTCAAATCTCCTGAGTTTCATAATTAGGTATATTGTTAGTAGGATTCGCGACTTTTGAATAAAGTCCATTTAATCTTCTTCTTTTCGGATTAGTGACTAACCAGGTGTAGAGTTTTAAAGGCGACCTCGGGCCTCTGACTTGACTTCACGTGCCGTCGAGAAATATCTCTCAGGCATTTTCCAGTTTCCTCACGATGTTTTCCTTCACCGTTTTTCATCTATTTAATATGATGTATCAGATCAAGTATCATAAAACAGATTAGTGAAGAGTAGTCTCATCATTATTGAATTCAATCACTGAATATTTTTCATCAGGGTATATTATTTTAAATTCTAAATTTTTATCATGTAACAGTCTAGATACAACAGTAAAAATATTCATGAAAATACTCCATAAAACATTTCAGCATCCAGTAGATATCTATGCTTGTTACCAAGTCAGTTGGAGCCAGGTACAAGTTACTTAATACGGATGGAGAATGCAGCGAATATCAATACTCTACGTGTTACGAGGCTTTGAATAAATCTTACTGAAACTTATTTGAGTTACATAAGGTGTGCCATGTGGCACAGTGGTTTATTATTATTGGGTCGGGGTTTGATTACAGTGTAGGGTGAGGATTTATGGTTGAACTATTTTTTATTAGAAGGCTGTAATTTATTTTTGTATAATTTTACGGGTTTGACCTTGCTGTTTTAACGTATTACTTTTTAGTATAATGAGACTGCCTCGTTGGTTTAGTGGTCGCAAGCGCTACTGCTGAGAATGAGGTCCTGAGTTCGATTCCCAAGTCGGGAAAAGTATTATTGAATATTTCAAACAGGAATTTCTCAGTAGCAGCTCGGAGTCTGGATTTGTGCCCGGTTGACGGAAATAAGCTCGCCCCCTATTACATGGGACTACACACACCACTGCCCAACCCTTCGGGGAAACAAGGCGTGATGTTATGTTATGTTATAGCGGGAATTGTAGCACTTCTATTTACATTAAGCTTATGAAGTACTACAGCTTGGTGTTTATGTACGCAATAGAGAATGTTAAAAACTGTTCATTCTAAAAACTATTTTTTTTTTGGACCTTGTCAATTCTGCAGGTTACTCCAATATTTAAAATGTATTATTTTAAACCTTTCTGATTTTTTTTAAACACAAAGAGTCTCAAAGCGAATGTGAGACATAAAATAAATTCAAGGTTTTTAAAAATAAAACTAAATATCGTGGTAACTCAGATCTTATTTTAACCACCGCCACCAGCGCTCGGCGTGGCAAGACGTTGTGTTCGGGTTCGCAACAAGTCAATCGTCATCCTGACCATGCCTCGTTGGGAGGTGAAACACGTGTCGCTTTCTTACACGGGTTTTTTATGACTCTTTAGGAATATTAAGCGGATTAGATAGATAGATAAAAAAGTTTATTGAGTGCACACAAAAGACACATTAGCACAATTAAATAATAACAATTTACATGAGTAATTAAGTGTATACAAAAGCAAGATGCCAATATATAAAAAAATAAAAAAACATAGGTATTTAAAGATGTGGAGTAATGGAGTGACATTATGACATACTTCAATTAGAATATACAAGGAGCGGTGTGCTCACGGTTCCACCAAATGGGAGTTCAGCTCAGCATGTGTCAGGCAAATATACCTGACGCTGATATTCTGCTGGATTAGGTTACTAAATATATCTAAGTACGTCTATTTTATTTTATAATGAATTTCCGCAAAGTCACGCCTGATTCAATTAACTATCTTAACCACTATTATAGTAGGTGTCGAGCCTAATCTTTAGCACCTACTTAGTTAAAAACATTCATACTAAGTCTACGTTTTGATATGTATGTGTAATGGCTCCGTCGACACTATGAAACTATGAAAACTTAGTGGCTATGACCATAAACGTTTATTTATACGCCTAATTGGTACTTTACGGCTGCGCTAATTCAGGAACTTTAAGGTGCGCACAGATTGACTCGGTTTTGATAATCAATAGTGTCATTAATCAGTTTTGAGTTGATCTGTTAATCGAGTTGAAGGAACGTCTTCGATAAATCACAATGATCTTGTATTATTTAAAATATTTAATCTTTTTGTTCTTTAATTAGGTAAGTAATTCTATTTTCGTACAAAATAATTTGATGAAGTCACGATTATTTAAGTATAATAAAAAATAAATAAATGAGATAAGTACATAAAAATAAAAAATAAATTCATGAAGTTGTCTGAATAAAATGATTTGTGAGCATAAAAAAAATTACAACGTCGCATTTTCTTAGCTATAAATATGAATTATTAGTGATTAACTCGTACTTATCAATGAAACTTAGATATACACATCGAGAGTCTATTATTATGTTATCTTCGAAAGTATGTATTTTTTGGAATACTTGTTCTATAACTTATTGTATTATTTTTATTATTTATTTACCTTAAAGTTCATCAGCATCATCATTTCAGCCAAAAGATGTCCACTGCTGAACATAGGCCTTCAAGCACTGCAACTTCGACCGATTTTGTGCATCTAGTGGATTCCTGCGGCCTCACAAGGTCATCGGTTCACCTTGTGGGTGGCCTTCCAACGCTTCGTCTCCCGGTACTCGGTCGCCACTCCAGAACCTTTCGGCCCCATCGGCCATCTGTTCTACAAGCAATGTGCCCCGCCCACTGCCACTTAAGATTAGCAATTCTTCGAGCTATGTCGGTTACCATGGTTCTCCTACGGATCCTCAACCTTAGAGTTATTCATTTATAATTAAGAACACTGTTTTTGATTCTGGCTTTCAGTGTCTAAAACTAAAAATACTGCTTTAAATTATTAAAAAAGAACGCGTTCAAAAAACATTTAAGGCCATAAACTTCTAAAACCAAAACTCTCAAATACGCTTAGGTCCACTTTCACTTTTAGTCGGGTTAATTAAATAAAAGTAGAGTTTGTAAACTCGGAGTTAAGTTATTAACATTTTAACTCATATTACGCGCTGCGCCACTAAAATGTTACACCGGGTTAGTTAACCTTTGTTTTTGCATCATTCATTCACGTTTGCTGCCCAGAGTTCATGTGTAATTTGGTGTTTTTGTCACTGATAAATAAATTTAGACTTGACTTGTTTCAAACTAATGGCAATTATCATATAAATACAACAACATACGTACAAAATAAGGATCTGGGTGACTTACTTGTCCGTGTACTGTAATAATGTGTTTAAATTAATTTAATAAAAAAAATTACAAAAAAAATTAAAACCGACTTCCAAAAAAAACCACTACAAAGTGAAAAATAACTTTAATTTCGGAAGTCGGTGTCTTTGTTTTTTAATTTTCGTTTTTTGCCACCGACTTCCGAAATTAAAGTTATTTTTCACTTTGTAGTGGTTTTTTTTGGAAGTCGGTTTTAATTTTTTTTGTAAAAATTTTTTATTTTTCACTTTTTAGTTGTGGTACCTACCCCACACAATATCCAATACCACTAACTGCAATAAATAACAGTGACAGGAAGTTATCATCATATCGTCCATATAAACTAAGTGGGAAAAATATGTATTATTGAAGCTAACTCAAAAACTATATAAGCAAAGTCAATAAAATTTATATGGGACCACCTCGGGAGATTACCCTTTCAAACAAAAAAATAATTTTCAAAATCGGTCCACAAATGGCGGAGATATCGGTGAACATACATAAAGTCGAACATAGAACCTCCTCCTTTTTGGAAGTCGGTTAAAAAGAGTAAGTACTTACACTTCCTTTTTCGAGTCAAAATCTTCTATGAAAATCTTTGTCTCTTTGTTTTATGTCAATTTTTTTTTTTTAATTTTTCATTCATTTATCTTTGTGAATTTATTCAGATCGTTCTGCAACCCTTCTATCGTAGAAGTTTGAACTCATATACTCAACGATTTCTATGTCTATATCAGAAAACATCGAATCATTGACCTTTGCGATATTATATAGTATGATACAAAATTACGCAACACAATATAAAATACAAAATAAATTATCAGGTGCTGTATGTAGCTAGTAGGATGTTATTGGGCACTCTAAGCCACCTTACGTTCCATCGGTTCACTTCGTTCACCTCGTCACTTCAGGTGGCTTAGATTGCCCAATAACATATATGAAATCCATTCTATTCCACCTGATGAACAGAAGGTGGAGTACGAATTTTTGCATAGTGCAGTAAAACAGGTGGCTTAGATTGCCCAATAACATATATGAAATCCATTCTATTCCACCTGATGAACGGAAGGTGGAGTACGAATTCTTCATATCAACCACTTACCTCGATTAACAAAAGCAGATCTACGGTTTAAACTTTGTTTCACTACACTACTTTACTGTCATTCTTTCATAGTTTCACTACACATTTCACCACTACTGAATTTATTCCTAATTTTAATCTATATGAAACGTGGTAAGCTAAACTTCAGGACAGATTGCCTCATGCCTCTCCGCAAAGTTAGAGATAGCGCATTACCACAAAGGTTCAACGCACACTCAGTTTATGCGACCAGATTGGTACCGAGGGCATCTGAAATTTAGAATATCGTATATATTAAACTAAAACTTGGGACAGATTGTCACTATGCCTGTCCACAGAAGAAAGAAATAGCGCATACCCATAGGTGCACACACATTCTATTTCCTGCGGCTAGACATCCGAAATTTTAATTTAATTTCATTTCATATAGATGAAAATTTACATGTTTATTAAACAAGTAAATGCGTCGGCTGTCTGAACCGATGACCTAAACTTCAGGACAGATTGTCCCTAGTCTCTCCACAAAGTTAGAGATAGCGCCTTACCACAGAGGTTCAACGCGCACTCAGATTATGCGACCAGATTGGTACCGAGGACATCTGAATTTTAGGCTACCGTAAACATTAAACTAAAATTCAGGACAGATTGTCTCATGTCTCTTCACAGAGCAAGAAATAACATGCACAGGCACACGCTTATTCCAAGTCCATGACCCCAGATTGGGCACCAAGATACATCCAAATTTTAATTTAATTCGTTCATACAGCTAACACTACCAAGTTACACGCTAACAATCAACGACTGGCTACTCTGCTGTTACTCCACATTTTAAAATCTCAAAGACTGCAAAATTGCATTATGTAAATTTGCTGAATTCGAACTTTATCGTTATTACGTGAGGTGTATGTGTGAGTAACTTCCATGTATTCAGCGATAACATTGTAAGATGATCGTCGCGCATGTTGCAGTCTTTTTAATTATCAATTTAAAGTTTACTACAACATACCTGTGAACATACTTTATGACACGGGTTCGTTTACATATATTTATATGTTTATAATAAGGTGTTAGTTCTATCAATCTAGGATTGTTTGAAAGATGATTCTTAATTATCAATTTAAAGTTTACTGCAACATATCTGTGAACTTACTTTTTGACACGGATTCGTATACATGTATTGTACAGAAAAAAAAAAAAAAAAAAAAAAAAAAAAAAAATGCTTCTAGGATATTTTACTTTCGACTCATCTTAACTTGCAGATTTTTTTTATTTTTTTTTAATTTCAGATGGATTTATGTTATCATACAGAGTTTTTCTAAGACGGTTTATTAAACAAACATACATTCTTTACTATAATACATATTGTATACATTATAAGTAACAGCCCGGTGTCGGTTTCGCCTGTCGGCGAGCGTTAAAGCTGGTTTTGTATTTCGTTTCTCACGATAAAATTGCAATTTGACAGAAGCTGGTTTTGTATTTCGTTTCTCACGATAAAATTGCAATTTGACAGAAGGGTTTTCAATCAATGCGGTTTAATTTGTCGTAAGTAACATAATTTAGTTATACACCTGTGAGGACATGTAGTTAAGGTTTAATTTTGATATGAGATAAATATTGCTGAAATTGTATTTTTTATGTATATAAACCAAGCAATTTCGATCATATAATACATTCGCTCCAGTATCTTCCAGTGATTCACTTACCTTTTTCGTTACATATTACGTCATCCTACAACTATAAAATGTGAGTAAGTACTACTAAGTTTATTGAATATTTTAATGTTTAATCGGTACTCAGCTACGGACCTGGTTCTTGCCTGCCGGCTGGTGTAACTCTCGTCATTTCTTAATGTGTTTAATTGTTACCCAGCTACGGACCCGGTTTTTGTCTGCCGACTGGTGTAACTACTCGTATTATCATTTAGAGCGAGTTTTGTAACCTTCTTTTAATTCATAGTAGCATAATTATAAAATTAATCTTTCGTGTTCCATTAGGTTTGACTCCGAATCAGAATACCAGCAGTCACAGCGCTCAGCTGCTGTAGTTGAGGTTACAAAGGTGCAGCCGAAGAAAAAGGCGACGAAGCGTAAAGCTTCTGAAAGCACCACCACACCTTCAGAATATAAATCAAGGTAATTTACATTTACTGCTTATATCTTTCTATATACTACTATTTTTATGAAATGTAAGTAAGTACTCTATTAGTTTACTGAATTTGCAGTAGAACGTAATTGCTACCCAGTTACGGACCCGGTTTCTGTCTGCCGGGTGGTGTAAATATTATCATATTCGAGCGATTGATATTTCTTTAAATTTCTTCTGCAATTATTAACGTGTTCATTTTATTGCATCAGTCTTCTTTTAAGTCATAGCTGCATAAAATTTTAAATTAATGTTTTGTGTTCCATTTCAGATCTGACTCCGAGTCAGAGTACCAGCAGCCACGGCGCTCAGCTGCTGTAATTGAGGTTGCAAAGGTGCAGCCGAAGAAAAAGCCGACAAAGCTTAAAGCTTCTGAAAGCACCATCAAGCCATCAGAATATAAATCGAGGTAAGTTTACTATTACTGTTTATATCTTTAGATACCTTCTTGTCGAATATGATACGTTAATTTCAGTGGTTAGTGGATTTATATATAAAAACAACTTTAGATTGTATTTAGCAAAACATACAATTAGTTCAAGAGGTATTTTTCTTTTATTTTGACAGTAAAAGATGCAGCTCGAACCTCTTTGGTTTGGAGGAATGCGATAGCGTTCCACCACCAACCTCAACCGAAGACTTCGCTTCGTCCCTCGTAAGCCGTGTCGCCAACGGGAAAGTGCGGCGAACGGCGGACTTGACTGGGGACTTTTATGTAGAGGTTAAAGTATATAATAAGAGCGAAGTTGTCTCCACTCCTAAAGAGGATCGGTGGAAGAAGGCATCGGTTGCACTTAAAGTGCAACTTAATAGAGACACTCCACAGTGGGACGGGCTACAAATATTTATGAGACGGACTCATCAGTTATTTGATAATTCTGAGCCAGTTTTTTATAGATACTGATAGATAGATAGGAATAAATAATATAATTTCTTTTTCGATATTGGGGTACCAAGATAATTTATTATTTGATATCTTTTGCGATCTTAGATAATCCATATTGCGACATCTTATAGTAAGTCTAAAATTATTTTAACGTACAGGTTAGTTGACATAAAATAAAACTAAAATGCCTTTCTGTACCGTTTGTAACACATCTCTTGAGCGCAGTCACTGGGCAGGTCACTTACGTAGTACTAATCATAAAAACAAAAATATTTCGCATTTTTGTGAAGGTGTAGAAATAATACATTCTGCATTTCGTAATCGTATAGCTTCCTATAGAATTGTCGACCCGTCTGAGAATTGTTCAACAGAATCATTTTTAAATAATATTCGAAACAAAATTAAAACCTTAATCGACATGACTATTAAAGAACACATTTGTCTAAAAGTTAACTTCGAATATTTCGCTTTGTTTTTAATGGTTAAAAATGATTCTCAAGAAATGAAATCATTTGCCACAAAAAACTTTACTTTGCATCAGAATTATGAATTGGATTCATTACTGTCTCAAGTCAAAAACACCTTAACAAAAAAGATAGAAGAATTTCAGGATCGAGATAGTGGATGGACGTTCTTGAACAATTCCCATTTGGAAATTAATGTTAACAAATATCAACCTTTGCGCGGTTCAGGTTTTATCGAATTGCCTGCATCATTAAAATATAAAAAAGCATGTGTTAATATCCGCAATAATGATGAGTATTGTTTTTTATGGTCAGTTATTGCTGCTTTATATCCAGCTAAAAGTCATCCTGAAAGAGTATCGTCTTACCCTGATTTTCGAAAAGTCTTAAATGTAAAGGATATATCATTCCCAATTAATTTCTCAGATATTACGCGGTTCGAAGTGAATAACCCTGAAATTTGTATTTACATTTATGGTTTAAAAAATAATACCATCGTAGGACCTCTATACAAACCAAAAACCTTGAACGGAAAGGTGATTCATTTACTTTATTTAGAAAGTGATGATTTATCACATTACTGTCTGATTAAAGACTTGCCGCGACTTGTTAAGAACCAAATGACAAAGCATCACGGTAAACTATACTTTTGTGATGTTTGTTTAATGTTTTTTAATTCTTGCGATATTCTTAGTTCACATAATTGTGGAGGTGTCGCCACGGAACTACCTCCAAAGGGTTCTTTCATACAGTTTGAAAATTATAACAGAAAGCAAATTGTACCATTTGTTGTATACGCAGATTTTGAAACAATGTTAGAACGGTATGAATCTTGTAACCCCGATCCTACTAAGGCGGGTACTGTTACGCGGCAGCGACATGTGCCTATAGCTTACGCATATCATATTACGTGTGTGCTAGACGAAAACTACAATCGTTACGTTTCTTATCGCGGCTCGGATTGTGTATCTAATTTTGTGAAGTCTATTTATAAAGATGCCCGAAAAATTTACGATATTTTAAAAAATAATATTCCTATGATATACTCAGATGACAATGCTCGCGACTTTGAAAACGCGATGACTTGTCATATTTGTGATCACTTCTTGTTCGGCGACAGGGTTCGCGATCATTGTCACTTGACTGGTAAATATCGCGGCGCAGCTCATTGTTATTGTAACATGCAAAATAAGCTACCAAAATTTTTGCCTGTATTTTTTCATAACTTGTCTGGTTATGATTGTCACCTTTTTATAAAAGAATTAGGTGAAGCTCCTGGATCTATTAAAGTGGTACCTAAAACAAAAGAAAACTACATTTCTTTTACAAAGTTTATTCCTATTTCCACCGAGGAAAGCATGCAGGTTCGGTTTGTAGATTCTTTCAAGTTTTTAGGAACAAGCTTAGAAAAACTAGCTAGTACAATGAAAAAACAAGAGTTTAAACAATTAAAATCCTATTTTCCTAATAAAACACAATTTGACTTACTTACCCGTAAAGGTGTTTATCCGTACGACTATATGTCTCAATGGAAACATTACGAAGATACGTGTTTACCTCCTAAATCATTTTTTTTTAACTCTTTAACTAATGAGCCAATTACTGATGAAGACTATGAACACGCTCAGTCCGTTTGGTCAGTATTTAATATTCGTAACATGGGTATGTATACAGATTTATATCTCAAAACAGACGTACTGTTGTTAACAGATGTATTTGAAAATTTTAGAAAAACATGTAAACAACATTACAATCTCGATCCCGCGTTCTATCTTACAGCACCAAGCCTATCTTTTGATGCAATGCTTTTAAAAACAGGAATACAATTAGAGTTGATTAGTGATATTGAAATTTTTAGGATGATCCAAAAAGGTATTCGAGGTGGTGTTTGCATGTGTTCCAAAAGACATGTCAAAGCCAATCATAAATATTTAGATACTTACAACCCATCTCGTTCAAATTCATTTATCATTTATTTAGACTGTAACAATTTATACGGTTATAGCATGTGTCAATCCCTGCCCTATTCCGATTTCAGTTTTATGAATAGACAAGAAATAGATAATTTACAATTGAATTTGGCGGATATTAGCGATACTGCGGAAAACGGTTATATTCTAGAAGTTGATTTAATATATCCAGATAATTTACATATTGACCATAATGACTTTCCATTTTGTCCAGAAAAATGTTTGCCACCCGGTGGTAAGAATAAAAAACTAATACCGAATTTATATGATAAATATCACTATGTTATTCATTACATACATTTAAAAACGTGTTTACAACACGGTTTAATATTGAAAAGGATCCATCGCGCTATTGTATTCAAGCAAAGTTGTTTTTTAAAACAATATATTGATATTAACACTCAGTTACGTCAAAAAGCAGAGTCAACGTTTGAACAAGATTTTTTCAAATTATTAAACAATAGTATTTTTGGAAAGACTCTGGAAAATAATGAACATCGAATAGATGTTAAGTTAGTAAACAAGTGGTGTGACTTGAACAATAAAACAAAAAAGACTACTTGTGCTGAGAAATTGATCGGCAGTCCATATTTTCATAGCGCTTCTGTTTTTTCTGATGATCTAGTGGCAATCCAAATGAAGCCTTCGCGTGTTATTCTTAATAAACCAATATATATAGGATTTACCGTATTGGAATTATCTAAGAGTCACATGTATGACTTCCACTATTCAATAATAAAACCTTTTTATGGTAACCGAATAGAATTGTGTTATACTGATACGGATAGTTTAGTTTATGATGTAAATACCGACGATGTTTACGAAGATATCAATGGTCATTTTCTAAAATATTTTGATACCAGCAACTATGACATAGACAACGAATTTAACTTGCCAATTATTAATAAGAAGGTTCCAGGGCTATTTAAGGATGAAATGAGTGGCAAAATTATCAAAGAATTTGTAGGACTGCGCTCAAAGCTTTATTGTATTAAAACTAACGACAAAACAATTAAGAAAGCAAAAGGTACAAAAAAATGTGTTACGAAAAATTTAAATATGTTAGATTATAAAAACGTTTTGTACAATTGCAATGTCATTCGCAAAAAAAATGTCTTGTTTAAGTCAATAAAACATGAAATATTCACTCAGGACGTAAATAAAATAGCACTATCAAGTAATGATGATAAGCGGTTGCTATCGTTTGATAAGGTATCTACTTTAGCCTGGGGTAATGCAACTATATTTAAGTAATGCATTAACATTATTTTTAAATGTAAATAATTATAGTAGATACATTTTTAATGTATTTTAGAGGACGTCTTAAATGTAAAGATAGGAAATATTATGAACCTACTAATGCTTATTACCTATAGCAGGATCCAGACATAAGTAATGGGTAATGTAATTGTAAAACATTTATTTTCTTGGTGCCCCAAACAAATATTATTTTTAGTATTAAATAATATTAGAACTTATTTAGTACTTAATTAATTTTAAAAGCGTTTATGTGACATAGCATTTCGTAAAAATGACTAAAATATTCTCTACTAACTTTTTATATCGTATCCTGCTTAGACGTCTAAATTTTAATAAATCATATTATTCATTGCCAAAACTTTGGATTTTAAAATTTGTATGAAATGCTGTCCCATAAACGTGATAAGTTTTCTTTTATTTGTAGTACGTAAATGTAATAAATAGTATTTTATAATTATAATTATATCTGTTTCATTTCTATTCCTGATTGATGACAAAGCATACAGCGCTCGCAGCGAGTCGCGCATGAGGATACAGGCTCTAACTTGATAAAACATTGTAATGTTCATTTTTGATGACAAAGCACGAAGACGAAGCTGACATAGCTCGAAGTTCGGACGCGCGCGGTGTAGAATTCGACACCGAACAGGTGCTTATGCACGAGTTTGAACATGTTGAAACATGAAATTGAATCACAGCACAGCGTAAGGCTTTATAGAGCGTAATTAGATATTAGCCACGTTCCACATTATTATATTGGGTAGAACATCCATCATTAGACAGTCAACCACTCAGCCGGAGCGGTCATATCACGTCGAATAAAAACGAAACGAATTGTAAGTATTGTACAAGTACCCATCTACTTATAACATTATTTCATCATGTTGTTTATGTAATTATAATTAATTATAATTTCGTTTGTTTCAGATCATTGATAATGTGTGATTCTCCAGATATTATCGACTTCTCACAATACGCTCAAGGTTTTCCGACTCCGAGTCTAAGCTGGCATATCCCAGATTTCCCAGAACAAGAAAGACCTGTCAACAAGGAGCCTAGACCAAGACAAAACTGCGGACCTGCCATCAAAAAACCTAGAACAAGACGGGAGTGTCTAAAACAGAAGTCATCTCTGCATACATGTCAATCATTCGTTATAAACAATGAGAAGAAAAAAGGTTTACGGCTGATCCAGGTACAAGTGTTGGATATTAGTGAACAAGAGCCTGCAAGTGACAATCAGGACGGGGTAATGTTAAGTGCGCAGTATGTAGTGACTGAATCGGTGGATCATGTTATGGAGGAGACGCAATCGTTAATTAATAAAATATCAAAAAAACTTTGTGGGGACAGTTGTTATTATTAGCTGATAGTCGGTGTCATTATTTTGTAAGTATTTACTTTATAAGATTTTAGTAATAAGCAATAATAAATTATGTAAGTTATATTATAGTTATTAGAACATATTATTTGTTTTCGTATTTTTTACTGTTTAAACATCTTAGGTTTTTATGTTGTATAAGTTTTGAATGTAAGTATATCTAAATTATTAAAATGTTAAATATGTAAGTTTTATAGTAATTAACCTTTTGTATTTTATCCTGTACATAGTCTAAAAATTATAATAATAAAACATAAAATAATTATAATATATAATGTTAAGTTCTTTGTTTAATTTATTTGCGATAATGTTCATACATCACAAGTTTGTAAAATTAAGTATGTGGAGACAATTATTACTATTATTGGGTAGGTAGGTATAATTAGTTTGTAATACTTGTAAATAATATAAAAAATAAATAAAAATACATTATTTTACCATTTAAATTATGTTTTATTTTGTATTACTTATTTATACTCGGACTCTAAATTAGCTCTAGTGTAGTGTATTATAGGTTATTTTCTTTCAGTATATTTTATTAGAATAATTCATTTAAAATCATAGTACATTTGAAATTATATATTAAAATTTTTAAGAAATAATAATTTTGCTGCAGCTAATTTAAAGTTTGATAAGTAGGTTACCCTGATTATATTAAATGAAACACTCTTAAGTAGATAAACATTTTTTATTAACTTTTCAACACAATAATGAATTAAAATAAATTAAAAACAGACATATTATTATCAACATACCATTTTCTAATACACACCGCATTATTTAATGCACAATTCATTTTATGGTTCACACAATTAAAATCAGTTTTATTTTTACAAAACTTTTTTTTTAATATTGCAAAATTAGGACATCCCTTCTCACCTATGTCGATCACTTCACAATTTGTACATAACTCTTTAATCCACTTAATCTTTTCCAAACCCTTGGTAATAATTTTTTTATTTTCTAAATATGGTAAAATAACGCGTTGAAACTCTTTGTAGTCTATGAACCCCTCACTCCAGTAAATTCCTCGATTCCTTTCTAGCCACCTCACCTGCTTTTTTTCTTCTGGTGTTAGGTAATGGAATGAATATGGTGGTTTTACCAAGAACGTCTGTGTATGATCCTGACTCGCAATGCTTAATTCTTTGATAATAAAATTATTTATAGAATCTTTAAATCCTTGGAGTTCCACTATAATGGTATCCGAGTTCATGATATCTTCTTAACAATGTTACTTAATGGTTTGTATTCAACAATGCAATCGTTCAGAATAAGACAATATGCTGAAGTTTGATCTGGTATCTCTGAATCACTTTCAATTTCTACTCTCACATCCACAACCGGACCTGTCTTTAGATTATCCGCTTGTCTAGAGCAATCGACTACAAACAGCGGTGCTAAATCTCTAAATTGTTTCTCACTTAGTATGGGCTCCGAACGACGTCCGTAATACGACTGTTGAAATCTGGTGTATTGCTCGTATAATAAAGCGATTCTGTTATCAGCAAAACTCACATTTAAGCTTTCGTATGGAAAATACGTTGAATTAAGATACACTCTAACGTCTCGAATATGACAGTGATCGAATTGAGACATGTCGGAACTTGCATTGTTTTTTCTATTTGTCTGTAGCCCAATAATAATGTATCTTGGTTTTTCTATTTGAGATGAAGTTTTGATGGACCAGGTATGTTTTGTAGTTTTAGGCAAAGCTGGATATTCGTACAGATCCCAATTTCTGTATATCATTTGAAGTGGGCGATCTTTTTCTAATACTTTTAACAAACCAATTTTTTCTTTGTCTGATACTTTAACATGCGGTACGCGCCATATGATTTTGTTAATCTGAACATCATCCACAACTTCGCCAGTATTAAGTTTTACAGCGTTCAAATTAGTATTACTACGTAACAAAATCAGTTCATGTCTACTATTTATCACGACTTTTTTAAAATCTTCAGCAAAACCGAGGAGGTTACGAAGTGGTATAGAAGCAGAAAATCTTCCTCCATTTATATTTTTTATGCCATCAATATTCCAGCCCCAGGCATTAGACATTTTTGATTCACTTTCGTTCATTGAAATGAGTGATTTCATGGTTGTTGTTATACCTGCATTTTTTATTTTATCAATCTCCACACCATTTAGCTCATACCTAATGTCTTGGAACAAGTAGAGTAGAGCATTGTTCGTGAAATTGATACTAGTAGCTTTGTCCTTCGTATCTTTTTTGCTAACGATAACAGTTCCTTCCAAATATAGGGTGCTAGCTGACGGTAATATGTACAAGTCCTGTTGGTTGATAGGTATGCGGATTTCATCGTTCCTGTTAAAACTCGTTACATAGGGCTTGTAGGAATGAAATTCGATTCCTTCTATAGTATTGTCGTATGTCGGAGCGGATAAAACATCTAAGATATTCATTTTAATAATCCGATCGCTCTAAGGAATGCTTTATTGTCTTTAGTTAATTTTATTTTCTTCTTAAAGAGAGGTCTTATTTGAGAGCTAGCTCGAGCAGAACTGATATTCTTTACTTGTTGAGACACATTTTTATTGTAGTCAATCATTGTTTTCTTCTAAGATGCAGATATACCTGCACTTCTTCACCTCGTAAATTGATTAATCGTTTGTTTATATCTAACAGCCTGATATGTATGCAGCTTATGTTGTTTTGATTGATTGGAAAGTATATTGCGTTTTTCGGGATTTCTATGATCCTGTATCCAGGTGGCACATTAAGTGCAAATTCGTGAATAATATGACTTGGTTCACCGTTTATATATGAACCGCTTACAATATCACATTCAATCCTGACTACGGTCGTAGGTAGAATGTTGACTGGAGACTGTGACACATGCCATTTATTTGCTTTCAAGATTTGTTTGTTAAATCCTAACAGTCTTCTAAAAGAGTCTTCTTTAATAAAATTAATGTCTTTTGTACAGAATATTGTAGTTTTTAAAGTATTATTATTGCACCGTAGTTTGATCGCTGCATCTTTTATTTCAGATTTTAAATAATCGCCGATATCTTGCAATTCATAAGTGCCTTCCGGTATTTCAATAACTTGATTAAAACCATAATAGAACTTATTATTACTTATATCAATGTTTGGAATAGAATTAAATGTTGAAAAGTGCAATAAAGCACACTCATACTCTCCATCTAGTTGCAATGTATTAGGATAGTATGTAGTTAACACTGACGAGTCTCCAGTTATCGACAAAGTGAGCGACATCTTGCAAATGATTGAAATGAAAGAAAAGCATATATTTTATAATACATTTTTATTCCAAAAAGTCCACAAATAATTTAAACATAAATGACCACAATTAACTGCGTTAAATTTTTGATATCTTGTGTAGTTATAAAACACATTACAATTTTTAAAATATTGCATCAATTCCATTGGAGGTTTTAAATTTCCATAGCTATCAAAGTATTCACAGTGATTGTATACTTTAGCATAAGCTACCCAATGCGTTCCTTCGTTCTTAGAATCGTCTAAGTTAACGATACCACATTCAATGCATTTCGGCTTCCGAGGTAGTCGATCCTTCATGTAGACCCCACGAAAATATGGGATGTCACTTGAAAACTTTCGGATGTCTACATTTGTTAGAGGGCGTTTAGGTAGCATATTTTTCAGTTTTTTGAAGATGTTATAAACAATCCTTTACCACTTTTATACGACTTAATGTATAAACCCTTACCCAACACTAATGCCTCCATAGCTTTATTATGACGTTCTGTTTCTTGCAAATTTTGTTTGCTTGCTTTGTAATCATTGACGGTTTTTGCAATGCCAGCTGCACCACCAGCTAAAGTTCCTAAAGCTGATAAACCAGCGAAAATTGGAATTAAAGGTAAAACTCCTCCAGTCTTTGGTATGGGTATTACTCGGGGTACTCGAATTCGATGATGAATGTTTGGAAATAACTTTTTTGCGGTTAAGTAAGCTGCTTTTATTAAAGTCTTATTATCTTTGCGTTTGAGTTTCTTAATTTTTGATTTTATTTTTGAAACTAAGCTTTTAAATGTTTTAATGCCAGATCCCGACTTTAGTTTCGCTTTCATAACTTTGTTCACTACCCAAGAGCTTAGTTTTTCACCTTTCCCTGCATCTTTTGATTTAAGTCTTTGTTTAGCCATGTTAAGTAGTTGTAAATCGGCTTTGTGACGATTTGATAAGTCTGTATAGTTTGTATACGCAATGTCGTGTTGCATGCAAGCTTCGTCTAGCTTATTTACACCTCGGTCACCTCGCGCTAAACGTTTCTGAAGTTTGGTTCCTGGTCCGCAATAATTGTATCCTGGTAAATGAACTTCGAAAGGTAGATTATTAATTATGTTGTTAACTAGTCCACCCCCTTGCATTACTCAAATAATAATGATAGGATTTCAGATGAAAAATGGTTATATAATAATATTATTCCATTATTGCAGCTTTTTCAATCCAACTATTTTCTGCGCTGTTTAGACCTAACCATTTGACATACAATTTATTACCTTTCTTTCTCAAAACCTTTTCTATCAAATAAACATCAGGATAATTCGATTTTTGTAGTTCTTGTTCGTAAAAAGCTCCTAATATGTTTTGCTTTCGTTGATCTTCTATGTGATAAGTAACTGGTAAGGTTTTATTTACTTTTTTTATAATAAATAATTCAGTAGACCAATTAGGAGTGTAACCTTTCTCAAAATTATGTTTGTATTTACTTATACGAACACAATCACCAACTTTGAATTTAGGCTTCCACTGAACTAAATCATGTTTGTTAATTTTTTTTATATTTTCTTTGATTATTTGTTCATTATATTTATTCACATCAACCGGTTTAAATCGAATAGTACGATGTTTTGTGTTGTTATATCTCTTCAATGTATCTTCCAATGGTAGACCTAACCACTTATAGTTTCCATTGAGACTAAAATATTTATATAATTTATTTTTTACAGTTCTAATCAGTCTCTCTACAATTGATGCTTTTTTAGTAGAAAACGATGAGTAATGGTTAATGTTGTGCTTTTTCATAAGCGTTTGAAAAGTGATGTTATAAAATTCAGTTCCCATATCAGTTTGTAAGTTCATAGGCTTATTACGACTACTAAGCAATATATGTTCGAATGCACGAGTAACATCGAATTTATTTTTCGATTTTAACGGTTCAGCCCAGGCATACTTCGAGAAGCAGTCAATCACCACTAAGATGAAATTGTAACCTTTGTTATACTTTTTCAGGTTTTGCATGTCCATCAAGTCTGCTTGCCATAAGTCGTGGATTCCTTTCAGAATAACAGAACGTCGAAGGAAATTTCTTCGTGCCGCTTTGTGTATTTCATTTACAATCTGCTGTTTTACCATTACGGAGTTTTTTGAAGTAATTTATCTACCTCTGCTTTAGTGTAAAACTTATCTTGCAAATGAGTTGAAACCTCTGGTAACCTTGTTTTTAAAGTAGCTTGAACTGTACCCTTTGCATCTTTTATGATTTGAGAACGCAAGATACCAATCAGATTATTAACTTCTTTAAACATATTAGCATTCAATCCATCTACATAATCCTTGTTCACACCCAGATTCTTTAATTCTTTTAACGTGTTAGCATTCAATTGATCTACGTAATCCTTGTTCACAGCATCGTCAGCTTCTACTGGAGATCTAATTCCTCTCAGTCTTGATGTTTTTATATCGTAATCTCCGTTTTCTGATTTTAACAATGCATTCTCATTAAACTCAAATAACTCTGATAAACGCATTCTTTTGTGAATGTAGTGTCCGAATTTGTCTACGTTCATGTTTAAGGTGTATTGTATCGAGAGGCTGATAGTAAAATAAACACATTTTTAAATATTTATTTATTTATAATTTTACTTTCCCGCAATTCTTCAATGATAGATATAATTTCATTATCTAATCCTGTGTTGCCAGCATCTCTAGATGCAATTAATAATTTCAATCTTTCTACTAATTCATTAGGATTATCCCAGTACACTAAATCTACGTTTTTTCTCCACTTTTTTATTAACGGTAGACCCTTTCCTTGAACTGTATTCTTCAGTTTAAAAAGAGGTTTAATAATTTGCATATATTTTTGCCCTTTATTACTTTTTATTGGTTTACTTGGATCATAATCTCTACGATGTGCATTTGTATCAAGTAACATCGACTTATAATTTTGCATATCATTATCTGTAACCAAGCTTAAGTCTACATCTTTCTTAAGCAACAACTGTTTTAAACCAGGTGTATTTCGGTATTTACGTTCAGCTACGGTAATGTATTGATCGTTGATCGTTATGCAAGCAGAACCTAGCATCAGTTTCCCGCGATCTGCTCTAACCCCAAATGGAATATCTACCAACGCTTCTGAAGATACTGACCAGGATGATGTATCATAATCTTGATTCCTTTCAACTACTGATTCATAAGAAGAGTCACTGTTGATATCGGATTCATATTTGTCTTCATCGCTATTATTATCATTACTTTTTGCGCTGCCAGTTCCTTCTTTCGACATAGTTTCGTTAGTAAACGGAACATCAACAAAATCATTACTAGCACCCAGGAGAGCAGTTTGTTTACTAGCATTAGCAATTAGGTTGAGAGGATCTGTAACAGGTTTGAAAACAGTTTCTAGTGCTTGTTTATTATCAATCTCAGTATCTCTCATTTTTCGTACTTTTATCTTTACAGCTTCTGCCGCATCAACAATTTGCCGTTTCAATGATTTTTCCATATTGGTAAAATAGGTTGTAATTTATCTAGCGTCGTAAGGTGAATAATAATGTTTTGTAGGTAATAAACCTTTTATATGTATTCGTGTTCTTAGTCAAAGACTACAAACGTATCAAATTTATTTCTATAACATCCTTTGTTTTTGGAACAATCTTTATTAATTACAACATAATTGAAAGGTATACTCCATATTTTTGAACACATTTCCCGAAATTCAGTCCATGTCATGTCAGTGTTGACGTGTTCTTCATAAACATGTCTCATATTTCTTTCATCTTGTTTAAAAAGTACGATTAGGTTTGCGTTGTCTCTTACTAACTGTTTAGGGATTTTACTATACGTCTGATTTAGATAAAAACAATCGATGGACTTGTGTCTCCCCATAGCAAAATAATCACGTATACTACTTTGATTTTCACAAGCAACATCATCAAATACAATTACAGAATTCGGTTTTGCGGTCTGAACACTCAGTACTTGCTCATTTTCATGATATTTCTGAAATGAAACGCCTGGTACTCGTTGCAAGACTTTTTCTAAAAAAACGTACTTGGGTTGTTGCAAGGTTTTCGAATAAACATAAACATTTTGAAATCTTAATCCATTCTCGTGTATAAGAAGACCAATTAATAAATTAGTTTTTCCACAATTTGACGGCCCGCAAATGATACATCGTACCGATTTAGGTAATAATTCTCCATGGCGAAAACCAGTCTCCTGAGAATTAACACAAAGTTTGTTTATATGTAACGATTGTGGTTGTTTTACAAATTTCATGACAACTGCTTGAAACGGATATATTAATAATGAGTCGATTAATGTATTACATTGACATTTATAACTAGTTCCATCGGGTGGAATAGGCGCTGAACCATTATTTTACTGCACTATGCAAAAATTCGTACTCCACCTTCCGTTCATCAGGTGGAATAGAATGGATTTCATATATGTTATTGGGCAATCTAAGCCACCTGTTTTACTGCACTATGCAAAAATTCGTACTCCACCTTCTGTTCATCAGGTGGAATAGAATGGATTTCATATATGTTATTGGGCAATCTAAGCCACCTGAAGTGACGAGGTGAACGAAGTGAACCGATGGAACGTAAGGTGGCTTAGAGTGCCCAATAACATCCTACTGTAGCTCATAACTGCAATTTATTTTGACATTACTAACACTAACCCAGAGTTTAACGACTTAACCCTCATAGGTGGGTTAAATATTAACAGGTTAATCCTAGATTTATTTACCTCTAACTCTTGGTGGCGCAAGATGATTTAATTGACGAACCCCGAATTAGCTGCTAACTCCAAGTTATTTAGGATAACCCATGAACTTGCAAGTAGTCCCATGCCCGTTTTCACCAGCACTAAGTGCCACTTAAAGAAGCTAAATGCATGAATCCCTAAATAAAAGTACACTGTTGGATTTTCAACGCTAGGCTCAGCGCTGAGAGTTAAAAATCCAGTAGTGCGCTTTTATTTAGGAATTCGTTTTAAGGTGTCACTTAGTAGTCGGTGAAAACGGACATTAGAGTCTCAGACGATAGTCTTTATTAACTACATTTTACAGTTAAATCCATCAAAAATCCACGTCAGCGATTACAAAATCAATCAAATCGAAACTCGCCTTAATAAATCCAAAATATCAACTGCTTAACATTCCATTCGGCTCATAAACTGTCAACTGAACGCCATACACCACAGCGTATTGTTATATCTGGCGTAGTGCCAATGATATGTCATTTAGTGCCGTATTGCATTGTGGGTAAAACTAACACTGTTCGAGTGTAGCTGAAATACCGCTTGTTTGCTCAATTTCTTGTACCTAAACTTTTGGAGAATGTAACTAAGTACTTAGTTATCAATCAATCTTCCTAGCCTTTTCCCAACTATCTTGGGGTCTGCTTCTAGTCTAACCGGATGCAGCTGAATACCAGTATTTTACATGGAGCAACTGCCTATCTGACCTTCACAACCCAATAACTAGGCAATACGATATCCCTTGGTACGACTGGTGTCAGACTTTCGGGCTTCTGACGACTCGTAACGACTGTCCAAGATCCACGAATGACAGCCGGGACGAACGGCTTAACGTGCTTTCTGAGGCACGGAGGAGTCTCGGTAAAGATGGTCACCAATAACCTAGAATGAGTTATTTTCAAATTTATACTCGGCATGTAGTCTACTTCTGATAGGTAATAGGGTTTTTTACTAATTATTGGCATGTACTTAATCTAACCTTAAATAATTCAGATTCCGTTTTCCAGAAAATTATTATTGAACACTCTAATTTTGGGGTCCTAATAATACTAAACAGTCAAGTAGCTTTGGATGTGGCGCGGTTGGTAACAGTTCCAGATCCCATTTGGTCAGAGTGCCCTAGTTACTGTGACCAACTATTATTAAAAAGTGTACTTAAAACGTCAATAAGTTTTAAGAGGATCAGGTAAATATTTACCCTAAGTACCTATTAAATTTAATTATCGACTAACAGCCCAAAAATCCCAGGACCATATTCACAGGCGTATAATGTCGTACTATACTTCCAAAAACATAATGGATCCGTCCATAATTACTAATAGTCCTGATGTCATCATCATCATCATCATTTCAGCCAAAAGACGTCCACTGCTGAACATAGGACTCCCCCAACCACCGCCATTTCGACCGATTCTGCGCTTCCCGCATCCAGCGGATTCCTGATTCCTAATCCGTCCATAATTACTAATCGTCCTGACGTATGTGAAGTGTGAACGAAATTATATCCCTCAATGTGTAATTGATTATATCCGTTAACTATCCATATAATTAACTTCTAATCAACGATCAAACACACATCTTCCGCGCAGACATCGTTCATTCAACACCTATTTATAATCAAGTTAAACTCCAATATGAACTCATCTATTTATAAACCTCATGGTTGACATGTGACGGTTCGTAGTTGTCGCACGGTAGATTACAGTTACGACGTTCGAGTCGTTTGTAGTTTCTGCCAGAAGTGATCTGACACGCTCGTTGTCGCCTTTCACGAGAAGCGTTATTAAGCTATGTTTTGTCTTCATATACTAATACTTATATACTTATACTAATAATTATAAAGAGGCAAAGTTTATGAGGTTTGAGGACCCTAATCTCTGGATCTACTGAACCGATTTTGAAAATTCTTTTACCAATAGAAAGCCTCGTTATTTATAAGTCATAGGCTATATATTTATGTTTACCACCCAACGTAGTGGGCATGGGAGTCAGCTAGTTAGTCATACTTTGATTGTACACATTTTGTTTTGTACTATGCGGAAGTGACTGTTTTGATTGAGTTTCGATCGTATCAATCAATTAATTCACTCAATCTAAGACCACTGCTGGACAGGATATAGTCATTTTCCAACACCCGGTTTAAGTTCGCATCTGCTCTCTTTATAACCATGACCATCTTTACATACCGAGACTCCTCCGTGCCTCGGCACATTAAGCCGGTGGTCCCGGCTGTCATTCGTGAATCTTTGACAGTCGTTACGGGTCGTCAGAAGCCCAAAAGTCTGATACTAGTCTTACCAAGGAGTATAGTGTTACTCAGTAACTGGATTGTGGAGGTCAGATAGACAGTCGCTCCATGTAAAATATTGCTTCAGCTGCATCCGGTTAGACTTGAAGCCGAACCCAACATAGTTGGTTAAAGCTGTTTTCAGACCAGCGCGATTTGTCGCGCGACGCGACGCCGGCTATTGTTATACCGTGAAGTTTTGTATTGTTCGTGTCGCGATGCGCGACAAATCGCGCTGCTCTGAAAACAGCTTAAAAGGCTAGGCAGATTAATTGCGATATTATGTTTATCAAGATTTTCTATTACTAGATTTTAAGACAATGAACTAAATTATTTCTAAATGCTTTGCATGTTCTTTGGCAAGGCAATCTCGATCTCACGAGATGTCGAGCCTTATTTCTATCTCGTGGGAAGACAATCTCGGTCTTGAATCTCCTTCTCTCAAGATATAATTATTATGTAGTATTTTGGTTAACCAATTCCAAGAGAACAAGGCTCGATATATACAGAATTCAGGGAATAATATTCTGTAGATAGATGTTGTCTAATTAGTGAGACAAACTTAGGACCAGAACATCTGTAACCTCATTAATTATTTCTGTATCAATACGAGCCAATACCCGCGCGACAAGAAAAGGTCAAAGCTCAGCCAAGTATTTATTACGACTGTTAAATAATAAGATTCAAATGATCTGTTAACTTGACTTCAAAGGGGTCCCTTTGAAACGAAACCTTAAAATTGTTAACTAGACTAGAAGAAAATGCCAAACAAATGAAGTAATTATTTAAATTAAACAAAAGGATGATGTAAGAGCGGGTCACAGCTAGATCTTTGAATAAATACTGTTCATCGTCATTATCAAATCATTTATAAGTGTGATTTTTAGGGTACCATAATTATGTTTTTTTTTTTGGGTGGGAAATCATCAAATAACTTCTCCCGCTCTGGGCGGCTCTCACTATCATTTTGACAGTAAAAACTGAATCAGCACTGGGTAACCTAGCCATTGGTGGAAAAATATTACAGGTTGTTTTGCAGAGTTATAGAAGGTTGTTAAATAAAAGCACTAGGTTTTGTCATAGATGAATACAGATAGGAAACTCCGCAGTTTAGATATGAAGCTACAAGTAAGTGGCGGGCCCGTCTTGCAGGGCCAATTCAGTGAGTGTATCGTAGTCAAAAGATCTAAGAGTCACGTGATAGAAAGAGAGGCAACTTCTAGGTGAATATAACTGTAGGTGATTAGCTCTGTGCAACCTTTACTTTTTTTTTTTTAGCTGGGGAATCATCAAATGACTTCTCCCGCTCTGGGCGGAGCGGAAAGGCGTGTCAGACTCTTACTGACTAAAACCCACCCGGGTTCCTTCAGTTGCCTGTACGTTGCCAGGGGCCGGGGTACCATATCTCAGAATGAGAACACGGAACCCATCACTTCGTTATCCGTCTGTCAAGACCCTTTTTCTCAGGAACGCGTGAAGGTATGAAGTTGAAGTAATTATCAAATACTTAGGTCTATGGTCTCTTGAAGCTCATCCTACCAGACTTACGTATTTGATTGACGTAGACCTTATTTGATATTAATTTCAACTTGATGAGGTATCAAGTTGAAATTAATATCAAATAAGGTCTACGGTCCCTTAGAGATCTAAATCTCTTTCTAATCAGTATTTGTACCTACAATATAATAACAAGAAATAACATTTATTATTTTCCCACAAAAGGTTAATAATACCGCACATAAATAAAAATTGAAATTCCTCCGAACATCAATTCCCGAAAGACTCGCCTCATTGACAAAGGGATTGGAAACAATGCAAATAATATATTCCACGATATTGTTTTTGTCAACATAATTTGTATTTTCTATCAGAACACAAATCTCGTGGTATTTGTACCACAAGACTCTGTGACAAATGTAAATAAGTACCGACAGAGGTATTGACGATACGGCTTATTGATATACGGCTCGATTTTGATTCGAATAGGGCTGTCTACATAAAATCCGGGATGTTATTTCAAACTCGATTTCGAATATTGTCGTATGTCAGTAAAATAGAAAAGTTGTGGTTATGGTAGTTATGGTATGGTTTTTGTAGGAACCTTATCAAAAGAGAAAACGCAGTCTCAGCGTACCGTATTGTTTTTAGGGTGCCGTAGGTACCTAAATAGAAAAAAAACCGGTCAAGTGTGTTCTATCTGTCTGTTTGTTCCCGCTAATCTTCGAAATGGCTAGATCGATTTTGACACGATTTTCACTGGCAGATAGTTGATGTTTTAAGGAGTAATTTAATTTATTTTAGAAAAAGATTAAGGATCCACGCCGGCGAAGCCGTGGCAGAAGCTCCTCTTACATATATCTCCATCCATCATCAGCGTCATGTCAGTATTCACCTACTTTCCAGCCGTATCATCTGTCAGTCCGTTCGGTGTGATATGAATAAACTCTATATACGCAGCATTATGCATCCATGCCACGTTCGTGCCCTGAATTGCCCAGAATCCGCTACGGTCAGAATAAATCATCCTTGAAAATCCCTAATTTATTTCTGTGTGCCGAAGACTTTAAATTTAAAGGAGAGCAGTTTGCCGTCCTTTCCATTTACATGTGTTACTGAGCTATTTATTAGCTTGACCTTTTAGAATCCAATTAATATTATAAATGTGAAAGTTTGTAAACCATGTTCGGATGTTTTTTACTGAATCACATAAAAACGGCTGAACAGATTTGGTACATTGATATACCATAGCCTGGATTAGAAAATAGGATATTTTTTCCTGGTAGCACATTCCCGTTGGATGATTTCCACGGTGGCACAGTCGTCGGCAAAATCTAGTAAAACAATAAATTTGATTCTTCAAATGTCAGACATACTTACAAAATTCTAGAACAACATCTCATGACTGACTGGATATTGTCGTGATCAACAGATGGTTTCTAAATAAATAAGACTGATCAAGTTTCAGCAAATAATGTTAACTTCAATTTAGGTGAGCAGTCATAGTGGCCCAGTGGTAACGGCCCTGATTTACGAGTTGTAGGTCGTGCACTCGAACCCAGGCGGGCACTTTACTTTGTGTATATAATTTTATTTCATCACCACTGTGCTCTTAAAACGGTGAAGGAACACATCGTGAGAAAACCGGCATGTCCTTAGAAACAAAAAATTCGAAGACATGTGACATCTAGCAACCCGCACTGGGCCCGCGTGGTGGATTACAGTCCACCCCCTCTCGAAGAGAGGAGGCCTGTGTCCCAGCAGTTGGGAACATTGTAAGCTGATTGTGCAATTTAGGTATTTGTGATTTATCGAACAAAGTTACTGCAACCGATCAAATAATTGATAATACAATTATAATATTTCGCAAGTAGTATTGTTACTTGATGTATGAGTAGAGAAAATATGTTTTTTTTAATCGTATTTACAAATTGATAACCATTACGTCTGTGAAGAATGCGCAAAAAAAAAAAAACACCTGATATTTCAAAGTAATTAGTAATTACATAATTATATTTGCCTCAAAATAACTACTAAATCCCTCAGGCATTAAGCCCACCAATGTACAGTATTAGTTTTTTACAAATGCATAAAGTTTTAATAAAAATAAATATATCAAATTATTACGGCCGTTGAACCCCAAAAAAAAGTCATCTCATCCATTTTTATTTTATTTTTTCATATTATTATTTACACATCGATTATCTATCACGTCTGCGAAATTTTGCTAACTAATTTAGTTTAGCACTGTATAATTAAGTTTTCAATTCAGTTACTATTAAAACGTCTACATGTTGACCCTATGTGCTTAACTGCTTAATGTTTTCAACCAAAATACACGTTTCAAGATCATCTGCTTAGCCTTTTCTCAACTACGTTGGGGTCGGCTGCCAGTCTAACAGGATGCAGCTGAATACCAGTATTTTACATGGAGCGACTACCTATCTGACCTCTACATCTACAACCCATTTACTGGGTAATAATACGATACCCCTTGGTAAGACTGGTTGTCAGACTTTAGAGCTTCTAACGAACCGTAACCACTGTCAAAGATCCACGAACGACAGCCGGGACCTACGGATTAACGTGCATTCCAAGGCCTGGACGGTTCTTGGTATGTAAAAATGGTCACCCTTGCATGGAAAAACCGAACAAAGCGTAGCTTAACCTGATAAATCGACCCATGCGGCTGTTATTACTTAGCCATTTGCGGTAAACATGACGTAAAGAAAGAAGACAAACACAAAAAAGAACCGGATAAGTTTTTAAACCCGGGCTCGACAAGAAGTTTGTAAATTAATGTGACACCTAAATGTATTTTCCGGTACATTTGAAAATTATTTTCATACTAGCGTAGTCCACGACTTCGTCTTCAATCTAGGACGAAAATAGCCTATGTCCTTAGTCAGATCATGGTCTATTTGTGTTTCAAATTTCATCCAAATCCGTCCAGCCGTTTTTGGCAATATAGAATTTTGGTATCGCAGGCGGGGACAAACGACCCAACCGGATATATGGTGTAACTTTTGATTGTCCCCGCCTGCGATACCAAAATTCTATAGATTATAATGCTTGTTTTTCTCTTTTCAGTTATGTGTTTTTGCAGTCGGGTTTTTTGTTTTTTGAATAATTTTCTTTATTTCAAGCTTTTTAGTTTTATTAGTATATCTAAATTTGGCATTGACTCGTTACTAGCTTTTATTTGATACCAATATTGTTATATATTTTTTTTTAAACCTTCCCCTCCCTTTTTTTGTATTTGCAGATGCAATATATAAATATTATATAGCCTATGACACTCCTACAATTAAGACGAATCTAACTACACCTCATATGTTAAAATCCATCAAGCCGTTTAGGCTACAGAGCGTGCCAAAGAAATATACATACATACATACATACAAACATACATACATACATACTCTCGAAAAACATTACCCTCCTTCTGGGGCAGTCGGGTAAAAAAAAAAACTCACTTTCGCATTTATAATTTAGTTCGGATTGTTTGTTAAACGCAGACCAAATAGCTTAATTTCGTTATTCTTTGTTTTCATTTACATTTTTATTATTATGAATTTTCTTTAATGTTGTTTTATCTGCCCACGCGTCTCTAAAGTCTTTTGATCTCAAAGTTATAGGTGACCGGGCAGTCACGGCCAGCTTTCAATTTATTTAATTCGCCTAAGCCTAACATTATTCATAGAACTTTTGGTACAAGTTTTTGTTAATAGATTTAAGAAAACGTGTATGTTTTTTGGAACGAAGTTCTATAACGCGGCTTGCGGTAGTAATAAACTGGTAGACATCGTCACGTTACGAAAAAGCGTTTATGCTTTATGCCCCTGCCTCTGCGACTGTTTTTCTCTCTGTGTCTCTTTGAGAGAGAGAGAGAGAGAGAGTTATATTTAAGTCCCACGTAACAGGGCGGAGTCTCATTGCCTACAAAATGTATGGGATTTTTTTTTGTGATTTCAGACTTTTCTAGTAGGTACCCAAACATTAGCATCAAAAAAAAAATATTTTCTTGCTCACTGTAATTTTTTTCAAAATCTGTGACTGCAGATCTAAATTTGTCAAAAAGTTAAGGACAGTCTCCTAAGACCGTTTTCGTAGCTGTCCTTGCTGCCCCATCTCAAAACTCCACGTTGTATTTAGTAACCTATTCCGCTTAACTATAATACCTCGACACGACACCCGAACTATTATACGTGCCGGACTCTTTAGGAATAGCTAAGCGGAATAGGTTACTAAATATCTATGTAATAGACATAAATATATTTAGTGGAGGAGGAGGAGCTCGTGGCTAAGTAATAAAAAGCCACACAGGTCGATCCATTCACGTTAAGCTACGCTTGCCGGGGTTGGTCACTGGATGGGTGACCATCTTCACATACCGAGACTCCTCCGTGCCTCGGAAAGCACGTTAAGCCGTTGGTCCCGCAGGGCTATTACCTATCTTGCAGAAGCAATGCGATAGCGATCATTTGTTTCATTTTGACAGTTCAACAACATTCAATGTCATGATTACGTTGCAGAGCAGAATTAAATTTCGAACTTATCAAGCAATGGATTTCTTTTTGAATTGATTTTTTTTTCGTTTTGAAACAGATTTAGTAATCTACGTAATTAGGGTACCGGCTGTCATTCGTGGATCTTTGACAGTCGTTATAAGTCGTCAGAAGCCCAAAAGTCTGACACCAGTCTTACCAAGGGGTATCGTATTACCCAGTTACTGGACTGTGAAGGTCAGATAGGCAGTCGCTCCATGTAAAATACTGGTATTCAGCTGCATCCGGCGAGACTGGAAGCCGACCCCAAGATAGTTGGGAAAAGGCTAGGAAGATTTTTGAGACATAGATATATTTAGTAACCTATTCCGCTTAGTATATAAGCTTTTACAAGCAACCATTGCAATGCTGTTGTATAAATTAATAACATTATATTCCATCCCGTTACCTACCTTTAAAACTAATTACTTAACAATGTTTTTCTGCGCGTTGTAACTTATCTGATTAGCGGGCCATTAGTAAGATTGTCCCTTTTTAAACTTGTTATTTTATTTTTCGGGATAAAATTCTTGGTAACTTCGGGTTGATTTAATGATCAGATAATTTTTATCTGAGGAATAAAATAATAGCGGTTTTACAAGTTTTGTACCTATAATTATTATATCAAAGTTCCATATTTTTTTAGCAAAAAGTTATCTGCCCATCGAAAAATCCAGTATCAAATAAGTATTTATTCAGCAATTAGCTAGTTGAAGTAATTAATTGGAATTTTTGTCGCCATGTAAAGCGTTGAAAGTTAAGCGCAGCAAGGCTCGCACTCATTGATGCTATTAAAATGTATTCATAACTAGCTTCTGCCCGCGGCTTCGCCCGCGTGGATGTCGGAAGTTATCCCACAGGAACGTGTAACATGTCCTAAATCAGCGGGGTAATTGCGTAGCACTTACAATAGCAATGGGTTTCATTTTGACAGTTCAACAATTAATTGCGTTATTTACGTTATTTCTCGAACATAATTATTAAGCAATAGCTTCCACTTGGCGCTCTGGCGCGTCATCCCCTGGCTGGCCCGCCCCTCCACCCTCGTTCTGTGCGCCGTCGACTCAATATCGCAGGTCATTCTTATCGTTCTAACTTTTAAACTATTTGTCCAAATTACTTAGTGTAGAAGACAAACTTTATCTACATTAAATACCAAAAGCGATGAAAGTATTTATTTTGATAAGAATTAACTAAATACTCTAAAATATGCAATGTAAAAAAAGTATTCAATTTAACTGTATTTATTGCTCACTATTTTGGTTATAAAGGCTTCCACATAAAAGGTAAATAGATGCTGTCGCGGACTTTTACTTAGAACTCTTTAAGACAAACAATCCCACAATACATTTTCTTCATGTAACTCTAACGGTTTAGGCAGCGCACGCAGCATACGGTGGAGGTCTGCCCGGCTTGGGTGGACCACCGCCGTGTCCTCGTGGAGGCGATCGGCGGCGGTGGCATCTCGCGTACGGCCCTGGTTCAGGCCATGGTGCAGAGCGAGAGGGCATGGCAAGCCGTCACCTCCTTCTGCAAAGCAGTAATGCTCGCGAAGGAGAAGGTGGAGCGCGCGAGGGAGTGGCAAAGGCCGCGCCCTACCAGCCCTAGCCGCCGCCGCCGTAAGAGACGTCACGGGCGTCGGGAATTGATAGCCGATTTCCGGCCACCGTAGTCGCGGGCCTGCGGACGGAGAGCAGTCGAGATTCCCGCTGAGTCGAAGTTTCTGCAGCATGAAACCAAGCCTGATGTTCCCGAGTTGCAGAGAGCCTTGCCTCACGACCTTCCTCAGATTCCTGTGATCGAACTAATCTCATCCTTTTAGCATTTCTGCTACATTGGGAGAGGTTGGATCTTCTTCGAGGCATTCTTACAATAAAATAGTACATACTACTTAACACACAGTTATTTAGTAAACACGTACTATCGTAAACAATTAAATTATAAATACTTACAGATTATTATACAGTCTAAAATTATCACAGTTTAAGTAATAAGTGTTAAGACGTATAAAACAAACGTACTAACTTTATAAAACAAAAGAATTGCTAGAAAAATTAATTACTAACCTGAGCTAATAAACTTATACTTAATAAAGAAAATCAAGAAAAGAAATGCCTAACCTATACCAAATACTTATAATATTTATATACAAACCCTAAATAAAAATTAAGATAAGTATACCGAAAATCAAGGAAAGAAATGCCTAACCTTTAACAAATGTTCGATGTGATTCTTTAAATTGACATAACTTTTTTATTTATGAACCGATTGACATGAAATAAACACTAAATGTTAAGTGAAGCTTACTACAATATATTAGTGAAAACCGCATCTAAATCGAATAAGCCGTTTCTGATATTAGCGTGCACAAACACACAGACAAACAGACAAACAGACAAACAGACAAAAAAAAAATTAATTACATTCTCGGGTTCAGCATCGATATAATAACAACCCCTGCTACTTTTTTTTCATATATTTCCATTGTACAGACACCACTTTTCTACAATTTTATTATATGTATAGATATAGATATAGAAGATATAGATTTCAAGCTAGGCCGCTTAAAATTATGCTGTAAATGCACAGGTCAATAAATTCGCCTCGGTCAAGTAACAAAGTAACACTGGCCACTTTCCTGAAACTTGGCAAAACAAAAAACAAGTTTGTTGTTCTAACTGCAAGTCCACTTACCTTATTTTGTTAGTTGTTAGATCTTCAATTGTTTAAATGTGTACTAAGTATTATTAGTTAGTGTTGTTTCATTTCTTTTCTTTATATTGGTATAATTCGTGATTTCAAATTCAATGAAACTTGCCTGAAAAGGTTTGTTAAAACTCCTTTAAAATAAGGAATCAATTTCTTAAGCTGATATCAGATACTTCAGTTCTTGTTCATTTATGTCCTTAATTCGGCATCTTTCACAGCAAGTGAATCATAATGAACAAATCATCAAATCAAATTATCTGAGCGCGTTCGGCGCTCCGATTGGCCCTTGCCCGGTGAAGGCCGGCTGCCAATCGGAGCGCCGAACGCGGTCGATGCGTAAGATCGAGATGGTAAAATGAAACTCACACTAAGCCCTCTGGTCATACAGGCACGCCGCTTGCGAATACTACGCACCTGACCTTTTTGAAGAAGAAACAGCACCAACAAGGTAACTTTATGTCTTTCTAACTTTATCCTCTTCCGGCGTTATCATTCACATCTCGTTATCCTCATTAATACCTTTTGTTATTCGCCTTTCATTTATCCTCTAAACACAACCAAACCATCATAACATAATATTATTTTCATTATAATAAATCTAAATAAATGTCAAATTATTCTGTACCTACATTAATTATTTCGCCATCTATTTTCATAGTACTTGTATTATTTAAAACTAGGCTCAAAATTTAATCTTATTTAGAACACAATAGAGGAATTCAAATAATTTTCAAATTTAGTTAGCAAGTCTCTTCAAAAGTTTCTCAATTTAGTTTGTTGTTGTCAAAGCGTTTTAGTATAAGTAAATAGGTGCTTTTACCTTAGTTCTGTAGGGCTCTTGTCTTGAACCCACAGCCTAACTTTGCCTACGTGACCATGTGGTCGCGCACTCGAATTGCGTAACATTATGTTCACTGACAATCCGAGGTTTTTGAAGGAAATTTCTAAACCACTTCATAGATTTGAAAAATTCGTCTGCTGAACAACGGAATTAACGTGACTGAACTGACTAAATTACGGCATTGCGATCAATTGCCATTGTATGAGTGTTATAAAATTATCCCGCCGTTCTTAAACTACAAAAGTCTTAGAATAAAAGTAAAAGTCTTAGAATAAAAGTCTTCTTAGCGTGTCGATAGCAAAAATAATACGAAAAATTTTTTTGTTCGTTTTTTAAATTTGTTTGGCCCATAACTCAGTTTGTTAATGTAATTATTATACTAAAGGCTGGTCAATTTTATTAGTTAGTACAATACAACTTTTTTTTACAAACGAAAATTACCGGATATTTTTCTATAGGTATAACATGTAGTCTTGGCAATTTTATACAGTGAATAAGATTCGCCTAATCTGCTCCTGTTTTATTCTTATTATTAGATCGCTTTTCATCGTTTTTTTTCATTAAAGGACATTGCTCTGCGTCCATACATTGTTGGCCCTGGAGCCAAGAGCATCGGATAATTATGTATTGTATTCTCTATCATTTGTAGACTCCTAGAAGACCTTGTTTTTATAGCGGACTAGCTGCAGAAAAGATATATTTCAAAAAAAGTATCAGATTTTGAGGTTATAATCTAACCATGACAACGAATATTAAATGTTAGCACCTACCTATGATTTTTCATAGCTCTGAGTAATTTTTTTTTTTAAAGCAATCCAAGTCCGTTAAAATAGCCAAGTCGTAAAAAAGTCCCGAAAGTCACCAAAACACTGAACACAAGAAAAGAACACAGGAAAAGCACAGCACAGAACTGTCAAAGAGACAAAACAAACGGCAAAACTAGGGATGTAACACGACACCATAAATCGATTTTTTCGATTAAGATTTACTGTGGCCCTAAATTATTATAAACTGTCTGTTACATCAACTTTGTCATATTAACATTACAAGTATATGACAATGCTTTATTTCACATATAACAACACTCTTCTATACTTGTAATAATAATAAATAGTAACATCTGTACCTAGTTTGCAATATAGTTTTTTAAATAAAACATTAATTGTGATGTGTTTAATTTAGATAGTATTTTTTCGTTTAATGAACCGCAAAAGAAGTGTCATTTTTGTATTAATTGTTGTAAATAATGAATTAGATGTTTGAATGATTGTATAGATAGAAATAAATAAGTTTTGATTACTGTATAATATTATTCTTACTACCTATTTAAATTGGAGTATGACTGCATTCATAAAGAAAAAAAAACACAATCGATCGATTATAATTGATTGGACATCCCTATTTCACTTTCGACACGACATGACATTAGGCGAAGATGGCGATCTAATATTATTAGTCGCTTAAATTCTATTAAAAGTACATTTTGGAATACAGCTAGTCCGTGATACAGAAGTATTTGCAACTTATATAATAAAATAGGCGATTAATTATCGTATATTCTGATACTCTTTATTGCCACAGGGCCATTTAGGACATTGTCTTTTCATCATTTTCGCATACTTTATTAGGTATGCCACTAAGAAAGTCACAAATATCTACTTTTCGCATTCCAGCTTGACCACGACATGTCCTTTTAGATAACCCCATAGAAAAAAAGTCAGGACGAATCTCGGAATCCTCAGTGATCAAAATGGTATTCATTACACTTAATAATTTTTTAGAAAAATTGGGTCGTTTTTTAAATCGAACTTCGGTATAAAATTGACCACGAACACCGCAATACTTTCAGTATTGCGGTGTTCGTGGTCATATTATAGACTGTGCATAATACATTTTCCGGATTTTAACTAAATAATAGACACCAAACAACAGCAAAACTTAGCGTCAAATCAGAATAGCGGGCTGAAAAAAGTTGTGTACTTCTTAATTGGCCATCCTGTATAACAGTTATTTGCTAAGTCTGAATTCTTTGAAAATTTTCGCGTTTGAGCAAAACCAACCATACTATGTTCAATTAGTGAAGATACTAGCAAACTAAGGAGGAGCTCGTGGCTAAGTAATATCAAGCCGCACGGATCGATCCACCAGGTTAAGCTACGCTTGCCAGGGTTGGTCAGTGGATGGGTGACCCTCTTTACATACCGAGACTCCTCCGTGCCTCGAAAAGCACGTTAAGCCGTTGGTCCCGGCTGTCATTGGTGGATCTTTGACAGTCGTTAAGCCCGAAAGTCTGACACCAGTCTTACCAAGGGGTATCGTATTACCCAGTCACTGGGTTGTGGAGGTCAGATAGGCAGTCGCTCCATGTAAAATACTGGTATTCAGCTGCATCCGGTTAGACTGGAAGCCGACCCCAAGATAGTTGGAAAAAGGCTAGGAAAATTGACTAGCAAACTAAAAAATTTTTTTTTAATACCATGAGGAGGACAGTATTTGTTTGCAATGTTGTTATAAGTAGATAGTAATTATTAATTGTGAATGCTACATAAAGCAGAGAATGACACCCTGAATGTCATGTTTACCGCAATCGAACGTATTTTTTTACAATGTACTATACATCTGGTTAATGAATTATGACAGTTGACGTCATTGCGTGGGAGAGTGGGTGCAGAGGCTTTGATTTAAAGTAAATAAAAATGAAAATAAGAAAAAAAAAATGCTCGAAATATGAGATTGGTTTTTATTCATTCTTGTACTAAATTGTAGTTAAATTAAACGAGATCTAAAGCAAAAATAAACCAACGTAGGTACTGTCGTACGGCGAGAGAGGGCGAATTCGAACCCATACATGTTATAATAATTCAACCTGTGAAACGTGAACCCATTGTTATTATTTAATTTGTTATTATTTTTCATAACAAACAACACAGGCGTAAAAATGTTATCAATAAATCAAATCAATGTGTTATCTAATGTTATGTTATGTGTTGTTATTAAATGGCAAATATTTAATTGATCCCTTAAAATTTGTGGACCCTCTAATGATGTACACTTTTTTAGATTAAAAGCCTCTAAAAAGTTTTGGGCTTTTAATAGATGCAACTGTAGCGGTTAGACCGCCACATACAAAAACTACGAAACAAAAAGACATGACGTCACACAATTCCTACATCTCGCAGTTAGAGTTTACCAAGCGAAAAACATAGATAAGACTATCCGAAATCAACATATGGGCAGTTGCCCGCCAGACATAACAACCCGTCTGGTTGGAGGATCCTCCCTTTTCTATGGTGGATGAGTGAACTTTACACCCTGTTCCTCATACCCCTAAATTGGTGACCCCGAGAATGAACGTCAACGCAGCCTTCGTGCAACTACTTCAGCGTGACGTCATCATCATCACTCCCGCAAGCTTTCGTGAGGCGAGTCACACAGCCAGCCAGCACCCACGGCTTCAACGGGTATCCTGACCACCAGCATGCAGCGAACGCGCATTCCTGGTCATCACCCTCAGCCACATCACCCCGACTCACTGGGGAATCACCGCAATCACCGCAATCACCTCAATCACCGCAATCACCTCAATCACCGCAATCGCCGCAATCACCGCAAACAGTTCCGACCCACCGTGAACTGTGCGGCACCCGGTTCCGACTCACTGGAACCACAATCACCATCGCCGCAATCACTGCAGACAGTTCCGACCCACTGTGAACTGAGCGGCACCCGGTTCCGCCTCACTGGAACCACAGCTGGCACTGTGAAGCATCGCAAGATCCAAGACTCAGCCCACTATCGACCTCCGGTCTCCGAAGGGGAGTGATGTAGCGGTTAGACCGCCACATACAAAAACTACGAAACAAAAAGACATGACGTCACACAATTCCTACATCTCGCAGTTAGAGTTTACCAAGCGAAAAACATAGATAAGACTATCCGAAATCAACATATGGGCAGTTGCCCGCCAGACATAACAACCCGTCTGGTTGGAGGATCCTCCCTTTTCTATGGTGGATGAGTGAACTTTACACCCTGTTCCTCATACCCCTAAACAACCATATCAACAAGGAAGTCTAATGTTCAAATTCAAATGTCCTTTCTTTGGTATTGTTCGTCGAGTTGAGCTCCTTAAGTTCTGAGTTGAGCTCCACGATTACTGACAAATGCTTGCACTGACTGGACAGGTCCACTCAAATCTGTGTGGTTCTTTCCCCAAAAGACCATTTCAGACACTAATCTACATGGTTCTCATAAGGCTTGAAAAAGATTATGTCTGGACTTTAAAAGAGACCGTGACCTCTGAGTTTGTTTCGGCCTTTCTTCTCAGAGTAGTCAGTTAGGAAACGCCGACGTCATCTAGCTTATTTTAAACATTTTTTTTAATATGACGTGTAAAAGTGATTCCGATATTTACAGAATAAACAATTTCATTTCATTTCTATTTTTTAAATTCTGACCGTTTTTCGCAGTTGCTCGTAGTAACTATGCAATGATACTCCGATCAAGCTGGTTTAGAGGTATGAGGAACCGGGTGGAAAGTTCACTCATCCTCTATTGAAAAGGGAGGATCCTCCGATCAGACGGGTGTTATGGCTGGCGGGCAATTGATGTCGTATGTCGAATTGGCGCGATGCAGGATTTGTTTGACGTCAGGATTTTTGTGTGACGTCAGGTCTTTAATGCGTAGTTCACATGTGGCGATGAAGATGCCGCCACACTGGCTTGGTTAGGTAAGAACTGTGAACAACCACGCGCAACCTGAATTGTTCGCAATAACTAAGGTAGGGCACCCCGACCAAGGGTTAGGTTAGGTTAGGTTAGTATAATTTTATTTATTTATCTTTATTCACTTATATATGGTAAGTATAACTAAGCCCCACAAAACCGTAGTAATGGTTGGGTTAGAACTTTAAAGAACCGCGATCTACATTCACCGCCGAAGTTTTGCGGTGTTACCTGTAATTTTTTGGTAATTTTACTTCTATTTGACGAGAATCCATCAGGCCATAGAGAGAAACAGCCCACAGACGATATTAGTCATTATTTAGTAGTAAAAATAGTGATCTAAGCCGCTTGTATCAGCCGCGTACCGATGTATACAGTGGGGCTTGACGGATATTCCGTTTCGTATACATTTGTACACGATGGGACTTCGGTCGCAGTAACTTGGTTTTTTAGTATTTTTAGAACAACAAAATATGAATTCTTAAAGATTCACAAAACGAAGCGCATTCATTTTATTAGAGTGCTTAATAATATGTTTAGGAAAGCAAGATGGGAATTACTTATGTAAATACAAGCCTAATTAAATACTTAGTTAGTTTTTGTTCTTACTTATTTTTGCACAAACGAAAGATGTTACTAATAAATTCACCCAAAAACAGCGTACCTATCTTTTGTTTTAAAGAAGACTTAAAATAATAATTCCAACATTATTCATGTTATGAGCAGAGACAAGTACTTTCTTTGTGTAAAAACTCCTACATACGACACAATACCTTCTTGAAGTACTCATAAAACTCAAGACACAAAGCAATAGATACTTAAAGTACTAGCGTACAAAGTCGATTATTATTTAGCAGTATATTTTTCATAACCTCTATGAAAACTTGTTCGAGTAAGATTCCTCTTTAAATATTATTATCTTGTTCTGAAGTACTCTAATATCTATGAAAAGATCTTAAGAGCATAAAAGATTGGTACTTGAGCTACCCACTAGGTTTAGACAGCCTTATCATGTTTAAGATTTTTATTAAATTGAAAAATTGTGTAGATGAAGTTATCTATTCTATGCAATCTTCATGAAATAACATGATGTATTTTTTTAAACAGAATTGTTTTTTCAAAATCAGAATTGAATTTAATGGTTGATTTCACTGTGAAATAATACTACATTGTCTATTAGATACTCTGTTTGTTTTCTATTACGCGACGCAATATACAACGTTTATTTTAAAGTTCTTGCGAACTAACATGTATCTGTTTCTGAATTAAATAATATCAGGGATCTATAAAGAAGCACATTTTATGAGAATTTAGCTGTCGAACAAGTTATAAAAAATGCAGTGAGGGCTATCGCCGTAGCGCACCTCCGCCGTGAAATCATAGCAGCGAACTCGAGTAGCGAACATGACGCGAGGCAGTTGAATTGTACTACTGCGGTTTCGCTGCTATGGTTTCGCGGTGGAGATGGCAGAAAACCGAGAATGGGTCGAGTGGCGAAATCTCGCTACTAAATACGTAACAGTATTTATTTGGTCGATAATCAAATAAAAATCAGTTAGGTTACTAAATGGATTAGTTTTGCGAGCAGTTTTCTATTAGATTGAGGAATGATAAGACCACCTTGCGGTTTAAAAGAAGATGTAGTGACAAAAATTGAAAAGGGTACGCTAAGCTGGTTTGGTCATGTTGAAAGAATAAATGAAAGACGACTATCAAAAGACATCTGTGAATGGAAACGCCCGGAAGGGTACGTCTTAGAAGGACATCATAATATAATAGTGACCTAATTGGTGATGTTCTTCAGAAAGGACAGGTGCGTAGTACTACAACTGGCGTGCGTGTATGACCAGCGGGGTAATTTTGTAAAACACTAACAGTGCAAAAGCTTTCTTTTTGACAGTTCATCAACATTCATTGCGTTATTCACGTTGTTGAGCAGACCTATTTTTCGAACATAAATGAAACATTGGATTAGCAATAGCCTTGAAAATGATTGAGATTGTATTTGAAAATGTGTTACGCAATTAGGGTACTAATGTGTGAACTTAAACAAAGCAGAAGGATCATCCTGGGCGTCCGGAATCCCAGGTTCCCGAATCCCGGCCAACGTACCGTAGGCGCGGGCTTGCAGACTTTTTTTACGAATCGTATATCATTTCTTTCATAGCGAAAGTGGTATAATAGTACGACAGGTAGAATTACCCTCTTGATGGGAGCAAGTCACTAAAACACCACCCTATAGACAAGAACTAGAAAACAAACAACATAACAAAAGAATTATTATCTATAAATCTTGAGGAAACTAGGAATAGGCACACCCATAACAATAGCAAACATATGATATTATGTAAAGGTTTATGGTGACATAAAATTATGTATTTTATGACCCAACCCCCTACACGAAGTAATAATGAGTAGGTTACAAAAAGTGGGGCATAAAAATATTTGAGACGGCTGGCTGTAACAGCCATTTTTTTTTTTTTTGTATTTTGTTGGTACATTTTATTCATGAGTTGTTGGTTCTTTGTTATTAATTAAAAGGGTTTTCTGGCAATTATCGTAAGTTATAAACGGGCGGAACATAGGAATTGCGGTGGTGTAGGCGGTAGGTATTGGACCTATAATACCTACGTTAAAATAGTAACTTTGTTTTTCTTGCATAAATAGGTTCTTGAATATAATTAATAGTTTCGGCATACCTATGGTAATTTAATGGTGTGATTGTTAAGCTATGAAATATGATAATCTATACATGTGACATAAATAAATATAAATAAATAAAATTGAAGTGTCTGTTTGTGACAAAATATGTCAAAATAAAAGCTTTTTACTGGGTAAATGCATAATTATAAAAGTATATACGGTACCTACATATAATTTTTGTCTGTGTGTTTGTTCCGGCTAATCTTCGAAATGGCTAGACGGATTTGACGGGACTTTCACTGGCTGATGTTAAAAAAGTAAAAAAGAAAGTTTATTTTAGAAAAAGAATTAAGTTCCACGCGGGCATCGTCGAGGGTAGCAGCTACTTAGCTTTATAATATAATAACGTTAGAATTTATAGCTGTGTATAAATATTATTAACCCCAAAAAGCTGATATTTCAGAACCCCTTGTCCTTGACTTTTTTATGACAAAAGGGTGCTGCTAGGCAATTTTACTTTTATTTTTTTTCTATGTATTTTGCACGACTCGTAATGCGAAGCATTAGAGTGTGCTCTACGATCGAAAAATATTTTTTGCCCCATTTCTGCAACTGTTATTATTGTTACACTCCTGCTAGTAAACAGAACCTACTTAATTTATATACCATTGTATAGATGATTAAATGGAGATTAATACGTTTTTTTTTACCAATTGATTTAATGCAGGAGAAATTAAAAAAAACATCAAAATAGTTGAAAAAAAAATCCTGTCCGTCAATTTATGAAGCTTGAAAACATTGTAGCTTGCGATAAAATCAATTAATTGAGTCAATTTTTTTTTAATACATTGGTTTCGGCCATAAAAGGAACCCTATTGAAAATGGCTCTTTTATTCAAAGTAGTTTAATTATAATTAATAAAATACTAACTAAAATATAATATCTTTATCTAAATATTTGCGACCTTGACTTATAGTGTTGCCTAGCAACCCACAACGTAAATATCTAAATAAATAGTCTTTGACATTACGTAAGGATTGCGAGGTTAGAAATTTACCCATATTGATGGGAAAAACAGCAGTCAAAACGTACTTCATGAAAAGTGATAAATTGTTAATTTTTGTTAGAAACTATGATTTGAATTTCTTTTTCGTTTATGAATGTGTGTTATGAGGCGTGCACTTTTGGAATTTCCAAACTATTTTTAAATTCCTTCAAAAACGAAATCAAGAAATTACTAGAGCACCATCCTAGAAATTAAAACCTCGTCATCAATTGCAAGATTGGAACTACGTGATTGGGTTTCAGAAAGACCACATCAAAACGTTTCCTGATTTAGACATAACTAACAAAAACGAACAAAAACGTGGCAGACTCATTATGTATTTAAACAAAACCTTTTCCTTGTGCTGCTAACATTAACAATCATCATGGAGCTATTTCGTTTCACAAGACACTCTTGCAAGTAGACACTATTGTAACTTTTTTAAAGGATCCAAAAATAACTAAAGTTTAACTTATACAGGTGACTTTGTGAAACCTCAAACCCAACTCAAAACTCAAACTCAAAGCATTTATTTCAGTTCAACCATATACAGGCACTTTTGAATTTTCAAGGAGTCAGTTAGTCAGAAATATGATGCTAGTTGCCCATTCCAAAACGTAGTAGGTACCTATGGAGAAGAACGGGCAAGAAACTCCACCTTCTTTTAAATAAAAAAAATGTTGCAAAATATTGGTTACATCATCCATGTTGAAATTATACATGTCAGAACAATGTAAAAAGATGTGCACTTTAAAAGCGTCTGTAATAAAAAGATAAAATAAAGAACAATTCAAATAAGCCATGGCAACTAAGAGATGACCAGGACCAACTGAAACGTTCGAACGTTCACGAACATGACACATGTATTACCACCATTCAGCTCAACCATTTTGAAGGGACCTAAATGGTCCAACACACGGGCCACCTCCAGCGAGACATCTGAAACCAGATGAACCTACGAGTATCTTAATTTTCAGTAAATGAGTTGCAGGTTGAGATTACAAGTCTTAATTTTAAAGTTAGTTTAAAAAAAAAAACTAATTCTATACAACGCAATATAATGTCAATTTAAAATTTTCTACTTTGTTACGGTTAAACCCTGTCTTCAACACCATCCAGATCCCCTCTATTGTTGGTGAATCATTTGGGTTGGGTTAGGTTAAAACATTGACCATTAAAGCGCAAAGGCGAGCGAGCGTAGCGAGTGACCATCTTGGATGGTGGTAATCAGTTACAAGGTATATCTACTCAGGTTACTAACTATGATAGAAATTACATATTAGTCTAAATAGGTTTTATGTCTTTTGAGTGGTATATCAAACGATTTTATATGAAATATATGTTATGATTATAAAAATTAGTTATTTAAAATTATATCAATCGTTTATTATATTAACTGATCATTATATCTAATACAGTTATAGATTCAGTTGTTATATCTTGGAAATATTAGTTATTTTGTAATTATATCATATATTACTTACCCATCTAAAACACAACGTCTTTATTTTACTGACGCACGGCATTATTTCAAATTCAGTTTCATCATTACCATCGTCATCATAATCAGCCGACTTCACCCCCCCTCCCTCCAGACACAGACCTCTCTTTTCTTGTATCAATTCCCACGTTCGGTGCCAAAAGTTTGGCTGAATTATTATCCTGAATTTAATTTAGACAGCCCTATTCGAATCGAAATCGAGCCGTATATCAATAAGCCGTATCGTCAATACCTCTGTCGGTACTTATTTACATTTTTCACTGAGTCTTATAGTACAAATAACACGAGATTTGGTGTTCTGGTGGAAAATATAATTATGTTGACAAAAAGAATACGAAGTGTATAGAGTGCCGCGAGTTTCTTGTGGCACTCTAGTGTCACTGCCTCGGCCCGGCTAGGGTGCCGTGAGCGTTGCATTGTCACTGTCACTTGTTATTTAGGTTAGGTTAGGTTAGAACTGTGACCACACAACGCACGAGCCGAGCGAGCGTAGCGAGCGGTGCCGCGGTAGCGGCCGGCGAAGTGCCAGGGTCCGTTTAGGCACAAGAGAATGTAATTTTTTGGGAATGTGGTGTTTTACAGCGATCTAACCTCGACAATCAAACAAAATACCAAGTGACGTGACTTAGTGACAGTGACAATGACAATCCAATGCTTGCGGCACTTGAGCCGGGCCGAGGCGGTGTTACTAGGGTGCCTGTAGTGGCACTTTATCCGATAGGGATAGAGTGCCAATGGTGGCACTCTATACACTGCCAAAAGAATATCTGGGAATCTATTATTTGCATTGTTTTTCTCTTTGTCAATGAGGCGAGTCTTTCGGGAATTGATGTTCGGAGGAATTTCAATTTTTATTTATGTGCGGTATTATTAACCTTTTGATAAAATAATAAATGTCTCGAAGATTTCTATTATTGATTAAATAGTGGGTATTATTATTATTTTGCTGTATTTAAACAATCTATGGTAACAGGGTGGCCCATAGGTTTACGAAGCCATTTCATAATAAATAGGTCGCGGTATTAGGTTGGAACCTACGATTTGTCAATCTATGTCATCACCTGAATTTGTAGATAATTATCATGTATAGCGATGAATCTTTCATCTGAATGGAGGGTGAGCAAGCGCAGCGGTGAATCCTTTTACTCATTCCTTAATCCTGCTCTATAAAAGAAAAAGTAACCATGCAGAGAATAGCCAACCTTTCACAATATTCGTCATCATATACTTAACCTTTGCCCTACTTTGTTGGGGTCGGCTTGCGGTCTAACCGGATGCAGCTAAATACCAGTATGGGGCGACTGCCTATAAAACCTCCACAAACCAGTTACTGGGTAACACGATACCCCTTTGGTATAGGTTAGACTGGTTGTCAGATTTTCGGGCTTCTAACGACTGTCAAAGGTCCACGAATGATAGTCGGGCGTGTTTTCCAACACGGCGGGGCACGGCGAGATCTTGGTATGTACGGATGGTCACCCATCCACCAACCAATCGCGCCAAGCATAGCTTAACCGGATCGATCAACCCGTGCAACTGTTATTATTTAACCACAAGCCACCAGTTATAGTTAAGTATTATTATTATTAAACTATTATTATGATTTTTCCATAGTTTTACTAACTTCATGTATTTTTCATAAACCTATTCTTCTACAGGTCCATTTCATTTTAACAATTCAATAAGAGAGGTTGAAATAAAGCGAGGTTCGTGCCGACACATATTATGATATCCGGAGAGCAAACACAAATAATCATGTAACGAGATAAAATTTCACATTTAATATCTACGAACACCCACGTTGATAACGTTGTTCCAACAAAAAAAGATAAAACAACGTTTTATTTACCTTTCTCAGAATTCTGCGTATTAGTTTTCGTGTTTGGATTAATATGTAGGATTTTAGTGAATGATAGAGCGTTTGATAATAATATTTAAGGTGTAATGGACTCGTTGTAAAGCATTGTGTTATGATTTCAAAACTTCGCAAGTATTCATCTGAAATTATTGTTCCAAATCTATAGCTACGGTTTTTTCGAAGAGCGGTGCATATGACGTATATAGTACAGTGTATCATTTATGTAAAAAGCAGATTCCAACTATTTAAACATTTTTAATTTTTCTGCAAATAAAAATAGGTAATTTACAAACATATCGTACAAATATGTACATAATAATATGTAATAAAGCTGAAAATATTAAACTACGCGGTTGTGAGTGTTGAAAACTATATTCCCTGACAAAGTTGTGTGATTTCAAAAATGTTGACCAACTCTGAATGAAATAGGTATAAACTAAAAAATGCTGTTGGGGTATATTTAAAATGTTTTTTGAATACAGAACACACACACACATGGAAAATGTACGATTCAAAAGTGCCTGTAATTGATTACATTTAAATAAATACTTTCAAAATTCAGAAGTCATTTATTCAAATTAGGCTGAGAATCAGCACTTTTCGAACGTCAATCATTAAGTAAGAAGAAAAGGAGTAAGAAGTGGCGCAAAAAACTCCCCAGCAGGGCAGCTGTCTATTCAGTAATAAAAAAAACTTGATTCTATACAATAGTATGCAAAATAATTTACATTACTCAACACAAAACATTAAATAAAATTATTTGCCATAATGTTAGCTAGCACACGCCAATATATCAATAAAAACATCGAAATCTATACTCAAGCGAAAATAAAAACTAAAAACGTAAACAGAACTTAATACCTTAATAAAAGCCTCCAGGCATACAGGGCGTGCCCGCGTACATATAGCTAATAAATGAGCCATCGTGGACCATCGTAGTAAAAATAAACACTTAATTACTAATAACAAAACCATGGTCAGTAAGACGAGGAGAAGCTGTGGCTAAGTAATAACAAGCCGCACGGGTCGATCCATTAGGTTAAGCTATGCTTGGCGAGTTTGGTCAGTGGATGGGTGACCATCTTTACATACCAAGACTCCTCCGTGCCTCGAAAAGCACGTTAAGCCGTTGCTCCCGGCTGTCATTCGTGGATCTTTGTCAGTCGTTACGAGTCGCCAGAAGCCCGAAACTCTGACACCAGTCTTACCCGGGGGTGTATCGTATTACCCAGTTACTGGGTTGTGGAGGTCAGATAGACAGTCGCTCCATGTAAAATACTGGTATTCAGCTGCATCCGGTGAAACTGGAAGCCGACCCCAAGATAGTTGGAAAAAGGTTAGAAAGATTGATTGATTGTTTTGGTCAGCAAGACGACCAGTCACCACAAGCAGCACCTTTGAAAGTTTGACTAGGCTAGGATTTAGATAGTGTCATCCTTGAAGACGCGCTCCACTCTTCCTCCTAAACGCGATTACCGTACTGTAAGCGTGGGGAGTGTAAGAGTGAGTCTTCGTGGATTGCACTATCTATAGTGTGCTATTTTAACAGTGGCTATACACCTCTGCCTTCCCTTATAAACTACATACGTGATGTTACGAGTATATTAGGTATTTTAAAAAGATTGTTTCGAATGAAAATCATTTAATCTTTTTTCTGATACAATTCCCCAAAGATAAAAGTTAGAAACCTAGGGCTTACAATGGTTATTATAACGAGCAAATATTAAATCATTTTTGCTGTTACTCATTCCCGGGTCAAGAATCGAACGAACCGAACCGAACAGAACCTTTTACTCATGCAAAGTGTTAATTATTATTATTGGGTCTTTCCTCTTAGCAGCAGCCCAGAGTCCAGATTTGTGCTCGGTCGATGGTAATAGGCTCGCCCCCTATTACATGGGACTTAAACATAACTGACGAAATGTGGGTGTATTAGGAGTACACCTCTGCCTCACCGATGTTATGTTATGATTTGTTTACTTTTCTTTCTAGTCAAACTAGACATTAATTAGGTAACCATCTTATAAGGCAATATTTTCCTAAGAACACGATTCATTCGTTCATATTTCTTGGAGGAATAATATCATTATTCTTTCGTTTTTAAATAAGGCTTATTCAGTATATTAGAAAAATATACTAAACTGGCACAAACATAAACTATTACATAATTATAAATTAAAGTCGCTTTTCGAGTCTGTCTGTGTGTGACAACGTTCTTTATTTAAATAACGCATCGAATTTTGGTGAAACTTTAGAGAATTTGTTTCTGCAGATATAATTCATTCTGAGAGTCTTATGTGTATAATTAATGATAAACTTAAGGGCGTGGAGGGTGGGTGATTTGAGGGTCTGCCTTACGTATTTTTGACGTTTTAAAAATGCAAAACAGCCATTTATTATTTTTTTTATTTTTTTTCGCAACCGTATCCGTTGATGGTAAGTGATGATCAGGCCGAAGTCGGAAGCGAGCTTCACCCGGAATCCTCAACCACAGAGGAACTGGCTATCTTACCTCTAACTGCTGAAACACAACAATGCTATTAAAATTGTTGATATGGCGACAGATTTCAATAAGACGGTGGTAGCTAGCAAAGCAGACTTAAAAAAAGCCCTACCATCAACCAAACCGAGCAGAAAATTTTGCCCCCACTGGGAATCGAACCCGCGACCTCTGTGTCTGAGACAGATGGTCTTACCACTCTAGACCTCTTTTTAATTTGACTTTATCTTAGGTTTTTAAAGAAATTTCTATGATTTATCAAGTCGTAAAAGCATGCGAAACAGTGGCGTGTTGCTAGACTCGCTAGTAATGATATATAAAGCATGTTCATTTTAAAATGGAGTCTGCAGCGTTCTCGTGTAGTTGCAGTAACTCAATTTGTGTAACTCAATCAAGATTGCAGACTTATTGCTAATAATGCTATTACTACACAATATGCTCTGCTGTGCACTGTAATTACGTACTCGTAGGGGACATTTTTATTTTATATGGAGTTAGTTTATTGGAACGAATTTATTTAACACGGCTTGCGGTAGGTATAAATTGTCACGAAAAAACAATGCCCGATAAAGTACATACTTGAGACCATACTAGATGGCTCTATATTAATTTATAATATACAACGAAAAGAACTTCGGTCCAACCGAGTGCCCCCCGACATCTTCCGACTTTTTAATATTATGCAAAATCTTACCTCGCGCTTTCCTGCAATCTGTACACAGAACATAAAAATCCTAAAAATCTGTAGGAGTCATTTCGTGAAAAGAAACGGAAGTGTGTAACAGGAAGCCCAAGCGCGCAGTATTTGATTTGACCAATGAGCGCGCGCGTTGCTTGAGTTTGCCGTCAGAAACGACCTTGACGAAGCCCGGGCCCTGTTATTACCAAGGTGAGACTTTAGAAGTTACACATCATAATATGCGACTACTGTAAAGCTTGCTCATTATTAACCGACTTCAAAAAAGGAGGATGTTTTCAATTCGACTGTTTTTTTTTGTATTTGCTAACCGCCTCTGTGATCTAGTGGTTATAAGCCACCTGTCTCAGACCCAGAGTTCCCGGGTTCGATTCCCAGTAGGAGCAAAATTTTCTGCTCGGTTTGGTTGGTAGGGCTTGTTCTAAGTCCGCCTGGCTAGCTACCACCATCTTATCTAAGTCTGTCGCCATAACAACAATGTTAACGCACTGTTGTGTTTCGGCAGTTAGAGATAAGATAGCCAGTTCCTCTGTGGTTGAGGATTCCGGGTGAAGCTCGCTTCCACCTTCGGCCTGATCATCACTTACCATCAGGTGAGATGCAGGCCAAGCTTCCCAGTTGAGGATAATTTTTTTTTGCAATTATGCATTTATTTTGATGATTCTTTTTTTGTTTGGTAGCTCATACTTTACAGGTATACATATAAATTTAATTAACTTTGTTTGAGTAGTTTTTGCGTTAGCTTCAATAATACGTATTTTTCTCACTTAGCCTTGGATGATAATTATGATGATAAGTTCCTGTCACTGTTATTTACATAGCTGGTAATGTTATTTGAATCTGTGTGACTCCACACATATTCGAATACCATTACCAGTTATGTTTCTAGTTTTTAATTTTCACATTTTAATTGTGCTACCCCTGGGTAGCACAATTAAAATGTGAAAATTAAAAACCACAACTAAAATTTAACAAAAAACGAAAATCGAAACCAAACACACTGAGTTCTGAAATTAAAGTTATTTTTGGCTTTGTGTGTCTTTTTTGGAAGTCAGTTGTTTTTTTTTTTTTATTCTTTATTTGTTATATTTCTGCAGTAAAGCAGCTTTGCTTTGTTCTGTGGGCGTAGCACGAACGTGCAACGTAAATACAAACGATTTTATAATTGAATATACTCGTTTCGCACGTAATATTTATTTAGTTTTAAGGCTTTATTCGTATGAATGGGTTATACTGACTATGTTAGTATGCTAGTCGCAAAATAGTAAACCAAAATGCTGTAGCATAGTTGTATTTTCGATTCAAAATCGTTTATATTTACGTCACGTGTTCATGCTAGACGTTCTGATTTAAAAAGTACCGGCTAAATTACAGGCACATAAGACATTATGATAACCTTTTAATTAATTAACGCATCGGCGAAGCCCTTGGTACCAAAGCCAGTCTATTCTATAAAAATCTCACAGAAAATTGAGCTGTCGATAGTGTCAATCCGTCGTGATCCCTAGCATCACGTGGATTGACAGCTCACTTCAAAGTCACTTCACACACACACATTTGGTTAAATCTCAATCAATCACGATGAAATTGTACCAAAATAGACCGACTGACTGGTGTCTAAGGCTGCCTGTCCATTGATGCGGAGCGAGCCAGCGGAGCAGAGCGAGGAAGTAATGCGGAGCGGACTGTGTCTGTCCATTGATGCGGAGCGAGATACTGCGGAGATACTGCGGAGTTGCGGACTGTGCGGAGTTAAGTCGAGTTCACGTAATTTGAGCGAGCTGCAATACCCCGCGGCTGAGTTTTTCCCGCTCCGCTTCTTCACTCCACGTCCCGGTTTTATATGAATTTTTAAACTAGTTCGCATATCCCTGTCCATTGAAGCGGGGCGGAGATTTTATGCAATTCCATTGGTTAATATTGACACAGCTCTGCTCCGCTCCTCTCCTTTCCGCCCCTCTTCGCTCCAGTGGTAGCCTTAAAGCGGTGGTTATTAATTATTTTCCTCCGCTGCGCTGTCTACCTACCCATCTCATTAAACGAAAAAACCTACATAATTACAAAACACTTGTTTCTTTCCATTTCTCAACAAACAAGGCAAAAACCTCTTAACTTTTAAACAAAACGAGTCACATTGGAATTAATAATCAGTCAATTATTTTCAATTTCTTTGACAAAAAGTAACAATACGTCCTTTGATTTTGAATAAAGGCCCTTTTCAAGACCTTTGTCAAAAATATAAAAGGAATGTTAGAAAATGGAAACTTTTCACATTCGAATGTACGTTTATTATTTAGTTCAGACTTAAGTGAACTTTGTTAGGGCATGTACACACTTACAGGCATGTATGTCTGAGCATGCATTAGTTGAGGTTCACTGCTAAAGTGGGCATCTAATTTTGATTTGTGGCTTTCAATGTTAAAGTCAAATCTTTAACACTTTTTTGGACGTCAAAATTTACAAGAAAATTGATGAATTGATTCTAAGCGCCCCTTCCTAAAAGTCGTTTGTATGGAGAGGAATGGGCAAGAAACTACAAAATTACTCTTTTCAAATGTTTTACAATACTGCCCAACCCTTTAGGGAAACAAGGCATGATGTTATGCTATGTAGTTCTTGAACTTAAATCGTAGCACTAAAAAGATAAAACATAGAACAGACAACGTTAAACATGTCTCTACATTGTAGTTTTGTGAATATAAAGTGAAACAAAGTAAAACAGCTCCTGTTCCTATTGCGGTGTAGTTCGTTCTCGAGTGAAGGTAGTTGTGAAAAGATGAGATAGTAACTCATGTGTGTAGTGTGACAATGTTTTATTTCACGTATTTTTTTATGTACTTATCTTATTTTTTTCTTGTTGTGTTTTTGGTCGTTTTATGGCCCCTACACACGGTGCCAGCGGCATGTCTGCCGGCTTTTGCCACGCGGCACGTGCCTCCGTCTTTTGCGCCTTCATTTTCTTTGAGTTTCTTGTCCGGCATGGCCGGCGGCAAGGCCGGCGAGCAGTGCCAGCGGGCAGTGTGTGTAGCAGCCATTACAAACGTTCCATGAAAGCGTTAAAAAACGGTTGTCCATAAATAGAGCGTTTTATGACACCCTAATGTCAATTAATGGTTCATAACAGCTGATAAAATATGACGGAGCTCCTTTCTTTGGACACCAAAGGTTTTCATTTTACTTATAATTATTGATTATGATTATAATGTTTATTTTAGTTTAACTCACATGCATTTCACTCAATGGCAACCGGCGTGCGTGTATGTCATGATTATGGTCGAGTCGATTTCTGATCCAGTCTAGCAATTCGAAAGAATGAAACATAAGTTTATTTGTCACAGACATAAGAGCATAAAAAATGATAAAAAACTCAACAGGAATAGTCGGCAACTGCTGGCACGTCATTACTGTGACAAGAAGGCTTCCACTCATAATGATGCTGTGCTATGGAGAACCACAGCAAAGCGCTGATTTTCAGTGGTCACCTGAAAAAGACGTACAGAAACCAAGTCAAGTTCAAAATAAAATAAAATAAACAATACTTATATTAGAATGCTACTATACAACCAATTAAGTGAATAAATTATGATTAAATAACATAAAAATAATCCGCAGGCATCATCGTATGTGCATAAAAAAAAAACAACGGGTTGCACTCCGGGAGTGCCGGCAGAAGTGAAAACTTAAACATTAACGTTGTTCATTTTTGAATATTTTGGAATGGTTAGGGAATAATTTCGCACGAATTGCTTTATGTGGTTAAATACAATATTCATTAGTAGTAGTAGTAGTATATTTATTTATTTTCAAAGTATAGTCTAACAAAAAAAAAACAATTTATTTAAACACTTTTCATGATGTATTGACAGATTTTTTTTTACCCATCAATATGGGTAAAATTTCTGAACTCGCAATCGTTACGTAATGTCAAAGACAATTTATTTTGATATTTACTTTGTCGGTTGCTAGGCAACGGATCTTACGGTCACGTCCTGATGCGAGTTTTACATTTTTTACCGATCCCAAAAAAAGTGCACAACGCCGCTAAAGAAATTTTTACTTCAAAAATATAAATATATAATTCGGTGAAATATAAATATATAATTCGGTGAAATATATGCTAATAAAGTCTGCTTCTAAATAATATGATGTACACAGAAAAAGCTATTTTACATACATAGATATACTCACGCCTTCTGCTACGATCCCTAAATTCTCCTTTTGCTTTGTTTACGTTCATACATCTGGTCATACACACACACCGGTTGCGAGGCATCTGACCTTTCTAGAAAATATCAGCAGAAAGGTCACTTTATGTCTTTCTAGAGCGCCCCCCTCCCGGCGTTTTCACTCTCATCTATCTTGCTATGAATTTATTTTATAACCATAGAAATAATTTCTTCAAGTATCATGTAAGCTCCATGCTACCTATTTTTCTTGTCTTGTGTAACTTATATGCCTAATGTCCCATGTCTAACTAGAAACAGTAATACATTAACCGTTGATAAATGTCTAGGATTTAGCAAGATCGGATGGCCTAATTCATTGGCTGACGAGTAACAAGGGAAACTACTTAACTTGATTTATCCATCCTAACTGTATATATTACTGTTCTAGCTGTTACCCGCGACTTTGTCCATGTGTAAATCTTTCATTTTTACATCAATTTTATTTATTTGCATAGCTGCTAGTGAAACTCCCGTCAAAATCAGTCCAGCCTTTTCGGAGATTAGCCGGAACAAACAGACAGAAAAATAAAATAAAATTGTTTTGTTGTATGGATCGTATATACTTCCATATGCATTTAGTAAAAAGCTGTTATTTTGACATTACAAACAGACACTTCAATTTTATTTATTTGTATGTATGTATGTAGATTGGATATCTTTTATTTTATTTTATTTTATTAAATAGGAACAACAAACAGCTACATTATGCAATATTCCACACAGAAAAACATAAATAATTTAAGTAATAATGTAGCCCACAGCGCTGTTCACAGATTACCATGAATGAATAAAACCTTAAGACACTAGGAGGTGAACTGTTCATGCATGACAGTTACACAAATATTATAAAAACAGAAAAAATAAAAGTATTTTAAAAACAACAACAATCAATTAATTTGAGTGTTCAAGCGTTTCATACAAAAGGCTACGAAACCTTTTCAAAGAGCATGTAAATATGTCTATGTGTTCGAATGCTTCATTGTAGGTTGCTGCCATTCGCCGAACTGGTGAACGTAGACCAGTGTTAGATCGGCAAGTACCTACTGCAAAGAGTTGTCCTGCACGCACCTGCCGTCTATGGACAGTTCTGGGGACTGCATAGCACAATACATTATTTAAATCTATACAGTCAAAATTGCCATTAACAATGTTATACAATGTCATTGCTTCTAATTGTTTACGTCTAGAGCTGAGCGTCAAAAGCCTGTATTTACTGAGCAACTGGTTATACTGCAGATAAGTGTTGTGACACCTGTAGTGCATTGCACGAAGAAATCTACGTTGGACACTTTCTATCATATCAATGTATTTGCCATAGTACGGGTTCCAAATGGACACGGCATATTCGAGCTGGGATCGGACTAGGGTTTTATACAGGCAGAGGTACGAAGAGGTCCGCTTAAAGTCATGAGTGGATCTCATTATAAATCCATACATCTTATAAGCTTTATTTACAATCTGTTCGATATGCAAATCCAAGCAGAGTTTTGAGTCAAGTAATATGCCAAGATCACGAACCGAGTTTACTTTATTCAATAAAACGTTGCATAATGAGTAAGAAAACCTTATGATGTTTTTGTTTTTGGTAAAATTTAGATAGTTGCACTTTGGAATGCTCAGATGGAGCTTACTACTGTAACAATAGTCCGTCAGTCGATCCAAGTCCTCTTGGAGAAGGTAACAATCCTGAATGCTACGAATAGGTCTGTATACTTTGAGGTCATCAGCATATAACAAAAATTTTGAATGATGAAAACAGATACCAATATTATTTATAAAGATAATGAATAAAAGAGGGCCGAGAATAGAGCCTTGTGGGACACCAGATGTAACCCGAGTAGCAAGAGAGTGGTATCCGTTAATAACAACCCGTTGACAACGGTTAGTGATATATGAAATGAACCATCGCAACAAGTTACCACGAATACCATTGAAAGCTATTCGGTTCAGCAACAATTCATGATCCACCTTGTCAAAAGCTTTCCGAAAGTCCGTGTACACTGCATCAATCTGTATACGATTGTCAATGTTATCAAATAGGTCACTAGAAAATACCAATAAATTTGTTGTCGTGGATCGCTTTTTCACAAAACCGTGCTGTTGCTGTATAATAGTGTTATGTAGGACAGGGTACACTTCGTTATGTACCAGTCTCTCAAAAAGCTTCCGTATCTATTATCGATTACTATTCATCTCAATAAGATTATATCAATTAGATAATATAATCGTAAACCACAAATGGTATCAGACATATTTGTAATTTAATCAGAATTTAACAATGATTGTAATTAATCCGGGTAGCCTGTTATGGTTGAGTCTATCTTTGGATAACGCTAATAATGTAAGGAACGAATTTTAATGTCTAGTCTCTAAACTGATGATCATATTATTGATTAAATCTCCAGTGATTTGGCTTGTGCGTTACCCGTCATCACCAGTTTACGTCAATTATTCCAACCCGCAAAAACACACAACTACAACAAATACAACCTAAAGTATTATTTTAAAATAATACCAGTATTATTTGTCGTAGCGGCCAATGGCCTGATGGCGGAAGGCCTCGACCAACATCTCTCGAGGCTCTCGTTAGGCGGTTGGATCAAGGGCCTGATTCAGAAGTCAGTACTCCTCGATACGGCTCGCATTGTGAATTGTGTTTCTGCAGCCCTATTAGCCACAGCTAGTTTGGATCTTGCTTCTGACACCGGCGGAACACAATTTTTTTATATTTTTAAATGTTTTTTGTATCGTTTTTTAAGAAATATTTAAAAATGTATTACTTTTAAAAAGTTCAATAAACGAAATATAAATATTATATAGAGGTAGTGATTTGGTGTGTAGGGTGTAATCTTCGGAACTATTAATCCGTATCCGAAAATTCCTTCACTAATGGGTAACTACGGTATTGCCGCGTGTCGTGGATATATTTTGTAAGTTATAACAAGAAACTTTACGTGCACGAAGTGGCGGGCAGAAGCTAGTTTTTTAACAAAAATAACATAGCTATGTTATTATGGAGATAGCCAAAAAAAACTATTTAAATTAAATTCTTTAAGAAAAATTCCCGAAATTTCACAGAATTATGGCATGCCTACACTTGAAATGGTTGGCGCTGTCATTGTCAGTCATTACACTCGCAGACTCGTTCGTCGGACTTTTGAAGTCGACTCTATTATCTCCATCGTGCTGTTCCACTGAAAATGTCATAATTTTTGCTTGATATTTCGTTTTCATCATATATTTTCTGTGTTTTGTCATGTTACACATCTATTGGTAATGGCAAAATTGTGCTTAAAAGGGTAAATAAAAAGAAAGAATGAAAGAAAAAAAACTTGTTTATTCTGAACAAACAAAACATAAACTAAGTACATTACAAATAAAGACATAAAATAAGTACATTACAAATAAAGACATAAAATAAATACACTAATATAAAAGAAGCCTACTGCCTCGTATTCAACACAAATAAAAGTTAAAAGTTCGACAATTTTGGCCATTGCTTGTCATCAGGGTTAGCGTTTAAGACCAAAGACACACAGACTGACATACTGCGTAATTACCAATGATATTTAATTTAATATCATTGGTAATTACTCTTTGAAAATAAGAAATATGAATAGAAATATTTTTGAAAACCTATTGTATGTACACAAAAATATATCAAATTTTAAGAAAATGTCCGATATTCATAGTTTAAATACCAGGAACAAACACAACCTTGCTGTACATCGCACACGACTCCATAGAGTAGGCAACTCGTTCATGGGTCAATGTATACGCTTTTACAACAAACTTCCCATTGACATTCGAAACTTACCTATTAAACGATTTAAAAGCTGTATTAAAACCAAACTTTGTAAAAAAGGGTACTATAAAATTTCAGATTATTTAGAAGATAAAAAAGCTTGGGATTGAGCTGCTCGCTCTGCTAAGCCTTGTGATAAAACCATAATACTTGAAATTTAAATTATTACTTATAAACATCAAAATAAACCAGATTTATATTCACATTGACATTATTTAAAATTTTAAACAAAATGACATGATTACTTTGTAAAGTATTAAATTATTTTTAATTATTGTGAATGTGAGGACTATGTGGGTTTTTTTTCCTCTTTAAATTTTATTTCTCAGGTAGTTTTAATGATGGTCTGGCAGTTTGAGTAGTTGATGCGGCCTACCCAAATGTCCTTTCTTTGGTATTGTTCGTCGATTTGAGCTCCTTAAGTTCTGAGTTGAGCTCCACGATTACTGACAAATGCTTGCACTGACTGGACAGGTCCACTCAAATCTGTGTGGTTCTTTCCTCAAAAGACCATTTCAGACACTAATCTACATGGTTCTCATATGGCTTGACCAAGATTATGTCTGGACTTTAAAAGAGACTGTGACCTCTGAGTTTGTTTCGGCCTTTCTTCTCAGAGTAGTCAGTTAGGAAACGCCGACCTCATCTAGCTTATTTTAAACATTTTTTTTAATATGACGTGTAAAAGTGATTCCGATATCCTATTTACAGAATAAACAATTTCATTTCATTTCATTTCATTTCATTTCATTTCAAATGTTTGCAGCGAATCGATCTGTTGACAAATTATTATTTCGTGGAAGTAGTTTTTCGTTCTGAGCTCTGCCAAAGAATTTTATTATTATTATAATTGTGTGTGTTTTTGTTGTACCTATATTGTGTAATTTATTACTAACATACTCGTACTATGTATTTTTTGTTCCGAAATAAAAAATCTATATTGAGGCCCGATAACAAGGACGATATGAGAGCAGTGGTGGCCCAGTGGCAACGGCCCCGACTTACAAGTTGTAGGTCGTGGGTACGAACCCAAGCAGGCGCTTTACTTTGTGTAAATAATTTCATCACCACTGCTCTCAAAAACGGTGAAGGAAAACATCGTGAGGAAACCGGCATGTCATAGAACCAAAAATTCGATGACATGTGACATCTACCAACCCGCACTGCGCCCGCGTGGTAGATTACGGCCCGCTCCCTCTCACAGAGAGGAGGCCTGTGTCCCAGCAGTGGGAACATTAATAGGCTGATGATGATGATGATGATGATGAACAAGGACGCACAGACTTTTTGAAATGACTTTTTTTTTTTTTTTCGTAATTCCTCTTTGCTCAAACGTCAAACGTCAATAATTTTATTTTAAAATAACAAAGCTGGCAAGATTTTTTTATATTTTCATTTGTATACGCAGCATATATTTTCATACGCAGTCAAAATCGGGCTTTCAGTACCTATTTATTTTTAATTTGTTTGTAGTTTAAGGGATCGTATTTAATTTTCTAGCAACAATCTGCGTCAAATACGAATTTTATAAGATTCTACAGTTACACTAGGTGAAAATGGAAATAAAATGCTCCCTATTTTGTTATTTTTACATGAAGTTTGAAGTTTGAGCAAAGAGGAAATACGTTTTTTTTTTTTTTTAATCCGTGTGGTCTGAGTCTTTATAATGGGCCTAAACACGTAGCAGACGGCTCCCTGGATCCGCCATTTTCGTATGTTCAACCGTCTGCCTAACATCCTGTTTATTAAAGGTTTATGTACTTGCTGTAGGTACTGTTTATTCTCATGGGTTTGATGTAATCAAAAAACATTGAGGAAATAACTTTCTCCCCATTATTCATGTTTTTTTTAACATCCGTATCCGAGTTTTCTCTTTCCTTGGTTTATTAATATTAGTGTAGCGGTTAGACCGCCACATACAAAAACTACGAAACAAAAAGACATGACGTCACACAATTCCTACATTTCGCAGTTAGAGTTTACTGAGCGAATAACATAGATAAGACTATCCGAAATCAACATACGGGCAGTTGCCCGCCAGACATAACAACCCGTCTGGTTGGAGGATCCTCCCTTTTCTATGGTGGATGACTGAACTTTACACACTGTTCCTCATAAATCTAAATTGGTGACCCCGAGAATGAACGTCAACGCAGCCTTCGTGCTACTACTTCAGCGTGACGTCATCATCATCACTCCGCAAGCTTTCGTGAGGCGAGTCACACAGCCAGCCAGCACCCACGGCTTCAACGGGTATCCTGACCACCAGCATGCAGCGAATGCGCATTCCTGGTCATCACCCTCAGCCACATCACCCCGACTCACTGGGGAATCACCGCAATCACCGCAATCACCTCAATCACCGCAATCACCTCAATCACCGCAATCACCTCAATCACCTCAATCACCGCAATCGCCGCAATCACCGCAAACAGTTCCGACCCACCGTGAACTGTGCGGCACCCGGTTCCGACTCACTGGAACCACAATCACCATCGCCGCAATCACTGCAGACAGTTCCGACCCACTGTGAACTGAGCGGCACCCGGTTCCGACTCACTGGAACCACAGCTGGCACTGTGAAGCATCGCAAGATCCAAGACTCAGCCCACTATCGACCTCCGGTCTCCGGAGGGGAGTGATGTAGCGGTTAGACCGCCACATACAAAAACTACGAAACAAAAAGACATGACGTCACACAATTCCTACATCTCGCAGTTAGAGTTTACTGAGTGAATAACATAGATAAGACTATCCGAAATCAACATACGGGCAGTTGCCCGCCAGACATAACAACCCGTCTGGTTGGAGGATCCTCCCTTTTCTATGCTGGATGAGTGAACTTTACACACTGTTCCTCATAATCCTAAATTAGCTTTGCAAAAGGTAAATAGCACATGCCGTGGTGTAAAGTTAAGCTTGTCAGCAAGTTTAGTATGGTAGTCAATCAATCTGCCTAGCCTTTTCCCAACTATATTGGGGTCAGCTTCCAGTCTAACCGGATGCAGCTGAATACCATTATTATACATGGAGCGATAGCCATACCCATCTACTGACCGACTCCATCAAGCGTAGCTTAACCTGATGGATCGACCCGTGCGGCTACCATTACTTAGCCACGAGCTCCTCCGAGGTTGGTATGGTACTGATAGACTTAAATTTAACCTTTTAGTTACCTATTTCTTCAGTATTAATAAACGTTAAAATAAAATTCAGAATGTGGTATGTTATGGGTAAGTTCGGAACTGAGATAAGACCGTAAGAATGAAATTCTGTGCCATTTTATTCTGTCCTGACCTGGCAGAACAAAATGGAAATTGTTTCGTACGGTCTTATCCCAGTGCCTAACATACGCGAACATACCCTATCTCCTTTACTTCTCAATTTCATCAGCATTCTCTTGAGTTTTACCTAGGTTGACTTCCAGTGTAATATGCGTTATGTGTTTGAACTAGACCGGGTAATGGTTTTGCTGGGTTACCGGCATTATTACCCACCTGGATCCGCCAGGTACCTGATCCAAACCGGGTACCCGTCACAGGTCTAGTATGAACTAAATTATTCCCTAGAGCAATATTCTATAAGTTTTCCAATACCACAAATTTCAAATTAACTGCAACTTAAAATGCGCAAGCTTTAACTTAACTATCGAAGTTCGCGCAGTATAGGAAGCGATCAAAAAAGTTATATGAATATAAATGAGGGTAAGTTTAAAGAACATGTCTTGGGGAACTGTTTGCCCCGTGGGGAAATATAGGAGCCGAAGATTGAAGAAGCTGTGTTTATGAATAAATGGTGAACTAAGTTGCTGTGAGACTTTTAAAAGCAATATTACGGTACATTTATATTGTCAAGAGGGTAAGTATGTTGAATCCTTATGTAGGAAGATAATAAATGATGCACATACCGATCCGTTACCAATCTTGGTAATTTTGTTGTATTTTCTCGAATTTTTTTTTGTTGTTCTTGTTTCTCATTATTTAGTTAGTGACAGAATGAAATGATATTATCTACTAGCTTTTTTATTCGTTTTGGTCGCACATACACGATATCAATAACAAAATTAGTATGTACCTATAACTGCAAGATCTATACTTAGTACTAGCTTCTGCCCGCAGCTTCGTCCGCGCGAGTCGTAAGACACCACAATATATTTATTAAAATAATAGCCACTCATTTTTATAAAGAAATTTCCTCTTTTATCTAGTCTATAGTTACTATTTTTCTTCAGGGTAAATGGCTGGGGCTAGGTAACTTTGATTTACTTTTATTTATAAATATGACGGAGAATGTGTCTCTTTCGTTATTATCAGTCATATTTTAAATACTGTGGATAGCGTTGGTTATTGCACAATAGAAAAATCGTTTGCAGTTCAGATCAAATTATAATTGACGATTAAATTAATCATACTAGCAATTCACACACTGTAGGTACACGACACAACTATTCGGAATGTACGACAGTTTCTAAACGTGTTCACTGCTTGACGGCCACCGATGAACTCTGCTTAGCTCCGGCCAAGCGTCGAAGACTCTGTTGAGCCCTGCCAGGTGGCGCTGGCGTCCCGATTTGTCAACTGAGTAACGTATTTCCGACAACGATATAGTATAAAACAAAGTCACTTTTCATGTACATGAAAAGTGACTTTGTTTTTATACTATGTCGTTGTACGTCTACGGGACTGCTTAGTTTTTAAACTACACAATGAATTTTGGTACGGTTTTCCCCCAAATGTAGAGAATTTATTCCGGAAGGTTTCACTAATATTTGACTTAGATAATAAGCATGGTATAAGAAAATCTTGTACCTTGGATTGAAGTAGCACTGAAATCTCGATATTTTGACATATCACAACAAATAATCATTCATTTATTCATTCGTCAATCCCATACACCAAAATGGCGCCACTCAATCTTCAAAATGAACCCAAAATTAGTGGTAATTCTTAACATCACAATTTGATCCTGTTTGCGAATTTCCTAAGTGTGTGACGTCACATGTTTGTCCAACGATGTTGACTCTGCCAGTATTTTAAGATGGCTTATATGGCTGTTTAAAGAAGGCGTGGCGTATTGAAAAACACTTCACTATTACTGTTTGAAGAAGTGTAGTTGGCATTAAATGCTGGAGAAAGAGGTTAAAAGATGTTTAAGCTCGGCTTTCTGGTAGCTGGTAGCTATAAAATGAAATGGTTATATTTGTGTAGTGAGACACGATAAGATAAGACGAATAGGTATAAGACGATCACGCGAGACATCTGGAGTTCTGTGAGATGAATGTATAATTGCTGTCTAACCTGTCTCTAACTAATGTACAGTGTGGTGGCCCTGCGGTGACGGCCCCGACTTACGAGTTGTAGCTCGTGGTTTCGAACCCAACCCACACTTTACTTTGTGTAAATAATTTCAACACCACCGCTCTCAAAACGGTGAAGGAAACATATTGAGGTAACCAGCATGTCTTAGAACCAAAAATTCGAAGACATGTGACATCTACGAACCCGCACTGGGCCCGCGTGGCAGATTACAGCCCACTCTCTCTCACAGAGAGGAGGTCTGTGTCCCAGCACTGGGAAAATAATGTACAGTCAGCAAAATTAATCTACTGAGTAGAAGTCGTTAAGCAAATTGACTACAGTGGTAAGAAATTACTTTAACACGGATAATTGACGTACGATTAATTTCCCTGACATTACCTAATTAGCCGATGGCCGTTTTCTGATATGGTAAAATTTAATTCTCCTATCACTTGGGAATTAAACTTATCTTGGGAAACGTGGGTGTACTATACACCTGTTTGGCCTCGCACAGGTATTTTTTTTTTGTTTTCACTGTTTTGTTAGTTTTAATGTTCTTTTTTAAGGTTCCGTACTTCAAAAGGAAAAATCGGAAGCCTTATAGGATCCCTTCATTGTCCGTCTGTCCGGCTGTCTGGCGGTTTGGCGGTTTGTAGGAACGCGCGGAAGTATCATATCAAAGAAGCTACGCCCCCAGTTTCACCCGCATTAGTCTCGCACCCGTGGGAATATTGGGATAAAAAGTATTCTATCTTAGAACATGGAATACTTTTTACCCAGGTTATGGTCTACCCATGTACACCGTTCAGCCGTTTTAGCTTAGCGTAACAAACAAACAAATATGTGACATGTGTGTGTCATGTTAGATTAAGTACTTATAAATCTGTAGCGTTTTTACATGAAATTGTAATGTTTTAGTCTAATCTGTAGTCACTGTCTTATATCTAACTCTTTCTTAACGTGCTATCTCGCTCGCCCCTTTTTTGCACGTCCGCCATTGTGTCGCTCTTGCATGTTAACTGTAATTCAATATACCACAGTTATTTATTAAAAACCTCATTTAACAAAACAAAACACTTATAAGTACTTGCATATGTGCTTTCGTACTAACAAGCAGACAGTTACAGATGTTGTGTTTAAATGTAAGGAAGACAAATAAAACAACAGAATCACTTTACATTACCATCCCTACAAACTATTATGGCAAAACAATTAACCAACTCCTCGCATGTCTAATTTCACTTAACCATGTTGAAACTCTATAATTATCTTTCACAGAGCACTTCCTTGTTTTCAAACAAGGCAGCATATTGGCAAACAAGTTTCTTACCGAGTACCTACCTAACGAAGTCTCGGGAGTACCAAAAGTATATATATGTAGATATGTGTATTCATCCATCTATCACACAGAAAGTTAGATACGGTATTACTGACATCATCAACCGATGCTCGCAACCAACTTTTTGCGGAAACTTTTACTATTAATATTGTTAGTTTTGGACGTATTGGGGTTATACATATCGTAAAAAGAAGGTACGACATAAATAAAGTTTGTATTTGTAGGTTTTCAGCAACCATAATTAAAAATAAGGACAGGAAGGTAGTCAATCTCAGAGTTTTGTAAAACTTTATATCACGCGTCGGGTCTTTTTGGGTCTCAACAGTTTATATTGAGGCCAGACTTTTTATAAAACGAACCTACCTCTGGGCTCACAAAAAAAGGGTCAGGGAAAATCTGGACAGCAATTCTCTTCGTAGAGTTACATAAACCATTAGGCCTTGTTACTTAATTACATTAAGCTGAATTGTTTTTAGAGAATATAAAATGTTTTTTAAGGAGAGGAATGCCAAAGAAAATATGGATGGATTTTTTGTTTGTTTGAGAAATGATATGAAAGGAAGAGGAGAGTGAATGAGAGCATGACGCTATGAGAATGGAAGCAGAAAACGTAACATGGGACAGCGGCAGAAGAATGATGATGAAAGTGCCGATTCAATTTTAACTATCATTTCGACAGTAAAAACTGAATCAGCACTGGGGAACCCAGCCATTGGTTGAAAAATGTTACAAGATGTGTTGTAGAGTTATAGAAGGTTGTTAAATAAAAGCACTAGGTTTTTTCACAGATAGGACACTCCGCAGAATAGATATTATGTCTTGCTGGGCCAACAGTGAGTGTATCGTAGTCAAAAGATCTAAGAGTCACGTGATAGAAATAGTGGCAACTTCTAGGTGAATATAACTGTAGGTGATTAGCGCTGTGCAACCTTTACTTTTTTTTTTTTTTGGCTGGGGAATCATCAAATGACTTCTCCCGTTCTGGTCGGAGCGGAAGGGCGTGTCAGACTCTTACTGACTAAAACCCACCCATGTTCCTTCCCTTGCCTTGCCAGAGGCCACGGTTTCCCCTTAGGACTATCCACAACCCTGGTAGGTATCGGCCCTGTCGGACCCCTTCAGTTTCGCTGACAACTCTTTGAGGCGCGCGTGGAACACGACGCGCCGTCGATCCAGCGCTGTGCACCCTTAATTGATTAGAGTAGTGATAGTCTAGTGTTGTGACCCTCAGACTACCAAGTCATAGGTCCCGAGTTCGAACCCAAGACTCTCGACCTCTGACTTTTCAGATTCATGTGCGTATTGTATATTTATCACTTACTTCAAAAACGGTGAAGGAAAACATCGTGAGGAAACCAGCATGTCTGAGAGATATTTCTCGACGGCATATGAAGCCAAGTCAGAGGCCCATGGGGTTCTTCAAAACTCTGACACCAGGTTAGTCACTATCCACACGAAAAGAAGACCTGAATTGAACTTTATTGTGTCGTGATTATTTTTGCCGAGTATCCCATCTGTAATAATCCGTGATTTTGTACGATCGTTAACACCGAAACTTCACAGACAAACTGCATAGTGCACTGACAATCCTTCGTTGATGGAATCTGCCATAAGGTATAAAGATTTTCCTATAAAAATAATAATAACCTTTTTCTACATCAGACATTATCTAGTCTTTTCCCAACTATCTTGGGGTCGGCTTCCCGTCTAAGCTGATGTAGCTGAATATCTGTATTTTACATAAAGCGACTGTCTATCTGACCTCCACAACCCAGTTACTGGGTAATACGATACTATATAACACTGGTTGTCAGACATTCGGGCTTCTGACGACCCGTAACGACTATCAAAGATCCACGAATGACAGCCGGGACCAACGGCTTAACTACGTGCTTTCCGAGGCATGGAGATGGTGCCTTTTTGGTATGTAAAGATGGTCACCCATCCACGGACCAACCCCGACAAGCGTAGCTTAACCTGATCAATCGACCCATAAGGGTGTTATTACTTAGCTACAAGCCCCTCCCTCCCTTTTTCCATAGACATATTGTATTGTGTGTTCATCAAGTGATTATTTCTATTTATAAGAATAACTGCGGGGTTTTCATTAGATTTTTCATATTTTTATACTTGGCTGTATCTGTGTTTACCCGTGCCTGTGTTAAAAAGTTGTTAGTTCCTACCTCCGACACTTGGTCTTGGCTGATTCTCACGTGTCTTCCTTATTATAACACTATGTTATGAGAGAAAAATAAATTCTTTCGTTTGGTTCAAACTACAAACATTCTTGTTTATTATCTCGAAGTGTTTTGCTAGTTCTTATACATCAGTATTCAACATATTACAACCGTGCAACCATTTTTGTTATTACTTCTATTAATTTGTTTTCAAAATATACTCCTAAGCTTACTATACTTCAAACGATGCATTTTCTCATCAAACTCACACCTGTGCTCGTATAAACGATTCGATATGGGTTCGTCAAAGCACGAGTAACATAGCAACATCTCTTTTATATCATCCATACAACGCAAAATTCAAAAGCGTTTTTCTCAAGAAATAAAATTGCAACACTCAGTAAAGACCTATTTCATAATAGTATGGCTTCGATAATACATACGTAAACTCACGCCTTCTTTCCTTGGGGGTAGGCAGAAATTACAGAACGGTCAGAAAATCGTTTTTGAATCTTACGTGCTGTACAGTCATTGCAGTTTGATTATAACTGACACTAACTAGCAAATTTTGCAGTGAACTAAACTATTATAGGTAGCAAGGTGTATTTTGAACGTAGAGACAGGAATATTCCCCAAATTCATATTACATGCCCGCTAATATTGAAAACTCTGCGAACTATGTTCAAATTGCTTGGGTAATGAGTAGCATCTCCAATGTAAGGCACCCCGTGTTCGCTCCAAACTGTTCAAATGCCTAAGTGAAAGTACCTACTTTTAAAGTTGTTAGCGCAAACTTACCGGGTGAATAAATCGTTGTGGTATGTCTAGTGGTTTTTAGTAACGGTTCACCGATATAACTAAAGAAATATGGACATTGTTTTATTCTCGATAAACTGACCCCAATAGCACACCTCCGCCGCGAAACCGTAGCAGCGTAACGGCAGTATTTCAATTCAACTGGCTCGCGTCATGTTCCGCTACTCGAGTTCCACTATTCAAATTTTGCGTAGCTGAATATTATGCTGCGAGCCAGTTGAATTGAACTTCTGCGGTTTCGCTGCTACGGTTTCGCGACGGAAGTGCGCTACTGGCTTTAAAAATTAAGAAAAGCTGGCTAATCATTTATCTAAAGTAATATTATATAATATTATAAAGGGAAAAGATTAGATTTTTGTATGTTTGTAATGAATTAACTCAAAAACACGCGGGTGAAGCCACTGGCGGAAGCTAGTGAACAGAAAAGTGACGTATTTAAAACAGTAGGTATGTTCCTCTAGAAACTCTTTGAAAGCTTTTATCAGTCATTTACACGTATTATAAATTCTTCCCATGAGAAATACGTAGAAAAGTTGTTTGTTTTCCAAAACACACGCCAGCATTACAAACAAATCCCAACGGTGCGTAGCTAATGGGAAAAACGTAAATATTTTATTCCCATTCGGTACGCAAAATTAGAGCGCTTAAATACGTTCAGGAAAAAAAAAAGAGTTGACGTAAAAACAGTCAGTGTTTTTTACGAAACAGAAAATTAAACGATTTACGTGGAAAAAGTAATTTTGTTTTTATAAAAATAAATCCAATACAGATTTAGAAAGTTACAACCGCTGGTGAAATAACACCTACCAACATTTATTTGCGGATATTTATTGTCGTTTTAATTTCATTCAACTGACAACGGCTGATGTGGTGTAAGATTCCAATATCTGTACGTATACTTTCTGTCAGCGGGCAAGATTTCAGCACAAGTATTAATAAATTATAATATAATTGCAAACGATGTACCCGCATGTATATTTTTTTAAAGACTGCATTTTCAGACATGGCAAGTCAAACATATCATTTAGTATAAAGATTATGATTATGTAGAGAGCAGTGGTGGCCCAGTGGTAACGGCCCCGACTTACGACTTGTAGGTCGTGGGTTCGAACCCAAGCAGGCGCTTTCTTTGTGTAAATAATTTTCATCACTCTGCTCTCAAAACAGTGAAGGAAAACATCGTGAGGAAACGTGTCTTAGAATAAAAAATTCGAAGACATATTGTGACATCTACCAACCCACACTGGGCTCGCGTGGTAAATTACAGCCCGCTCCCTCTCACAGAGAGGAGGCCTGTGTCCCAGCAGTGGGAACATTAATAGGCTGATGAGGATGATGATGATGTAAAGATTGGTCATTATTAGTAATGAGCGTTATGAACTATTTTCTGCCTAGCCTTTTCCCCAATATGTTGGAGTTGACTCTCAGTCTAACCGGATGCCACTGAATACCAGTATTTTACATGGAGCGACTGCTGTCTATCTGACCTCCACAACCCAGTAATTGGGTAATACGATACCTCATGGTAAGACTGGTTGTTAGACTTTCAGGCTTGTAACGACTGTCAAAGATTCACAAATGACAGCCAGAACCAACGACTTAACGTGCATTCTGAGGCATGGTGGGGTCTTGGTAAGTAAAGATGGTCACCCATCCACGGACCAACCTGATGGATCGCCCCGTTCGGCTGTTATTACTTTGCCATGAGCTCATCCATTCCTAATAATAACCATCGCATATAAATTATAATGTCACACAAAATAATCCGCTAATTCCTACTCATCATATTAGTGCGCACTCAATGGGAATTAAGTTATATCTACACCCTCTCATAAGGAGTTATTCCCATTCAAACGAAAATGTATCTTCATCTTCATTCATGTCAGCGTAATAATGTAATATTACATGAAATACAATGAATTTACATTAACAACGTAAATAATGTATGACACATCTTTCACGTACCAAGCTATTAATAAAATGATACGTAGTTCTTTATTTCTGGACATTGCGATTTTTGTGCTACAGTCAAGGATAAATAGAAGCAAGTTTTTCGCAGAGTATCGATTTAGTATTACGATTCTCAGGACTGAGGGGATGACTATAAAGCAACAAGATAGGATGCAATGTGATACAATTAATAAGGAGTGCAGGAGAAAATGGTTGTTTAATTTTACTATTTCAAAATATGTTTGGCCCAGGCTGCTACAAACGAGAAAAATAATAAAGGAAATACACAGTGGGTATATAAGTCGTTCTGACACACATTGGTTTCCGCCTACCTTGACATATTTTCTGGAGCCATTGTAGTCTTCCTCGGAGAGAAGTTATCTAATAAAAACTAAATACGACAAAAAACAACACCACTATGCATCTGCAGTAGATAATAATGTCCAATACAAAACTTTTCCAATATATCCCTGGACTCAAAATAACTACAGTTTGAAGACTTAAACAAAACAATGAGAATACTCCCTGCAAAGTTTGTTAGAATATTTGTTTGTTCCAGTATTGATAAGAAACACCTACTTGAAGTTATTATTAGTTCTCTAGGAAGTAACAAATAGTAAGAGACTGCTGGCTCGCTTCATTTTACAATGTAAAGTTTTTTTCTGAAGGATGCTGGGTTTCTTAGTGGAAATTGAAAATCAGTCGCTTGGAAACGCGTCTATCCTAACACGCCGTTAGGTCTTGGATACTTGATTGAACAAAGACTGAATAGAATAGGGAACGATAGATTTCTATGAGTTTTCTGTATGTTTTTAGTGTGAGTATAAAAAAGACCAAGAATAAATGAAAGCCTGTGCTTTGAGTTTCATAGTTTGTTTTATAACAAATGAATCTTAAAAATTTCAAGCTTTTAAGAAAATTTGGTAATTTTTTGGTAATCATGACTGAATTTGTTTAAACTGATGCACAGTAGATATTAAAATAGGATAATATTCATATAACTTTTTTGAAATACTCCTAAACCAATCAAATTATGTTACTTTTTGAAACCCATATTAAAAACTTACATCATCACTAAATCTAAAAATGTGAATATAGCAGCCATATTTTTCTTATAACACTCCGTATCTACCCAGCTGAATAAATCTCTCAGGTGGAATGCAAGCTACACATGATATAGAAACTACACCAGTTTTCACTCGTGTTAATCCGGTTTCCAGCTTCCCACGGGATGTTTGTTTTTCTAAGATAAAATATACCTCATATTCCTCTCACAGAGAAGTGTAAACAAAATGCAATGATTTTCGATGCGTAAAAGTAAGCAAACACTTCAGTTCCAGGATGTTTCTCGAATCTACCATGGTTATTGAGTCTGTGCAAAACCTGACTTATCTGTTTTTGAGCATATTGGGAAAATGCAAAGGAATCATGATTTCACATGGATGTGAAATGGATATATATAAAAGCATCTGTTTCCTTAAAAGTTGACTGAAACATAGCTCAGGAATGAGATCTTAAAATAATTACTATAAAATTACAATCACCATAATTACAATTCAATCAACTAAATATAATCCTGGCATAACTAAATAAACAAACAAGGAAAACAACAAAATGTCAAAACAATACATTAACATTCCGTTTAAGTTTACAACAGACGTACATCTTTAGAATATAAATTAGGGGAAGATATTTTCCCAAAATTCTAAACTTACAAGACCGTAAACAACCTTCTTCTTACACAATGCAGTAAACTTGACTCGCACGTGACCCTTAGAATTATCCCAAATAAGTCACGTTTGTTACAAACCATTGAGTTTATTGGTGAGTGTTTTTAGAAGGGTCAGGTGCGTAGTACTAGCAACTGGCGTGCGCATATGATCAGATGTATGAACGTAAATGAAGCAAAAGGAGTACGTAAGAATCGTAGCAGGTGGCGTTCTGTAGTTTCTGCCTACCCCCACGGGAAGACGGCGTGAGTTTGTGTATGCTTGTTATAAACCACCAAAACTGAAACAAAGGTGTAACTCAGAACATTTATAACCATGATGAATATCAATTTATTTTAATAGGCTTAATCAATATATTGTCAGATTCTTCTCAAAAGGAGACGACAAATTGTAACCGCGAACTTAAATTCAGATTTAAACCGCCTACAATGGTATGAGAGAAATACATTAATAGAATCTCTTTGAACCTTTTGAAAGTCTTTGGATATTGTTCAAAATCAATCGCTAATTTAGGGCCTTAATGGAAACCTTAATAATATTTTATTTGGAAGAAAACGCAAAACTGATTTTAGCCTTGTTTGTTACGGACTATTACATAAAAAACACGATGGTTGTAACATATTAATATCAATGTACAAAGTAACAATTTCATTACATTTCCCAACATGTCGTACTCGTATTCAATGGGAATAAATAATATCATATCCCCAGTCGCGGCGTTTCATCGTCGAATTCAATGGTAATAAAGTAAAAGGTAACGTACGTTAAGTAATAATATGAATTCCGAAGTAGGTTATAACTTACGTGTTTTTACCGAGAGATACATTCTTCAGGAAAAAAGATACAAATATTAAAATGGTAATTTAAGCCTTTATAGCCTTTTATGGGAAAATGGCACTCAAAAGGTGATATATGCCGCCGATAATGTGATAATTTTAATCATAAGAAAACGGAACGTACTCACGTTTTATTTGAAGCGTAGCGGATGGGAATAACTCGATATTTCTTCCCAGAGATGGGAAACAATTTATTGCCGTTGGTGGTGCGTTGACAGATTGCAGGCAATTTAGCTTTATAGACGTCAGTTACTTGTCGCCCACAAGACGTATTGTTTCTATTAGATTAACGATGAAGTTTATCATTGTCTTGAATTATAGACAAGGGATATTTGTCAATATGATGAAAATAGTTTGAATAAATTATGTGGAGTGAAATGTCTATAGGCTCGCCCTATTTACATAGGACTTAAACATAACTGGAGATATGTGGGTTTACTATAAGTACACCTCTGCTTTAACCCGTTGGGGAATACTGGTGTAATGTTATATTATGTAGTTGGAAAAAAGTGACCTATTTCTATTTAAACTGTAATATCTTTTGAGCATCGTTCGCAAGCGTAAAAGACTTGATATAGCTCACACAATAAACCACTACACTGAATATTGCTTTTATATTGCTCGCTTGTCATACAGATTTTATTGCTCAGAGTACCTACACTACGTACCTTTAGGTATTAATATTAGCTCATACGAGAGTACTGAAGTAGTCATCTTTCACATACGCTGGAATATGAAAACTTTACAAGACGCTTTATTTGAAACGACTGTCTTCTGAGGGGCAGAACCCGTTATTTTTAAGAACGTTCGCGTTCGCATCTCTGTAAAAAATACAATGAATTTATCAAAATTTTTGATAAGACAGTAAAAGACAGACCATGACAGATTACGACTTGAATGTGAACGTTTTTTAACCGCCTTCAAAAGGAGGTGGTTTTCAATTCGACTGTACCTCCACAACCCAGTAATTAGGTAATACGATACCCCTGGGTAAGACTGATTGTCAGACTTTCGGGCTTCTGATGACCCGTCACGACTGTCAAAGATACACGAATGACAGCCGGGAACAACGGCTTAACGTGCTTTCCGAGGCACGGAGGAGTCTCGGTATGTTTAGCTGGTCACCCATCCACAGACCAACCCCGGCAAGAGTAGCTCAACCTGATGGATTTAACCGTACTGTTGTTATTACTTAACCACGAGCTCCTCCGCTTTCTGGTACACTGTATACGAGTAAATAAACATAGAGTGATAATAAACAGACGACAGTCTACACTGGTGTCAATGACTGAAGATATCCCATTCGCTTCGAAATTTTATGGTGCCATAAAATTAATGGAGAGCTTTCAGTGTGCTTCAGAGGTGTCGATCGTGTGCGATAAGTCCTGACACTATTAATATTTTCATGTAATGATAATATCAGTGTCTCCAGTAAAAAAGGGCACAACTCAAATTCGTCACTTTTCAGGAGAGGCAAAAAACAACACTTTTAATGTTTTTTAGTATTTCGCAATTAAAATCATAACTTCTTTCGACTTTGTATTGTAGATAAAAAATTGCCCTTTCCTTTAATAGTAATCACTTCCACATTCAGTCACTCCTACTATATTTTTTTTTAGTTTTTCTCGAGTTGTTCCCTTGTTAACGAAGTGTTAAGGGAATAACGTTACTTATACTAGTCAGGTTAGTCGTATTTAAAGTAATATTGCGAGTTATTCCCTTATTTTATAAATGCCTAAGGGCCTATTTCACGATGTCCGAATAGCCACTACTTACCGAATAAATTCAAAAATGGAACAGAATTTGTATGAAATTATCTGCCAAGTAAGTTAATAGGAACTTAATCGTAGGTGGTGAAACAGGCCCTAAGACAAATATAGTAACGACTTATTTCCTTCTGCTATCGATCAAACAAAAAATCTATAATTAAACAATAGTCTAGAAAATCTATTATTTATTTATTTATTTATTAAGTCTATACTTTAAATAAAACATCTAACAGTAAAAGAGATTGTAAAAATGAAAAAGGATGAAAAGGAAGAAAAGTGCCTTTATCAGGAAATTCTCTGATAACTACAGGGCCAATGTGTTAAGCTGTTCTGGAAACAGATAAGATTGGGTCACGGAGTGACAGGACCATCGAGAAGGATTATTATAAGAGAAGAAGATGGATGTTTACTAAACGAAGAATGAAAGGTCTTGGACACTAGAAGGGATACTTTGGAAGTTTATTCAGTTGTCAGGATAGTGTGCAAGGAGTGGGTAACTGGACAGAAGCAAGTTTTGAAGACTCTAGCTCAGATGCACGTGATGGAAATGAAATAGAAATAGATGAGATTGTTAGATTGTTGAAAGGAATGAAAATTGGGAAGCTCAGGGAATGGCAGAGTGTCTGCTGAAATACTGAAGGCAGGTGACGGGGTAGGAGGAAGCCTGTTGTGACGGATCTTTAATATGTATTGGAGAAAAATGCCCGTGCGCCGGATGAAAGGTGGTTTTTTTGGTGCAAGGCTGTAATCGTACCATTTTATAAGGGAAAAGACTCTCAGCAGTAGTCCAAAAACTGACACGGCATTAGTCTTTTGAGTGTTGTCCGCAGACTAGATAGAAAACCTTCGCATAGAGTATTATGCGAAGGTTTTAATAAATAGAGTAATAAGAGCGATAGATGAGAAAATATTAGATGTGCAGGCGGGATTTAGATAGAAAATGGGCTGTATGGATCAGATCTCTTTAAGGAGCATAGGCGAAAAACATCTGACAAAGAACAAGAAAGTCTAGTGTGTTTTCTTTGGCTTAGAGAAGGCCTATTACATGGTGTGGAGGGAAGAACTGTGGTCAACACTATCCATGTACGGTGTGGACTGGCGCTTGGTACGGGCACTTTAATATTTCCACAAGGATACCAATGCTTGTGTTATGATAAATGGGGTAAGTACAGACTGGTTTTGCATCTCAAGGGGTGTTAAGCAGGGCTGTCACGTCACCGTGGATGTTCAACATGCACACGGATAGCTTTTTGCTAAATTTGAAAGGGGGTGGGTGCGGATTGAGCATGAATGAGTTGCCTGTCAAATACCTTCTCTACGCAGATGATCAAGTTCTACTTGCATCGTAAGCTGAACGGTTGCAAGACACGGTGACTGTGATGGATGAAGCATATAATTTGAAAGGGATGAATATATTATTATTCAGAACTTATTCACATTGAATAAGACGAAGCTTATGGTATTTGAAAGAGAAGAAGATGTATCGGTGTGTGATGTGAACATAAATGATAAGAGTATGGAGAAAGTAAGTGTAATAATGTATTTGGAGAGTCAGTTTACAAGGAATGGAAAGTGGAATGATGAAGATGTGGAAAGGAAAGTAAATGCGGGAAATAAAGTGAATAGTAGTAGTGGTAGTAGTAGTGCATACATGCGATTGTGATCAACCAGTCGATGCCCAAAAGGGCTCGACTAGCTGTTCACAATGTGGTGCTGGAGTGCTGGTGCCTACGTTTATGTATGAAGTGAATGTTGGGTGTGGCAGAAGAAGCATGACAGTAGAATAAATGCTGTGGAAATGCGTTCCTTGCAAAGCATGTGTGGCGTGACTATGAATGATAGGCTGTAAAATGGCAATGGTGCGGTTTAAAAGAAGATGTAGTGACAAAAATTTAAAAGAGTATGCTTAGATGGTTTGGTCATGTTGAGAGGATGAATGAAAGGCGAGTAACAAAAGGTATTTACAAAGCAGATGTGAGTGGAAATACCGGGAGGGGACGCCCTAAAAGGACACATAGTGACCTAATTGGTGATGTTCTTCAGAATGCTCAGGTACTCGTAACTCGTGCGTGTATAACCAGATGTATGAACGAAAACGAAACAAAAGGAGTATATAAAGCTAAGTAAGTTTATATATGTATATACATAATATGTATATACATATATAAACTTACTTAGCTAGGACAATTGAAATTATTTATTTAAACATATTATGTTTAAATAAATAATTTCAATTGTCCTCGCTGTCCTCTTTATTGCCCGGTACAAAACTTAAGTCAGAATCGTCTTCTGCTCTTTGCGGTTCTGAAGTCAGCAAATTCTTATAGAAATCGAGATATTCTGTGTATATAGATGGTAGAAGTGTCATTATATATTTGAATACTAGCTTAATGATGTTATATCACTTTTAAAAACTTGAAAATTAATACGCGTAACACTGATTTAATTATTACAAAATAAATTAGCAAATTACAAATTAAGGAATAAAACGACTTATTTCTAAAAACAGTACACCACACGCTAATCCACCAATAGCGATAAAGTGTTTAGTGGGGATATACCGTTTGAGACTTCCTGAAGCAAACGCAACAAATGCAGTTGTTCCCTTTCAAACATGCTTACCAAATGGATTATCTACATTTATTTCTTACTATATTTAAAAAACTTTGGAACTACATGAGTTGTGTCTTTTTGTAATTAAGTTAACTGTATTTATGCCTTTTAGTTCGATTGTGTTTTGGGGTTTCTTGTAGTTATGTCTATTAAGCAGTGAAATTTACTTGATATCTAGAGATGTGCCTTTAGACGCAGTCGAGTTATGCCTTTGACATATTACCAAAAAGTATGTTAGGATGCAGCTAGAGTTATGTCCTTTTGATATGTTATGTAACAGAACACGTAGATTACAATGGTGCTATAAAAACAAAAGGGCATAACTCGACTTATGCCGTTTTTGACTGGAGGCACTGATATTATGTTCTTGGTAGTAATTGTACTATTTTTTTTTGGCAAGTGAGGTGAATGACCTGTGTCTAGAAGGGTTGTGTGTATTTCAAAAAGCGGCGTAGTGAGAGTCAGATTCGCATATGAACGGACGATTATATGGGGGTACGGGTTCCGTACCAACGAACAATATTTTAATACTACATTATGTTTTTAATATACTTTACAAAAAAAAACATGTTACTTGAATGGGGACCCACTTTAATTTTTTCCTTTTTTTATTTTTATTATTTAATTTTGGTGTTATAGCGGCAAACCCGAAACATCTGGCAAAAATGACGAACAGACTCGATCCCAAATGAAATGGGATAAAGCAAAGAGAAAGAAAGATTTTGTTGTTATAGCGGGCATAGTAGTACACGTTCTGTGAAAATTTCAAGTGTCTATTTATTGCGGTTCAGCGCAGCGAGCATGGCGTACTGTGAGATAGCTTAAGTTACACATTTTATCACAACTTGGGCGATAAAACAGTTTTGTCACAAATACTAGCACGGCGGGCGTGAGATAATCTCTTGACTTGTGACATAACTTCTTGACGTTTATTTGGGATTCAATATGTCTTATTTGCTACTATAGGCGCACCAATTTTGTCACAAATGCCACATAATGACTGTCGTCCGTACGTCAAAAGTGAATTAGTTCACAACAAAATTAAAAAGCTGTAAAACTGTATGAACCTGCACTATAAAAACGTATTATTTTATTTAGTCGCATATTCACTGATCATAGACATTTTAATTTTTTTTTATTACTGTGTCATACTGTGAAGTTAGCAACAAGAAAGGCATGTCGCGCCTCAGATTTTATCACATGGTTGACCCGTGCTAGTATTTAACACAAATTGTAACATGATAAAATTTATCATGTCTTGTCACAAACGTCTTGGGTACGCCCTGTGCTAGCCCCGTAGAAGATACAGCTCTGTGTTAAACGGACGGACGAACAGCGGAGCCTTAGTATAGGGGCTCCTTGGCACCTTTGGGCACGGAACCCTAAAAATGGTGACCTCCCTTTGTGTTCCTAGTAAAATAATTGAAATGATGACAGCTATAGTTAATGTTTTTGAACAAATTTCATTAGGTTCGCATGTCTGTCTGTAAAATAAATACAGCACACACACTCTCTATTTACATTTTCACAGCTTTTGTTGTTATATCTGCCTGCAGTCCTATTCTGCACGAACTATCAAATCCATATGTATCCGCAGTGAAAATAGAGTTTTGATGCTGACAACTGGCAGTGCCAATAAAGTATAATTCCATTTTCGGTATACTAATCCAGCGTACAATTTTATTTGCTGAAAAACTCTTCATCGCATGATATTAATAATAGCCTTTATTAACAATCTTACAATCTAATTAAATTATTATTTAGTTAGTTCTTCTGACATCTATTTCAGAAGATTGTTTTGCTTTATCAAGCCCATGTTCTTCCAGAATTCCCGGTAATGGGTTTTCCTCTTCCACATTGAACCGGCTGTCGCCTTAAAATCGTCGTACCAGCGTACAATTTTATGTGCTGAAAAACTCTTCATCGAATGACATAAATTATATAGAATTGTATGAATCTATACTCATATAATAAAGCTGAAGAGTTTGTTTGAGCGCGCCAACCTCTGGAAATTCCAGTCGGATTTGATTCCAATCTCTGGAAATTCCAGTCGGATTCTTTTTGCATTTTTGATAGGCCAATTCTTGAGGAAGTTTATACTCGTAGGCTATTTAACGTGCGACCCCTGAAAGCCGAACAAAAAGAAAATAAGTCAATTCTCATTCTTTATTGCGTACCATAATGTATACAGTTGGTAGGGAAATAAATATACATAATATTAGTCACAATTAATATATGGAGCCTGTCGGGTACAGCATAGATCAAGCAGGAGAGAGGAGGAAGAGCACTGGGTGTTTAATGTGATACATTTTATTATTTATAGTTAGTAGGTTATACTGTTTTATTCATACAGAATTTAAAAATTAAAATTCTTGTTTTATAAATTTTTTTAACATTGTAAAAATCTTTTATTATTCGAATTTTTCATTATTATTTTATTTAATTTTTATTACGTAATTATTATTTAATATCAGTCGGAAAGAACGCTACTTGAAAACGAAGTAGTAAGGCGGGCGGGCGATGCGATGCGACGCGATAGGTCGGTGGCATCAAGAAATTTCGTGTGGGCGAAGTCGCGGGCAGATGGGTATTTGTAACACAGGAATGAGAGACATTCAAGCTTTGTCTTTGGAACGTAATGCATAATGGTATTGCAGACCACATTAGGAGGCAGTGACCCGTACTACGAGGTGGGTCTCCTGTTTGCTTTTCACCCAATACCTAACACATAAAAATAATTGACCTTGACCTTTCCATCTTCTAACTCAAGATCGTAAAATAAAGTCCATAGTCCTACTCACATCGCCAGGGGATAAATTAGTTTAGCAATAAAACGTCTGTAAGAGATATATGGAAATGTTTTCGGTAGGGCAGTTTCCTGAAGTAATCCACCTCAAGGATATTCGGCAGTCTATTATCATTATTGAGAACAGTTTTAGTAGCTATTGTGAGAAGGGTCCATTTAATATTAGAGTACATTTTGGTTAAGGGAGCTGTTAAGCATGTTTTGATGTAAATTAAGGTGGAAGAAGGTGCGGCGTTTATTTTTCATTACCAGAATGTATGTTTACTCTAAAACATTTCGTGTTACCTACCTTCTGGCATTAGGTACGGAATCATGTTCTGGGGCAGCTCGACTGACAGAGACATTGCTTTTAAAGCTCAGAAGAAATGCTTGCGATCGTTTACCAAATTACAATCGATTGATAGTTGTAAACCATTATTTAAGGAACTTAGTCTGCTCACTCTACCGTCTATGTACATACCTATATGAAATGGGAGTGTTTGTCCGCTGTAACCTGCATTTTTTTGAAAACCTGCGCTCTCGCCGTTATCAGAATACCTTTCATGTTACCTCTCATAAAACAGCATTTTTCGGTTTCAAAAGTGTGCTAGGTATGGCCCCAAAAATATAATAATAATATACCAGCAAGTATTAGAAATAAAGAGTGTCTGGGATCCTAGAGGACTTTGCTTAAATTCCTTATAGATAGATGTTACTACTCCATCGCTAAGTTTACTACTGAACCGTTGAAGATTCCGACTTGCAAATTAAGCACTTATGATTTTATTTATGAACTGTTTATCTAACTGACATATTTTTAATTGAATGTGTTTTTTATATTTTTATTGTAATCTTTTGACATGTCACCTTAATTGTTAATGCTTATTTATGTTAATTTTGTACGCCATATTTTGGCAAAACGTTGAGCACATATAATCAGACTATATATTATACTATCTGTAACCAAACCTATATTTAACAAAATAAATGATTGATTGATTGATTGATTGCCTTTATTCATTAACCGCCGATCCAAAAAGGAGTTTTTTTTTATGTACCTATGTCCATTTGTCCACCGATTTCTCTGTCTATTGTATACCAATTTTTAAAATTATTTTTTGTTTGAAAGGGTATAAATGCTTTTGAGATGGTCCCATATAAATTTTTATTAATTTTGCTGGGATATTTTTTGAGTTAGCTTTAATAATACGTATATTTCCCACTTAATCTATGTGGATGATATGTTAAGTTCCTGTCACTGTTATTTACACAGCAGGTAGTGGTATTCTAATTTGTGTGAGGTAGCTGTACCAAAACTAAAAAGTGAAAAATAAAAACTTTTTACAAAAAAAAACAACCGACTTTCAAAAAAGTACTACAAAGTGAAAAATAACTTTAATTTCGGAAGTCGGTGGCTAAAAACGAAAATTCAAAACCAAAGACACCGACTTCCGAAATTAAATTTATTTTTCACTTTGTAGTATTTTTTGGAAGTGGGTTGTCTTTTTTTTGTAAAAAGTTTTGTAGTTTTCCAGGCTTCAAATGCACGTATTTCTTTTTAAGCAATTTATTTTCACATAACTGGCTAAATGTGGGTGTACTATAGGTACACGTCTGCCTAACCTTATTATTATCTCTGAAGAAAATCTCTGCAAATAATTTGATAACTACAATGTAATTAGGACAACACTTGAGAATTATTATAACTGCATGTAAACTCGAAAAATTCAAACCATTCAGTACAGAATACCAGCACTGCGACATTTATGATTAAATGTCGCAGCATCGTGCTGAGATAGGAGCCTTTTGGCCTCGCACAGGACTCTGCCTCTATATTAATTTTACATTGTTTTATTTTTTATTGTTTTTGATTTTGATATAAGTCTCAATGTGTCTTAGTTTAGTTTGTGATCTCCTGTGCTTGTCTCAATAAATACTTTTTCTTTCTTTCTTTCTTTACAGTCATTCCCAAAAAAGTTTTTTATGGTACACTTAAAATAATTACGAAAAACATGATAATAATATTAATATGAAAGGAACATTGTTCACGTTGACGTCACTATTTTGAAACAGGGGCTAGCAAGAACGCGCAGAGTAAACGTTACGTAAATTTTAACAATTTTAAAATTGAAAAAACTGTTTCTTTAAGTATACACATATTACTTTCTTCGTTTTAAGACTCTATATCGATATCTATGGTTGATACATATTGTGCTAGTCGCAATTTTTTTAAACAAAATGCTTTAGGGCTTGTACACAAAAGAGCTCGTAGATTTTTACGACTATGCCGCGCGACGGTGTGACGCGATTTTGGTAGAACAATTTCCATAAAGTTTTCATAGAAATTAGAATATGGAGCCTATGGCTCCATAATAATATGCAGTATGCTGCCGACTCTAACAATACCCCATACATCCAAATCTGTTCAAGTATTGAGGTCTGAATTCCTCCTACGCTGCTGGCTGTCGGCATCGAAGTCGCGCAGCAACGTACGCGCCGCTGACGTCAGCGTGACAATGTGGTGCTAATAGAACACAATGTAAATTCGTAAGTGCGACCGACATCAGCGTAGCACTTCAGGCCTTAAAAGTTATGGTGGAACAGAAAAAACATACGTAAATGAACCCTGAAATGAAAACATACAACATACACACCACTACAAAGGAGTGTACTCCTTTAGTCGTGTAATAAGATAACAGAGACTAATGTCGACATCTCGGAAAAGCCACTCAAGTTGTTGACACGTTTCGAGTTCCCCTTAAATTATATTAGAATAACATTATCTTGCGTTAAGGCATATATTTCGAGATATAGGAATTGAGTGGCTCGTGGCTATTAGGTAACACACGGGTGGATCGAAGGTTAAGCTCCGCTTGTCGCGGTCAGTTCCTGGATGGGTGCGCATCCATTACATATCGAGTCCTTATTACTTATTGCGCCATGATATAATTATTACGTAACCAGTACCTACTATTCAATAAGTCAAAACGTTCAAACAAATAGTTCTATGACAGCTGCGCGCACAGAATATAATATTAGTCTATGGCACAGATTGCATTAAGTCTGCGGCGCTTGAGTCTCTGACGGAACGAAATGTTGCCATTTTATATAATATTTAAACTTTTAGGACTAAGTAATGCATTTTTTTATTTATTTATGATTATGTTATTTCACTACATATTATTATATGCTGCACCGGTCTGACGTCATCACGTCAACGCCGGCTGTCGCTGAAAACCAGCGCTGGGGCTCTGTCTCGTATGGAGTCGCAGCTTTATGCTGAGCGATGGCCGTTTTGCGTGGATGTGACGCATATTTTCCCGCAAATTGTTATTTTCGTGTTTTATTTCTTTTTGCGTCATGTTTACCACAAATAAATGTATTTTCACATTAAGTTAAAATTGTAAAAAAATTGTGTTGATTTTCAGACACCAACATACTTGCAATCGTGTTGTAAAAGTCTGAGAGAAATAAAGTTAATAATGAGAAAACTTTCTAGCTGGAATCAAAACTTTTCGATAACGAACTGAATCCAATAAAAAATATTGTCATGCTAAAATATAATAATTTTTTCCATGGCCATAATTTGAATTTCTGAACTGTCAATTTCGATTAACCGCCAATAAAATTACTGCCCCGTTGGTCTAGTGGTCGCAAGCGCTACAGCTGAGCATGAGGTCCTGGGTTTGATTCCAGGGTCGGGCAAAGCGTTATTGGGTGTCACTATCTGGAATTTCTCAGTAGTAACCCAAAGTCTGGATTTGTGTCCGGTTATTGCAATAGGCTCGCCCCCTGCTACATGGGACTTAAACATAACTGGTGAAATGTGGGTGTACCTACTGTAGATACACCTCTGCCTAATGCTTCGGGGGAATATAGGCGTGCTGTTATGATATAATGTAAAATGAAAACAAGTGACAATTGATGCAAGATTCAGAATTTAAATTAAGCAATTATCGAACGACTAATGAAAGGTTTTAAAATTGGAGAGCTTTAGCCAGAGGCGGAGTAAATATCGAGAGCGCTCTAGGCAAGCCCTTTATCGACAACTTTCTAGCGGGCATGTATACAATGTGGAGACTACCATACAACAAAAAATTAAAATACTTGCACTACTAATGCTTAAGAGTATTTTGGAACTGTCAAATAAATCCTAGCTTCGAAATAAAAAAAAAAGTTTTTCAAACCAGTTAAATGTAATGTATGCCGATCCACCCTAAGCCTATAAATTCCGTTTATCCAACTAGGCCTTGGGTGAATTCTCAGTACATTTCCGAATATCCACCTTAGGGTGGATTTTTGGGGTGCATAAACGGAATAGCCCGAGCAGACTATGGATTTTGCCGAGCTATAATGACTAAACTATTGAATATATTCAATTGAATTTTTGTATACAGAATGGGAACGTCAGTATGGACACGCCATTAAAATTTTTGTTGTCTCCACCTTGTATATATTTTTTTGGCCATGTGGTTTCACCCTCGTGATATCCTATTCCGTGGGAATTTCGGGATAAAATCTGTAAATCTGGGTCTCCAGCTATCTACATTCCAAGTTTCATTACATCGGTTCAGGAGCTTTTTGCATGGAGAAGTGAGGTATGTATATCTATATACACACACATACACACTTTCGCAGTTGTAATATTAGTAGGGATTTATAGGAAGGCCAGGACACGTGTAGAAGGCAGAGAACGGAAGCTCTACGTCTTTATAGAATGAAAGAATATTTTATATTGTGTAAGTAGGTGTATATGTAGGTATTTACTTATTCAATAAATTTTGTTTTTTTCTTGTTTAACTTCCGCGTGCCCTTTTTAACCTCGCGCCCCTAGGCACGGTCGTGCCTAGTTTGCCTTAGGGATAATCCGCCTCTGGCTTTAGGTCATTTTTGTCAATAATATTACTGAAGTTATCCAAGCGTGAGTTGCATATTGAGCTATACAGCATGTTTCAGAAAGGTGTCGTCATTATCTAAACTAAACAACTTTCTCCATGGGCCTAACATCGTATAGGGGAATAAATAACCATCTGTCCCATGCTGGTGGTGCCGAGTGCGTGCACTAACCTGCTGGGGCGCGCACCGGTGACTCGTGCGCTGCGCACTCTCAACACGGTGGTGGATGCCATAGACATATTCATCTGTACACTGGGTGAGTTCACAAGGGCCATATACTGTGTAGCATGTAAGGTATAGTTAAGTATATTCATTTAGTATATTCATTTACTTTGCCGCATTAGATTTATTATTATCTGTAATGGCAAAAAAGCATGTTATGTGAAATAAATAAATAAATAAATAAAACTTCAATTCCTACTCACCTCAAATGTATTGGAAAGCTAATAATTTTATTGCGATGAACTTCACAGTAAAATTAGATCATCTGCATCGTTTCAATTTATAGTCAAGATTGTATCAAAGCGAGTGCTCCTCGCATATCGATATCTTGCTGCGATATCAAAGTACTAATAACAAGCGCCTTACCTTCAGCCAGTTGAGAACTTGTATGTATGCTAATATTGAAGGAAGTTTGTATAGTCGACCTTTCTATATCACCCTAAGGTTGAATGTCGCTTGCACGTCATAAAATGACTCAACTGTAGCAATGGTTTTTTTTGTCGATAGTCGCTGTTTTTAGGGCTCCGTATGTCCAAATGAAAAAACGGAACCTATAAAGGATCACTCGTGTGTCTGTCAATTTGTCACAGCCAATTTGCTCCGAATCTACTGGACTGATAAGGTACACATAATTATGTCTTATGTAATTTTCACGTTCGAAAAGTGCTGATTCTCAGCCTAGTTTGAATAAGTGACTTTTGAATTGAATTTTATGAATTTCTGTGACCCAAACACGGACGTACACGTAAATAAATTAATTTTGAATATGGTAATCACTTTTGGGGGGAAAATAAAAAAATTGCTTTGCTTAGTCATATTAAATGAAAGATTTTGTTGCGAGGTTCCTAAATATATCCTAACTAATATTATAAATGCGAAAGTGAGTTTGTTTGTTAATTACGCTTACATGCTAAAACGGCTGAACGGATTTAGATGAAATTTGACACAAAGGTAGACCATGAACTGGATTAGAACATAGAATACTTTTTATCCCGATATTCCCACGGAATTGAGACTTTTTGGGTGAAACCGAGGGGCAGCTAGTTTTAAAATTATTAATAGTTTAAAAAAATAGAGGGCGAGCCTATTTGCCATCGACTAGGCACAAATCCAGACTCCGTGCAGCTACTGAAAAATTCTAGATAAAAAAGCTGATAACACTTTGCCCGACCGGGAATCGAACCCAGGACCTCAATGCTCAGCAGTAGCGCGTGCGACTAAACCAACGAGGCAGTGATGTCGTCACAAAATTAATACATTATAATGGATGTCGCCATAATGGTACATGAAGATGTCTTGTGACATCTATTGTGATATATTGTGTTGAATATTGCATGTGCTGAGTATGTTATTCGTTGCAGAGGTTTGTGGATATTATAACCTGTGTGTGTTTGTTTGTTTTTGGGTTCTAAGAAACTGTGGATGTAATTAATAAAGGATTTCAGACTCTACAGGTCTCACTAGAGACTGTTTCGTTAATGAAACTGCCACTTGTTTCATTACAGGCATTTTTTCATTTATTAGTCAATTTAGTAACTGTCTGTTGATTATTAACTGAAAACATTCTATCAACAAAATACGTTTTAAGATTCTGTAAATATACCAAGAATACTTATTATTTCTTTCGCTTTTAATAAAACAAAAGCTTGTCCAATTATTTGAAGTAAGTCCACGGATAAAACTGAAATGAGAGAAGTAAGACTATTGTCTTCCAAAAAATCTCTCAACCTTATAATATTTAAGCTCAACCAACCCGGAGAGAAATAACAAAAGACACGCCAAAATGAACAGCAAAGATCCTCTTAAAAATATATTGAAATAACAAGCAAAAGAAATCATCTGAAAATGTCGCTCAAAGGCCTTGGACAAACAGAAAACAAACGTCACAAAATCGCTTCTCTGTTGAACTTGGGATAAACTGCCAATACGTCGAATAAAGAAATGTTATTATATTTTGACGTTGATTTTACGAAACACCGGTAAGGGCTCGGGCACATTGACACGATTATCGCGCGGCTGACGAGCTTATCGCGAGTCGTGTCAGAATTTGAGTGCTCAGGAAATTAATGGAAAGATTGGAAACGCGGTGTGGGTACCTACTCAAAATTTGGACGAAGGTCGCTTTTTAATTTCCCGCATTTAATGCGTCATAGGTTTGTACGGTAAATTATTCAGGGTCATGAAAAAATCGTAAACAATTATGTGACTTACAGCACACGTAGAATAGATTGTGTACATTATAAAGACACGTTAACTATCATTTTAGCAGCGGAACTAGACCACAGATTATAATAATGAATCTTAATAAACTCTGGAAATATTATAAAATATTAAACTTCAGACCTACGTAAGTTGTCTAATCATCTGTTTCGTTACGTTGAGTCTTCTAAAAGAAAAACATAAAATATCGGGAAGCAATTAATTTTGTAAACGCCAAAAAAGTCAACGTCACAACTTAATTAGTTTCGCCTCGCGACAATCTGACGTCGCCCTAATAGAACAACATTTCTTTTCTGTCAAAAGTGGGAACGACCTCACTCCGAAAACAGGCCTCTCCAGCCCTCAGCAAATAAAGACACTCCGCTTTTCTGGCCTTTGGGTGACTTGAAAAGACTTTCGAGAGTAAAATAATTAAATATTTTTACTTATTTTCTTCTTGTTTTTATACACCATTGTTAAAAGTGTGTTTGAGTTCTCAAAAATACTTCGCGCTTTTGTCCCTTTTCACTTTGGCGCGTCAAAAGAGTGGGTGCGATTGTCCGAAAAGTGCTCGAAAGTTTCTGAAGATTTTCCTCGAAAACACACTGAGAATAATTTATTTTTCGATAAAATACGAGAAGTAGTTTGAGGGGATAACTTGCGAGAAGAAATGTTGTTTAACCCTGAAATGTGAGACAAGGAAAAGGGTATGTAATCTCTTTAATTATGGAAGGTTTTTTTTGTGAATAGAGGGTGACTAATTAGGGAGGAGTAGAAAACATTTAATGAGGGATAGGTGTGGAAGGCTACGAAAGGGACTTTTGGTTTAGTGCACAGATATAAATCTAACTAGTTATCGCAAGTCCCTCCATCTGTATGAAAACCAAGCGTGCCACTTTTTCGCACACACATTAAAAACTTTACTTACCTATGAAAGAAAACATTTCCAATGCCTCGATCAACTTTTTCTATACAGTCTTTACAGCTCAATATGGCATAAAAAGGCATTTTTGTAGATTTCGGTGAATTTCCGGTGACGATAATGCTAAATGAAAAACTCAGCTTACGATCATTGATCGTGAGTTTACTCCGTTTTTTTACACGCGAAGTACATACAATCGCGTCATCTAGTTAGATTTATATCTGTGGTTTAGTGGCTTAAGGCTGACTGTCCACTGAAGTGGAGAGGAGCGGAGCGAAGCTGTGCCAATATTAACCAATGGAATTGCATAAAATCTCCACTCCGCTTCAGTGGACAGGGATTTAAAAAATTCATACAAAACCAGAAAGCGGTGCGAGAAAGCAGCAGCCCGTTCAAATTACTCGTCGTGTGAACTCATCCTACATCCGCACATTCCGTAACTCCGCTCCGCATAACTCTCTCGATATGCTCCGCTTCCTCGCTCCGCGTCAATGGACAGGCACCCTAATGTTAAGACTAGGTTCTTACATACTATATTAAGGCACTGTAATCTTGCCTTCCCTAAGTCGGAAAATAAACGCAGAAAACAGCTAATTCCTCTCCTGTCACTAATGTTAGTCCCGCATGATTAAATGGAGGAAACATTTAGTTAAGCTTGACTGACCGGTGAGATCAGGATCCACATAATTTCTTATACTTCCTACTTGTAATCTGTTCCTAAATTACCCGTACGAAATTTTCGTTTTTCTTATTAATTTAGTCTTTAGCGTAAAGGTTGGCTTTTCCCCGAATACCTTAAACACTTCATCAGAACTTGACACAAAACTTTCTTTAGCACCTTTGACAAATAGGGCTCTAATTTCGTCTTCATGAACACTGAGATTTTGCATTTGTCTAACAAATCTCAGATCTTGTCCATGTCAAAGTATGATGCAAAAAGTATACATCTAACTTTCACGTCAACCGAAGTTTTTGTGTTTTTGGGTGTTGGCGGTTGTCATGGTTGTCGTCAGGAAAGTTTCAAGAATGAATGAGGATGACTAGATATTACTAGAAAGGGAGTGACTACTAAGATGAGGAGTGATTAATAGAGAAGTATTGAGGAAAAATATATGTTGCGCCGACCCCCTTTGATTGTGATAGGGTCATGAGACTGATGGTGACCTCCACTTCAACCTTTCTTTCATAATATCTTTGTCGTAGGCAAAAATCAATGCAATTGCAGTATCAACACTATAGATACCACTCAGACACTGCACCAGCGAAAACCTCTCTTCAAAATTGAATATTCAATTAAAACTATAATGCTCCGACATCGCAAATAACTTAAGTACTAAGAAAGCTGGCTTAAGAAATCCAGACCGTTTTTGTTTGGTCTAGGACTCTAAGCCCAACGGCTTAAGTGCCTCGACCGAAGTTCAAGTCAATAATTAACTTATTGGAGTTAGTTTTAATAAGAAATACGGTTTTTACGAGTCTATACGATTTCTTACCATAAATATTTAATTTTATACGCGATCATTCTGGATTTTCCATTTTTATAAAATGGAAATGTAAAAGGAAGCTCAATAAATATATTTCTTTGTAGGTTTGTATTCAGATTTCATGTTTGAGCTAAGAAACTCCATTGCTTCTATGTTGGCGACCGGCAAAGTTGTTTCAACGCTTGGGCATAAACCACCATCTATACGGTTGTAAACCACCAAGGTCACCTCTGTCGAGACGTGGTTGGCGACCGTGTAGCAGGCGTTGCTTTCAATTTGTCCCTTAATAACCACGATCCTTACAGCCTGTATCTTGTTGCCCTCCCCAGCGACAGCATCAGCCGAGCTCCTCCCCACAGGTGTCCTTAGCATGTAGTCGCTTAGATTATAGGATTTATACATCTACAAGATAGCCCGGCCAACATTAGCCGAAGCCAACAACATCCTAGGTTGACCTGCGAGATGCCTCGCATGCAAAAAAAAATGGTCACGTTAGCTCACACCACACTCTTATGTCCAGTTGAAAACCAGCGTAAGGAACTTATAGTTGTCTGGTATTTTTGCTGAACTGGGCCTTTGTGGCGCAGCCGTGAGGCACACTCCCCTGTGCTCTGCTCTGTTGGATATTCAACTCTCGGCGCTAAGCAGAGTGTCGAAAATCCAATACGCGAACAAAAATCGCTGCGATTTTATTACGCCCGTGAGAACGTCGATATACAGTGAACTTTATACTCATTATTTGAAATTAATTTTTTATATTTTATCTGCTGTATAATTAAATGTATTTTCTTTCTTTCTTAACTGTGTCATTTTTGTATACGTAGGTATATAAAACATTTTTCTGTCGATTCGTGTAAAAACCTGATAAAAGTTAAGCACAGATAATTATGTTTATAATATCAGACTCTTCCATTTAATAAATGATTTTAACCTGAAACTCAGTAGGTAGGTAGGTAGGTTACCTACCTATAATTCAATCTCTTTAAATCTTCGCCAATAAACATTGCAATTCTCGTAAACTGCTATATTTATCCGTTGTTTTCAAACATTATGGACGCCATTTCCTTTCAACCAAGGTTCACACTGTTCGCTGACAAACAAATCTCCTATTTCATTTTGTCCTTACAAACTATAACTAGAAATGCACGTGGCTCTGCTTGCTTTTTTAGTTTTTTTGTTGGTTTTTCCATTCCAATTTGGACATTTACATTAGTGAGGATAAAGAGCGAATAGAGAGCGGTGATAACAACGGCCTCGACTTACGTGTCAAAGGTTACAGGCTCAAACCCAAGCAGGCACAGTACTTTGTGTAATAGTAACATCACAACTACTCTCAAAACGGTGAAGGAAAACGTGAGGAAACCATGTGACATCCACCAACCCCCTCGCCCTCTCATAGAGAGGAGGCCTGTGTCCCAGCAGTGGGACCACTATTATAGTGTGTTTAAAAATAAAAAGTATATCTACCGTATATCTAAAAGTATATCTAGACCGCCTTGATGCACAAAAGCATACTTTGCATGGCCCCAAGAATATTTAATAAATTACCTAATGAAATTAAGGATTCAATTTAAAAACAAGTTAAGACATTATTTATTAGACAAATGTTATTATACTATTGACGAATTCCTTAATGATAAAATGTAATTTATTTGACATTGATATTTATTAAATTTTGACAATGTATTATTATCTTTATTTCCATTCATTATTTAAATGTATACTCAATATTGTTAGGTCTTTTGTTTGTTTTTTCTGTCTTAAGTTTTGTTGTGTTTCATTGTAATTGTTTTAGTTTAATACGTTGACTATTCTTTTTTATGATAACTACTAATATGTGAAAGAGTGTACACCTTTAAGGTAGTTTTTTGAGGAACAAATTATTTATTATTAAGATCTCATGTAAAATGTACCAAAAATCACACCAATAAATGAATTTGAATTTGAATCTATTTGGGCAGAGTTCTAAACCGCGCCTAGTCCAATAAAACCGCGCCTGGCTCAATAAAACCACGCTTATCCCAAAAACTACCAGAATTATTCACATTTGGGGCAGTTCCAACCCTTTCATAAAGGAGATATATTTACCATACTGTGGTGTGAATGTGGCCGGTCCCGTTTATTACTTGTCACTTTACAGCCCGTTACCCGAGACCCGAGATAGTACCGCTATTTTATAGGATACGCGAAATAATACGGTTTTTTAATGAGACAAATGGTCGCTCGTGTATAACCAGCCGCTGCAATTACAGGTAAATGGCTCGAGGGGCTTGTGGCTAAACGATTACAGCCCTACGGGTCGATCAGATCCACGCGTGGAGCCAGTCAGTTTGTGGATGGGTGACCATTACATATCGAGTCAACTCTGAGCCTCGGAAAAGCTCGTCAAGGTGGATCTGCAGTTGTAGCCCGCGAAACTCAATTTTTATACGTTTAATTAGATTTTATTCCATAAGAAATTTGTTTTCATATGGAACAAATCTATCTTCGATAGATGTATTAATGATTCTAATGATTATAATTCTGTAAATACAACATATCTTTTATAGTCTTGAATCATATTTTGATCAAGATACTTGATGTCGATGGCTATAAAATTAGGGGAAGACCAACGATGAAACGATGGATGGACTGTGTAAAAGATGATATAGCTAGAAAGGGGGTGACAACCGACAGGAAAACCGAGAGAAAGGAACATGTTGCGCCGACCACTAATAAATTGGGTTAAGGGCAGGAGAATGATGATACCACTTCTTAACAAAGTCCTGCAAATTGCAAAAACAATTGAATTTCGCGGGCTACAACTGCGAATCTACCTTAAGGCTGCCTGTCCACCGGAGCGGAGAGGAGAGGAGAGGAGCGGAGATGTGTCAATTTTAACCAATAGAATCAAAGCTCCGCTCTAGAGGTGCGATTCTATTGGTTAATTTTGGCACATCTCCTGGCTGTCATACGTAGATCTTTGACAGTCGTTATGAGTAGTCAGAAGCCCAAAAGTCTGACAACCAGTCTCATACCTCTGCCTAATCCGAGTGTGATGTTATGTTATTGTTCTTAGTGGCGACTAATCAGAATAGCTACAATACAATAAAGCTTGATACTTCCCAAATATTTTTGAATTCGACCAGTGCCCTTATTTACGTTTCCTGACCTTGTCGCCTTAAGAGCTCGTGCTGAAGGACTTAATGACGTTATCGCACTCTTTAACAAAAATATCGCCTGTCATACAAATATATAATTTATGGCCGTATCAACATCGTCTTAGAACTATTTCTTCGTTGTTATCGAGCAGTAAATCAAAGTTATTGTAGTAAACTATCGGTGATTTATTGGCCAATAATCTACTTCTATAAACTTGATAGTATCTTCTTATAACTTTGTTTTGTGGTCATTTATTGTGTTAGTTTTGTATTGATATTCTTGAATTAACTAGCTTTTTTTTTTGTTTTATAGTACTTGCTTGTAAGTATTGTTATTTTCTAAAATCACTTCGTAATTTTAATGGTGTCGAGCTAACAAATTGTCGAAAGAGCTGTGGTGTTCTAGTGGTAACGGTCCCGAGTTACGTGTCGAAGGTTCGAACCCAGGCTGGCACAATACTCTCAAAACGGTGAAGGAAAACATTGTGAGGAAACCGACATGTCCTAGAACAGAAAATTCGAAGAGATCTGTCTTCCCCTAAACCCGCACCGTGGCCGCGTGATGTATTTAGCTTAATTCCCTCTCACAGAGAGGGGTTTTGCGCACTTCATCCCATTATGTTCGTGTGACTTGTAGATTATATTGAGAATTATAACATACTCATTATACTGTATCCATGTTTGATTGACAATATTTACCGGTAGCATACCTCCGTCGCGAAACCATACAACTGGCTCGCGTCATGTTCCGCTACTCGAATTTTGCGTAGCAGAAGATGACGCGAGCCAGTTGAATTGAACTACTGCAGTTTCGCTGCCACGATTTCGCGGCGGAGGTGTGTGAGAAGTGTTATTATTATTTTACGTATTACATTGCAAAATTATCGAATTTGGATGTTTTATTACCATATTTGTTGACTTTTTATAAATCCAACCCACTGTGGTCTTAAACCTTCCTCTTTTACAAACTACTTGCATGTGACGAACTGCGAATGGGACTAACCGCGAATAGGAAAAAGTGCGAATGGTACGAAGAACGAATGTAACCAACTGCGAACGCGGGACGAAGTGCGAATAGGACGAAGTGGACATAACCCACAGAGAGGTGTCCCAGCTCTGGGAACGTTATAGGCAGATTAAGCTATGATGCACAATCTGTAACTGGGGTTAACGCCAGACATAAAACATTAAGTTCATATCCCTGCTCCGCCTGTCTGTTAACTACAGTTTATCTGTCTGCCTCAATAGTCTTGCAACTGGCGCGGTCGTGGGATGTCAAACAGCTGTTGCATTTTATTTTCCCTTGTCTTGTTTGTGTCGCAGTATCTAATGATAATTGCATTGTCTCGTCTGTCTGTTCAGTTGTTTTGTTTGTGATATATAGGGTTGTTGCAAATTCAGTGGTGAATCTCTAAAGCTTCTTCTTTTTTTCGAGTCGATGTTAAACTATGAAATCATGAGGAGCTCGTGACTAAGTAATAACAAGCCGCACGGGTCGATTCATCAGGTAGGCTAAGCTACGCTTGCCGGGGTTGGTCATTGGATGGGTGACCATCTTTACCTACATACCGAGACTCTTTCGTGCCTCGGAAAACACGTTAAGCCGTCGGTCCCGGCTGTCATTCGTGGATCTTTGACAGTCGTTATGAGTCGTCAGAAGCCCGAAAGTTTGACACCAGTCTTACTAAGGGGTATCGTATTATCCATTTATTCGGTGGTGAAGGTCAGATAGGCAATGGCTACATGTAAAATACTGGTATTCAGCTGCATCCGGTTAGACTGGAAGCCGACCCCAAGATAGTTGGATAAAGGCTAGGAAGATTGATTGATTGTTAACCCATGCACTATGTTAAACGAGTTGGGCCCAGTAGATGGCCACGCCAATCGCGGCATCAGTGGCATTTTTTAGGTCCTCAGAAGTGTAGGTGTGTGGACACTTTGGACAGTCCAGCATAAGGGACATGGTTTGGTCAGGGGCACCGCATTCGCACTGGGTATCTGTGGGATCTGTTATCCCCCATTTCGATAGATTGTGCCTGCAGTGGCCTACTTTACTTGGGTCCACAGTCGATTGATTGCTTTCCATATTGGTCATCTTTAAAGCGAGTTAGGTACATTAAGGTATTATTGTACTAAAATACCCCAAAGGTTAGGTATTATACCAATCTTAAAATAGCGCTAGAAAGCAGAATTTCGAAGAAAGCCTTTTTTATATTGTCAAACCTATGTCATGTTGTGGCTTTTTTGTTTCAATATGTAATTCCTGTATACTAATGAGGTTCGCCGATATGAATACTCAAGCCCCTCACAAGTTTATTTTTCGCTACTGTAGTCAAAAGGTTTTCTACCAATAACTAATTATTCTGATCTTAATCTACATTTCGTTTTTAATAAAATACTCCTAAATAAAAATAATCATAATCTCAGAACACCCAATTTAAAATTAAATCATTATTTACTAGCTTCTGCCCGCCACTTTGTTAGCGAGCCAATAACCTTCCTCGAGAATTGAACTATCCCCTACATAAAAACTTACAAACAAACAAACAAACAAATTTTAACTCTTTATCATTTTATTTACGAGGTCACAAAATAGATGGACAAGTTTTAATACAGCATTCAGTACGTCTAGCCTTTGTATTTTCATTACCAGTTATTTTTCTTTGTATTTTAATTACCAGTTATTTTTTATTTAATGCGTTTTTCTAATTTTTTTTTTACCAAATATCTTTATTTCGGTGGTCTAAATGATTTCCAAAAGTTTGTCCAACACACATCAAAAAAAGTTTGTGATCACTGCAAATGCTGATTATATTTTTTAAATATAACTTTATCAAGAAAAGTGTTTACGTTATATCTTTTTTTTATAGAAATACACTGCCTGCAAAAATCTAAAAAGAAGAAAAAATTATAATATACCTAGTTTACCGTAACAAAAAATATTTCGATTTTTCAAACTGATCGCAAACTTTTTTTGATGTGTGTATTTTAATGGGACCTAGATTTACCCACAATTTATACCTCTAACCGGCTTTAATCTCGCAGCAAGATACGTAACCCTAATAAAGATAATAAAGGTATAGGTAGGTAGGTAGATGGGTAGGTGGGATTAGGTATTGGTAATATTAATACCAATTTAACAGAACACGCACGCAATTAGTAAACTTAAACTAGTATCTATTATAATTACTGTTTTCCTACAATCTAAATTGAAGAACACTTAGCGTAAGTTAGGTACCTAACTATGTAGGTGTTACCACTAAATAGGTTAGTGTAAAAAGGTCCACATTACTCCCTACTCAGTTATGACTGGCTTGTACCTACATCCAAAAATGTTTCGTTCTTTTCGCGGCACTTTATTTTTTGGCGAAGTTGCATAGTACTCGCAACCACGGAACAGATAAATATCTGTTCTGTGCTCGCAACCGTCGTGCATGTATGGCCAGATGTATGAACGTAAACGAAGCAAAAGGAGTATGTAAGGATCGTAGCAGTTGGCGTTCTGTAGTTTCAGCCTACCCCCATTGGAAGAAGGTGTGAGTATAAGTATGTGTTGGAAATACGTTTACTGAGTTGACTAATTGGGACGCCAGTGCGCCTAGCGGCGCTCGACAGAGTCTACAACATAACGCTCGGACAGGCTGGAGCTAAGCGGAGTTCATGGATGGCGGTCAAGCAGTGGAGACGTTTAGAAACTGTCGCGCATTTCGAATAGTTGTGTCTTGTATCTACAGTGTGTGAATAGCTAGTGTGATTAATTTGATCTGAACTGCAAATGGTTTTTCTATTGCGCAATAACCAACACTACACCCACGTTTGTTAAAATATGCCTGATAATAACGAAAGAAACACATACCTCTTCCGTTAAGTAAGTAAGTAAGTAAGTATTTATTTGCATAAAACATGGTATACATGGTGTTACAATAATTTACAATAAAGATCTTACATGTTTTGCCAGAATTGTACTTAGCATGCATTGTTCACTTAATACTAACATGAGAATTTGTTATCCATAAATTCTTTAAGACTATAGAAATTTTTCGAGTTTAACCAGTCAAACAATTTTCCCTTGAATAATCTGGAGTTTAGGTTTTTTATGCTACTCGGTATATTATTATATATACTTACACAATTATATAAGCAGCTTTTATTATATTTAGCAAGCTTGGGAAGATCATGCAGAACGAGTCTCTGTGGATCACGCCGGCTCCTTGGATTAATATCATTGGCTGATATAAACAGGTCTTTATGTTTATTAACGAACATACATATTTCGAATATATAAAGCGACGGCAGCGGTAACAAACCTAGTTTCTTAAATATGGGTTTACAAGATTCCTCCGAGTGCATCCCGTAAATTGCCCTAATACACTTTTTTTGAGCAACAAATGCTCGGTTTAGATCGGTACTATTTCCCCATATTATAAGCCCGTAACGTAGTACCGATTCTACATATGCATGATAGGTCATGAGAGCTGTTTTTAAGTTTGTAATATTTTTGATTTGTTTAAGAGCATATACAAATTTATTTATTCTCTTTGCAGCGTTATCCACATGCTCTTTCCAATTCAAATTCTCATCAATAATTACGCCTAGAAACTTCGTTTGTGCTACTTCTTTAATTTTTGATACGTTTAGTTTAATATTATATTTAGGATTATTACATTTATTGAAATTAATATAAACAGATTTATTAAGATTTATTTTTAAATTATTTATGTCAAGCCATTGTATTAATTTATCTATAGTATTATTAATGTCAGTCTCATGATTATTTCTAAAATTGTTACATTTTTCTGTCGCTATAATAATAGCTATGTCATCAGCAAATAATATACATCGGTGGTCAGTTATATTAATAATATCATTTATGTACAGTAAGAACAGGACAGGCCCCAGTACACTTCCTTGTGGTACACCACATGTATTGTGCTTGTATTCTGATGAAAAAGGCACCTTAACTTGATTTTCATCAATTTTATCAATAATGACTCGTTGTTGTCGGTTACTGAGATATGATTTTATCCACTGAAGTGTAGGACCCCTGATACCTACAAGTTCAAGTTTTTTGAGCAACAGATTGTGAGAAACTAAATCGAAGGCTTTTGAGACATCAAAAAATAGCCCAGTAGTCAGATTTTTATTATTGATATTAGTAACTACAGCCTTTACCAGGGAGAATATTGCCAAAGTAGTGGACTTGTTTTTCTGAAAGCCATATTGTTCTTTGCTAATTATATGAAATTTATCACAATAGTCAATTATTCTTCCATACATGCATTTTTCATATATTTTGGACAATATGGGTATTAACGTTATAGGACGATAGTTATTAATATCAGATTTTTCTCCTTTTTTATATAAAGGCTTGACAATCGAGTATTTCAGGGCATCAGGAAAAGTTCCCGATGCAAACGATAAATTAATTAAATATGTCAGAACAGCAGTTAGTTGATTGGTGCACTCTTTAATAATTTTAGTGTTGATTTCATCATAGCCCACAGAATTGGAATTAGACAATAACAGTATTTCTCGTCTAACCTCGCTTTCCTCCATAGGTTTTAAAAACATCGAGTTAACGGATGCACTAATACGAGGTTTTATGCTTTCCTGACTGCTCGTATGTGATAAATTAATATAATTATTATTAAAGGCGGAGGCAATTTCAACAGGATTTGTTAGTGTTGTATTGTTAACTGTAATTTTCTCCATATTTCCTATGCCATTTGTATCGTGCATTTCATTTTTAATTACTGCCCACGTGGCCCTACATTTGTTTTCACTCTTGTTTATATATTTAATATTTGCGCATTTTTTTGAATTAATTATACATTTTTTTAGAATATTGGAATATGTCATATAATTAATTTTGTTATTTGCATTTTTATTTTTATAGTATTTATATCTTAGTACACGTTTTTTTTTTACAAGATTTCTTTAAGCCTTTACTTATCCAATTTTTTTTATTTGAATTATTGTTATTTATTTTTACTTTTACTTTTGGGAAGCAAAGATTGTAGAATAAGCATAGCAGTTCATGAAAGTCACTAAATATATTTGCATCATTTGAGATGTATATGTGTGACCAAGATAAATTATTTAAACATTCCTTGAACTTACGAACATTGTCCAAACTGTAATCTCTTTTATATATATGATAAGATGAGCATTTTTGAATCTTTTCATTCATAGGAAAACTCAACATTTGAGCTGTGTCATGGTCAGAGAGATAGAGAGGCAAAACTGAAGCGGAAGCATTTGGAATATTACTTAGAATATGGTCTATGCAAGATGACTTGCGCGTAGGCACATCAATGTGAATTTTCAAGTTATAGTTGTAGGATATGTCTCGTAGGTGATTAGTAACGTTACCTTTTTTCAACGTATTTATATTCAGGTCACCGGTTATTACTAGGCGAAATTTGGACTTGTATTTATTAGTTAGGTAGTTCAAAAGATTATTTAATTTACATAAGAACTGAGTAGGATCTGAGTTTGGAGTTCTATAGACGCAAATAACAAGCAACTTATAACACTCAAGCTCTATGCCACAAGCTTCAAATGTGTTTTGGGTAGCATAATTTTGTATATAAGGTAAATCTTTGAAAGGAGTGCCTTTTTTTACTAAGATACAGGTTCCTCCTCTTTGTTTTTCTCTACAAAAACTTGAAGCTAACTGATAGTTACATATTTTGACATAGCTCTCATAGCCTTTCTTTACAAAAGTTTCCGACAAGCAAATTACGTTAGGCTCTTTTTGTGCTACTCGTAACTCCTGGATTGTTATTTCTAACAGTTCCCGTTTTGATAGAATACTAGCAATATTTTGGTGCAGAATATTGAACATATGGGCTTTAGGCACGAAAAAAATCGTCTTTATTTCTTAATACAGGGAAGTAAAAAGGTATTGTACCTCTGCTTACATTCCCGATAGATACGGCTGGGTTTACTGGTTGTTTATTTTTATTACAATATAGTTTATTAAAATAAAAAGGGATCGTTCCCTTTTTAGGCGTATTGTTACTAATGGCTACATTGCTGCTTGGTTGATTACGCATTACAAATTTCCTAATATTCCTTGGACACAAGTAGTTTTCATTGTAGTCGTTACAATCTATCACATAATTTATAGACTTACAAGCCTCTGATAATGTAAAATGTCCACAATCAAGATAATGACATTTTTTAAACATCTTACATAAGTTTTTTATACCATCATTCAATTTTGAGACATTTAAGAAGTGACTATTACTAACATTTAATACAATAATCCTATTATTATAAAATGTATCCAATAAACTTTCTAATGGTGATAGAACTTGCCTTAAATGACAATCATTTTCCCCTACACATACCACTAGTTTGTCATTAGGATGTAATGTTGTTTTTAAGCAGTTCTGAATTATATCATGACATTTCGCATTTGGCTTCGTTTCCGCAAAGATTCCGTATTTTTGGTACTTAGTGTTAGTTCTTGAATGCAGTAAGGCTGAAGCCAAGCCGACACATTGTTGTGTACCGCATATAAATATTCTTCTTTCGGGTCTGTGTTTGGGTTTTCGTTCTGGGATGGAGTAGGTGCAGGTATTGACTGCAGGAGTCATTGTCAGGTTCGGTGCCACGCTTTTATTTTGTAAGCATTGCGACAGTGTCTCTATTTTTTTTTTTAAAGATGAAATTTCAAGGTTAGCGCTAATCAACTGCTGCTGTAGGTCTTCAATTATTTTTCCCAGGGATATTGTTTTATCTTCGTAAATACTGCCAACGTTTGAAGAATATAATATAGGTGAAGAAGGGGTGGATGCCGTACAGTGTGCTAAAGAATGCCTCTTCTTTTTAATATTACTACGAGAAATAGTATCTGGTAATGAAATGGATTGACATAATGATTTTAACATGTTAATTTCAGCAGTTAACTTATTTACTTGTCTTTGAAGATTGCTGTTTTCCAGTAATGTTTTATCAAGCTCGAATTCCGTGGTTTCGAGTTTAACGGTTAATTGGGATATAGTATCTTTCATTTCTGACATAGATACTAAGTCTGAAATTAGTTCTGATGATGTTCCATCCAAACTTTTTGACATTTTTGTTGGTGTGCAATTCGATTCATAGGATGTATTGTAGTCAGTGAGTATATGCGAATCCAAGATCTGTGACGCTGCTATGGACTGGTCTTTTTTGGTTACATTGGTTTGTTCCGGTGATGGTGTTTTAACTTTTTTTTTATTTTTATTTCTCAGTGTTATGTTCGATGGATTACTGCTAATTGTATCTTTGGTTTTAATACAAGTTACGCATTTCCACCTTTTTTTTGAATCTTGATCCAGCATCCTGTATGTTTGTTCTGGATATCCAATACAATCTGGTTCATATCTATTGTTACAGACCGAACATAATGCAGTGGTTTTTATATCTACATGTTTTTTGCATTTATAGCATACTACAAGTGCTGCCATCTTGCGGCTACTGTTGGTATTCTTTGAAACGATCTTCAATGACATTGTGTTTGCCTAATACAGCTGATAATCGCTGTTTAATATTTTTGTGTAATACTATGGACGAAACATTCAAGAGGAATTCACAAAAAGAGACAGTTTACCCGGGGTTTGAACCTTCGACACATCGAGTACTACTACACTTGAGTCGCACACTTTGTACGTCGAGCCAGGTGGCTACTTAGAATTGTGGTCGAAATAATCGTTTATATTCTTCGTGTACAATAAAAAATAAAATTCGTTACAATGGATTTGAATAGGCGAAGGAGCAAAGGTCGTTTTCTTTGTGTTGATTTGTTGAATGTACCTTTTATTCGAAATAGTTTTTTATCACTTTTTTTAGCACTTATCACTTTTATTATCACCTATAACTTTGTAATTGTTTGTATAAGTCTGTTCTATACACAATTGACGATTAACTTTTGTTTATTTTAGACTTTTGTCAATTCGTTGTTTATTGATTAACTTAATGCGTTGAAATTGTTTGCCGACTACACTTTCACTGATATATTGTTTCTAATTGAACACTTTAAACATAACAATTTAACAAAGCAAGTACTTTAACTATTTTTAATTAATTTTAAATATGTGTTATATGTGTTAGGTTTCATTTTATGTTGGATTTGTACTGGCAACATCGAAAGATTCGATATGTCAAAATGGCGGAACAACGGCCTTCTAGGTCGAGCGCTCGTAATGACAACGTGCTATGTCGGTTTAAAAAGATAGATTGGCATAGAATGGTTGGAGATGTACTACAAATTAAGGTAATTTATTAGTTCTATTGTAATTATTCGATTATTAAATAAATAGTGATATTATGTCGAGGATAGGAGATGTGATAGTATGGTGTAGATATTGAATTTGATGTTGGCAAAGAAATATAAATGAATGACAAAATGACTTGGTGCTTCATATTAATTTCCTTATCCCTGAAATACTGTAAATATGTAGTTTTATTAGACAATTTTAGACTATGATATTGGGGTAACGAAGTCAGGATTCATTTGTGGATTAGAATCTATTTTGAGGAGCTCGTGGCTAAGTAAGAACAAGCCGCAAAAGGCTAAGAAGATTGAATCTATTTTGAGGTATTACCTAGTTGTTTTAGAGCCAGGGTAGCTAACATATGCATGTAATTGGTACAAACATGTTCATGGATAATGGTCACCACATCGTTCAACGTGAAACTTCTGTAACTACCTTCATTTTTGTTTAGTGGTGAAAACTTTAACTAGGGTAATGTTTCACATATCTAGTAAGTACATGTACCGAAAGTAATGAACATGAAACTGAGCTTCAGCTGACATTTTCTGCTAATGATCGTTTGTCTAAAGTTAGGTTTATGAATTTGCTCCACGGCTTAAATACACCTTCAGCTGTCATTAACTAGACACAATAGAATTTTAATTGTTATGCCCACCTGATGTCCACTGTAACGGTCAAGCGGATATAATTAAAAAACACGAACGCACACGGAGCAACAAAATACAATCTACTAGAGTGTGGCCACCTGGACACTTCTTTAGATCGAATTTTGTTGCTCCGTGTCTTAATATGAAATTTTATAAAAGGTATTAGAAAATTATAGACACACATACCGGGGTCCTTACTAGCCTAGTTTATCTTATAATTCCAACTAAGTCCCCCCACCGCGTCTGTCTATCTGAACGCGCTAAACTCAAAAACTACCGAACAGATTTTTTAGGTGATTAATTTATTATGGTTTTATGTAAATTGGATGGAATATGATGGTTGTTGAAGATGTCGGAAAAACTCTTGCCGACTTGGAGCTTTACTGGCGTGCACCGCGTAAACCCATAGAGTTATATGAAACCCGGTAAAAATCCCGGTTGACCTGGTAGTACGTTTCCGTGGGATATTTACCGACAGCCCCAAACGACAGCACAAAAGCTAGTATTCGATAATTCAATATACACTTCGTAATATTTTTATACATTTTGCTACATAAAAATTCAAGAATTTATGGTATTTTTTTATATGAATTAAGAACATGAATGACCAAAAATTCGATTGTTTCGTTAACAATTGAATTTTCGGTCACTCCTGTTCTTTCATATGAACGTTCCTATAAAATCTGTTGAAATATTTTTTGCTCAAATTATTTTTCTTCCTTTTCAGATCTTCGCGAGATTTTTCTTGGTAAGTGGGAAAACAGGCGGTGACATTTTTATAACAAAACAAACTTCGCTTTGTCATTGTAATCACGTAACGTCCGCACCACGAAGATGACAGTTTTTTAAGAAAATTAATTCCAAAAGTTAGTTCGGATGTTATCGAAGGACGTCAGGACGTTTAGGTTAAAAAAACCTGGCTCAGCTCGAGTCGGATTGGCGCTCTAAGGGATCCGTAGGTAGGTACTTAAATGACTTAATTTCATTATTAACAAGGTGGTAACACATCGTGAACTTTGAAAATTTCAGATGGCTACCTATTATAATTAAGATAAAGGACATTATTTAACTGGTCTTTTAGAAATTTTAATTTATTGATCTTCCTCAATAAAGGCCATTTAAAAAACATTAATGAGCCTTTTTTCAACTTTCGACCACTGCGGCCAACTGTGGCAATTTTGTCGGGGCACCCGCCCCGACCAAACGGGTTAGGTTAGGTTAGAACTTTGACCAACCACGCGCTCGCCGAATTGGCTGCAGTAACTAAGTTAGGGTACTCCAATTAACCAAATGGGTTAGCTTGGGTTAGAACTGTGACCAACCGCTACATCCAAGTTGGTCGCAGTTAATATTGGCTATTCAGTATTTTAGGACCCCGAAATAGGAATCATTTGAGCAACAAGATGCGTAATCATTATATATGTATAATGGCTACTACACACATGCCGGTGGCATGGCCGGCTTTTGCCGCACGGCACGTGACTCCAGTTTTTTTTTTTTTCTTTTTATTACAGCATTGAAGACTTACCTACAGCTAAAAATAACAGTAAAAAAAGGGAACAATAGTCGACAGAAAGCCAATTTTGCGCCTTCATTTCCTTTGCGTTTGTTTGTGCGGCTTTGTGCGGCAGTGCCGGGCGCGCCCGGCGACCAGGGGGCCTATCACCACCTCTAAAAGCAGTATTATTTTAATATAACTTTAGTGTGGGAAAGAGATGAAGCTCTATAGGACGTATAGCACCATCTCTTTTCCCCACTGAAGTAAGATTAAAATAATACTGCTTTTAGTGGTTGTGGTACGCCCCCAGGCCGGCGGCGGCGGTGTGTAGTAGCTATAAGAGTGTTCAATAATATTTTTAGGAAAGCAAATTGGGAATTATTTCAGGTTCGAATAAATACCTACATGCATGCTTTAAAATATTAGCTCTGTGACAGATGAACGGCGGCGTAAGCTTAATAATAGCACCCCGTTTTTATCATTTGATTATGGATCCCTATTATTAGGTTGCCTGTCCACTGGAGAGGAGAGGAGCGGAGCTGTGCCAATACTAACCAATAGAAACTTAATTCTGGACTCCGCTCCAGATTAAGATTCTATCGGTTAATAGTGGCTTCTTCTCACTTCTCCTCTCCAGCGGACAGGGGAGCCTTAAGGTCTTTCAAACATTTCCCATTCGCACCCAAACAAAATCAATCTAAAGTCAACGTTATCGCATATCTAATATCCTTTGCTGGTCTTTGTCGAGACCAACTTTGAGAACTCGGGGCCAACCATCAATGGAATTCAATGTATGAATAATGAATGATTTCTTTCTGCTCAGGTTTTTGTAGGGGAGAAGATACATGTCAGACTTTCGTAGGGCACTATTATTTGCAATGTATTTAATTTTGACAATTCAACAGCATTCATCGCTTTATTTACGTTGTCGAGCAGACGAATTTGTCAAACATATGAAGAATTGGATTAGGAATTTCTTTCAAAATACTATGGACTGTGAAAGGAAGTGTGATACGTAATTAGGCTGCAGGTCTTTTCATGATCTATCTTACTTTCAACATTCAACTTACTCTGTTGATGCCATTATGTAATTCTTTTGCCTCTAGCTGGCTATTAGTCTGTTTTGAAGTGAGTTTATTCCTTAGGAGTTAAACGTACGCATCTGGCTTTTTTGGCTCATCGGCTATGTCTTTAACTAGTATTGCCTAGGTATAGTAAGTCAGGAAAATGTGCACTAGATCTTATCACCATATTTAAAGTCTTTTTGAGACCAATACTAGCCGGTCAGTCTCGAAATAACAAACTTTGCATACCTACGCACAATATGATAAGTACATTATTATCGACAAAACCCATAAACTCACTCCTTAAATTCTCCTTTTGCTTTGTTTACTTTCATACATCTGGTCATATACGCACGCCGGTTGTAGGTACTACGCACCTAAATTTTCTGGAGTATAACACCAATAAGATAATAAAAAATCGTTCATATTCACCTTCCGTCTGCGCACGCCCCTTTAAACCATAACGTTTCGTTATGCAAATTTATTCAATAGCTCCGAACAATTTTCTTGTGATTCCCTTATTTTTATGACGGCAGTATCAATTTGTTGAGATCGAAGAGCGACGTCAATGTTTAACACTGCACGTTCTTGTGTAAGCTTTTTCATAGAAAATGGTTATTGTATTTCTTTCCTTTATGAGTAAGGGGCGCGGCGTTTGCTTGACAGTCTCGCCATATTGGGGGTTTTGTGGTCTGTTGTAAACTTTTTATAGCATAAGTATTGTCTGTTAAAGACTTAGGGGTGTTGTGTTTACGAGTTGTATTTTGGGAGGGCCAGAGCGAGCAGCAAAATTCTAGAGCTTGCTCGAACATACTCCACAAATAAGTAATCATCTTTTGCACGCTATTTTGAACTCGTTTAGTTACTTTTTAGTTCATTATTTGAAATAGAAATTGCTCTAGCATTTTGCTGCTCTTTCTTCGCTGATCCTTACTGTGTTTGTCTTTCGACAAATTCCATTCGACATTTCACTCAATTTGACCGGTGGCGACTAAAAAATTCAAGGTTTTTTCATGCCCACTTAATCAAGAATTTCGTACAGATAAAACTTTAGGGAAATTGCCGCCACGTTCTGATTAGCGACACGAAATTAAAACAAATCGACACACACCAGTACATATTTGAAGATAAAACTTATCAGATGTTGGCAATCTGCCGACAACTAATATTACTTTGGCAATAAGCTCGAAAAAAAATATTCTGTGGAATTGTCAAAATAAGTACCATTTCAGGAAAATATAATGAATTTAATAAATAAATAAATAATTTTTATTTGTACCACAAAATATATGTCATCATCATCATCAGCCTATTAATGTTCCCACTGCTGGGACACAGGCCTCCTCTCTGTGAGAGGGAGTGGGCCGTAAATTTACCACGCGGGCCCAGTGCAGGTTGGTAGATGTCACATGTCTTCGAATTTTTGGTTCTAAGACATGCCGGTTTCCTCACGATGTTTTCCTTCACGGTTTTGAGAGCAGTGGTGATGAAATTATTTACACAAAGTAAAGCGCCTGCCTGGGTTCGAACCCACGACCTGCAACTCGTAAGTCGGGGCCGTTACCACTGGGCCACCACTGCTCACTGGGCCACCACTGCTCTGCACTGCACTGCTCGTATTTCGCAAACGATTCCCTGAATCCAAAACTGGTTTAACTTACTCAAAATATTTTTTAACGACCTTTCCAACGACACTACACCATCGGATAGAAAAGAAAAAAAAAAACATCCCCCGCCACTTTACGTATAGGGGAGGTATCCTAATTCAGGATTTTATTTAACCACTTTTTCGGCGTGATTAATAAATGTACTGTTACACCCTGTTTTAATTTTTTAATTTTAGTTTTGCAGTCTCGAAGAGGCTAATTAGTTTAACTGTCGCCAATTTCAACTTTTATTTATTAAAACCTAAATATAAAATATTGTATAATATTTTATTTTATAAGTAATGGTGCCCAAGATACAGGCTGTGCCTAGTTTGGGACCAACGGTACCTCAATATTGTAAGTTAGATGTTGAAATAAACGATTTTATACTTTTATACTTTTATACCCATGCCAAATTAGAGATTTTTTAGTACTAAGAGTCGCTGAGCTAAGGTAGAAGCGAAGGCATGTCAAAACTATAAGGTTTCCTTGTTGACTACGGAACCCTAAAAAGTAGGTTCTTGGCTAAATAGTAATCATCCCGAGGAGTCTGTTTCAATTGTTTATATTAAAATACCAACGACAATCTTCAATTTTATGTGAGTTAAAATAAAATCGGAGGCCTTTGCCCTGCTGTGGGACAACACACGCTAAAAATAAATAAATAAAATAAAATCCATCCATCGATTGTAACTGCCGAATTTCATAGAATAGTAAAACGGAAGCAATCAAGTACGGCGTCAGTTGTCATGTCAACAGTCTCAACCCATATAAGTACCTACTCGTAGTAGGTAATGGAACTGTCATGGAAGACAGAATATTGAAAATAACAAATCAAATATAAAAATCTGGCATTTTCATCTTCGCCTAGCGACACGTTCAAACGTCTGATGACTATTTTAACATTTTAATTTAGTTCTAACATTCTACAATGTGTAGACTACAATACAACAATAAATGAAAATACTGGCACTACTAATGCATAAGAGTATTTTGGAACTGTCAAATAAATCCTAGATTCGAAATTAAAAAATAAGTTTTTCAAAAAAAATTAATGTAGTGTATCGACCCTAAGCCTATAAATTTCGTTTATCCAACTAGGCTTAGGGTGGATTTTCGGGCATACGTTTCCGAATATCCATCTTAGAATGGATTTTTCGGGTACATAAACGGAATACCCTGAGCCGACTATAGATTTTGCCGAGCTATGTTGACTAAACTATTGAATGTATTGAATTTAATGTTTGTATGCAGAATGGGAATGTCATTAGGAACACGCCGTTAAATTTTTTGTTGTATTGTCGTCTCCACCTTGTATAGGTACATATTGCCTCGTGTGGAGTTTCTTGCCGGCACTTCTCCATAGAAAACAACCAATTGGAACCGTGCACCTAGCTTCTGACGTTTCATAAGTGCCCATGTAGGTTTATTAAGCTATTGCATAGCTTCTATCGCGGGCCTTGAGCGTGGAGAACGAATCCAGAAATTCCGTAACGAAAATAACCTAACATAACACCCCTGTCTCTTTAGTTCAGCAACTCGCCTCTAGGTGGCATTGGTTGTATTATAATTGCATAAGTATGCAATAGCTTTACCGCGGCAGTCTCCGAGTGCCACACGTCTTTTTTTATTTATTTATTGGTTGATGCTTTTGGCTACTTTTGGATGTCTCTATTTTATGTTTTTATTTATTTATTTATTGGTTGAATAAGATATTTATTTATTGGTTGATGCTTTTGGCTACTTTTGGATATCTCTATTTTATGTTTTTTTTATTTATTTATTGGTTGAATATGATATTTATTTATTGGTTGATGCTTTTGGCTACTTTTGGATGTCTCTATTTTATGTTTTTATTATTTAAATGTGCGTTTTGTTTGTGCAGAATAAACAATTTTTCGTTCTTCTTTCTTTAAATAAAATATTTTGAATTTTGTTGGTCTAGTGGTCGCAACCGCTACAGCTGAGCAAGAGATCCTGGGTTTGATTCCCAGGTCGGGCAAAGTGTTACCTATTGGGTTTTTCTATCAGGCATTTCTCAGTAGCAGCCCGGAGTTTGAATTTGTGCCCGGTTGATGCCAATAGTTTCGGTCTCTATTACATGAGACTTAAATATACTTGGCGAAATGGAGGTGTACTATATGTACACCTCTGCATAACCCTTCGGCGAATAGAGGCGTCGTGTTATGATATTTAGAATACCTAGTAAAAGAAAAATCGAAGCAAACAAATACGACGTGTCAGTTGTCATGTCAACCCATTTATAGGGGATTGGAACAGACATGAAAGTTAGGATATTGAAAATAAAAAATCCAATACCTACAAAAATCTGCCTTTTTCACCTTCGCCTAGCGACACTTACCTACGTAGGTAATCGTTTTATTCTCACGACTATTTTCACAATTTTATTGACATCTAACTTTCAACACCGAAATCAAATCTTCGAGTCTTCGAGGCCTTGTTCTGACTATTTTCAAATAAAATTTAAGAAAAATGTAATAGGTTAGTTGACAAAATGCTAGAAACATTTTTGTTGAGTATGAATCTATATTTAATTTTCTCTAGCGTCTCTTCAGTCGTCTACACATTAAAAGTTAGGGGAAATATTTAACCTGATCCTTTAAAACTTTATTGACCTTCAATTGAAGCACGTGTGAGCCTCTTTTTAACTTAGTAACTAAGCTAGGTACCCCGACTAAACGGCAGCCTAATTACGTAATGCACGATCAATTTAAAATTGAAATGAACTGAAAAAGTCCATTGCTTCATAAGTTCGACAAAAATAATTGAGCACATTTTTTTTTCGAACTTATAAAGCAATGGATTAGCAATTTGTTTCAATTTATTTCAATTTAAAATTGATCGTGCATTACGTAATTAGGGTACAGGTTAGGTTGTGTTAGAACTGTGACAAGCCACGCGCGAGCGGTATTGGTCGCAGATTAGAACTGTGACCAACCGCGATGGTACATCTAAGTAATTCGCAGTTACTTGGCTGTTTAGTATTTTTAATTTCAGCACTACTGGACATAGACCTTCCCTAAGCACCGCCACTTCGACCAGTTCTAAGCTTCCCGCATCCAGCAGATTCCTGTGGCTTTCACCAGATCATCGGTCCCCCTTGTGGGAGGTCTTCCAACGCTCGGTGATTGTGGTAGCTGAATCTCTTCCGAGGATTCTTCGCACCCCTTGCCTCACCGTGACCTTGACCGCTACCGTAGCCATGGGTAGGTAGGCCGCCGGACACTAGAAGCCATTTTTTGTTGGTGCTTGTCATTTTTGGGGGATGTATGCCATAATCGCTACGCTTGGCATGCGAGTTGGCGATCACAGTTTGGTGTTAAAACTACATACAGATCGCTGCTGTCCATTCTCTAGTAAGTCCCTTAGTCACCTTTTACGAAACCCATGGGAACAAATAGGGTAGTGCTAGGTATTCTTTAAGTCTGGCACTACCTTAGTATTTTTAGTACCCGAAAATAATAATAATTTGAGGTTACCAAAAAGAGGCGCAAATATTTTAATATTAGAAGCGCAAAATGGGAATATATTGAGGTTCGATATGACATAGTGTCCTTTTCTACGTGGAGCCTTGAGTCGTTAAAAAAGATATAAGTAAGTAATCAATCATCAGTAACGGTTATTATCCGTTTTTTTCACTACAGTATTCTCCTGCGCTTAAACTGATATTAGACCCCTCACTTTTTGGTCATTAAGATCTTTCATTCGGCATTTGTCACTAGAAGTGAAACGCCTGAATCAAGAGTGAAAAGTGAATTAGTGAAATTAATTCCAGTTGACAAAACAGCGATGCGGACGAGTACTTCGACGCCTCATTTTGTTTTTGTATAGTAAGTTAGCATATAATTTGATACCTAGTGTTAATAGTTGTGTTATATTGTATCTACATTTTTTTATGTATATGAATTAATATATCGTTTATTCATTTATATACATATTAATTTGCATTTTTAAATATTTCTTAAAAAAAAAGATATAAAAAACATTTAAAAATATAAAAAATAGTGTTCCGCCGGTGTCGGGAGCAGGGTCCAAGCTACCGGTGGTTAGGGCTGCAGAGACAGGAACCTCCTCACAATGCGAGCCGTGTCGAGGAGTACTGCCTTCTGAATCAGGCCTTTGATCCAACCGCCTAACGAGAGCCTCGAGAGATGTTGGTCGAGGCTTTCGGCCATCAGGCCGTTGGCCGTTACGACTATCGGCACAATAATAGCCGAGCTCACATTCCACATGTCGACAACCTCGTGCGCTAAGTCGAGATATTTTATTTGTTTCTCTTTCTCAGCTTTCACAAGGTTCCCGTCATGGGGAATGGTAACATCGATTATCATTGCGCGGCGCGCTAATCGGTCTATCACCACTATATCAGGCTTATTGGCAACAATAGTCCTGTCAGTAATGATAGACCGATCCCAGTATAACGTGACATGGTCATTTTCGAGAACTGGGTCGGGCACATACCTGTAGTACGGTACCTCAGAATCCACAAGTTTATATTTCAAAGCAAGTTGCTGGTGAATAATCCTAGCCACTTGGTTATGCCTGTGCAAGTACTCGCCGTTAGCCAGACGTGAACAGCCAGAGATAATATGTCTGATGGACTCACCCGGACGGTGGCATGCCCGACACACGTCAACCGTACCGTCCTTCATTATATGTCTCCGGTAGTTATTCGTCAAGATAACTTCGTCCATAATTGCACAGACGAAACCTTCAGTTTCCCCGAAAAGGTCACCGAAACGTAGCCAGGATACGGACGCTAAGAAATCTACACCGGGCTCATGGAGAGCCCGATAGAAGCGCCCGTGAAGCTCCTTGCTTTGCCATACCTCCTTGCGGTCATCTGTAGTAAGTACCACAGGTTTGCGCCAGTTCTCTTTAGCCATGGAGAGCGGGGTGAGTCCCTTGTCCACTGCGACCACATCACGGTGCATACCTACTTCGGCTTTTAGGAAATATTCCCTGAGGCTGCACACCTCGCGGTTGTGGAGGGTCTTCGCATTTAAAAACCCTCGACCCCCGCACTTCCGCGGGATGTACAGTCTCATCACCGAAGAACGAATTAATATATTATTATTATATATATATTTTCTTCGCCTTCATTAGTGAACCGATCTAATGATGTTGGATTTTGGCATTCATCTTCTTTACCTCGCGCTCCGAATGAACGAAAAATTAAAAAGTAAATGAACGTTTATTTTTTATGTTTAGTCGGTGTCGTGTGACCGTGAAATGAAACAAAAATGAATATTGATTTAAGTGAACCGTTCACTTGATTGATGCGTCTGATATCAGCTTTATCCCATTTTATTTGGTGACCAAATGGTCACCAAAACTTAGAAACTAATATCAATCAATGTGTGAAGCAAATGCTTCACACACACTTGATATTAGTTTCTAACCTTGCTCATAGTATACCTACTTACCCTCGGGATACAAATAGGCACATCATAAAAACTTCCAGTTCGAAGTGGAAGCGTATGTGGAACGAAGACAAACAGACTGTGACGCTGATATTGAGTTGGCTTGTATCTATTTTGATAGCTGTGCTTACTTATCTTCACGGTGTTTTCGAAGTAGGGTGAACTCTACCCAATAAGGCTATATTTTTACTGACTCTAATTAATATAATATAAGTAAAAATCTTTTTAAAAACAATCGTATACTGAACTAAAAGTACCTACTAAATAAAACTTACGTAAACATAGAACTTTTATATTTTCTTAAAATTTTGAGGCTTATCTTCAAGTTTAGTGTAAGAAGAACATTTACGCATCAAGCTTTTAAGATAATATTGAAAATGTCTCGGTAGTTATATAAGAATGCCAAGTTTCAGCTCAATCGGATGCCAGGAAGTGCTTCGAAAATGGATAACAATTGGAGTAACCGAAAACACATACGAACAGAGCAAGCTAATGTAAAGCTTGTAAAAACATATCTGCGGGAAAAATTAGAAGTTAAGACTTCATGAATTTGGTCTCTTTAGATTTATACTAGTCGATGACATATCAAATAATGTACAAGGTTTACCTAATTAAAATAACTGAAAACATGAAAAAGGGTTATTGTATGCATCATTATGAACATCTTTTACTTTGGGACTAACTCCGATATCGCAAAAAAAACAGCATACAGCTACTCCATACGTTTTTGTTTCCATAACTCGACATAATGGTGGAAGAAATAATAATTAAGTATTTTACAAAATTAATATTATTTACGAGAAGCCGTTACCTTAACTTGCCAACCTCGTAGAAAATTTCATTACGTAGAAAAATTTTCTAGAAAGCAACGCAGGTTTATTTACTTTGAACTAGGAGATGGCAGTGTCAGACTAGAACTGCTACGAGAGGGGTAGCTTTTCTTGTGAAGCTTTTAGAAAAATTGCTGCAGAGATGTGCTTATTTTACTGTAGTGTAGTTCAGAGTTTTATTCCAATTATATTTTTAATGTCTATATTGTCTTGCATTTTTACTTTTAACTGGTAATTTTATACCCTGCTAACTAAAAAATAAATTTAATCTACGATGAAGTCAAAGGCAAATCGTTTATTTTTTTCATAAGGCACATAAGGTACTTCAGAACGACAAAAAATTAACAAGAAAGTAGAATTGGTTCTAGTTGCCAAGGGGCAACTTTTGGAAGGCCAAAAGGTAGTTTTGTATGAAGAAGAATGGGCAAGAAACTCCACCGTTACTCTTTGAAAATGTTTTACAATATTTTGTATACATATTATTACACCACAATAGGTAAAAATAATGAAACATTAAGTAATGACAGAAATTAACAAAATTATGTGATAAATAGGTACGTTGTGCTCATAATTATACTTAAAACATTTTAAAAGTAGACGAATTTTCTAAAATTTTTACAAGTGATTATGTGTCAGTGTGTGAGCAATCACAAAATGTAAAATCCATGTCATAAAAATAGTAAATTTTATTATAGAATTAAAATTAGCAACCAGCAAACACTAGATTGTCCAATGGAGCAGGACCAGCATGTTTCAAAGCATTCTTATCTTGGATATCATTCTAATAAATACTAAAATATAATTAATATAATAATAATTGTCTTGTTTGTATTTGTTTAAAAAGTGTAGGTACTTTTAATAATAGTTTGAATTATTTTTTTCATTTATTTATGATTGGAATATATCACAAGGTTGTAGTAACATTTAACACGAAAATAATCTTGGAATATTTTATTCTTTTTAATATGCTTTTTTACTAAACAACACAATCCTTTGGCAATTTGTTGAAGCGCAAGGTAAAGTAATGAAAGACAATGGAATCCCTCAACACGATCAATCATAATGTAATTAATTTCACGAAATCTGTTACATTCACTGCCAACAGGATTAATTTCATCTTAGAACAGATGGTCATGGTTACAATTTAAAAACTCCTAATTTTACATCTGTTTTGAAAGCGAAGAAATATTTTATTTTATGGTGATCACACTGAACAAACCAATATTTTGAACAAGTCATTTCATACCAACTGAAAATCATAAACAAAAATGTTTTTTCCTTAGTGCATAGCTGCGTCAGCTGCTCCAGCAGTGGGGAGTCCAAATTTAGAGCATGCTGTAACTTTTGATCCCACCTTGGGTGCAGCGACTCACTCTAACTTTGATGATTATTTTCGTGTATTTAATAAAGAGCTACTAGCAATGAACTTCATCCATTCTTTTATACTAATATTATAAAGAGGTATAAGTTTGTTTGGTTGTTTGTTTGTTTGTAAGTTTGTTTGTAGGGGGTAATCTCCGGAACTACAAGTCGGATTTAAAAAAAAGGTTTGCATTTTGTAGCCCAATAGAGATGAAGACTAAACAATTTTTTTTAGTCCGTGATTATAAAAAAAACGCGTATACCTACGTATTTTTTCTTTTTTTACTTTATCCAAAGATTACGGCAATACATTGAGTTAAAATGTGCTATGACGTCACGAGTATGTAGATTTAATACTTGTGACGTATCTTCCCCCACTCCCCAACTTCAATTGCTTTTTATCCAAGTATTTTTTTATTAAAGACTCGTATTTTTTGCTTTATCTATCTGACGGACTAAATAGAATTACTTTTTTTGACCCAGGCATCATCCCTATTAATTCTTAAGGAAGGTTATAGGCTCGCAGACGAATCGCGGGCAGAACCTAGTTTGGCATAAAATTCATCGCAAAAATCGAGCAGTACCTCCCGTACTATAAACTAGTTAGACAATCTAAGGTACCGGTACTCAAAAAAATTGCTGCAAATCATTTATGTATTTTTTCATTTGTTAATATCTTTACAAATTACAAGCTACGGGGTTATAAATAGAATGTTCGGTAGGGGGTATCTTTTGGCCTTAACATCAATGAACTAAATTGCCAACACAATAAGACTTTTATCAGCCTAAATCAATGAATAAAACTCATTAATTCCATTCAAACACGATATGTAGCTCCAAGCGTCTTTACCAAAAAAAAAAGGGAATCCAGTCTTTTCATCTAATTGGCCTTCAAATGACCTTTAACGGGCAATTCCGATTACATCGCTCCAAAAGCAATATGGCATAATATAATTAGTGTTATTATTCACTTTATCAAACGACTCGCTAGTCATTCTATCTTGCATCTGAAACTAAATTACGTTTCAATTAGCACAGACGTACAGTCATTTGCCAGAACATTCAGTTATGATATTCAAAGGAATATGAGGTTTGCCATCAAAACTACATTAGTTATGTTTGCGTGGCATTAGTACGAAAATGTTGTAATAAAGAAACATAAGTTAGGTTTCTTCTAGGTATAAGGTATATGGCCTAATATGTTTTTAATGTGTGACAAGGGAATTATAGGGGGAATGTCAGTGCCTTGTCCCAAATATCTAATTAAACTGTTTAAGATCAAGTATCATCATCAGTGGTAACGGCCCCGACTTACGAGTAGGTCGTGCGGTCGAACCCAAGCAGGCGCTTTACTTTGTCTAAATAATTTCATCACCACTGCTCTCAAAACGGTGAAGGAAAACATCGTGAGGAAACCGGCATGTCTTAGAACCAAAAATTCGAAGACATGTGACATCTACCAACCCGCACTGGGCCCGCGTGGTATATTACGGCCCACTCCCTCTCACAGAGAGGAGGCCTGTGTCCCAGCAGTGGGAACATTAATAGGCTGGTGATGATGATGATATACATCAGTCTTTGCCAGCCAATGTCTTAACTAATATTATAAATGCGAAAGTGAGTTGTTTTGTTTGTGTGTAATGCTTTCACGATGTCATGGGTAGACCATAGTCTACGTACCTACACAGCGACATAAACTCCGTACGTCAAAATCTACAGTAGCACCGTATCACCGTACACCCCGTACTCGTTCGCGGCAGCGTGATTCGGCACAGTCGTGCGGTAAAATCAAATATTTATATACCTATTTATTTCGTTCATTATTTATTTCTTTACCTATTTATTTAAATTCAAATTCAAATCTTTTTATTGTGGGCATAGGTTAGGTATACAGACAGATGTTAGGTAAATTACAGTTCCAATATGTCCTGCCTAATAGGCATTATAAAAAAAATCTCAGTTATCACTTATAAAGAAAATCTTACAAAATAACCATTTTTAATAACAAACATTATGTATGGTGACAGAGTAGTAGATACTAAATTGTTAAGAAAATCTTGGATTGTGTAAGCTTTGTCAATTAAAAGATTACGCAACTTATATTTGAATAGTGGGAGTTCCTTGGTGCTTAAAATGCCCTCAGGAATCTTATTGTCAGGCTTCGTATCCGCCCTCCGGATACGGAAGCCATTCAGGCGGAGTTGTACGAGGGGTACAGAGCGGCGAAGACCGCCCTCCAAGCGGAGATCCTGCGGGCCAGGGGACTGGCCCGCGAGGAGTCGCTGGCGACTCTGGACAGGGACCCGTGGGGACGCCCATACAAGTTGGTGCGGGAGAAAATCCGCCCATGGGCTCCCCCGCTGACTCAGAGTCTCCGGCCACAGCTTGTGGAGGACGTGGTGAGCGCTCTGTTCCCCTCGAGAGGGGAACACTCCGCCCCGGCCTTTCGTGCTGCTCGACGAGGTGGGCAAGCTCTTTGAAAGAGTTATTGCAAACCGCCTCGTCGGGCAGCTGGTGCGAGTGGGGCCGGATTTGGCGGATAGCCAGTTCGGCTTCCGCCGAGGGCGCTCTACGGTGGACGCCATCATGCGCGTGCGAGCCCTCACGACGGGGGATGCTGTGGCCCGGGGTGGGGTCGTCTTGGCGGTGTCTCTAGACATCGCCAACGCCTTCAATACCCTACCCTGGAGTTGCATCAGGGAGGCACTCCGGTATCACCGGATGCCGACCTACCTCTGTCGGTTGGTCGAGGCCTATTTGACGGACAGGGCCGTCATCTACCCCGGTCACCAGGGAGAATGGGAACCGGCGAGAGATGTCGTGCGGTGTCCCACAGGGATTGGTCCTGGGGCCGCATCTGTGGGACATCGGGTACGACTGGGTGCTGCGCGCCGACCTCCCTAGTGGTGTCAGCGTAGTGTGCTACGCTGACGACACGCTGGTCCTGGCGCAGGGGAGGTCGCACAAGGCGGCGGCCGAACTGGCGACACGCGAGGTTGCGACGATCGTCGACAGGATCCGGCAATTGGGACTCGAGGTGGCCCTGCACAAGTCCGAGGTCATGTGCTTTCATGGCCCTCGGAACGCGCCACCGTCGGGTTCCCAAATAACGGTAGGAGGGGTTCACGTCGGCGTCGAGGTGACGATGAAGTACCTGGGACTCGTCCTCGACAGCCGGTGGAACTTCGTGGAGCATTTCCGACGTTTGGCTCCCAAACTGGAGCGGGCCGGGGCTGCCTTGAAGCGGCTTCTGCCCAATCTAGGGGGTCCAAACGCCTCCTGCCGGAGGCTCTACGCGGGGGTCGTGCGGTCCATGGCCCTTTACGGGGCACCGGTGTGGGCGCGAACCTTAAGGTTGCGGCCAGCTCGCCGGTTGCATGCAGCCCAAAGGGTCATGGCTATCCGGATGGTCCGGGGATACCGTACGGTCTCCGGCGAGGCGGCGAGCCTCCTTGCCGGAACGCCGCCATGGGATCTGGAGGCGAAAGTCCTCGCCCACATTTGGGAGTGGCGCGAGGAGATGAAGCGCCGGGGTGTAACTCCGCTGCCGCGAGAAATCACGGTACAGCGGACAGAGCTCCGGCGGGATCTCATGGCGGCTTGGAGTGTGCGATTGTCGCAACCCAGATTTGGGCACGCCACAATTACGGCGATAAGTCCCCTCTTTGAGGAGTGGCTTGAGAGGCGCCACGGCGTCCTCACCTTCCGCCTGACGCAGGTCCTCACCGGACACGGTTGTTTCGGGAGGTACCTGTTTCGCATAAGGCGGGAGGAAACGCCCGGGTGTCACCATTGTGTGGATCGTCCGGAGGACACGGTGGAGCATACGGTGGAGGTTTGCCCGGCTTGGGTGGACCACCGCCGTGTCCTCGTGGAGGCGATCGGCGGCAGTGACCTTTCGCGTCCGGCCCTGGTCCAGGCCATGGTGCGGAGCGAGAGGGCATGGCAAGCCGTCACCTCCTTCTGCGAAGCAGTAATGCTCGGCCTCCTCTATAGATTTCCATCTCTCTCTGTCTCTCGCCCTCTGAATCCACTCTGGACCAGCTACTCTTTTGACGTCGTCTTCCCAACGTTTCGCTTGTCGTCCTTTGCTCCTTTTTCCATCCCTTGGGTACCACTCTGTTATTAATTTGGTCCATTTCTCTTTTTCCTCTCTTAACATGTGTCCAGTCCATCGCCATTTGTGTGTTTTACATAATTTTTCCGCATCTTTAAACTTGGTTATACTTTTTATTTCTTTTAATCTTACTTTGTCCCTTCTCTTGACTCCAATTACACTTCTTTCTATGCTATTTTGGCAGATGTTTATTTTCCGCATTAGTTGGCCCGTTAAAGCCCATGTTTGGCAACCATAAGTCAAGCACGGCAGAATACATATGTTGTAAATTTTCCTTTTGTCTTTAATTGGCATGTCTCTATTCTTCATCACTTCGCTAAGGGACCAAAATCTCTTCCAAGTGTTGGCTATCCTTCTATCAATTTCTTTATGCATAGAATCCGTTGTAGAAATTAGCTGTCCTAGGTAAATGTATTCTTCTACGTAGTCTATTGATTCCCTATTAACTGTGATACTGATCTGGGAGGAATTAGTCATAACTTTGGTCTTTGTCGTGTTCATTGACAGCCCTGCTTTCGCACTTTGATCTGATAATTGCTGAAGCATTTGTTCCAGTTTTTTTGGGCACTCAGAAAACAGAACCAGATCGTCTGCAAAGCGTAGATGGTTTAGAGTTTCGCCATTTATGTTGAGTCCATTTTCATTCCATTCTAAATTCCTGAATATCATCTCGAGAACTGCTGTGAATAACTTAGGTGAAATAGGGTCCCCTTGCCGGACGCTTCTCTCTATAGGGAATTCCTCGCCCGTTGTTTCCAGTCTGATTTGTGCAGTACTACTCGAGTATATGTTCTTCAGTAATCGTATGTACTTTCCTTGTATTCCTTGACTATGCAGCGCTTTCCAGATATATTCGTGTTCTAAGGAATCGAATGCTTTGTTAAAATCAACGAACCTTAGATAATAAGTTTTGTTGTACTCCTTATATTTTTGTAAAACTTGTCTAAGAACATGTATGTGATCTATGGTTGAAAATTTACTACGGAAACCAGCTTGCTCTTTTGGTTGGTTTTCGTCGAGTATAATGGCAATTCGAGATAATAATATTTTGGAAAAAACTTTGTAGACATTAGACATTAAACTAATGGGTCGATAGTTCCCGATCTCAGCTTTATCTCCTTTTTTATGTAACAATATTATTATCGATTTAGTCCAGTCAGTAGGAATAATTTCGGTCTCTATAATTTCGTTAAATATGTCTGTCAATATAGGAGCAATCACTGGTATGGTCGATTTTAGTAGTTCATTTGTTATTTGATCCGATCCAGGGGCTTTGTCCATCTTTTGTGTGTTAATTGCTCTTATTGTCTCTTCTTTCAATATTTCCGGTATTGGTTCAGCATCTTCAACGATACATTCCTTTAATTTTGGGTTCTTACTTTGGTATAGGTTTCGATAGTAATCTGTGGCTACTTTAAGTATTTCAGGTCTTTTCAGATTAAGAATAAGGGTGGCCTAAGTACGCTACCTTGTGGTACACCGTATAGTAATTTTTTAGGTTTAGATTGATGTTTTTGTTCGGTGCCATTTAAAGAGCTGATCTCATTTACTTCTGCAACTAGATATCTGTCACTTAAGTAAGATTCTAATAAACTATAGACATTGCCCCATATTCCATAGTTGTACAGTTTATTCAAAAGCGTTTCATGGTGTACGTAGTCAAACGCTTTGGTCATGTCTATAAACATTGCAGTCACGGGAAAACGTTTGTCAATAATTGTATAAATTGATTTTAAGAGATCATAAATTGCTAAGTCAATTTTTTTTAAAGCCTTTTTGTTCCTTTGCAAATAGATTTGTTTTTCAAAAGGAGTACTGATTGCATGATATATAACTTTTTCTAGTATCTTAGAAAAAATAGGGATCAGTGCTATAGGCCTTAAGTACTATTACCTGCACAACCTATCTACATTCCGGTAAAGCCCCAACTGTCGCCAAATAGTGATGGTGACTCACCCGGCTTTGATCTCTGTTTTTTTTTGTGTTAAATAAGGCCTGACGGATTCTCATCAAATAAATGATTTAAAACCAAAAATATCGAACCTTTATCGGTTAATATGCCGCTTAAATTCAAATATATGTTTTACAGCCCGGCTGTGCCGAGCATGCAGACCGAACAAGTGTGTAGACATACGACAAGAGTGTTAATTTGCTATACAGCGGGTCGAGTTTTCTATTGACTCCAATACGTACTTACATTACCCCACCTCGTAAACAAGAACAGCGTGAATTTAACGAAATCGTAACACTCGTTTATTCTCCATTGTTTTTACGACGTCTATAAACGTCGGACAGAACGATAATTTTATTCATCCTTAATATCCGTCGGACGTTAAAATGAGACGCAAAAATTGATGGTGTGTCATTCGATACGGATTTGTTAACGCAAATGGTGTCAGATTATGATGATATTGTTGTAAAAATCGAGACAAATGCAAAATTTATCTTCCATCATTAAAATTGTTTTTCAAGTTTTTTTTTATTTTTTCATTTTTAGAGCAGTGGTGGCCCAGAAGATGGCTGCGACTTACGAGTCGAGGTCATAAGTTCAAACCCAGGCCCAGGCAAGCGGCATATCCTAGAACCAAAAATTCGAAGACATGTGACATCTACCAACCCGCACTGGGCCCGCATGGTGAATCACGGCCCACTCCCTCTCACAGAGAGGAACCCTGTGTCCCAGCAGTACATTACACACATACATTATAGGCTAATTATGTGAGAAAATGCCTTCATGGTTTTGAAAGCAGTGGTGATGAATAACACAAAGTAAAGTGCGTGTCTGGGTTCAAACCTAGGACCTGCATCTTGGAAGTCGCGGCCGTTACCACTGGGCCACCACTGTTCGCACTCTCACACTGCGACTCAAATGACTTATTGACTCTGACGGCTTTGAAGGCAATCGTGCACACTTGGCGTCTCGAAATTTATTAGTACTGTCGTCTCTAGACGCCTGCAGAGATTCCGTGCCTATGACCAAGCCTTGGAAAAGCCGAAGAAACTTTATCCAACTTTAAATACTATATTATCGCCTTTGGGCTTACAGATTATCTTCTTCACTATTTTGTTTAGTTTAGAAGTTTTGACAGCAAGACAGACAGATAAACAGTTTTGCGACAACAATGAAAATGGACAGAGAGGCGAAAGGTTTTATTAGTAAATGATTACTTATTTGTTGAAACAAGATGAAAATAGTTGGCTTTGTAGGAATACCATTAGATACGGTAAGCTGATGAAAACTTTAACGATATCACATATTAATACTGATGAGACACTCAGCAAAATCATTTGAATAAAAACCGACTCTTGCTACGTCACAATAAAGTGCAACTCAGGTCGCACAACGCCAATCACCTACACGGAGAAAAAAGTCTAGTTGCAGTTATCAGAATCTTGTGAAGTTTACTAGAATGTATATTAGTATACGTGACAACTATTCATTTTGTAAACGTTAGTAAAAAAATCTAGTTTCTGATAACGTTAACATTTTGGTATGTTCCACCAGATTTTCGGTACACTTTATTAGCAAATGTGTACTGTGTGCAAATATAATGGCTGAGCTTACTATCGTGCTTTATTTATCACAACAAAGCAAGATTTAATATAAACCGAACGAATTATTGTCATTACCAAGGTTAATGTAACCACGAACAGAAAGTTTGTAAGGACTATTAGAATATATCAACCACTGAACGGTATTTTATGTACTCTCTACCAGAACACTTGTAGCTACAAAAAAACTTTTATTTAGGTTTACACAAACCTATTATAATATTAATTATATTTTCTGGTTTTCATAACCAGTAAATATTATGCCCTCTATATAAATCTTTAATAATATTAACTATACTTTCTGATTTTCATAACCAGACAATGCTATGCCCTGTATTATAAATCCTAATAATATGAACTATATTTTATGGTTTTCATAACTAGAAAATGTTATGCCCTGTATATACTAGGTTGTTGACGTTACACTCGTTTTAAGTTGCTTCAGACTTTCCAAAAGCGAATAGCCGGAGCCATCGTCCCATACAATACTTTTGAAGGTTGGTTTACTTCAAACCATTTGTATGGAACGGCAGCTTTGGCAATTCGCTTATGGAAAGTATGAAGAGGCTAAAAATTAAATAACATTGCAACCTGCTACAACTCAAATAAACAAAATCAGCCCTAGGAACGTTACCGAACCCTCATCACTGAAAAGGAGTGGGCCGTAATCCACCAAGCAGACCCAGTGAGCGGATGTCACACAACCTTCGATTTTTTCAATTCTAGGACATGCCGGTTTCCTCACGATGTTTTCCTTCACCGTTTTTGGAGCAGTGCAGTGGTGATGAAATGAAACAATAATAAAATACTTAATGATGTTTTATTTTTACACTGATGACCTAAGGGTTACATAATATATTTAATTGTAGACTGTACTCCTTGTCAAAGTATGAAGAGCATAAATACAAAAAAATATCCTCTTAAAAAAAAACTACTTTCTGTATGCAAAGCAATAACGGAAAACCTCTTAAGAGCGTGCATCCTAAAAGTTGGCAACGTCGTATATAGCTGACTAATATTTACCCGTTTTGATTAATGTGGAAATAGTATGGAAATATGAAATGTGGCTAACTAACGAACTAGAATATTTATTATGAAATGCAATAATTAATATCATAATATGGAATATTTAGTTTTAAATGTAAAAAAAGTATTTGGAAACTTTCCAAACGCCTTTTTTACATCTAAAAGGGGTACAACATCAAATTCAATGTTATAATTGCAATTCATTATTAATATTCTAGTTCGCAGGTTAGCCACATTTTTTTTATTTCCATACAGTACATAATATAGCCAAATTAATCAAAATAGGTAATTTTTTGACAGCTGTTTGCGACGTTGCCAACTTTTGGAATAAACGCTCTTAAGGGGTCATTGTACTCATAATTATTAACAACTTCTACTAAGCCCTCTTACAATTACATTACAATCTTTGCAACAAATTGAACCAGATGTGAACAATTTACTTGAATCGTGGGAGCTATCTGAATATAAGGAAAAGTTTGCACGTAAGTCTATAATATTCATTGATCTCAAGATAGATAGATAGAATACTCTTTATTATGTACACCTTAAAAATTACAGACATAAATTTAGAAATTCTCAACTACAGTGTAAAAAGGTTTTTTCAACTTCTCAATCCGATTAAATATTAAGCAAGTGAACAGCAGATTTTTTTCCCTCTTTCAGATTTGGTCCCACAGTAAAATTTGTTCCTATATGATTTTATTTTATTTTATTTTATTACTTTTAGGAAAACTTACAGCTAATACATTTCTATAAAACTATGATGAGTACAATAACCCCTTAAGAGGTTTTCATTTATTGCATGTACACTTTTTTATGTTATTAAAATAAACTTATTATTACTAATAATAAAGTTATACTTCAACAATAGAATTTACTGTGTACTAGGTGGAATTAACGACTGTGTAGTAATATTGTTATTTTAAATTGTGTGAGACCGACTATAAAAATTGTTGGTAGAAAGGTCAAACCATGTGCAGCATATTTCTCTTTGCGTCTTGATATACTTTCTTGCAATTCCGTTACTGCTTTTAAATGGTTGATGAATGCCTGTTGTGACTCCTGTTTCGATGGACGCCAGGATTTTTTCTTATTTTTGACCACTGGGTGGTTGCCGAGTAGAAGCGGCAAAAACATGAAGGCATTATGGAAGTGATTTCTTGTGATTATGCAGTAGCTGGGTCTTCTTTTTCTGAAAATCACACAGTGGTAAGAAAACATGTCATTGTATGTTGTATTTTTATTTAGGTAGGGACTCAAAACAATTATTTGGACCAGTACACATGTCATATAATCATAATATTGATTTATCTGGTTTGTTGGAATATTGCCATGCGCCATAGATAACTTATTAATTTGTTTTAATAATATTTGCCTGCCCTTAAATATCGTTGTTGGAATACAAAATCATTAGCTAGAGTTTAATAATTTACCCTAATATAAGTAGGTAAATGTAAGACTTACTGAAATTCACATATTCTTCAGTCTAGAATCTTGCTTTTATGAACATGAAAGTTTTCAAGCGGATTGCTATTGTCAGGGTATTGCCATTCAAACTAAGTTATTTAAAATCAGACATCAGCAGATTAAATTCAGCAGGCTTCTTCAGTGCAGGGTCCATATACGTTTGAATCGTAAGATTAGAGTTATTTAATTCTCTGCGACGATATTCTGCAGTCTTTTTCCACTTCTCCTCAACTGATGACCAGGGGTCGCATGAATTCGTCAATCACATAACATCCTCAGTGATATCTAAAAATAAGCATAAAAGTAAATTGGTAAAAATTGCAGTAACACATTCTCATTCTTTTGGCAGGCTACGGCTGCCCCCTCGGTACGCCCAATGTATGACTGAGGTATAATAATAATCGTACATAATACATTATGACTTGAAAAGAAACAAATATTTAACCAACCTGGATCTTGCAAGTGATTCATTAATGACACTGTCATCTTGGGTATTTTTTTTAAATTTAGTTTGTCTAAACTCTCTGTATTCTCTCTTTCGGTCCTGAAGAAAATCATAGAGTGTTCCTTTTGCACATCGTATTATCTTCAATTTTCAATTGTTTAGGTATGGTACAAAGTACCTACGTTGAAAATTTTTCCTTCCTAAATATTTTTTTGATTTCTTGGGCATATTTTTGAAGTGTAGAATTTGGAATTCTTCTGTCTGGGTCTTGTCCTAGCAAGTTTTTAATAATTATGTTGCAAATTTTTCTTCGCCCCATGTTTGACAATAATCCAGAGTCCGAGTAAAGGCTGATAAGTCCCCTTCGCTCTAAGGATTCCTTGAGTAAATCTTTGAGCGGCTAAAAATAATAATTTATTATTATTTATTTATATAGATAATTTTATTATATTATAGGTCTATACAATTAATCAATAAAAGATAAAAAAATACATTTTTTGAATCAATTCAATAGTTTCAGAGATTACTTCCTACATACACGCATTCACAAACATTACTTCTTTCTACACACATAACATAAAAAAAAGAAAGAAAGAAAGACAGCCAGTTATGTTTAAGTCCCATGTAGTAGGGGGTGAGCTTATTGCCAGCAATCGGGCACGAATCCAGACTCCAGGCTGCTACTGAGAAATTCCAGAAGGAATTTCCTAATAACACTGCCCGACCCGGGAATCGAACGCATGACCTCATGCTCAGCAGTAGTGCTTGAGACCACTAACCCAACAAGGCAGAGGTTACTTCTTTCTTCTTAGTATAAAAGTGAAATAATAGTATAGTTATGTAGTATAGACAGATTTAAGTAATTTAGTACCTACTGGTAGCGTAATACAGGGTTCATAAAATTGAAATTTAACAAAATGTCTACACTTTATGAAATATTCACTGAAAGAATCTACTTTTAGTTTAAATGTTTTTACTTACAGTATTGAAATTAGTGCTGTTGTTACCATAATTCAGAATTTCAAACGTTTTGATACCATCAAAATCTATTGATTGCAATGGGATCTGAGAGGACAGCAATGTGGCTTCCTGTGTATCTTTGAATGTTGATGGTGCATTATACAATTATTGCAAATTCATAATTTTCTTGACCGTGCCATGTTGCTCGCTGAGGAAAACAACGTCGCCATCATCATCAATGGGACTCTCCTTAACAATGCAAAAAAATACAAGTTAGGGTTGCAATACAACTGCAGATGTTTTCAACATGATATTTTTTTGATTTTATTTTGTATTAAGTGAGTTTGACACTGCTACTGGGTCAAAAGTCTAAGTGTAACAAAGCACAGCCTAATAAGTAAGTGAAGTAAGTATTACTTACTTGAAGTGAGTTTGTCAATCCATTCCAGTGAATTAAATTGTTTGAAAAGCGAGCACAGTCCCCAATTGGCCCAATTAATTCCTTTATTAGGTCTCCAGTGAGCAGCCCCAAAGAAGGCAAGTCGATTTTACTAACTGAAAAGAAACATAATTTTAGACAAATTGGTTAAACCATTTTCAATTCGATAACAGATTAACTGTTTATCATTACACAAATTACCTGCGTAGCCTTGTTCCAACTATTTTGGGGTCGGCTTCCAGTCTAATTGGATGCTAAGACTGGTGTAGGGCTTTCGGGCTTCTGATAACCCATAACAACTGTCAAAGATCCACGAATGACAGCCGGAACCCGTTGGTCCCGTTTGGGAAGCCGTTGCTTAACATGCTTTCCGAGGCACGGAGGGGTCTTGATATGTAAAAATGGTTACCCATCTACAAACCAACCGCGGCAAGCTTAGCTTAACCTGATCGATCAACCCATGCGGCTGTTATTACTTAGCCACAAGCCCCTCATTTATTAAACATTACACAAATGTCGAAAAATACGGCTCGTGACTCGACGACCCAAAGTGGACTACGAGCAAAATTTGAAACCTGTTGGATTGCCGACGAACTTACTCAGCATGACACTGGTAAGAAGGGTCGTCGACGCAGAAGTAGCGACCACAACGCGGGACGCGGGACCGCCATTTAAAACGAACGAGCTATAGCGTCCGCCGCCGCGCCGTGCGAAAACACGCCCGCGTCCCACGTTGTGGTCGCTCAGTTATGGCCGAAGCTTTAACACTCAACTTGATATCAATCAATAGACTTACGTGCAAACTTTTCCTTATATTCAGATAGGTAGCCCCCACGATTCAAGTAAAGTGTTCACATCCTGGTCTATTTTGTTGCAAAGATATGTGTCAGGGGGTCGTTCGTTTCGTACCTACAACACAAAATTCGTAAATCCACAACAAAACCAAATAGGTAATATAATATTTTGAACAAAACATACAAGAATAGTCACTCACTGTCTTTATGATTCGTAGCTCACAATCAATTGGAGTCTCAGAAAGAACACGCGCTTGACTCACGCGAAACACGTAACTCGTAAGCAATCTACTCTATTACAATTTACAATACTAGAAACTTCATATCAAAAAACAAAAAAGTACTCTGCTATCATGGCTAACGTTTTACAGGAATTTAAGTGTATTTTAGTGTATTATCTATGACAGGAATGTACCTGAGCGCACGACAGTGTCAGTATGACAGTGAACCAGTGTTGCCAAGTCGCATAACCGCATAACTACTGTTGACATTACAAAATATGTTTTATGTGAACAATATTTTTACTGTTTTATCTAAAATAATGTAACGTAATTTCAACCTATCAGATTACATTACTAGTAACCATTGTTTTTGTTCTAAATATTTTCTAACTTTTAGTGGCAAAAATATGCGCTGTAATATAAACGATTATTCTGGTAGACCTCAACAAAAAAAAGTCATGTTCAATACCAAGTTTAAATTTTAATCTTTAACAAAGAATTCATAATTGATACTGTTTAACATGTTTCGTACACTAAACTTCTTTACCAGATTTTTTCAGTATTCCCTAAAATACGATTATATAACCAATATAATAATTCCGATAGACACGACAATAGATTGTTTCCGTTAATTGAATTGTTATTAACTAGTCGTTCTGGTGACTTAGTAGAATATTTTTTTCTCCGTGTACAGTTATATTCACCTACAAGTTGCCTCTCTTTCTATCGCGTGACTCTTAGATCTTCTGACTTCGTTACACTCACTGAATTGGCCCAGCAAGACGGGCCCGCCGTGTACTTGTAGCTTCGTATCTAAACTGCGGAGTGTCCAATCTTTGTTAATCTGTGACGATGCTTAGAACTTTTTCTTAATGAGATTTAATTGTGGTCGATGTTACAGCCAATGAGGGTTTTCATGAAAATTCGCACCACCAGTTGGCGCGTCTTTGACGAGGTTTTCGATTTTGACAATGAATCTTAAATATAATGATGACGTTTATCATTCGTTTCATTCATTCGTTCACCCTTCAGTAACGACAAAAGAAAATATCGGCTCTTTGACTATTTTGACAGGTGCCCAGACTTGACGTCTGAGTGCTGCACCCAGTATACGTCATTTCAGCAACACCCTCCGATTATCGAGAAGCGAGAAGGTTGAGCTAGGAACTAAAAACCAGATGGCGAGCATTGAGCAGCGAGTACGCGACGGCGAAGTGCGATTAAACGCTGGAATGCGTATTTACCAAGCCCGAGTCTCTCAGCGAGTGTTACGCCCGCGAAGCGAGTGTCGCTGAGCGAGTACTCTCTTTGATGGCTCTTGTCGCTGCGACAAACGAGTACCTATCGCTGACTGTTCACACCGGCAACGATAAACTATTAATATATGCAACGGAGGGGATCATGTGTCTCTGTCGTTATTATCAGCCATTTATTTTAACTACTGTGGGCGTACTGTGGGTAGTGTTGGTTATTGCGCAATAGAAAAACCGTTTGCAGTTCAGATCAAATTATAATTTACGATCACATTAATCACACTAGCAATTCACACATTGTAGGTACACGACACAGTTATTCGAAATGCACCACAGTTTCTAAGCGTCTTCATTGCTTGACCGCCATCCATGAACCCTGCTTAGCTCCAGCCGGTCCGAGCATTATGTTGTATCGAGCGCCGCTAGGTAGCGCTGGCGTCCCTATTAGGCGCAAGCCACACATAAATGGCGTCGGGCGAAGACATGGCACGGGCGCCTTCCTGTTCCATTCAAATTTTATATCAAGTGCAATTTAGGATACACGGAATGCGTCATATCCACGCCCGAGCCACGACATTCCGTGTATCCTAAATTGCGCTTTATTTCTAAGCGCGCGTTGGCTTGCGCCTTAAGGGACGCTTCCTAGCAGCGCTTGATAGGGTCTACAACATAATGCTCGGACCGGCTGGAGCTAAGCTACTGAGTTGACATTAGTCAACTATTTCCGACATAATATTATGTATCCCTTTTACATATGGGACCTAAAATCTATTCTACGTTTCCAGGGCGAGAAAATCATTTATAATTAGTTGCTTCTTCGTCAGCGTAGGGACAGGTGGCAAATTCCAAAAGTGAGGTGGTTGTAAGGCGATTTAACGAAAAGGATTTATTCAGAATGGCCAGTTATTGCATTTTAGAATGTGAAAAGATGGCAGTCCGATTGTATAAAATATGTTCTGCTATATTTCTATCGTTCGACACGAACATACTTTGGAAAATAAATTACTAGATCTAATAGCTGATAATAAACGCTTCTATCTTTGCCAAATTCAAAGTCAAACAAAACATTAGAGTTCTGCACTTTGTACACATAAATTTGCTCTTACAGATTGCATTTGCAACTCAAATAAAACGTTTAGGCGATTCTCCGCAAAACAAACTTGATAAAACAGTTGAAGTTGGAGCGAATTCGCTTTGCAGTTCCTAACACAATCACAACTAGTGATTACACTATGTAGACTTATATAAAGCTTGCATTCAGTTGAATACGCTAAAACCACTGAAAAAATTAAGGTATGTATTTAATCGAACATCTAATAATTCTAAGAATATTATTGAACACTCTAATATAATGATTGCGCCTCTTTTTGTGAACGACATATAATTCCTATTTTAGGGTTCTAAAAATACGTATATTAAATATCCAAGCAACTGCGACCAGCTTGGGTCGCTCACCGGCCGCTGCTGCGGCACCGCTCGCTTCGCTGGGTCGGCTCGCATGCGGTTTGCCACGATGCTAACCTTAGGCCGCTTGCCCATTGGTCGGTATTTTACCGCGCAGTACTGTACAGTACTGCGCGGTACTGCTTATGTTTCCTCACTGGTCGGTAAGCACTCTGTACCGAATCGGTACTGCACACAGATATAGATATACCTAGATAGCGCAAGAGCATCTACTTTGCGTGCCCGAACTTGGCTCAGTGTGTCTCATTTTATATAATATAGTATATGGTCTGCGCCTGTCCGCCGCGCTAGTCGGACATAAATAATAAAATAGAAAATGCCTATATTCGTAATACTTTATAGCTTTTTACTAGGAACGGTTGATGTGACGTTGAGTGTTAACAGGTTATGACAATCGAAACAAGTGATACTATCGTATATCGCTTCAGTTTCATGGTATAGGCGATTTGATCATTTTTCAAAAATGCCACGCATGGTTTTCATACAGATCGTGATACTTGCCTTATCTAGGTATTATTATATATCTATATCTGTGTACTGCACTGCTTTCATCTAGAATTCCAAATTCAAATTAATTCAATTAGTACGAGAGCGCATGACCAACATTTTTGCCTTATCGTTTTACGAACAAAATCGTATAAAAACGATAGATTTGGTTATACTTAAATTCAAAAATCCTATTTTCAGAAATTTTCCGCGTCACATCTTCTGACCTGACCGCATTTTTAAATATGTCGATAATTCTTTTTTATCATGTTTAAAAATGATAGATTTTACATACCGAAAACACCATTTTCAGAAACCAGTAGCTTCGAGTACGTACCCAAGAGACCATTTGAGAAAATTAAATTTGAGGCAAACAATAAAACCCATAGCAATCCATCTGAAAATCTTGTTTTCTGGTGAACATTGGTCAGTTGATTCGAATACGTAATTTTTGGAAATGTGCTCAGGCCACGTTTGACACGCAGTGACGCAACGGAAATATCTGAAAACAAACTTTTTAGTAGTAAAATTACGAAATCTTTGTATATTTTTATTATCAGACACATTGTGATGAAACCGTCTGCCAATTTTTTTGACATAGCAGAAATAGGCTCCCATAAAACTGTAACGTTTCTGACCGGTACTGCCCACCGAGTCGGGTTCAGAATCATCAAAACGTAAAGATTTTTTTACAATTATTCCCGTAAAACGATGTGACATGGTTTTGGTCATGGGCTCTCGTACTATATAATTCACTTGTTTTTGGATTTTCCCCAGTTTCTGAATGACTTATCCCTAAATTTCCCTAAAAAATCTTCAAATTTCCTTGGTTTAGGGAGCATGATTATAAATAATAAGGTAATGGCACAATTAACATGGTAAATTAAAATTTGATGAATTGCATTCATTATGAGTTTGGGTTGAGGGAATAAATCGGTGGTTGAATAAATCGAATCCTTTAATAAATCGGTGGTGCCATAGAGTCAAGTAATATATTGGGTGATGCCTACTATAAACAATAAGGTTACCAACTTAAATTCATATTAACCCCTAAATTCCCCAAATCCCTGTCAAAATAAAATATCCCTAAACCAAACTTAATATTGGTATTTTTTCCCTAAAACAGGGAGAAATCCCTAAAAGTGGAAACACTGCGCGGTAAGCTTCCAGTACCGATGCAGTAAAATGCGTGACCTCACGCAGTACCGAAACGATATCGCCCCGCACACTTACCGACCAGTGGGCAAGCGGCCTTACCTAACCTAACCCCTTTGGTCGGGGTAGGTACCCTAGCTTAGTTACTGCGACCAACTGTGAGAAAAGACCAGAAAGTTAAAAAGAGGCTCATTTATAAAAACAAAAATGTACGTCAATAGAGTGCAAAAAGATTTTAGAGGTTCATTTATATTTTCCGAAAAATAAATACTGTACCTTGCAGTTAGCATTCTTTGAAAAATTGTAAAGCACAAGGGCGCAGATCGTGTTAAAAGATTAGCTAGGCAAGGTTTGGATTTTATCAACATTGAATTTATATACTGCTAGACTGACTAGCTTTTTCCCGAAGCCTCACCAGTGTGGAAGTCGGGAATTATCCCACGGGAATGTACTACCGGGATAAAAAGTAGTTATCTTATGTCCAGGGTCATGATCTAACCGTGAGCCAAATTACATAAAGGTAAGACAGACAGAGTTATTTTCGCATTTATAATACATATGGATAATAATGAAAGGGTGTACCAGGTGTATCTACTTACGAATAACAAGTCTTCAAGGCTCATTTAATTTCATGCACTGCTGAAACTTGGCTTTCAAATGACAGCTCCTACAAAGAACGGTTGTAAGAAGAAATCGTATGTAGTTGCGATATGCTAATTGGCATTCCCATTAAAAATATGATTTCTTCAAATCAATCTGCCTAGCCTTTTCCCACGTTGGGGTCGAATTTGAGTCTAACCGGATGTAGCTGAATACCATTATTTTACATAAAGCGACTGCCTATCTGACCTCCCCAACCCAGTTACTGGGTAACACGATACCCCTTGGTAAGACTGGTTGTCAGCCTTTTGGGCTTCTGCCTACGCATAACGACTGTCTAGTATCTACGAATGACAGCCGGGACCAACGGTTTAACGTGCTTACTGAGGCACAGAGGGTCTAAATATGAAATGGATGGCGTAGCTTAATCTTCCATCGATCCGTGAGGCTGTTATCATTAAGCCACCAGCCCTGTCTGTGTATGATGTTAGGTATATGATTTCTATTAATAAGATTAGCAACTACAATACATCGATCCTATCTCCAAAGGGTGATCTATTTCAAGACGAGGTTCATCAGATTAAAAATGGATTAGTTGTTGGCGCGACACTGCTGTCGATCCGATGTTCGTGGAAAAGCTCCTACAAATAGAAAACTTTTGCCTCAAAAAGACACTTTCTTTTATACATAATGTCTAAGAAAATATCAGTCTTTTGTACGGGATTGGCATCTGTATCGTAGGAGGACCAAAATAGATGAAGTTAGGTGGTGTCAAATGATGAGGTTGGCGGCTGTTGATCTTGACAAAGAAATTAATTTTATTTTAAAATAGCTAAATGCTATAGTGAGAGAAGGGGTGCTTTGTGGTAAAGGCCCCGATTTACGAGTTGTAGATCGTAGCTTCGAACCCAGAGAGGCGACTTTTTTGTGTAAATAATTTCATCACCACTGCTCTCAAAACGGTGAAGGAAAACTTAGTGACAAACCAGCTTGAACCAAAAAAAAATCGAAGATATTCTGTGACCTGAGAGAGAGGTGGCCTGTGTCCCAGCAGTGGGAATAATATGGGCTGATTATGATATGCTTATACTTTAATTGGGAAACATAAGTAGTACACATTGTGAAATGCAATAAACTATTGAGTATTGAGTACCGGCACTACTTATGTTTTACGCTAACGATATTAATTATGGCATTTAGCTAAGAACTTATGCTCATCATCATTTCAGCGGAAAAACGTCACTGCTTGGATGGACTTAGGCCACGTATGCTGCATACCCCCAATACTGAAAGGACGCATAATTTTTAGAAGTGCTTTAAGACTTTCGACTCCACCCACTTTTCATAGAATTCATACGCCATGCCGCCATATTAGAAGTGAACCCTCCGGGAGGGTTGCCGGCATTACGTTTGCGCTAACGTTAACCATCGCGGACGGTCAACGACATTAGGTTTAAAACCGTGTTATAAAACACTGTAAAGCGAAGTAAAATTGTGTTTTTATGGGGTCTTGTCGCTATAGGTAGTTTCCAACCTTTTCAATTTTTTGTGAATATTTGTACCATTAATATAAAAAAAATGCTTGTATTTAAAACCAACACATAAATATTGTTAAAATATAATACTTACATCAGATTTTATTTTCACGATTTATAATGCTGTATTTGCTAAGAAACACCTACATTTAAAATGAACCCTCTATGAGTGCTTCCGGCAACCCTTATGCGACTAGGTGAACCCTCGAGAAGGACACTGAACGTGTTAACACCGGGTTTCAGAGTTGGGAACTTATCAAATACCACTTTAGCGTTGCTTTTAAGCACTCTACTTTAACACGCGTTCAGAACTTGTTCTCAACTTAAATTCTCGATTTGGAAACGGAACTAAGTCTTTATTGAAACACTCGGTGACAGACTGCTTAAGGCTGAAATAGCAACTAAAAACTGAGCCTTTTTAGGGTTCCGTACCTCAAAAGGCAAAAACGGAACCCTTATAGGATCACTCGTGTGTCTGTCTGTCCGTCTGTCACAGCCTATTTGCTCCGAATCTAATGGGCCGATTAGCTTGAAATTTGATACACATATGTATTTCTGTGACCCAAACACAGATGTGAAACGAAAATAAATAATTTATGAATATGAGGGGTCACTTTTGGGGGGCAAAGAAGAAAATATTTAAAAAAAAATTTGCAAATTGTACCGTGTGATATATCAAATGAAAGGAATTGTTACAAGAATCTCAAATATTATTTTAAAATAATTTTTAAACAAATATTTTTTGAGATATTTACGAAAATAGATGAAAATTGACCATTCCCCCCCCCTTATCTCCGAAACTACTAAGCCTAAAATTATGAAAAAAATTCAGAGAATAGTTCCTTACTCATAGATTATAGGAAAACCTATAAGAAGTCTATGGTCTTAAAATAACATGGTAAATCTCTCAATATTGTGCTTACAAACTTACATTTGCGGTTGGAATGTATGGGAAAATAGGTTTTTCAGCTACAATGTTAAGTTAGTTCTAGGGATAATTTATTGCTACTGCTAGTTCGACTAAAGCCCCCAGTACACGTTCAACGGGCTCGCCCAACGTGTACTAAGGCGAGGCATCCGTCACTTCTCGTACCTTCCGCGAAGCATTCTGTTTGCCGATTTCATAGTACTATTGTAGCATTGTCGGCAAGCACTGCTAACAAATTAGCTTTAATTATAACAGTCTGTTCTAAATTGTACCATGATTTGGCTTCTACATCCAGGATTGTCTTCAGACGAGGGAACTCCTCAACGGTCAACAGTACAAACAGCAAATTTTATATGCGCTTTAATTATCATAGTCCGTTCTACATTCCATCATTTATGGCTGTTGCACCCAGGATTGGCTTCAGGCGAGGGAACTCCTCAACGATGAACAGTGCAGGCACGAAATTTTATGTACCCTTTAATTATGATAGTCTGTTCTAAAGTCCACGATGATCTGACTGCTGCACGAAAGATTCGCTTCAGATGAGGGAACTCCTGAACGGTACACAGTACAAACTCGAAATATAATGTACGCTTTAATTGTGGTAGACCATTATAAATTCAGCCATAATCTGGCTGCTGCCCCCAGGATTGGCTTCAGATGAGGGAACTCCTCAACGGTCAACAGCACAAACAAGAAATGTTATATACGCTTTAGTTATCATAGTCTGTTCTAAATGTCACTAAGATCTGGCTGTTGCACCTAGGATTGGCTTCAGGCGAGGGAACTCTTCAACGATCAACATTACAGACACGAAATTTAATATACGGTTGAATTATCATGGTCCGTTCTAAAGTTCACAATGACCTTGCTGCTGCACCCAGGATTGACTTGAGACGAGGGAACTCCTGAACGGTACACAGGACAGACACGTTTTATATATGCATTTAATTATGATATTCTTTTCTAAATTCCACCATGATCTGGCTGCTGCACCCAGGATTGGCTCCAGATAAGGAAACTCCTCAATGGCCAACATAACAGACACGAAATATTATATATGCTTTAATTGTGATAGAACATTCTAAAGTCCACCATGATCTGACTGCTTCATCCAGATAGTTAATTGACTCAGGCGTGACCTTGCGGAAATCCATCATAAAATACAATAGACGATGTAGATGTGATAGGGTTTCAAAAACATTGTTTCGAAATGGAGTTAGGGTAGCTTTTAAAACAAATAATTCATTAAGGCAGATTTGCAATGGCAAAGATCAATTAGAAAACCATAAAAAATCAGGTGTTTACAAGTTACATTGCGATGATTGTAATGGTATTTACATAGGTCAAACTGGTCGTAATTTTCAAACTAGATATAAAGAACATATTGCAGCGTACAGGAATAATTGTCCAGAAAGATCCCATTTTGCTCAACACTTAATAGATTCTGGTCATTCGTTAAATAACAATAACACTTTCAAAATTTTACACACATGTGATAAAGGTTTCAAAATGTATGTATTAGAGAGTTTAGAAATTGCAAAAAATAATACAGGAAACGTTACACTGTTGAACGAATTAAATACGAGTATTCCGAGGTCACCACTGTTGCGATTGTTCGCTTATCGCACTGATAACGATCCCGGCCGAGGTGGGCCGATAAGCGATCCTATATAAGTGGGGGTGACGGGCGGTTGAAGCTCACTTTGCGTTCGGCTCGCGTTGATAACACTTCGTGTCCGAGTTCGCAACAGGTCAATCGTCGTCCTGAGGATGCCTCGTTGAGAGCCGAAACACGTGTCGATTTCTTGCAGGGTTCTCTAACTCTTTAAGAACGGTTGAGCGGATTAAGTTACTAGATATACATCGTCTATTGTATTTTTGCTTCATCCAGGATTGGCTTCAGAAGAGAGAACTCCTGAATGGTTCACAGTACAGACACGAAATTTTATATTGTATATGGCTATGTATTGTACTAATAAACTAGATGGGACTAGGGTCTGATGATAGAGCCGGAAGATGACCATAGGAACTTTTAAAATAAACGAGACAGTACCATCGAAATTGGACCGGTTCGTTTTGTCCTGACAAGAACTATAGCCCAAAGTAGCATCCAGGGTCTGATGATAGGATAGAGCTGAAAAGTGATCAAAGAAACTTCTCAACCAAACATAATAGTATCATTGTGTTTGCGGTCGTTGGTTTTGTCTTACAAAGTACTGTAGCCTAAGGTGTAGTCCAGGCCCTCATGAGAGATCTGGAAGGTCACCATACGAACTCCTTAACTAAACAAGATAGCCCCGTTGTGTTTCGGCCGTTTGGATTTGTTTTGTTTCAAAAGCTTGAGGCGTGAACGGTTTTCTTAAACAAAGATAAGCCTCAATCTTTTAAGAAAACATTAAACTTATCTGTTTACGTAAGTCTTATATTGTTCTTTTTAGTTTAATAAAAGTATAATATTTTTACTTATATTTTATTCAACCTAATACAGGACGTAATCCGATGGCAGTTTTAACTCGTGCACCATTGTGGGAACCATTTAGCCTGTTTCTAATTAGCAAAATAATGCGTCAGAGGGATGATCCATTTGACATTTTATTATTTATTACTGCAAAATTGTTGAAATTTTTATATTAATTTGACATTGACTGTAATTCAAACGATTTGACTTAAGTATTATTATGTATTGTTATAAATTGTTATTTAAAATTATAATGTCTTTAAATTTGTGTAAATTAAACATGTTTTGCAAGCCTTTGTGACGGTTGAACATGGAGGACTTTCATAATAAAACAACAATGTAAAAATTACCCATGTTTGCAAAGAAATAAATGATTTATGAATTATGATGATCTGATTTTGCTACTACATTAAATAATATGGCAACTGGTAATACGAATGACATTGATATTCAGCTTAACATTGCCGTCGAATGCATTAAGAATTCTATCAGTGCACACGAAAAGATTATCATAGCGGGAGCCTACAATATAAATTTTAAGGACAAATCAAAAAATGAAATATCGGAATACCCTCTATCACTCGGCGTTAGTCCACGTATTCAAGAATATACGACAAGACAGAATTCAACACTATTGTTGAATTCTATCTTGTCTATACAATAATATTCAGAAATTTCCCTCTACAATCCGGTACCATACATAGTTTTTTTAGTTACTACAAACAACGGGTCAGATTTAAAAAAAAAAAACATGGTATAGGCGGCCCGCGAGCTGTGGAGCAGGTGGTTTTAACGCTCACCACCGCAGCTTCGGCTTGCTGGCCGGCGGCGGTACATATTCATCGTACGGAACCCTCTCCACGCGAGTTCAACTCGCACTTGATCGGTTTTTTGATATAAAGATCACTTTTAGTTTTCCCATACAGAATCCAAAATAAAGGCAAGATAAACCTAACGAATTATTGATTCATTTCGTCCGCTACCAATTAATTTGAGTCGCCGAGCGGCTGTCGGTGTATTCCTCAAATAGTGTTTTATTGTTGCATCAGTCGAAATACATACCTTTCGTCCGGTAGCGCTGATTGAGGGGTTCGGCATAGGGGTATTTGTTGAACAATGAAGCCGACCCTGAAGCAATTACTACACACATTCGGCTTTCATTCGGCTCGTGCAGATCAGAAAACCTCGTTCGGCATCTACCCTCGCTTATTCATTTTCGGGTCAGCTGGACACAATGAGTAACGCCGAGTGGCTATTTCCCGGATAGATATACAGGGTGGCCAATTAAGAAGTATACAACTTTTTTTTGCCCATTCTGAATTGACACCAAATTTTGATCACTGAGGATTTCGAGACACGTCCTGATTTTTTCTCTGTGGGGTTATCTAAAGAAACGAGTCGTGGTTAAGCTTGAATACGAAAAGCAGAATATTTATGACTTTGTTAGCAGGATACCTAATAGAGCATGCGAAAATGGTGATGAAATAAACCTATTAATTACACCTACTAACCATACCACCACCTATTATAATAACCACTATTATAACCACCACCTACTTATACACCTACCACTACTACTATTATATTTATTATAATTAATTTGAATGAAAAAAGACTATGAAAAGCGATCGCATTTTTAAGAATAAAAAAGGAACACATTAGGCCGATCTTATTCACCATAATAAAATTGCCAATCCAGAATAATATACTTAAAGAAATATATCCTGTAATATTCGTTTGATTTTTTATTATTTTATTATAGTTGTATACATACTAATTGGTCACCCTGTACATAATTATATTCGATTTTCGGTTGTCCCTTATCTTGTCGAGTGGAACCTTGTGTGTAACACCCCTAACGTTTCGATATCCAAAGACTCGTTAGCCAGTGTTTGTATTTCATTTGCTCCACACAGGAGTAATTTAGCCATCAATATGCTAACTGCAAGTGATACTAGCATTTAGTTTGAGTTTCCCCTTACTGTCGAAGACACACATTAATCCGTAGAACAGTATGCAGATAGCTGCTGCAATTAACTAGAACCTCAAGCTGGTATATATTGCGGGCTGTCGAACGTGTCCGCAACAAGGACCCAGATGTACACAACTTTAATGTGTGTTACAGACGTTCTCAAATTGTTGTAATTATTCGGCCATTATGGTCCCATTCCAGGAATTAAATGTCTATATACTCTCCAGGCATTTTTTTTTCAAAACAGGGTGCTTACCTGATCTCGCCCTCTCCTGGGCTTGCAGAGATATATGCAATCAACGGTGAGTTTTGACCAAAGTTTGTCCCTCCTCCTTAAAAACAAAAAACTCCATTAAAAATTCTCAAAATAGAATATGAAACGAGGTTTGCTTTCAGAAAACCCAATTCTGGGTTAATCTCGCCCTTGTCCATAAGCTGTAGGTACATGAGTTCTTGAAAAAATCTTAAAAAAAAAAACTGTTTGGAAATTCCAAAAGTGCACGCCTCATAACACACATTCATAAACTAAAAAGAAATTCAAAACATAGTTTCTAACAAAAATTAACAATTTATCACTTTTCATGAAGTATGTTTTGACTGCTGTTTTACCCATCAATATGGGTAAATTTCTAACCTCGCAATCCTTACGTAATGTCAAAGACTATTTATTTAGATATTTACGTTGTGGGTTGCTAGGCAACACGATAAGTCAAGGTTGGAAATATTTAGATAAAGATATTATATTCTAGTTAGTATTTATTAATTATAATTAAACTACTTTGAATAAAAGAGCCATTTTCAATAGGGTTCCTTTTATGGCCGAAACCAATGTATTAAAAAAAATTGACTCAATTAATTGATTTTATCGCAAGCTACAATGTTTTCAAGCTTCATAAATTGACGGACAGTAATTTTTTTTCAACTATTTTGATGTTTTTTTCATTTTTCTTGCATTAAATCAATTGGTAAAAAGTACAGTATTAATCTCCATTTAATCATCTATACAATGGTATATAAATTAAGTAGGTTCTGTGTACTAGCAGGAGTGTAACAATAATAACAGTTGCAGAAATGAGGCAAAAAATATTTTTCGATCGTAGAGCACACTCTAATGCTTCGCATTACGAGTCGTGCAAAATTCCCTCAAAGAGATTTCCAACTCAATTTTCAAGGAAAATGACTAGCTATTAGCTAGCGTTTTCCTGACACGAAGACAATTACAAGCTAATATTGTTCTACAACAATCCCTAGTGACCATAGACAATACAGTTCTATGAAGGAAAATAAACACTATTTGATTGTACGTGCCCCATCGCCATCCTGTGGTTAGGCCGGCCCTGGGAACCGCCTTGAAACGGACAAACAGTACCAGAGGCCGACAACCTTAGGCTGCTAATACTTTGTCTTAATAAAGAAGAGAAAAATTAATATATTTCTTTGTTGAGTGAGGAATTAATTTGTTGGAGAGCGTGCTTTGTATTGAATCAATAATAGCCTGTTCGATCTTGTTCCAGTGCGCGTAATCTTCTTTTCTTTTCATACAGAAATTGAACGAGCATTGTTGTTCAGGGTTTCCTCGTTGCAGGATGTTTATTCAGGTTTAATCGCGTTGTTTTCCTATTCTATGCAGGTTTCTTTCACCGTAATTCAATAGTATCCAAGATCAGATAAAGTAAGATATACTCGTAAAACTGAAAGTCAAATTGATTTATTGAATTATCGGCCTATAGTAATCCCTTTGCTAGATCACCGACTTCTGCTCTAAGAGAGAGAGTGCTTATAATTTTAACTCGAAATCTCGTTCAAATTAACTCCAAAATATTTTTATCATTGTTCATTTTTGCTCAATTTATGTTAATTGATTTATCGATTGCTTTAGCATTTCCAGTCAATGCACGTCTGCTTGTCTCAGGAATATAAATAGCTTCTAATCTAGATAGTCTAAACTGATCTAGACAATATCCAGACTTAGCAAGGACTCATGATAAACCCTAATCATTGTTTTCAGATATTTATTAAGCTTTTTCATTAGTGATATTAGGGCAATAGCGCACTGGCGGCCGGCCATGACGCTCGACCCGACCGCAAGGGTCGCCACGGCCAAAACCGCGGCTAAAATCGTTAGTTGCAAATACAGCGTACACAACACGTCTGGCTGCCCCAGCGAGTGCGCGCACACTCGTGTTTAGCAATAATTAAATTTGATCTCATTGGCCGCAGCGACCAACAACCGGCCACGAGCCGCAGTTGGGTCACTTCGATCTCGTTGGCCGCCGCAGCTCGATGGGGCCGCTGTGCGTGCTACATGGCGATTTCATCCTAATGTATCTCTTGCTGGCCGCTGCGACCTGGCCGCTGTGGCCTAGCCGCTAGTGCGCTATTGCCCTTATTGTTCATAAGGGCAATAGCTTATTACATCGTTAAGTAAAGAAGATAATTATGTATGTAGTGCCAGTTAAAAGCTGTTGATGTAACAGACGGATTTTATGGCTAGTAACAAAACTTATAGCTGGTTAATTAGACGAGATCTATATGAATAGTGCAGTAGTTATAAGGAGATACAAATGTTTTAACACAAACACAGAGTTTGCATTTCAGAATAATCTGAATGGTTAAGCTACTAATAATTATGTTGGCCGCGTGGTGGATTACAGCCCACTGCCTCTCACCGAGAGGAGGCCTGTGTCCCAGTAGTGGGAACATTAATAGGCTGATGAAGATGATGATGATGTTGTTGGCAGAGTGCGTGTTGATGGATGTCACGTCATGTCTTTGCTTTTTTTGGTTCCAGGACATGCCGGTTTCGTCGTTTAAAACTGACTTCAGAAAAAAGGAGGAGGTCGCCGTGATTACTGGGCCAATTTACGTGATTCTTTTTTCATTTGGTAGAGGAAGCTCGCGGGGTAGTCCAATATTTTTATTAACTTTGCTTGTATAGTTTTTGAGGAGCTCGTGACTAAGTAATAACAAGCCGCACGGATCGATCCATCAGGTTAAGCTACGCTTGCCGGGCTTGGTCAGTGGATGGGTGACTATCTTCACATACCGAGACTCCTCCGTGCCTCGGAAAGCACGTTAAGCCGTTGGTCCCGACTGTCATTTGTGGATCTTTGACAGTCGTTACGAGTCGTCAGAAGCCCGAAAGTCTGGCACCAGTCTTACCCAGGGGTATCGAATTACCCAGTTACTGGGTTGTGGAGGTCACATAGGCAGTCGCTCCGTGTAAAATACTGGTATTCAGCTGCAACCGGTAAGACTGGAAGCCGTCCCCAAGATAGTTGGGAAAAAGGCTAGGAAGATTGATTGATTTGCTTGTATAGTTTTTGAGTTAGATTCAAATCAAATAATCCTCTTTTTGTCTGGTTAGTGACTAACCTGAGTTTTAAAGACGCCCATGGACATCTGACTTGGCTTCACATGCCGTCGAGAAATATCTCTCAGGCATGCCGGTTTCCTCACGATGTTTTCTTCAATCAACAATCAACTCAGTCTATCGCAGTCCACTGCTGGACATAGGCCTCTCCCAAGCTGCGCCACAACACCCTGTCCTCCGCCTTCCGCATACAGTCTGTCCCGGCCACTTTCTTGAGGTCATCGGTCCATCTAGCTGGGGGGCGTCCCACACTACGCTTGCCGATACGCGGTCTCCACTCTAGGACTCGTCTGCTCCACCGGCCATCGGTCCTTCGACAGACATGGCCAGCCCACTGCCACTTCAGTTTGCTTACTCTGCAAGCTATGTCGGTAACTCCGGTTCTTTTCCGGATAATTTCATTTCTGATTTTATCCTTCAAAGAAACTCCAAGCATAGCCCGCTCCATAGCGCGCTGAGCGACCTTGAATTTGTGGACCAGCCCAACTGTCAGTGTCCACGTTTCGGCACCGTATGTCATCACGGGCAGGACGCACTGGTTGAAGACCTTTGTCTTCAAACATTGCGGAATAGGCGACGTAAAGACTTGACCTAATAATACATATGTAAACATTTTAAACTGTGTATGTTGATGATGTTTTCTACGTTCCTGTTACTATTGTTAACATACCAAGTAGTGGTATACGGATTTGGGTGGGGTAGGTAACCAAAAACAGAATAATTAAGTAGTTTTTTTTAAGTAGAGCCGTAATGATAAGAGTATAATTTCACAATTAATTAATGCCGATATCACTAGGCCACCCCTATAAAAACCTTTTAAGTTTCCCCATATCCTTATGTGAACAGTAAAATGTCACAAAGGGTCACTTCATATCTGCCGCTTAGAGAAATGGTGCACTTTTCCCTAAGGGTCCCAGGTCCGGACCCTCGTTGATTGAGTGTGTACTACATGCCAAAAATGATAGTGAGGCTGACCCAGTTATTAAATCGAGTAGTTTGTAGTCGATTTACGGAACAACAAGGACTAGAGATGGGACTGTTTGTTGAAGAAATGGATAGTTTTATGTTATTACATAAAACTGTGGCATGTGTCTTGTAACGATGTTTTATTATTTGCGGATGTGTGGTGATTTAGTTTGATATGTTGGTTCGGATTGTTAATCTAAAACTGTGTTCACAATGTGAGAATTTGATAGAAAGCTTTCGAAAACTAGTGTTCACGAGGTTGTGAAAATTCTGTTGTGACTGAATAAATCGTTTGCAAACTAATAAATAAATAGTGATTCAAAATGGCTGTGCTCATTGGGACGACGTCACTAAATAAATTCGCATTTACTTGTTTTTACAAAATTATTGCTCAAATGACACTGATCGAATTTCGAAGGTCCTATGTTAAGGAAGTAGGGCTGGGCAATGTAATCATTAGGGGTCACAAAATCGGTTTCACCGAAATCGAAAAACCGGTTAAACCGGGTTTCACGGAATTTTTATAAATCCGGTTTTAGTTTAGCGATAACCGAGTTTTCGATTTTATCGTTTTTTTTCCTATTAAGGGGGAGGTGCTAAAATAGCCCGCGAAATTCAAATTTTCTTTCGTTTTCTGCAATTTGCAGCTCAGTGTCAGGTTGTATGTTGATTAACATATGATTCGCGACCGTAACAAATATGGCTTTACAGAATTATAATCATTAGAATTAGCTATACAACTCCTTAAGTCAGAAAAAGTGTCAAATGTCATGATTTCATGAATTAGTCATTCAATAAAGTTATTTATGAACTTAGAGAGTTGTATTGATGACTTTTATGATTATAATTCTATAAATAAACATTTGATACGGCCGCGAATCATATTTAGATCATAAGTTGATCTGAACCTGATAATAACCTGCAAATTGCAAAAAACGTAAGAAAATTTGAATATCGCGGGCTACCTTGGCGCATCCCCCTATTAAACGATATGACATTTTTACAATGTACACTGTACAGACGCCAGCACATCAAGTTACTACAATATGTCAAATTGCTTTAATAGATTTTCAACTTTATTGCAAAAAAATAAGGTTCAATGTAGATTGGTTTTTTTTTTACAGATTGGTATTGGTAGGTTGATCTGCTGGTACACATATTTTTTTCATGTACAGACGCCAGTACATCAACCTACTCCAATCTGTAAAATTTTCCCAATCAACATTGAACCTTATTCTTTAGCGATAAAGTTGAAAATCTATTAAATAAATTTGACAGATTCTAGTAACTTAATGTGCTGGCGTCTGTACAAATACAGTTATTATATTGACAACACCATTGGTGCTGTCTGCCGAAGTGAGCATCACTGGCTGATTCATTCGTTCATTCTTTTTACATACATACTTTTTACTTAATAGAATTTATCGTTGCTATAAACCAGATGTTTTGTTGATCCTCAGATGTTTTTGTTTTTTTTTTGTTTATTCACTCAAAAGGAGTTTTTCATTTTATTCTAGTGTTCACTGATTTAGCTCTAAAACGAATTATAAAGACTGAATAATAAAGAGTTTAGAACCATAAAAAAGGTTTTATTAAAAAAAAAAACGAAATAATCGAATAAACCGGAAAACCGGTTTTGTGATGAAATAATAATCGTCAAACCGGTTTTCTAATATACCTGCGGTTTTGTGACCCCTAGTAATCATCATGAGTTCATCGTCATTGGCCGTTTCTACAAAAAAAAAATGCCTTTTTCAATTTGTCAAAAACACAAAAAAAAGCAAACAATATTTCAGAGTATTTCAAGGTCTCGAACTCTGAATAATAATTATTATATACCTACGTAGCCAGCAATTCTGGCGAGATTTCATTTGAAGGAAGCCACCGTAACTTATCAGGCTTCAGTTCAATTATAGAGGGAACCTTTTCCAAATTGTCGTGTTAAAAGATGTGTTTGTTTTTGTCATTTTAGTTAGGAATAGCAAATATCTTTTTTGGAAGATTTATCGTGGCGGTGGATTTATGGTCAAGTTATAAGGACGCATGTCATCTCACTTGTCGCGTTACTGTCACATTTATTCGACTTTTTTTATTTCATAGCAGCTAGAAAATAAATCTTACAGGGTAAAAGATTTCGTAGAGAAATCTTTTTACACAAAAACATAGTAATACTGCAAAATTACTACAACAAAGTTATTTTGAAACGGGTAATAATTTTTACAACTGTTATTTATGCTTTAGGGAGGTAATAATGATCAGTTGAAAAAAATCACGGGCAGTAATTTTGTTTTTCGGTGGTTGGTAGTGTGACAGAAATAAAAATAAAATTGGTCAGATAATTCATACTAGAATGTCAGTATAAAAATATTCAAGTAGTGTTAAATTAATGGCCAGTAAAATTTTTGGAATGGGTAGTTAGGTAAATAGTTCGGTAGTTCATAGGGACCGGTTGGTCACAGTTCCGACTTAACCTATGAACTGCTGACCAATTAGGCTCGTGGGTAGGGGTCACAAAATCGGTTTCACCGAAATCGAAAAAACCGGTTAAACCGGGTTTCACGGAATTTTTATAAATCCGGTTTTAGTTTAGCGATAACCGAGTTTTCGATTTTATCGTTTTTTTTCCTATTAAGGGGGAGGTGCTAAAATAGCCCGCGAAATTCAAATTTTCTTTCGTTTTCTGCAATTTGCAGCTCAGTGTCAGGTTGTATGTTGATTAACATATGATTCGCGACCGTAACAAATATGGCTTTACAGAATTATAATCATTAGAATTAGCTATACAACTCCTTAAGTCAGAAAAAGTGTCAAATGTCATGATTTCATGAATTAGTCATTCAATAAAGTTATTTATGAACTTAGAGAGTTGTATTGATGACTTTTATGATTATAATTCTATAAATAAACATTTGATACGGCCGCGAATCATATTTAGATCATAAGTTGATCTGAACCTGATAATAACCTGCAAATTGCAAAAAACGTAAGAAAATTTGAATATCGCGGGCTACCTTGGCGCATCCCCCTATTAAACGATATGACATTTTTACAATGTACACTGTACAGACGCCAGCACATCAAGTTACTACAATATGTCAAATTGCTTTAATAGATTTTCAACTTTATTGCAAAAAAATAAGGTTCAATGTAGATTGGTTTTTTTTTTACAGATTGGTATTGGTAGGTTGATCTGCTGGTACACATATTTTTTTCATGTACAGACGCCAGTACATCAACCTACTCCAATCTGTAAAATTTTCCCAATCAACATTGAACCTTATTCTTTAGCGATAAAGTTGAAAATCTATTAAATAAATTTGACAGATTCTAGTAACTTAATGTGCTGGCGTCTGTACAAATACAGTTATTATATTGACAACACCATTGGTGCTGTCTGCCGAAGTGAGCATCACTGGCTGATTCATTCGTTCATTCTTTTTACATACATACTTTTTACTTAATAGAATTTATCGTTGCTATAAACCAGATGTTTTGTTGATCCTCAGATGTTTTTGTTTTTTTTTTGTTTATTCACTCAAAAGGAGTTTTTCATTTTATTCTAGTGTTCACTGATTTAGCTCTAAAACGAATTATAAAGACTGAATAATAAAGAGTTTAGAACCATAAAAAAGGTTTTATTAAAAAAAAAAACGAAATAATCGAATAAACCGGAAAACCGGTTTTGTGATGAAATAATAATCGTCAAACCGGTTTTCTAATATACCTGCGGTTTTGTGACCCCTACTCGTGGGTGGTTACCCGCGAGCCTAATTGGTCGGACTAACTAAGCCAGGGCACTATAACCAAATGGGTTAGGTTAGGTAAGACAAGTAACAAACCGCGCGCGAGGCGAGCGACTTAGCGACTAATTCCGATTTGCACATAACTACCCGTTAAGTTATTTTACTGTTTAATATTTATTTAATTACCCATTTAAATATTTGTTATGACACATTTTTATTTAGTTTACTACCCAGTAGTTTTTACCTGCCTTGCCGTGCATATTAGTAAATAAAAAATTACAAAATGCATGTTGATGCAATTAAATCAGTGCCTTTTTAAACTGCTGATGCTGACATATCTGCTGAATCAATTATTGAAATAATTGACGGATACTGATTAGGAAAGATTGTGTCGGTTTCACAGTGATTTTATAGTACACTAGAATGTTCTTTTGTAGCATAAGTGCATTAACTAGGTACCATAAATAACCAAAGACAACCAGTCTATATAGTCAACCTATCTATAGCCTATCCAAATATTTAATATTGATGAAACCTATTTATAGCACTGGAACCAATCGTTCCAACCAAGCTTCTGAAATCAAACCATCCAAAATAAACGGGTCCACTAAAAGCATGAACAGAAATTTTAATCAAAATCCTGCGAAGCCAGAAAAAAGTTAAACCAAATAAATGTCTACCAACTTCTACATTACATAATTAAAACCACAAAACCGCTTCACGAACTTCAGCAATTAAATCAAAACAAGCGAAAAACAGTATAAGTTTTCTCTCAGAAGTGTACAGAATGTTAACGTTAAAATTATAAAGTATTGCAAGAATTTCTTGACCCTCAGAGATGTTGCCATTTGTAAAAGAAATAAAACATATAGGTTCTATTGAGCAAGTCTCTCCGAACTTGCGGGGGCTTGTGACTTTATTTTTAAGAACATTTCGAGATACTGAAATTGAAATGATACAAAAATGTTTCTGGTTTTTTATCTCTGATTGATATAATTGAAAATGTGTGGTTTTTTGATAATTCGAGAATATATTACTGAGACTAAGAGGTATGTCTGTATGATCGTCACATCGTCTTCACGTATTATAATTAATTGTTAAAAAAAAAAATTGTTAAACATTTTAAAAGACTGTATTTTCTAACTAAAAAAGTAGAAACTATATATTGAAAGGTGCGCCCAAAATCAATTATATTTTCTTGTAAATTTTGCAATTTGACATAAATGATTTAACTTTGACTTTAAGTTAGACTTCAGTCTGCCAAAAGACTCATTCGCTTCAAATTGTGTTATGTCTCGTGGTTTATATGTTTTCTTCAACTTCAGCACGCGTAAACACGTTTTCTACGGGTTTTGTCGACGGAAGAATAGAAAAATTATAGATTGTCATTGTTTATGTCTATTCTTCCGTCGACTAAACCCGTTTCTATTGTGGCTTTGCTATTATAAGCGTGCTGGCACCTGTCCCACCGCAGACGAGGAAGCGACTGGTTATCAACGATTTCCTCGCTCAAGAAAAGTACAAAACATTGTAGATCCCGTGTGAGTAAAAGAGACACATATATTAAGTTGATCACTGACTGTTCACATCACCAACGAGTACCTACTCGTTTGTCGCATCAACAAGAGCTATCTAATGGCGCCTCTTCACAATCGGCGATCATAGACGATTACCCACGAGCTCGATTGTGTGGAGGGCTTACTCGTCGTAGTCGCCGATCATCGTCTATGCTCGCCATTATGATCGCGGCGATCCGTGAGTTGTCGGTTTTTCGGGCACGCATCAAAGGGAATTTCGGCTAGTTTCGTACACGTGCCCGCACGATCGCCGATTATTCATTCACCGGAATACAGAGAACCGTGAAATAAATAAATGGTAGCAGCAGCAATAGACTCCACTTCCATCTTGAATGCTTGCTGGTCAACAATTAGTGACTATGGAGGATTAACGACGAACATGTGGATGCTCGCACGATGATTGTGCCGATTATAGACGATCATCGCCGATTGTGAAGAGCAGGCTTATGAGGATACTCACTCCGCGTCGCTCGCTTGGCGGGCTGAACCCTCGCTGAGAGATTCACGCTTGGTACAGACGCCAGCACATCATCCTACTCCAATCTGTCAAATTTTCCCAATCAACATTGAACCTTATTCTTTAGTGATGAAGTTGAAAATCTATTAAAGAATTTTGACAGATTATAGTAACTTGATGTGCTGGCGTCTGTACTTACGCATACCAGCAAGTAATCGCTCGGCTCTGTCACGCACTCGCTGCTCGCTCCCCGTCAATTCTTCAGTTTTTATTAGCTCTCCTCGCTTCTCTTAATTGGCTGGCGATGGGTCAGGTGCCTTACGGTATTAAGCCAGTTTTCTAATCTGATTGATTGCCTTTGACTATCACACTATTGTAGTTTTCTAATTTCGCACAGAGAAACAAGCTATTTCTCTTAAGGTCTTAAGAAAAACCTTTTCTACTTTATAAATAATAAAACACGTAGCCATTTTATTGTCCACGAGCTAAACCAGGCTTATAACGAAACTAAACAAGTTTCCAGATTTTATTATTCCTAGATAAGACCTCGGAGACCTATAAACCTGGGTCGCCTTAATAGATGGGCTAGCTTTTGTACCGTTAATCCGTAATCCGCTGTATTGCTGAAACTTTTATTGATTTTGGTCCTTCGAGCCGGATTCTGTTATCTTTATCTGGAATCAGTCTCAAAAAATATAGAGATAGGATTTAAAAATAGTAATATATTGACTAAAAATACAAGTTAAATAATACTCATTTTAAAGCATAATAAACTTCACAGATTTACCCTAAAAATATCAAATACATTGCCTTTTCCCAACTATGTTGGAGTTTACTTCCAGTTTAATCGGATGCAGTTGCATACCAATATTTTACATGGAGCGACTGCCTCGGACCTCCAGAATCCAGTTACTGGGTTACACGAGACCCCCCTACGATACCCCTTGGTAAAACTGGTTGTCAGACTTTTGGGCTTCTGACGACGCGTAACGACAGTCAAAATTCTACGACTGACAGCCGGACTAACGGTATATCTCCGTGGTTACACTTTTTAAATAATTAATGGTAACCGTGTTCACTGTGCAATATTAATTAATACACTATTAAGATACATTACTCAATTAGCACAATTGATTTGGCTTTAATTGTAATTTAGGTGTGGTGTAATATCAGTTCTGCCTAACCCTTCGAGGAATAAGCCGACGTTCGCACGGACGTAATAAAATCGCGGCAATTTTTTGTCGCGTATTGGATTTTCGATGCTCTTCTTAGCGCCGAGAGCTGAATATCCAACAGTGTACTTTCTTGACGCGCTGGGATACGCGCTGAATGCGCTCTGTTGGATATGCAACTCTCGGCGCTAAGCAGACCGTCGAAAATCCGATACGCGCAAAAAAATATTACGTCCGTGCGTACGTTGGCTTTAGGCGATGTTATGTTATGTTATGGTATGCAATTGAGTTAGAATTCCGTATTGTGTTCTGTGATTTGAAAACATTGTCCTACTTCTCATTATTGAATGTTAGGTTACTCTTTTTTATGATTAAAAATTTTGTTTCCGTCAGGTAGATTATTACAAAATATTGGACACGTAATTTTTCTTTTTTTATCTAATCAAAACATTACGGCAATCATCATCATCATCAGCCTATTAATGTTCCCACTGCTGGGACACAGGCCTCCTCTCTATGAGAGGGAGTGGGCCGTAATCTACCACGCGGGCCCAGTGCGGGTTGGTAGATGTCACATGTCTTCGAATTTTTGGTTCTAAGACATGCCGGTTTACTCACGATGTTTTCCTTCACCGTTTTGAGAGCAGTGGTGATGAAATTATTTACACAAAGTAAAGCGCCTGCTTGAGTTCGAACCCACGACCTACACAACTCGTAAGTCGGGGCCGTTACCACTGGGCCACCACTGCTCTTACGGCAATACATTGAGTTAAAATCTGGCATGACGTCACTCCCCGGTAGATTTTATACTGACTTGTGACGTAGCTCCCCAACTTTAATGCGTTTTATCTAAACATTTTTTTATTAATATGAGAAAGCAAAAAGTACGTGTCTATAATTTTTGTATTATCTGACTGACGGAATAAATAGTTTTACATTCACATCTCTATTTCGTTAAGATTGGGACAGGGACACTGGCCATCAAGTAAAGCCTTACAAGTATTTCGAAAATAGTTAAGTATCAAATACATCATGTCCACACCGTACCTAGTCGAGTTAAATGGACACCAGTCATATGGATATTCAGGTTGGCTTTAAAAAAAATATCCTACACTTTTGGCTACCTACATCCGTTTCTAAAAATCATCATTCTACACTCGGCAATTAGTATACTGATCAAAAACTGCATCACTCTTATAAACATCGAATAAGTTGGCTTTATTAATCAAGAAACCACGTGAATATACATCCTATAACGATGCTGCTTCTGGAAAAGGAAACAAATAAATGCAGTAAACATGCAAATGTACTATTTTACTAACTAAAACAAGCTGTATTAGGGCTTGAGTCCACGGCATCGCCGCCGCGCCGACACCGCTTCGCGTAACCATGTTGACTGAACGCTGAAGCGCCGCTTCTGATTGATTTTGCATTATCACTTTATATTTTTATTAGTAATACATTGTTAGCCACAAACATCACTTGTATAGTATGACGAACTTGTTGAGTTTAACTAAAAGAAACAAGCTTGTGCCTGTATATGTACAGAAAGTGGTAAAATCAAAGTAAGAAGGCAAATAAAAGGTACGACGGCGGCGGCGGCGGCGGCGGCGGCGGCGCGGCAGCGGAATAGCAACGTTGCACACAGCTTAAAGACGCCGCGGGGCGGCACGGGCAGCGGCGTTGTCGCCCTAAGCACTTACAATGCAACTATTTATCTAGTTTGTGTATCAGCGACTTCACTACGTACGTAGCCCTATTCAAATTCTTCAACAAACGCAGTGGGTCACTTTGAATAGGTACGTAAATCATGATTTTGATTTGACAATAATATACGTGCAAGTTGTGCAAATTTGAGGAGCTCGTGGCTAAGTAATAACAAGCCGCACGGGTCAATCCATCAGGTTAAGCTACGCTTGCCGGGGTTGGTCAGTGGATGGGTGACCATCTTTACATACCGAGACTCCTCCGTGCCTCGGAAAGCACGTTAAGCCGTTGGTCCCGGCTGTCATTTGTGGATCTTTGACAGTCGTTACGAGTCGTCAGAAGCCCGAAAGTCTGACACCAGTCTTACCAAGGGGTACCGTATTACCCAGTTACTGGGTTGTGGAGGTTAGATAGGCAGTCGCTCCATGTAAAATACTGGTATTCAGCTGCATCCGGTTAGACTGGAAGCCGACCCCAAGATAGTTGGGAAAAAGGCTAGGAAGATTGAAGTTGTGCAAATTTTACCCTGCACAGGGTGTCAAGCACCTGACACTTTGTTTCTCGTTGTGTCGCAAATTAGCATATAAATTAACACAATTTGGACCGAAAATGTACCACTGCAGATGCCGCAATACACAATATTTTGCTGGATACTATGTTTTAAGTTTAACAAAAAGGACTTGGCAAGGTCTGTGTTGTAGATAAGTTTGTGCCAGAAATAAACTAGTTACCTTGGTGTCAATTCTGCAGAGAATTGTGGCCAGTCTTTAGGAAAACGTAATCATTTTGTTTTAGGAACAGTTTATTTGTTTAATTGCCAAATGGGACTATTCTTGACCTTGATCTCGCCTGGTGGATGAGGTCGAGCGTGCCTTGATGCCTGTTCACTCTCGCTTTGTAGGCTGACGGCTTATATACACTTCAATACTTTTGCAATTTGTCCAGAAGGGCCTAAAAATATGGTCAAAGTGACTGATGTATCAACCCAATTTTTTATCTTATCATATTTTCTATTTCGTTCGGTCATGGTTCGACCTCTGTATAAATGAATATTTTATGAAGTGCAATACCTCTTTTTTTGCGGGACAGTTGGCATGACTTCCAATTGTTGGACGCACTCCAGCAATTCCAAATTCAGAAATTCACCCCGAGTCTGAGAAAAAGTATTTGCATTTCTATATCAAAGTGTCCATTATTATTCCTTGACTATTTCTCTATTGGAAAATAAAGTTTCCTTGGAACGGGGCTTCTTTAAATGCATGGTAAATAGCTGCCATTTTCCGTGTCGTGTTTCACGACGCTACTTTTTTTCTACAATTCTGCCGCGCTCGGCACTTCTTTGGCGTGCGAAGGCGTTCGCTCATTCAGTCTCTGATAAAAAAGTGTAAGACTCTTTTCTCACAATAGTGCTTCTATTGAATGCTGATAAGTTCATTTTGAAGAGTTTATTAATTTTATTAATATAGGAGCAGTGGTTAGCAAAGTTAATGAAAAGTATATCGTAAGTTGGGACGTATGATTATCGTAAGTCAGCCAAAATATAAAATAAATTTCCTTTCAATATTGAATCTGAATCATTTTATGAATTCTATAAGTACCTACTTACTTTACATTTCGGCTGACTTACAAAGCCACTTTGGCAAAGCTTGCAATTATGCTAATCTTACGGTTCACATTTAGAGAACAAGGGCTATTTTCAGCGCAAAGGTAAAGGTTTAATGAAATTCTAAGAAGGTTTTATTGAAATAACTCGGCTTGGTTCTATAAACTCACTATTGCATTTTTGAGGTACAGATAAAGATAAATTCAAAATTCAAAATTCAAAAGTCATTTATTCAAACTAGGCTGAGAATCAGCACTTTTCGAACGTCAAAATTACATAAGACAGTCCCCCAAAAACGCCCGCCCTTCACCACTTCCTTGTGCTTTTGCTGGAGAGAAGAAGTGGCGCAACAAACTCCCCAGCAGCACAGCTGTCTGTTCAGTTAGAAAAAAAAACTTGATTCTATACAATAGTATGCAAATAATTTACATTACTCAACACAAAACATTCAATAAAATATATGCCATAATGATAGCTAGCACGCGCCAATGTACCAACAAAAAAAAATATCGAAATCTAAACTCAAGCAAAAATAAAAACTAAAAACGTAAACAGAACTTAATACCCGAATTATAAAGCCTCCAGGCATAAAGGGCGTGCCCGCTTACATATAGCTAATAAAGCTGTAACTCGAAGTCACATAATTAGATATGATAAACTAGGACCATTGAAGTAAAAATAAATCAAAAATAGATCAACAGTTAGGCAAGAATAATATATAATCTACTGTCGAGGTCGCTAGCTAATCACATATTGCAATACAACTCATACGAAAACATTGTAATGAGTAGATCATGTCAACAATAAATAAAAATAAAATAAATTGTATAATAAAGTCAAATAAATTAAACATTCTATAAACTCATATAACCTGTCAGTAGGTAAGCTAATTCTGGAGAAAGAACATAAACATTGTCTTGAGTTAATCACAGCGACCAACTATTTTTATCGCTTAAGTAGTCATTGATAGAATAGTATGCCTTTGATAAAGATCATTTATTTGTACAGTACCTACTATACTCGTCTTTCTGTTTAGTTGTAGATGTTAAAAGGAATATTAAACAGGCGGTATTATAATTTCCTATAGCTATTTACATACATTATATTATTAATTAATTTTTTACATATTTTTATTTAAAAAGCATAAAAAAAACCGATTTTTAAGCATTTATTCTATACAAATAAATGAAATGAAAGTGTTTGTTTGTAATGTCAAAATAACAGCTTTTCACTAAACCCATAAAAATATAAAAAAAAAAAATGTCTGACTGTTTGTTCCAGCTAATCTCCAAAATGGCTGGACCAATTTTGACGGGACTTTCACTTGCTGATAGCTGATGTTATAAGGAGTAACTAAATACTTTTATTTTAGAAAAAGAATTAGGATCGACACGGCGAAGTCGCGGGATGCACCTAGTTTTATTTTAAATCGAAAGTAACTATGTCTGCGTTTCCGCCGGATATCGATGAAATTTTGTGGTCAAACAGGTAGACCATGGCCTGCGTCGGGACATGGGATCTATTATCTATTTAAAGTAGGTACGGCAACAGCATATATTTTGTATATTAAATATTAAAAGTTAACAGGTATGGGCTCATAGAAATATACCAATTACAGGTGTTTTTTTTAATGGTGTGCTTTGGTGTTTTACTGGCTGCACCTTTAGACAAAATCTACAACCGCTCTCTTGCAGAAGGAATTATTCCAGAAAAATGGTTTTTTTTTGGATTGCTGCAGTTTATAAGAAAGGTGACCAGAATAGCATTAAAAACTATACATTCTTTCCACCTTGAGCAACATTTTTTAATCTCTTATTTATCCTCATAAATATAATTATATCGACATGTTTTTATCTCAACTCATCAACACGGTTTTAGAAGTGGTCGTTCCATGTATCATGTTTTATTTCTCAAATGTAAAAGACATTGATGGAGGATATGAAGTTGATGCGATATACATTGACTTTTCCATTGCTTTTGGTAAGGTAAATCATCAAATATTATTACAAAAGCTGGAATCTTATGGTGTCCACGGTTACCTTCTTGTCTGGTTTAAATCATATTTGAGCGGAAGGAAACAAGTTGTTTCAGTCAGAGGTCATGAGTCTATTATCTCTTATGCCAAATCTGGAGTACCACAGGGCTCGCACGTGGGACTTCTAGTTTTTATCATAGTTGTCAACGATCTTGCATCTCGAATTAGATGAGACTTTTCTTTTTATGCTGATGATCTCAAAATCAGTCTCTGGTGTAAATCTATCGGGATGACTTTGAATGTGATCAAAATAATGTTTTTGCATCCGTTATAGCCGAAAATTACAGCTATTACTTTCCTTACAATATAAACAGCTGTTTAGTTGCATCAATAGAAATGCAAAGTCAAAACTAAAATTATTCTTTAAAATGCTTTGGTGCGTTCTCATCTAGAATTTGCCAGTATTGCATGGAATCCCATGTACGCTGTACATTCGCAGCGTCTCGAGAATATCCGGCAGTAACCCCAAGGTATATTGCTAACACATGTAAAAAATATATACCTTGTTATATGTTCGTATGGACGTCTGTAGGATATTCCTGAGGACATCCTCAGGAATATCCCACATATGTCTATACGAACAACATTTGGCTTTTTTTCGCATTGAGTCGCTTATTAACCGCCGTATTGTCCACGACTTATAAAATTGTTAATGGTCACATAGAATGCGACCAATTGCTTGAACGTATCATGTTGTGAATCCCTTATAATCTTTCTAGACGGTCAATATTCGGACTTTTTGTTTGAACCGCCCACCTGTAGAAATGACATTGGGAGATATTTGCCAATATCTAGGATGTGTATTCACTTCAACGAACTCAACTACCTAAATTACAGTTCCCTGCCGCAATTCAAAACCCTCTTGCGCAGTCATTTAAACAAACATTTAAATGGCCATACTTCAAATAATTTATTACAATTTTTCCAAACTTCAAATTACCGTCTCTATTAAACGTAAAAAGCACTTTTGGACGTCCTAAAGTGCCTTTGATAAATTCAAATGTATATGACATACTTAGTGTAGTTAGGTAGGTAATTATTTTATAATTAACGATATTTGTTTAAGCCTTTTTTTTGTTCTGTTTTAGACCTAAGTCAATGCTGTTTCTTTGTCTCTGATTTTATTTTAATACTTGGGAATCGTCATGGTATACTAAAGAGAAGTGAGAAGCAAATAGATTGAAAATAATATTAATATTGGTACCATTTTTACCAAATATTCCGTTAAGATGCATACGTTCTGGATAAGAGGAGTTATTATTGCGTTTTTTATTATTATATTGCCAGAACATTTTGCGTTTATACGTTTTATAGCAGGTATTAAAAAATTTAGAACATCGATCTTCACTTTTTATCCCAGTAGTACATTCTCGTGGGATAATTTCCGACCTCCACGTGGGGTAAACCGCGGGAAAAACTTAATCTTTCACAAACCATTTTCTTCATTGCCTTCCACGTTTAAAATTTTAGTCTCAAAACATAAAATTCGAGTTACCGAACCAAGAAACACTCCAAACCTCTTCAAAAGTCGGCGCACTCATTCACCCGCCCTGAATACGTCCTCGAGACTCCGACTTCGGTCGCAGCCGCACTAGGTATAGAGACGTACCTATCTGTATCGAGGTGGGTTAGTCGATATCCGTGAAGCACCTCTTCGCATTGGTAGGCTGTAGAGCAGATGCAAAGTAAGGAGGGAGTGGAGGATTCTTGGGACTGGGAAATTTAAGGGGAGTTTGTCCGATTTGCGAAAGAGATTTTCAATTAAATTGCAGTTATATTTTTGTGGACCCAATAATAGGTACCAAGGTAACCGACATAGCCCGAAGAATTGCCAAACTTAAGTGGCAATGGGCAGGACATATTGCTCGCAGAACAGATGGCCGATGGGGCCGAAAGGTTCTGGAGTGGCGACCACGTACTGGAAGACGTAGCGTCGGAAGGCCTCCCACAAGATGGACCGATGACTTAGTAAAGGCCGCAGGAGTTCGGTGGATGCGGGAAGCACAGAATCGGTCGAAGTGGCGGTGCTTGGGGGAGGCCTATGTCCAGCAGTGGACGTCTTTCGGCTGATATGATTATGATATGATAAATAATAGGTACCATCATTCGTTTCGGAAAGGTTTTTGGTTTTAATAATCTAGTTGACATGTGTAATGTAAGATTCCGTTCAGTTTTTTCACAATTATTTAACCTCTGACAGCAGCACAATATAACGAGAATTCAATAAAGATTACTGTGATTTTGACAGACTGGTCAATGGCAGCAACCCAACAGCAACCTTATTGCAACGGCACTAACCCCACGTCCTAAATAAAAGCGATCGTCGCTATCATATTATGTCACTTTTTGTTCGGAAAGGGGAGGAGCGCTTTCCGGGCGCCCTCTGTAGGTGCGACCACGCGTTCAGATTCAGGATCGCTTTTAAATAGAACGCGACCTAAATATAACTTTTATTAATTCACGATTACTGTCTACGTTTAAATTCAAGTTTCAAAGTGGTTTTCTACACTGATCCTTCACTTAGACTAACGAGTTATAAAGTGAAGTTTTAGTAGGTACCTAGTTATATGCTCCAATAAACTTACGATAAGCAAGTAATCATTTATTTACCACAAACTTAGCCTAGGTAACATCAGTGGTGTTTAATAGTTGTTACACAATGTGTAACAGCCATACTCATCCCACTATTAAACACCTTACTCATGTCATGAGTAAGACCCCTGCCCTTCAAACTAGGAAAATCTTGTATCTTGAAGGACGGTGTTCTTCAGTGGGATTGACTCGTTTTTTCAAAATATTTATTATTGCATAATATTCTGATTTTATCATATTATTTATTGAGTGGGTTTAATAGTAATACTCGTAGTAGTTTATTTTCAAAAACTTAGTACTACTTTACAATGGCAATGTGGGCAGAAATTCAAATAAGGTAAAGAGATTAGCGTCTGAAGCCGAACTACGCATAGCCTGTAATTCGGCTATCAGCAGCATTCCTCTTCAGTATTATAATACAAGAATAGGTGCCGAATAATAGAGGCATATATAGTTAAAACAGTATTATAGAAATACAGAATAAAGCTTTGTGCAGACCAGCGCGACTTGTCGCGCGACGCGACACTGGTTATTCTTATACCGTGGTGCGTGTGTGTGCGTGCATGTGAGTGTGTGGTTGTGAGTATGCATGACTGTATGAGTGTGTAAGTGAGCTATGTAGTGAGTGTAATTTTGTTTTCTGTGCTGTTAGCCGTACCTATTCTTAGAGTGGTAAGTATGCACTACTGTTTAAATTCACTTACACTGCACTAAACTAACTTAAAAGGTTTTTAGTGTTGTCAAGGAACTGGATCGTCTCAATATTCACGTGATGATGAAGTCTGTGTTCATGAGCTTCTGCATATTTTTATAGAACTATGTTCACGACATCCATCTTGAGGTCCAGGAGGAGTTCTCTATTTATAATGTACCAGGGCACACTGACTATATCCCTTAGTACTTTGTTTTGAATACGTTGTATGATTTGACGATTGCTTTGGCTGGTCCACAGCTCTGAATATGACAATTTGTTACGTATTGACAATGGCGTCTGTGTACCAAGTAGCCAATACATTTTTTTGTACAGTATCGAGGAAGTGAAATGAAAAATTAACCATCGATTTTCAAGAGTTTTTATTTTTAATTTTTAAAAGACCAACACCCTAATTGCGTAACACGATCAGTCACAACCTGAATAATTTTGAAGTATATTGCTAATCCATTGCTTTACATACGTTATCTGCTCAACAATGTGAACAATGAAATGAGTGATGTTGAACTGTCAAAATGAAAAAATAGTGTTTGGTCGTGTGTTACACAATTAAGCGTGCAGACCTTTAACTAAGCCTTTACCAAAACTTATTATTATTATGTACTTGGGCATAAATAACTAAGATGTTCATTATAACTTGAACCTCATTGGCTCAGCTATTTTCACGTGGGCGACGAAAAGGTCAGCATAAAAAACACCAATATAGAAATGTAATCCTTTTTTATTAAAAAAATTGAAGAAATTGATATTTATCCTTATTGATCCCTCGGTACCTCACTCGGTACGAAAAGGACAGATTGAAGATACTACACGAGTATATACTTCTAATTCACAAGCGCCTCTAATGTCACTTTAAGGGTCATCGCCCATTATAACAGCACCGCTCCAGCACGGTAGCGCCCCGGCACCGCCTCGAAAAATCTAGTCGTCAACGCGCCGTAAGCCAGGCGACTGCTAGTCGCCAACGCGCCGGAAGCAAGGCGACGGGTAGTCGCCAACACGCCGTCAGCAAGGCGACCGCTCGCTGCCGGCACGCCAACGGCGAGGTATCAGTTTATTGTTTATTACACAAGCAAGGCGTCATCGTGCGGCCGGCGAGGTGTTACCGCGTTTACGGCGAGGCGTCACCCCGCGGACGGTGAGGCGCCGGCGAGCGGGCTCCTCGCTTGAAGCGCGCTGTCGGCCCGACGGGTGACTGCTCGCGGGCCGCTCGCTGCCGGCGCGCCGTCCACTATTTTGTTTAGACATCGTAAAATATACTTTAATACATTTGACTTAAGTCCTAACTTGATTGACAAGTTATTTGCCGTGTCGGAGCCGTGCTGCTATAATGAGCGATGACCTTTAGATTACCTATGTCATTGTTGTTGTTACATCTAGTTGTGAAAATATAGACATATAAAAAAAATATTACCCAAAAAATAAACCTGTCAATAATATTTAACTTGTGGCTAAATAACATACGAACGGGTTTATCAAAAATAAAGCTACGCTTGCCCCGGTCGGTTCGTGGATGAGAGACCGTCCATTATTTATATCGAGCGAGACCCTTCCGTGCCTCGCAAAGGATGAAGATTGGCAATTTTGGTTACTGCTGTTGGTCCGGGCTGTCATCCATAGATTTTGACAGTTGTTATGGGTAGTCAGAAGCCCAAAATTCTGATAACCGGTCTTACTAAGGGGTATCGTGTTACCCACACCCAGGAACGCTCCATGTAAAAGTCTGGTATTCAGCTGCATCCAGTGAGACTGAAAGCCGACCCCAACATAGTTGGGGAAAAAGGCAGGCAGAATGACTTGTGACGACTAACCTGTTGTCAGAGTTTTAAACCCACCAATGGGCCTCTGATTTGGCTTCACAGGAAATATCTTTCCGGCATGGTTTCCTCACGATGTTTTCCTTCACCGTTTTTTAACCAAGTGATAATAAAATTATACTATACGCACATGAATCTGAAAAGTCAAAGTTGCACGCCTTGGGCACGGTAGACGGTATTCCAACTTCATACAAACGGACGAAGCGCGAGCTATACCTACGCGCCTCGATCGAGGTATGCGCGAGGTACGCAGAGTCGCAGACAGTCGCGACTGTGCCACAGTGACGAACGGACACGGTGTGTCGTTTTTTTAACAATAACCGCGCGATTTTTTCACAAAAATAAGTTCAAGTACATAATTTAATATGACGAATAGGTGTAGGATATATTGTGCTGTTTTTGGTTGCATGAATTCGTCAATAACGCATCCAGATATAAGTTTTTTTAAATTACCTAGAAACTGAAAGCTAAGACTATAAAATAATTTTACTTACTAGTAGATAGGTACATTCGTGTGTCTTTTTAATGGATAAGTATTTCCTTTTATCTCCCGAAAAATGGATTATTAATAAATAATGTGAATAGAGTAAAGTGATTGACACGAGTGAAATAGGTAGTTATAGGCGGTTCATGAATCGTGATATTATGGTAGGTACGCTTGTGTTAAAATCTCGGGGCATGTGTGTTTTGTTTTGTTAGTTTGTATAATTCAAAGTAAAGACGTGGTATTTTATTATTATTAATAATAGTTGTTCATTGTACTGCGTGTAAGAATAATACTAGAATAAATAAATTTGACCGTCTGTCTGTCACTAGATAGTTGAAATTTTCTCAGATTAAGTATTACTGCTGCTGCTATAACAACATAAATACTTACCACTAAACGCCGTTTTTTGAAGTGAAAACTTCTTTAGCGGCGTTGTGCACTTTTTCGGATGGGTAATTTTTTTTTAATTATATTAGAATGCGGATTTTTTATACTTTAAAATTTAATAATAAAGCATTTCGTACGTCTCAGTCGAGGCGCAAATATTTTTCGGTCGCAAAATAAGACCGATTTGTTATTCAAACATTCATCATATCAGCCGAAAGACGTCCACTGCTGGACATAGGCCTCCCCCAAGCACCGCCACTTCGACCGATTCTGTGCTTCCCGCATCCACCGAACTCCTGCGGCCTTTACTAAGTCATCGGTCCATCTTGTGGGAGGCCTTCCGACGCTACGTCTTCCAGTACGTGGTCGCCACTCCAGAACCTTTCGGCCCCATCGGCCATCTGTTCTGCGAGCAATATGTCCTGCCCATTGCCACTTAAGTTTGGCAATTCTTCGGGCTATGTCGGTTACCTTGGTTCTCCTGCGGATCTCTTCATTTCTGATTCGATCACGTAGGGAAACTCCAAGCATAGCCCTCTCCATTGCTCTTTGGGTGACTTTTAGCCTTCTGATAAGGCCCATTGTGAGCGACCACGTTTCAGTGCCATAAGTCATCACTGGCAACACGCACTGGTCAAAGGCTTTCGTCTTGAGACACTGTGGTATGTGGGACGAGAAGATATTGCGTAGCTTCCCGAACGCTGCCCAGCCGAGTCGGATTCGACGATTGACCTCTTTCTCGAAGTTGAACCTACCTAGCTGGACAGTTTGTCCTAGGTAAACATACTCGTCTACAACTTCGAGCGTAGCGTCTCCGATCTTTATGAGGGCGGGTGTTACATGGGCATTTGACATGACCTTTGTCTTGTCCATGTTCATTTTAAGACCCACTCTTTTGGAGGCTCTACTGAGGTCATCGAGCATTATACTGAGGTCCTCCATGGTCTCAGCCATGATAACTATATCGTCGGCAAACCGAAGGTTAGTGATATACTCGCCATTGATGTTGATGCCTAGCCCTTTCCAGTCCAAAACCTTGAAGACGTCCTCCAGTGCAGCGGTGAACAGTTTCGGAGAGATAACGTCTCCTTGTCTCACACCTCGCTGCAGAAGGATAGGTTTCGAGGTCTGGTCGTGGAGTCGGACTGACATAGTGGCGTCTTTGTATAGGCACTTTAACACCTCGATGTACCGATAGTCGATCTGGCACCGTTGAAGAGACTGCAGTACAGCCCATGTCTCGATCGAATCGAAGGCTTTCTCGTAATCCACGAACGCTAAGCAGAGAGGCAGGTTATACTCTTCGGTCTTCTGTATAACCTGCCGCAGCGTATGTATGTGGTCCACGGTGCTAAAGCCTTTACGGAATCCGGCTTTTTCGGGAGGCTGGAAGTCGTCAAACCTGCACGCGAGACGGTTCGTGATGACTCTTGAAAACAGCTTGTAGACATGGGTCAGAAGTGTGATGGGCCTATAGTTCTTAAGCAGGGCATTGTCGCCCTTTTTAAAGAAGAGTACCACCACACCTCTGTTCCATGCCTGTGGCGTTTTACCCTCGAGTATGACGGAATCGAACAGCTTCTGGAGGGCCTTCAGAACGGGTTTCCCACCGGCCTTTAAGAGTTCGGCCGTAATTCCGTCATCACCTGGCGCCTTGTTGTTTTTAAGTTGCTTTAGAGCCATCCTAATCTCGTACAAGCTGACGTCCGGGATATCTTCGGTATAATGTCGGGTTAATCTAGCTCTTGGGTCGTTTGCCAGATTCGTAACGGGGTTACTGGATGACGTGTATAACTGTCCATAGAACCTCTCGATCTCTCTCAATACTTCAGGTTTGGCGGATACGATCCTGCCATCATCGGTCTTCAGCTTTGCAAGCTGGCTCTGCCCAATAGACAGATCTCTTGCAAAGACCTTGGAGCCCTTATTCCGCTCTATCGCGTCCTTAATGCGGTCCGTACTAAAGCGACGAAGGTCGCTTTTCAAGGACTTGGAGATCCGTCTATTGAGCTGCCGGTACTTGAACGCATCGTCTGGAGACTGGAGGATCATCTCGTGCCTCTCCTTCATGAGCTGTATAGTAGGATCAGAGAGCTTCTTGTTTCTACTTGTACGACGGGTCTTAAAGATCTTGGACCCGACCGTATGGACAGTTTCCACGAACCCATCGTTAAAATCGTCCACGGAGCTCCCTAGGCACTCGAAACGATTCTGAAGTTCGAGCTGAAAGCTCTCGGGGTTTTGGACTTGGATCGGTGCTGGACGGAGCGTAGACTTCACCAGTCGAGATCTTTCCAGCTTAATATTTAAGTTCAATGTGCCTCTTACCATGCGGTGATCGCTTCCGGTTTTCACCGCGTTGATCACAGAGACATTGAACACTTGCTTCTTCGTCGACATAATGAAGTCAATCTCATTTTTTGTTGCACCATCAGGGCTCTGCCAGGTCCACTTTCTGTGCTCGCGTTTTCTGAAGAAGGAGTTCATCATAAAGAGGCCTTCCTTCTCCATAAAACTGGCCAGTAGGTGACCCCGGTGGTTCCGACGTCCAACTCCAAATTGCTCCACTCGCAGCTCATCATCGTTACGTTTGCCCAGTTTCGCGTTGAAGTCCCCCATGACAACGGTGAAGTGAGTTTTAGAGGCATGCATGGCTCTAGAAATATCCTCATACATGGTCTCCACCTCATCGTCGGGGTGTGACGAGGTCGGGGCGTAAACCTGTACGACCTTTAGCGAATATCTTGCGGATATTCTGAGTATAAGGTACGCCACCCTGGTCGACACACTCTCGATCTTCACCACGTTGCTCACAAGGGACTTGTGGACAATAAACCCGACACCACCCTGGGACTGCTGGTCGCCCTCCCGGAAATAGAGCAAGTTTCCGGATTTAAGGATTATCGAGTCCTCCCCCTCTCTTCGGACCTCAGATAATCCTACTATACCCCATCGTAACCTGCTCAATTCTTCCTCGAGTTCGATGATCTTCTCGTCGGTCCGGAGTGTACGCGTGTTATACGTTGCCAGGTCCAGTTTCCGGTGGTTGTGGTAGCCGGATCTCTTCCGGGGATTCTTAGCACCCCTTGCCTCACCATGACCTTGACCGCTACCGTAGCCAAGGGTAGGTAGGCCGCCGGGCACTAGGGGCCGTTTCTTTGTGGTGCTTGTCATTTTTTGGGGGGGGTTTGCCATAATCGCCACGCTTGGCAAGCGGGTTGGCGATCGCAGTATGGTGTTAATAGTGCATAGAGAACGCTGCTGCCCATTCTCTAGTGATCCCTTAGTCGCCTTTTACGACACCCATGGGAAGAAATAGGGTGGTGCGATTCTTTAAGTCCGGCACCACACGGACAATTCAAACATTCAAACATTAACATGGTTTTATAATTAAATCTACCAATCAAAAAACAACACGCATTTTTATTGAACACTTCCTATTCAATTCACAAAGTATTTGATTTGTTTATATAAAAAAAGTACATTTACAATCACAAAACTAAATGGAAACACAAAGTAGGCAAATGTAATTAAAATACTGGAGGCGGGCAAGCGTGTCCGTGCGGATTGAGGAGCCAGACTCATAACTAAACGCGGGTACTACCAATATTTAGTAGTAAATTAGCCGATTTTGTAGGCCCGATCCTGGAATTTGTAGTAAAACCCTTCAGAAGTTACATGACTTTAAAGGTGGCTCCTCAATTCGCACATGCGGATTGAGGAGCCACCTCAGAACTCGAAAACTAGCCGACGGATATTTTTGAAAATTTGGTAGGATTTAGTAGTACTTATGCGTAATCTCTACAAAAAAAATGGGGTTTGTACGACTGGATTTGAGAGAGCTACAATGCTTTGATTTTTCATAAAAAAACGTAAATTTCACCGCGCTGTTTCTCGGAAAGTTACTTATCAATTACAACATATTTTCAGTATGATTTAGTAGTAAATGAGTTTTAATTTGTAGTATAAAAATAAAAAGGAAAAGCTATATAGTTTCGGTAATACAATACATTTTATGTGGCTCCTCACACCGCACGGTCTAGAGAAAATATATGTACGTAGCTACTAAAGTAGCTGATCAAATCGGATAAAAATAGCATCAATATTTAGTAGAAATTTCTACTAAATATTGGCGTACTCCAACATCCTGCGCATTCAGTATTTCAAAAGATATTAATAAAATAAACATTCCTTAACAAATTAGTAAACAGGGTGACCATAAATAATTCAAACAAGATCATTGTTTGAAATAAATAGTTTTATTTGCTTATAAATCATCCTACGAGTACGATTACCTACGTGTTACTTATGTAATTGCAGTTTTAGATTTTATGAGATACTAGCTGCGCTCCGCGGTTTCACCCTCATAAGTCTGGATCCCGTGGGAATATCGGGATAGAAAGTATTCTATGTCCTTACCCAGGTCATCAACTACCCATGTGTCAAATTTCATCTAAATCCGTTAAGCCGTTTTAGCGTAACAAATAAACCAGTAGAAAACCAAACTCACTTTCGCAATTATAATATTATATTACAGTTAGTATAGTTATATTATGTACTATGTACCTACAACAAAATTAACAAATGAATTAAAATTCAGTCATTGTGATGAATTTAATAATACTTATTTTGTACAAACTTATGTTTAGGTACGTAAGTACAATAGTACCTCAATGTGTTTAGTTTGATTATTTAAACGATATTTTAGTTCCTGATGTACCGATAGATGGCGTTGTAAATTTTGCACTCTCCGGTGAATCGCGGTGATAGGGATCTCCATAGAAACGTGTCCTCTTTGTGTATAATCAAATAAATTGTCTTCGTCAAAGTAAACATTAGTTTTTATTCATACGTTATGATTTTAAATTCATTATTGTTTCGCTGTTATTTTTGACAACATTGTTGCTATAGTAACGTAAAGAATGTAATAGACAAACAGCTTAGAAAAAAAATCGAACGTCAGTAGTGTCAGTCATCTTCACGTCTGTGGCCGCATTCCGAATTACGAGCTCTGAAAGTGGGCAAACGTCGCAAATAGATGTCAAATATTTCCCTGTTATGATTACTCTGTTTTGACAATATTACTGTTTCGAAATAAGAAATGTGGGTAACTAGCGAACTAGAATATTAATTATGAAGTGCAATAATAATTTTGTGTTCCGATTTAGATAACACGATTATTACAGCTAAGAGCTGTCAATTTGAATCGAAACGCTCTTGAACGCGCTTACAGTGCTCGCTTTACGTCCAAACTTATTCCATATTATATTTGTTTGTTACCAATGTACAAAGAGAAATGTACAATATACAAAGAAAGAGATGTGTCGCCGCGACACGACTGGTTTTTATGTATTTCTATGAAAGCGATGTGTCGCTAGCTACGGAAGGTTTTTTGTGTCGCGGCGACACATTGCCTGCAGTTGCCGCCTGCGGTCGGCTACGGATTGGTAACTTTAGTTTAAAGATAGGATGCGACTCAAAACAAAACAGCACAACTGTAATTTTTGATCACTGTGAGGTGATATTAATTTAGGGCATGCGTTATTGCAAGATGGCGCATGTCATGACGTCATCTATGACAATTCACCGGATATTCTTATTGCGCACACACTAATTTGGACAGGTGTAAGCACGCCAAAATGGATTACAGCGTAATTCGGAATGCAGTCTGGGGTAGAGTGCTCGCAAGATAAGTCTGCGCGTGGATGAAATTGGAACTAATAAGTATGCCGCCGTCTTGTCGTATAAATAAGGTCAAGTTAAATATAGAATAATTTAATTAACTCATATATAATATAAGATTAATTATTAATATAGATTTAATCTTTTATATATTACACTATAGAATTAAGCACACCAGCGCTACCAGTCGCACACAGACTTATCTTGAGCGCATTCTAGGCATGGTGCCTCTATCGTTAACGCGGTAAATTCAAATTTAAGAAGAGGGACGACACAAGTATCTGAATCTCATAGGTAAACATTCGGTATTTAGTCATTCGTCATAGCAATATTTTGAAGTTCCGTACATCGCGCTGATGAACATTCTCAATTAAGTAATTCGTCATAGCGTACATTCTAACTCACGTAAATCGTACTTTACCCCCGACGGAAAACGAAGGGGTGTTATTAACTTTATAAATACAGTACATCGGTATTTTAAACATCGAAGTTTAGTAGTTCAAAAAGAAAGAGTAAACAAAATGGAGAACAGAAATAGTCGGTAGCTGCACGTTATGACTGTGACAAGAAGGCTTTCACTCAGTATAATGCAAAACCAGCGCTGTGCTGTGGGTCCCCCACAGCACAGCGCTGATTTTCAGTGGACTCCCGCAATGAATGATGAAAAATGAGAATGATTTTTGTTTATTTCTTACAAGCTCTAGAAAGAATTCATTTTTGCCATTAAACTTAATATTCTTTCAAATTTTGGCATCCGATGTTTGGAAGATGCAATCTGCATTCAGGAAGAAAAATACACTTGTATTTGTTGCGGTGATGACGGAACTTCTAATTATGTGCCATCTAATATTGTGTCGTTTGATTTAGATGGCAGCAACGAATTTATTTTAGAAGATATACCGCATCACATTATAGTTAAAGGTATAACATACTCTCTCATTGGAGCTATAGAATTTATTCCAGTGCTCAGTGAAGTTGGTATGGGCCATTATAAATGTCACTACATTGTGGATAATATTTTTTTTTTGCTACGATAATTTTGAAAACAAAATTCGCAATAGTATAAAACTACCAAAATATTTTCATTGTTTATGGCAAAATTTGAAGTTCAAAGTTGTATGGGAGAAAGTGTTTTTCAATTACATACTTACAATGTTAAGTTTGTTCTTGGGATAACGCACTTGGCCCGTTTTTGTATCTCATTATACGCTGCGCTCGGTTTGCGTTGTATGTTCTGTCATTGCGTCATGTTTACTGGGCATTCTGTATCACATCTGTCATCCTTCTTAGAGGTAGACATAATAATATGCTATCGCGGACTTTTCTTTTGATATTTTTGAAATGTACAATCCTGTCACACTAACTTTATATTTTAGTATCGTATAAAATAAAACCTTTAACCCTAAACTGGGTAACGACATAGAATAATTTTTATACCGATATTCCCACGGGATCCAGACTTATGAGGGTGAAACCGCGGAGCCCAGCTAGTATCTCATAAAATCTAAAACTGCAATTACATAAGTAACACGTAGGTAATCGTACTCGTAGGATGATTTATAAGCAAATAAAACTATTTATTTCAAACAATGATCTTGTTTGAATTATTTATGGTCACCCTATTCACTAATTTGTTAAGGAATGTTTATTTTATTAATATCTTTTGAAATACTGAATGCACAGGATGTTGGAGTACGCCAATATTTAGTAGAAATTTCTACTAAATATTGATGCTATTTTTATCCGATTTGATCAGCTACTTTAGTAGCTACGTACATATATTTTCTCTAGACCGTGCGGTGTGAGGAGCCACATAAAATGTATTGTATTACCGAAACTATATAGCTTTTCCTTTTTATTTTTATACTACAAATTAAAACTCATTTACTACTAAATCATACTGAAAATATGTTGTAATTGATTAGTAACTTTCCGAGAAACAGCGCGGTGAAATTTACGTTTTTTTATGAAAAATCAAAGCATTGTAGCTCTCTCAAATCCAGTCGTACAAACCCCATTTTTTTTGTAGAGATTACGCATAAGTACTACTAAATCCTACCAAATTTTCAAAAATATCCGTCGGCTAGTTTTCGAGTTCTGAGGTGGCTCCTCAATCCGCATGTGCGAATTGAGGAGCCACCTTTAAAGTCATGTAACTTCTGAAGGGTTTTACTACAAATTCCAGGATCGGGCCTACAAAATCGGCTAATTTACTACTAAATATTGGTAGTACCCGCGTTTAATTATGAGTCTGGCTCCTCAATCCGCACGGACACGGGCAGCCCTATCGCATGTTTACGTACCGCGCGGCTGTAGGCATTTATTTCTAAGATATGGCTTAGCTATGACTTGGCAGTCAGACGGTCATCACCAAGCTATCACTTCTACCTAATTGAGTAACACAGTTCTGACATTTGTTTTTCAATTTGACAGGTCAGCAGCATCTTTTGCGATGAGTTGAATATCTTGAACACGGATTTAAATAATTACGGCTGACAAATGCGTGCACTGACTGGACAGGTCCACTCCGTCCACTTAATCCTTAAAATACCATTTCAGACACTAATCTACATCGTCTTCTCATGATCTGAATAAGATTAAAAGAGACTGTGACCTCTGAGTTTGTTTCCCTTTCTTCAATCTCAGAGTAGTCAGATAGGAAACGCCGTACTAATAATTTTTATTAAATATGATAGACGTGTAAAAGTGTTTGACCTACAATCTTATTTACTGAAATTAAATATTTACGATTTATCTATTAAGTGACAAATGTATCCTGGGGACGACGGTAGCACGTAGGTATAGGCGTGCAACGGAGGAAACAACTTTGTTTGTCTCGGGGCGTGCCATCGGTGTCACCCAATACTAATGCGCGTACTGTATGTCCCCGGGGCTTCATGGAAGTACTGAGGAGAAACTGCGATTGATTGTAGTTAGCAACAGTCTGATTAAAAGCCCAGTACAGACTTAGGTACAAAGGATTAAAAAATAATAATTAAAGAAGGTGTATCGCAGGCACGCTATTCGTCCACGAACGTACCTAATGACATTTTTTGATGGGCGGCATATGTTTCAGGAGTCTTCTGAATACAGGGTTTTAGGCGTGTAAACAAAAACCCCAAAACTAAATTTACTTTAAAAATAATTTGTCTTTTACAAACATTTGTGATTAATCGATTGTTACACTATCTATGTTAAGGCAGCTTAAATCTCTGCAGACCTCAAACGATATACAATATCAATACCTACATCTATACTATGTACCAATCAATACTAGTTTGAATATTCGTCAGAACTCGGCAAGCGCCGGATGTATGTCCGGGTAGGCTCTCTATTCCCTAAATTTTTTGGAGAACCGGATTTCCGGCACATCACTAATCTAATATCCTGCCCAGTTATGCAGGATTTTTGTAGAGTACGTTTTGTACGAGGATAAAATTCCTATAAAAAACGTACTCTGCAAAGGTGAAACAGTTATTTTCCTATGAACGGAAATGTAGAGAAATAAAGACTGGCCAAACGTTCAATTCTTCAAGGTGATAGGGATCCACTATTTATTGTGAACTAGCTTTTGCCCGCGGCTTCGTCCACGTGGAGCCGTTTGCGTGATCGAGTAAACACCCAAACATATAAAGTTTCACATTTATAATATTGATAGCAACTAAACTGTCAAAGATTCTATATTTATTTTTATTAATTGTAGTAATTTGGTGATAGATTAATATTAGAATGAATAATTAAAGCCTTTTTATTAAGCTTTCTTTCTTCTTCCGAGTAGGTCATTCTCGTGAGATTTTTTATAATTTTTAGCAGCCTGGTCTAATTTTGTACTATATCTATGTATGTTACTTAAAACAGCCACCTTTATTTACTCAAGTAAGTACATTTTTATTTATGCATATAAAGGCTTGCTTAATAACAAAATAATAAACATCATCATCATCATCATCATCATCAGCCTATTAATGTTCCCACTGCTGGGACACAGGCCTCCTCTCTGTGAGAGGGAGTGGGCCGTAATCTACCACGCGGGCCCAGTGCGGGTTGGTAGATAAACATCATTATCACACAATCTTTTTCGTTACAATAATGCTCGCATGTCTCTAAATTAAAGGAAAACACTGCAATATTTTATTAGGCGTGATTATACAAGCGTGAGGTTATACGTAGTAACTACGTAAAATATTTAAAAAAATCTGGTTTAAAAATTCCTTATCATACTCGTATTGGAACACATTTCATTTGTAAAGCAAACAATAAAACCAATTTGTCAGAATTAAGTAAAGTTTTAGAAGGTTTTGATGTTTGATTAAATTAATTTTCATACAAAGCAGAGACATTATCCACTGAATTTCACAACCTATTTAATTAAAAGGTGTCCGAAAACTTACGCATTGAATTAAATAGAAAACACAGAATTTTTTCTTTTAATTATTGCACGACTCGTAATGCGAATCATTAGAGTGTGCTCTACGATCGAAAAAAAATTTTTGCCCCATTTCTGTAACTGTTTTTATTGTTACACTCCTGCTAGTACACAGAACCTACTTAATTTATATACCATTGTATAGATGACTAAATGGAGATTAATACTGTACTTTTTAACAATTGATTTAATGCAGCAGAAATGGAAAAAGCATAAAAATAGTTGAAAAAAAAATCCTGTCCGTCAATTTCTGAACTCTGAAAACATTGTAGCTTGCGATAAAATCAATTAATTGAGTCATTTTTTTTTTTTTGCACGACTCGTAATGCGAAGCATTAGAGTGTGCTCTACGATCGAAAAATATTTTTTGCCCCATTTCTGCAACTGTTATTATTGTTACACTCCTGCTAGTACACAGAACCTGCTTAATTTATATACCATTGTATAGATGATTAAATGGAGATTAATACTGTACTTTTTACCAATTGATTTAATGCAAGAGAAATGAAAAAAACATCAAAATAGTTGAAAAACAAAATCCTGTCCGTCAATTTATGAAGCTTGAAAACACTGTAGCTTGCGATAAAATCAATTAATTGAGTCAATTTTTTTTTAATACATTGGTTTCGGCCATAATAGGAACCCTATTGAAAATGGCTCTTTTATTCAAAGTAGTTTAATTATAATTAATAAAATACTAACTAAAATATAATATCTTTATCTAAATATTTCCAACGTTTGTCCGTAAGGTGCCTAGCAACCGCCAAGTAAATATCTTTGTCAGTCTTTGACATTACGACTTCATGAAAAGTGATAAATTGTTCATTTTTGTGTGATATGAGGCGTGCACTTTTGGAATTTCCAAACTATTTTACATTCGTTTCAGCAGTAGAAGGAACCCTATTGAAAATGGCTCTTTTATTCAAAGTAGTTTAATTATAATTAATAAAATACTAACTAAAATATAATATCTTTAACTAAATATTTCCAACCTTTGACTTGAAGTCCGTAAGTTGCCTAGCAACCACCAAGTAAATATCTTTACGACTTCATGAAAAGTGATAAATTGTTCATTTTTAAACTATGTTTTGAATTTCTTTTTCGTTTATGAATGAGTGATAAGTATGATTTTCCAAACTATATTTTATTTTATTATGTTTGGGTGGCTTACAGCTATCGATACAGAAGTAACAGTTAGGTAATTAACGAGAAGCCATTAACAAGCCTCCACAATACAATTTTTTCATAAACGCTATTCATACACTAAGTATACCTTTATATTAATTATTAAATTAAGTGCCTGTATAGGTATAAAGATGCATGAGCAACCGCTTTATTTCAATTTTTTTATTGAATATATCTGTATGGAATAGCACATCGACCAAATTACCTCCACGGCTTAGCTGTTCAATAATTCGATAACTGCATTTCCTGGTAAAGATTAAGTATTAATAGGGAACCAATACTGACTCTGGACTGCTATTGAGTAATTCCTAGTGCGAAAACCCAATAACACCGCGCGATCTCGGAATCGAACATGACCCCACGCACAACTGCCGCCCTTTTGACCTCTAAAACAACGAGGCAGTTTGAAATATCAGCTTGCGAGTCCGACAACAAGACCGACGAGAGATTAGGACTTGAGCGGTTAAATATCCGGTATCCCCTAAGTGTCATTGGCATGAGGTCGTATTTAACTCCATTTTGACTACTTTCTGTACAGCTGTCACTGACAATAAATTCTAATTAATACATTATTTCGAAAACCTCATTCTAAATACTAATTATATAACGACAAAGCGACATCCGACCCAATTGATTACCACATCAACTAGCTAATAAGAAGACTTCAAACTAAATTAACTTCTTTTGTCTAGATAATAAGGATGAAATTTTAATGAAGGGCCGTTGTTACCCTCGTCTCCGTAATAGACAACGAATTGATTGATTGTACAAGCTAATTGAGTGAAGGTAAATTTGTTCTATGTGTAGAAATTGTTAAATGGGACAAAACAATTTAGTGAGTGACTTTCTTTAAGCGTACGATTTCGTAAAAAAACGTGTGCGTTCAGGTGCGTGCTTACGTGCTTACATATGATTTAAAACAAAAACATTTTTTTTGCAGCCGCCATCTTGGATTTACATTTTGACTTCAGCACCTTCGAAATCTTTGAAAATTATACCCATGATTTTTTAGCGTGACGATTTCTGAAAGTCTACAATCCGCGTTAAGGTGCAACTAGTCGCGGGCTCGAACTCAATGGTGGGCCTGGCCAAAAACCACACTGTCTCACCTGGCATCGTGTCCGACAGAGATAGTATCAGTGATGAGCAGTTAGAAGCTGATCTACATGGACAACGTATAGTTCGCACGCACAGAAACACCGTACCGACCAATTTTAGTAAAACGAGCGCGTCAAAAATTACGAAAAGGCCTTTGGAAAAAAGGTTTTTCTGAAATAACCACTGCATAAATCAATTACAAATAAAATTTATTGAAATCTTCGTAAATTTTTCTGTGTCGGTACGGATTTTGTTTTCGAGATTTCACACTTCTTGTATTACTTATTTACGCCCAAAGTTGCGTTAAAATTAGCAAGAAAAACGAATCTTTGTTGGCTCATAACTTTTTAATGGCTTTTTATTTTACTATTCTGCTTCCGTACAGACAATTTTAATAATGAGACCTAACGATATCATGTTTAACTTTGAATGTACGATGTCAAATAGTGGAGTAAAACCCCTCCGAAGTTTGTATGGAAAAAATATCAAATTGTTTCACCTTAAAGATCTTCGTTCCAAAAACGAAAGCGACAAAAACTTCAACTATCTTGTTAGTTCACCTTAGTGCTGACAGCTACACTTACAAAATCCTCCTAAAATACTTTCGCATTTTTTGTATGAACTATTGCACAGGACAGGCGGGCCGCACCGTACTTTTTTGAGCTACGGCCTGGTGCGGCTGTAATGTGCGGTTGGCTGAAGTCGCGGTTGACTGTAATGTGCGGTTGGTTCATCATCAACATCATATCAGCCGAAAGACGTCCAATCGTCCATGCGGTTGGTTGGCTAACCATAAATCTTATTTTAAAATCAAATTACTATGATATACGTTTATTTGAATGCTTGCTAGATTAAAGAAGAGGCCGCACTAGGTTAATACAGAGTAATATTACGTTACATAACCTCAGAAACTCACGGCTTCTTCCCAAGGGGGTAGGCAGGAACTACAGAACGCCACCTTCTACGATCCTTACTACTCACTTTTGTTTACGTTCATACATCTGATCATACACGCACGCCGGTTGTCAGTACTATGTACCCGTACCTTTCTCTTCACCAATAAGGTCACTATATATCTTTCTAGGGCGTCCCCTTCCGGCATTTCACTCACATGTGCCTTGTTAATACCTACTGTAAGTCGCCTTTCAATCATCCTCTCAACATGACTAAATCAGCTAAGCATACTCTTTTCAATTCTACATCATCTTTTAAACCGCAACCGCCTTTTCACATTATTCCTCAGCCTATCATTCATAGTTACACCACCCACACATTAATATTGTTACGAGTAATTATGAAAATAATCGCCAGTCAACTCGACACTTCCTTCATGTGCCTTTAATCAAACTTGATATGTTCTCAAATTAATTAATAACAAGATCAACTTGTTCAAAAGACCTACTAATTTAACCTAACTGTTGATAACTATATAGATACTTACCTCTTTGATATGATCATCATCATCTTGCTGCCCATGTCCCATGTTACGTGGGGGTGGCGCAACCCGTTTTTTGTTTCCACTCTCCCCTGTCAACCGTCATGCTATCAATCACTTCTCTTTCATATCATTCCTCACACGGTCCATCCATCTTTTCTTTGACCTTCCTCTCCGTCTCCATCCATCCACATTTATATTCATCACTCTTTTAGTTACATGCGTTTCCTCTGTCCTCATCACATGCCCATACCAGGCCAAGCGATTTCCATTCACCTTTCCCTTCATTGGCGCCATTTTTAAACTTGCCCTTTTAAACTCATTTCTTACTTGATCCATTTTCATACAGTCACTCCACACATCCATATCAACATTCTCATATCCGCTATATGCAAACATTTGTGCATCTGTCTTCTTCACGGCCCAATAGTAACTCTTTGATAAGATATTATAATTAACTAATTATCTAGCCCCAATTGTATCCTAAAACCAAATGTATGTAAATTATAGAGTACCGTTCACGAGCGAATGGATGTGAACTATGTGTACTTGAATTCCAAGCTTCGTGATATGCGGTCATATTGATTCGATTTGCTGACTGATTAATTGATTGACTGAAAACTACACTAGGTTTAGAATGGAATAGAATATATTACCCGTTATTATGTACACCATCTTCTTTTTTTCGTGTGGTTAGTGACAGACCTGTTGTCAGAGTTTTAAAGCCACCCCTGGGCCTCTGACATGGCTTCATATGCCGTCGAGAAAAGTTTTGTGTGGTGTATATTTAATATACACCACACAAAAAAAAAACACCACACTACCACACACGTACACCACACTCCACAAAATCACCATAAAAATTACAGATATAAATGTAGAAATTTTACACAATGGGTGGTCTTATTGCTAAAAGCGATATTTCAAAGACAAGCTTTAGATGGATTAAAGGAGCAGGAGAGACAATACTGCAGATAGTCTATGGTATACCATTTGTATCTATACTAAAGCACCTAGCCGTCATCATCATCATCATCCACAGGCCGACTTCTGTTGGGCATAGGCCTCCCTTTGCTTAAGCACCTAGCCGAACAAAATAGGATTTCACGCTTTCCAATATTCACTTACGGACACCTGAATTCAGTCACCCTGCTAGGATCCTAACAATACCTATATTTTTATTTGTTTATTTGACAGATTTGGATGAAATTTGGCACATGGGTAGGCCATGACCTAGATTAGGACATAGGATACTTTTTATCTCGTTATTCCTACGGGATCGAGACTTTGAAATTTACGTTTGACATTTTGAATGGACGTACGTTTGGAACTGAGTGAATGACACCAAAACGATGACCAGTATGTTGGCTTCAAAACTGCATAAAAATGTTGACTTATTATTATTTTAATGTTATAGGCCTTTTAGCTACATGGATTTTAGCGGTCGCTTAATTCAGGAGTTGGGGAACGTATTTCTATGTTTTCTATATACCTACATTTATTTTATGGTTTCACAAACGAGCAAGTTTACTGTGCGTGTCAAGTTATTTTCACGTTTTAATTTGGAGTAGGTAAAAAAAATTTACAAAAAAAGATGGTGTTAGTATTTTTGAAAACGAGACACCTACAACACTCTCTGTGTTGTAGGTGTCTCGTATCAGTCGTACCGAAAATAAAAGCGCTGGTCATAAACTCGGAGGGTTCAAAAAACTAACTTCTTTGATTAACAGCGGTGCGGTAGTTATTTTATAAATACTAAACACTCAGCATAAAGCTGTTTTCAGACCAGCGCGAGTTGTCGCGCGACGCGACACCGGTTATTACACCGTGAAGTTTTGTATTGTTCGTGTCGCGTCGCGCGACAAATCGCGCTGGTCTGAAAACAGCTTTATGCTGGGATAGGATCCTTTTTGGCGTCGCACAGATCTTTTTCTCGATTGTTTTGTCAGTTTTAACTTACCTTGTTTATAATTATTTGCTGTGCGTATCCCGAATAAAATGTTTTTCTTTCTCTCATTCCTTTTCTTTTATATTCCTACAATGGTATGCAGTTATTCCACATAGCAACAAGTTTTGAAATTAAACGCAGCATGGGTACAAACAAGTGTGCCAATCTGTGTCAATAAAGGTGTCAATCAAATCAGTGTGCGGAAGACATATGCAGGCGGGATTGTATCTGTGCAGTGTTATCAATGTACTACCTACTGGACTGTTGGAATATGGGTCATGTGTTACTTTAAACAAAAAAGTTACATAACATAATATCAAGCCTGTATTCCTCGTAGGGTAAGGCAGAAGTGTACCTAAAGTACACCCACATTTCGCTAGTTTTATGTTTAAGACCCATAATATTGGGTCTTAAAGTTTTTTTTTTATTTCGATCCTTTCCTCATAAAGAAAGGGTGCCCATGGGGAAAGGGTCGAAAAAAAAAAAATCTTTAATTTCGGAAGTCGATGGCTAAAAACGAAAATACAAAACCAAAGACACCGAATTCCGAAATTAAAGTTATTTTTCACCTCGTAGTGTTTTTGAAGTGAAAACTTATTTAGCGGCGTTGTGCACTTTTTTTGGGATGAGTAAAAAATGTTAAACTCGCGTCAGGACACGTGACCTGATCGAAAATTCGTAAGACGTTCAAGTTTTTGTTGACAGCGCACTCTGTTTTATTTTTTTATTTTATTTTTTATGGAGCTACAGCTTTCGTTCTTGTACTGACAGCAAGCCACATAAATTCCTGACATTTTTGTTAGATGGCGTTACTTAGTTATCACTTCAATCGGCAGTCCCAGACTGCCTCGTATTTTTTGTTTGTTCCGTATAAGTTTGGTAATTATAGTACACTAAGTTTTTTTTTTTAAACGAGAATTGTTATTAGTTGCCAAAGTTTATAAACATCCAGGGCCATTCCTATATTTTTAAGAACGATCGCAATCTTATCTCAATTTCAATCTATAATTGAAATAATTATGTTTGTCCATAAATCTCCCCCCCGACTCTGCTCGTCAATGCCCCAGCCCGCGTCGATGCTGAGCCAGTAGTCATAAATTCCCCGATTAATAATAATATATCCCAGATCCAGCCGGTCCCTCTTGCTGTCCTCCCGTCAGCGACGCCATAAACCGAGGTCCGTACCCCACAGGGGGTGCCCTTAGCGAGCGCTCCCCTAGTTTTAATTAGAATAGTTTATGCCCCTGGCTCAAGGCTTTAAGTGTAGTAGCTTAAGGCAGCCACAGTCCGGTGAAGCAGTCACGACCGCTTGTCACCTGAAGGATGCACTAGTAAAAAAAAAAGTCCATAAATCTAGTTAATTGACTCAGGCGTGACTTGGCGGAAATACATTATAAAATACAATAGACGATGTATATTTAGTAACTTAATCCGCTTAACTGTTCTTAAAGATTACAGGGTTGTAAGAAATCGACACGTGTTTCGCCTCTCAACGAGGCATCCTCAGGATGACGATTGACTTGTTGCGAACTCGGACACGAAGTGTTGCCACGACAAGACTACTTTGCGTTGTACTTTGCGTTCGGCTCTTGTCGTGGCAACACTTCGTGTCCGAGTTCGCAACAAGTCAATCGTCATCCTGAGGATGCCTCGTTGAGAGGCGAAACACGTATCGATTTCTTACAGGGTTCTCTAACTCTTTAAGAACAGTTAAACGGATTAAGTTGTTTAATATACATCGTCTATTGTAGTTCATAAATCTGTTGACACATACCAAACAAACACACTTTTACATTACTAACTAGGAACACAATCTTTTCCGCCTCCGTAGAGCAATGTGATTACAAACGAACATACTGTCTGAATCACTCGCTGAATAGTACTCGTGCACCGTGCTGTTTCGATTGGCAGAAACAAACGTATAACTCGATGCATACGAACTGCAAGCAAATCTTATTAGAATATTGTGAGAGAGATCTAGATAGAGTCTGTTTTGTAATGATGTTACTGGAGAGTAAGGAATTCAAAGTGGCTGTGGAATTTCTTGTATAAATTCCACAGAATGTATTTATGAGTCCCGACTGAAATGATGAAACATGACCTCTGGAATATTTTTGTAATCATCAGATTTAAAAGAGTAACCATGGAGTTTCTTGTCGGCTCTACTCCATTGGAAACGGTCAATTGAAACCGTGCCCCTAGCTTCTGGAATTTCATACGTGCCCATAGCTTTATGTGAAATAAAATAATTTGTATCTTGCTTGTACCGTGTCCGGCCCTACATAAGTGTGGATATGCGTGTCATGCTGTGTGAGTCACTTGTTTTATCCAAGCTGAACTACGCTGACACTGTGTATGGTGCGTGCATTCTTGGTAGAAGTGAAAAGCTGATCCAGCGAGTACAGAATGCGTGTGCAAGATTTTGTTTTAATGTCCCTCCTCGATCTCACATAACACCATTTTTAATTAAGGGTAATTTGATGAGAATGTCAGATCGCAGAAAGCTTCATCTGGCTACCCTACTCTTTGGCACCATTCTCACAAAAAAACCAGAATATCTTTACAACAAATTGACTTGGTCACGTGACATAAATAAAATCAAAACTAGAGCATCTTCTTACCTTCTGTTGGCTTCAACGCACAAAACTGCTGCTTTCCGTGGAAGCTTTAAATTCGCTGCCTCTCGCTGCTGGAACGACTTGCCACCTCCTTTTCGTGCTATAAAAACAGTTGGAACTTTTAGTACTAAATATAAGCAGCATTTGTTAAGAGTACAAAAGGAAACCAGTTTCTAAACTCACCCGAGGACTGCACGCAGTTGGTATTGGTGACTTTAGCGGAGTATTATGTTCTTAGCAGCATGATTTTGTTTCGAATTTGCTCGGTGACTGAATCTTTTCTTCCGTTTTACACAACGCAACACAGTCAAACACAACTCACAACACAACAATACTATACATTATTACACCACTTTCTGGCCTTATCTTTTATTATTCACCCTTTGTTTTATTTTTGTTAATACCTGTCGTATAGTATTATATTCTCTGCTCCTTAGATCCTTTAAAATTCCCTAAGACTTTTTGTAAAAATATACATTATTAGTTTGACAGCTAAAATGCATCGCAGATTCGCCGGTGCGCCCGCGTCCCTTCGCTTGTCACCACAGATATGTAATAGCCATACCATAGACAAGCGATGTTGGAACGTCGGTCGGGCGTGAGTAGCTCATAATCATTTTCTTTCTCAATTCATTTATTTATTGTTCTTAGTCTCGGTTTTTATTACGTGTTTACTATCTATATTGCTATCCCATAATGGGATTTATCTAAAGTCCGTAGGTTTGTCCGTGACATCACAGTGGGCCCTATCAGAATACCAGCGTTGCGGTATTTATTTCTTTTTAAATATCGCAGCATATGCTGAGATAGGGACCTTTTTGGCCTCGCACAGGTCGTTATGTTTTGAATTTTTTGTTCTTTTGTTAATGCTCTCTTATGTTTTTATTTTAATTTTAAATTATTATGTTTTACTATTACTGTTTGTATTTCCTGTGCGCGTCCCAAATAAAATATTTTTCTTTCTTTTCTTTCTTTCTTTCTTTACATTACTAACTAGGAACACAATCTTTTACATTACTAACTAGGAACACAATCTTTTCCGCCACCGTAGAGCAATGTGATTACAAACGAACATACTGTCTGAATCACTCGCTGACTAGTACGCGTGCACCGTGCTGTTTCGATTGGCAGAAACAAACGTATAACTCGATGCATACGAACTGCAAGCAAATCTTGTTAGAATATTGTGAGAGAGATCTAGATAGCGTCTGTTTTGTAATGATGTTACTGGAGAGTAAGGAATTCAAAGTGGCTGTGGAATTTCTTGTATAAATTCCACAGAATGTATTTTTGAGTCCCGAATGAAATGATGAAACATGACCTCTGGAATATTTTTGTAATCATCAGATTTAAAAGAGTAACCATGGAGTTTCTTGTCGGCTCTACTCCATTGGAAACGGTCAATTGAAACCGTGCCCCTAGCTTCTGGAATTTCATACGTGCCCATAGCTTTATGTGAAATAAAATAATTTTTTGAATTAGAGTAAACTCATATCCGTCAGCTGCGCCCCGCGGTTTCAGCCGCATAAGTCATAATCGTCGTAGTCGTTTTGTCAATCTTTCTATACGTGCAGTCTATGGGTCAAATATACGCAAAAGGCAATCAACGCCCTGCGCATTCAGTACAATAATGCCTTCAGGATGTTGATGCGGCTGCCGAGGCACTGCAGCGCTTCGGGCATGTTTGCCGACGCTCGTATCGATGGCTTCCATGCCATCCTCAGGAAGAGAGCTGCACCGTGCCCGCGGCAGAGGTAACAGCATTCTTAGCGTTGTGGCTGGTAGGATTGACTGCCCAATATTGTGGCATTGCATACAATTGCATGTCGGAAAGACCAGGAATTGACTGTTATATACTATGTGGAGACTACCATACAACAAAAAAATTAAATACTGGCACTATTAATGCTTAAGAGTATTTTGGAACTGTCAAATAAATCCTAGCTTCGAAAAAAAAAAAGAGTTTTTCAAACAAATTAAATGTAATGGATCCACCCTAAGCCTATAAATTCCGTTATCCAACTAGGCCTTGGGTGAATTCTCGGGCATATATTTCAGAATATCCACATTAGGGTCCATTTTTGGGGTGGATAACTGAAATAGCCCGAGCCGACTATGGATTTTGCCGAGCTATAATGACTAAACTATTGAATATATTCAATTGAATTTTCGTATACAGAATGGGAACGTCATTATAGACACACCGTTTAATTTTTTGTTGTATTGTCGTCTCCACCTTGTATATTTATTTTGTTGTTCTTCAATCTTTTTTAATGATTTTAATCTTTTTTAATGAAGTTAATGTTTTTTTTTTTTTGATGATTTTAATGGTTTTGATGATTTTAATGTTCTTAGTGATTTTCTTGATATTAATGATTTTAATGAATTTCCTGAATTTTTAATTATTTTGACGAATTTGAACAGTTTTATAAGTTAAAGATGATTGTGATTTTGTGATTTTATGTGAATTATGTATTTCTGATATTTAATGTGTAGATAGATAGTATGATTGTTGTGTATATTTGAATTATATGGATTGCTAACATAGTTATTAAGTATACCTACTAACAAATTATGGATAATTTTGTCTGAAGCAAATAAATAAATTTAATTAAATTAAAAAAATAAATGGTATCCTATGTCCTACTCCTGGACATGGTTTACCCATGTACCAGTTCATCCAATGCCGTTTTAGCGTAAAAGCGTAACGAACAAATCAATTCACTTTAGCATTTTATAATATTGGTTAGGATTTTTCGTTTTCATTGCTTTATCAACTCAAACTCAAAGCGTGTTTACAATTAAACCAATTGCAGGCACTTTTTAACTATCACGGAGACGGTCAGTCAGAAAGATGAAGCCCATTCCAAAGCGTACCTAGTACGTTCCTATGGAGAAGAACGGGCTAGAAACCCCATTGACATTCTTTGAATCAAATTATAAAATTATATTCTTTGTTCTTAAATAATTACGAGTATTATGTTCATCTCTAGTTATTTACGTGCACGAGTTTTTTTAAAGATTACTAGCCTGTGACCTGTGGGCCCGCATGAATCTTGATCCCGTGGGAATATCGGGATTATTATGCTGTGTCCTAACTATATTTCTATGGTCCTAACCCAGGTCATGGACTACTTATGTGCCAAATGTCATCCAAATCCATTCAGCCGTTTTAGCGTGTAAGCGTTGTTACGCTTCCACGTTAAACGCTGTTTGTTTGTTTGTCAAAGTCACTTTCACATTTACAATATTAGTCAGGATATGTAGCTAAGCAGAACATGTTTTAACTAGGAGCATGTTCACGTCAATAATGCCACTAGCTGGTGAATTTAGAAGTCACAAGTTACTACTTTTGGGTTGCCAGTCCGACACATTTCACCTAGTAAATAATTATGAATTTCGGGCTAGTTGTTTTTTAGGCCAAGAAAATAAAAGTTGTTTATAATATCTTTGAGTATAAATGTGGATGGCTTTAAGAGTAGCAAAGATAATAATATGATGGATGAGCCGGTCACTGAAAAGTTGTGTGGAAATTAGTTGTCATTGGATGGGCATGTAGAACGGAGGAGTGAGACCAAAGAAACGAAGGATGGACTGTGTGAAAGATGATATGGCTAGAGAGGGGATGACAATCGAGATGACGTCTAATAGATAAAATATGGAAGAAATAGACATGTTGCCTCTACCATTTAGATGGGGAATGATGATGACGAAAAAGTATATCAAAGCGGGTAAAATTTTACTTTAACTACCTAATTAAACTTACAAATATTTTCTTTTTTGCAGGTTGAAAACTTCTAACCATCAGCCACAAGTATTGGAGTCCCTTGGAATCACATGTGGGATCCAACCTCTCTGCTAATTCCGCTTGAAACTTGGCGTGATAATAATTAAACAAGTAAGTTTTTAATCAAACCATTTATTACTTTACTAGGGAACCCGCCCCTGCTTCACACAATGTTCATGACTTGACAAAATATCGAGATTACTTTTTTAAATCTAAGTTCAACATTAATTTATTAATCACATTAACCTTTCTGAATACATTTTCTAAAATATGGTGAAAAACGCATCAAAATCGGTTGTGTAGTTTAGAAAAACAAAGCGGTCTCACAGACAGACACGTAAAGTGAATTTAATTTGTACTGATTTGGAAAGCTTTAAAGAACTATTCAAATCTTTTTATGTTGTTTACAGATTTAATAAAATTAGATGTTGTAATTTCCAAGCATTTTCATGGCAACATTTTTTTCAAAGAATTTTATTCAAGTTTATATTTATACAAGATTTATTTTTAATTTTGGTTTGCACTTAGTCACCACTTAATTTGTAAATTTTTAATTTCAACTTCGTAAATGAAAATTAGAATTCATAATGAATTAAGTATACAATAAGTTGTTTTTTTCTTAACTTTACCCTTACTTGATTTATGGAAAACCTACAGTGAATTGATAAGTAGTTGTCGTGGGTGGAGGGTAGGTGACTTTTTTATTCATCTTCAAGGAACATTTAAAGCCTTCTATGAAATTATTCTAACTTTTGCGGGATGTTAGAGCAAACTTAACTGACATAATACTGGATAGCGATTTAGTCACCCACACCTGCATACCTCAAAAGACCATTTCCGACACCAATCTACATGGTGCTCACATGATCTGACCAAGATTATGTCTGGACTTTAAAAGAGACTGTGACCTCTGAGATTATTTCTAGGCCTTTCTTCTCATCAGATAGGAAACGCCTACCTCATCTAGTTTTTATAATATGATTGATGTTTTAAAAGTGTTTGTCAAACCTACTTACAGGAATATAAAATCATTTATCATTTTAACCGTCATAAGTAATAGAATAAGTGGTAACTTGCCTTATGAAAACCATAATATTCGATTCGTGAAATAAAAAACTATTTTCAAACCATCACGCTTCGAAATTATTGTATGTCTACTATATTTTAAGGTAGGCAATGTTTTTTTTTTTTAAATTTAGTGTGGATTTTATACGGAAAGTGGTTTAATATGATGGGTCACACCTTTGACCTCAGTAGCACACCTGCGCCGCGAAACCGTAGCAGCGAAACCGCAGTACTTCAATTATATAATATTATTATACGTGAAATTCGAGAAGCGGAACATGACGCGAGCCAGTTGAATTGAACTACTGCGGTTTCGCTGCTACGGTTTCGCGGCGGAGATGTGCTACTGGCGTGACGGATGCTGTTATTTAAATCGCTACCCTGTATAAACAGTATTACACAAGTGAATGAATATCGTGAGGTAATCTACCCACTCATTCGAAAAAGGTCATCACTAATATCAACAGGCCATTGACATTTTCGTAGGAGCGTTACATTCAACAGAGATAATATTATTTAAGTACCTTTAAAAATATCTTAAATGTCAAAAACTTTGCTTCCGAATTTTGTCCTGAGTTTTTCAAAGTTCGAAAGTAACTTTTTGACATTTAAGATATTTTTGTATTTAATTAGGTTGAGTGTGAAAATGTCATGGTCCCCGGGGGATTATGTTAGCTTCTACGCATTATATAAGATATGCCACAGACTTTATGACGAAACTTGGAGTTTATAATTGCCTTGAAATAGATAAAATGCAGTTAAAAAATGCGGTTATCAATTGAAGAGGGTGCATTCTCAAAGTTGCCAACCTCGCAAATAGCTGACAAATATTTCGCTGTTTTGATTTATCTACCTATGTATCTATCTACTTATTTAATTAATAAAAATGAAATACTGGTCGTTGGTAAGCGCATCACTTTAGAACGGCTGAACCATGGTATAAGAAAACAGGGTATGGAATTCCGAGACACAGTGGTCACAGTGGTCACCTACGTCATCACATCTGTGTTACCAGTATTGAGTAATAATAACTCCTCAACCACCTTTATTACCTGTGTGAATCCGATAAAACAATGAGGTTTTAATTAACAATTACGTTGGTAGGTATAATGTTTAAATTGATTTGTTTCGTTTGATTATACACACGAAACGACAGTTTAAATGCTTTGTATATATTTTTCAACAGATTGGCGACTTAAAATCTTTCCATATTTCGTGTTTTGTTGCAATAAAGTGACAACTGGATAGTGACGTAGGTAAGTGTCACTCGCGGAATGCCATACCTTGTTTTCTTATACCATGGGCTGAACCGATTGGTTTTTTTTTTTTTTTTACTTAAAATAATTGGATAAGTTGCCTGGAAAAATGCATAATTCGGTTAAAACTATATTTTTTCTTCTATTTATTGGAATAAGGAAACTACAACGACTGTCGGGTCATTTAGTTTATTAATATTACTAAATGAAACTATGAATATCAGTATAGTGCATTAAACGATTCTTGATTAAACCTAAGTCTACAATATTATCTTGTGAAAATAATCTAAGCCAAATATTGTATGATAGTATACCAAGAATGAAAGAAAGAATAACATTTACTTGGACACAGTTCGTGAAACAGAAAAAACAACGAACAAAATAAAAAAGTAAAAATAATGTTTTAACAACAATAGTGTATGCCTCACGGAGCTCGTGGCTAAGTAATAACAGCCGCACGGGTCGATCTATCAGGTTAAGCTACGCTTTCTGATACCGAGACTCCTCCGTGTCTCGGAAAGCATGTTAAGCTGTTGGTCCCGGCTGTCACTCGTGAATCTTTGAGTCGTTACGGGTCGTCAAAGACCCGAAAGTCTGATAACCAGTCTTACCAAGGGGTATCGTATTTCCCAGTAACTGGATTGTGGAGGTCAGATAAGCAGTCGCTCCATGTAAAACACTGCTATTCAGATGCATCTGGTTAGATTGGAAGCCGACCCCATCATACTTGGGAAAAGGCAGATTGATTTTTTGAATGTTTCTTAGAAAGAAGAACAGAAAGAACAATTGTTTATTCTGCATAAACTAAACGCACATTCCAAAAAATTATGACATAATTAAGACTCCTTTACACACATCTCTTTAACATCAACAATAAATTGTCTCACGGCTGCGCCAAAAAGGTTCATTGTTTTCAGCCTGAATGCCAAACAGATGCATTCAGACGCTGGTTTTGTATCTCAGTATCTTTAAGCATAGCTACAGGTGAAAGTCATCAAGTCGTAACTGTCATTTTATAGACGAATAACTCCTGTACCACGAGGTTATGGCGAACTATAGGTATTTTACTGCATAGTGCTGCACTTTTATAACTTTTTCACGGATCGTATTCATTGGAACAAGGTGATTTAGTACCAGTTCAGCTTTATTATTTTTGTTGCCAAATTATAGTAAGATGTCAATGTGATGTGACGGCGTGATTGACTGCTGCGCTGCATGTCGCGGGTTCGATACCCGCACGGAACAAATATTTGTCTATCTGGCTCGTGGTTAAATAATAACAGCCGCTCGGGTCAATCGGAGGTACGCGTGGTTTCCGAGGTCAGTCCGTGGATGGGTGATCATTCATAACTTTATAAACTCTCTGGTTACAACATAATTTTAAAGTATTTTTAATTATACTAACATGGGTCATTGTGTATGATTTATATTAAATTAAAATAATATAACATATTGAGACCCCTCTGTGCCTCGGAAAGCATGATAAGCTGTTGGTCCTGGCAGTCATTCGTAGATCTTTGACAGTTGTTTCGGGTAGTCAGAAGCCCGAAAGTCCAACCAGTCTTACCAAGGGGTATCGTGTTACCCAATAACTGGATTGTGGAGGTCAGATAGGCAGTCCCTTCATGTAAAACACTGGTATTCAGCTGCATCCGGTTAGACTGGAAGCCGATCTCAACATATTTGGGAAAAGGCAGGTTTATTCAAATGGTCGATTCGCCCGGATTCGGGCGAGAATCCATGAATATTCGACCCAATAACCAAAAGCAGTGACCCACGCTTGAACCCACGTCATCATGAACAACGTAAACCATTAATTACGAGGTAATTTTAGAAACTATTAATACACAATATTATTTGATACCTGAAGCCGTATGTACTGAGGTTAGTACAAGCCCAACTAATTTCAAATTAATTCAAGTATGGATGTTAAAACAATGTTAGTTCTACGTGAGCTGAAGCATGGACGATAGTAACCTACCTCTTTATTACAATATTTCTAAGAATCGAGGGCTTTTTTAGGGCTTGCATTTATTATAAAATAGTATAGTCATTAATTTGTTTTTGCGCGTTCCATGAAATCGGTTAATTTGGAATGAAATTAAGGATAAAGAGATCTTTTTTTGCGTTTGACTTATAAGTTGTTGCCCGCGACTTCGTTTACGATCCAAGAGAAAAGGAACGTACTAAAAGAGAATGGAGAATGTACTAAAAGATGATGACATAGAAAAGAAGTCTATGTCATCTCTTGTTACAAAATCCATTCAAAACTTTCGCGTTTTAGAACTAGCTGCACTCTGCGTTTTCACCCACATAAACCTCAATCCCGTCGCAATATCGGAATAAAAAGTATTCTATATCCTAATCCAGGTCATGGCCTATCCGTGTATGAAATTTCATCCAAATCTGTTCAGCCGTTTTAGCTTGAAAGCGTAACAAACAAACCCCCTTTCACATTTATAATATTAAGTTAGGATTAGGATATGTCACCTGATGTTACAAGATGGTACATGCTCCCGCGACCCTGTACTTGTGTCCGATCAAGTAGGTACATCACTCCGATAAATAAGTAGATAAAATCAGAATTACGCGATAATAAGCACAGTGCTTATTGAAATTGCAATCAACGACACGATAACGGTCGATTTTATTTAATATTCATATTGTTACTAACCTAACTTATTGAATGGAAAAGCTAGGATTTTGGCAAGGTTGCATACAGCTGATCTGTAAGAAATACATAACATAACATCACGCCTATATTCCCCGAAGGGTTAGGCAGAGGTGTACCTACAGTACACTCACATTTCGCCAGTTATTTTTAAGTCCCATGTAATAGGGAGCGAGCCTGTTGTCATCAACCGGGCGCAAATCCCAACTCCGGGCTGCTACTGAGAAATTCCAGAAATTATTTTATGAAATAATACATAATTATCTAGGTACTGATTAGGTAAAACGTTCAATTAGAAAACGGTAAAAAAAACAGTGACAGACTCAGTTGTTAAAGCGCAGTAGACTAAAAATTTAGGATTTAATGGGCACGTACTGCCCAAGTGCTCTAAAACTTTGTTGAATCATCTCTCTCTCTCTCTTTCTGGCTATGTCTCCTACATGGTGATGGGGTCAGTTTTCCTGGTCTTTCTCTTCCACTTCGCTCTGCTTGACATCGTTTTCGCATACCTGACACTCTTTCATGTCCTTTAGCACTTCAGCTTTCCACCTTATTTTGGAAAACTTTGTTAAATAAGTGCAGCAAAACAAAACAGAAGATCCAGAAAGATAGGAGAAAAAAAGACATACGCCACGCCACGTGTAGGTATATTTCCTGATACGGTAGACTGAGGAGGTTATCACACTGTACCGAGCTACGTCGCGTAGCGCGGGACGGCAGATTTAACATTGTATCAGTTTTGGCAGAATGTTTCCTATACCGAGCGCGGTGCAGTCTGATTATCGTCTGAGGTGCATAGTACCAACAACATCAACCTTTCGCCAGTTAGGTTCCTTTATATGACAGAAGTCTAAAGTAATACATGTGCCTATTGGTCACCTAGAAACTTCAGTCATACTGCTCGGTTCCATAGAACTATTAGTATAAAAAGTTGCCAATCTCTTAGATTCTTAACGTATCTATAACAAGAAACTGTGTTTGAAAATATAAGTAGTTACTAATAAAACACAATCACTTATATTATGCAGTCGCCTTGGCATATACCACACTGAATAAATGGCTCGTAATAAATTCTCACGATAAAATCTGGTTGTCAGATACAAGACATTTAGGAGCCCGGAAATGGGCAAAACGGCTCTGAATATACAAAATATGAGAACACTATTCAGAAAAAACTGAAATTTATTCATGTGCAAGATATTTCATAGTCCATAAAAATGTTTCAGAATGAATATTTTTGACCTAGAAGTCCTAGAACACCACATTTCTACATCCATACCACAGATAATATAATACTACGTACAGATACCCAATCCCATACAAAAAAATGACACCTCCCTAGTCGGGCTATTGACTGGCTAAATGTGCTACAGTTATGACAAATTGAGTAAAACGCCATCTATTGCAAAGAGCCCTAAACAAAAAGGTTTTATCTTTTTTTGTTGAAAATACGAAATTTATGAGTTACAATAGATAAATCAGCATTTAACAAGGAAGTCATGATTTTTACTAATCTTACTTCAGCCAAAATCTTCCGTTTATCGCTTTTTAGTGACTGTTAATTTCATAATTGTTACCTATGCTGCCATCTATGATCTTTTTTCAAGACTTATTATAATTTGTTCGAATTGAAACCATACTAATATTATAAAGCAACTGTTTGTCTGTCTGTTACCTTTTTACGCCTAAACCACATAACTGACCGTTATGGACAAATAGATAACCTGGAACCTTTAAAAGGACATAGGCAAATTTTCATAGTAGATGTTTGTATAAAAAAAAAAAAAGGCAAAACACAAGCAGACGAAGTCGCAGCTAAAAGCTAATCTTATATGAAAACTTTCCATCTTTATAATATTTTAATTGAATAATAAATAACGTGAAAATCGGTTGTGCGAAAATCGGTTGTCATGGTATGGGCATGTGATGCGGAGGAAGGAGGAAAATGTCGTGAGGAGAGTTTTGAGTATGAATGTCGATTGCTATAAGAGTAGGGGAAGACTGAAGAAACGATGGATGGACTGTGTGAAAGATGATATTTATGGCTAGAAAGAAAGGGGGTGACTACCGAGATGACGACTAATAGAGAAGTATGGAAGAAAGGGACATGTTGCGCCGACCCCAAGTTAATTGGGATAAGGGTAGGAGAATGATGATGATGATGATGATGAATAAATAACGTGAAAAAAAATATTCGCTTTACTGTACAAATTCTAGACATACAAACATTATTTGTATGTGACTAAACGGGTAATGTTGTTGGTATAACAAAATTTCTCGTGAGTTTCCCAAACAAATCTGTGGCGAGACGAGACTGACCTATGTAAACTATAAAACCGGGTCAAAGGTGCCTTTACTCAGTGGTTTAGTAAAATTACTCGTTTATGCCTGGTATACCTAATTTTATCTTTATTTTTTTAGGACCTAGGCCAAGGGAGATTTGTGCTTACACCTTATATTTGTTATCTTTATAGACGTTTTCAGTTTTTGTTCTTGTAGAACGTATTCATATACTTTTCGTTTCAGTGGTAGTTACGACATGGATACTCTTTAAATACAAAAACGACCTAAATCAGAATTGAGCTGTCTTACAGCATGTCTCACAAGTTATAGTTTATCTGGCGTGAGGTTTAGTTACGACAGTTTTTATAAATTATACCTTTTTTTCGTTAGGTATTCCCCTCCGTCTGGGGAGAACAGAGGGTTATGTCGGACTCCTAGCGCCACTGTTCTTTCTACTACAATGAATCCGGGATCCGGGAGATACTTGTACATTCGCCACACCTCCAAGAACAAGTTACATCGCAGTAAGTAAACAGTCCCATTAGCGCATTTGACCCGGTGACGGCAGGCGTCATTGTTCTTAGTAGTTTTGTTTGTGCCACTTTAAGCCACCGAGTCAGATAAGTTCGTGCCACTCACAACAACGTCAACTTGGTTACTTTGTTTTTATTCAGCATCGTCGTTGTTTATTTTTTATATTTTACCTTGACATAATTATGTAATCTTATTTGACATTTGAATATGTAGATATTAATATTATTTGTCGTTTATTCATTTGTATAAACTTATTAAGTACATTTTTAAATATTTTTATAAAAGTCATTAATAAAAACATTTAAAAATATAAAAAATAGTAGCCCACCGGTATCGGGAACAGGGTCCAAGCTACCGGCGGTCAGGGCTCCAGAGAGAGGAACCTCCTGACAATGCGAGCCGTGTCCAGGTACCCGTGTACCGCTATATTAATATATTTATTAGACACACATTATTAAACACACAACTTCATAAGTATCTTGTAAGTATCCCTAGGTGCGTAGCAAAGCTGACGGATGACAGACGACTCTAGAAGAATCTGACATTTTAGCCCATCCTCTTTGGACGGGCGGTTTGTGGCGAGAGCGAAATGAAAGAGTTCGCGTTATAACATAATTTATATACCTACCTACAATTTAAATTAAACTCTTCATTTGTGACTTTTGTGGACATGATAATTATTCCGATTTGTTACAGTTATGCGCAATCATGTCATTTGGTTTAAATAGGTTTTTATTTTTATTATTTTATTTATCTTTTATATAGATTCTTTACTATTTTGTGAATGTAAGCATGTTGCAGGCTTAGTGAACTGTAAATTTGTTGACCATTGTCTATTTTGTTAACTCCTGGTACTTGTTAAAAGGCATACACCGACCTCCCATAACTATTAAAACACTGTTATTTGAAAATATTGTAAAATCCAATTATTTTTTAAAGAGTAACCGTGGAGTTACTTGCCGGCTCTTCTCCCTATGAAACGACCAATTGGAACCGTGCACGTTCTGATGTTTCATAAGTGCCCATGTAGGTTAATAGGAAATAAAATATTCTGATTTTGACTTAGAACATTATCTTGTACACCCGTAAGTAATTAGAATGGAGATAAGTAGGTACTGCGATCATATATTATAGGATTATACCTTGGGAAATTGGCACACAGTTTCTATCTGTATATCGCCGCCAAGACTAGTGCTAAAATCGAGCTGTCCCCTACTAATGCCTAGCTTAGTTTAGTCACATACTAATAGCTCAACAGGGCTTTGCACTCAAGACGTCTGGTTCACCGGAGATCGGTTTAATCTGCGGTCAGACATGTATTACTCAGATTTAACAACGAACTTGTAGGCAACAATTCGATGTTATGTTATTAACAGGTGACATATCTAATTCTACAGTGATTTAATAGAACACCTGGATTCCGAAAAGGGATCGACGATTATTATGTCATATAATGTCCCATGTAATTTGGGGTGAGTCTATTGTCAAATTAAACGGGCACAAATTCAAACCCCGGGCACAGAATAATACATACGAGAATAGCTTACTGGAAACCAGCAACCAGCCCCTGCTTCGCATAGTTTTTACGACGTGGTTTCCATGGAGATTCCTTTATTATATTACCCACTCAAGTTTAATATTAATGTTTTCTGCACATAAACCGTCCGGAATAAATTCATAAATGATCGTGAAATCTGCATCAAGATCCGTTGTATGAGTTGAGGAGACCAACACGTTTACACAGACTCAGTGACTGTGCTATTTCTTGGCTATTTCTTTTAAAAATTTGGTTTGTAGTAACATAATTCAATTACTATCAAAGATTATTACTAATTATATTAATTTAATCTTTTTATTGAGCAAGGTAACTTATTAAATATTCTTTGATCCATACAAAGAAAGCTTTTCCTCATTCATTGCTTATAATGAATGAGGAAAAGCTTTCTTTGTATGGATCAAAGAATATTTAATAAGTTACCTTGCTCAATAAAAAGATTAAATTTAGTAAACAAGCGTAAATTACGTAACATTTTAGTACAGAAATATTACTACTGTCTCAGTGACAATTTTAATGACAGTTCTTTGACATTATAATATTTGTATACTCGTAAAACAGAGCAGTGGTGGCCCAGTGGTAACGGCCCCGACTTACGAGTTATAGGTCGTGGGTTCGAACCCAAAAGCAGGCGCTTTACTTTGTGTAAATAATTTCATCACCACTGCTCTCAAAACGGTGAAGGAAAACATCGCGAAAAAACCGTCTTAGAACCAAAAAATCGAAGACATGTGACATCTACCAACCCGCACTGGGCCTGCGTGGTAGATTACGGCCCACTCCCTCTCACAGAGAGGAGGCCTGTGTCCCAACAGTGGGAACATGAATAAGCTGTATGTATGTATACTCGTACCATGACTAAAGCATTATGACTTTATTAATAATAATTCTGTGGACAATGTCAATTTAATTTTTATTTTTTATTTTCTTATCAGTAACTTATTGACATCATAATTATTTATTATTGACATTATTGCAATTCGTTAAATATTAACATTATTAAAAAAAAAAAAAATACTTTGTTACTACTGAATTATTAAAATTTAATTTACTTCATTGGCAAAAGCATCCTATTGTATATGGATATTTGAACGCCAAATGGCAAAACATAGAGAAACTATAATAATAACAATTTTATTGTAACATCTTGCATACTTCTGTAACCTATGTTTACAAATAAAGAATATTGATTGATTGATAGATTGAATGATAGCGTGCCGGGACGACCCCAAGTAAAATGGAATAAGGGCAGGAAGATTATGATGCTTGTTGCTTATGAGCGTGATAATATCACGCTTGTATCCCTCGAAGGGTTAAGCAGAGGTGCACCTATAGTACCTACACCCACATTTCGCCAGTTATGTTTAAGTCCCATGTAATAGGGGCTTATTGCCGTCAACTGGGCTAATACGAACTCAGGGTGGTACTGAGAAATTCCTGATCGAAAAAAAAAAATACTCTGCCCGGCCCGGGTATCGAACCCAGGACCTCATGCTCTGCAGTAGCGCTTTCGACCACTAGACCAATGAGGCACTATTTTCATTAAAGTATCATCATCATCTTTCACAGCCCGTGTTCACTCACAGCATACGCTTCTTTTCTTGTGCCAATCTCCACAGTCTTGTGCTATTAAGATATAAATCAGGTGAAAAGGTTTCTTTTTAGGATTTCGTGCGTTAACATTGAAACGTACCTTCTATAAGATCACTTTTGTGTCTTTCCATCTGTCACAGAACTTTGTTATTATTTATTTCGTCAAACTCTCGAGGTAGAGGTGTCCATTTTTTTTTACCAGAAACCATAACAATATGAAAGAAAAAGAAATAAAAATTGTTTTATTTGCACAAACAAAACGCACATTTAAGGCTTGGGCAGACCAGCGCGACATGTTGCGCGACGCGACACTGGATATTGTTATACCGTGAAGTTTTCTTAGAAATTGTATTGTTCGTGTCGCGTCGCGTGACAAGTCGCGTTGGACTGCACGAGCTTTTAAATAATAAAAGACATAAAATACACAGATACAAAATTAGCCAAAAGCCTGGTATTCAACAAATAAATTAAATAATAGTTTGACATGATAAAACTAACCATAGTTTGACAATGTTGTTCATTGGTTGATGTCAAAGCCACGGACCAAAGACAATATTGCGTAATTCTGTTGCGACATTGGCTAATAAACAACAACAATATAAAAAAAACAAAATGCCGATTGCAGAGATATCTACTTCGACTACTAGCTTAATATCCGTAATATTTAGTGTTACATAGTTGATGATGACAACAATTCAAACATTTGCTCATTTGTCTACCGAAATTGATTAGTAACACTAATTAAACCTCCCACAGGTGGTTTAATTGACATACATTCACAAATCATTAATTTCTGTTATTTCGTACATTAGTCACGTTTGATACCGATTTAACATTTGATTCCCGGAATACAAATACAATGATTATAGGTAGAGAGTATTTACCAAAGAATCTATTTCATTAGAGCAACAAAATATTTTATTTATAAATATACTTCAATTTCGTAATATTGGTAGCAGAGTAATGATTTCCTGGAGTTTTTGTACATACAATTAGGCAATAATATTGATTTATTATTTGAATCAGTGGAGGAAAATTTCTGGAAATATCGTGTTTGTCATATTTATTTTATTTGAAATATGTTACGTTGGCAACTCGCAGTTGAAAGCGTCCTTTAGTGATAAGTGTCCCGATTCCTAGATTCATGTTTTACTAAGGTTTTCTCAGAAACACTAATAATACATTATCTATTAAACGTTGTACAGCTCTTGAAGAAACTTTGTTACATGACGTGGTAGGATTACCAAGTATAAGCAGGAGCGAATCACTGGTTTATTTTAATCGCACTATAATACAAGTATACATAATAAATGTTATATATTAGATAAGTAATAATATATACCTAAGTAAGATAAGTTATATTTGAGTAATGTAAGATATCCAACCCAAAGCTATATTTTATCCCAAATCCCTTCTAAAGGATTATTCGTTTACCTACCCTTAAACTACACTTAGATAATGGCAAAGATATCCAAAGCCTTAAATCTAAAATGGTCGGCCAACATGACAAGCCAGTAATCAAAGCGCTATTAACTAAAACTTGAAGACTTTACTTAGCAACAGCTTTACATAATCGATCGGTTTTTCATGAAGCTCCCAAACTACACACATTTAAGTACCTGTCTACATAACTATAGTATATAGGTGAAGTGGCGACATCTGCCTCACATTTAGTATTCGTCTGGAGTCGACACATCGCATGTAGGTACAGTCAGGAGCAAAAATATGTGTACTGCAGTATTGTGTTATAGCATCTTCACAGTCATATTTTTTTAAATGCATCATATACGAGTATCAACAATTGAGACAAATTAGGAAAAAATCCTTTTGAATTTTGTTATGAGTCATCATAATTTGCCCAGCTTTTTCCAAACATATTGGGATCAACGGTGGGGTCTCATAGTCTAACCAGAGGCAGCTGAATATCAGTCACGGTATTTTACATTCAGTGATCGCCTATCTAACCTCCTCAATATAATTAATGGGTAGACACGATAACTTATATGCCTATCTATAGGTAACACTCGTTGGTCTAGTTGCAACGATTTACTCCTCCTCAGCCTATTAATGTTCCCACTGCTGGGACCCAGGCCTCCTCTCTGTGAGAGGGACTGGGCTGCTATCTACCACGCGGGCCCAGTGCGGGTTGGTAGACGTCACATGTCTTCGAATTTTTGGTCCTAAGACATGCCGGTTTCCTCACGATGTTTTCCTTCACCGTTTTGAGAGCAGCGGTGATGAAATTATTTACACAAAGTAAAGCGCCTGCTTGGGTTGAACTAAAGACCTTAAGTCGGGGCCGTTACCAATAGGCCACCACTGGTCTCCACAGATTTACTCCTATTGTGAAATTATAACGTGTTGTATAAGACACCTTATAATGTATCATATTTTTGCTTTTTGTGAATTTTATGACATCACAATATTTGAACTGAAAGTTGACAAGAAAGTGTGCGCTTTTACAATTTCTAACGTCACAATATTATCATGGACGTCCGGCATCCAGATAACACGGGGAAGTAAAATGTATGGAAATATAATATATTATATGAAGACGATTTTAAATTTCCGTTCACAATAACGTTATATCGTACACGTATTTCCACATATTTTATGGACGTTGACGTGACGGTCACGATAATATACCATTGTAATAATTTTACTTTTTAAACACTATTATTTAAATCTTTAATTGTTTTTAAACTTAATTTTATTTAAGTAATCGTTTTTATTATTATTTGCTACACATATGTTTTTTTTATTTTTTTAGCTCCGTAAGACTTAGGTACTCGTAACATCAGGTTCAGTTGAAGACCAGCGTCAGGCACTTAGTGTCTGGCATTTATGCTGAACTGGGCCTATTTGGAGCAGTCGCGGTGCGCACAATGCTGTTTTAAATTTTTTATTTTTTGTTCTTGTATGAATATTTTGTGCCTTAACCTGAGTGAAATAAATTTATTTTCTTTCTTTATAATATTATCACTTAAGAAACTATAAAAGCGCACAGTAGCTTTAGTTTATACATACGTTTATCCTTGACTGTACCTACCCTGTCTTTATGTATGTGCATAACTGAGGCCACGTACCCTCTAGAACTTGAGCCAAGTAATGTAGGTACTTACGAAATAATACTAAAAGTGAGAGAGAAAGTTGTCAGGCTAGATGAGCTAAGTTTCAAAAGTGTAGAGTCTGGCGCTCAATTTTTAAGAGATCTAGTAGTTGAAAGTCCTTGTAAAAACAACGGGATTAGGTAACTTAAAGTCCATTTTGAAGGATCTTTTCGAATTAGTGCTAGGTCTGATAATTTCCACTTATTGCGGGCATCGTAGGACAAAGTTCAAAAGTCATTTATTCAAACTAGGATGAGAATCAGCACTTTCTTTTCGAACGTCAAAATTACATAAGACAGTCCCCTCAAAAACGCCCGCCCTTCACCACTTCCTAGTGCTTTAGCTGTGAAGAAGAAGAGGCGCAACAAATTCCCTAGCAGCACAGCTGTTTGTTCAGTTAGAACAGAAGTTGTAGCGATGTTTCAGAGGAGCTTTTGTCCAGCATTAATAATGTCAATTTACGTTATTTTACAGCTAGTCTAATACAATGTTATATTAATGAGTAGTATTGCGTTAAGGCATATAATAATATTTTTGTTTTCTGTTTCATAGATTTGATATGTTAATTACTTTGCAGACTATTGTATAGAATCAAGTTCTTCTAACTTACCAGACAGCTGTGCTGCTAAGCACTAGAACGTGGTGAAGGGGTACATTTTGGGGTACTGTTTTAGAAAGAAATAAAAAAAGAAAAATTGTTTATTCTGCACAAACTAAACGCACATTCCAAAAAAATAACATTTATGACTCCTTTACAAGTTAGCCAAAAGTCTTATGTAATTTTGACGTATGAAAAGTAATAAAAAATAAATAAAAATTAAAAATAATTGTATTTTTTATTAGATACCTTTTGGTTGGTATGATGATGAAATGTCTTTCAGATAGACATCCTGATCAAGTGATTGATTGTATTGCTTTCATACGTTTGTCATGGTATGGCATGTAATGCGGAGGAATGAGGACAATGTCATGAGGAAAGTTTTGAGTATGAATGTGGAGTGGGGGAAGACCAATAAAACGATGGATGGACTGTGTGAAAGATGGTATTATGGGTAGAAAAGGAGGTGACTATTGAGATTACGACTAACAGAAACGTATGGAAAAAGAAGACAAGTTGCAGGAACCGTCGTTGATTCTGGGTTTAGATCTTGATTTCGGCAAGAGAGTGATATGCATGATAATAAATATAATTGATAGTCCTGAATTTAGAGTCTTCAGGAATATCTGAGTGCTATAGGCACTATTTAGACACTAAGCAAAAAAAATACATTAAAATTTTACGAATGATTTTTTTTTAGAATTGAAATTTTCATTAGGTCCGGAGATTACCCCTTACATACAAACTTATAAACAAACAAACAAATTTTTCTCTTTATAATATTAGTAAAGATGAAAAATATGAACTGCAATCTATGGAAAATATTCATGTAATTCTACTTTTGTGCGTGTTGCCAGTGATGACTTATGGCACTGAAACGTGGTCGCTCACAATTATCAGAAGGTTAAAAGTCACCCAAAGAGCAATGGAGAGGGCTATTCTGTGAGTTTCCCTATGTGATCAAATCAGAAATGAACAGATCCGCAGGAGAACCAAAGCAACCGACATAGCCCGAAGAATTGCCAAACTTAAGTGGCAATGGGCAGGACACAATTGCTCGCAAAACAGATGGCCGATGGGGCCGAAAGGTTCTGGAATGGCGACCACGTACCGGAAGACGTAGCGTTGGAAGGCCTCTCACAAGATGGACTGATGACCTTGTAAAGGTCGCAGGAATTCGCTGGATGCGGGAAGCACAGAATCAGTCGAAGTGGCGGTGCTTGGGGGGGGCCTATGTCCAGCAGTGGACGTCTTTTGGCTGATATGATGATGATGATGAATTCTACTTTTCACTGTAAGCTCAGAGTAGAAGAGTTGTCAGCTGAAGATAAATCCCTTATGAATCAGAGCGCTCTGTAATACTGCAAACGAAGGGACAATAAGATAAATTATACATTGTGATGGCAATTCTGCAATCTGTTCCGCCATTGATACGTTTTCATCTCATCAATTGACGGAAAGAGCTATAAATAAGCCCGGGGCAACCCGCTAGGCAATTAAAAACAACATGGCACGCAATAATCGGGTTAGATAAATCAACCTCAATCATTTGGGAGCAATAATACAAAAATAATGGCGTTTATTAGTGTTTATTGTAACGGCAAGCAGATTTTAATGGATTGTGAGAATTATTATGAGTGTTACGTATCATTAGTACCTATTCGTAAGTAGTAGGGATTGTGGATAAATGATAACAGCCGCATGGGTCAATCAAAGGTCCCGGCTGTCGTTCGTAGATCTTTGTCGTTACGGGTATTGTGTAGTTCGTATATCGTTGTGGAGGTCAGATAGGCATTAAATCCATGTAAAATACTGGTATTCAGCTGCATTCGGTTAGACTGGACGCCGACCCTAACATTGAGAAAAGGCTAGGCAGATTGATTGATTGAACATATTAATAATAGTACCTATAGTTTTGTTATTTTTTTTTAAACCATACTGGTTTAGAGGTATGAGGAACAGGGTGTAAAGTTCACTCGTCCTCTAGAAAAGGGAGGATCCTCCGCCCAGACGTGTCGTGTCTGGCGGGCTAGTGTCAAACGATTACTGTCGGGGAGATTATATAATACGTATGGTGTGATTTGTGTGACGTCAGGTATTTGATGCATAGTTCGTAGATGCATCATCTTATTATTTCCACAAACCTAGGAAGATTATCCTAATGTCATACACAATTGTAAACAGGTTCATAGCTTAGAACTCTAGATTTAAAATAGAATCCAATTTACCTACCGATAATTATTGACCTACCAGAATTGGTAAAATCGACGTGAAATTAAATCGGTTTAATAAATTATTACCGTACATCATTATAATGTATCTATTAACAAATTAACAATGCTCAATTTCCAAATAATGGCGTTACATAAAACCAGTGAAGCCGTACTGCAACTGACAACAGCGAACATTGAAATACGCACTTGCACTGGCGTCCCACACGTCCTAATCAACATATACAAACCTATTACATTCAACATACAGCCACATACGTTCACCCGAACTCACATTAACTAAAACGTGGTCGACATTATTCTATAGGACATAATATACAGCCTCATTCAAAGCTGCATGCATTACACTATTTTTTTACTACTCCACACCACAACTGAGTTTATGGAGGACACCAGTGACATTTATATAGAATAGATAGATAGAATATTCTTTATTATGTACATCATCTCCACCAGAGAGCAGTGGTGGCCCAGTGGTAACGGCCCCGACTTACGAGTTGTAGGTCGTGGGTTCGAACCCAAGCAGGCGCTTTAATTTGTGTCTGTCCGCCTGTCACAGCCAATTTGCTCCGAATCTAATGGACCGATTAAGTTGAAATCTGGTACACATATGTATTTCTGTGACCCAAACACGGACGTGCAATGTAAATAAATGAATTTTGAATACTTGCGGAGGGCAAATAAGAAAATTAAAAAATAAAGTTTTGCAAACTGTACCGTGTGATATACCAAATGAAAGGGCCGTGTGAAATACAAAATGTGAGAATCAAAAATATTTTTTTTTCGTAATTTTAAAAGAATTGTATTTAAAAAAAAAATATGTTAATTAACCCCCCCCTTATCTCCGAAACTACTGACCCTAATATTTTGAAAAAATACAGATAATGGTTCTTTACTTAATAAATATTATTAGATTTAACAACAAGTAAAGTTTTAGAAGTCAGGTATAACAAACTCAACCTAACCTTCTAACCCTAAAATGTTAGAAGCTACAAATGCATTCAAAGCTTCTAACGGTAAGACAGACCATGAAATAGTTCTTGGGCATGAGCTACCCTTGAGAGAAGTAACGAAGTTTGTTAATTACTGAGGTCCTGTAGCCGTCAACTTTGATGGCGTTTGTAAGATTAATGACGGTGATGTAGCATCGGATGTTTGAGATATGTTATTACTTCCTATTCCTGTGATGTGGGATGCTAATGGATTGCATGATGTTAGTAATATTATTATGGTTAATTTTGGTATTTATTAGTGACTGAATTGTGAAAAATGTTAGCATTTGCACATAGAATATTGTCATGTCCCAAATTCTCACAATGTATGAGAGTCAACATACGAGTTAAAGTTTTCAATTTCAAGATTTTAACGTATACAACTGTATTCAGTTCAGTGCAGTGTCTTCAAGTATATTCAGCAAAAAAGCAGGGCTTCTACTTAACTCTATTTTGTCCAAATTAAAAATCCTTACACTATTCGTTACCACAAATTAAATGATTGGTTTTCCGATGGCATTACTCCTTTCCTTGCTCAATTTAATAAAAAACATATTTGATAAAACATCAATTTTATTAACTTGAAAAGGGAAACACGACGAAAAATTTAATAACGGAAATACACTTCCCAAAAATACAATTTCCGACAAGCAATCTTGACCGAAGAATGATGGATCTGTGGAGTATTCGCAGGATCTGGGTCATGCAAATTTTATCAGAATCAGCAGCAGAAACTCAAACTTTACTTAAAGAAAATATTCCATTACAGAAAAACATTGCGAGTATAAATTATGCAAGATTGCATGTTGGGCATCTAACCATTTACCCATCTAACTCCTCGAGCTTCGTTCAACAAGTTAAAGTACAAGCTTTATCTATTTTTTATTTCAAGACGAAAAACATTTTAATAATAAAACAGTTTGAAGAAACTCATTTCTTTCAGTTTCTCGTAGAACATCCCCATTTTGTAGACTTCTAAAAATGTTATTTAGAGAAGAGTCGTGTAGTGGAACATTTGTACAAATGGAACGTTGTTTCAAGCAATGAAACCTATATGTCTCTGGGGAAATATCTACTATTCAGTCTGAAACCGAAGGAAAATTAATCAGAAGAGATAAAAGCCTAGGAAATACAATTTGTCTGTAAATTGCCTTTTAAGGTACCGTTATATCCCAACAAGAAGCTAGCAGATACTATATATTCGAAGATTATCATTAATGCGATCTGTATAATGAAACAAGTCTACTGATTTGAGTCGGTGCTGGTACGCTTCGTACCATCTATAGAAATATATCGCCCGATGAATATGCAATCTCCAATGTTCATTTGCAAATACAATCTGAAGATGAAATGGGAAAATACCGACCAAATTGTCTTTCTTTCTTCAAATCTCTGAGATATTTTTCGAGAGATTTCCTCATACGAACGTTTGTAAGCTACCTTCATACGTATTGCGTAGAAGTTCCAGTCAAAAACATATTAGACAAATACAGTAGCATAAAATAATCCAACTCCGCATTCCCATCAATCCGACGTTATTGACTTATCCAGAACACGCGATCATTTTGTCCTTCAAACGTAATCCCAGTTTGCATATATTTTTGTGCCTACCACACCGACAGCGCTAAGCCGCTTCAACTATAATAACAAGAAGATAAATCATGATGGGAGTACGTCGCTGTAAGCGATGCTTTGCCAATCTAATCCAACCCGATCATCGATCAAACAATGAAGGATTATCGAAACTTTATTGCGATTCGCCTCGAGTTGGTAGTGACGGCGGGTAGGGAAATAAAGTAAAATACATTCTGATGGTAATTCATGGATTTATATCGTAGCCTGAATAGCCCTCGATTTTGGGTTTCTGAAGTTTATAGCCTATAGCCTAAAGATTATGGATATTGTTCACTGTTTTTATATCGGTACTTTGCATTATGTTCTCTTAAGCCTAAGTATTAGCCAATGGCAGTTTGGTCTCTAGTAAAGGATTCGCCTTTTTGTTTTTTAAGCAATGTCGAGTTGAATAAGTGCTATCATTTAACAGCTTTGCTTTAGAATCTTCCTGTACAATAACAATATAATCACAAAAATCTATCTTTCTCAATTTCAGAAACAATAAAGTAATAAAAATGAAAATGATTGTGTTTCATTCTATCAAAAACAGCACTAGCTAGCAACAGGTGAATCACTCATTCGCTGAAGCTTACCGGGTAGGCCAAGTAAATACGGTTGAAAATAAGTTTATTTCCATCACAGTACAATATTAACTAACAGGGTTCTGTATAAACCAGTCCATATATAAACTCTTTGATGTCGGGATTCTACTTCAAGATTTTGAAAGTTTTGATTCATTACCTTTTAGTGTTAATATGTTTATTTGTAAAGGTGTTTCTTTAAGATTTATAACACGATTCCACGTGGTTATGAATGAAATACTTTTATGTATTAGCGTAAACATTTTTGTAGCGTGTTTTGTGAAGTGCTCTTAGTATAATTTTTATTAAAAGTTTATATTTCACTGTCCTTGTAACCGCAGTCTTTACTGTATTTTTTCTTTTTTGGGTGGGAAATTATCAAATAACTTCTCCTGCTCTGGGCAGAGCGGGAAGGCGTGTCAGACTCTTACTGACTAAAACCCACCCGTGTTCCTTCAGTTGCCTGTACTTTGCCAGGGGCCACGGTATCCCTTTCGGACTTTCCCGCAGTCTCTAATTTATTAAATCTATTGGATCTGATTATTCGGATAATCACAATAATCTTACTGTCAAAATCAATCAGCCTTATTTTATGTTGGGGTCGGTTTCCAGTGCGACTGCCTATCTGACCTCAACAACTCAGTTACTGCGTAACACGATACCGGTAAGACTGGTTGGTTGTTAGATGTATGATGGTGTGGGTGGATGGTTGAATAATCTTATTGTTAGCTGTTGCTTTATTAATATTTTACATGGTAAAAAAGAATTTGACCTTTTCCCTGCCCAAAGCTTACATGGGCTATTTTAAAAACCTACGTCGTCAAGGAGAAATGTTACGGTATGTATTCACCTTTGACCCTTGTCTGTGATTATGTTTTGCCACAATGCCTTGGGCTTAAAATCCCTTCGTAGCTAACAACAAAAAGAGACCTTTACGAGAACATGGAATCTATATATATAATTATTATCAGAGACATATTTTTTTTTCATTTACATCGTCATTTTTGTTAAAATACAGTCAGAAAGACTAATTAGGATTTGCCAAGTTCTTATTCATATTTTCTCAAACAGAATGCCTGCTGGGTTATGATCGTTATTCGTTTGTTTGCACTTGTTTGAACTTGTATCTAATTATCTGTTTATGAATATACTGGTGTTGTTTTTTGAAAGCGCTTTTACTATGTATTTTTTTTTTAAGTTGTATTGATACGCTTTTGATCTTTTTTCGGGGATATTAGTTTTCTGTCTCTTACACTAAAAATTATTAGGTGCTATTATATTAGTCTAAAGTTATTTTAATTAAATCTGAATTTGAGCATTAACCTTTATGAAGATAATTCCAAGTTCTTGCTTCCTAAAATTAACATGAAGCACGTCAAAACAAAGCCATAGCAAGACTTGTAACAATAATATCATGGAAACTATTTCTACGAGTTCCTTCCACTATAACTTGCGTAAAGACTACAAAGGTTTGCGTTGCCCTAACAAATCTCTAAGGCTTTACCAGGCTTTACCCACGTGTAAAGTGTATTCGTGAACCACGTCACCTGACCCTTAATTTACATTCTTATTATTTAATTATTCTCAAATATCTATGTGCCGCGATATTTTTAACAATATTATTTCAAGCGACAAATATTTCCGTTGGGATTAAGTGTGTCAATCTATTTTCTGATAAGTAACGTCTTCCTCTCGCTTTCCTGCAATCTGTGGGAGTGATTTCATGATAAGGGACGGAAGTGTGTAACAGGAAGCCGGGGAAGCACTCTATTTGATTTGACCAATGAGCGCAAGCGGCGCTAGAAATGGCCGTCAGATGGTACCAACCCATTTTCCGAGAGGTTGTAAGCAGGATTATGATGATGATGATGATAATGAATATTATTTATATCATATTATACCAGTTTTAGGTTTTCACTTCTGTCAGCCAATGAGGGCGCGCGGTGCTAGTGTTGGCCGTCAGATGGTAAGTAAGTACCAACCCATTTGAAAATGTACTAATTGTATAGGCATCTATGTTATCTTACGCCCGCGCCGGTACGTGTGAACATAATGCATGCACATGCCCATCCACTTAGCCGCCGGTTACCTGGCAACCGGGATATATGAAAATGGACTTAAGACTCGGTCGTTTTTTTTATCATTCCCTTGAGTATAACCTAATTAGCTGTTCTACACTCATAATTTGACCTGTTCAAGTGTTTACTTCATTTACACTCTAGGTTTTAATTTACAGTTTTAGCGTCGTCACGTTTTTTAATTGATGTCTCTTTAGCATTAATCGTATATACCCAGTCTTATCAAGAGGTATCGTTTACCCAGTAACTGGGTTGTTGTGAGTGTGAGTTATAGGCAGTCGCTCCATGTAAAATACTGATATTCAGCTGCATCTAGTAACATTGGGAGTCGACCCCAACATAGATGATGTTTCTTTAGAATTTTAATATGTCCCGTAGTTTGTTTTCATTAACTGAAATTCTTGTCTGGATTTTAATGCCTTTATTAATTTCTTACATAATAGCCGTCTGTCCTCGGTTTTCTTTAAATTGCTTCAATATTTTATTATAATGCCCCTTAATTTCGTATTATTATGATGTAAATTCCAGCTAACGTTGCTATAGTTAGGGATTTCATAGATAAGGAGATGATGATAATGTTAATATCAACAATTTCATGCCCATGCTCCATGTTACTTGGGGTCCGCGAAATATACATATTAAGGCTGTCTGTCCACTGGAGCGGAGAGGAGAGGAGAGGAGCGGAGAGAAGAGGAGAGGAGAGGAGCGGAGATGTGCCAAAATTAACCAATAGAATCGCACCTCTGGAGCGGAGTTTTGATTCTATTGGTTAATATTGACACATCTCCGCTCCTCTCCTCTCCACTCTGCTCCGGTGGACAGGCAGCCTAATTCCGGCATTCTTCCCTGTCACGCTATCATTCAATTTCACTCATGAAGAGTAGTAAAGTCATACCATTATTTAAATCCGGTAATAAAAATGATGTTGGTAATTTCAGGCCTATTTCTATCTTACCTGCATTTAGTAAAATATTTGAAAAGTTAATACTCAAGCAGTTGCTAAGACATTTTAATTCAAATAACCTCCTTCATAATGAACAATATGGCTTTACAAAAGGTCGTTCGACTACAGATGCGGGTGTTGCTCTGCTGAAACACATATTTAACGCATGGGAGAACTCGCAAAATGCTATTGGAGTTTTCTGTGATCTCTCCAAAGCTTTTGATTGCGTGCACCATGACACGCTTTTGCGTAAACTGCGTCATTACGGTGTGCAAAACGAAGCTCTCGATGTTCTTAATTCTTATTTACACAATAGGTCCCAATGTGTGGATGTTGATGGTGTGAAATCTTCCGGGTTACCAGTTCAGTTAGGTGTACCTCAAGGCTCAATACTGGGTCCATTCTTGTTCTTAGTGTATATCAATGACTTACCATTCTTTTTAAAGGGTATCTGTGAAGTTGTACTGTTTGCAGATGATACCTCTCTTATTTTTAAAGTAGACAGGAATAGACATGATTTTGACGATGTAAACAGTGCACTCTCAATGGTTACGGATTGGTTTACAACAAATAACTTAGTTCTCAATTCCAAGAAAACGAAATGTATAAAATTCGCTTTACCCAATGTTAGAAATCTAGGACCCAACATCGTCTTAGATAAAGAGGTGCTTGAAACTGTGGGCTCGGCAGTTTTTCTGGGCATAACAGTAGATGCTAAACTTCAGTGGGGCCCACATATTTCAAGTCTAGCGGGAAGGCTTAGCTCGGCCGCCTACGCTGTCAGGAAAGTAAGACAATACACTGACGTTGATACTGCTAGATTAGTCTATTTTAGTTATTTCCATAGCATTATGTCCTATGGCATTCTGCTGTGGGGCAAAGCCGCTGACATTCAAAATATATTTGTTCTTAAAAAACGAGCTGTTCGAGCAATTTACCAGCTAGGTGCCAGAGTTTCTCTAAGAGATTTTTTTAAGGATATTGGTATTCTCACAGTGGCATCACAATTCATCTTCGCCAATATCCTATATATTAGGCAAAATATACACTTATATACTAAGAACAGTGATATTCACAATATTAACACCAGAAATAAGGACAAATTACGAGCTCCTTTTCACCGGCTTCATAAGGTTCATAATTCATTTGTTGGGCTTGGTATAACTTTTTATAACAAGCTACCCACTTCTCTGCTAGATTTGCCTTATAATGCGTTTAAAGCTAAAGTAAAATCCAACCTTTGTTCAAAGGCATACTACTCTATCAACGACTACTTAAACGATAAAAATAGTTGGTCGCTGTGATTAACTCAAGACAATATTTATGTTCTTTCTCCAGAATTAGCTTACCTACTGACAGGTCATATGAGTTATATAATTGTTATTTTAATTGACTGTATAAGTAAATTTATTTTCATTTACATTCATTTATTATTGACATAATCGACTCATTACAATGTTTTTGTTTAATGAGTTGTATTGCAATATGTGGTTAGCTAGCGACCTCGACAGAAGATCATTATATTATTCTTGCCTAACTGTTGATTTATTTTACTTCGATGGTCCTAGTTTATCATAATTATGTGACTTCGAGTTACAGTTTTATTAGCTATATGTAAGCGGGCACGCCCTTTATACCTGGAGGCTTTATAATTCGGGTATTAAGTTCTGTTTACGTTTTTAGTTTTTTTAGTATTCATTTTCGCTTGAGTTTAGCTTTCGATATTTTTTTTTTTTTTTTGTTGGTACATTGGCGTGTGCTAGCTGTCATTATGGCAAATATATTTTTTTTATTTAATGATTTGTGTTGAGTAATGTAAATGATTTGCATACTATTGTATAGAATCAATTTTTTTTCTAACTGAACAGACAGCTGTGCTGCTGGGGAGTTTGTTGCGCCACTTCTTCTCTCCAGCAAAAGCACTAGGAAGTGGTGAAGGGCGGGCGTTTTTGGGGGACTGTCTTATGTAATTTTGACGTTCGAAAAGTGCTGATTCTCAGCCTAGTTTGAATAAATGACTTTTGAATTTGAATTTGAAATTTCACTCTTTTATCTTTCAATTTTTTTTTTTGAGTCAATAGAAAATATTTTATTGTCCAGGTAATACAGTAAGCAGGTTTACATGTTAACACCAAGTTGAGACGACATCAGCAGCTTAAAATATTACGTATAACTATGTTACAAAATATTATTTGCCAGTGAACCCCAAACTAGACAGTTAACTGTCTATATCTTGGAGCTGGGAGTACGAATTCCAGAGAGGAGACTTGAGAGGTGATTTCAGATGTTGTTTGGTGTATCTGCTGTGTTTGTGTACGTGTAATGTGTGTGTGTGGTGTGTGTGAGTTTGTGGTGTGGTATATGTGAGTGTGTTTTTATATGTGCGTATTTGTCCCAATTGTGTATCGTTTGATTGAGTGTCAGGTCAGGGTATCTAGATAAATTATTCTGATTCATCATAACCAGAGTTTTGCAACATTTCCTTTATAATTTTTTTGCAACTGAATGAGGTAGTATTTTTAATTTTACAGAGTTTGCAGACTTTATTGTATGAATAAATGAGAGAGTAAGCTGGAGAGTGTCAATCTAGCAATGCGATGTTGTCAGGTGTTGGGATTCTATAGTGTCTTTTGTAGTTTTTTTTATAATATTTTAAACAGGGAACGAGAAAATCTGTCTCATCGCAAAACCGCGTCATTTAAAAGCGATCGTCGCTCGAATACACGAGCGTCGCGGTCATATTGTCACTTTTTGTTTGGAAAACCGGAAAGAGCCGTCAGTCGGCGTGACCAGGCGTTCAGGTTCACCGGTTTCATACCCCGCGGTATTACAGTTCTGTTTATACGGTATACCTAGTACGGGGCTACGGGGGTCAGGGTGAATCGGTTTTGTAACAACCTGAATTTATTATTGAGCACTGAGTTACTAATTGGGTATTCTGTACTAGTGTAAAATTCGTTGTAAGGTTGTTATTATTTTGGCATAATAATGATTATGTTATGTTGTTATTCCTCATACTAAATCAATCAACCTGCCTAGCCTTTTCTTTTCCCAACTATGTCGAGATCGGCTTTCTCTCTAACTGTATGCAGCTGAATACCTGTATTTTACATAGAGCGACTGCCTATTTGACCTCCACAACCCAGTAACTGGGTAATACGATACCTCTTGGAATGACTGGTTGTCAGACTTTCGGGTTTCTGACGACCCGTAACAACTGTCAAACGAATCTACAAATGACAGCTGGGAAATAGTCCTTAGGGTCGGGCCACACCTGCCGAACGTTCCGCGGCGGAACGTTCGGTTGAATACGCTCCTAATGTTTTTCAAGTTACCTATGACACATCAGCCGAACGTTACGTCCATAGAAATATGACGCGACGGAGCGTTCCGCCGCGGAACGTTCGCAGGTGTCGCCCGACCCTTATATTTGTTAGAATTAGTTACAGAGATGTTACATATTTTTAAGTACATAATATTCTGCCAGGGTTTACAATACATTGTCAGGGTTTTGGTTCGTTTATGATCACACATTTAATAGATATTGAATTAAATAAATGCGGATAGCATTCAAATGGCAAATTAGTCAAATATTTGCTATAAAAATGTCAAAAAGATTTAGTTAAGTCAAAGAGACATGCTTTCCGAGGCACGGAGGAGTTTTGCTATGTAAAGATGGTCACCCATCCATGGACCAACCCTAGCAAGCGTAGCTTAACCTGATGGATCAACCCGTGTGGCTGGTATTACTTAGTCATAAGTTATTTTCACACTTGATAGCCCAATGCTTGAGCTATTAAACATCACGCTAGGACTTTTAGGAGCCGAGCAAAGAGAAAAATCGAAATTGACGACGAAGTAATGCAGACGAAGTAGCGCAGGTGGGCGATGAGATGCGATGCGATGGCCCGGGTGGATTTCACGCGGACGAAGCAGGCAGAAGCTAGTTTCTCCTTAAATTCATCTAAATTGTCTTTTTTCTTTCTCTACCTCTCCATCTACACAGTAAGATATTTACATAAGAAATTAAAAATGAAATTGTTTATTCTGTAAATAGGATATTGGAATCACTTTTACACAGCACATTAAAAAAATAAGCTAGATGAGGTCGGCGTTTCCTATTTGACTACTCTGAGAAGAAAGGCCGAAACAAACTCATAGGTCACAGTCTCTTTTAAAGTCCAGACATAATCTTCGTCAGGCTACATGAGGACCATGTAGATTAGTGTCTGAAATGGTCTTTTGAGGAAAGAACCACACAGATTTGAGTGGACCTGTCCAGTCAGTGCAAGCAATTGTCAGTAAACGTGGAGCTTAACTCAGAACTTAAGAGGCCGACGTACTACGGCACGAAATGCAAACTCGAGACGTGAGCAAAATGCGTTTGGAATATCGCTATCTCTGTTCGACAAAAGAAGGCGGGGCCACAGATTACGGGCGCGCTTCGCAGTGTGTGTGAGCGGATAATACTAGATGTAGGTACTGCCATTCATTCATAGCGAGTCGACAGCATTTAATATTTATTATGAGTAATAATTAGGTATGTTCATTATTTGCTTTATTTTTGTTGACTAATTTAGGGAATCGCTAGTGAATGTACAGACTAGTAATGCGTTTTTTGGAAATTTCTTTACCATGCCGATGTCTCAATATTTTAGGATATCTCGACTAATCTCAAGATAGAAGGCCTTGTAGAGAAAACCTATCTAGTAGATACGTCATACAAATAAGGTAGGTAGGTACCAACAGTTCGCGTCAAATAACTTTGCCGCTCTGAAGTAGACTCTATATGACTGCGCGCATGCCAGTAGGTACGCATGCGCAACCTAACTTCAGAGCGGCAAAGTTATTTGACGCGAAGTGTAGGTACCTATACTTCGTTATCGAGCATGGACTTGTGGGTAAATCGGCGGACCGACTGACGACGCTAGCTAGAGTAGTCATACGCACGTACGTCGCGTAAATATAAATTATTGGGATAAGTATCTATTATTATTGTCATTATTTATTTTAAGTCTGTTTGTGTTTATTTATTTCCTTTAGAGTGGTCTCCACTTCTTATTGGTGGTCTCGCACTGGATTTTAAACTCTCCGTGTTGAGCCGAGCGTTGAGAATCCAACGCGCTGGGACACTCTCGTCCTAGCGCGTTGAAAAAACACGCGTTGAAAATCCAGTGTGTGAAAAAAAAATCCCGCGGAAAATAACAGCCCGTGCGGTGCGAACCTGGGCGAACTCGACATTATTTTGCGACGGCATGCGGCACAAGCAGCTCTGCATAATTTTTTACCGACATGTGCGTAAGTGCAAGCGACACGTGGTGGCGGTATATTTTCATCATCCGAACATACTGATGTCGCACCGCTGCTGCACCGACAAATAAAAATCTGCGTTCGCAGTTCATTTGCCAAACATCTAAACAAACACGAGTTTTTGGAAAAATAACTGTAATGGACTACACATAAGGTTCAGTTTGCGCTACAACTTCATATTTTTTTATGACTTTTTCAACATTACTAGTCAGTCTAAAATCAACTTTATTTACACTAGCATAAAGTTCATATTTGTCTAAGTGGAAAACTCGTGTTTGTTTACATGTTTGGCAAATACATTGCGAACTCAATTTAGAGCGAGCAGTGTTCTCAATAGTGTCCTTGAGACAATAATTACGCCCGCTCGGTCACATAAGTAAAGAAAAGGAACAGTGACATGACAAAACTTCGTACAACCGCGTTATGATAGGTAGGTACTTACAATACTACAACTTGGTGGTGGCTATGGCTTCGTCGCGTACGGAGAGCAACTAGCTTATACCGTCTCGGCCAATACTCACCACGCTACGGCTCATATTACATTGGCGCAGAACGGAATGGAAGCGAGTTTTTGGCACGAAATTAGGTCAAAGCATAATGAACTTTATGTCAATTGTGTAACTTACAAACTACAAAATACTCGCTGAGGCCATAGCTGAGGCTCTTTAGACACATAAGTAGGTACCTATCGAATAATATTAGTAACTAGCTGCCCGCCCTGGCTTCGCACGGGTATGCACTCATCTACGGTTCGCCTACCTACCCTAACTACACCTACCTACATACATACATACATACATACCTACCTACCTACCTACCTACCTACCTATCCTACCTACCTTCCTACTTACCTACCTACCTACCTACTTACCTACATACATACATACCTACCTACCTTACCTACATACCCACTTTACCAAGATACATACCTACCTACTTGCATACCTACCTACCTACCTACCCTACCTTCACCAACCTATCGTAAGAACCATCTCCTTACTATAACAAACACAACAAAAAAAGAATTAGCGAAATTGGTCCAGCCGTTCACGCGTGATACTGAGACCAAAGAAATAGGGATTCATTTTTATATATATACATATATGTATAAGATAGACTAGCTGTCCGCCCCGGCTTCGCACGGGTAGCACTCTCTATGGCGCACCTACCTACCCTAACTACCTACCTACACGTACCTACATACCTACCTACTTACCTACCTACCCTATCTACTTACCTACATACATACATACCTACTTACCCTACCTACATACCCACTTTACTAACATACATACATACCTACCTACCTACCCTACCTTTACCTACCTACTAAGAACCATCTCCTTACTATAGCAAACACAACAAAAAAAGAATTAGCGAAATTGGTCCAGCCGTTCACGCGTGATGCCGTGACCAAAGAAATAGGGATTCATTTTTATATATACAGGGTGGCAGGGACATCGACGCGAAGCCGGTTACCATGGATTCAGTACATGATTCTGAACCCCGCAGCGTAGAAATTTTTCGTCGGTTATGTAAAAAAAAAAACAACTGTTTCATAAAAAAGTGCAATACCTACGCGGTCAAAATGTATGGAACAGCACATATTTTTTTTCGTTCGACCTACCTATCCTGAGCAGTGGTGGCCCAGTGGTAACGGCCCCGACTTACGAGTTGTAGGTCGTGGGTTCGAACCCAAGCAGGCGCTTTACTTTGTGTAAATAATTTCATCACCACTGCTCTCAAAACGGTGAAAGAAAACATCGTGAGGAAACCGGCATGTCTTAGAACCAAAAATTCGAAGACATGTGACATCTACCAACCCGCACTGGGCCCTCGTGGTGGATTACGGCCCACTCCCTCTCACAGAGAGGAGGCCTGTGTCCCAGCAGTGAACATTAATAGGCTGATGATGATGATGATGACCTATCCTAAGAACCTTCTCCTTACTATAACAAACACAACAAAACGAATTAGCGAAATTGGTCCAGCCGTTCACGCGTGATGCCGTGATCAAGGAAATAGGGATTCTTTTTTATATAATATACTAGCTTTTACCCGCGGCTTCGCCCGCGTGGATGTCGCAAAATATCCCACGGGAACGTTCTACCGGGAATACATACCTACCAAGGAAAAGATCATTGACTAACTTTCAGCGGACGCAGTGGTAGGCTACTACAGCGCCCGCGTGGTCAACCATAATTATTTTGTTACGCGTAATTTTGAAACTGTGACATCTCTTAAACTATTCATTTAAATGATGTGATGTAAAGGCATATTTTAATCGAAACTGAATGCCCAATTTAAATAACCTATTTAATTGGATAAGGATCAATAAGATACCGGTCAAAATTGCTTCGGAAATAACAATGAAAATTTTATACAATTTTGAAAGATAAAAATGGTTATTGTGGGTCACCCTTAAAAGATAAACATATGCCATCGCGGACTTTTTTGTTGTAATTTTTAAGATATACAATACTCTAGAACATAAATTTGATTTATCTCTCACGACTTACGCAGCGCACGCCAGTAAAGCTCCCAGTCGGCATGATTTTTTCCGACATCTTCAACAATAATCGTCATATTTCAGCCAATTTACACAAAACCTTAATGAATTATACACTAAAACCTTCCACATGAATCACTCCGTCCAATGGTGAAAACCGTTTGAAAATCCGTTCGGCAGTTTTTGAGTTTATCGCGTTCAGACAGACAGACAGACAGACAGACAGACGCGGCGGGCGACTTTGTTTTATAATATGTAAGGATATAGATCAAACAAAGACTTTTTCGTTTTTGGGTGGTAGGCTCGTTGGAAACAGACAAAAATTTTAAAAAAAAAAAAATCCCCTAGACGATGATATGCTATTTTATCTTCGCTCTGGTACCCTACAATGACGGATTTTTTGAGCAAGAAGAGTGAAAAAGTTATTATTTCTTCCTTTTTAGTGGGTCGGTTTGTAATTTATCTCAATAGCCTAATGTCAACTGCTCATCACCTTTTACAAAATATTGCTTTTCCCGATGCAGGGACGTTCATTGTTGAGGAGTTCTCCTGATACTTCACCATTAGCTCCACTTCACCCTATGTATTGTGACGGGCATAAATTGCTTGGCAACCATATTAAAGTAATCTTCTCTAATCGCAACCCGTGAAATACGTATTATTGATAAGTTCCGGTGGCCATCTGTAGTCTTCATCATCACTTCCACTTCACTAAATGGTGCTTTCCGAGATCAAATTCAAGAGTAACTATAAAAAATACCTAAATCGCTATAGGTGCGCCTGTAATATTTCAAGAGTTCCCTCGACTTCTCCAGGATTCCATCATTCAATCCTGACTTGATGCCAATGGGACCACCTGTGAAGTATACCCTTTCTGACAAAAAAATTATTTTCTAAATCGGTCCAGCCGTCTTCGAGTATTCCGGGAACAAACATTAAAAAAAAAATCGGACGAACTGAGAACCTCCTCCTTTTTTTGAAGTCGGTTAAAAATAGGTCAAGTCAAGAGGAGTGTCAGAAATATTACATACAATACAATTTAGCAAACAAATAAGTACGCGCGTACAGGTACAGCACACTGTAAAGTACCTAATCGTCTAAAGTTGACAAAAAATACTATGAACGAACTCCAACCAAGCACGTTGCGTTAGTGTGCCTTGTGCCTGTCGGAGCGATAAACACCTACAGGGAGCACACACACATTGACAATTATTGCTTGACGCGATAGCACTACTAGCTATCTGAAATTATGAGAAATTTGGATGTGTTCCGTAATACCAAAAATGATGAATGAAAACTTAATGTTTTTCCAATTTTTTTTCTATAATTTGTAACTTGATAATATAAGCTATGCTTGTGATGCAACAATATTACAAATATTGTTGTTTATAATAAAGAAAAAACAATATGAAAACAAGTCATTTACGCTGTAAAAATGTACGAAATGCAATTCGCTTAAACTTCATGTAGAGGTAGGTTTTTGAAAAAAAAAAGAATTGGAAGCCTAGATAATTATTGTCTCAATCCGAATATCAAATTTATTTGGTGGAAATATGCTCGAATTGGAAATGATTTAGGTATTACGTTTGTATGGACAATTCAATCGTCGCCGCGTTCTTAAGGAGCTCAACTCGACGAACAATACCAAAGGACATTTCGGTAGGCCGCATCAACTACTCAAACTGTCAGACCATAATTAATACCATAATCTACGGTTTCCTAGAACAGCGGTGGCTGTAATGATAACAATGGCAGCGGGGTTTGACTTTAACGGTGCCAAAAAACGCTCTCTAGAAAAACGAAAAACACACCAACTTACTTTCACAAATAACGTTGTGTGCAGTGACGTTATTCGCCCGTAAATGGCGGACGATGTAGTCGCCACCGCTTTTTTAGAAAAAGGGACCTTTACCTACAGTTGCAGTCGTTTTTTGCTTTTCTCTACAGTACCCAGTACAGCAATTATTGCAACAAACCAACCGTTGAATAGGAAACAGTTTTTTGGCAATTGCAATTTTCGCTTCAGGAAACTGCAAACAGACTATTTTCAGCTGCACAACTACTGCAAAATTTGAGAATATCCAGATTTTCAGTCCTATTTCAGTTTTTGTCTGAAGCAAAACTGGGTTAGTAACGTTAGCGAGATTATTTGACCCATAAAAGTTTACACAAGCGTACGACTTTTTTGTCCTAACACATCTCAATTGTGCACAGATTTTTACTGAAAACTACCACCAACATAACACCACGTTTGTACTCCCCGAAGGGTTAGGCAGAGGTGTAGGTACCTATAATACACCCATATTTTGCCAGTTATATTTAAGTCCCATGTAATAGGGGGCGAGCCTTCAATCGGGCACAAATTCAGTCTACGGGCTGCTTGTAAAAGCGCGCCATAAATATTGCTTTCTATAAAACTCATTAGAGCACATTACTTGCTCATGGTGTAGCTGAGTTGAGCTACACGATTAGGTACTGACAAATGGTTGCACTGACTGGACAGGTCCTGTCAAATCTGTGTCGTGGTTTTTTCCTCAAAAGACCATTTCAGACAATAAGCTACACGGTCCTCCGATGATCTGGCCAAGATTATGTCTGGACTTTAAAAAACTTTATAGATACAAAAAATAACTTTAATTTCGGAAGTCGGTGTCTTTGTTTGAAATCTTCGTTTTTTGCCACTGACTTCCAAAATTAAAGTTATTTTTCATTTTGTAGTGTTTTTTTTAGAAGCCGGTTGTTTTTTTTTTTATTAGAATTTAGAATTGAATACTTCCTAAATTCACAGCCTGGTGTTAATATACATACGTCTTTAGTATGAAATATTCACAACAATATTATTAAATTAAATTCAAAAAAAGTTCTGTTCGTTACAAGCCAGCCTGTGTTTATATTTTAACAGTTACTAATTTCAAATACCCAGCTCCAACGATAAATTGAATACTTACAAAATTCTAATTTACATTTCCTACATACGTCTGGTATTAATGTGCTTACGTCAGTAATAGTAGCTTTCAAACATCGCCGTGCCTCTAAGCATCTTCGATTACTTCGCGCACATCATGCATTATTTGTACACAATTCTTGATTGGAGCCGACTTTCCTCGTATGTAAGGAAATATATCAACATTCCCTTTTATATATTTGGCCGAAACCCGAGAAGCGTAGGGAAATAACGGGAAAAAGCTGGGATAAATAACTGTATTGGAAGAGACACTGTTTTTTTTTTTAGGGTTCCCTTCCCTAGCGGGAAAAAACGGAACTCTGATAGGAACGCGTGGAGGTATCAAGTTGAAATTAATACCAAATACGAAAGTCTACGGTCCCGTGGAGCTCCAAAAAAATCCAAGCTTCTCTGTCTCCTCCTTCTTCTTCCGTCCCTGGTCCCGTTATTTGGGGTCGGGTCTCCTCACTTTCCTGCGCCAAGTTAGTCTGTCTTGGGTTGTCGGTTCTGGCAATTGGTCTTTCTTGAGGTCTCTTTTTATATTTGACCACCAGGTCAATGGCGGGCGGCCTCTGCTTCTCTTTTGTTCCGGCAGATTTAATGCAATTTGTACCACATGATTTTCATTGCGTCTTTTAATGTGTCCTCATCTTAGGCGGTTTTCGGCCATTTTAACAGTGATTGGTGTGACTTTAAAGATGCCTCGTATGTACTCATTACGGATTTTGTCAAGCCTGGTCACACCTCCCGCCCATTTAAGCATTTTAATTTCATTGGTATGGACCAAGCTTCAATGTACGCAATATAAAAATACAAATAAAACAAAACCTATAGGGTAGGTATTTCCCGTTGACCTAAAATCATGAAATTTGGCTAGTAGCAAGGTTTCACGTGTAAAGGAAAAAATTGTAGTTTCCGAAAATCGTTAATTTGAAGTGTAGTATCACACAAAAAAATCTTTTTTTTGTTATTACATACTTACATTTGCAGTTGCAGAATTGACCGTAATGTACAAGTTAAATCGGTGTATGGGTGACCGTGTTTGGGATGTTATGTTTGTTTTTGGGATTATTAATCCGAACTACGGAATCATTCATTGCGCGTGATCCGACACGCACTTGGCCGGTTTTTTCTTTCTTATCTTAATTTTCCTTCTCGTAAGAAAAGTCTCGGAAAAAAACCTTGGAGCTCGTGGCTTAGTAATAACAAGCCGCACGGGTCGATCCATCAGGTTAAGCTACGCTTGCCGGGGTTGGTCAGTGGATGGGTGACCATCTTTACATACCGAGACTCCTCCGTGCCTCGGAAAGCACGTTAAGCAGTTGGTCCCGGCTGTTATTCGTGGGTCTTTGACAGTCGTTACGAGTCGTCAGAAGCCCGAAAGTCTGACACCAGTCTTACAAAGGGGTATCGTATTACCCAGTTACTGGGTTGTGGAGGTCAGATAGGCAGTCGCTCCATGTAAAATACTGGTATTCAGCTGCATCCGGTTAGACTGGAAGCCGACCCCAAAATAGTTGGGAAAAGGCTAGGAACATTGATTTGTAAGAAAAGTCTCGGAAATGTGATAATAAATCGAAAATAATTCCCGCTAAATAGTTAATTTTAGTGTTTTTTACGATACTTATACAGAACGATACCTCGTGCTGTCCTAACTAACACATTTTGTCCACCATTCTGTCGTACTAATATCGGTGCCCATGGTCCGCTTGTAAGAACTATTAATCATTACAATATGCTCAATAAAAACTTAAATTCAAACCTGGACATATTTCATGACTCCTTGTTGGGTGGTATTCGGAAAAAAATACTTGACAATTATCATTTAGCTTCATAGTTTATCCTATTGTAGAATTATGTATTTGAATCTGTATTACGTGTGTTATGTTGTGTTCATTCCCTTAATTTAATTTGTATTATGTCGTATTTTATTTATTGAAGCTTAGTTTAAACTTTTAAATTTTACTTAAACTTTTAAATTTTACTCTTAGAATATAAACAACTTCTCTGCAATGTTTTTATTCCTCAAATGTTATGTATACCTATAATTGGTGTATACATTAGTAGTAATACCTTACGTAAAAAAAAAAAAAAAAAACCATTGTTGAATGTATACGCTGTTGGTGTTCTTTTAATAAATAAATAAATAAAAAAAAACGATCTTTAACCCAATCTAAGGCTAGGGAGGCTTAAAGCTCAATTTTATTTATTGTACAAATTATAGTTCTGGAGTGGCGACCGCGTACCGGAAGACGTACCGTTGGAAGACTTTCGACAAGGTGGACCCATAACCTTGTGAAAGTCGGAGGAATCCGCTGGATGTCGGAGGCATAGAGCCGGTCGGAGGGCCGGTGCTTGGAGGAGACCAATGTCCAGCAGTGGACGGCTTTCGGCTAAAATGATGATGATGATATTCAGTCACTCTAAATAAAAAAAGATTGTGAAATACTCCACTAAATTGCAATCAATCTTCCAGCAGAGCTTTCTAAAAAGACTTTACTGAGAAACTATTAAGTGGTAATCTTTCTGAAAAGAATTTAGTGAGAAAGTTTTAAGTGGTGAATATGATTTTTTGCGCGAACATGATATAGCAGTTAAATACTATCTTATCCCAAGCATACTTTAAGCTCTTTTTCGTCCATTATTTCTTTATTGGCCAGAAATAAAGATATATTAAAATAATAAGACAAAAATATAAAAAGGTTGAGCTTAAGAGTTAAAAAAGTCTATCCATAATCTCAAAGTCTTTGATACTTTTACAACCCGCTAACCCTTTCATCTTCTTCGTAGTATATTTGAAACAGCTGTAAAAACATCAAGAATCCTTCCTTGCACAAACAAACAGATCCGAACCCAATTAGCAACGTCAACATACCTTTGAAAAACCTTTTCAATCAACACACAATTTTATACCTTATGAGTAAATAATACAGTCTAATCTGCACTAAAGTGTCGACCTAAGTTTGGGGGCGTCAAACTAATTTGTCGATAAAATTTAATTCGGCAGTGACTAATTTATAATTTGCTATTGTAATTTGAACCGTGTTATTACGAGAAATTAGGTTGATTTTGAGAACAGTGAATTTGAAATGCTGGGTGTGTCAATTAGGCTCTTGGTAACTGAAAACAGAATTAACTTGATTCAAGTTTTCAGATGCATGAACTTTGAATAAGTTTTTATTTAATGTAAATTGTTTTGAACTTCTAAAATAGCAAATATTCTTGTCAAAAACACTTTAATTAAATTACATGGGATTAAACATGACTCAGAAAAACATGACTTGAAGGTAATATAAATGAAATTGGAGTTAAAAAAAAAATTGAAAACAACACCAGTTCAAAGAAAAGAAGTCGATTTTAAGGAAAACTTCGATGAAACCATTTATATTATATAAAAACATATTATCGTGAAAAAATTGGAGATAGAAACGAAAATAATTAATTTCTTGAAGCAACTACAACTATTTATGAAGTAGAACATCTCCAAGGTGTAATAATTACTTATATTTATCATGTACCACATCTCCGAAAGCAAGATAATAATATAAAACTTTTCATGGGTACTCTGAGGGATTAGAAAATATGAGTGTTGTTTGTTCCTCGAAATAAAATCACATCATTTCCCCTGGGTGTCGTAAGAGACGACTAAGTGATTGGATCAGGTGTTTCGGTACCAACCAGAGATATTACGGAGTTTCGAATCCGATTCCGAAAAATCGGAACTTCCGATTAATATTACACCTCCGACTCCGACTGCGGCTCCAATAATTTTGAACCGGAGTTAAATCGAAGATCGAAACGCAGCGATGCACGTGAGTAGAGCGTGCACAAACAACTTTTAAATTGTCTGTCGCCCGGGTAATTTTTATACACGCTCGCGCTCGAAGTTTCAGTTTATTGTTTTGTGGATGTCAGACGCGTCACGTAATTTTTTAAAATTAAGTTAGTTTAATTTTTGTGATAAGTTAATTTCAATATGAAGCCAAAAAAAAGTGTTTTAATATAGAACATCTTTCATCTACCTCCGCTTCCAATTCCGGCTCCGGTTTCGACTCCGAATCTGGTTCCAACTCCGATCAATCAAATTTAAAAACTCCGGTTCCTGTAAAACAACCTCCGTAACATCACTAATACCAAGATCTAGGAAGTAATACGATTATCTTTTCGCACTCCATGGTAATGGAAAACTGAAAAATTCATGAGTTGAAGCTGATAATGGAAATGGGATTGTTTCAAATTGTCTTTAGCATAATTATAGTTAAAGTCTTTTTGTGATTTGTGTAGTACCTACTCTAACTTCAGTTGTCTTAAATAGTCTTTAAATCCGAATATGAAACTGCATCGATCGATTGACACCATAAAAACAAAACTTGAGGAGTTTTCCTCACGTTTTATTGACTGATAGTAATATTTTTCCAAAATCTGTGACAGTATTTTAACCGCTTCTGTGGTCTAGTGGTTAAACCACCTGTCTCAGACCTAGAGGTTCTTCGATTCCCAGTAGGAGCAAAATTTTCTGCTCGGTTTGGTTGGTGGTAGGGCTTGTTCTAAGTCCGCCTGGTTAGCTACCACCATCTTATCTAAGTCTGTCACCATAGCAACAATGTTAACAGCATTGTTGTGTTTCAGCAGTTGGAAATAAGATAGCCAGTTCCTCTGTGGTTGAGGATTCCGGGTGAAGCTCGCTTCCACCTTCGGCCTTGATCATCACTGACCATCAAGTGAGATGCAGGGCAAGAGCTTACCCGTTGAGGGTAAAAAAAAAACAGTACCTAAGTATCATAAGAACGTTTGCCTGTAGCTACAACATCGCGAAAAAAATATCAGCTGTCCTGTACAAAACTTCAAATACCTATGCGACCAAAATGTTATTTTTTGGATAGTTGATATTTTTTTGCGATTACAATGTTGGTCCGGAGAAAGTGGATGTTCAGTTTGATGGTCTAAACCACACCCTAAATAAATATAACCTCACATTTCTGATAACCCTGTAATTATGGGTAGTTATGTTCACCGTATCCGGTGACAACAACCCAGACCAGTTTTCTTTCTTTTCGTGAGCAGCATTAGTTATAGTGTGTTTGTGGAGAGGCTTGTGTCTAAGTAATATCAGCCACACGGCTTGATCAATCCAGTTAAGCTACGCTTGCCGCGGTTGGTTCGTGGATGGGTGACCATCTTTACATACCAAGACCCCACCATGCCTCGTAAAGTACGTTAAGCCGTTGGCCCCAGCTGTCATTCGTAGATGGTTCTTTGGGGTCGTCAGAAGCCCAAAAGTCTGACAACCAGTCTTAACAAGGAGTATCGTGTTACCCAGTAACTGGGGTGTGGAGGTCAGGTAGTTGTATCCATGTAAAATTCTGGTATTCAGCTGCATCCGGTTAGACCGGAAGCCGACTTCAACATAGTTGTGAAAAGACTAGGTAGATTGGATAGTAAAAGGGGGAGAGTTTATTGCCATCAGCTGGGCACATATTCAGCCTTCAGGCTGCTACTGAGAAATTGTAGATGGAAAAACTCAACAACGTTGTGTCCGACCCGGGAATCGAAACTAGGATCTCATGCTTAGCAGTAGCGCTTGCAACCACTAGACCAACGAGGCAGGCTATATTTATTATGTCCGATAAGCAAGTTCATCTACTCACAGACTTATCCATCAAACCCAAACTAAAGTACATTTTCATCACTCAAATCCCAACAGCAAAATTAAAAGCATATCTGAGAACAAACACTCAACTTCCCATCTATTACAACCAGCAATAACAAACAAAATTTTTACTGAGAAAACTACTTGTTTCATCACAGAACTATTTCATAGTGTTTGTGATCTACTTTAGTGGCAATACTTAAATGTACTTCCGATGCACCCTGAATAGCCAGGCTAGCTTCCATCTTGCAGACTGGCTTATAATTTTTATCACAACCTTCGATTAAGGTTTGGTTTCCTATGACAGCGCTGCCCACCACATAACGGCTGCAGTGACAGCTGCCATGATTACGGTCTCAAAAAACGCTCTCCAAGGAAACACACGGACTTACTTTCATAAATAACGCTTCATTCGACGGTAAATTACAGACGCTATGTGGCGTTCACCGCAGTCTTAGGAAATTATAGCTATATCGTTTGTGACAGTGCAATTTAAGACGAAGATTCGAGTTAATGATGTTAACAAACCGTTTAATAAACACTTTATGTAAGCACGTTGTTAACACGAAGCAATTTGTCTACTTTACATACTGAATTAGCTAGAATAAATTTACATGCTAGAATTTTATTATTGCACAAAATATTTACGTTCACCAGGCAATTTTATATGCTCTATAGATTAGTTTCGAGGAAGACACAAAAATGCAAAAGTTATATAAAGTATTCGAAGTTCTCTGAATTTCGTAATTACTACTTGAAATTGAACTAAATAAGCCAAGCACAGAATTGCTTGGGGGAGGCCTTTGTCCAGCAGTGGGCGTCTTTCGGCTGATGTAGTGATGATGATGAAGCCATTGTAATAGTGATTTGTGATACAATACAGCCTTTTAAGCGTCATACATACATAGACTGACGCTTTTACCAAATGGAAGCGTCTAGAAACTATAGAAAGACATGTGCTACAATCCTTACATACTTCTTTATCTTTGTTCGCGTTTATACATTCTCGTTAATAAAGTCTCAAAGTGACATAGTTTTTGGAAACTGATCAGTGAAAAATATATATTATTTTATGTATTTGCCAGTAACGTTGCCTTGTTGAACAGGACGCCGACGTTTTGTTTAATTACGGCTCATTTACCAAAGAAGATTTACTACGTAATTAGCCTGGCCTTTGATGATTTAACGAAGTGGATCCAGCCTGTCATAGACAGGGAGATGACAGACAAAAATTACGACCCTGTAAAAGGTTTAATGTTTTCATATATTTTTAAAGTAATACAGTAAATTTTTCTTCTTTTTGTGTAACTGCGAAGGCGTGATGCAGTTGGACAAAGAGAAGAAAAATTTAATCATTTCCTGCAGAGTGGTGGATGAGTTACCAACCGTTAATGGTCGAAATCCGAAACGAAAAAACAAGAGCAGTATGTGTCGTAAGTGCCTCTAATTGTATTCTTTGCACGGCATATTGACAAAGTATGTCAATTTTATACACAATTAATTTCCATTACGTACAATCATGGTAATTAATTGTGTTAAAATTAATCGTTGGCATAGAAACAGATTATAAGCACGTAGAAACAGAATGGTAAGTACCTAAAATGTATAGAAAAACAGCCTAATAGGCAACGATTACATAGGCATAGATACAAAAAACCTTTTGATTCGTTTTCTGGTAATAAGACCAGAGCCCAAAAATCTAAAAAATAACAAATTCTGCTCAGTACTCAGTACAGATCTGCGTGGGAAGATAAACCAATACATACTATGTTTTTCTTTAATTCCCAGCTAAAACGAGAAATAATGTGCAACTACAATAGGTACGGTAAATTGTATTAAATCTATCCATTACGTTTAAATTATGTTTTATAAACAGTCGGGAATTTGGGAAAATATGTAACACCTGCCTACTCAAGCAATTTGTACGTTGAAATTATTTCCCACGAATACATGGAAGCGGAGAATTAGAATTTGTATCAAGGCAAATATTTATATACAAAATCTCCGGATATTCTCTGTTTCATCTTTCAGCTTTCTCAAAGATGAATTCGCAGATAAGTAATTATTGTAGATCTTAAAATCTCTTTCTAAAATTAGAAATTATAAATTGAAAATTATAAATTGTAAATTAGAAAGTAGAAATTGAAAATTAGAAATTTTATCGTGCGATATTAAAAACGGTTAAATGTGAAAGAATACACAGAACTGAGAATTGCAGAGATTTTCTCGGAAGTGGACGCTAGTTTTAATTTTGTCTAATACGGTCATTTGAAGCAGAAACTCTCAGAATTATGAACGTCGCCGTTGTCGTGCATTTATCAGAAAGTTTATTATATTTTGATTTATTTATTAAAGATCACCCATAGCTTATACATTCAATCAAAACTGGTGTACAAAAGTATATAGGAAAAGTATTATTACTACAACTGTAGACACTAATTACAGGTGCAGGTAAATAACATTTAAAGAAAACAGACATTTGAAAGTTACCCAAGACTTTGTGTCTGGAATACCTAATGATCAAAGGAGATTTTTAGATGAGAAGTAAATTCTACAAACAATGTCAACAAAATCTGTTTCTTGATATAAAATTCAGAGGAAATTGTTACTAGATACAATGTTTCCACCCTCAGTAGATAATACCAATCCAATTTTTATCTCGATTCTCACATTTTTGCACTCATATTTATGAGAAAACTTTCTCGTATACCACCCGAGGCGTCCGAAAAAATATTCTTTTATAGTTACCGGTGACACGCTTCATGATCTTGTCATAAATCAGTCTCGTTTCAGCTGTCTAATAAAAAACTGAAACCCTTTCCTAAGTGCTTCGGCTTGTCTGGGAATTGGAGGTCTAAATCTAGATATAGCATAGTCCCTAGACTTCATCCGGACCTATTACCGGGCCTTCGGAAACAGAGTTATTTTCGTTTTTTTATTGCGATCAGACCGGCTATAGCTACATCATTATATATTTTTGTTATTCGTTTGTTTACTTATATGTTTATCATCACAAAATAATGTGCAGTGCAGTGACGCTTGCCGCGGCTAATCCGCGGAAAGGAATCTTTACGAACCAAGACTCTTCGGTTGCCTCGGAAAGCACGTTAAGCCGTTGGTCCCGGCTGTCATTCGTGAATATTTTATAGTAGTTACAGGTCGACAGATAAACAGTCTTATCAAGGGGTATCGTATTACCCGGTTACTGGGTTCAGGAGGTCATATACGCAGTCGCTCCATGTAAAATGCTGGTATTTAGCTGCAGCCGGTTAGACTGGAAGCCGACCCTTATATAGTTGGGAAAAGGCTAGGCAGATTGGATTTTAAAAGGGGGCGAGTCTATTGCCATCAGCTGGGCACATATCCAGACTGCAGGCTGCTACTGAGAAATTCCAGATGGAAAAACCCAACAACACTGTGCACGACCCGGGAACCGAACCTAGGACCTCATGCTTAGCAGTAGCGCTTGTGTCCACTAGACCAACGATACAGGATATATTTATTATGTCCGATAAGCAAGTTCATCTACTTACAGATTTATCCATCAATACCAAACTAAAGTACATTTTCATCACTCAAATCAAAAGCAAAATTAAAAGCATATCTGAGAACAAACACTCAACTTCCCATCTATTACAACCAGCAATAACAAACAACATTTTTACTGAGAAAACTACTTGTTTCATCACAGAACTATTTCAGTTACTGACACTTTGATATGTAGGTTCATAAATAAATCTTTTTCATGTAATAAATATGTAAGTTAAAGATACTTACTAAAAGTCAACGTGTTTATCTAGGTCGAATTCTTACGGAGCGAGTCATTCGATGTTAAAAATATGTAATGTATGCTATGGCGTCCTAGTGGGTGAGTGGGTGATGTAAGAAGTGGCTTACAATAAATGTTGACATCCATAAAGGGGTTACTTTAGTTGAGCATATTGGTTAATGCTGTCATTGATGCTGACATTTCGCTTTGGTTATTTCGACCTCGAACACATTTTGCTTTTTTGTATCAGCCTGCTTGCGATTCACAACTATGTCACTCGATGTTAAACCATTGCATTCTATCTATCAGATAGTCATACAAATAACTTGAACATTTAGCGATGCGTTTAGAGACTACGAAGAGGTCATCTAAATAAATCAATCTTCAATATTGAAAGAAGAATTTGTAGAATGTGTTATACAATTTTAAAATGTGAAACAGTAAACTCACTAATAATATAAACTTCCTGTTACACGAAAAGTCATAAATAGTAAATCAAAAGCACATAATATCGATCTTCGTATTTCCATGTCGATTTGTAAAAACCCCCGCGCCATCGCTAAGTTGTAATGCATGTTAACAGGTCATTAGTTTAGGAGATGAGAAAATATGTATATTGATGTTTAGACATAATGAGACTATTCTTGGAAATGTCTTCCTTGGTGGCTACGAAGAGTTATTATGTTCTGCATTTCTATGTCTTGTCTATGATGCTATTATAGATCTCATTGATTTCTAGCTGGTTATAAATAATAATTTTATTAATACCATACATTTTAGAACATGCAGGTATATAGAATTAGCAAGTAGATAAATATTACTACGTAAATAATACCAACGTTTTTTATTTACCAAAATGATTATAAAAATATACATATGTTTAATAGATTATATGAAGTTTATTTTTTTATTTCTTTTAACAAAAACGTGGATGTTGTTGGCCTGCATCTCATCTGAAGGCAAGTGATGATCAGGCCGAAGGTCAACCACAGAGGAACTGGCTGTCTTACCTCTAACTGCTGAAACATAACAATGCTGTTAACATTGTTGTTATGGTGACAGACATAGATAAGATGGTGGTAGCTAGCCAGGTAGACTTAGAACAAGCCTACCACCGGCCAAACCGAGCAGAACATTTTGGCCCCACTGGGATTCGAACCTCTGGGTCTGAGACAGGTGGCCTAACCACTAGAACTAGAGGCATGATGTATATAATCTAAATACGATGATATAATGAAAATGTTATTTGCAGATGGGTTATAATTTTTTAACTCTTTACTAGAAACATGAAAAAAATATAACAGAATCTGATTGAAAATAAGTTAACCGGAATTAATCCTGGGTGAAACGAATGGATACGTTACGTTTGGTTGTCACATTAAATCACTTCCCGTGTCTTCGTCCTGTATCACGCCATGAGTATTTCCTTGTTAACCCGAGGTTACGTTTCAAATGTCCATTGAGACACCTGCGACACGTGGAAAGAATTCTTAGCTATTTATACGAAGCAAAAATACGTCTTTTATCTTCTTAGTAAATATAAAAATAAATATTATAGATAACGGCTATGTGATCTTGGATTCTCTCATAAACTTTATTTTTAGAGGATCATTACAGAACAAATGAGTTAAATTGAGGGTATCGACCTAAGAATAAATAGACGTTTATAAGTGCTCTCTAATGAATGAGTTTAAAGACCTGAAAATGCTTACATTATACATTGTTAAACCCATTAATATAGATGGACAAAAATAGAACGTTAAAAAAATTGACTTTGGACTCAAAAACAGTCTATAAAATATTATTTCTGAAACTTTTTCTACCAAAAACTAAAAGCGAGATCGAGTCATTTTTAATAGAATCAGCACTTTTTTGATCACCGTTCACAGAAAGCGATCATTTGATCGGATGGCGCGGCGCGTCGATGGCTTTATACGAAAAAATGCAATTCCCGTAAAGTGCAAGCGACGTCAGCACTTTGGAATTTCATACGATTTTATCTATTGCGATGTAGGAAATGGGTTGAACGTGTTCTTTGTTCCTTTTCATATTTCTCGTCCTATGCTCTTCAAGTGAAATGGCAGATTTTTAAAGATGGTACTTTATTTTGATATCTTACTAAACAACCACACTCAATTATTATTTGAAAATTCACACTTCATTCAATGTTCTATCATCACATAATCCATAGCATCAATAGGTATATTTTACATGATATATTGTGCTCAAACAATTCCTTGCTCTTACAATATATCTTTGAAAGCACTTCCGAAACCACTCAAGGAAAAAACACGCGAAAATTATTCACAAATCTATATCCAGTACAAAAAAACAGATATAAAAATACTACAATACAAAAACAATTATAAATTTTATTCCACATTAAGAGAAACGATCAACAAACCCGTTAATTGTAGCACATAAACAAGGACAAGCAATTCTCTGAATAGCCTCATGAGTGGGTATGATAAACAAATGAAGTTCGCCAATAGATTTCAAGCAATTCGGAATAGCCATTTTATAAACATAAACAGTTTATAATCCTCTTAGATGGGATATATAGGGTATTGGAATATATGGTAGGCATGTGATTATAATATAATGAAGACAGTGGTTTATTCATTGGCAAATAGAAGGTAAGAAAAGATGGATGGATGTAGAAGAAGAACCCCCGGTCAACGAAGTAATTTATTTATGACAGCTGTTATTCTGTTGACGAAATAAGGACAACCAATGATTGATGACAAAATCATCAATGATTTAAAGACAAAATAATCATTGACTCTCATAAATATTGAAGACTATCATGGGTAACTTATTATTACTAAAATCTTTGACTGATATTATACATGAGATTAGAATTACAATCAGTAATGAAGTAAACGAGAATCTGGACTTTTAATTTAAACTCCGATCCCTTTTTAAGACATAATAATAAACTTTATTCTGAAACACAACATGTATAATTTTGAAACAATAATACGGTATCACTATAAAAGTCCAATGTATTGAATATAAAGGCATCTTGAATAAAAGATATAATAAAGAAACAAAGTTATAATCCCAAGAAGAACATATATGTTTGCGCATACATATAATATGTTCTTGGGATTATAACTTTATGTAGGTACACAAAGCCTGGAATATTCAAACTCTGTTCTCTTTGATAAAATACTGGTAGGGAAGAGCAACGAACTTTCTAGGGATGCTTATTCTAATTTTGCTTCGGAAAATAGTTATTTTCTTCTTTCTTTGGAAGTATTCTTCAAGTTACTAGGATAAAAAGAGTCAAGAAAGTTTTGACGATTGATTGTGACTTGTGCCATGAAAGTTACAAAACAAAATGGAAACTTATTATTTTTAGCTACATATATTTCAGCAAAATATCAACTGCTAAAAAACCGGCCGAGTACGAGTCGGACACGCACAAGAAGGGTTTCGTACCATATTAAATCGAGTAAAAACACGTTTCTGGTATGACCCCCTTTAACTTTAAACTTTATTTCGGGTACGGAACCCTAAAAACACTGTCATAATTTTTCTCAATTCAATTCAATTTACCACAAACATAAGACAATTTTCGTTATAAAATCAGCCGCAACGTACAAAGATGAGCTAAGATTCATAAACACAACTAATGAGCCTGTCAAAATAATATATTCATAAATAAGTTTAATGGCTACCCACGTCACGGTAAATGACTCAAGTAAATTTACTAACCAAATTATTTAGGATATAAAATGCAAGTAGGTACGAAGATAAATATTTACATGAAGAAATAAAAAGTGAGTGCTTGATTTAAATGAGATGCGCGATTTTCGCTATCTAGGTAGAACGTAAATAAATATTGCTGGTATATCTTACCTCTATCATACTTAGGAATCATCAGTATCTAAATTATAAAAATTACATAAATTCTTTTAAAGTTTTTGATAAACATGGAGATAAAGAAAGATACATTAAAACTAGTACACCCATTATGTTAGTTTAAATGAACAATTTAGTCATTAATGATGCAGATTAAAATAAAGATTAAAACAGTTAATCCTAAAGACTCAAAAGACAGCATAAACTGAAATAAACTCAAACAAACAAGACCCAGTTACGATACTACTTCCAAAGTCTAAATTGTCCCACGAACGATCAAAGACTCCAGATTGTATTTCTTAGAGACATTTAATGGAATAAATCTGATAGATACTTCAATAAATTTACTCAGAAAATACAGTTGAATTTTTTACCAACGATTCTTGTAATCTGATTGCTCCAATCGATTTGGGAGGAGATCTGAAGTAGAAAGATTGCCTTTAGTTGCAAGATCGGCAAGATATTAGTTATCTTCGAAGTTTGGGGACTGTTCAGGGTTTTGATAGTCGGTAAATGATATAAAATTGAAGATAACGATGCTGACATATTTTTTTTTGGTAATTCATTATAACAGATAGTAAATTAATAACAAACACAATCATGATAAACAAAAATATGAAACAGATAATATCTATGTTTAATTATGATGATGATTATGATTAAGAAAATGTACAAGTAAAAGAACATAGAATATAAGATTTCCATCTTACTCAAGTTGTTAAAGGAGAGAAAGTAAAGGGTTATGACGCCATTTATGAGGGAGGTCCATAAACCGCTATAAAACCCTAAGTAGTGGAAATATATCCCTTTTATGTAATACTTATTCAGAATGATGATAAGTGGTTGTGAGACTCTTTTCCTGCCTAGATTATCCTAGTAGGTAATAATTTTAGTACATTTAATAGTTAAACATTACCCCGAAGGCTTCTCATAATAACAATATACGTATCTCTGTACTATAAAACAGCGAAAGATTAAAGTTGACAAAAGTATACATGTATGTATGTGTACCGTAAGGCCGCGCGCACTTTGGACGTGTATTCGTACGAATTTCACTCGTGCGAACACGTATGAGTCCCGACACGAGTACAAAGGGAGCGCGCAGACTGAGTGCGAGTTAGTAGTACGTATACGTACTTAAGTACGTATACGTACTACTAACTCGCACTCAGTCTGAGTCTGCGATGATGCTTTTCGGACGTCGAAACTTTAAAGTTTCGACGTCCGAAAAGCATCAGAACTTGATGGGATTTTATATGCGTTCAATACGATATCACCGGAATACTACCCATTTGACGGAGAAAAACGTATTCAGTGTGCGCACCCAATTCATATAGTACGACCACGACCGTATGATACAAATTCGTGCCTAAAGTGCGCGCGGCCTTATACGAATAGCTACAGCTAAATATTAAAGTATTCCGAATCTTTTATGCACAGTGTAACATTTAAAATTATCATTTTTTTAAACCACTTGCCGGTCCCTGCGAATGGTACAACAAACAAAAAAGTAAAAAAATTATGAACCCCAATTCAGCAACCTATGACAAAAAAAATTGAACTGCAGACTGACTGTGCAATGATTTTCAACCGTTCCGTTTTCAAACCATTCAATCGTTGAATAGTTTAATCATTCGCTACTATAGTTCCGTTCAAAATACGGCAACTTTTTCAGGGAAAATTGAAATTTTCAGTAGCTTCGAAATAGAATTCTGGCCCATTAAATGTTACCGTGCTAAATTCAAGTAGACCAGTAAGAGCAGTGAAGTCATTTACAAATGATCCGGGACATTAAACACGCTATAAACATAATGCAACGCAACGCGAACACTCAATATAAATTCCTTTACTCCACATAGCTGTGCTACATGGAAATCTTTATGAATATCAGTTATAATGACAGCCATTATGTCGTGGCTTCATGTCCATTTAAAGCATCAAGAATTTACTTTAGATTTTATTGCTCGTAAATGCAAAATTTTCACTTTACGCAGAGGTGTACGATTCGGACATTTTGTGTTTGTCTTCATTGATTAATGTTGTCAAGAGGATCGATAATAACCTGTTTGGTGAAATGAAAATCTGGAAATATTTATATCCGCTCCTTGTATAGCCCATAAGCGACCGTGAATGAATACTTGCTTGCATAGTGGTTATTTACACCCTTTAAAATGTTATTATAGTGTATACGAGTATTTAAATGATAAATCTCTGAAACTCATAAAATACCCAATTTTTATTTTTTTGAGTAAATTAGATTATCTGTTATTCTCTATCTACTGTCTTTGTTTCGCTGTGCCCGACAGGGTCCACAATTGTTTCCCAAGTAAATGTTTACCACCTAAGCACATACATTGTGAAATGCAATAAAGTATTGAGTATCTGTGGTCGATTGAATTTAGTCGCTGCATCGATTGCTGTTTTATGAAATATCGCAATATTCTGTCTCCTGGAAAAAAAGTGACACTACCATGTTTATACATACTAGAAAAGCTGTGTTTGTTAAGTTGAACCCAAGTCGTTTTAAACGTCTTGCTGATGTAGTTTCACGCAATAGACGCGAAAATACCCTACTGTCATCAGTCTGTTAAGACCGCACTAATGCGTAAAAGTGTTTTCATCTCTCATGCTCGGAAAGTAGTGTTTGTTTGATCCGAGTAGCGGGTGGAAAACGCTGCTTCCCTCTCTAGGGCGGGAAAGACTCATAGTAATTGCTTCCCGCCCTAGGGCGGGAATGAATTTTAAAAATAGAACTTTTGGTTAGGTAGTCTGCTACGAAACTTTTTACATGAAAAATATCGAATAGAATAAAAACAAAAAAGCTGCGGCAGTGTTTTCACTTACGTTTTTGGTTTTTCCCCATTTTCTTAATGAATTATCCCTAAAATTCCCTAAAAAATATAAAAATTCCTTGGTTTAGGGAATTTTTCATTTTTGTAGCATAAATACCTAGAAAACATTCATTATAAATCGAGAGAGACGAAACAAACCAACTCTAGGAATAATGCGACTTATTTCCGATGTCGTCTTTAGCCACGGAAATAGTACTATATTAACAATAACATGGTAAACTAAAATTAGACGTATTATTATTACAAGTTTCAGGGAATCCCCTTTATTCAATCGGTGGTGCCATAGAGTAAAGTAGTACATCGGGTGCTGCCTAATATAAACAATAGAGCTACCAACTCAAGAACAATTTTTCCCTGAAATTCCCTAAATCCCTGCCAAAATAAAATATCCCTAAACCATGCTTATTCCCAAAAAAAGGGAGAAATCCCTAAAAGTGGAAACACTGGGCTCCGGTCTTGTGAGGTATTTTTTTTAATTCTTTATATAAAACAGCCAGTGTGAATTAAAAAAAAAACCTAATGCGCTGGACGCCCGCAGCGGTGACGCGGTGCGTTCCATATTAAAAAAAAATCACAGATTCTTCTAACTTCTCAGTTCTTTTTAAATAGATACTAATCATGTTATTTAACCCCTCATTCCCCATTGCGTCGCAAAACACGCAAAATTTGCCATATCCGTCAAGCCCCACTGCGTCGCATGCGACGCAGTCGGCGCACGCTGATTCAAGGTCTATTTGTACTATGGATAGGGGCTAATATGGTCTGTGGTTAATTTTATTCTATGGATTTGGTAATATACTTGTCAAATAAATCGACTAAAACGTCAAAATATGCAGAAACAATTCTAGAAAAAAGTAAAAGTTGAACATTTTGGCACGGCAAAATGGCGTCCGCGCATGCGTTCAGCGCGCTGCACTCCGCGTTCTATTTATTTGTTTTCTATTGTTTTTTAAGTGTAAATCGACGGGAAATGTTGTTTTTTAAATAATTAAGTAGTGTCGTCATCGTATTTAGTTAATATTTGCACTAAATAACATCGTAATTACCTATTACGGACCCATCAAAAAATGTAAACAAACTCGGTAATGAAAAAACGTATTGTTGTGAAATTTTGAGTTTTGTGTGTGTTTTGTGTATGTAATCGCTGGTAAGTCATTTATTTTATATTCTTTATTAGATAATGCATAATAAAAATGCCATTTTTCAGAAAAAAATAAGAGTTCAATATTTTTTATCAACTAAGTAATGTTACGTAATGATACGGATACCTATTATTGAACTTTTTTAATTATTGGTGTTTTTATTTATTGTGTTTGTTCGTAAATAATGGTTTTGACCGATAGTATATGTATTCATAATGTATCCTGCGAAATTTCATGTGAATCGAACCAGTAGTTTTATTATAAATCATCAAAACAATGCACAAAGGAATTTCTTATAAGAATGTGATAAGAATGTTTATTTATCAATACTAGCGTTCGCTTACAAAGATTCTAAGTATTATAAAAAATCCTTTGTCTAATCAGGAACCCAAAACCATTAATGATAAGACTATTTACGTAACAAGAAGCTCTCAGTTTTTGTTTATGTTAGCGCGCTCTTATCTCCGACGCGCCGCCGGCGGTCTCCGGTACGTTACGGTAGTCAAGGTATATTTGCGTCATCGCGGCGGGGGGGCGGAAGGGTATCAATAAATATTTTAAACACAATTTTTTACTTTCCTTATATTCGAAATGAAAAGTAGAGTGTTTAACACGGGTGAAAGACATCAATTCCTACTCGGACTATAGCCGCCCTCGCTACGCTCGGGCGTCTAAATACCTCGTATGGGAATTGATTCCTTTCGACCCTTGTATAACAATCTACTATTACTCCATGGCTCCGGTCCTACTCCGGTTATAAACAGGGTGGCCCGTCCAAAGAAAAATTTTGAAACCGTTCTCCAACGGCTTTCAGAGAAGCCCATATATGTTCAGCGATTATTTATAGTTTAGGAACTAGGCGGTTTTTTAATATTTTTAGAGACTTCTGACTTTAGAGTTAAATTTTTTTCTCTTTCGTGTTTTTTTTTAGCTTTATATGTTTAAATGATGGTCTACGATCGTTAAAAACTGTATAAACATCATCCAAAGAAAACCAAAAACAAAAGTGTTTCGTGAAGCCCTTGGAGAGAGGCTTCTAAAACTTTGCTTTGGATCTCGTTTCACGGGCCACCCGGTATGATAAAATACATAAAAGCTGGAGAGAATTTCCGCTTACGTTATTTTAAAAAGTATTTGAAGCATTTTGACAGTCAAAGCATACTATTAGCGTAAAAGAATTCTTGAGTGAAAAAAAAATACTAAGACATTTTATAATGTTTAGAATCAAAATTATGTTTGGTTTTGAATTGTTTTAAAGTTACTTTTGCTAGTCTACTGGTAAAATATGGCTGAACCTATTCCCTAAATCACCATGTCATTGTACTATAGCCGTATTAGTAAAATAAAATATCTTTATCTTGTACAAGAACATACGAAATACCATACTATATTGTTATCACAGTCATCGATATTTATAGTTGCATTGCCAAAAATATATGTTAATTTTTATTCTATTAAATTTATTAAATTATAATTTTATATTTTTTTTTTTTGTTTATACAAAATATAATTATTTAGGCCTGAAACGCTGACCGCATTCCAGGCCTAAATAATTATATTTTTATCAATAATGTTTAACCATATTTTTCTCAATAATTTTTAACCATAATACGTTTGCTGTGAGCTTATCGAGTACAGAACTTTTCGACCCATATACACAGATATTTTTACCATAATTCATTTTCTGTAAGTAGCTTAAGGTAGCCTTATAACATCAGCTGTCCCAGTAAAAGCCCCGTCAAAATAAATCCAGTGGTTTCGGAGAAAAATAAAGTTTTTTTAGTTATAAGTACTTTCAAATGCATTAATTTAGTAAAAAGCTGTTACTTTGACATTAAAAACAGATATTTTAATTTTATTTATTTCTATAGATATAACTTTACGTACCTATATATAGCGTTATTAGAACAACAGCTGAGGAGCGTCAGAACAAAAACCGATAGATCACATTTTGACTTTTTTTTTTCTCTATGGTTAATGTAACCTGATCGAAAACTCATAAATCCGCTCTAAATCCGTCTGCAAAATACCCGGAACTGAACATAAACCGATAATTACATCAATCGCACTAAACAACGATGGCGATCGGAACAGATAACGATAAATCCCTAACATTTTTCACACAATGGTTTTATCAAAAACCGATATACCCATTTGGTTTGGTCAATAACTGATATATCTATTTTGTTTTTTTAGGTTTCCAAACAGTGAAGCTAACACCAATAAATTGATAGATTTCGTTTAACTCTAAATTAGAAAACCATGAACTTGGCCATATTTTTAAATTTTTCTACAAAAAACACAAATGAGATTTGTCGGTCTTTGTTTCAACGCTCCTCATTACTATTAATAATTTTATAACTCCTTGTGGAACCCCTATCATACACACCCGAATATTCAACTAGTTTCCAATGAAACACATCATATTCATTTGTTTATTGTACCAAACAGCTTTGATCTTCCCCGCCTACTCATTTGTCTTACACAGTATTCCGAGTTACTCTTTCAACATACCAAAAACATCTGGGATTATTGTCTTGAATATTTATAACGTTGAAATACACAACATAACAACACGCTTGTAAAGCCGCCCTCCCACGGTGCGCCATATCGCGGACGCACGCGCACGACGCACCGTGGGAAACCTAGCGTGCGTGGTAGCGCAGACGCGCGTTGAACGCGTGCGTGGCGGTGCGTCCTCGTGCGGGCTGGTGCGCGTCCGCGATATGGCGCACCGTGGGAGTTGGCTTTTAAACAGACAAAGACAGAGGCGTACAGTACGACACAACTTAGATGTAGCATAGATTTGAAAATTTTCATTCATTCATTTAAATTTTACGAATGTATTTGGCTATGAGACTTTACAAGTTATTGTGTTCTCGAAAGATCATTTTCACCTGAAGCAGTAAAAAGGATTGGTGATTTTGGCGCACTCAGTTCGGATGGTGATCGGTTTTACGGATTTTGCCCATGCTACATCTAAGTTGTGTCGTACTGTACCTATAGTACACCCACATTTCGCCAGTTATGTTTAAGTCCCATGTAATAGTGGGCGACCTTATTGCCATGAACCGGGCACAAATCCAGACTCCTAGCTGCTACTGAGAAATGCCTGAAGAAAAATCCCCGTAATTCTTTCCCTGACCTGGGAATCGAACCCAGAACCTTATGCTTAGCAGTAGCGCTTGCGACGACTAGACTTAGCCTAGCGCCACACCTGCCGAACGTTCCGCGGCGGAACGCTCCGTCGCGTCATATTTCTATGGACGTAACGTTCGGCTGATGTGTCATAGGTAACTTGAAAAACATTAGGAGCGTAGACAACCGAACGTGCCGTTGAGGAACGTTCGGCAGGTGTGGCCCGACCCTAACGAAGCAGTAAATAACTAACCTTGTTTGTTTAAGATATTTTTACTGATTGATAGCATTTTTTCGCCTGCTCATAGCTCAAGGGCGCTAATTATATTTTTGGCATACGGAATAACTGATTTCAAATGAAAACATGCTCGTTCATAATCATAAATATTGTTTTCTATAAAACCACTAGAACGAGGCACTCAAGAGAAGTTAAAATATTCATTTTTATTGTCAGGAGCATTAGGTTCTCTAAGTAGGTGCTTAACGCAGTTGCTAATTATTCTAGGTTTTCTTATGTCTGTTCATAAAAGTTTCACATTTCTTTTTATTACAGTACGCAGTTCAAGCTAACCTTGGGTTCGTACTTCGTATTCAAAGAATATCTTTAAAAAAATGGGTTCATGTTTTAGTGATAGACTTTGAGTCGTGATCCAATTAACTAACCTAAAATTATTCATTGGCTACTTCCAAGCCATCCATAATATTTACGAATAGATTCAAGCACTCATTTGACACATTTTCAGAGTCTATTTATTTTAATAGTGACAATATATTGCTTCATAAATTACGTTACTCAAAAACGCCCAGTTTATGATTAATATTCGCAAATATATTTAGTTTAGTGTAAAGTTATCTACATCATGATGTTGTACGTATTATTGGTGCAGAGTAAAGTCCTCTTCTTAAACACAAAAGGAACGATCAATGTACCATGTATAATACCAGTCTATTCCACTGCAGAGCAAAGGTCTCTTCTCATACAGAGAAGGCACGAGCATTGATCACCTCACTTGCTCAAGACGGGTTAGAGATTTCAGAGTTACTATTTTCTCACGATGTTTTTTCTTCAGCGATGTCTGTAATATCCAAGATAAACTCAGAAAGTATATTATATGAATTGAATAGCCATGCTCGTACTTTCCCGGATTTGAATTTTTTTAACCATGTGCGTGTTTGTACCAATAGATGTTGACAATTTTTTTATTGTCCAACTGGTAGTTAAAAAAAAAATATGAGGCACGTATTTTTTCTTTTTTCACGTAATTAAAAGATTACGGCAATACATTGAGTTAAAATGTGGCATAACGTCACTCCCTCTCACAGAGAGGAGGCCTGTGTCCCAGCAGTGTTAACATTAATAGGCTGATTATGTATGTTATGTATGACGTCACTCCCCGGTAGATTTTATACTGACTCGTGACGTAACGAGCCCCCACTCCCCAACTTTAATGCGTTTTATCTAAACCATTTTTTATTATTATGATACAGCCAAAAATACGTGTCAAGCAATAAGCATAGCCTCGCCCCCTTCGCCCCCCTCCCGACCATCCCCTCTCCCCGCGCGCATATTTTTTTATTATCTTACTGACGGACTTGACAGATTTTTTTTTCCCCAGCCAGCAATTCCATTCCTCATGGTGATCTTCACCATCTGTCTGACCGCAAAGTGCACAACTGAAATTGATGAAGACACATTTTTGTACACACACTGTTGTTACAACTGTGTTAATGATTTAACATAAACCGTCATTTGCCCCACAATATTCAAATCATTCACGTCTTGTACATAAGTAACCATCCAGATCTCTCTCCAAAGACTGCTGAGCAGATTGCTCCAAAAACAAATTTAGCATTTCCTATTGGTGTAGCGTACGAGCATAACCTATCTATATCATATCTTTTTTTTATTACTGTCGCCATCTTGTGCCGCAACAGCCTTGGGCTCGTACTTAAGATTCCAGGGATTTCTTTGAAATAAAACAAATGATTCTGTTAACGTTTTTTACTGAGAAATGATGAATGGTTTTGACGGAAAAAGTATGTTTGATCCCTGGGTTTTCATCTTTGTAAAAAATAAGATAAGGTAGATGATTTAAGAATAAGTTTAATTATATTTCATGTAACTTGACATAATAAGATGAACCCGTTACAAGTTATTGTCTATAATAATTATGTTATCTATCTAAGGAGCTGCTTATTTTAATTTTATATTATTTTTGAACTGCTTTATTATGTTGTTATTACGGACGCTTTTAACGTTCTGCATTGTTCTCACATGTATAATTTCAACATGGATGATGTAACCAATATTTTGTAAGCATATTTTGATTTAAAAGAGTTGCCGTGGAGTTTCTTGCCCGTTCTTCTCCATTATGTACTACGCTTTGGAATGGGCAACAGCGTCATCTTTCTGACTGTCCACTTCACACTTGTCCCTTGACACTTAAAGTGCCTGTTATTTGTTTATTTGAAATAAATACTTCAAGTTTGAGTTGTCTTAAAACATTCACTTGAGCTACAGAACGAGTTATTAACATAAGAGCTACCTACAAACAAGCGTAATAAAAGCAAAAAAAATACGAAAATATGGTAAACTTTCAAGTTAATAAGATTCCCAACAAAAACAAAATAATATCAAAGTCATATCAATCATTTTGTTGGCCACCTGAACAATACCACTTCATCTAAAACAACCGCTCGATATAAAGACGCGAGAGTTGGTTTCGGCTGAGCCCAGTGAGATTTAAAGTTTTTTCCTGTCTCAGTAAGATTATATCTATAGTCGTTGCTGAAATAAAATCATAACACGTAGAACTAAGTACTAATGTTTATGAGTTAGAAGAAGTGTCAGAAACTTTACAAAATTCAACCAAAGACTCTGAGACCACAAATATGTTTATAAAGGGAACCTTATCCAAGGGGGTCCGTTTGTCAATTTTAGTCTGGCAATACATAGATATACTGTTGTGTGACCTTAGCAACCTAAAAAACAAAAATATTAAATGAGTTTAAACTTTTATTCTTTTCCTAGGAGTCTGGGAGCCAAATGCCAGAGATTTTGTTAGATATTAGAATAATACTAGTGGACCTGGCAGACGTTGACCTGCCAGAACAGCGCCATCTACCCGGTCCAATTGTATTTTCACACCATCTAGGGACCCCACTCAAATATACTCCTCCAAACCGTTTAGGAGGAGTTAGGTGACAAACACACGTACGGAAGAATTATATTTAGAAAGAAGATACAGCATTTGTTATACTAAATTAGCTCCTCAACCAAACTGCTTCAGACGTCTGAAAATATCCCCCAGCTTTAACATAATGGACTTATAATGAATACAAAGAATCGTTTGTGAAGAAGATCAAACATTACGATCACATGTGATGTGATGTCGGAAGCTGGGATTACAAGGCAAAACAGAATAATAATCAAATGGAATGATTCGTAAATTGTTAATTATGCGTATACTAAAGAAACAACGAGAAACAATTGGGTTGTGAGCAGAATGTGGGTAAAAACACATTTTGATAACGGAGAAAGTATGTATGAAAAGCGTGATAATTTATCATGTTATTACACAATCCCAATCACAGGAATAGACGAGAAAGAACATTAATAAGACTTAATTATCCCAACTCATAAATGTTGGTCCATGTGTCATATTTTGTTTTATTGCTAACAATGAATTGTTCTTCTCGAAAAAATCAAACTTTATGGATACCAAAAAGGACAGACACCTTTGTGTAACCCTTTAGGCAATATATTTAATTCAATAAGTTCTCTCACACGTAAAGGAACTAGACAAAAAAGAATATATTGTACCTATAGGGATCGTTCCGACCGAACAATTTAGACAAAAAGTATAAAAGACACATTCAGGGCAATAGCTTTCTTCATAATATTATATTGGCACAAGATTATGACAGTATAAGTAGATATCGAGTTATTATGTGTCAGCAAAACCAAGTCAAATAGTATAATGAAAGTTATTCTGTTGAATAAATAATACAATTATATTTCTCTTTGTTCCAGAAAACTTTCAAGATATGAAGAACTAAATCGATAATCTTCCAAGATGGGGACAGATGCGACAGAAGACGATTTCATGAGCATATGTCTCAATCTGACGAATGAGGAAGCGTTACTCGGTGGTTGCAACTACAGCAGCGAATACGAAAATGGAGAACTACTCGAGAAAGTCGTCTCGAGGGTTGTCCCCATCTTCTTCGGCTTTATCGGAATTGTTGGATTAGTTGGCAATGCTTTGGTCGTTCTTGTCGTCGCTGCCAACCCTGGCATGAGATCCACCACAAACCTCCTCATCATCAACCTGGCTGTCGCTGATCTGCTCTTCGTCATCTTCTGCGTACCTTTCACGGCTACTGATTACGTCATGCCACGATGGCCCTTCGGGGACTGGTGGTGCAAGGTCGTCCAGTACTTCATAGTTGTCACAGCTCATGCCTCAGTCTACACCCTCGTTCTCATGTCTTTGGACAGGTTCATGGCTGTAGTACATCCCATAGCTTCCATGTCTATTAGAACAGAAAAGAATGCTTTGCTAGCCATAGCCTGTATATGGGTGGTGATATTAACCACGGCTATTCCTGTGGGTATCTGCCATGGAGAGAGGGAGTACTCCTACTTTCATAGGAACCATTCATCCTGTGTGTTCCTTGAGGAGCAGGGATATAGCAAGCTGGGTTTCCAGATGTCTTTCTTTTTGTCTTCGTATGTGATTCCGTTAGCTTTGATTAGTGTGTTGTATATGTGTATGCTGACGAGGTTGTGGAAGAGTGCTCCAGGAGGGAGGGTGTCTGCGGAGAGTCGGAGGGGGAGGAAGAAGGTCACGAGGATGGTTGTGGTCGTCGTTGTAGTGTTTGCTGTCTGCTGGTGCCCAATACAGGTGAGCTATTATAGTACTTTCTACATTTTCACTTTCTACTACTTTACTACCGAAAAAAGAAATAGAAAGTTTTTGGCATCACAGTAATACCTTGTTTTACGCGAAGTATGTGTTCTGGACAAGATCGCGTTAAAAAAGCGAAATTCGTGTATAACGGGGTAAGATGAAATATCAAGCCAAATAAATAATTTTGGTGCTTTTATTGCAAAACATGAAACAGAATCAGCCTATTAATCGTTAAAGAAAAGGTTTTACTTGTTTAATCCTTAAAATTACATGAGAAATAGTTATCTAATGTTTTTAAATGATTGTGTAAGTTTGGTATAACAAAGTTAACGGTATAAAAACTCCAAAATATAGGTACCAGAGTGTATGAAAATATTGGTACGTAATTCTGTAACGAAAATAATTAGTATCCGATACTTTTATATTCCCTTCTCAGTTGTTTCATCTACAACAGTATCTATAATAATATTTTCTATAATAAGCACAAAAAAAAATAACAAATTGTATCTCTACTTTATTAGTTCCTTTATCTTTATCAATAAAAATAGTTTTATGTACTGAAGCATCATTCTTTCCTCTCCATAATTTAATTTATTTGCCAATTAAACAGGTTGTTCAAAATTGTAACTATCTTAGGTAAATAGAAACTAATCGTTTTCTGGAATGGTCTTACAGAGATAGGTTATTACGAATGGGTTCCTTTCAATCGGCTTCTTGGAAATACTTTTTCATTGATTGACTAATATTATATCATACAAAAGACCCAAAGGCCTGGGTTTATATCCATTGAAATATGAATTTGATGAATTTTGTTTTTGATTGATTTGATGAATTTGTATGATTGTCTAATGCTACGGCCGCATCTGCGTCTACCGTGAAAAAGCAATGCGTGCCGAAGCTTTGTATGTTTTGCTCGCGAAAAACTTATCGCGATAATGCGGAGGTCAAATTAACGGGTTCGTCACGTTTATTATGTACCGCCACCCGGGCGATAAGGGATACGCAGCCCGAACTATCGCGACGATAACCGATAATGGTTGGTCATATCTGCGTGTATCGTATCACTGTGCAAAGCATCGTCACGAGGTTAGACGCAGATGCGGCCGCAGCATAAGAGCCAATTTCACCAATGAAACTCAACGACACCAGCACACCCAACTTAGTTCAAGAGCTGTCAGTGTCAAATTGTACATCAATGATGACATTGACAGCTCTTGAACGCGGTCTAGAAGTGCTGATCGCGTTTAGTTTGAAATCTGCCCTTAGTTTGTATAAAAAAATCTGACCTTCAATTACTCCATCCGACCTTCATCTGATTATGTAGGTAATTCTAGACCAATTTACCAACAAGTTTACCCCGAAAAACAAAACAGAGAATATCTTAGTAAAAAATACTAGACTCAAGTAGCTAAGCTTTTTACTCCAAGTAATAGAATCCGACCCGAAGAAGGAATGTCTTAAATTAAATTAGGAACTATTCGTAGTCGAGAATAAATCCAGGCCGGATTTCAGGGTAGCGTTTAGTATGATAATGGTCTTGTAGTCGGTCTTATTATCGCCTTTAATATATTTATCTTATTCATTACCTGGTTACGTAGATATTTTGTGTGGATGAGAAGATTATTTTCTTTTATGTGTGTTGTGGTAGAGTCGCTCCATGTAAAATACATGTATTCAGCTGCATCCCGTTAGACTAGAAGCCGACCTCAAAATAGTTGGGAAAAAGCTAGGGAGTGGGTTGTGGGACAGGATCAAATAATATAGTTTTTACGGTTCCATAGGTATCAAGAAACCTTAAGGTTATGCCGCGTCTGTCTGTCTGTCTGTTCGCGGCTTAGCTCAGAGTCTCTTTGTACTAGAAAGCTGTAATTTGGCAGACGTATTTATATTAATCACGCCAACAATGTGGTAAAATAAAATCATGAAAAAACATTTTTTTTAGGGAAGGTAGAGGAACCTAGACCTCTATGTGAAGTGAGAATGTTTTTTTTTCTTCACCTATCCCGTGGTGTGGGGTGTCGTTGAAAAGATCGTTGAAAATATTGAGAGTTTGTCCAAACCATTTTTAGATTCAGGGATCCGTTTGGAAAATATTAAGCTTTAAAGTGCTAATTTTTGTCCGACCTGGCCATGGCTGTCCTGCCAGCTAAATGGTTAGTTTATGATATGTGAAAAAGTTTACAGCAGTAGTATATAATAATGAAATTAAAAGACAAACTATCACAGCTAAGTAGGCTTTACAAGTTAACGAGTGCAAAAACATGCTTGTTCTCCCATACATTCCGTATGGTAGAATATGTTTTTCAACTACAAAGTTAAGTTTGTTCTTGCGATAAATTCTTACCAACTGCGGGACATTGTGCGTGGTCCGACACGCACTTGGCCGGTTTTTTACTTTATTTATAAGTAAGGATGGAATGAATTCAAAAATATTATCATGCTTATTTGAATTTTCTGTTAGTGCTAAAATTTTTCCTTAGTCTTCTTTGATACAGATATTATATATGTTGTAAATCGGCTTGGTATAATTAATACCAATAATTTGAAAAGGTAATTTTCACCAATTAATACCTCTTAATCAACAATTCCCAACGTTACCTGTTCCAATAAATTGTAAATATTGACTGTAATGAAATTATATAAGATGGCAGATATTCAATTAAAATATGTCTAAGGGAATTAATTGAGTCTTTAATGGGCACTTTAAATTAATAAAGAGGAACTTAGTGACGTGCGTAATTATGTAGGTTTAATATCAAGAATTTCTTGTTAAAGTAACTCCCGAGTTTCATGAACATTAATGATGTCTATATTATCCGCTTTTACCTAAATAAGCAATTTCTTCACGTCATTTGCTTTGCGCTGTTATTTGTAGTTCAATTAGGTTCCTTTAACATCACGCGTTTATTCCCCGAAGGTTAGGTAGAGATGTTCCTAATAAATAGTACACCCACATTTCACCAGTTATGTTTTTAATAGGGGGCGAGTCTATTGCCTTCAACCGGGCACGAATCTAGACTCCGGGCGGCTACAGCAAAATTCCTGATGTAAAAACAAGATAACACTTTGCCCGACCCGGGAATCGAACCCAGGACCTCATGCTCAGCAGTAGCGCTCGCGACCACTAGACCAACGAGGCAGTCATCAGGTTTTCTTAATGAGATTTAAGAGAAATGAGATAATTTTGCCTTAATTTTTTTTGCCGTTTAGTTTTTCTTTACGTCGAACGGCATTTCATACAAACTTTCAAGCCCTTGTTTTTCGAAATGACAGGCCCGAATTTAATGAAACTTCATACGCATATGTAGGATACAAAGGTCTAAAAAGTTAGTTAAGAACATTTTCGAAAAATAGTGTTACAGCCAAATTAGACTGATTATAAATTTTTCATAAAAACAGTAGTTTTTTTTATCCTGCATATGCGTATGAAGTTTTATTAAAATTGGTTCAGTCATTTCGAAAAACAAGGGCTTGAAAGTTTGTATGAAATGCCGTACGACGTAAACCCTCTTTAATAGAAATAAATATAATTTGATCATTTATACTGTATCGAAAATATTACTGTAGAATGCCTACTTACAGTTAAGTGTCTTTTTAATGTTCGTTCGGTTTTAATTCCTGTTTAAGGGATTTTGTAAGAGAAGACAACACACAACACACAAAGGACAATTGAAAGCTATGGGGGAGACTCTTGCGCAGCTGTGGGACAATACAGAAATAAAAAAAAGGATTTTGTAAAAAGATTGTATCATACTTTAGAGAGCTGGTTTCTTTTTTTGTATAAGTACAACTTGAAAGATCTAAAGTAAGGCAAGCCTTACCAAAAATATGATAGGACTCTAACCACAAATCTAATTTTGTGAGACTTGCAAAGGTGTAAAAATTTAAAACCACCTCTTTCCAGAAATAACGAAGGGTCATATTTCTTTAGCAACATTAAGCATGAGTTTAAAGGTCGACCACTCCACACTAAAACAGCCCATAAAGATAATCAAGCAATTAAAATGGGTAAATGTCGGATTACCTTTAATGTTGTCGGTAAATGATACCGGCGCGGCGCTGTATTGTTGGATCTAACTTAATTTAAAAGAACAATAGGGTCAAAGGTTTTACACAATAGATTTGTTTAGGTTAGGAAGGGCTTATTCTAACAAATTTGTCTCAATTTGCATTCCTTTGAAGTTGAATTAGGGTTTAGTTTTAGGTATTAGATGACAGAAATAGTTCAATGAATTTAAAAAAAGAAGTTAGCACGTTCGTGCGTCATGAACAGTGTATAGTGTACGGGCCATACTCGACTCTACCAGGGTTCGGCTCCTAAACTCGTAGTTCTCACCATGGTGCGGTGGGGGTTTCTATAAAATATTCCATGAGTATTTAGAGGTATGAGGAACAGGGTGTAAAGTTCACTCATCCACCATTGAAATGGGAGGATCCTCCGAGCAGACTGGTGTTATGTCTGGCGGGCAAGCCCGTAAGTTGATTTCGGATAGTCTTATCTATGTCGTTCGCGCGGTACTCTAACTGCGCGATGCAGGATTCGTGTGACGTCATGTCTTTGCTGCGTAGTTCGTATGTGGCGGTCTAACCGCTACAAGTACAAAAGAGACAAACATATGAATGTAGACATTAAGGGTTGAAGGAAATCTTATTTTGTAAAAAAAAATTGAATGGCAGAATAATGTTCATGACGCACAGAAATATAATAGTCTAGTCTAGTAGTGTAGTCTGTTTGTATTTCCTGTGCGTGTCCCAAATAAAATATTTTTCTTTCTTTCTTTCTTTAATATAAGAAGACAAGCACCTCATACTGCACTGTGTGGTGGTCTTGCCTATAGTGCGCGCGACGTCAACACGCGTTGAAAGTTCCGTACCCTAATTACGTAATACACAATCAATTCGTTTTGAAACAGATTAGTAATCCATTGCTTGATAAGTTCGAAATTTAATTCTGCTCTGCAACGTAATTATCGCATTGAATGTTGTTGAACTGTCAAAATGAAACAAATAATCGCTATCGCATTGCTTCTGCAAGATAGGTAATAGCCCTGTTAGACAAAACGCACATGAGATTGCAATAGCGAGATGATTTGTGATGAGATGAGCGGCAACTAGTTCCGCGCGAACTATAGTACTGTATTATGTTAATGCGTGTTTTTATCGATATAAGTTACGAAAATAAAAAGATCAAGATTGTTCATCTCCATCAGAAGATGTAAAGTGTAATAATAGTGAAAACTTCACGGAAATTGTTCTACCAGTGTCGAGACTTTCAGATGTTAAGCTTAACTTCCACGATCCTACTACGTATCAGATTGCCGTATTTATTAAATTTCCTTTTAAATAAAGTCTTTGATAAAGACGATACGGCTGTAGAACTTACAAAACAAGAAGCTTGTCAAGTAATAATTACCTTACATCAGGACCACACTGAGAATCATAAACACATATTTCAAAGAAAACGGAACCAAGCTAGTAGATTATTATTTCTTCTATTAATACAGGCAGGGCAGAAACTACTTACAGAACGTCACCTGCTACGATCCTTATATAGGTACTTCTTTTGCTTCGTTTATGTCATACATATGGTCATACACGCACGCCAGTTGCGAGTAATAATAACCTAACCTTTCTGGAGAACATCACCATTAAGGTACTAATAAGGTACTATAATTATTATGTCCTCCTAGGGCGTCCCCTCCCGGTGTTTCCACTAACATCTGCCTTGTTAATACCTTTTGTTATTGGCCTTTCACTCATCCACACAACATGACAAAACCATCTAAGCATACTCTTTCCAATTTTTGTCACTACATCTTCTTTTAAACAGCACTGTATTTTTTTTTGTTTTGTGTTGGAAAAATGACTTCTCCCGCTCTGGGCGGAGCGGAAGGGCGTGTCAGACTCTTACTGACTAAAACCCAACCGTGTTCCTTCCCTTGCCTTGCCAGGGGCCACGTTTTCCCCTTAGGACTACCCGCAACCCCGGTAGCCGCACTGTTGCGTTATCAGATCATTCAAAACAAACCAATAATCTAAAATAATATAACATAATAATTCCAATAAAATTGAATGAGAGACGAGAGTAATGTCATTAGTTCATTATAATTATTTCGTATTATGTTTTGGGAAACGTCTTAAGACATTAATACTTCTACTAAGCTCCTTAATTATATTAGATAAGAGTAACCAATAGCGATTACTTGGTCTTTCGGTATTAAGTACTTATCAGATTACCTTTTTGGCGTGTTCGTTCATCAACTTTTTCAGCCATCTTCTTTGGCTAGTCACATTGTTTTGAAAATATACCTAACGGTTTAACCAAATTTTGGTTAGTGATATGACATGTAATTCTCAAAAGCAAAAATTATTTCACTGCTAAAAAAATACACTATTGCCTACTATAATGTAGGAACTCAACCTCAACTCAGAAATGAAACAACGATTGTATAGATATTTTTGGATTTATAATTCTCACAGTAAATATCAACGCTCTGTTCAACGGTTCAATCCTCAGTGTGCCGCGCAAAAGTAACAGTCACACTTTCAAAAATAATCGTGGCAAAAGTCACAACGCTCAACAGCCAAGACAATATTCATTCGGCTAGTCGATTACTACTTTAGTGACGGGCATCTGTCAATGTTACCAGACGAAAAATACAAGACTGTTTACATGTCTATGACAGCTGACAGATGCCTGTCACCTACAATAATAACAATTGGATAACCTAAATCGTGAATATCATTACAGTTAGTCTAACAGCTCGGCCATCCTTTAATAAGTGAGTCCCCTCACTTTAAGAAAATAAATATTTGAAAACAAATTTTACTACCTATACAAAAATAAGTCTATATATTCATTTAGTTACATAATTATTATATCATACTTTCTAATACAATCATCTATGACATGTTATCAATTAAACTCTCATCTCGCATGATCCACTATGATAAACAATCATCTGTGCGATATCTGTACTCGATATCATTCGTTTCTGCACTAATTGCTCATAGTCTATGCTCATCATATACCTAACTATCTTAATTAAACACACATCTTGCACGGTCTGCTACGGTCTACAATCATCTGTACGATACCAATTCATTGATACCATTCGTTTCTGTACTGATCGTAGTTCGTAGCCTGTGCTCATATTACTATTTCAATCTATAATCATAATCTGTGCGGAACTATGTCACAGTTCCATTCATTATCTGCACGAATCATTTCAAGTTTCAATCTCATTAAATTCCATAACGATAATCAAATATTTATTACAATGTACAATTATTATACAAAATACGGTCAATCATCTTAATAATTCATGCATTATTTCAATATCCTTACATTGTAATATAACAATACTTCAAAACTCATTAATAAATAATTTTAATATTACTTCCTAAATTAATCTAATTATTCATTATCAGTTTCGCTGTCATTAATATCATTTTCGTTGCCATCGTCACTGGAATAGTCATTAAAATTAAGCCAAGGGTGAATTTTATCAATTGCTATTATGTTTTCGTATCGTTTGTTTCCCTTCCTAGTTAGTGGAGTGTCCTCTACTAAGAACCTGTCGTTGGGTAACGCTTTTACTATTCGGTACGGGCCATGAAGTTTGGGTATAAGCTTTTTAGATTTACCTAGGTGCTCTTTATCAATGACTGTCCTCTCAATTCTAACAAGATCTCCTACATTGTATGATTTCGGTTTCTTTTTGTTCTTGTCAAACCTGGCCTTTGCCTTTTCCTGATCCTTATCAATTTTCTCTTTAGCATCGGACCTCAGTTGCATTAGGTCGTCGCCACTAACTAATTGATTTGTTTCAGAAATCGCGTCTCCCAATATATTTTCCGATGTCGAAATTAATTTGAACCCGAATAATAACTCTGAGGGACTCTTGCCTGTCGCTTTACTCACAGTCGTATTCATACCTAATTGAATATCTCCTACATAATCATCCCATGTATTTTCATTATTGCCATGACATTTAGTACTCAACGCATCAGATATAGTTCGATTGAACCTCTCGACCTGCCCATTCGCTCTAGGAGTAGCTACCGCGTTCAGTATGTGTTTTATGTTCAATTTTTCTATAAACTCTTTGAACTTCCCACTAGTAAAACACGTACCTCGGTCTGTAATTAGCCTAGACGGAGCACCAAAGTAACTAAAGTACTCATGAAATATTTTGATTGCAGTTGACGTTTTAGTATCCTTCACGGCACGTATATTTACAAATTTTGTGAATGCATCAACGATAACTAAAATATACATATTGCCCCTCCTAGAACGAACAAACGGGCCGAGATGATCCGCATGCAATGTATGAAATGGGATTTCTATCTTTGGGATAGGGTGTAATAACCCTTCCTTTTGGCCTGATGGTACTTTATGGTGTGCACATTGTAGGCATGATGATACATATTTTTTTGTGAATCGACGCATCTTCGGGAACCAAAATGTTGCCTTTAACCGACTCAGCGTTTTATCAAAGCCAAAGTGCCCTACATGGTCATGGTTCATGCGCAAAACTTGCCACCTAACGCCCCTCGGTACTACCCAACGAATTCCGTCATCTAAGATACGGTATACGTAGTCACCCTTCAACTGATAATTATTTCGTACATCGGCAACGAATTTCGTTTCATCGTCGAGAAGAATTTCTCGAATTCGCTTTATCTCTTCGTCGTTACTCTGTACGGTCGCAATCCAATCGGTTGTCTCTGTTTGCAATACGTCAATTATATGTGTATTAGTATCGTCAGTGTGTTCAGCCACTGGAGCACGACTCAGGGCATCCACATGAGCCATACGTGATCCTGACCTATATTCAATGGTACAGTCGTACTCCTGTAGCTGCACCCACCATCGCGCGATCCTGGGTATTAGGTCACGCTTCGTCAAAGTCGTTCTTAACGCATTACAGTCAGTTACTATTTTAAATTGTAATCCCAGCAAATAAACACGGAATCGACTTAAAGAGGCAACGACGGCCAACGTCTCGAGATCAAAAGAGTGGAGTTTTTGCTCATCTTCTGAATTTTTCCGACTGTAGTAGGCTACAGTCCTCAACTGGTTGTCACTACCTCGCTGCATAAGGATGCCTGCGATGCCTACCTTTGATGCATCGGTATGTAACTCAGTCTCTAATCGCGCATCAAACAAGGCTATTATAGGTCGTTCTACGAGTTTCTCTTTAAGCGCGTTAAAAGCAGATGTACATTCAGCGGTCCATTTCCACTCAAATTTGGATTTTAAAAGATTCGTTAATGGGCATGCTATTATTGCAAAGTTTTTGACGAATCGACGAAAAAAACTTGCAAGTCCTATAAAACGTCTTACATCATGTACGTTTTTGGGTACAGGAAAATTGGAAATTGCAATTGTTTTACGCGATCCGGGACGTATGCCATCTCCAGATACACAAAACCCTAGAAAATCTATCTCCTTTTGGAAGAAATGGCACTTCTTTAATTTAAGAGTTAGCCCTGCATTGGCCAAATGCTGGAGAACTTCCTCTAAACGTGTTAAACCATCATTAAATGAACTGGCGGGAATCAGGATATCATCCATGTAAATAACAACGTATTTCAAGTCAGAGAGAACTTTATTCATTACCCTTTGAAAAATTGAAGGGGCATTCGCTAACCCAAATGGCATTCTTTTATACTGGTACTGTCCGTCGGGTGTTACAAAAGCCGTGAGCTCTTGTGAACCCTCTGTTAATGGAATCTGGTAGTACCCAGATGCAAGGTCAAGGCTAATGAAAAGAGAATTGCCTGACAACCTATCTAATTGGTCGTCGATCAGTGGTAAAGGATAGTGCTCTTTACGAGTCTTGTTATTTAGGGCTCTGTAATCGACGCAGAGCCTCTTCTCACCCGTTTTCTTCTTCACAAGAAGGATAGGACTCGCATAGGGTGAGTTAGACTCACAAACGATATCGGCGTCGATCATTTCCTTTACCATTGTTCGAACCAATTCACGTTCCGGATATGAGAGTCGATAAGGTCGGTAAACCACCGGCTTCGCGTCGTTCAATTCAATGTTCATCTGTACTACGTTAGTATACCCTAAATCAGCTAAACAGAAGGAAAAACAACCCTCGTACCTCTTTAGTAGAGACTTCAATCTAAATATCTCATCATCAGATAAGTGACCGCCATAATTCAGATCGGAACTCATATCATGGTTGCTAAAATCTAGCATATTAACTTCAAAACCTTTTTCAGATCTGTAAACTCGACTAACCAATGTATCTTTATTTAATAAAAGTAAATGGTCGCTAAAATTTTGGACTAGAACCGCTCCATAACTATTTTCAAGGTAGTATTCACCTGGCAATAAGTAAAATTCCTTGCCTGGCTGACCTCTTAATGAACCCCTGACATATACAGACCCAGAGTAGCTTCTATCGGACAAAACAGGAATCATAGTCATTTGATTTGGTTGAATTTCAACATCCGCCTTAAGAAATAACCGCAATTTGTTAATCTCTTCCTTGCTAAAAATTAAGGAATTTGTGGTTTTTGTAATAATGATTCCGGGTTTTTCTGTAAAACTGTGCCCAACTAAAACGGGATATTTAATTATGCCATCTTCAACCACGTAAACGTCAACCATCTCTACGATATTATTAATATCTAGTTTTATACGCGCCATACCCATTGGTACAACAATATTATTACCTAATCCTCTCATAACGGGTAACTCGCCTGCTGACCAACTAATTCCTAATGATTTTGCTACGCTACATTGTATCAATGTGCACTGACTGCCTAAATCTACATACCCTTTAACCAGGGTGCCGTTAACCTTTAGCGAGATCATATATTTGTCATTACTAGTATCATCAACATCAACTTTCATAACTTTCTTTTCTGTACTAGAGGTATCTTTACTCTTTTCACTGGACAGCTGCGGGCAATCGATCGTTACATGGCCAAGCCTTTTACAAATGTTACATCTCAGCAACTTTTGTGGACACTTATTACTAAAATGACCTACTTCTTTACAGTTAAAACAAGTTATAGATGCACTAGTTTGTGGCCTAGATAACCTTGAATCATTCCCAACGAGCTGCCTAGTATTCGAATTCGTATTACTTAATGGTAAAGTCTTTTTATCTTGAATAACCTTAGACTTGTCAAAATCACGACTTTGTTTAATAGACTGAAAGTAATTAAGAACTTCTTCAGGCTCTTGACACTTGGCAGCTTTAGCACCAAGTCTCAAAGAACGATCCTCAATGCCATAGAGCAAGCAGTCTACGGCACGCTTCCCAAAAATCTCGCATCGATTCAACAGATTTAATTTTTCATAATAGTATAATTCTAACGATTCATTGTATTTCACGCGTTTATTTAACATTTCGGAAAGTAATTCTGCATAATCGTCACTACTAGGAAAGGAATCAATTAATTTAATTTTCCACTCAGGCCACGAAAATGACATTGAAGGCAAGGCCTGGTACCATGTACGAGCCACACCTGCAAGTCTGGGTAGTGCGTAGTGTATCACCTGATCATCACCCCAACGGTACAGCTTCGCACATTCGTCGACCTTATTAAGCCACATGTGGACCGTCTGGCCCTTGACCATGGGGTCAAATTCAGGTATAACGTTACCTAACATCGGAAATTTATTTCCTTCTGGCTTCGCATCCGACAAAGATTTAACTAACTCATTCAAAAATAACTGAGTTTCACTGTTAGCAAAAATCGATTTGTTTACCTGAATATTTCCGCGTGGTTCATCACTTACTGCGGTGTTCGATGAGCTACTTCGGTCAGACGGCCGCCTACGACGTCCTGAACGCTGCTGCTCACCCCGCTTCCTCGTCAGGCTACGGCGCGACCGATGCTCATCCTGGCAGCTACGTTTCCGACTTCGCCGACGCCGCCCATCAGTCCGTGTTCGAGGTCGACTCTTCTCGTCCTGGTCACTCTCACTCCGCTTCCTCGTCAACCTCCGGCGCGAGCGGTGTTCAAATTCGCGACTACGTTTCCGACTTCGTCGATGCCGCCCATCAGTCCGTGTTCGAGATCGACTCCTCTCGTCCTGGTCACTCGAATCGCTAGGCGTACTTATATGCCGCCTGCGACGTTTCTGCTTACTCAAGCGATTCTCACTGGCTTCGTTGTCGCGGCAACGCTTACGTTCCGTACTCACAACGACTGGAGTAAAATGGGACCGGCTCTTACGCGATTGGTTATTGTCACGGTCCATTTTAATGATATTTTCCAAAACTTGTGGGTGTGTTGTATAAATCCCACTTCTGAGTTGTAGGAACTCAACCTCAACTCAGAAATGAAACAACGATTGTATAGATATTTTTGGATTTATAATTCTCACAGTAAATATCAACGCTCTGTTCAACGGTTCAATCCTCAGTGTGCCGCGCAAAAGTAACAGTCACACTTTCAAAAATAATCGTGGCAAAAGTCACAACGCTCAACAGCCAAGACAATATTCATTCGGCTAGTCGATTACTACTTTAGTGACGGGCATCTGTCAATGTTACCAGACGAAAAATACAAGACTGTTTACATGTCTATGACAGCTGACAGATGCCTGTCACCTACAATAATAACAATTGGATAACCTAAATCGTGAATATCATTACAGTTAGTCTAACAATAAGTACTATAGGATTATGTTTTATGGTAAGGCTGTTTTATCTACTACGCGGATGGAGTCGCGGGCAGAAGCTAGAATCCAATATTTTACAACATCATCATCATGATTGGCAGCCGTGGGAACTGCTCAGTATAAGCCTCTTCCTTTCTATGCCATGCTTGCCATACTTCACAGTATTCTATCTACGAATCACTGTTCCACTATACATGTGTATGTGTGATCCGGCCACTCATTGCAATATGCGGTTTTATTCGACGCCAAAGCATTTAATTTGACCATTCGCAACGCTCGGAATTGAAACGTTCTGTGTTTTGGGCGCTTTTACCGACACAAATAACGTGCTTAATACATTTTGGTAATAGATACATGGTATGTACCAACAGAAACAACATGCAAAATACCTTTTGCACTTTGGCTTTAATTGTATGCATTGTTCTACTATTATTCTTGAGGAATGATGTGATAAGGCAACGGTGTGGTTTAAAAGAATATGCAGTGACAATTTTTTTTAAGTATGCTTAGATGGATTGGTCGTGTTGAAAGGGTGAATTAAATGTGACTAATGCAAGATGTGAGTGAAATCGCCGGGAGGGGATGCTCTAGAAGGACATTTATAGTGACCTTATTGCCTTGGTGATGTTCTCCAAAAGGTCAACTGCGTAGTACTCGCAACCGGCGTGCGTGTATGACCAGATGTATGAACGAAAACGAAGCAAAAGGACGTAAGGATCATAGCAGGTGGCAATCTGTAGTTTCTGCCTACTCCCATGGGAAGAAGGACTGAGTATATGGATGTTATTCTTACTCTATAGCAAAAATTACAGTAAACTTATTGCATATTTTACGTATCTATGGCATTGTTAGTTAGGAAAGGCAAATATTAGGCTATGTCACTTTTTGAATAAACCCAGTTATTAACAACATCAAACATAGCATACGCGCATGTAACTATTTTTTTTTTACATATCGCACCTTTAAAGTAAAACCGTTACTAAACGAAATTATACAATTTTACAGGAGAGCCAAAATTAGAAAAATGTCACTGTTTTTTGTCAATAAAATCTGAGTGCACATATTAATTTATGTTGATAGGTTCCCTCAGAGTAGTTTATACCTACCCAAGTTCAGAACCCTGCAAACTTTGTGCTACTCTCATGGTGATCGAAAAACTGCGAAACTCTGGCACGTGTTTCGGTTTATTTCCATTTTTGACTAGCTATATCTTCGCAACCAATAGACCTAGAGTGCTTGGAGTGGGCTTAGATTGTAGAAAATTTATCTTGCTTCCCAAAAATATTGGACAAAGATACCTAAATTTAAAGAAAAAAACCAAAACATGTGCCAGTATATTGCAGTTTTTCGAGCACCATGTGACAAGCGTTGCATGAGCAGCACAAGGTTTTCAAGGTTGCAAACTTGGGTATAAACTTCTCACAAATTACATAACAACATATAAAAAATTGTATGTACATGCGCGTTTGCGATGTTTGCCTTTTTTTTTGCATTGATATTGACTAGGCTAAATAGGTATTTATACAGGGTGTCCCTCGTAACCTGTACCAGCGAAGGTCTGTGATCAGGGGACACCAATACCCATCGATTGAACCCCCATGTATGTTCCGCGATATTTTGTAGTTTTCGAGAAATGTTTTTTTTTGTAATATTTTCCGATTTTCTTACATTGTAGGCGTTTTTGGTTCTAACTTTTTCTGGGTGGTGTTTCTTTGATTTTATTTTTTGTCAGTACTATGTCTAGAATGTGTGTTCACCTGTTATAAAACAAAAACCCAAATTCTAGCTACTAGAAGCTCAGAATTTGTTCACAAGATTAAAGTCTATGTTCGAGACACATTTTCACTTGCCTTCAACTTGAAAAAAATAATTTTTATACCTGACTGAATGACATGTAAATAATTTTAAAAACTTTATGGGTTCTTTAGCTCTCAAAATAACATAAATAATTTGGTACTTCATATGACATTATTACGCGAAAGCGGAGTTCAAAGTTGATACAGTCAAAAATAATGAAATTTATTTCAAGCATTTGAAATGACTTTTCTCACACTTTTGCGATTGATATGAATAATAATTATGAATATTAGGTAAAAAAGCGTATTAACTTAAAATTTTACTCACAAGTACAATTTTTTTTACCAAAGACACTAAATATATTAAACACGTTAGTTATGAAACGACTACTACGTGTACTTATCACCGACGACACCTACTATACTATGTTGTCTCTTTTCTACACTACCAGCTCCCTGCACCCTATCCACCTACCTGCGCCTGAAACCTTATTTCATTCACATAAATTGGGTTATGTTAGTCTTTGGTAAAAAAAAATTTACTTGCGAGTAAATTTTTTAGTTAATACGCTATTTTACCTAATATTCATAACTATTCTTCATAACAATCGCAAAAATGTGAGAAAAGTCATTTCAAATGCTTGAAATAAATTTCATTATTTTTGACTGTATCAACTTTGAACTCCGTTTTCGCATAATAATGTTCTATGAAGTACCAACACTACCAACTTTTTTATGTTATTTTGAAAGCTAAGGAACCCATAAAGTTTTTTATATTACTTACATGTCATTTAGTCAGGTGTAAGTATTTTTTTTTTCAAGTTGAAGTCAAGTGAAAATGTATCTCAAACATAAACTTTAATCTTGTGAACAAATTTTGAGCTTCTAGTAGTTAGAATTTGGGTTTTTGTTTTATAACAGGTGAACACACATTCTAGCCTTAATACTGACAAAAAAAAAACCTAAGAAACACCACCCAGAATAAGTTAGAACCAAAAATGCCTACAATGTAAAAAAATCGGAAAATATTACAAAAAAATATAATATCTCGAAAACTACAAAATATCGCGGAACATAAATGGGGGTTCAATCGATGGGTATTGGTGTCCCCTGATCACAGACCTCCACTGGTACAGGTTACGAGGGACACCCTGTATATACCCAAATATGTACCATTATTTAGTCAGCTTGATCCTTTTTAAACGATTTATTCCCTAGCTACAAAATAACATCAGCTTTGTGAAATGTGTTCGCGTAAATGGCTTATAGGTTATAGAAATAATTATAAGCCGCCGTAATCCGTAGCTCGTGGCTTTTGAAATGTTAATACTTGAATTTCGTTCAAAATTAAAGGTTTAATCAATTTAATAAATAACTTAGTCCCAGAATAAGACATAGAAGGGCTCAGTGAAAGCAGGGCATCCTTAAACTTGATGCTGCAGTTTTCAATAATTGACATAACCTGACCAGGTCCTTATGTGTTTTGTTAAAATGACACTTCGGGATTTAGAAAGAGACAGCTATTATAAGAAATGAGTACATAAGAGGAAGTCTGAAATTGGCACTGGTGACTGAAAAGTTGTGCGGAAATCGGTTGTCATAGGATGGTAAAGCGGAGGAGTGAGAGCAAAGAAATGAAGGATGGACTGTGTGAAATATGATATGGCTAGAGTGGGGATGACTACCAAGATAACGACTAATAGGAAGAAGAATTAAGGAAGAAAAAGACATTTTGTGCGGATCCCAAATAAATTTGGATAAGGACAGGAGAATGATGATACAGATAAGAGTGACAGACAAAGTTCCAAATTTACGGCCGTGTGCAACACCTGATCTCTTATAATTATGTTGATAATAGGACGTGATGATTTGTGCCTGTATTTTTAGGGTGTTCATATTCTCATCTTCTGTTCCAGATAATCCTGCTAGTCAAGGCGCTGGACGCGTACAACATCACGTACTTCACAGTCACCGCACAAATTGTGTCGCATGTGCTTGCGTACATGAACAGCTGCGTCAACCCCGTGCTGTACGCCTTCCTCTCTGAGAACTTCAGGGTCGCGTTTAGGAAGGTGAGAATCTGTAATATCTTCTTTAATAGATATTGACTCAGGCGTGACTTTGCGGAAATCCATCTTCAAGAATTACAATTGACTCATGTCGTTTCCGGGTTCGCAAACCCGGACACGACATGTTGCCACGACAAACACCGAACGTAGCGTTCTGTATTCGGTGCTTGACGTGGCAACACGTCATGTCCGTCAAGCTGAGGATGCCACGTTGAGAGGTGAAACATTTCTTTATGACTCTTGAAGAACAGTTAAGCAGATTAGGTTACTAAATACACTTACGTCGTAGATTGTATTTTGTATCTTCATCAATATTATGATCCTCTCTAGTTACTTCAAGGTAGCGTTTAGGAAGGTAAGTTTTTAAAATATCTTTATCAATATTGTGTTCATCTATAACAGTATCCGGGAGGAGCAGTAGTGGCCCAGTGGTGACGGCCCCGACTTACGAGTTGTAGGTCGTGGGTTCGAACCCAAGCAGGCGCTTTACTTTGTGTAATTAATTTCATCACCACTGCTCTCAAAACGGTGAAGGAAAACATGGGTTCCAACGACAATAAATGTGAGGAAACCGGCATGTCTTAGAACCAAAAAATTCGAAGACATGTGACATCTACCAACCCGCACTGGGCCCGCGTGGTAGATTACAGCCCACTCCCTCTCGCAGAGAGGAGGCCTGTGTCCCAGCAGTTACACATTAATAGGCTGATGATGATGATGATGATGATAACAGTATCCTACCAGACTCCATTAGTGTGTGAGGCTATTTTCATCATAGAGCATCTCAAAAAAAAAACGGTAGGATGAATAGTATTATTTTTCACCAGTCTGTCTGAAGACTTGAAATGATGATTAAGTCTTAAGTACGGTCACAGTCAGGCTCTTACATATTTGCAATGTAAATACGTGATACTCATAATATTGTCTTGCAGATACAATCATGTGGCATTATCTGACAGGCATTGGCAAATAACTAGTACCCAACTGTCGCAATCTTTAGTTTTGTCATAAAATCTAATCATGCATTTCTTTTTTAACGCATGACCAATTTCCACCATCTTGTCGAACTCTTGTGAAAAACGATCCGATAAATAAGATGGAGAATAACTTATCTATAGCTAGTTATATATTTTCTGTTTTCATCGAGCGATCAACTTCGCAAGCCATTAAACACAATCACTTTCTGAATATTAATGGCGTGCGTGGACTGAATACAGTGAATTATTCAATTAAAATATATTAATAATAATATATGTCGTTTCATCTCCATATTCATTAACAGAATGAGTTCTACTGTATGGAGCTACCTATTAAATCGAAACGGATTATGAGTGAAGCCATAGTGCGAGATATTATTCTATATTGGTACAGATCACCCAGAAAAATTATGCGCTTCGGCAATCAACTACAGACATACGAATGCACGATGACTATACTCTATTTGAAATAAGAACTGCCCCTTTGGTCTCGTGGTCGCAAGCGCGACTGCTGAGCGTGGGGTCCTGGTTTCGATTCCCGGGGCGGGCAAAGTGTTATTGGGTTTTTCCATTAGGAATTTCTTAGTAACAGCCCGGAGTTTGGAAGTTGGCGGTGTGATACCCCATGCCTCGGGAATCACATTAAGCCGTTGGTCCTGCGCCTGATGTCTCTCCGGTTGTGTCGGATTGCCGTCCCATCGGACTATGAGAGTGAGGGAAATGAGAGTGCACCTGTGTATGCGCACACTTTTGTGCACTATAATATCTCCCGCGCCAAAGGCTAGTCTCCGTTGAGATTGGTCGCCGTAACCGAAATACAGACCGTATTTCGGTTACGGCGACCAATCTCAACGGAGACTAGCCTTTATATATTTGAAATAAGATTAGACTTTTTTAATTAGTCCGCACAACCGATTCTGACTTCTGTACCGTAGGGATAAGGATGGCATTAAAAGCAAAAAAGTGGTTACATTACTGTTTACTGTAGCTGCCATTTGTCATGCCACCAACGCAATAGAAGTTAAAATCGGTTGAACGGACTGTAAAAAATGTTTAGTTAAATGTATAATCTTATTTCAAATGGATTATAGGTCTATTAAGAACCGAAACAACCAGAAGTATTTTCTATATTGTATTACTATGTTTACAGAATTAGTGATTAATAACTCTATGCAATTCCAGAAACCTTTTCTGAACTTTAGAGTGACAAAAATTCGAAACAAAGAAAACTTCATACAAACGCGCATGATGGGTGCACTACTATAAAACTTATACATTTTATTGGGGCGTTACTCTGTGGCGTGACGTTCGTGCTAATTTGGAAACAAAAAGATTACCGAAGCGCAAACCTTTTCTGGTTTAACTGTACCTACATTGTATCTTGATTATAATGATTATACAGTCAATAACACAGTACCTATATTTTGTCAGCCTATAATGTTTCATAGCTATACGAAATCCTCCTCTCTACCTCTGTAAATGCTGCCGTTTTGGACTAGTAATTTAGGTACTTGAGTTGTTAACGTAAAGCTCTAATTTTCAGTTGCATCTGATTAGACTAACTAATCAAACAGTAAAACGAGTTTGAAATCTAGGACTTAGCCCTACAAAATGTATGTCGTAGGCACAGTACATCCGAGACACGGAGAACACTCTGACAGGAGATCGTCTCCTGCATGCAACAACTACCACTAGTAGTTGTAGTAGTAGTAGTAGTACAAACTATTGCCATATCTACACCACCTCGTGACCTGAAACACAGGTTCAAATAACCACCAAGGTTACCAGAGTTCACTTCCATTTTTCATGTGAACTTTTCCAACCCAGCCGGCAGATATCCATGAACACTTTCAGCTGAAAAAACGGTAGATATGTAGTAAAATAAATAATGTAATATGAGCACCAAGAGCAAAGTTCAGCACTGAGGTGAAGCAAGGTCACCGGCTGACGCGAGTTTGTTATTGGCGTATAAATATTGATGGCGAGGAAACAAGCGGTTATTTGTGAAACGTTACGATTCATAATGTGAGGCGACAGCTTTGTTTTAAGGCTGAGAGAAAAGTATCACTAGCTATAATCTGGGAGTCTTAAAGATTCGAGAGAAGAGGTTACGTTTAGGTAAGCGTGTACTGTCGTATAGTAGGCCGCACCCTCAAAAATACTTTGGTGACACTTTAGTCTTGAGCTGGCCTAGCGTAGTACGCAGTTTCAATAGAATAAGCGGCCAGTTTAAACTGGTTTTATTCCCATTGACGTCACGTTGTGTGTTCAGTTTGCGAGTCAGTTCAGTAAGGGTTCATGCACATAATGACGATTCGTGTTTTTTGACGAATCGTCCTTTTTCACGATTCATTTGTTTTTTGACGGCGGCATTTCTTTTAAATGCCCGTGTTCACACGAATCGTGATAAATGACGCGCAAGTGTCAATCATGTGTCTTCTTTTAAAAATCACGTTCGGCATAAAACATGAATCGTGATTATTTTGTGACGGATCTGCTGAAGCTCTCGACAAAGACTGAACTCTTGAATCACGAATCAAGTGTGATCTCATCTATTCGGATATTTTCACGAATCCGTATGCAATGTAAACGTGCATCCGTCATGACGTATCGTTTTTTTTTTACCAATCGTGTATTACGGGTCCCGTGTGAATGAGCTCTAAGTCACGAAGACTTTCACTGACTTAGTGACTGAACTGTTTTCAAATGTATTCATACAAGAGGCCAGTGAAAGGACAGAACTGCTAAAATTACTCGCAAACTGCACCTGAATTACGTAACACACTTTCAATCACAATACGAAAGATTTTGAAGGAAATTACGTGTCCATTACTTCTTATGTTTGAACATTTATCTGCTCGACAACGTAAAAAACGCAATTAATGTTATTGGACTGTCAAAATTAAAGGCTTTGGGTAAGTGTGTTGAGCAATCGGCGTCAAATCGAGCTACGTCGCTGATCTTATTGTCTCGCGGAATGGTTGTGTCTGGAGCCCATTATAATAGGTGAGTCACTTATCCCCACAGACTGGGAGAAATAATAGAAAAAATGTGGTACTAAATAAATCTACCTGTTCTGAAGTTAATGTAATCAAATGTTAATCCAGGTAATAAATTATCTGTATACTAAATTTCATCTAAATCCGTTCAGGCGTTTTTGCGTAAATGAGTAACAAACACACAAACACAATAGACGATGTATATCTAGTAACTTAATCCGCTTAACCGTTCTCAAAGAGTTAGAGAACCCTCTAAGAAATCGACACGTGTTTCGCCTCTCAACGAGGCATCCTCAGGACGACGATTGACCTGTTGCGAACTCGGACACGAAGTGTTATCAACGCGAGCCGAACGCAAAAGTGAGCTTCAACCGCTTTTTTTTTGGCTAGGGCATCTCGCAGGTTACCACTAAGGTATTCGCTGCTTAACCGGACTTTCCTGTGGCTGCCTTAAGCTCCTAAAAGAACTCAAAGCCTCCAGCCAGGGGCATACAAACTAAGCTAATTAAAACTAGGCGAACGCTCGCTAAGGGCACCCCCTGTGGGGTACGAACCTCGGCTTAGGGCGTTCGCTGGGGGGAGGACAGCAAGAGGGACAGGCTGGATCAAGGATAGATCATTATTATTATCAGGAAAGTTTAAAGCTACAGGCTCAGCAAAAACGCGGGCTGGCGCATCGTTATCGAGCAAGGGTCGGGGGGGAGCTTCAACCGCCCGTCACCCCCACTTATATAGGATCGCTTATCGGCCCACCTCGGCCGGGATCGTTATATGCGGTTGAAGCTCACTTTGCGTTCGGCTCGCGTTGATAACACTTCGTGTCCGAGTTCGCAACAGGTCAATCGTCGTCCTGAGGATGCCTCGTTGAGAGGCGAAACACGTGTCGATTTCTTACAGGGTTCTCTAACTCTTTAAGAACGGTTAAGCGGATTAAGTTACTAGATATACATCGTCTATTGTGTTTTATGATGGATTTCCGCAAGGTCACGCCTGAGTCAATTAACTAAACACACAAACATACAAACGTTCACATTTATAATATTAGTAGAATAGTAGAATCTCATAATTATTATTGAGTAGGTACTAATCCGGGCTTTATGGCCCCCAGGTCTTAAACTTTCGCCACTAATTCGGCAAAAATCATAAGAAACCTGAAACGAATTAATTCCACGATTTAATTAAAAAATCTTCCACACTAAGCTTTTATCTCCAGGCGCCAGGATTATTACCCAAATGTCTAGGTAAGATAAAATTTTACTATGGTCTCTTAGAGGTGCTACACACTTGTTCGGCTCGCCAAATTCGATTCAGCAGTATTTGTTGAACAACAAGCCGACCGCAAGCAATTACTACACATATTAAGCTTTCCTTCGGCTCATAGCGATCGGTTTATTCCGTTTGGCGTCTATGTATCCTCGCTGAATCGATGTACCTGTTGGCTCGGCATAATTCGAGGTAATTCGAGCGGCTTTTTTCCGAGAACTGTATCTACTTATATTCAACTGGCTTTTGCCCGAAACTACTGTCGCCGCGTCGTCCGCGTGAAATGTCTTGTTCCCCAGACCTACCCTGTCGCATCGCATCGCCTGTCCGCGTTATTACTCCGTTTTCGCTTAGCGTTCTTTCTGACTTTTAATTTTTGCTCGGCTCCTAAAGGTCCTAGCGTGATGTTAACCCATATCCTTCCTCGAGAAATGGGCTATAAAATGCAAAATGCTGGAGATTAGCGCGTTGAAACAAATAAACAAATAACAATAAAACGAAGTCTTCAGCTTTATTATTAGTATAAATATAGATTTGGTGATTTCATCATCTTCCTGCCCTTGTCCCATGTTACTTGGGGTCGGCGCAACACGTTTTCTTCTTCCACTCTCCCCTGTCAACCGTCATACCAACATTCACTCCCTTCTCTATCATATCATTCCTCACACAGTCCATCCATCTTTTCTTTGGCCTGCCTCTCCCACTCCATCCATCAACATTGGTGGTGATTTGATTTATTTATTTATTAAAACTTTTCGCACACAAAAAAAAAAGGTACAAAGGCGGACTGTAAGCGTTCTGTAGTTTCTGCCTACCCCCATAGGAAGAAGGCGTGAGTTTATGTATCATCATCATCAGCCTATTAATGTTCCCACTGCTGGGACACAGGCCTCTCCTCTCCTCTTTGTGAGAGGGGGTGGGCTGTAATCTACCACGCGGGCCCAGTGTGGGTTGGTAGATGTCACATGTCTTCGAATTTTTTGCTTCTAAGACATGCCGGTTTCCTCACGATGTTTTCCTTCACCGTTTTGAGAGCAGTGAGAGAAATTATTTACACCCACGACCTACAACTCTTAAGTCGGGGCCGTTACCACTGGGCCACCACTGCTCTAGAGCAGATTTATTATTAGTATAAATATACATTTAGTGATTTGATTTGGTGGCGTTCTGTAGTTTCTGCCTACCCCCATGTGAAGAAGGCGTGAGTTTATGTATGTGTGTATGTAATAGAGATTTTACCGCCCGGCTGTGTCGCACCATGCCGACCTGAAAAAGTGTGTAGCATCCCTTACAATTTTGCCTGGCAAGACTTTTATATCTGAAGCGGGTTGACGAACATCTGTCGTTTGAACGTTTATTGGAACCGTAAAGTCTACGTTTTGATCAAGTTCTGGGGTCACAATGCTAAGTTATTATGGTATAATATCAAAGAATTGAATAAATTCGAAGGAGGTTAATAAAACTCATTTAACTTTATGATGTATTCTAGATTCTGCCCGCGAATTCGTTCATGTGAAAGTTGTAAGATATACAATATACTAAAATAACAGCCACATTTTTATAAAACTCCCTTTCCCCCAAACCACCGCGTCGCATCGCCCGCCCCCGCGTGACTTTTTGCTCATAAATTAATCCGTCCATTTCTGAAAACTGTTTAAAAATCCGTTTGGTAGTATTTTAGCTTATCGCGTTAAAACAGACAGACGCGGCGGCACCGGTAGAACAATTTCCGTGAAGTTTTTATAGAAATTAATCCACCAGAGTCACATTATCGCGCCTCCGCATCGTGCCCGTCTGCGAGAACCTTAACGATTAAAGTAGGCGTACAGTCACAGCGTATCTTAATAGTCTTTATCAATAATATTGTACCATGTCATCTTAGTTATTTTTAGAACGTTTATAGTGTTTGACCATGAAGACTTCTCGCAAGCTAAGAACCTAACTAATTATAAACATCTAGAACAAGTAGGTACAACCATCTAGAACCGTCTGAGAACCTCTCTCAACAAAAACACGCAGCCCTATTAGGAATCCTTTACTTTTATTGCTATAATATTCACAGATCATTTCCTCGCGGCATGAGAACAAATATCCGATCGCATAAATAGCCCTTTCATCTTTTATCCGATACAACCATAATAAAAAGAAAAACATGCAGAAGGTCCATTTCACCCTAAACCAAAATAAAGGAAAAAAAAGACAATATTACATATTATACAACTACTCTACAGTAGACGTTTAATATTATCGGTTTTTTTTTTGTTGTGTAGGTCTACTACCCTACTGAAGTACAGGCAACTGAAGGAACACGACTGGGTTTTAGTCAGTTAGGGTCGCGCCACACCTGCCGAACGTTCCGCGGGGAACGTTCCGTTGCGTCATGTTTGCTTGCATTTCTATGGACGTAACGTTCGGCTGATGTGTCATAGGTAACCTGAGAAACATTAGGAGCGTATTCAACCGAACCTTCCGCCGCGGAACGTTCGGCAGATGTGGCGCGACCCTAAGAGTCTGACATGCCCTTCCGCTCCGCTCAGACCGGGAGAACTTATTCGATGATTTCCCACCCAAACAAAAATATTTGTATTGCAACATGGACCTGCTGTAATTAAACTAGGTTGTTCCATTTGATCCAACTGATTTACGGGTCAAATCGTTTTCATTCACAGTTTGAAGCCGGCCTTCATCACTTCCCTTTCCTTAACCTTAATTTGATTGGTCGTTAGCCATAAAACCCTCTGGGTATCGTAATATTCCCTCCACGTCCTCAATAGAACCAGCTTTCCGCCGTGGTTCGCAAATGTCCATTTTTCTTTATTATTTTAACAGAGACATTTAAGGAAATTATGACCATTTGGGGCTGAATGCTATTGTTTTTAGATTGGTGTTTATGGTGGCTATTGTCCTCTTTCTTCCTTAAGCTATTTTATCTTTTTTCATGGGGGTTATTTTAATAGGATTTAAGGGGAATATCTGTCGGGGTGAACATTATCTGCACGCTAAGGAAATATTCTAAAGAAAAGAAAGAAAATTCGTTTATTTGCGGTAAACATGACGCAAAGAAAAAACACAAAATAAAAAAATAAACAAGTTGAGGGAAAATATGCGTCCGCGAAAAACGGCCATCGCTCAGCATAATGCTGCGACCCTATGCCAGACAGGGAGCCTACCACCAGCTCTTCTAGCAGTATTATTTTAATATTACTTCAGTGTGAGAAAGAGATGAAGCTCTACAGGACGTATAGCGCCATCTCTTTCCCCCACTGAAGTAAGATTAAAATAATACTGCTATAAGAGGTGATGGTAGGCCCCCAGAGCCCCAGCGCCGGATTTCAGCGACAGCCGGCGTTGACGTTATGACTTCAGACGCATACAATGAGATAGAATTATGATATAAAAATAAAATAAATATAAAAGAATTAATTCTACATGAGAAAATAAAATATGAGTATATATTCTAATGAGAAATGAGTATCCATTATTTGAATCTGTTGATATTTTTTTCTATCTAACGACTTTCTTTTCCGATTATTCAAGACAATTTTCATGAAAAAGTTAATTGTCATTTTTTTACACTGCCCATGTTCAAGCCATAAATGGTATTTTTATAGAAGTCAATTTCCATAGCATTAATTCCCCAAAAGTTAATTTTGTGTCTTTTTTTTGCGATGCCCATATTCAAGCCAGAAATAGTATTTTTATTGAAGTCAATTGTCATGGCAATGATTCCCTCAAAAGTTAATTATGTGTCTTTATTTTGTGACGCCCATGTTCAAGCTAGAAATTGTATTTTTATTGAAATAACACAGCTTTCGCTAATAAGTACTTCTTAAGAACAAAAATGACGCAACTCTGTCCCCTGCTGTTGAATACCCAGAGCATGCGTCTGTAACTTTCAAGGTTCCAGTGACTTTATTCCCTTGAAAACAGTTTCATAAATAATATTATTTCCAGAAAATAAAGCCGATTAGAACAACAAAATAAATGTTTATTGGGAATTCTTCAGTAGCCCAAAATAATGGTGAAATGTGTTACTTCGCTTAGTCCGAAGGGAAAGGTTTTATTAATGTTCAATGAACATTGAAAGATGTTCAAGTAAATTGTACTTAGGTACAAGTAAATTGTACTTTTGTTATTTTCAGTTGAAAATTAACAACCCACACATTTAATTGGGAGATCTACTTTCTGAGTAAAATAATAGTTTTTTTTTTTTTTTTTTCACATAAACCTACCTACATGGGCACTTATGATACGTCAGAAGCTACGCACGGTTCCAATTGGTCGTTTCCTATGGAGAAGAGCCGGCAAGAAACTCCACGGTTATTCTTTTAAAAATAATTGGCTTTTACAATATTTTCAACAAAAAAAAACAGTGTTATTCGTTTACTATTCTTTTTAACCGACTTCAAATAGAAAATGTTCTCAATTCGACTGAACTTTCTTCTTTTTTTGTACGAAAACGGTGGGTAATTCGGCGTAGGTCTTCGCCTGACAGACTGAAATTTATTTTTGTGTCTTAGTTGAACCATCTTTTAGACTCTCTTTTAATCACTTGATGCTAAACGATGACGCAATCAACAATTTTGCACGCTCACCTTGACGTAAACTAATCTACTTACTTGAGACTTGAAGACTCCCAGGCTTTCTATAGGGAAATACGGATCAGAATAATATTAAATAATATCCTCAAACTGCTAAACAGCACAGAGTAGCATAAATTAAAACTCTATGAACGCTCATCAACTCCTAAATATGCCTCCGCTATGATAAAGGCATGAATATGAGCGTGAATTAATTCAACAGCTTGCCGTCACAACTTGTTTTCACGCTTCGTGAGTAAGCTTGCATGCATGCTGCGACCTAATTTCTCTTGTATGTCATGATTAGTGGAGACCTTATAGTGCGGACACATTATAAAAGTCGTGCGACGTCAGCACTCTAAAACTTCAGCCATTTCCTTAAGAAACTCTTCGGGTAATGTCGGTTTTGTGATGTAATGCGGATGGTCAGTGGATTTTATCTTCGTAATAGTTGTACGACTTGACGATTTGGACGATAATTTGGTCATGTGGACATATTGTTGTCGTGGATTGTTTAATGGTGAGATTAATACATAAAGTGACTGTTATTAATTTGCTCTATGAATATCTATTTCTTGTACCGCAGGTAATTAGTGAGATTTTGTGGTTTTCTACATGTCAACTGAAGGCATTACCATAAGAGAGAATATTGTTATAGTTATCGGATCTGGTACACTTACGCGAAAGACATTTCCGCAAAAGACACTTGCGTGAACCGACCGTGAATGGATTTATTAATTAGACTTTCTAGTTTTGAATTTTTTAATTATTTAGTTTTTGTGCATTTTTTTTTTCTAGGTGTGCTCCTAGAACAAAACATATTTTGTATTAAACAATGTCTTTGTTAAAATTAAACCAAACTAACAATGTTACAATTTTTGTTTGCAGATAAATCAAGAAAGAGAAGGAAGAAAATTAGAGCTGTCGAATTATTTTGAACTAAAACTTCCCATAAGGTATTCATAGACAACACCTCAAAAATGCTACTTACTCCTGGTTTTCAGAAAACACAGCAGTTTTGCTGTCAAATCTTATGTTCGCCGTTGTGATTGGCTGACCGTAATAACAGCTACCAATCATAACATTTGAAATTTCGAATTGGCGTTCTAAAACCAGGAGTTAATAACATGCTGAATTTTTAACACGTTGGTACTTTGGTAAAATAGTTTAACAGCTCTAATTTTCCATCGCTATCTTGTATAATCTGTTAAAAAAAGAAAGCTATATTTTTGGCGTAGATTAGTTGGTGCGAAACAAAAACAGTGGTAGTGTACTTAATAGAACGTGTTACTAAGAAACTAATCACGGTTTTTCTTGTATATCCGTTTTCCTTGTTAGAAGCAATTACTTGTGCTAATTACGCCCCAATGGCGTAAGGAAATACAATGAGAAAACTCACGTTACAGGCCTTAATCAACTTTATATTTCTGTATGTCTGTGTGTGTATAGTCCTCTTTATCGATTTCGATAACGATGACCTTTAGAAATCACTTCTTTGTGTGTGCCCTTATATGGCTCGCTAGACCGAATTTGGTTTTGATCGGGTCCATCGATCACTAATAAAGAACTAGATACACAATCAGCGGCAAAAAATGTCCTCACCGAATGAGCACCCACTTGAACATTTGGGTGCGCTTTTGATTTAGTAGCATTCGAACGCTCCGACGGTAAACATGCCACATAGTATCGGTCGTAAAAATTTATTGCGTTTTGAACATAGCATTGTGAAATAAACTTTAAGCATTGCGTTTAAGGTTGAATTTACATTAATGTATATTTATTTCAACTATTATTACTTAAACACAATTTGGTGACAGTTTTAAGAGAACTTTTGTTTGGGATTGTGTATCTAGTTCTTTATTAGTGATCGATGATCGGGTCACACTAGAACAATAAAGTTATCCTGCAGTGTTGTATGTATACGTGTAGGAGAGTCACTCTTGACGTATGTATTTGGGGCTTCTCGATAATAGCCTCCTGTCAATTTTCTTTATAAACATGTACTTAAGTTCCAAAGTATGTATCTAGCTGCTGGCCGATAAAAATAGAGTCAGCTTTTTTACCAGACTACACAAAGCAGGTATGGTAAAAGGCAGGTGATATCAAGAGGATATAATAACTAGAACAGCACATTTGCACTAATGTTTTCTTGTTTAAAAGCCAAAAAAAAGAGGCTTCAACTAATGACCTTTAATTTTTCTGTCTTGAGCTTTCATTTTGTCTGGTGGAAAGAAAAGAAAAGAAAGATTTTTATTTTTATTTTGCTCAAACAAAATGCACATAAAAAAAGACATAAAATACAATAATAGTATGACAATGTAGTTCATTGGTTGATGTCAAAAGGCCACGGACCAAAGACAATATTGCGCAATTACTATTGCGACATTGGCAAATGACAACAAAAACATAACAAAAACAATATGCCGATTGCAGAGTTAACTACTTTTGTAACAAATAACAAGAAAACTTAAGCTGTGCGTCGCATCTGTGCAAGAACAGGTCATTGAAAAAGCAATTGAAAATGAAATTCTATAGAGGGTAGCAGGGACATCGACGCGGATATTAACCGCTAAAAAGTTTCAACGCAGGGGGTTCCAGAATCATGTACTGAATTCATGGTAACAGGTTGCACGTCGATGTCCCTGCCACCCTGTATAGGCACTGTGATCACCAATCTATAATATAAAGATAGTATAATTATCAGAGACCGCGCATTTGGTGATGAACCTGTAATGATAGTTATAAGTGAGGGATAAATAAATAAATAGATTATCAAAATCAAAATATTATATTTCACATAAACCTACATGGCCACTTATGAAACGTCAGAAGCACGGTTCCAATTGGTCGTTTCCTATGGAGAAGAGCCAGCAAGAAACTTCACGATTACTCTCAAATTACAGAGTTAATAGGTATGCGGGCACAGTGTAGGACTGTCAGCAAGTAACAGGTACTTACAGTACAACAAAAATCAAAACATGAAATCATTTTCGCCAAGCAGTAATAAAGATTGGTGATTTTGGAGGCCCTGCACTCAGTTCGGATGACATCGGTTTTACGAATTTTGCCGATACTACGTAGCAATATAGAAAATGGTAAATAAATCTACAGTCGCAATTGACGAGCTATGAAGTATGACAGCACTTTGACTCGTCACCTGTTGCATCCAACAGTTCTGGTACAGGAAATATAATGTATAGAGAAGTGGGGTTTATCTATTTCATGTTATTTGTTGTAGTAGTTAGATGTGAAACTGACAACTACTAACAGTAGGCGTAGCAATGGTTTTTAATAATGAGGTCCACCGGTAGAAGAATTGGTTTTTAAATAATGTAAATATAATAATATAATTAATTATTCACCAAAATAAGAACACGACACGACAAGATTTGAATATTTGACATTAAGGTTGAACGGACTGTAAGGCTGCCTGTCCACTGGAGCGGAGAGGAGAGGAGAGGAGCGGAGATGTGTCAATATTAACCAATAGAATCAAAACTCCGCTCCAGAGGTGCGATTCTATTGGTTAATTTTGGCACATCTCCGCTCCTCTCCGCTCCTCTCCGCTCCAGTGGACAGGCAGCCTAAAACAGGTTTATTCAAATGTCTAATCTTATTTGAAATGGAGTATAATTGAACTTTCCTTTAAGCTGTCCATGTCTATCAATCACTTCAAAAATAACGTTTTTTTAACACGCCACGTACCTAATACTCTTAAATAAATTGAATACCGTGACCACTTTTTAATAAACCTCAACTTATCGCTTTGAAATCGTTCGATCAATAGAGGTTAAGTAAAGGTTATCGCGTCCAGCTGACAGATGGGTGACCGATCGCATTTGATACTTAATACTTTGATTGAGTGGTAGTGCACTTGACAGGCATAAGGGTTAGCATTTTGTTTATTGATACTTTTGTGAATGTGAGGAATCATTGACCTTTACGGTAGTTCGGTGACCTGTGGTCTTGAATTAGAGGGCACCCATTTTATTACCAGCTTAAAAATGTCTTTTGATGCAACAAGCCTTAGACTACCTGTCCACTGGAGCGGAGAGGAGAGGACAGGAGCGGAGATGTGTCAATATTAACCAATAGAATCTAAACTCCGCTCGAGAGGTGCGATTCTATTGGTTAATATTGGCACATTTTCGCCCCTCTCCTCTCCTCTCCACTGCAGTGGACAGGCAGTCTAATAGACTAAAATTTACGACTCAGTATTATAAGCTGCGAGTTGAAACTTATTTCCAACTAGCTGTTACCTGTAACGTCGTTCGCAGTCCAGGACTAAAAGTTGGTTACCTCCTTTTCCAGAGCATGGTCTACCCATGTGCCAAATTTCATCCAAATCCGTTCAGCCGTTTTAGCGTAAAAGCGTAACAAACAAACTCACTTTCGCATTTATAATATCAGTTATGATGTCGTTTTCAATTTAATGTGGTTTTTTGAGGTGATCATGAATCCCAATGAATGTTGGAGATAGGACCATCTTTCTGGACTGTATCGGGCCGAAATTATAAAACAATGACTGCACATTTGTTTCTAGGTGCATTCATTGCCGGGAGCCCTCCGCGAGGGTTCACAAACTCAAACTCAAAGCATTTATTTCAATTAAACCATTTACAGGCAATTTCGGATTGTCAAAGAATTGGTCAGTTAGTCAGAAACTTGAAGCTGGAGCTGCCCATTCCAAAACGTAGATCTCTGTGGAGAAGAACGGGCAGGAAACTCCCAGGACACTTTTAAATATAGATCTGACAAAATCCTGGGTACATTATTCTTTTTGCTTCTATAATGTGAAAACAATGTAAAAAAAAAACAGAAACAATTCAAAATTAAGGTTAAAAATAAGAATAAGCCTTAGAGATGAACAGTCTCAACTGACGACGCCCGTTCACGAACATGACGCGTGGATTAGCATCATCCAGCTCAACCATTTTGTAGGGACCTAGTTGCATATGGGATGCTGGAAGCCCTCGCGGACGGCTCATTTTAAATGTAGGTTTCTTTATCAAAAACAGCATTATAAACCGTAAAAAATCTGATGAATATTTTAACAAGATTTGTTATAATATGCGTTGGTTTTAAAAACCAAGCATTTAAATATTATTTATTTCTCTTTTAAAAATATTAACAAGACCCCCTAAAACACAATTTTACTTCGCTTTACAGTGTTTTAGAATACGGTTTTAAACCTAATGCCGTTGACCGTCCGCGGTGGTTAATGCCGGTAACCCTCCCGGAGGGTTACCTTCCAATATGTATAGTGGCATGGCGTATGAGTTCTATGAAAACTGTGGAGTCGTACGTGTTAAAAATTATGATTCCAAGGAGCCTCTTATTTTTAACTATTCATAAACTATACCATCATACTACTCATATTAGGTACAAAGAAGCAAATATATCTTCACATCCAGTTTCCAGTAGTTTATTATACAAACACAAAACAATTACAAGAATCTTTATCGGAAGCTGATCACTCATCTCCCGAAGATTAAAGGGAATAAATAACTGGGTTAAAATTCAATCTGGCATTCTGGCAGATTGCCAGTTGCCAGTGTGAGTTCATAACGCGAGCTGTTGAATGCCAGTTAAACTGCCACCGTTTATGTTAAGTGCCAAGCGGGTAGTTTTGAGTTTTATTATGAAGTTTGGTGACGTTTTGATTGATAAAGTGGTAAAGTATTTCTTGTTTCTTGTATTAGATATACGTGCCACAAAGTAACAACAGTTGTTTACAACTTTTTAAGCCTCTGCAGACTAGCGTGACGCGACACCGGCAGGGCTATTACCTATCTTGCAGAAGCAATGCGATAGCGATCATTTGTTTCATTTTGACAGTTCAACAACATTCAATGCGATAAAATAATTACGTTGCAGAGCAGAATTAAATTTCGAACTTATGAAGCAATGGATTAGTAATCTGTTTCAAAACAAATTGATTGTGTATTACGTAATTAGGGTACCGTAATGGTTCTACCGTGAAGTTTGCTTAGAAATTGTTTTGTTGGAGTCGCGTCGCGTCGCGCCAATCTGCAGGAGGCTTTAGTTAAACTAAATTAAATACCTACCTAACTAGTAAAGTTATTTGAATATTGAAATGCGTACATTTCAGTGTATATAAAAAGAGAAATCGGTGGGTTTATAGACTGGCTTTAATTTTTTATTTTCTTTGCTTTCATGTTACAGAAAGTACGTAGACGTATAACATAACATCACGCCTGTATTCCACAAAGGGTTAGGCAGAGGTGTACCTATAGTACACCCACATTTCGCCAGTTATGTTTAAGTTCCATGTAGTAGAGGGCGAGCCTATTGCCATCAACCGGGCACAAATCCAGACTCCGGGCTGCTACTGGGTAATTCCATATGGAAACACTTTGCCCGACCCGGAAATCGAACCCAGAACCTCATGTTCAGCAATAGCCCTTGCGACCACTAGACCAACGAGTTGTCACAACAATACACGAAATATTAATAATAAAATAACCAGTTCACCACCCACACCCATAAACCAATATCTTTGTTTTCATAGCCCTGCACTAACCGGGGGTTGTCCTTGGGTGCACTAGCATAGTGTGAACAGGGATAATCGTCGCGACGTGTTTAATGAAACGGTACCAACCGACGCGTCGGTTGGTACCGTTTCATTAAACACGTCTAACGGGCCTCTGCGAGTTGGCTTCGGCACCTCGTACGCCCGTCCAAAGGTCCGGGACCCCAAGGGCCCGAGAAATGTCAAATAAGGTTTAGAGCATAATGTAGTTTATCCTCAAATTAATTACTATTCAGTTAATAAGTCCTAGAAACTTAATTCAGGAATCTAATTAACTCCAATAAATATTTCAAAATTACGAAATATTCATCAAATTCTTTTGTTGACTGTACAAAGTCCATAGCCTTTCTTAATACAGAAACACCCTGTATTCTTAGTATATTAAAAGACCTTGTTTGAACGTCCCTCCAAATATTATAACAGCGTAAGAAAACTCCGAGAAATTCTACTCAAAAGAAATATTTACTCGCGCAATCAAACGAAATGAGAAAAGTGGTGAGACAGCCATTTTGTACCCACTATACATAGTACCTAAGCACATAAGCATTATATACTTACGGCTATAATTTTATGTATTTTTTATTTCTGATAACATACTTAGGGCTTTTTATGGAAATGAAAAACACTTTGATGTTTCTTTCTGCCGTCAAATTACATGTTTTCCGGTTTTATAAAGCCAGAAATACATAAGTCTGTAACTTGCACAAAGGTACGATTATACATAATTGTAAAACAAAGTCCCCCGCCGCGTCTGTCTGCCTGTCTGTCTGAACGCTATAAACTCAAAAACTACCGAGCGGATTATCAAACAGTTTTCACCAATGGACGAAGTGATTCATGCGGAAGGTTTTAGTATATAATACATTAAGGTTTTGTGTAAATTGACTGAAACATGACCATTAATGTTGAAGTTGTCGGAAAAAATCATGCCGACTGGGAGCTTTACTGGCGTGCGCCGCTAAACCGTAAAAGATACCTGCATAAAAATTATGTTTTACAAAATGGTTCACCTTAAAAACATTCAACAAAAAAATCCGCGATGGCATACGTCTATCCTCTAAGGATGACACACAGTAACCATTTTTATCTTTCAGAATTTGATAAAAATTTCATTTTTATTTCCAAAGCTATTACGAGTATGACCGGTATTATATCCTTATCCAATTAAATAAGTTATTTAAATTGGGCATTTAATTAAAATTAAAATATGCCTTGACATCATATCATTTAAATGAATAGTTTAAAAAATATCACAGATTCAAAATTACTCGTAACAAAATAATTATCGTTGACGTCAACACGGGCGCAGCGGTAGGAATCAATGACCTTTCCCTTGGCTATTAGGTATTAATCGCGGTAGTACGTTCCCGTGGGATATTTTGCGAAATCCGTGAGGGCGAAGCCGCGGGCAAAAGCTAGTAGCTCGATATGTCGTCGTATACGTACGTCATACACTTTCCTCGATGAGTTCCTTTTCTAAAGGGCTCTACTAAAGGGTTCCGGGCATAATGCAGTAACGTGTCCCAGACGATTTGAGTGAAAATGACCGACGAGAAAGTGGTGAGGTTACAGTTTAATATCATGTAGTGCTTATGTAATGTATCTGGGCTATCTTATTTACTCATTCTTAAGTCTACATAATATCTTCTATATAAAAATAGGCATAAGCATAATAATAATTATTATTATTTATTTATTTATCAGATAACATGATCCATTATGGTTAGTAACAACAGGAGCTAATAATGATCCCACTGCTGAGACACAGGCCTCTTTGAGATTCTACCACGCGGGCCCAGTGCGGGCTGGTAGATGGCACATGTCTTCGAATTTTTGGTTCTAGGATTTTTTTTGTCTAGGTTTCCTCAGGATTTCGTGACATTATTTACGCAAATTAAAGTGCCTGCCTGAGTTCGAACCTATGACCTACACGTCGTAAACCGGGGCCATTACCACTGGGCCACCACTGCTCTGCATAGTCCGATATATAGACATAATACTCGTATGTCTATAGAGCGGACTATGCAGAGAATCCGTTGCGTAGTTTAGAAAAACAACGCGTTCACACAGGCAGTCACAAAAACATTTAAAAATATAACTTTAATTTATACATTATTTTTTATATTTTAATAATATTAATCGGCGCATCTACAATAGTTCGACCTTTGTTCGTGTTGAAATGACTGTTTAATAATTTGATTGTTTAAACTAAGTTTACAAACTGTAGATTGATTATTACGATGTTAAAATTATGTTAAACATTTTTTTATTAAAAGTAGTTAACACTTTTAATAAAAAAATAAAATTAATTGTAATTCGCATATTCTAATACTTAACCTAAAAATGTACACGTGCAACGGTCCCTATAAATACGGCCGCACTGTGAGCACTCGATCCTCTGGCTGGAGGCTTTGAGTTTCGTTAGGAGCTTAAGGCAGCCCCAGGAAAGTCCGGTTAAGCAGCAAGTACCTTCCTTAGTGGTAACCTGCGAGATGCCCTAGACAAAAAAAAAAAAAAAAGTGTCTTGTTCGAGCCGCTGGACAGTGCGGACCTCTCTGTGAAGTCGTTACGCTGTTAAATAAACGAAGCTTTGAAACAAGTCGTGAAGTTTACTTTGAAAATCGAAGATGAGTGATCACCAGCAATATAACATCAGTGACGTCAGATAAGCTGACGTCACGCTTTTTAAAAATACTACGGAGTTGCTTTCTCCGTCATATACATTATTTTTCAAACTACGCAACGGATTCTGATGCGGTTTTCACTATAATTTAGAGAATTCGTTCCGAAAAGTTTATATAATATATATTAGGTACCTAATATTAAACGTGAAAACCGTACAAACCAGGGGCGGGTCGCTATTATACCTGAAACGAATTTATTATTTGAGAAGTGAAACTAATTATTCATTTCAAATGTACAAAATGTAGCCTATAGGTAACAGAAATATCCATGACAAGAAGCTTTCACGTAAAATGATAGTTTTATAAACAAACTTTGATAACCTTTCGCTATCTTTCAGCGAAAGTTCAACGTGTTTTGTTAGAAGAATATTTATTATTTCTATCTACTGACGGATTGATTATACCAGACCTAGTCATTGACCTGATTATTGGCCGTTATAAGATGCATTGATGGCCCAGTTGTTAAGGTCTCGCCTCTCAAGTACCAATGCTGCGCTGTACTGTGGGTCCCCCATAGCACAGCATCATGCTGAGTGGAAGCCTTCTTGTCACAGTCATGACGTGCAGCTGCCGATTATTTCTGTTTTATGCTCGTGATTTTATATGTAGTTGGATCTACTTTATTTTCTGATTACTCTTCTCTTTTTATATGCACATATTTCTGTGACAAATAAACCTTTTTCTTTCTTTATTTATTTCTTTCTCTTATTCTTTCTTTCTTTATATCTGTATTTTTTTTAAGTTATATATGTTCTTTCTGAGATTATCTTGGACATTACTGACATCGGTGAGGAAAAAATATCGTGAGGAAATCAGTCTGAAATCACCAACCCATCTTGAGCTAGCGTGGTGATCAATGCTCGTGCCTTCTCTGTATGAGAAGAGGTCGTTTCCTTGCAGTGGGTCAATAATAAGCTGGTGTAATTATTTTTATATATTTTTTTTTAATTTCTACAGAATATTTTCAATAGACCAACGCAACTAGCGTAACACACTCACAGTACCAATGGCTTTCATTTGACAGATCAACAACATTCATTGCGTTATTTAGCTTGTTATGGAGACAATTTTTTCGAACATGTGATGCAATGTATTAGCAGTATCCTTCAAATCATTCAGATTGTAATTTAAAGTGTGTTACACAATTACATGCTGGTCCTTACATGGCCTGACCAAGATTATGTCTGGACTTTAAAAGAGACTGACCCCTGAGTTTATGTCATCATTTCTTCTCAGGGGTATAGTCAGGTAGGATAATGTCATCCTTATTTTTTTTTGTTATATGAAGTGATTCCGATGTGCTATTTACAGAATAAACAATTTCATTTTATTTAATATAGAAGCCTTTGTGGATACGAATCTAGGTACTTTTGGGAATTTATAGTTCGTTTGAATTTGGAGATTAAAAGTTTTCGCCATATCAACGCGTGGGATGTAAATTGGAACTTCGGAATTGCTATTTTCCTTTCGAATATGTTTGTATTAGGAACATGTGTTTGTATTTTCAGAATTTTGCGTAGGTTTTCGGGTCTATTTACGGCGTGGGCACGGGGAGTTGGGTATTAAAGTTATAAATACTTATTTGTAGAAACTTGAATATTCGTTTGTATATAAATTATATCCACAATATAAAATTAATTTAAGTTCTAACAGCATATTTTTGCATGTGAAATCGAAACGAATTCATGATATTGTACAATTACATGAACGGTTGCGAAGGTATGCTTGCAGAGTTGCCACGCCCTGGTAAGCATAGGTAAGCACAATCAGCCTTGAGAATTCCCATTACTGCTACCCAGGACTCCTCTCTGTGAGCGGCAGTGTGCCGTAATCCTCCACGCAGGCCCAGTGTTAGTTGGTGGATGTCACATGTCTTCTCAATTCGGTTCCAGGTCATCCCTGATGCATAATATTTTTCTTCACCGTTTTGAAAGCATCGCAGTAACGACTCAAAAACGCCCAACCCCAGTCAACACTTTTCAAGAGAATTTCTTATTTCAAAAAACAAAAGATGGTAGCAATTCTAGAATTTATTTTTATACGAAGAAGCGTAAACAATTGTTGCTATAAAAAAAAGTGAACATCGCAAATGGTGGAACTGAGTTCATTGAACGAGAAGCGACGGTAGTTGAAAGAATCCAGTTGAATGGAGCTGATATTAATTCATAGCTTTCGTAAGGCTACACTGAGTTGGGCTAGAGCATTATTTTTGTATCACTTGGAGAGACAGACTTGATTTGATAGAAAATGGTAATGAGAAAGAAGAATTCCTTTTTCGGGTTATTTTTTCATTTACATGTAAATTAGAAGCTTCGTCTTAGAATCTATGTTTTTACAAAACAGATACTTCAATTTTTTATTTATTTGTATGGATATGTAATTATGTATATTGTATGTATAGATAAATATAATGTACAGTTTAGTATGACTGCCTCGTTGGTTAAAGTAGTCGAAAGCGCTACGGATGAGCATTAGGTCCAGGGTTCGATTTCCAGGTCGAAAGTCAAAGTGTTATTGGATTTTTCCATTTGGACTTTCTCAATAGCAGCCCGTAGTCTGGATTTGGGCCCGGCTGATGACAATAGGGTCACTCCCTACATGGGACTAAAAAAACATAACTGGTGAAATGTGGGTGTACTATAGGTACACCTCTGCCTAACCCTTTGAGGATTACACGCGTGATGTTATGTTATGTTTATGTTATGTTATGTTTGAATTTGATAAACAGGAAATGAGCATGCCTTTCAAAGTAAATGAACCATTCGCCTGCGGCGTATCTTCTCTCATGCAAATTGATATCCACGAAAATTAATGAATGGTGTTCCACAGCGAACCAAACTTGGAATGATAACAAAGAAAATAATATTGGTATTGTTAGAAGAACTTTTTGAATTTAGGTACATAATGTACACACGACTACACATCAAGCTATATACTTATTGTTTATGCTGATCTCACGTCGTATAAGATTTTCGTACGAAGCGAATCAGCTTATACTGGAAATGTTTAGCTTGATGTGTAGCTGTGCGTACCATGAAAGGAGTGTAAGTAATAATAATAAGTAATATTATTCAAAAAATTACAAGGCATAATTTTTTCAAGTTTTGTTTAAATGTAAATAACATTCCTAAGACTTACGTAGGTACCTGAACCATGTAATCCTGTGTTTCAGGCGAGAAGAGTTTAAATACACTTATAAAATAAACAATTAAAAGGTTGACAATAGATCACTAATAAATTATATGTTGAGCAGTTTAACTCTTAGTTTCTAAATAACGTAGGTGGTACATAAATTCAGTTTAACACATTTAGTAAATTCTTTGTATCTTCGTAGGACATACTTTGGAGAGTATCCTTGAGAATTCTTTTACAATTTGTGTAGTTCAGGGAATAAATATTTGCTCTCGCGTTTAGTCCATTATACAGATGATGACCGAGATAAAATAAAATAAAATTTGAATACCAAATCATGTTTCCAAAAGACGCAAAGATACAGTTTGTTCACGAAATACAACATCGTGAACAAACTGTATCTTTGCGTCTTTTATTAGTATATGCAGTGGTGTAGGGTAGAACTGTGTGTTGTTTTAATACAATACCCATTATGCTGTCGAATTGTTGTTGCAAAAAGGAAAGGGCGGAAAGTAGACACTTTGAGAATCGCCCTTTGAGCTCTCTCGATGGTTAGTAACATTGTTTTACCCGCTCCACCCCATGTGGTAATACAGGAAGTTAATATTGATTGACAAAGAGCAAAGTAAACTTGTCTAACTACTTTTTTATGGCAAGAATAGTCCTTACGGTGGTTAGTTATGGAACTAATCATCGTAAGGACTGTTCTTACTTGAAGTGCTCGGCGGCTATAGAATCGGACCGGGTACAGATGTGGTCCAGTTAGGTTCATCGTGTTCACGGAATTTTGTTTTCAAACTGGTTAGCTATGAACTTCTTTGATGGTAGTCACGCCTTCTTCCTATGGGGGCAGGCAGAAACTACACAAAGCCACCTGCTACGATCCTTACAAACTTCTTTTGCTTCGTTCAAACATCTGGTTATTGTGCGAGTATTTCGCACCTGAAGAACATCACCAATATGGTCACTATGATATGTGCTTGTCCTCGTAAATACCTTTTCTTAGTCGCCTTTCATTCATCCTCTCAACATGGCCAAACCAGCATACTCTTTTAATTTTTTGTCACTACATCTTTTTTAACCGCAAAGTTCTCTTATTAAGTACATCATTCCTCAGCCTGCCCTAAGATAAAATAAAAAAGTAAGTTCAAAAACTAAAACCCGACTGCAGAAAAATCACGCTCTAAAAGTATGAAACAAGAAAATATTTCAGACAGAAATCAAGACATAGGTACAAAAATGGTCAAGGTAAAACCGTGGTCGCATGCTTGTACACTTAAAAAATTATAATGGCATGCGACGAGGGCTTTACCTTGACCATTTTTGTACCTATGTCTATGTCTGAAATATTTTCCTCTTAGCGTTTTGTCTCATCCTACAACACATTATTCTTGGTCTAAACTTCCATTTACATGAACCAATTAAAGCTCTGTCATCTGAACAATGCAGCCATGCCCAGATTGTGCACGTTAATGATTGCTTCAATTTATTGCATTCAACGAGCAATTAAAATGCCCTGCGTTAATGGACCGTAAAAGCGTTTTCATCTAATGAAACGAGAAAATAATTGTGTGTTTCGTTTAACTCCAAATGATGACAAATGCAACTCCTCAAAGTTAATCTCTGATTTTGTTAACTTAGAACCCCCAACAGCAAAATGAAAAACGACTTCGATATTTCACTTTGACCCCCGTAAACTTCCGACGTTGTTAAATAAATCTTCATTTGTTCGCAGGTAATGTACTGCCCGCCCCCCTACAATGACGGGATGTCGGGTCGCCCCCAGCCCACCAAAACTACCCGGACAGGCAACGGGAACTCTTGCCACGACATCGTCTGAGACTCAGTCAAGAACAGGTCACGTTACCACACCAAGGACCAAGCGACGGTAGTGTGAACGTTCCCTTATATCCCAAGAAATGGACTGTGAATAGAATATCTTCGATGTAAATATTTTTGTTAGATCTAATAGATGTATACCTTAAATTGTTATGTAGAAAGATGTATTACTTCTTATTGTATAGAATTGTAATATCATATTTTTTTATAGTAATTGTTCATTTTCTATTTTTTTGATGTCTCTGACACACTTCTATATTCCGAGCCCCAATATGGAAGTGAGTATGATTAATCGAAAAATAATGTAAATATTAAAAAAAAATATTCTTTATGATGTCTAATAGTTTATGTAATAAAAATTTTAGTCAAACTAAAATGTACGAATTAGATATTAAAATTTATAGTTAAAACATCGAATTATACGATAGATTTAAATGTAAATAAAATTTTAAAACTTTTTGTATTTAACGAGTTACATTGAAGTTGTAATCTTTGACTGTAAATTACATCAAATTATAAAATTATTATATAACATTAAACTTTGTAACTAATAAAATGAATAGTAAAAAACTTAGTTTCAAATTATAAAATGTTATAAATGTATATAAATATATCTGTCAAAATTGCATAAATGTTATGTTGTATTAATTTTAAGTGAATTTATGTAAAACGCTTTAAAGTAAGTTATTGTTAATTAAATGTTTTTAATAAAATTGGCGTTCATTTTATTCCTGGTATTCATAAAATATTTATTTAACATCTTGTGTTTGAATTTATTAATATTAGACACAAATAACATCATCAATGTTTACGGCATAATCTAAAATGAACATCAAAGACAGGAAATTGGTTACTGTAAAGTTAATGTTATGAAAGTTAATTAAAGATTCATGAATGAGTTATCTATGCTTACGAATTATACGAAGTATTAATAATCTTCGGCCAAGATAAACTTACAGGAGTTGTTAAAGGTTACATGGGAATAATCCTGAAGTTATAAACCAGTTTAACTCCATAACTAATCTATTTCCATGGTAATTAATCAAGATTAGGGCGAAGGAACCTCAGATTTTGCACGGGTGATTATGAACTGATATTACTATATCATAAACTCACGCCATAACCCACGGGAGTAGGCAGAAACTACAGAACGCCAGCGCTACGATCGTTACATACTCCTTTTGCTTCGTTAACATTCATACATCTGGTCATACACGCTCGTCGGTTGCGAGGTCTGCGCACTAGTGCGCACCTGACCTTACTGATGAACATCACCAATAAGGTAAGTGTCTATTAAGTACTCTAATGTTTCAAGACTCAAAAGACTATACCTGGTTACTTTTTAGCCCATCTTACATAAACTATTAGTTAGGTATCATTCCTGGACGAACGTGAACAATAAGCGCAATTAACAAGTTAGTCGCGGTTACAGTACCTTTCTTTGGTTTTACTAAACAAACAAACAAAGACAGATTATTTGCCATATCAATTTCAACCCTGCACAATTCAACTCAAGTTGCCAACAAGCACTGAGGGTAGAACTTAACTAGAACAGCATGTATCGGTATTTATTTATTTATTTAAAATAGGTGCGCCAACATCATATTGATTTTACATTAAATATTAAAAGTTGCAGAGCAGTGGTGGCCCAGTGGTAACGGCCCCGACTTACGAGTTGTAGGTCGTGAGTTCGAACCCAGGCAGATGCCTTACTTTGTGTAAATAATTTCATCACCACTGCTCTCAAAACGGTGAGGAAACCGGCATGTCCTAGAACCAGAAATTCGAAGACATGTGACATCTACCAACCCGCACTGGGCCTGCGTGGTGGATTACAGCCCACTCCCTCTCACAGAGAGGAGGCCTGTGTAAGTAATGGGAACATTATTATAATAGGCTGATTATGATGATAATTAAAAGTTAACAGGTAAGAGTTTTTATGTATACCTATACCAATTTTAAGTGTATAAGACATTCGCATAAAACAAAGCCACCTTCGTAAACTAAACTTTTCAACTAAACAAGACAGCACCATCGTGTTTAGACAGATTGGATATGTAATGTATTGACAAGTGCTAATTCGCTGTCTAGGTTCTGATTATGGAGCCGGAACGTGATCACGAGCACTCCTCAAGTAGTCCAGATATACTTGTCGTATTTAATTTCAGTTTGAAAATTGACAATTTGAAAATTGACAATATGAAAATTGACAATTTGAAAATTGACAATTTGAAAATTGACAATTTGAAAATTGCTATTACATTAGATGGTGTTCAGGGTCTGATGATGAAGCCGGAAGGTGGCAATAGAAATTTCTCAACAAAACAAGATAGCATCATCGTGTTTGGGCTCGTTGGCTTTGTGTTGACAAGGAATAAAGCCCAAGGTAGTATACAGGGTCTGATGATGGAGCCGTAGGGTGGTCACTCTTCTACAAAACAAGATAGCCCTGTTGTGTTTCGGTCATTTGTTTGACAAGTAGGTACGTTAGCCCAAGGTGTAGTCCAGGTCTGAAAATGTAACCCTAAGCTGGCCTGGGCACAGGAACTCCTCAACTAAACTAAATAGCCCTGATTAGTTTGGACTCGTTAATTTTTGTCTTAAAAAAAAATTTAGCTTAAGGTGCAGTTTAAGTTCTGATTATAGAGCCACAGGAACTCCTCAGCTTTACAAAATAGCCCTATTGTGCTGAGCTCGTTGAATTTATATTGACAAGTACCTTACAAGTGAAGGTGATAGAACAGATATTAACAAATTCCAATGCTAAAGAGTATAAAATAAAAAAATATAGGAAACAGCTTTTTAAGAACAAGCTTTAATTGAAATAAAAGTTACGGAAACATAGAACTTTAATATTTTCTTAAAAGCTTGAGGCTTATCTTTAAGTGTAAGAAGGAAATTCACGCCGAAAAAATTTAAGTTCTATGTTTCCGCTAAGTTTTTTTAAGTTCATTAAAAGCTTCTTAAAAAGATATTTACGTACCTATATTTTATGCAATATGACAAGCAGTACCAAATGATGTTGACAATGCTGCCACTGTCTAATCATAATATAATAATTCATAATTATATCATATTCATTTGTATTAACCGCCCCTAAGCTATGGTCTAGTTGTTAAACCACCTGTCTCAGTCCCAGAGGTCCCGGGTAAAATTCCCAGTAGAAGCAAAATTTTCTGCTCAGTTTTGTTGGTGGTAGGGTTTGTTCTAAGTCCGCCTGGCTAGCTAACACCATCTTATCTAAGTCTGTCGCTACAACAACAATGTTAACAGCATTGTAACTGTTGTGTTTCGGCAGCTAGAGATAAGATAGCCAGTTCCTCTGTGGTTGAGGATTTATTTTGAAGCTCTCTTCCACCTTCGGCCTGATCGTCACTTACTATCAGGTGAGATGTAGGCCAAGACCTTCCCCGTTGTGGGTAAAAAATAATAATAATGGCCTTATGGCCTAATAGCCAAGAGCCTCGACCAACACCTGAGGAGGCTCTCCTTGGGCAGCTGGATCAAGGGGCTTGATTCAGAAAGCGGTACTTCTGGACACAGCTCGCATTGTTAGGAGGTTCCTCTCTCTGGAGCCCTGGCCGGTAGTTTTGGATCCTGTTCCCGATACTGGTGGGCTACTATTTTTTTATATTTTAAATGTTTTTTTTTTGTGACTTTTATAAAAATATTAAAAAATGTCTATAATAAGTGTATAAATGAATAAACGAAATAATAATACAAATACATTAGATAGATAAAGTTGTAAACAATATCCGTCCACTAGTTTCCAGCCTTAAGTTTCAGCTGACAAATCACGGAAGAGCGTGTCCACAAACATATAATGTACGCACTACAGTGAAAGCTTTGTCCAATAAAGATTTATAGTAGTAATAAATTAGCGTCCGGTAAAATACGAGCTTATTTTACTACCGGACAATTTATTGCTATTAATGAATCTGCCGGAAGTACTTAGTTTTCACGGCTTTGTGTAGGTAGGTACCTACACAAAGCCGTGAAAATTAAGTACCTACATATAGGTATAGTTTGGAATGTTTATTACTTTTACCTTGATAAGGTGTTCTATAGTTTTGTTCAAGACAGAAACATAACATGACATCAAGCCTGGATTCCCCGAAGGGTTGAGCAAAAATTTATTGAGAGAAAACAATTAACAATTTAATTGCCAGATTTAATTGCAATTAACTATTACAATAATTCATTGTAATTGCAAGTTATACAATTAACAATTACTTATTGTGCTTGTAAAACTTTGCAATTACAATTAATTAATTGATAATTGTTTAATTCATGTTAAAAATTACATTTATTCCTATCAGTTAAACTTTCACATTTATATTATTAGGAAGTAGTTCCTACTAATATTATAAATGTGAAAGTTTGTATGTTTGTGTGATTGTTACTCAATCACGCAGAAACGGCTAAATCCAAATAATACAACCACATGGTTACAAACACATTATAATGTAGCATTATATGTGTTTGTAAACTGGACACACCTGCGAACATTCCCGTGAATGAATTTTTATATTCATCAAATTATACGAATTGTTATAATAAACAATTTTCGATTAAGTAAATTGTAAAGAACAATGCAAATTTTAATTGCAATTAAATTAATTGTAAAGCACAATCAATGGATTTAATTGAAATTGATTTCAATTGCATCTCACAATTAAAATATAATTGAATTAAATCAATTGCAATAAAAATAAAAATTTTTTGCTTCTATAATTAAAAAATTAATTGAGGCCCAACACTGGTTAAACAGAGGTGCACCTTTAGTACACTCACATTTACGTTTTTGTTGCGTGTGCGCTGACATTATCATCTGCCTACCCTTTTCCCAACTATGTTGGTGTCGGCGTCCAGTATTTTACGTGGAGCGACTGCCTATCAGACCTCCATAACCCAGTTATTGGGTAATAAGATACTCCTAGCGTACTAGCTGACATATGGCAAATAATTTAATTTTATGATTTGTGTTTCGTAATGTTAATTACTTTGCATTCGATTAAAGTATCAAGTTATTCTACCCAAACAGACAGCAGTGCTACTGGGGAGTTTGTTGCGCCACTCCTTCTTCCCAGCTAAAGCACTAAGTCTGCCATCAGACAGACTGCATTTCGACAAAACTGCGCAGTCGGTTGGCAGTTTCGTTCCATGCGTCTAAAATAATTTGCTCACAAGCATTCAAACTACAATTTTGCAGCTGGCGTGCAGTTCAAATGCAGTCCGTCTGTTTAGACCCTAAGAAATGGTGAAGGGCAGCTCATGGCTAAGTAATAACAGCCGCACGGTTCGATCCATCAGGTTAAGCTACGCTTGCCGGGGTTGGTCAGTGGATGGGTGACCATCTTTACATACCGAGACTCCTCTGAGCCTAGGAAAGCACGTTAAGCCATTGATCCTAGCTGTCATTCGTGGATCTTTGACAGTCGTTACGAGTCGTCAGAAGCCCGAAAGTCTGATACCAATCTTACCAAGGGGTATCGTATGCCTAGTTGATGTATGTGAAGCGTTGTTGTATTCATACAAACACTTTTAATTAATTAATATTACAATTTACATTCATTTTTAGAGAACAGTTGTAATAACCGGTTCTCTCTCTTCACAGTTATTAGAACACCTACATTAACCTTAAAAGTTGAACGCAATTTTGAACCCATGACCTAACGATACAAACTGCAAAACTGTCGAACTACAGAACCGGATAAAATTTAACGCTTGACATAAATTTAATTAAAGTTCTGTAAAAAATGGCGTTTCTCGCATGACTTTTGGAAATCCGCCAAAAGCTGAACTATAAAAAATAACCACAATGCATGTATCGTTTGTTGCTGGATTTCAATGAACTGATTGTGTTTTGGGAATTTTAAGTTTGAGAAAGTTCGACTACTAGAACTTTCATTGCCCTAATTTTTTGTGTAATAAAAGTAGAAGTAGAAGAAGTTTTTTTTTAACTCACAACGGGGAAGCTCACCTAATGGTAAGTGATGATCAGGCCGAAGGTGGAAGCGAGCTTCACCCGGAATCCTCAACCACAGAGGAACTGGCTATCTTATCTCTAACTGCCGAAACACAACAATGCTGTTAACATTGTTGTTATGGCGACAGACTTAGATAAGATGGTGGTAGCTAGCCAGGCGGACTTAGAACAAGCCCTACCACCAACCAAACCGAGCAGAAAATTTTGCTCCCACTGGGAATCGAACCCGGGACCTCTGGGTCTGAGACAGGTGGCTTAACCACTAGACCACAGAGGCGGTAAAAGTCCTGTGGGACTACCATCGCAATGGCTAAAAATAATCAGCTGTCCCATACATTTGGCTTGAGGATTGAAGTTTTGTATGAAACCACTGATAATTTTTACTGGACTAAGACTAGGACTGACATAGTATTAAGTACTACCTACAGTGGACAAAAATGTCGTATTTTAATAAAAATATTATGTAAATCATTTTAACATTAAAAGTCAGAAATATTCCATCCAATATGGCGCCCTAATCTATGATAATCATAAAAATCCCGGTAGGTACTAACGTACCTAATGGATTTACATTAGTCATCACGAAACCACTCGCAACAATTAAAGTACCTGAAGTAAAATAATCGTGCGCCAATTATATTATTAAGTGATCGTAATCGACACGTCAGCATAATATTACAACGCTTTTCTTTTGTTTTATCGTCACCGTGAAATCACAGAAAAAGTAGGTACCGTGTAGTTCCGTACACACGCGATGCACAATCAGGGAAATATTTTTTGAAACGTGAAGTCGTACTAGCTGGCTCTGTATGAATACATAATATACAGGCAAAGGAACTTCGTTTCAATCGGGTGTCCCACGACATCTCCCGACTTTTTTGTTTTTTTTATCATACATGTTTATTGAAATTGAAATTGTTTATTAAAAAATTGTTTATTGAAATTGAAGTTGTTTATTGAAATTGAAGTTGTTTATTGAAATTGAAGTTGTTTATTAAAAAAATTGTTTATTGAAATTGAAGTTGTTTATTGAAATTGAAGTTGTTTATTGAAATTGAAATTGTTTATTGAAATTGAAGTTGTTTTTTGATTTTTTTTATTGAACTGATAAATATTTACAAAATAGAGCCTAAACTAGAGGTTAAGGTATATAATAATTGGATTCAACCTGAACTAGGAATAAACCTGCATCTCAGGTATCTCACTCAAGTGCTTATATACATAAGTGTTAACTCAGATTCCAATATATAGTGAATGATTTATCTACTATAATATAAAATCCAAAAAAAAAATGCCGCTACTTTTTGCATCATAGTACCATGTTCTATTATGATTTTTCAGTTACCGCGTTGTGGGGGTCAGATAGGCAGTTGCCCCGTGTAAAATACTGGTATTCAGTTGCATCCGGTTAGGCTGGAAGCCGACCCCAACATAGTTGGGCAAAGGCTAGACAGATTGATTGTTCTATTATGATTTTTCATTGTAACCTTACTTATGACTAATAGGCTTAAAACAAACCCCAAACATTAGGAAATTTTCACATTATCATCATCATCATCATTGGGAGCCTTGCTCCCCACTGCAAAGTATAGGCCTCCCCCCTTTTGTGCCATCTGGTCTGTGCGAGTCTCATCATGGTCTTCCCTGCGATCTTCTGGTGGTCGTCCACCCACCAGGCGTCTGCCAATGCCCATTCTACCGTTTCTGGGCAACCATTGCGTTAGGCCTCTGCTCCACTTGCCATCACCACGTCTAGCCAAGTAGCCAATTTTCTAATAATACCATTAACCCTTCATAACGTCGATCCACGCGGGACACAATGGCTTTTTAGTTGTTTCTGTAATTAAGGAATTCAACCGGTTAAATGAGCTTTGTTCGTCAATAAAATAATACAAAAGCTAGCCCTATAGTCCAGTCGAAATAAAACCGTAATTTGTACCCTCAGACAAATTATTCAAGATAAGGCATGTATGGCACAGGTCCGGTGAATAAAAATAGTGAAGTTCTAGGCAATCGCGTGCCTGATATACCCGATAAGTTAGGAAATGAAGTAACGTTTTATAGTAATAGGTTCTTGATTTTACATGCTATTATGAAATTTATTCTGAGGTTTTTTTCTTGTGTGCAATTTATTTTGTGGTCGACACGTTTTTCATGCAATGGTTTTAGTAATTACAACTTTCCCTTTGCATTTAAAACACTTCGATTAAAGCATAAAGTCGCTACTGCTACATAGGCTGTGCACCGAGAGGTTGGCCACGTTACCTGTGCGGTTCATTTGTTTGCCAGCCGCCGATCCGCGTAGCGTGGCCGTGGCTCGCAGTGGATGAACCACTACATTTTATTTTCATATGAAGCGAAGCTAAGTACATACACGTACGTACATCGTGGGCTGCTGTAGGGCGACAACTTAAAAGTATAGGTAGGAAAAATTCAATCTCATATTCGAAGTACTTTGAATTCGTCAAAAATTATAATTGACAGCCCCTAAAACACGTACTTTTTACCCTTCCCCGTGCTGACGCATAAAGTGCCTATAATGTATGAGACGATATATCTTAAAAATGTGTGCTTTACAAAAATCTAGCCTCTTTGTCATTCTTCAATGACGTAGAGGCTGTCAATATCTATGAGCTGCGCAGGTGCTGAAAAGGTCTAGATACTTTGTAACAAAGCGTTTGCTGACAATTTTTCGTCTCAAGCAAATTGCTGTGCTGACATATATCATTTTTATTACATAAGTAAAACACCAGGCATGTAATTCATATCAGCAAGCAAACAAGCACCTAGTTTAAAAAAAAAAAATTAACAAAAACCGGCCAAGTGCGTGTCGTACCACGCACAATGAAGGGTTCCGTAGTTGGAATGAATTTATCCTATAAACAAACTTAACACTGTAGTTGAAAAACATGTTCATACATCGATTTTAAATCACGGTCAATTCTCCAACTGCAAATGTATGTTTGTAATCGCAAAAAAATATTTGTTTTTATTATGAAAAATTTACGTTTTCCGAACTTTTTCCTTTACTTGTGCTGTCAGACCTTGCTTCTTGCTTTTCATGATTCTAGGTCAATGGTAAGTACCCTATAGTTTTGATTTATTTGCGAGTATCAAAATATGTCGCATAAAATAGCCGTATTTTTTTTATTGCTTAGAAGCTCCAAGGGACCGTAAACCTACGTATTTGATATTAATTCTCCACGTTTTCCTGAGAAAAAGGGTCTTGATAGACTGACAGACAGACAGACGGACAACGAAGAGATCCTATGACGGTTTTTGAGGTAACATAAAGGTATCCAGATGAAAAAATTAGTTTTCCATCGACGTGCATGCACTTAGCGACGATTATTATTAGATATGATAATCATTTACTGGCTCAAACATGAGTGCAATACAAACCACACAAACTGTCAGCATGCAAGAGTTGTCAATGACATGATGATGTGGATGTCTTGTGATAGACAATCTCTCCAATGGCCAGGACATGGATGAGAATTGGGAAGGATCGAGCTAAGTGACAAGCAATTGGAAAGACCAATTTTTTTTTTTTACCCATAATAGGTAAGCTGCATCTCACCTGACGGTAAGTGATGATCAGGCCGAAGGTGGAAGCAAGCTTCACCCGAAATCCCCAACCACAGAGGAACTGGCTATCTTATTTCTAACTGCCGCAACACAACCATGCTGTTAACATTGTTGTTAAGGCGACAGACTTAGATAAGATGGTGGTAGCCAGGTGGACTTAGAACAAGCCTTACCACCAACCAAACAGAGCAGAAAATTTTGCTCCCACTGGGAATCAACCCCCCGACCTCTGGGCCTAGAACACAGAGGCGGCCCTAAGCTATGCCTACGTGTACTGTTATAGTAGCTGATGTTGATAAAAGATTAGAGGTATGAGGAACAGGGTATAAAGTTCACAAATCCTCATTAGAAAAGGGAGGATCCTCCAACCAGACGAGTGTCGTGTCTTGTGGGCAACTGCCCAGTGACAGCCCCGGATCTAGGGGGGGTCAAACCGGGGCACGTGCCCCGGGCGGCACCGTTAGAGGGCGCTAAATTCAAGCGTAGCAGACAAGTGCACCACCCGGCGCACCGCAACTTTGCAACAAATGAGACGCGCAGCACTTATAATCTTTCTCTGCGGGTGGTGCACTAAGGAAATCACTGATTAGCATAAAGAAACAATAACTTCTAGTAACTGCTAAAGCAAAAATCCAACTCATCTCAGGCAATGTGCTAAAATTTTCGCGCTCGCTTTCACTCGATCTTACATTAAAATCGAAAATTGGACCGCAGATCAGGCCTAATCAAAATAAATGTCCGACACGTACTAGTATATTTTAAAAAAACCGGCTTCTTTAAGAAAAAAAGGATTCGGGGGGGCGGCAGGATGCAGGTTTTGCCCCGCCTCGGAAAAGTTCTAGATCCGGGGCGGGGCTGCCCAGCGATTGATGTCGGGGAAGTTATATATATGCCGTTTGCGCGGTAAACTGTAATTGCGCGATGCAGGATTTGTGTGATGTCATGTTTTTAATGCGTAGTTCGCATGTGACGGTACAAAAGTATTAGGTTCTATTGTGACGTCATTCTATGGTATTTTTACTCAGCGCCGCCAGACGATTAATAGACGTGAAAATTCAATTAAATTGAAAGGTGAGAAGACGCATGAGCATCGAGCGAGCAACATGTCAGGATGATTAATTGAACTTTGTAACGCGAGTCTGAAAATCAATTAGTTTCGCTCCAATCGTTTAGAAAAATAACATTTCTTATAACAAGGAAGGTAAAATAATTTTGTGAGGAAATTTACTTTAATTTTTGTATTTAGTCATGACCGGGGAGCCATATTAGACGTATTTTATTTTATTTGTTAATAAGAGGTACCTAATGCGTAGCATATTTTGTGTGAGTAAATTAAGTAGGTGTCTGGATGTCCTAACATCCAGGCATACTTAATTTGTTTCTTCTTTGAGATATAATTTTATTTTTAACAAAAAAAAAAATTTGAACTTGGTTTTCATTTTTTAGTTTTTAGTCGTGGTACCTACCCCTCACAAATGCGTATACCATTTGCTATGTGAATAGCAGTGAAAGGAACTTATAATGACGATATCAACATAATATACAAAGTGTATTAAATACGTATCATTGAAGCTGGCTCAAAAACCAAATCAAATATTGAATTATCCTTTCGAACAAAGAATTTTAAAAAACGGTCCATTATTTCTGAAAATATCTATGAACATACATAAAAAATGCATAATTAGATGAACATAAAACCGGCTCCTTTTTTGAAGTCGGTTAAAACTCATGTTAAAAAGCATAATTATTCTCCCTGAAAGGTAGGCAGACTTGTAAAGAAGACCCACATTTTGCAAGTTATAGTTAAAGAAATTTAGGACATGTTAGGGGCGAGCCTATTAACAATAAACGGGAATAAATCCAAACTCGGGGCTGCTATGAAGAATGTGTTAATGGAAAACCGACTAACGTTCTGCCCGACTCGGCAATCGTGCTTTCTTCGACTAGACTACAGGGTCAGTTTCAAATATTATTTTGTCGGTAAACAATGTCCTCGATGTTGGAGTGCAAGTATACCTACCTTTAATTTTCTGAAAGATAAAACGGTGTTAGATAAGCTACTAGTTTGATAGTTCTAATTATTTATCTTTAGAGGTATGAGGAACAGGGTGTAAAGTTCACTCATCCTCTATAGAAAAGGGAGGATCATCCAACCAGTCGGGTGTCGTGTCTGACGGGCAACAGCTCAATGGTTGATGTCGGATAGTCTTGTATATTATTATGTCGTTCGCGCGGTAAACTCTAAATGCGCGATTCAGGATTTGTGTGACGTCAGGCCTTTGATTCGTAGTTCGCATGTGGCGATGTGTATCACATATATCTCTTTTTTTTGTTAAGGGCCTACCTTGAAAATAAATATTAGTTTGACGGGTGTGGCTTATTTCCCCCGCACGCGGGGAGTGGCGGTTCCATCTTTAATGGTCGGCTGCCACGTCACTGATACAAACTTATCTGAACCAGTGACCAAAAGTTGAACTAACGAAATCGCAGACCGGAATTTCAAATATTACTTATTTAGCATGCTTGGCATTATTCTTGTCACTACCGCACAACTGTCAAACTAAAAGTGCAAGATAAAGACGGAAACATTTACCTATGAAAATAGTGCGTGCTGAGTACGGAACGTTAGTTTATCTCAGTCTATGAAACTTTTGCACATAGCGAGCTATGGAGGACACAAATAATACAAAATATTTAATTATCAACTAAAATATTTATTAATTATAGTTATACAACATGAAATTAAAAATTGTTAATTAATCTTCTGTATTATTTATATAAAAACCGGCACGGCATGCACAATGAAGGGTTCCGTAGTTGGGATAAATTTATCCATAATTAATTTATAATTTTTTACTGCTTCTGTAGCAAATTATAATTTACTAGCTTTTACCCGCGGCTTCGCCCTCGTGGATGTCGCAAAATATCCCACGGGAACGTACCACCGAGATTACATACCTAAAAGCCGAGGAGGTCATAGACTCCTACCTACCGCTGCGCCCGCGTTCGCGTCAACGATAAAATTATTTTGCTACGCGTAATTTTGAATCTGCGATATCTTTTAAACTATTCATTTAAATGATATGATGTCAAGACATATTTTAATCTAAACTAAATGCCCAATTTAATAACATATTTTATTGGATAAGGATTATTAAAATAACGGTCATAATAGCTTCGGAAATACCTAACAATGAAATTTTTAGCAAGTTGTAAAAGATAAAAATGGATACTATGGGCCATCCTTATAAGATAGACGTATGCCGTTGCGGACTTTTTGTTAAACTTTTTAAGGTGAACCATTCTTTCAAACATTATTTTTACGTATCTTTTACGGTTTACGCTGCGCACGCCAGTAAAGTTCCCAGTCGGCATGATTTTTTCCGATACCTTCAACAATAATCGTCATATTTCAGCCAATTTACACAAAACCTTAATCCATCCTTTCTCCATCTATTGGTGAAAACCGTTTGAAAATCCGTTTGGTAGTTTTTGAGTTTATCTCGTTCAGACAGACAGACAGATGCGGCGGGGGACTTGCTTTCACACTGTAGTTATCGTCACCGACAGCGACCGACACCGTTATCCACATAATATCTAAAGACGAATCTCGCTTTAATAAGAGGCCAGATACTAGACATACACGGTATTGGAGGACCCCTGGATGCCAAGAACGCAAAAAATTATGCCAGGAAGTCCATGCGTACAGTGCTGGAATAATCATGATATGGGCGGTATTTTGATCGGCGGAAGAACCGAACTGATGTGGATAAAAGGCAATCTCAATGACAAATTTACACTGAAATGATTGTATCAGATGTTTTCATTCCCTTGCGCACCTAATTTGATGCTTCATTTCTGCTTATTCACCATAATGCACGTTCACGCACTGCCAGCGTCGTTACAAAGACACTTGCCATAGATAATAATTATCAACGTCCTACCGTGGCCTGCTCAATTGCCAGAATTTAATCCCATTGAGCACGCATGGGCTATGCTTCAAAGAAGAGCTCAGTCAAATATGGATGCTGTACAAATACCAGAAAACCTTGGGCACAAACTGGGTCATGTACCCGTATTTAAAAGAAAATATGTTATGATTGTGCAGAATATTAGAACTATTAGACAATAATTCATGAATATAAATAAAAACGTGTGCGGTCGGGGAACCCCCGTCAAGATCGATGTTCCCTCTTACGTATGATTTAAAACAAAAACAAATATTTCACACACAAAATAATTTTAAGTGTTATTTTAATTCCACGCCGCTTGTGGCACCCCGACAAAATAGGTTAGGTTAGAACTATGACCAACCACGCGCTAGGCGAGTGGGTAGTGCTCGCTGGCCACTAAACGACTAACTGACGTTTTATGATAATAATAATATGTCAATGTCGTACTCCGACTCGCGCTTTGCCAATTTTCGGGTGGCTGTGCCCACAACCTTTTTTGAGGGCTGGATCCGCGCCTGATGTCTGCGTTGAAGATCATACTCAGGGTCTGGATTTTGTTGTTTTAAAATGTTTAGTTCTGAAATAATATATTAGTTTTACAATTTTTTTAACATAATATAAATAAAAGGGGTTTGAAGATTTTTGTATGGAGGGTGGCCCTAACGTGAAGCCGCGTTTTTTTTTTTTTTTTCAGAATCGCGTTGAAAATCGAAAGTTATATATTTAGATAGAGGACACTTATACAATTAAAAAATGTCATGTAACATAATATCCTAAAGCGTCAGGATTCGGAGTTATTCACCGAAATATAAGTCGAAAACTGAACCCTGAAACAAGGATTTTTTATAGGTAATATTTCAGTTAAGAGCGAAAGAGACAAAAATATATATATACTCCTCACCGAATGAGGACGTGTGATATATGGTATATGTATTATATGGTGCATGGCATGGGCGCGACACCAAGAAAATCCTATTCAGCCTCCTGCTGCCTTCTTGGATGATATTATTTATACCGAATATGATTAAAAAATCTTATGTTTTATCCACTAGGTGTAGTCAATTAATTCATGTGTAAATAACTTAACAACATGAAGTAACTACAATATAAATAAATAAATTCGTTATTAACGATTGTTATTTTTATCTTTGAATATCTCAGAAACGTGACGCTTTATGCTGTTATGTTATATGAAGTTTTATGTTTGTATAAGTGACCCCTATCCAAATATATGACATTAGTTGTGCAACTCGATTTTCTTTTCCTGTTAACTATTTTGCCCCAATTTAATTCACAATAAGGAGTTTTTGTTTTTTACCTTGATGCAGTCCTAGAAAATGATTATGCTTTTTTATATACATCTCCATACATTTTTTTCAAGCAAGTGCTATAAAGTAAAAGAAAAGGTTTATTGTAAAACTGAAATAGCATTAAATTGATCATTATACGATACCTAAACCCATTTCTGCCGAAAAATGAAAAAAATTACTAAGTTGATCCCTAAGTCTATGAAGATCGATTTTCAGCCCACTGTGCGTCCTGAAGCCGCTCTGACGTAGATTACAAATGACTGCGCAGTAGTCAATCTGCCTTATTATAAAACAGTAGCGCGCATACCGGCACGCATGCGCAACCTAACTTCAGAACGACAGTATTATTTGGCATTAACACAATTTTGAAGTACCTTTTTGTAATATCAATAGTAATACGTTTTATCCTGTTTCTTTATAATTACTAAAAATAAAACAGACATTATGTTCTAGAAAATTTAGTGCTTATCCAGTATTACTTTGCAATGGTAGGATATATTGTTGCCAGTTGTACAAATTGATGAGTGAAGGTCCGACTCCGATTCGTTATCATCATGAATTTCTATTGATTCTCTGTAAAAATGAGTCTATTGTTACGAATGGATTGGATGGGAATTGGGCATCTATCAACAATAGAACAATCCCACAACAAAAGTAGCTCATGAGCCCATTAGATATTGTAAGTATGTATATAGAAACAATTATTGTTTACTTACCTTTTACACTGGGATCATGTGCTGAGCCCTCGCCCTCATGTGTTCCAAATGTTATATTTTGCTTTGGTTTTCCTTCCCATATTTAATAAATAATTTATATATATGACGTCACAAATAGCCAAAAATAATTGTTATTTTGTTCACAGTCACGTAAATTTATTCTATTATACGCAGTTTATATGCCTATTCGACACTAATTTTACTTTAAAATAACTTTAATCTGCTGAACTCGATTTTTCCTGTAAATATAATTATTCAAATTACGTACATCTGACAGCACCGATCTGGAAAAAAATGACATAGATTCGTCGTCGAAGAGCTCCACCGAGCGACTGATTTATGAACGAACGAAAGTGATGACAATACTTTTTATAGGCGAAAGAAGAGATGACGATACTGTGTGTTCGGTCGGAATAAAACAACATATGTGCCAAAACCAAATGCCGTCTTTTATAAATTAAAAGTATTATTAAAACTAAAACTGCTTTGCTTAAAACTTGATATGATCACTCTCTATGTTATAAAGTAAATTCCATTAAATAACTCATAAGCGATACGCTTTGATACTCAAAAAAACATAAAAATAGATGAAATTTTGCAATTTTTTTGTATCGAGAAAATTTCATTGTATCGTGTATTCCTTTTGCAGGATACTAGACCATATAGTCAAAAAACATACACCGAAATATTGAATCCCTATTCCTTAAACCTAATAAGGTACACGAAAAAGAAAAAGACCCCTTTTTTCAATATATCACCTTAAAAGACCCGAAAACATTTGTCAGCCAAACATTACTCTGGAGACTAATATTTTGCTCCAAAAATAAAAGCAACAACAGCTTTCATTTTTAAATTATCATCATCGTCAGTCTACCGCAGTCCAATGCTGGACATAAGCCACTCCTATTGCACGCCATTCAGCTCGATGTTCTCATCTCTCATCCAGCTGCTATCAGCCACCCTTCGAAGATCGTCGCTCCACCAAGTCTGAGGCGTTCTACCTTACGTTTGCCGATTCATACCAACGGTCATCGGTCTTACGGCTAAAGCCTCGTGCAGACTGGCGTGACGCGACGGCACGGCGCGACTCGCCTAACAAAACAATATCTAAGAAAAATTCACGGTAGAAAAATTACCGGTGTAGCGTCACGACCGTCTGCACGATGCTTAATAATATGATCGGCCCATTTCCACTTCAGCTTGCTTATTCTGTGAGCTATGTCGACAGTTTGGTTCTCTGCTGGATCACCTAGTTCAATGCCTCAGAGAGACTCCAAACATAACATTTTTAAATGATTACCAAGAGAAATTTTATCAATCTAAGATATAAAATACTAGACTATAAGTGGCTCAAAACGTCTCTATAACTCTGTCTGATAAGGTATTATTAATAATACTTTCTATAGTACCTACCTACTTTAATATTTTTTCAAAAAGTATTTTCTAAATAAAATTACGAATCTATTTCAGACGAAAGTGTATAGATAAGTTCGTTTGTGTCGCTTGACTGGGTACCTAAAGTACTTACCTAGTTAGGGAAATATTCTTCAGTTAATTTTCAACAAAATGATAATGTCTTTCATCAGAGAAATGATTAATTATTTCTTTATCTTCATGAGATAAATGAATAGTATTAGCCAAGTGCTACTGAAATTTTTTGTCATCATGGAAAATATGACGTCATTGTGGAATAGTTTATATTGCTACTTATCATTGCAGCCGGAAGAGGAAGCTCTTCCGGCTCGTTGAAGTCTGGCCATCCAAGACCAACCGCTAAAGGTGAGAATAGAGTTGTGGGTAAAAACAACACCCGCTACCACCCAACCTCGTTCTGCCCCAGAAGAACCTGACACCCGGACGTAACTTTCAGTGACCTATATGGAAAGCATTCAATTGACTGCGGACCCGAGGAGGCCGCTGCAATCAGAATTTTGCAAAATTGGGGATTATTGACCCAACCGATACCCAGTGTGAATGCGATGCTCCTGGCCAAATCATCTCCCATTATGTCGATTGTCCATAGTGTTCACACACCTGTACTTCTGAGGACCTAAAAAAGCCCCTGATGCTGCGATTGGCGTGGCTACCTACTGGGCCCAACTCATGTAACATAATAAAAGGGTTGTACGTTGTTTTATAGAGAATAGTTTTAAAGAATTTCGTTTCACATAAAATTTTTCATATTATCATTTCATAGAATAATCAATACGCAGAATACTTACTTACTTTGAAAAAACTTAAATCATTGATTTTTGTTACAAATAAAATTAAAAGTTTGGATATTCATATCATAGAATAACAAATCAAATATCTTTATTCTCATATTGTTTAGTTAGTATAAAAATTACCAAGAAAATCCCCAATTCCCTAATTTTGATACTGCGACCAATTTTGATGTAGCGCTCGCCGGCCGCTGTCGCGGCACCGCTCGCTACGCTCGCTCGGCTCGCTCGTAGTTGGTCACAGTTTTAACCTAACCTAACCTATATGGTCGGAGTGCCCTAATAGTTATATTACCAGACACTACACTACACATACACAGTATTAAAGCACCTTTGTACATCTTTAAATATAATTTTACTTCGACTATTTTATAATTGATAACATTATAAATATACCGTAGTATAGTTATATGAAAGCGGTTCATCTGTCAGAGTGCCCTTATTTTGATACTGTGACCAACTTCGATGTAGCACTCGCCGGCCGCTGCCGCGGCACCACTGGCTTCGCTCGCTCGGCTCGCGCGTAGTTGGTCACAGTTCTAACCTAACCGATATGGTCAGAGTGCCCTAATAGTTATATTACTAGACACTACACTACACAAACACACACACTATTGTTGTTTTATAGCATAACGGCTATTTTTACATTTTCGTTGAAATAAATAAACAATATTCGTTAAAAAATAATTCTAACGTTTGATAAGTTTGTTAAATAAAAAAATATGATTAAAAATTCATTAAATTGTGTTTCTGTGAAATAATGTTTCATTCGAGTAAATAGTCGTTGAAACAATAATATTCGATATAAAAATATAAGGACTAAATATTATATGAAACATTGGTTGCGAAACGAAATTCTATGAAATTTCTGTCTGCGAAACAAGGGGACACCTAATAAAAGACATACAAACATGTATAAGTATTAATTTTATTTTCTCTTCTACTCTTACGCACGTTGTAAAGAACATTTTCATACCCTAAAATAATGAAAATCAGAACGCGGTTGAAGTCACGTCCGCAACTAGCATTTCTTTTATTTTCCGATCCGGTAATCACATCAATCATACAATTCCTAATTTTCCTTGATGATCAATGTACCGTCTGGAATTTTTGAATGTCTGCCAATTGTAAAAATAAAGTTCAATTCCGAATTCCGAAAATAATCTGAGTATTTTATTATCCTACATTAATATCTACGCAAAGTATATCTAAGTGATTACTTCTTTGAGATGAGATCCCATTAAATCTCCTTCATTTCCATATTATGTAGTTACATAACTATGACCATAATTATCTGTTTTTATGTCTACTTTTAACATCTCTTGCATGCTGACAATCCATTGTCTTCTTCTTTTCGTATCGTTAGTGACTAGCCTGGTGTCAGAGTTTTAAAGCCACCCATAGGCCTCTTGACTTGACTTCACATGCCGTGGATAAATATCTTTCAGGCATTTCCTTCACCGTTTTTGAAGCAAGTGATAATTATACAATAGGTACGCACATGAATTCGAAAAGTCAGAGGTGCGTGTCTTAATTGGGTTCGAACTCGAGATCTATGACTTGGCAGTCTGACGGTTACACCATTAAGCTATCACTGCTCTGGTCACTCTCTGGTCTCTAAATTTGTGTTGTATGTACTGTAGTCATGTTTGAGCAAATCAATGATTATTCTATCTTGTCTCTTTCATTGCAAAACGATCAAGTTGTTTGCAGCATAACGCGTTATTAACTAGTTTGTGATTGATCGCGTCGCGTATGGATAGCAATTGAAATACTAGTGTACTACTACACTCTGACTAATAACTGATTTCTATCAATACGGACCGTTATTGTTAAAATTAAGACTCTTGTGAGCAGTGGTGGTCCAGTGGTAACCTCGACTTACAAGTTGTAGGACCCAGGCAGGCGCTTTACTTTGTGTAAAATAATTTCATCACCACTGCTCACAAAATGGTGAAGGAAAACATCGTGAGGAAACCGGCATGTCCTAGAACCAAAATTTCGAAGACATGTGACATCCACCAACACGCACTGAGCCCACGTGGTGGATTACGGCCCACTCCCTCTCACAGAGAGGAGGCCTGTGTGCCAGCAGTGGGAACATTAATAGGCTGATTATGTAAGACTCTTGTATCATTACCAATAATGAAGCAAAGACTTCATAGCTTCGCATAGTAACCCTCCCATATGGAAGTACCTATCACAGGAAAAATTGCCTTACGAATCTATTTCTACGTCCAGTTTGGCAATGTTTTTTCAAACAATTGATAAGAAAAACGTTTCGTTTTTGTTTATAGGGACTGACCATTAGTATTCAATGGTGATTACGTGTTAATTTTGATTACCATCGTGGATGAACGGGCTTAGTCCCTTCTTTCACTGTGTCTGAGTCTACCAATCGTATAGGTTTCGACCCTCATTTCAAAACGGAAGATGATCCAATTCACCTGTCCGCGTTTAGTCGGCTTTTATAATACCTATTATCCACTTTTGAAAATTTTAACATCTTCAGTTGTCCAATGAGTAGATTCAAAAGCCTCACCCGCTCCTTTTTATTAAATAATACCCATGTCTGTATCCTTTCTGAAAATCATTATCAAACTTACTAAGGTAATTTATCTTATTCTATTGTAATCTTTCCCAAAATTTTTGTAATGCTCGTACTACTACTAAAACTCCTAGCGACTCTTACTCTTAATTTTTTTACCTTCCGGCAGTGTTGTCGATTATATTATAAACAAAACTTGATTTGGTTAATTAATCTAGTAGTAAGTTCTGACAATGTTTGCTATTCCTTTTAATAAAAAAATACTGATATGAAAAATGAAAAATACAGGTTGACTTGTAATTAGACGTATTCCTTCCAGGACGTGAAAGTGTGACCCATTTGCAATAATTAAGTACCCCATAAAGCCTTACCAAGTAACTTCTATTCAGTTTAAAAAGAGCTAATGATGAAATATGGATATTGGAGGAGGGTACCAAAATGGGCATCATCCTTTACAGTATGTATGTCAAACCTACTTAAAAAAGAGAAGAAAAATGACCAAGAAAACTTATCTGATAAACATAAAAACTCCAAAGCCGTGTCGCAACTTGTGACCTGGGTATCTAACGTGCAATGGACTGCTGGTAGGTTAGAAAGTAGTAGGATGGCATAAACCAGTTATTTAATTCGACTATCACACAATATTTTAAAATTTCAACAAGTTGCAAATTCGACCTTTGCCGGTATTATCGACTGTTTCTTCGGCACCTCTAACTGTTTTTTTAACTTTTGTACCTCGTTAGATAGCTGATTAAATGAAGATGTCTTCCCTGTAATTTGTACGCTTAATGCCTCAGTAAAATTTTGAGATATCTGGTGTCAAAGTTCATGTAGGTAGATCATTTTTGAAAATGGTTGATAATCTTCTTCCTCTAACTTTTAAGTGTTTGATGTTTTAGAAAATTTGGTTACATTGAAATGTTTGTTGAAGTATTAGGTATCCAACGGAATAGTAATGAAGGCCATTCAATTTAAGAGATTGGAGAAAAATGATATTTAGTGATAAATTCTGGAAATTAAAATTTGTATTTTCTGGAATCCCATGTATTTTCGCCTAGGCTTTATGGGGTGCTTAATTGTTGCAAATGGGTAACACTTTCACGTCCTGGAAGGAATACGTCTAATTACAAGTCACCCTGTATACACACAAATCTACTATTGCGTGCCGTAATACCAAATAATAAATCCAAGTATAAATCCTTCAGTCCATCCAATGAAGCCACAGGTGAAGCCGAAACAGCGAAACATATCCAGTTTCCGAACACGACAATAAAAATAATCCAATAAGACTACGAGGGTAGTTCCAACGCAAAGTTTTTTAATATCGTAGTTCCATCGAGGTTGAGTAATAAACTTACGCAGGATACGCTATTACCTTTATAAGAAAACTCGAAGCAATAAAATAGTTGTTTGGATTTATTGATTAAAGAGTTGAAACGAAGCTAGGTCATGTATTTCTGTTCTGGAGTCGTTCAGGCTAATTCGGCAACAAGAGGGCCCAGACAAAGTAAAGTTCTCAGCGCTGACGATGATGGACAAGTCAAAAAAATTGTAATTCTAAAAATCGACTGCGTCCAAATTGAACTTTATATAAAAAAATATGGAAATAAAATGACGTATTTCTGACTCCAATCGTATTTTATTAATACTATAAAGTTTACAGTAATGGGATTGTTTATAGTATAAACAATTCTAGGCAGTCGGAGGCATTTTCTGAAATTTGACAATAAACACGTATTGCCGCCGACTGCATGATGACGATTTTCAAATACCTATTCAATGACACTTGAAATAGTTCATCAATTTTCTTTTTCACAATATTGCGTCTGCTTGTCGCCATATTGAATTTTGATTACTGTCATGTCTTTAGTGACACTCACAAGAGAAGACAAATCAATTGACGATAGAATCATCAAAATCCTCCCACACTTTTGATATATCATCCATCATACATAACCGTCCTTTGCGTCGCGCAGTCGAGTAAGTACTGTATTGACATGAGCTATCGAAAAGTTTATGTCAATCCTGTTGTAGAAAGTTGTAAAAATACGAAACCATTTGAAAGCAGAATTGCCACTATCCTAGGCCCTCAGTCTTACCAAGAGTCATCGTTTTACCAGTAACTGGGTTGTGGAGGTCAGATAGACAGTTGCTTCATGTGAAATACTGGTATCCAGCTGCATCCGTTTAAACTGAAAGCCGACCATACATTTTCGGAACAAACAGAATTAGCCTGAACTAATTATCATCTGCCAGATGATGATTAGTTCAGGCTAATTCTGTTTGTTACCGGAACAATATTATAGAATTTCTCGGTTGCTGAAAATTTTCTCCAATCAGGAAAACCTCAAGACAGCTTAGTGTGATTTACTTACCGAAATAACAACAATCAATCACACCAGTTGACAGAAGACTCGACAGCAGATTTATTAAATTACTTGCATAAAACGAGGGTTTGTTTAATCTCCCAACTAAATCAGATTTTGATTATAACTTGGTTTAAGAGTCCATAGAGTTTCTTGGCTATTCTTCTCCATAGGTACCTACTATGCTTAGGAAAGGGCAACTAGCTTCATATTTCTGACTGACTAACTCCTTGACAATTCAAAAGTGCCTGTAAATTATTTAATTTATTGAAATAAATGTTTTGAGTTTCGAATATAAGGTGTATAACTAAACGCTTCTATCAAAATAATCAATGTTACTACTATTATTAATGTGAAAGCACATCTGTCTGTCTGTTACAAAATTTATCTCACAGGTAGACCTTAACCTCGGTTAGGTAGGATATTGGATAATTTTTAATTCCGTTAGTACGTTCCCGTGGAATTATTTCGGACCCTCACGCGGGTGAAGTTGTGGGCAAAATATGCCTTAGTAGGTATATTTTGCCCACAACTTCACCCGCGTCGGCTAGTGTCGAACCAATTTGGTTTTAGGTTAGACCAGTTTCTCAATATCATGCTGAACCTTTAGAGCAAATATATAGAAAGAAAGAAAGAAAGAAAGAAAGAAAGAAAGAAAGAAAGAAAGAAAGAAATAAATTAAATTTATTTAGCACAGACACAGACAAAGGCACACAACAAAACATATTGTACTACAAGTCAAAGATATTAAAATAAAAAATAAAAAAACAAATAAAAAGTGTAAAGTGCGTTGTAAAATTTGGCAGGAATGTGTGCCTCCCGGCTGCGCCAAAAAGGCCCAGTTCAGCAAAAATGCCAGACAACTAGTGCCTGACAATGGTTTTCAACTGGACCTGAAGGGTGGTGAGGTGACGGATGTAAATCAGTTTTATACTGTAATGTGTGTATGTATTTAAATAAAAATAAAATAAGTTTGTGTAAAATAATAAGAGTAATGATTCTAATGAATATTTCAATTGTTAGATATAGAAGGCAATACGTGGTCTGTATCAGAAGAGGTCTTATTGTCTCTCATGCGTGGGTTTGCGGGCGAGGAGCTGTAATGACACAATAATATCCTGAATAATCACAAATCACTGATCACATTAGGGAATAAACTGACTAAGTAAGCGACGTTCCCCCCAGTACGTGAGTCGCGAGCGCACATCAACCAACTCACTGCCCTGCAAGGGTAGTCCCAATGATCATCAATATCTCACTCATTAATTAATCAATGCCGGCTTCGATCTGTAGCGGTTAGACCGCCACATACAAAAAAAAAAAACTACGAAACAAAAAGACATGACGTCACACAATTCCTACATCTCGCAGTTAGAGTTTACTGAGCGAATAACATAGATAAGACTATCCGAAAATCAACATATGGGCAGTTGCCCGCCAGACATAATACCCGTCTGGTTGGAGGATCCTCCCTTTTCTATGGTGGATGAGTGAACTTTACACCCTGTTCCTCATACCCCTAAATTGGTGACCCCGACGTGATGAACGTCAACGCAGCCTTCGTGCAACTACTTCAGCGTGACGTCATCATCATCACTCCCGCAAGCTTTCGTGAGGCGAGTCACACAGCCAGCCAGCACCCACGGCTTCAACGGGTATCCTGACCACCAGCATGCAGCGAACGCGCATTCCTGGTCATCACCCTCAGCCACATCACCCCGACTCACTGGGGAATCACCGCAATCACCTCAATCACCGCAATCACCACAATCGCCGCAATCACCGCAAACAGTTCCGACCCACCGTGAACTGTGCGGCACCCGGTTCCGACTCACTGGAACCACAATCACCATCGCCGCAATCACTGCAGACAGTTCCGACCCACTGTGAACTGAGCGGCACCCGGTTCCGACTCACTGGAACCACAGCTGGCACTGTGAAGCATCGCAAGATTCAAGACTCAGCCCACTATCGACCTCCGGTCTCCGGAGGGGAGTGATGTAGCGGTTAGACCGCCACATACAAAAAAACTACGAAACAAAAAGACATGACGTCACACAATTCCTACATCTCGCAGTTAGAGTTTACTGAGCGAATAACATAGATAAGACTATCCGAAATCAACATACGGGCAGTTGCCCGCCAGACATAACACCCGTCTGGCCGGAGGATCCTCCCTTTTCTATAGGGTATGAGTGAACTTTACACCCTGTTCCTCATACCCCTAAATTGGTGACCCCGAGTATGAACGTCAACGCAGCCTTCGTGCAACTACTTCAGCGTGACGTCATCATCATCACTCTCGCAAGCTTTCGTGAGGCGAGTCACACAGCCAGCCAGCACCCACGGCTTCAACGGGTATCCTGACCACCAGCATGCAGCGAACGCGCATTCCTGGTCATCACCCTCAGCCACATCAGCAACCTTGGCACGGCACCTGCACTTCCGGCCGGTCTCACAAGCAGAGCCTATTCTACCCTCTCCTGGTCGACGCAAGCAGTCAGCCAAAAAACCCGGCGCTGTACCACATCCGACTCACTGGATGACGACGCAGCGCCTCCCCGACTCACTGGGGAATCACCGCAGACAGTTCCGACTCACCGTGAACTATGCGGCACCCGGTTCCGACTCACTGGAACCACAGCTGGCACTGTGAAGCATCGCAAGATCCAAGACTTAGCCCACTATCGACCTCCGGTCTCCGGAGGGGAGTGATGTAGCGGTTAGACCGCCACATACAAAAAAAAAAAACTACGAAACAAAAAGACATGACGTCACACAATTCCTACATCTCGCAGTTAGAGTTTACTGAGCGAATAACATAGATAAGACTATCCGAAAATCAACATATGGGCAGTTGCCCGCCAGACATAATACCCGTCTGGTTGGAGGATCCTCCCTTTTCTATGGTGGATGAGTGAACTTTACACCCTGTTCCTCATACCCCTAAAGATCCAAAGTCGCGATCCCGCGTTTTTCTGGCAGGAGGCTGCCTTCTCAGTACTGGGGGTTACGTCAAGTTGACGCTGTCACAATCGTTCTGAAACCAACTCCTTAAGTCCAGCGTCGCAAAACCTTTAGACGCGCCGTCAGATAGATATATTAAATAAATAAATAAAATGTAGCAGTTTGGAACCGTGCTGAGGAACGAATTACTGACTAGCTAACGCAACGTAGTCTTTTTTTTTTCACGGTAGGTAAAGGGTTTTATCGAGGGTGTAGTGGTCAACCAAAACTATGATTTTACGGTCTGATGCTTCAACACCCTTGTCAACAAAAGGCCTAGTCATGTTGCCAGCACAAATACCTAATTTAAATAATTAATTTTATTTTCTGCCTACCTCGTTGCTCTAGTGGTCTAACATTAGGTCCTGAGTTCGATCTCTAAATAAGGCAACGTTTTATTGATCTTTTCTAATGAATTTTTTTTCATAAGCAGCCTGGGGGTGTAAGGGGGAGCGCACAACAACCAGACTCCCCAAACGTCAACCTCACCTGCACGCGGTGCACCCTGCTGTTTACCAACGAGGCTCTGACGACCGACAAATGGCGGGATATCCATTTAATAAACAAAACTAGAAAGCTCAAGAACGAGGACGTTCACACGAGGTTTTTAGTAGGTTAGTTGGCATCAGCGCAGGATGTTGACTCAGGATGGCGGCGGATGAGTTATTCATGTACCAACGGCGGCACCCACAAGCCAAGTTAGTAGGCTTACTGCACGCTCACCAACCCGCATTAGACAAGCGTGGTGGGCTTTCTTGTCTAAACCCCTTTCTTCATGGACTACACAACAAACGATCCCCAAGTGCCCGGCGGCTCCCGGGGGGAAGCTATTGACAGTATGCCAGAACCCCCTGGAGTCAGGGGTGATAATCTCCGGGCGAGTGTCTCTACCTGTCAAACGAACAAGGTTAGCCAAAATGATTCCGATAAACTAAATATATTAATGTACAATGTTCGCACTTTAAGAACCGAGGAGCGGTTGATCGAACTCGAGAATGCCCTAAGCTATATTAACTGGGACATCATGGGCCTATCAGAAGTAAGAAGAGAAGGCGAAGATACCCTAGAACGCAATGATAACATTTTTTACTATAACGGTTGTAGTGGAGGTCAGTCGGGTGTTGGATTTTTGGTAGCCAAGCGTTGGAAATCTAATATCATAGAATTCGTTGCATATTCCGATAGAATAGCCTTATTGAAGTTCCGGATCGTGGACAAGAAAACTCTGACCGTCGTACAAGTTTATGCTCCTACGTCGGCACACCCAGAAGAGGAAGTGGAAGAGTTTTATGACCTTCTGAATAGAGCGTGTGACGACCATCGAGGAACTTGGACCATGATCCTCGGAGACTTTAATGCTAAACTGGGTAGTGGAGAACATAACGATAACAAAAGTATTTTAGGGCCTCACGGTTTGGGAACAAGGAATAAACGCGGCGAGCGTCTACTGCAATTTGCCTTTGGGCAAAATTTCAGCATTAGTAATAGCTTCTTTTACAAAAAACCGCAGCGCCGCTGGACCTGGTTCTCTTCCGATAGAGTAACGAAGAATGAAATCGATTTTTGTCTGACCTCCAATAAACAATTTATAACTAAATTCCAAATTTTGAACAAAATTCGTTACAGTTCTGACCACCGTCCACTACGGGTGGTGGCAAACTTTGATCATAAAATTCATAGAACACAAGTAATAAAAAATAGCATCAAAAAACTAGATAAAACCTCATTAATAATTAATAGCGAAAAATTCAATTTAGAACTTAAAAACAGCTTTAATTTACTCAAAATTACAGATGCAGATGACATTAAACAACAGTACAAAAATATCAAAACAAGTATTAAAAATGCAAGTTCAAAAGTTAAACCCATAAAGAAAAAGTTTCTCAAACTTAGCGAAAAAACACAAAAATTAATAGAACACAGACAAAATCTCGTTTTTGGTTCCCCAGAGTTCAGACAAACGGATAGACAGGTTAAAAGGTGCATTCGAACCGACGTGCGTCAATTCAACAACAAACTGGTGCAAGTTTCTATAGAAACCAACAGCTCTCTGAAATCGGCTCTAAGAGGTACAGAGAAAGGTCGATCCACCATCACCAAAGTCAAAGACCATACAGGTATCTTACACACCGAAAAAGACAAAGTTTTAAGCATCTGCACAGATTTCTACAGAACTCTATATTCTGAAGAAGCAGTTCCTCCCTCTTCCCAAGCGCACAATGACGTTACCCTTTTAGAAGAATTACCTCAGATTTCAGGTTATGAAGTCCATTGCGCTTTGCGCAGCCTAAAATATTGTAGAAGTCCCGGAGCAGATTGTATTTCCACGGAAGCTCTTAAAATCGGAGAGCCCGCATTACTTCCACACATCACAAATTTATTCAACTCAATTATACAAGCTGGTTCATTTCCTTCTCAATTTTGCCATTCCATAATAATACTGCTACACAAAAAAGGTTCTAAATCTGAAATTGGAAACTATCGCCCCATCAGTTTGGTGTCTCATTTGTATAAAACGTTTATAAAAGTAATTGAAAATCGTATATCAAGTCAACTTGACTCCCAACAGCCACCTGAACAAGCAGGATTCCGACGAGGTCTTTCCACTACTGACCACCTACAATCCCTCAACCAAATAATAGAGAAGTGCACAGAATTCAAAATCCCTCTATATCTAGCATTCGTTGACTACACCAAAGCGTTTGACAGCATTCACCATGATTCGTTATTTAAGGCACTCCTGAATCAAAATATAGAAACCTCCTACGTAAATCTTCTGAAAACCATATACCGCAATAGTACTGCAGCTTTAAAAATTGACACCACAGGACCATCCTTCTCTATTGAAAGAGGTGTCAAGCAAGGAGACCCGCTGTCCCCTAAACTGTTCACTGCCACCCTTGAAGAGGTTTTTAAAAGTCTTTCTGACACCTGGGTAAATAAAGGCATAGTCGTCGGCGAAAAAAGGTTGACAAACCTGCGTTTCGCCGACGATATCGTTCTATTTTCATCTTCGGCAGCTGATTTAAGCGATATGCTAAGTGACCTTAATAAGGCGAGCCTCGAGATTGGACTTCGTATGAACATGTCAAAGACCAAACTCATGACAAACAGCGTCCAACGTAAACTGTATGTAGAGGGTGTGGAGGTTGCATATGTTCCAGAATACATCTATCTCGGCCAAATAGTCTCATTCCAGGCGAGACAAGAAAAAGAAGTTGCTAGACGCACCGACAACGCCTGGAAGAGCTATTGGTCGATGAAAAACCTTATGAAAGGAGACCTACCAATTTGCCATAAACGTAAATTAATGGACATGTGCATTCTCCCTATCCTCACATACGGCGCTCAAACCTGGTCTTTGACGGCTCAACAGAGGTCCAAGCTTGAGGTTTGCCAGCGAGCAATGGAGCGCAGAATTCTTGGAGTCAGATTAACGGACCGTGTTAGGAACACAGTGTTACGCTCCAAAACACAAATCGCCGACGTCACCCAAAAGGCGATCAAGCTTAAGTGGGACTGGGCCGGACACGTCTGCCGTATGTCAAATGAATCATGGGCCAAATCTACCACCATGTGGGTCCCAGAAAACGTCCGTCGACATCGAGGCAGACCCAGAAGAAGATGGCGAGACGAGCTTGACGCCTACAGACAGGACTGGTCCACACTGGCTCAAAACAGAGAGGAGTGGAAAGAAGAAAGGGAGGCCTTTGCCCTGCAGTGGGACAACACAGGCTAAAAATAAAAAAAAATAAAAAAAAAATAAAGCAGCCTGGTGTCTGGATTTGAGTCCGGTTGACGGTAGTTCGGCCACCCTCTATCAAATGTGTACTATACACCTAAAGAGCTCTGCCCAACCCTTTGGAGAATTGAATCATGATGATATTTTATAATCATGTTGGTTGAACGTGTCAAAACAAAACACCACAATATTAATTACAATTTCTAGGGAAGCTATGGGAATTGAGGCAGGTTTCTCATTAATCATCACAACTCACAAATTACTTGACACAAATGTCAAGAGGTAATTATTTTGGTTGACCTTTTGGTGACGGCAGCGGCGCGATACGCCGCCGTCAGCTGTCACCAACAAATCCCTTCCGTTGAGGGTATTTGATATTATTTTATCGAACGTTGCAACATTTTCCTTCACCACAACTCGCATCATAATGGTATGGATGCTACTGAAAGTGCCAAGCTAATAGCCATATTCCGGGCTGACTCTACAACTACAAAATGTCCCAGAATTAACGCACACCTTCAAGCATTGCTCCCCGGTCCGGCAAAGTGTTATTGGGTTTTTCATCCGGAATTTCTCAGTACCAGCCCGAAGTGTATGGATTTGTGCCCGGTTGATAACCCAATGTCCTAAAATGTCCTTTCTTTGGTATTGGTTGAAGAGTTGAACTCCTTAAGTTCTTAGTTAAGCTCCACAATTACTGACAAATGCTTACCTATACTGACTGGACAGGTCCACAAATCTGTGTTGTTATTTTGTGTGTGTTGTTCTTTCCTCAAAAAATCATTTGAGACACTAATCTACATGGTCCTCATATGGCCTCACCAAGATTATGAGACTTTAAAAGAGACTGCGACCACTAAGTTTGTTTCGGCTTTTCTTCTCAGCGTAGTCAGATAGGAAACGCCGACCTCATCTAGCTTATTTTTAGTTTTCTTTTTAATATGACGTGTAAAAGTGATTTCGTCAGCCTACATACAGAAGAAACAATTTCATTTCATTTACATAACTGGCAAAATGTTGGTGTGCTATAGGTACACCTCTTCCTAACCCTACGGGGAATACAAGCGTGAAGTTATTTTACTTTATTATGTTACTAAATACATGAAAAAATTATGTAAAGCAGAAATACAGCAAGCACAACCCCTAGAATGCCTATTTGATTCCTTTTTTTAAATAATAGTTACTGCATCAGCGATCCAACGCATTCACCCTTTGTGAATTAATGACTATACTTCCTTCTCTCTCGCTCCACACATATCATCCAATAATGAATAGTTGTATCCCTTTCTAGATATGAATACGAACGATGGAGTGTTCAAACAGAGTTTTAATTGCGTCCATTCAGAGATCGTGAATCAAGATGGCCACCGCTCATAGCCCCTATGATTGATTATGTTAAACCTAATGAATATATTTATCAAGTCATCCTTTCTCGATTATTAAAGCTTGGAAAAAGCTGAAGTGTTTTTGAATGATATTTATGGTTACTAATGAACCTAAATGTTATTTTAAAAAGAGTTAAAGTTAGAAAGAAAAGAAAGAAAGAAAATACATTTATTTGCGGTAAACATGACGCAAAAAAGAAATAAAACACGAAAATAACAAATGTTACGTTTTTTGTTGGCTTTATGCGACTTTAACATTACATGGGCGCCTTTCAGGGAAGCCATAATGGCAGCTCTTTCTGATCTAAAGATGCGTCCAGATATGTTTTTTTTGTCCGTACCGTACCTCCGTATCAGCAGCGTCGCGATCCTGAAACTACATCCTATTTATAATAGAATTTATTTACGGACGTATATATAATACTAGCTTCTGCCCGCGGCTTCGCCCGCGTGGATGTCGGAAATTATCCCACAGGAACGTGTAACATGTCCTAAATCAGCGGGGTAATTGCGTAGCACTTACAATAGCAATGGGTTTCATTTTGACAGTTTCAACAATTAATTGCGTTATTTCTCGAACATAATTATTAACTTGGCGCTCTGGCGCGTCATCCCCTGGCTGGCCCGCCCCTCCACCCTCGTTCTGTGCGCCGTCGACTCAATATCGCAGGTCATTCTTATCGTTCTAACTTTTAAACTATTTGTCCAAATTACTTAGTGTAAAAGACAAACTTTATCTACATTAAATACCAAAAGCGATGAAGGTATTTATTTTGATAAGAATTAACTAAATACTCTAAAATATGCAATGTAAAAAAAGTATTCAATTTAACTGTATTTATTGCTCACTATTTTGGTTATAAAGGCTTCCACATAAAAGGTAGATATATGCTGTCGCGGACTTTTATTTAGAACTTTTTAAGACAAACAATCCCACAATACATTTTCTTCATGTAACTCTAACGGTTTAGGCAGCGCACGCAGCATACGGTGGAGGTCTGCCCGGCTTGGGTGGACCACCGCCGTGTCCTCGTGGAGGCGATCGGCGGCGGTGACCTCTCGCGTACGGCCCTGGTTCAGGCCATGGTGCGGAGCGAGAGGGCATGGCAAGCCGTCACCTCCTTCTGCAAAGCAGTAATGCTCGCGAAGGAGAAGGTGGCGCGCGCGAGGCAGTGGCAAAGGCCGCGCCCTACCAGCCCTAGCCGCCGCCGCCGTAGGAGACGTCCCGGGCGTCGGGAATTGATAGCCGATTTCCGGCCACCGTAGGCGCGGGCCTGCGGACGGAGAGCAACGGGCAGCTCGCCGTCTGATAAGGACCAGGCCCGGGTCGACGGCGCATCGTGTTCCACGCGCGCCTCAAAGAGATATCAAGGATCGAAGGAACACGTGTGGGTTTTAGTCAGTAAGAGTCTGACACGCCCTTCCGCTCCGCCCAGAGCGGGAGAAGTCATTGGATGATTAACCGCCCAAAAAAAAAAAGGCAGCGCACGCAAAGATAGATCTCAGAGGGCAGGAATTTTTCCGACTTACTTGATACTTATCGTTATATTATGGCCAAATCACATAAAATCTTTATAAATTGTAGCCTATGTGTTATTCTAATGTATAAGCTACATTATTGTAAAGTTTCATCAAAATCCGTTCAGTAGTTTTTGTGTGAAAGAGTAACAAACATCCATCCATCCATCCATCCATCCATCCATCCTCACAAACTTTCGCATTTATAATATTAGTAGGATTAATGTAGGGCAGTGTTTTTCAACCTTTTTCATGACTTGACACCATTAGTATGAAAAAAAATTTTCGCGACCTCGACCATTCGAGAACGATTTGAACTCAGTCGAGATTCCCGCTGAGTCGAAGTTTCTGCAGCACGAAACCTAGCCTGATGTTCCCGAGTTGCAGAGAGCCTTGCCTCACGACCTTCCTCAGATTCCTGTGATCGAACTTATCTCATCCTTTTAGCATTTCTGCTACATTGGGAGAGGTTGGATCTTCTTCGAGGCATTCTTCTTACAATAAAATAGTACTTACTACTTAACACACAGTTATTTAGTAAACACGTACTATCGTAAACAATTAAATTATAAATACTTACAGATTATTATACAGTCTAAAATTGTCACAGTTTAAGTAATAAGTGTTAAGACGTGTAAACCAAACGTACTAACTTTATAAAACAAAAGAATTGCTAGAAAAATTAATTACTAACCTGAGCTAATAAACTTATACTTAATAAAGAAAATCAAGAAAAGAAATGCCTAACCTATACCAAATACTTATAATATTTATATACAAACCCTAAATAAAAATTAAGTTAAGTATACCGAAAATCAAGGAAAGAAATGCCTAACCTATAACAAATGTTCGATGTGATTCTTTAAATTGACATAACTTTTTTATTTATGAACCGATTGACATGAAATAAACACTAAATGTTAAGTGAAGCTTACTACAATATATTAGTGAAAACTGCATCTAAATCGAATAAGCCGTTTCTGATATTAGCGTGCACAAACACACAGACAAACAGACAAACAGACAAAAAAAAAATTAATTACAATCTCGGGTTCAGCATCGATATAATAACAACCCCTGCTATTTTTTTTTCATATATTTCCATTGTACAGACACCACTTTTCTACAATTTTATTATATGTATAGAAGATAGATAGAAGATAGATAGAAGATAGATTTATCGTGCAATGAGTCCAATTTTTGAAAAAACAGACGTTTCTGCATTTTTAATGCATTTTTAAATTAATCATAATATAGTCTAGCCAGGATTTTTTTAGTCTATCCTTTTCATCCATTACAATGGATGAAGGTCGTTCCTTTGCGAATTCTACGCTATTCTAGAATGGACGAAATTACTTCATTCATAACGGTTACTAAAGAAGTCATCTAGGAACTTTTTGGACTACGCTACTGATTTGGAAACATTATAGTTATTATTTTAGATATCTATCTGTTGGAAAACTCATCAAATCAGCCGATACCAAAAGTATTTTTACATAAATAAGAACATAAACTTACGCCTTCTTTTCATGGTCAGCAGAAACTACAGAAAGCTACCTGCTATTATTAGATCCTCGCGTACTCCTTTTGCTTAATTTACGTTCATACATCTGGCAATACACGCACGCTGGAAAACATTATAATAATATCTTTATATCACAGATTTACCTACCATCTCTAATGAACCAAGAAACCAGAACCGAATGCTAGCCGATTAAAACGGTCACCATCCTCCAATTAACGGGAGAATTTTTGGCATTTACGAATTAGACCCGTTCCATTTCGCCTAACAAATGGACCACCGGCATTTGGACCGTAGTTCTGAATACCGTTCACTATAGGTACCGATATAATTCGGCGAATGGAGAAGTCGATTATGAGTGGTTCTCTGGTAAAGACATAATTGAACACATAGCGTGCGATCCGAGATACGCAGGGCAAGGTATGACGTCTTTTGTATTAAGATTCTACATGGATAGTAAGTAATGGTCGTATATACATAGCCTAGGTATAATTGAACGTACGTGTCGAATATTCTTAGATAGAATAAAAGTAAGAAACACGTGCATACAAAAATATCAGTTACCGAGAATAATAAAATAAAAAAAACCAACGGGTTGCACTCCGGGAGTGCCGGCAGAAGTGAAAACTTGAACATTAACGTTGTGCATTTTTGAATATTTTGGAATGGTTAGGGAATAATTTCGCACGAATTGCTTTATTTATCAGTATAAAAGTACTATAATTTATGTTGTTAAATACAATATTCATTAGTAGTAGTAGTTTATTTATTTATTTTCAAAATATAGTCTAACAAAAATAAACAATTAATTTAAACACTTTTCATGAAGTATGTTTTGACTGCTTATTTTTCCCATCAATATGGGTAAAATGTCTTACCTCGCAATCTGTACGCAATGTCAAAGACTATTTATTTTGATATTTACTTTGTCGGTTGCTCGACAACGGATCTTACGGTTACGTCCTGATGCGAGTTTAACCATTTTTACCCATCCCAAAAAAAAGTGCATATCGCCGCTAAAGATGATTTCACTTCAAAAAACATACACCAATCACGAACACAGCATAGTTGGCGCAGAGGTGAACAGAAATAGTCGACAGCTCGTGACTGCGACAAGAAGGATTCCACTCAGCATGATGCTGTTGTGTGCATGATGTGGGTGCTATGGGGCACCCATGTCTCAGCGCTGATTTTCAGTGGTCACCCGAAAACGTACGGAAGACAAGTCATGGCTCGCAAATATTGATTCGCTTTGGAAATAGGAAAGTGCGGGTTTGGAAACTTTAAAAGCCAATGTGACTTCAAATTCTTATTGGTATTTATTTTGGTAATAGGTTTTACGATTACAAATCTATTTTACTAAATGAAATAATGTCACAAATATGCAATAGTAAACCCTAGTGACCAATGTTCTATCCTAAGTCTTGGCTCCACAGCTAGTTAGTAACAGGCAGATATTAAGGCAGAAACATTAATAGTAGCAACAGCATCCTGAGAACTGTAGCGGAGAGCTTCAGTTCTCCATTTGTTAAGCAGTTTGTGCGGAGAGTGATTGGTACTAACACTAGATAATAACTTTTTAAATAATATCGGCAGCAAAGTAGAAACGGATATCTACAAAATCGCAATCTTACAGGAGAGCAGATTTAGTAAAAAATAGTGGTAATTTTGAGAGTTATGAACTGATTAATATAAAATTTTCTAAGATGCAATAAAATAACCTTCTTTATGAATAATGTAACAGGTTTTATCGCTATCCCGTTGTTTTGCTGAAATAATGTAGATGTCTTTTATACATCTGCCTGATATCCGTTTATACGTTGTGATAAAAAAGTGCCTATTTTATATAAAATATCTAGTAAACTAAGATAATAATCTCCAGTAATACTTTTATGGATATATAAAGAAAAGAGCTGGATAGGTTCCGTCAAAATTGGGAAGAGGACGCGCGGGCTCGCGAACTATGGAAGGAGTGGAGGGAGGCCTTTGCCCAGGAGTGGGACAGCACAGGCAAGCAAAAAAAAAAAAACATGCAAACAGTATTTCCAACATAATATATCTGGTACACATAAGACGAACAAATTCAAATATCCGTTTCTACTGCGATGATTTTTTTTTTATCGAGTGTGTTCTCGAATGTCTTCATTTACGTGCCAGAATTTCTTTATTATTTTAAAATTTGAAATAATTTTAATACAAAATTGTAGATAGGGTAGATTAGATAGATAGATTATATAATGTAAGCTCTTTTTGCAAAAAAGGCATTTTCACAAAAAACGTAGATGTCCGTTTCTACTTTGCTGCCATCGATATGTTACTAACTCACTATGGATTCTTTGTTCCGAAATATAAATCAATATTATTATTAAAGTCAGTAGATAGGCAGTGTTTTTCACAGCCACTAGAACGAACACATCAGTACCTACTAAATGCGGAAGCCAAAGTTTCTAGGAAGGAAGGAGAACGAGAACACGCTGTGTTGTCAACAACTTTCGACCAAAACTCCTACTTAAAACTGTCTTATCCTCTACCAAGGTCTTAAAACTTTATAAACAGCGAAAACTTTAATAACAAGAGACACAAAGCCGTAGCAACACTTCGGAGCGATCTGTCAAAATCACAAAGACGTTGTTAAGTAATAATCTTTGTTATTAGCCCTACTTCTGTTCCACTCAAGATCTCGACTTTCGATTAATGTCGAAACTTCTCGATGAAGTTGTCAATAATAAACTTTCCAAAGTTATATCAAGTTAATAATTTCGTTAGGATTATATATCAAAGGTAATTTGCGCTTAAATTCCTCGTTTCATTAAAATAATGTCGTCGCTTTTGAGAATCAAATAATTAGATTTAAATAGTTTTTTGTTTTATCTTTGTTTCGGCCTGATTATTTTCTAGGAATACTGAAAAGGTTATCCCTAGGATAAAAGACTAATTAGATAGGTACTAATAGAATTATAATTAGCGTATATTATATTTATGTCGACCTTCATCGAAAGATGTACGTACAGAACATTTCACCATATATTATGTTATATATTATATGTTATATATTATATGTTATTAGATAAAGATATTATAATATTTATTGCATAACTGTGTAAATTTGTTCTTATATAACAAATATTTTAGGCTCAACCGTCGTCCAAAAGGAATTGAAAAGTATACCTACTAACATTCTTTTTTCACAAAAACTAATGCAGTTTTGGTCCCAATTTTTTCCGTCTAGCCCCCTCTCGCAACGCGTGAAAGGGATCTTCGTTCCAATTACGGCCAACTACCAAAAATACGAACTCAAAGTGACCCCTACTTAACCATTTCAGTAACAGTCTCGAAACTTGGCAACTTAAGACTTAAAGCCACAAAAATAGTTTGTCATTCTATCTCCCTTCAAAGACTGTATTGTGTAACTTTTGGCCCTGTCCCTTTATTGACACTGACCCATTGTGGCCAGCCGACCATGATAAGTATCCGGCCATTACAAATAAATGGTTAACTAGGGCCCGCCCAGGAAATTGAAGGACAAAACTAACGAAATAAAATAGTTTCGTGAAACTAGTTATGTTGTGTAGGTAGTTAATAGATTTATTACTGTATAGTTGTTGTTTTTTATTTGGCCTTGTGGATTTAGCTAGAAATAGGACAGCAAATCTCTTGTTGTGACGGGTATAAAGTAAAAAAGCGGCCAAGTGCGAGTCGGACTCGCCCATGAAGGGTTCCGTAGCAGCAAGTAACATAATATAAAAAGTTCTTGTAGTTCGTTAAAGGTAAATTCCGGTTTACGATTTATGACGTATTAAAAAAAAACTACTTACTAGATTCGTTGAAACCAATTTTCGGTGGAAGTTTACATGGTAATATACATCATATTTTGTTTAGTTTTATCATTCTCTTATTTTAGAAGTTACAGGGGGGGACGGACACATTTTACCACTTTGGAAGTGTCTCTCGCGCAAACTATTCAGTTTAGAAAAAAATGATATTAAAAACCTTTATATCATTTTTGAAGACCTATCCATAAATACCCCACACATATGGGTTTGAAATTTTTTTTTTTTGTTTCATTTCTATGTATGAGGAACGCTAAAAATGTATTGTTCTTTTTCTATTTTTATGTGAAAATCTTAATGCGGTTCATAGAATACATCTACATACCAAGTTTCAACAGTATAGTTCTTATAGTTTCGGAAAAATGTGGCTGTGACATACGGACGGACAGACATGACGAATCCATAAGAGTTCCGTTTTTTGCCATTTGGCTACGAAACCCTAAAAAAGTAATCTTACAAAGGATCTATACATAACATTATTATGACACCAGTATTCCCCGAAGGGTTAGGCAGAGGTGTACCTATAATTCACCTACATTTCGTCAAAGTCCCTGTAATAGGGGGCAAGCCTATTGCCATCAACCGGGCACAAATCCAGACTCCGGACTGCTACTGAGAAATTCTAGTTAGAAAAACCCAAGAGCACTTTACCCGACCCGTACCCTAATTACGTAATTCACAATCAATTCGTTTTGAAACAGATTACTTATCCATTGCTTCATAAGTTCGAAATTAAATTCTGCTCTGCAACGTAATTATCGCATTGAATATTGTTGAACTGTCAAAATGAAACAAATGATCGCTATCGCATTGCTTCTGCAAGATACGTAATAACCCTACCGGTGTTTGAACCCAAGAGCGCATGCCAGGCCATCGAGGCAGAAAAAAAAACCTGCCAAGTGCGTGTTGGACCACACACAATGAAGGGTTCCTTAATTGGGATGAATTTATCTCAAAAACAAACTTAACATTGTCAATTCTCCAACTGCAAATGTAAGTTTGTAATCGCAAAAAATAATAATTTTGTGTTATAAAACTACAAATAAACTATTTTCGGACTTTTTCCTTTACATGTGCTGTAAGACCTTACTTCCTGCCAAATTTCATGGTTCTAGGTCTATGGGAAGTACCCTGTAGGTATTGATTCATATGCAAGTATCAAAATATGTCGCATAAAAATGGCCGTCGTTCTTAAGAAAAAGGGTCTTGACAGACAGACTGACGAACGAACAAAGCAGTGATCCTACACGGGTTCCGCTTTTTCCTTTTGGGGTACGGAACCCTAAAAAGGATAATAAAGTAGGATAAACGTTCCGTTAAACGTAACCAAGATACAAACCAAGAAACACCGAACCGAACCCGAACCGAAACCGAATATGATTACAAACCAAGATTTAAACAAAGTAACGGAATCATTTGCTTAGTTAATTATTTCTGTTTAAGTTCTTGTCAGTGTAATTAGGGCTTAAAAAAATGCTGCAAAAGATTTATGACTAGATGCAATGGTTTAAGATACAAATAAAAATTCGGCACAATTTTTCAGTGGTTATACCTTGTTATATAGCTTGTTATTATGTTTCACAAACGGTTATATTTCCGACAACGTTTTCTCAGCTCTTTAATTAGGTTCAGGAATATCCTAAAATACGAGCATAATAACCATATTATGACTATATTAAGAACCACAAGGCACTTTATTCAAAGCTGCCGTCAAAACTTCTGAACAAACACACACACATATACATACACATACACACACACACCCCACACATACTTCGGATGCATTTCCAGATCATTAGAGCAATTAAAGTTTAAAACTAATATTGCTTCAGAGTGGTATCCAGCACTGAAAGTTAACAACGTAGTTTAGATAGAACGGAACAGTTTTGGTCCGTTTTCTGCAATTTCATGAAACTGTTTGGATATGAGGGTAGAGCAGTTCTTATGTTATCCTTTTTCTATATGGTATGTGGATAAAGTAGGTTAGTGTAAAAGTTGACTAAGGGTGAATTTCACCGACAAAACTGGACGCCTTCAGTACATCTAACCCGCGTTCAAGAGCTGTCAGTGTCAAAATTGTTATGGAATATTGTACACTGACAGCTCTTGAACGCGTTTAGATGTGCTGAACGCGTTCAATTTCAGTGAAATCCGCACTAAGTGATGGCATCATCACCTTCTCTATAATGTGAATAAACCTTTGCCCTGCAGTGGGACAATACTAGGCGGTAACACGACAACTCGACCCGGATATCTCGATCCCGGGACAATTCAACCCCAGGAAAAATCAATCCGGACAACTCGACCCCGACATCTCGCCCCCGACAACTCGCCCTCGACAATACGATCCCTACAACTCGACCCCGATAATTCGACCCCGACAACTCAACCCCGACTACACGACCACGACTTTGACAAGTTGGTCGTAGTAAATAAGGTACCCTGATCAAATGAATTAGGTTAGGTTAGAACTGTGATCAGCCACGCTACATCCACGTTGGTTGCAGTTACTTGACTCTATAGAATTTTTAGGACAAAACTGATTTTATCGACCGCAAAAATTTTGTTCTTCACAGTATTTTTTTAAACTATGAAAACCAAATAAGGTAATTTTGCGGTTGTAAGCAAAAACGTCTCAAAAACTATTGACATAAATTAATAGCAGTCTTAGAAGTAAATATGTAAAGGTTGTTACTGTGGAACATGGGTTCAGTTGTCGGGGTCGAGTTACCGTAGAATCGCCAGTGGCTTAGGACATACAGGAAAAAAACAACTTTACTATGGGACCAAACCCGAAATAGCGCAAAAAAAATCTGCTGTTCCATACATTTATGTTCGCATAACTCGTCAAAATGTAGGGAACAGCTGATTTTTATCGCGATTTCTGGTTTGGTCGCATAATAAAAGTTGTTCATAATGATGAGTAAAGTCATGTGTTTAAGTTTGTGCATTGGTTAAAAAAAAATCCTGTATTATTGTCACTCCTACTGGCTAATATTGATCTGGAAATTAAACGAAAAAAACTAACTGACCGTGTTCTGAAATTATTTAGGAAGACTTGCAAAGTTGTTAACAGTCCATGTAGAACACAGAGAAGTTTAATTGGAGCCAACTTTAGTGCCTGAAATGTCCAGACACTAGAACAGAGTAATCGTTCCAAAACTTTATTTAAGAACATTACAATCTAAATGCAGCCAACCCAGGATTTGAAACAATTAAAGTTTAGAAGTAATTAGTTCGCAAGTACCTTCCTACTGGCGTCATTGCCTTTCTAGCAATTAATTCTACTATTAGTGAAGAAATTGTGGAACTAAGTAGCTTGATTAGCGGATAAATGCGCCGCGAATTAGTAAGCGCAGCGTAGGATGACCCCTAGCTAAATGGATGATGGGTCAGACTTTATGTGGAAAGAGGAGAACGAGGTGTACAGCAACTTAAAAGAAAGGTCTATGTACGTAATTTTTTTTTTTTTTTTGCGTAAGAAAGCATCCAATGACTTCTCCCGCTCTGGGCGGAGCGGAAGGGCGTGTCAGACTCTTACTGACTAAAACCCACCCGTGTTCCTTCCTTTGCCTTGCCAGGGCGGACCCCGTCAGTTTTACTGATATCTCTTTGAGGCGCACGTGTAACACGACGCGCCGTTGACCCGGGCCTGGTCCTTATCGGACGGCGAGCTGCCCGTTGCTCTCCGTCCGCAGGCCCGCGCCTACGGTGCCTGGAAATCAGCTACCAATTCCCGACCCCCGGGGCGCCTCCTACGGCGGCGGAGGCTAGGGCTGCTAGGGCACGGCCTTTGCCACTCCCTAGCGCGCTCCGCCTCCTCCTTCACGAGCATTACTGCTTCGCAGAAGGAGGTGACGGCTTGCCATGCCCTCTCGCTCCGCACCATGTCCTGGACTATGTCCGTATGTGTAACTAATCGTATGTCTGTAGGTGTTAGGGAGTAGGAAACGCCCGTTACTAAGCCCGAAACGACGGACTTCGTGCTTAGGGAGTAGACCCCCAGGGCCGGACGCGAGAGGTCACTGCCGCCGATCGCCTCCATGAGGACACGGCGGTGCCCCGCCCAAGCCGGGCAGACCTCCACCGTATACTCCACCGTGTCCTCTGGACGAACCACACAGTGGTGACACCCGGGCGTTTCCTTCTGCCTTATGCGAAACAGGAACCTCCCGAAACAACCGTGTCCGGTGAGGACCTGCGTCAGGCGGAAGGTGAGGAGTCGAGGAGAGCACTCCTCTAAGGGGGACTTATCGCCGCAATTGTGGCGTGCCCAGTCTATGTACCTCCTGAGTTGATAGGACGTCGTTGGGGTAAGATGCCAGTTCAACTATGTAGATTTTGGTTTTTCACTAGTTTTACTGAAAGGCAGCAGAAAACAGAACTGTGTGCAAAAGGGAGAGGGTGACCTTGGCCCTGCAGTGGGCCAATGCAGGTTAATAAGATAAGATTAGTTTTACTTTAAAAAAATAAAACTCTATCTGTAACGAAATTCTAATTTTCTTACGTTTTTTGCTTTTGCAGGTCATTATCAGGGTGTATACAGCTGATCTAAAAATGATTCGCGGCCGTATCAAATATTTATTTATAGAATTAATAATCATAAAAATGATCAATACTCTTAGTTCACACTACCCTATTGAATTAATATTTTATGAAATCCTGGCATTTGAGGCTAATTTTAAATACTTAAACGAATTGAACTGATGATTCTAATGATCATAAATCTGCAAAAACACATTTGTTGCGGTCGCGAATCTTATTTTGATCAAAATACAACCTGATACTGACCTGCAAATTGCAACAAACGTAAGAAAATTTTAATTTCACGGGCTTCGATTTTCATTCGCAAATGCTGGCTAGGTTTTTACTGTATAATATTTTGTTAGGTAATGGGACGATTGCCAACTAACCTGCACAACTCAATATCTTAGAAATATTATGCCCAAAGTTTGGACAGGTTATTCGACTTTTAGACTTCCGGCAGCCCGTAACAAAACGGTTGATAATAGGGATGAAAACTAAAAAAAAAAATTTTTTGTCCGGAATGTAGATTATGTAAAAATAACGTACACGTATTTTTTCTTTCTTTACGTTATCAAAAGATTACGGCAATACATTGAGTTAAAATGTGCTATGACGTCACGAGTATGTAGATTATATACTTACTTGTGACGTATCGACCCCCACTCCCTAACTTCAATTGCGTTTTATCCAAGTAATTTTTTAGTAATATGATAAAGCATAAAATACGAGTAAAATTTTTTTTTCAGTGTCAGGTTGTAGGGTAGTGGCACCAATAAATGAACGATTAAGCTTTTTTGACAACTTTAAATAGCTGCAACTCAGTTATTTCATGACATTCAGGCATTTTTGATTTTTTTAAATTAGGCCATAATCCTCAGGATGTGACTGATTAAAAAAAGAACCGTCTAGATCTACCATTTATTTTTATAAGTTGCTTTTTGTAAGAAAAAGTGGGATTTACCCCTATAGTTGAACACTGAGCCCTAATTGTGAACATTTTGGACCCATTACTTGAACTAGCATTTTAATATTACCGACATCGATCCACCTTGTGGGGGCGGGCTTCCAACGCTATGTCTTCCAGTACGCGGTCGCAAATCTAGAACCTTTCGGCCCCATTGGCCATCTTTTGGCAATTCTTCGGGCTATGTCGGTTACCTTGGTTCTCCTACGGATCTTTACATTTCTGATTCGATCACGTAAAGAAACTCCAAACATAGCCCTCTCCATTGCCCTTTGGGTGACTTTCAGCCTGCTTATGAGACCCATGGTGAGCAACTACGTTTCAGTGCCATAATAGGTCATCCCTGGCAACACGCACTGGTCAAAAACTTTCGTCTTGAGATATTGTAGTATATGATATGAGAAGCAGATTCCCGAACGCCGCCCAGCTGAGTCGGATTCGACGATTGACCTCTTTCTCGAAGTTGAACCTACTTAGCTGAACAGTTTGCCCTAGGTAAACATAATCGTCCACAACTTGTGAGAGTATAGTCTCCCATTTTTATGAGGGTGGGTGTTACAATGGGCATTTTGGGCATTTCGACCTGACCTTCATTTTGTCCATGTTCATTTTAAGACTCTCTTTCGGAAGCTCTACAGAATTACTGAAGTCATCGAGAATTGTACTGAGGTCCTTCATGGTCTTAGTTATGACTAATCGTAGGCAAACTGAATATGATTGATGTATTCGCCATTGTAGTTGATGCTAACCCTTTTCCAGCGGTGAACAGTTTCGGAGAGATAACGTCTCCCTGTCTCACCACTCGCTGCAGAAGAATAGGTTTCGAGGTCTGTTCCCAGGACCAGACCTCGAAAACTATTCTTCTGCAGCGAGAGTGCTGATGTTTTTGACGTTTCAAAAACGGTTATCACCTCGATGTACCGATAGTCAATCTGGCACCATTGGAGAGACTGCAGTACTGCCCAAGTCTCGATCGAATCGAAGGCTCTCTCGTAGTTCACAAACGCTGAGCAGAGAGGCAGTTTATACTCTTCGGTCTACGGTGCTAAAGCTTTTGCGGAATCCGGGAGGCTGGAAGTCGTCAAACCAGCGCGCAAGACAATTCATGATGACTCTTGAAAGCAGCTTGTAGTCAACAACTTCTGGAGGGCCTTAAGAATGAGTTTTCCATCGGCCTTTAGAAGTTCGGCCGTAATTCCGTCATCACCTGGCGCCTTGTTGTTCTTGAGCTGCTTCAGAGACATCCTAATCTCGTACTAGCTGACGTCCGGGATGTCTTCGGTATACTGTCGGGTAAATCTAGCTCTTGGGTGGTTTGCCAGATTCGTGACAGGGTAACTGGTTGACGTGTATAAAACCTCTCGATCTCTCACAGTAGTTCAGGTTGACGGATACGATTCTGCCATCTTCGGTCTTCTGTTTCGCAAACTGGCTCTGCCCAATAGACAGGTCTTTGCCACTCGCTGCAGGATTTGAAAAGTGACCTTCGCCACAATACGGACTGTGTTAAGGAATACGGTCCGTCTATTTAGCTGAAGGTATTTGAGTGCATCATCTGAAGACGATTAACAACAATTGAATTCGTTCATTTTTTGGATTAGGAAAAGAACCACAAAATGAACGAATAAAATCACTTCAGCGTTCAGCTTATGGCATGAAACCCAAAATTTGAACGAATAAAATATGAACGTATTCCTTAGTTCAAATGTTGGGCATGAATCCTAAAGATGAACAGTACAAGATTTCATACTAAAATAAAGTCTTAAAAGTAATCAAAAACACTAAAATAATGTGTTCAACTTTTGGTAACTAAGTTCACACATGTATTAAAATTCATTTGAGTTGATTTGTTTTGGTCTATAAGCGTGAGTTTACAAGTAATGATAGCTGTAAAAATATGCCTTTACACCATTACCTGAACGCCGTTCATCTATTGGATCAAGCAAACAAAATTGAATCCATTACTTGAACAGTAAATTTCTCTAAAAATACGGTAAATAATGTTTAAAACTATCAATATACTCAAAGCCTGATATAACAAGATTTTATTCTAACCAAATCCACTGAAATCTATCATTAATTCTTTCTTTAAGCTGACAAAATTCTTAAATTAGGAGGGCACTTTCCTTAAGTAGGTTTCCATATAAAACTGATTTTTGGCAGGACGCGCTCACACAATGGCAGACTGTGAGCGCGTCTGAGTTGTCACTGCCAAAGTTGTTATGTTATCGGGAAGAAAATATGTTACCATAGCTTGAAAAAAATATTGCAGATATGTATCTAGCGGGGTTATTTTTATTTTTTATTTTTTCGGTCGGTCGTTCATCTATTGGGGGTCGTTCATCTATTGGTGCCACTACCCTATAAGGATTAAAATATGATTCGCGACCGTAACAAATATGGCTTTTTAGGATTATAATCATTAGAATCAGCAATACGACTCCTCCAGATCATAATCCTCAAATGTCACGATTTCATGAAATAGTCATTCAATAGGATTACATGAACTTATAGAGTTGAATTCATTATTTCTAATTATAATTCTATAAATCGACATACAACCCTGACGCTTTCGCCTCAGTTGTTAGTCCCAAGTAGTTGGTAAACTAGTTATAAAGAGCTATTTCTCCTTTAGAAGACATTTTCATCCTCTTGAAAGTCAACTCAAACCCAATCTCAAAGCATTTATTTCAAATAAACCAATTACAGGTACTTTTGAATTGTCAAGGGGTCAGTCAGTCAGAAAGATGAAGCTAGTTGCCCATTCCAAAGCGTAGTAGGTTCCTATGGAGAAGAACGGCCAAGAAACTCCACGGACACTCTTTTAAATCAGAATATTGTTACAAAATATTGGTTACATCATTCATGTTCAAATTATACATGTGAGAACAATGTAGAAAGACGTGCACGTTAAAAGCGTCCGTAGTATAAAAAACTATAATTGAAAGATTATAATACTCTTAAAATTGGAAGAATAAACAGAATTGTTATTGTATTCAGATGAGGCAGAACGCAGACGTAATAAATGAAAGGAGAAAACCAAACTCCATAGAAACTTGGGCCCAGCGTTACAGGGCTGGAATTTGGCCATAAATCAGAGCATTTAGGAAGGATTCACGACGCCAATTTTCACGTCTCCCAGCAATGGCCAAATTGGTAAAATCAGACAATGTTTACTTAGAGTATTCAAATAAAAAATGATATTTTTGAGTCTTTGTTTGTTTCCTACGTTAATTGGGCAACCATATGCGCTGTGCTGCAGCACCTGCAGCCTATCACGATGCGGTTAAAACCTCCTTGTAGGTACCCACATCAAAAGCGCTTAGCGGGTGATTTATCTGTATGATCTTACTGAAAACCTCAGCTGAAAACTATGTTTATTAGACAAGGCCCACTTAGAACACTACTGGCTTGCATTTGCTAATATTGTATGTATCTACTAGGGGATTTGATGCAATCACGGATTACAGTAATCTGAGATTGCAATAATATATAAAAGTAAAACACACCTATTTTTGATGAATCGTTTTATTAATCACCTTCTTCATTAGGACTATCATTATATAATACAGTATCCAGAAATTGTGCAGGAGGCAATTGAGTACCTACCCTGGTGCCGTGCCAACTAAGCCCAACTAAAATACCATAATATATGCTCATGGTGTGGGCATAGCAACCAACCGTTCTTTTGCCAACGATACAGGTGCAATTATATTGGACTATAGCATCCCTCCCACTTAGAGAGCTGTCGAAGTGTCGACTAACATATAAACGAAATATATCCTATTAGTAATAGGATATATTAGGCTGGATTTTTTTCTTCCTCTCAACATCCAGGTTGAGTCCGATGTTGACAGCCCTTGCAGCCACCGTTCACCTTTACACAGTTCTATTCATCGGTGTCTGTTCAGTCTGTTCTAGTCCATTTCCATCAAGAGATGCATTGGTATGATTTCAGCAAGCTTGGCAGATAGTCATTTTCATTTAAGTACCTGAAGCAAACAATCATGTGTCATTAGGTCTAGCACTAGCATTTAGCAATAAACATCTGATTGGATATTACATTCCCACTGCAGGGACACAGGCCTCCTCTCTGAGAGAGGGAAAAATCTGTAATTTAACAATGCAGGTTCAGTCCAGATTGGAGATGTCACATGTCTAGATTGAATATGAATTTGTTGCATGCGCTGGTATCATTTTATAAAATACAACTATCAACAGACAATTGAACATAAGCGATAACACGATTAGTTTTATTACATGAAATAGTTTCATAGTATGTACGAAAATGTTGCGATATAGATATATCAGATACTAACCGTTTGATGCGCGACCCATTCCTGTACAATTGAAAGAATCATTTCATCTTTCAGTCTTCGCCTTCCCATTGTAATGCAGCGCGGTCCGTTGCTATTCCGCAATTAATGCACAGGCTCTTGATGTCGTTGTATCCAGTCATCCAGTCAAAAGAACATTATACAGATCCAGTTTTCCAGCAAAGGTCAGCAGGAGTGGCAGGATACGGTGCCCAATGTTTAAGCGAGGGCAATCAATTTCGGAGGCCAGTATTCGAGTAGAAGTCAGAAATAATAAATCCCGAGAAATACGGAAAATCATTAGCGTGGCGAATGACATTAGTGCTCTGTGCGAATGACAACAATAATAACATCAAAATATCATGACATGACAGTACGAGTACAATCATGACAATTGACAGACGTTGACATTGACATTTGCCGTTTACTAGTGCAATCCGTGGTGCAATTGATTTTATCGATTATTTACTTCTTTGAATGATTTTTTAATGGTGGTTACATTAAAAATCAATTAGATTCCAGATTTTTTTATTTTACATTGATTTTAATACCTAAAAACAATTATATCAAAACAATGTAGTATTATTTAAGGCAGTGTATAGAGTGCCACCAGTGGCACTCTATCCTTATCGGATAAAGTGCCACTACAGGCACCCTAGTAACACCGCCTCGGCCCGGCCAAAGTGCCGCAAGCATTGGATTGTCATTGTCACTGTCACTAAGTCACGTCACTTGGTATTTTGTTTGATTGTCGAGGTTAGATCGCTGTAAAACACCACATTCCCAAAACATTACATTCTCTTATGCCTAAACGGAACCTGGCACTTCGCCGGCCGCAGTTCACAGTTCTTACCTAACTTAACCTAAATAACAAGTGACAGTGACAATGCAACGCTTACGGCACCCTAGCCGGGCCGAGGCAGTGACACTAGAGTGCTACAAGAAACTCGCGGCACTCTATACACTTCGATTATTTAATATTTGTAACAGTATCGATTTCTACGAACTCGATAATATTCTTAGGGTACGCTCTATTGATATAATGCCAGCGTTTTTGAAGTTAATGACGTTTAATGAAATAAGTGTTGTAACGGTTTACAAAAGTTGTTTAAAACAATAAAATAGAAATCTACTTATTTTCTACACTTGGCCATTGCTAATCAGGCTAAAATTAAAATGGGTTAATTAAGAAAAATAGAAGATTTTTTTGGTACATATCTCATTCGTGTAACGGTTGGGCCCAAAAACGGCTTTCTCCTTTTCATAAGGAAGGTATACCAGACATCATTGACGCGACGGTAAGGCCTCGGATATTTTGATATATGTACATATTTATCGTTCCCTCGTTACGGGCCTTTGTAGATTTTTTGAGAGCACTTTACATTCTACGATGGTAAAAACACACACTGGTTAAAAGTAAATTGGTCTATTTGTAAATGGTTTCGTATTTTCTTCGATTATTATTGTAGTATATGTGAACCTGACTTTACTAAGATAACGAATGTGTGTAACGGCCATCACAGAGGGCGCGTAGCGCTCGGCGTCGGTCGCCATCTTCCCTTCCCTTTTGGTGTGCCAGCCTGGACCAGAATACATGTATAAACCGCAACCTGTCTTTAATTCGGAATCCGATACCCAAATATCACAGTGGCGACGAGGATAACAAAATTGATAAAATGTCGATCGGGAAGATCAAAGAATTTGAAGTGCGAACCGGAGTGTGGTCGTCATATATGGATCGACTGGAAATGTATTTCAAGGTTAACAACGTGGCTGACGATTTGAGACTGCCGACATTAATAGCAAGCATGGGGGATGAGGCATATGAATTGCTGGTCAATCTCGCCAGTCCGAAAAAGCCATCGGAATCAACTTATGAGCAAATTAATGACATGATGCGTCAACATTTGCAACCAGCACCGTCATCATTAGCGGAGCGATACCGATTCCGACAAAAACGGCAGAGCGCGTCTGAAGATGTCGCAGCGTACGTAGCAGAACTAAAGAAGTTATCTCGTAATTGCAAATTTAACGCAAACCTAAATGAGAATCTTAGAGATCAATTCATATGCGGGCTCAAAAGCGACATCATCCGGCAAAGGCTGTTTGCCGAAAATGATACAATATCGTTTACGGAGGCTGTCAAGTTGGCATGCTCCTTGGAGGCGGCAGAGAGGGACGCAGCGGAGGTCGAGCAGCCAAAAGGTGCGACAGAGGCGAGCAGCGCCTGTGCGGTGCATGCGTTGTCGCCGTACGCGGAGCGCCCCGGACGGGGGCGTAAAGGAGCGGCTACCAGCGGGCGCGCCCGACCGGCCAAGGTCGAGGCGGCGGGCGAAGCAGCTCGAACGGCGTCAGCAGGTACGGAAGGCTGTGCGGCTTGCGGGGGCGTGAACCACGAATACGGGAGGTGCCGGTATCGGGCCTTCGTATGCAGCAGATGCCAGCGAGTAGGTCATTTGCGGCGGGTGTGCCCGGAACGGAACGGTCAAAGGAAAAGTGACAAGCAGAGCAAAGAGGCAAGGCGGGTACATCATCTGGGTGATTCCGGAGACGGAACAAGTGAGGAAGATGAGGACATTGAGGACTTAAATCTATTATCATTAAGTAGCTATAAGGCGGTGAGTTTACCCATTTTTGTTGATAACATTGTTGTTAATATGGAAGTTGACACGGGAACTGCAATTTCATGTATAAATAAAATCATTTATGATAATAACTTTGATCATATACCAATAGAGAATGATAACACAGTTTTAAAATTTTATGATGGATCAAAAATTAAGCCTTTAGGTATCATACAACCAATAATAAGTTATGGGAAAATTGAGAAACAATTGCAGTTATTTGTTATAGAGGGTGGTACTACATCCTTGATTGGAAGGCAGTGGTTAGCTGAGTTACAAATTGGTATACCGAAATTCCATTGTAATTTTATAGGACAAAGTAGTAAGCATAAGGATAATGAGTTATGTCAATTACTCGACAGGTATAAAGAAGTGTTCAGCGGAGGGCTGGGACGATACACGGGTGGCAAGGCAACACTGCGAGTTCGGGACAAAGCGGAACCAGTTTACCATAGGGCGCGTCCACTACCCTACGCGCTACGCGACCGTGTGGATGCGGAGCTTGACGCGATGCTGCGCGCCGGTATCATTGAACCAGTTGACTGCTCGGACTGGGCTTCTCCACTCGTGCCGGTAAACAAAGCAGACGGTACGTTGAGAATTTGTGCGGATTACAAGTCAACTCTGAACCCCGTTTTACTGGTTGATCGTTACCCACTCCCTAGGATTGATGATGTTTTGGTTGGTCTAAATGGGGCGCAATATTTAAGCAAAATTGACCTATCAAATGCGTATAATCAAATAGAGTTGGATGATTCAAAGAAGTTCACAGTCATAAACACACATCGGGGGTTATTCCGTTACAATAGATTGGTATACGGATTGTCATCAAGTGTGGGTATTTTCCAACGGATTATGACTAACTTGCTGCAGGGTATTCCACATGTGCAAGGTTTCCTAGATGATATAATAATAGGAGGGAAGACTAGGACAGAACACATACAGGCACTCGAGGCTGTTCTTAAACGGATAGCGAACAATGGTTTGAGATTAAGGAAGGATAAATGTGTTTTCTTAGTTGATAATGTTAAGTATCTAGGGTATGTGGTATCAAAAGAAGGAATTAAAGCAGATACGTCTAAAATCGATGCTATTTTAAAAATACAACAACCAACTAATATAACTGAATTACGGTCATTCTTGGGAATGGTTAATTTCTTTGCTAGATTTATTAAAAATCTAAGCTTTTATTTAGTACCATTGCATAAATTATTACGGAAGGGTGATCATTGGAAATGGGACAATGATTGTGAGCGTTCATTTGGAGAAGTAAAACGTGCGTTAGTCAGTAGTGAGGTATTAGCACACTATGATCCCAGGAAACCCATTATTGTGACATGTGATGCGAGCGCGCGGGGTATAGGCGGGGTGTTGGCTCAACGAGGACGACAGGGCGAGCGCCCAGTTGCTTACGCGTCACGTGCACTCACTGCCGCGGAGAAAAATTACTCACAAATACATCGCGAAGCCTTAGCTATTATTTTCTGTGTAAAAAAATTCCACCAATATTTGTATGGTCGCAGGTTTACGTTACGCACCGATCATAAACCGCTGGTTTCCATATTTGGGCCAAACACCGGTATACCAACTATGACTGCGAGTAGGATGCAAAGGTGGGCGGTCATATTGTCAGCTTATGACTACGATATAGAATACATAAAAACTAAGGAGAACTGTGCGGACGGTTTATCGCGGTTACCGGACCATACCGCGGGTCGCTGTAGGGACGTCATTCCTGAACAAACGTACCTACACTTTGCACAAGATGCGCTGTTATTGGATTACAAGCAAATTAAAAAACAAACTCAGAAGGATCCAATATTAAGCCGAGTGTTGACATTCATACAGAATGGCTGGCCGGAAAGCTGTGACGTAGTAGGTATGCAGCCTTACTACAATAGGAAATCGGAATTGTATGAGGAATTGGGCTGTGTCATGTGGGGTCATAGAGTGGTAATTCCGGAATCTAGTCGTGAAAAGGTTTTAAAACTAATACATGAAGTGCATATGGGTATTTCAAAGTCGAAAGCAATAGCACGCAGTTATGTGTGGTGGGCCGGCATCGACGAGGCAGTGGAGCGCGAGTGCCGCTCGTGTACTACCTGTGCTAAGCTCGCGGACTCACCCGCCATCGCTCCGCCGTGCCCCTGGCCTTGGCCTTTGAAACCATGGACTAGGTTACATTTAGATTTTATGGGGCCAATTGATGGAAAGACATACTTGGTGGTAGTGGATGCCATGTCAAAATGGTTGGAAATTTTTCCGGTACCAAGTACAGCGGCGCGAAGCACTATCTCTAGATTAGGCGAGTTATGGGGTCGGTTTGGATTACCAAGGCAAATAGTAACAGACAACGGACCGCCGTTCACGAGTAGTGAGTTTGCCGACTTCATCAATAGTGATGGTATACAACACATCTTTACAGCACCATACCATCCCGCATCAAACGGGGCGGCAGAGAACGCGGTAAAAACATTAAAGAAGGTTATAAAAAAAGCATTGGCGGAAAGCAAAAATATTGAGTCCACCTTAAATAAATTCTTATTACACTATCGCAATACTGAACATTGTACAACGGGGGAAAGTCCCTCGTTGTTGTTAATGGGCAGACATTTAAGAACTAGGTTAGACGCTTTAAAACCGGACAGGGAGTCCAGGGTGAGGGAGGCTCAGGAACGACAGGTTAAAGCTAAGGGAGGAGTGAGTAGGGAAGTAAGCGTAGGAGACGACGTATGGTACCGTCAGTATTTAAAAGCGGAAAAGTGGCAACCAGGTTCAGTCATAAAATCGACGGGAACAAATGATTTTAGGATCCTTGACACTAATGGTAACATAGTGCACCGACACCTAGACCAGATAAAACGGAGATCTAGGAGTTCACTTGTAATCCCAACAGGTTCTGGGCCATCGTCTTCGGAACTGCCGAGCTTGGTACCACTAACGCCAGTTGGAGTCCAGTCGGGGCGGTCTGAGGCGCGTAGTTCCCGCGACGAGTTTCCACGAGAAGAGTCGCCAGTTCAAACAAATACTCCATTAGCTGAGGAGCTAGCTGAGCCAACAGGAGAGCAGTTTACCACGCCACCAACCACCCCTGTACCGGCCCAGCCACGTCCCTTCCGGAGTTGTCGGTTGGGCAAATCTTTCAATTATAAAACATTTAGTTATAAGTAGAATAAGCTAGTTAGTTTAGTCTTACATTGCGTTGGGAAGTGTCGTAAAGGGGTTGCTTTGTAAATTAAGTGGGGAGGAGTGTAGTATATGTGAACCTGACTTTACTAAGATAACGAATGTGTGTAACGGCCATCACAGCGGGCGCGTAGCGCTCGGCGTCGGTCGCCATCTTCCCTTCCCTTTTGGTGTGCCAGCCTGGACCAGAATACATGTATAAACCGCAACCTGTCTTTAATTCGGAATCCGATACCCAAATATCACAATTATTAAGGTCGACTTGTGGATGGGTGACCATCCATATCCATCCATTATATATCGAGACATCTCCGTGTCTCAGAAAGCACGTTAACCCGTTGGTTCCGGCTGTCATTCGTAGATCTTTGACGGTCGTTACGAGTAGTCAAAAATCTGACAAACGGTCGTATCAAGAAGTATCGTTTTACCCAGTAACTTGGTTGTGCAAGTCAGAGTATAAAATCAGTATTTTACACGGAGCGAATACCAGCGTAGTGTTACGTGTGTGTAGGGTTTGACTGGAAGTCGACCCCAATAGAGTTGGGAAAAGGTTAGGCAGATTGGTTGTATAATATTTTCATTGTTCCGATTACCGAGGTCATGAGTTCATGAGTTCATGACACACACAGTCCTTTAAAGTTTCGAAGTGACACATTTAGATAATAGCACTAGTGTTCAAGTTTTTCCAAGCACATAAAATATTAGTACCTAACATTCGTAAAGGGTAGGTTTATACCTGCCCTAAATAAAACTTCTAAATTGTTATCAATTTCGAAAATCCAGTTCCCTAGATTCGTTCGTCGTCGTCACCTCTAATAAAACAAAATATCATTTTCTAGGGGTTTATACCAGTTTTTCTACCGAACCTAATGATTTTTATCCAGGATAGTAAGGGTCTCAAGATGTCTGCTGAGTAATCCCTAGATTTGCTTGCTGCCTACTGTAACAAAGGTACATTTAAAAAAGGCGGAGTTTTATTACCTACGTTTAACTTTCCTTTGTAAGGTTTTGTAGTGTTTGTTCATCATCAAAACTTCACCCTTTTCTTACGCGTCTGATTTTTGTTGTATTGTTTTTAAATAATCGTATTATTTTATAATTGTGGCACTCATAAAATAGAAACAAGTAAAAACAGAAGTCTGTTTAAAAATAAAGAGAATTCCATAACTTTATGTTATCATCCTACAAGAATATTCTTAGATCATTTTAATACACAAAAATCAACTTAAACTACTCAATGCTAAAGTATAAAGTTGACTAAACCAACTACCCTCTACTTCAGCGTTGTGTAGTCTGAGTTGATTTTTGATTTACCGTTTGTAAACACACCTATAACATTGAATATCTTAGATTCTGAATTCAAACAGGTAGAATCGATATAAGAATCTACGTCAGGATAGTATTTAAACTTACATCTAATATTGTTAGAATTTCTTCTTTGTCGGTGCACTCTTGACAGAGCGGTCGTGGTCATCACGTTGCAGTGAGATTTCAGACAGCCGTGATTTGCCTCACGATGCGACGCCATCCTTCTCTGTCGACTGTAACATGTGTGCATTTGTGTAATGGGCCGCCCACTGTGGATTTAATAACACACATATCAACTCGGAAAGGGATCGTCACCGTATCGCCGCGGTTCGTGAGCTTGTCCCGAGGCGAGGCGATTACGTTACGATTCCGATTAGTGTAGCGTTGCAGTAGGGAGTTTCATACAAATAATACTGAATGGCTCGAATTGAAACGGTGACGACTGACGATCCCTATTCGAGTTGATAATTATGTGTCCTTTAATCTGGTCGGTCTATCACATGGGTGATCTATAAATCAATGCCGAATTGAATTTTGTATAAACTAAATTCCACGTGTGCTTTGGGACTCGTTCCTACTTAGTAAATAGTTACTACTATCTATCTACATAAGCATTGTCTGTATACACTACACAATGAAATAATTATCTAACAAAAGAAAAAAAAAAATATTCAGGCAAAATCCATATTACATCAAATCAAATTTCACAATACTGCAACAGAATAAAATGTCAAGGCAGTTAAAAAAGTACAAATTATATAGATCACAGAATTAAAATTAAAATTAAATGTCAAATGGAAATAAAATAAACGAATGAGTTGTACAAATTATATGGGTCACAGAATCAAAATTAAAATTATATGCCACATTATAAGGGTCACAGAATTAAAATTAAATTAAAATAATAATTTCATCAAACAAGTCATTATAGAATACAATCTAAGATTGTGTATTCCAGCAGATAAACAACTTTTCAAAATTAGCTTTCATATTGTTTTCTTTTGAATTAAGTTTTTTACTGTTTCTATCTGATTAAATACGCTTGCCAGTAATATTTACAGAATAATTTTTTGATATCCTATTTACAGAAAAAACAATTTAATTTCATTATTTCAGTTCATTTCATTTCAGTGAAACGACTATCGCAATTTGTGACAAGTAATGTATTATTTACTCGCTGTGCACCATGTTTTCACCCACATAAGACATTCCGTGGGTATATTGGGATAAAAAGTAACCTAACCTAACCCAACTTTTTTTTTTTCAAACTTGCGTCGGGGGCTGCGCGCGTGCAATTGCGACTTCCGCTGCCTCGGACTGGTGACGGCACGCGCTCTGCGGGCCCCGTCCCGTAGGGGGAGTGAGGTGTTAAAACTCCCCCGTTACGTCTTAGTGTAGCAGCACACCTGCAGAACGTTCGGCGCGGAACGTTCCGTCGAGTCATGTGACGCTTGCTCATGAACCGACCGCGACGTAACGTTCGGCTGATGTGTCATAGGTAACTTGAAAAACATTAGGAGCGTATTCAACCGAACCTTCCGCGCCGAACGTTCGGCAGGTGTGGCGCAACCCTTAGGGTGGCGCGCGTGGAACACTATGCGCCGCCTTCGTGCCGACGACGGATGGCGACGGATGTCCCCGAGTCCGTCACCCCTGGACCCATTTAGGGGGGCTGGAAGAGGGCATTATCCACCCTCCGCCGATGCACGGTGCGCCTGTTGCGGGCCGGGTGAGTGGACGTGATCTCCATCACCCTTTACGCAGCCACCTTCTGTGAGATGACTGTTTCGCAGTAGGAAACCACCGCATCCCACGACTCGGCACTCCCGACCATCGAACGAACAACAGCCGGAAGTGACAACCTAACCTAACCCAACTCATGGTCTACCCATGTGCCAATTTTCATCCAAATCCGTTTCGGCTAAACGGATTTTAGCATAAAAGCGTAAAAAACAAACAAACATAAAAAAAACAAATCTTTCCTCTTTATAGCATTAGTTTAGATTAGAAAACTAGATCGAAACACAGTTTAACAAACTTTCAGATACCTACGCTCTTATTGAGCCTGTGACGGATAAAGGTTAATGGTGATTCCAGTTAAATTAAATCTCAAATTGCTTTGTTTTTTCAATGTTTAAGATAGAATAGGTATCTCTATCTATTTGTATTTTAGTGTATTTGGCAAGTGTTAATCTTCAAAGGGATTAATAATTCTGAAGGATTAGGCCCGGAGGACTAAAACCTCGGTCACACGCTGCCATTAGGCATTCGCAGCGAGAACTCGCTGTATGTGACAGGCTATGCGCTGCGACTAGATTCATTCGCCGCGAGTTGAATTAACCGCGAGCTTACGGTATGTGTGACAGGGTACTCGCTGCAAGTAGCCATTCCGTGTACCACGTGTATAGCGTGGACAGCTGATGAGCTGCTTGGGCGCCTTATTCGAGCCAGCCATGCGTGTAGCAATGACGTCATTAATCTTGTATTCGTGCGTAGCGCGTTCGTGGGTTGCAGTGGACGATATCACATACATTTTCTTGCAAAGCGACGCTACACCATTAGGCGTGTTACATTCTTGTTCGGGTCGGCATGAATCGGCAGGATTCGGTTTACCCACCGGGCTGCGCCGAATCGTGCCGAATCATGCCAAACCTAACAGTGTGTAGCACCCCTTATATTTTTTCGTATGAACAACCAGTCGTGTCGTATCCGTCTCGTGAACTCGAAAACCTCGTTTTGCTAAATAGCTCGCTTGTTTGCGAACAATGTTACCTTAATTTTGGCTCTACTCACAAATTGTTAGACATTTAATTGAATAAGTCAAATATTTTTTGCTCAAATTAATTATGTTTTCGTCGAGTTTCGTGTTACTCTCATAACATCATTTGCGAAGGGCATTGTTGAGTCGTGCTAACTTTAGATTAAATTTATATTTTTGTCAAATAATTTTGTATTGGTACATTATTGTAAATTGCTTAGTATAATCAACCCATAATGTTCCCACTACTGGGACACAGGCCTCCTCTCTTCGAGTGGGAGTGGTCTGTAATCTACCACGCGGGCCCAGTGCGGGTTGGTACCTAGATGTCACATGTCTTCGAATTTTTGGTTTTAGGACATGCCGGTTTCCTCACGATGTTTTCCTTCTCCGTTTTGAGAGCAGTGGTAATGAAATAAATTATACAAAGTAAAAGCGCCTGCTTGGGCTCGAACCCACAACCTACACTCTACACTACTAACTACTGACACTACCACTGGTAAGTTAGGGCCGTTACCACTCTGGGTCACCACTGCTTTCAAATAAATAAATAAGTTGCTTGGTTGATTATAACTAACTTCTGCACAATAATAACTGGTCTTAAAATACGCTTAACGAAACCGAGAGTCACTTTAAACTCACCGTCCGTTGTTGCGATTTTTTTTTTGTATTGAACCATTTAGTATACAACCTTCTCGTTACGCAGATATTGAAGTTTAATTTTTAGACGTTTTTTATTTATTTTGTATTGGTCTAGTCTAGTTCTACGGTTTCTTTCTTGTAGAAAAGTAGTTTGTCTCCGTCATTTGTTTTCAATAAAGCAGGTTATTAAAGACTTTGCAAGAAGCACCTCCCCTTCAATTGCAGTGACAAGTTTGCTCCAGATAAATACCTACACTGCGGTTGTCATTTTGCAATCTAATTTCTTTAATAATTATTGAAGTTTTTACTATTGTGAAAATAAGGTAGGTAATTGAAGTACAACATAGTATGTTATGGAAATACATGGACATGGATAAGTCATCGGTATGTTTCATTTCTTTTTCTTTTGTTCTTTCTCAGTTTTAATGATTGTTTGGCATTTTGAGTACTTTATACGGCCTACCCAAATGTTCTTTCTTTGGTATTGTTCGTCGAGTCTTTGAGTTCCTTAAGTCCTGAGCTGAGCTACACGATTACTTACAAATGCTTGCACTGACAGAACAGATTCACTCTATATGTGGTTCTTTCCTCAAAATACCATTTCAGACACGGATCTACATGGTCCTCAATAATCTGGCCAAATTATGTCTGGACTTTAAAAGAGACTTTTAACCCTAAGTTTGTTTCGCCATTTCTACTCAGATCAGAAAGAAAATGTCGACTCCTTCTACCATATTTTTTAATATTTTTTTTATATGTCGTGTAAAAGTGAATCCGATAATTACTGTTCATATACCCATACCGCTGACAGACAGACAGGCAGACGGATGGAGGGCAACCTGGCAACTTTCGGGTACGGTACCCTAAAAAGAAGATCATACTTCATCTACTTAGGCATAAACTTACCAGCACATTTATGTCTAGAAGATTTAACTTTTCTGTTAAGTTATTACTGCGCCCGCGCCCACGTTTGAATGAACTTTAGTTTCTGTTTGTACTTAGAAGTCTGTAAAGTTTTTACGATTGAGCTAAGAAACATGTGCTGGCTAGCAATCATAAAATATATGTAGTTTCTTAGAAAATGATATTCCTTTTTGTAGCTACAGATAAGACAACATCAAGTGCGTATTCCCCAGGGAATGGGCAGCTGGTACTCGCGCATATTACCAGTTAACTTATAAGTCCTTTGTGCTAGTAATCGAATCTGATTCTCCTAATCGGGCACAATTCCAGACTCCGGGTCTACGGAGAATTTCTTAAGGTGTATAGTAGGCTCACTGACCTTGTGCATGTGGGCGGAGCTAAACGCCCTACTCTCCAATACGTAAAGCGTGCAACGGTGGCGCACTACACTAAAACGACGATCAAAGACTAGACAAAGGCGCAGACATGCGCACGTATGTCGCATTTTTTGCCTAAGATTCCTAGTCCTAAGAGAAGGAATCGTAGGCAAATCTGAAATTGTACGCCGACTACCATATTTTGACCCGCATATTATTTTAAATACTTTGTTTGTTTTTTAAGAACATTCCTGGCAATAAATAAAATATCGGTGTGCGTGTGTTTGTAATTATTCTTATGCTAAATGGCTTGACTGATTTAGATGTTTTTTTTTTCAATTCTTTTTGTGTCACTTGAATGGTTCTTAGCTATAGTTGGACGCGCTGTTGGGAGGCGCTGTTGTCGCATGACAACGTCTGCCTACCGGGTCTGCTAGTTATATTTTGGTGTCGATTCTCTTGTCACAAATGCCTCTAAACTAGACCAAAAATAGATTGCACTGAGTTATTAGTTTAGTGAAAATGGCAATTTTGCTATTCTGAGTTTGACGTTTTTCACCTAATTTGGTGTATCCAACTAAATCTGACTATTTTTAAACGCGATTAAAAACGTGTGGAATAAAGTAAGTTGGCATGAACTAAAACCCCAACACTTCGACCTCAGTCCAAAAACAGTATTGTATTTTTTTTTCTTTTGCTTATATCTCGAAAATGGTGTGTCCTATCGCAAAAATAATGAAATTTTCGACCCCCGAGATTTTCGATTTTAGGAAACCCTTAAACCCTATATCCCAACATGTTGGTAATAATTTTTCATATTTTCCATACAAAAAGTGAAAAATTCCATATAAAACACGTCGAGGCTGCCAACCCCTGCGCGCCTCCGGCTCTAAAAAAATTCACGGGGTAGAGCAAACAAGTACTACGTGGAGTCGTCACGCGATTGTCAAATTCGATTTTAGATGTGTCAAAATATTTTTTTCATTTAGAGATTTTTTTTTGTCAGAATGGCTTTAAGATTCTCATAGCCAAAAGTAAGGAATTTTAGTGATTGTAGTTAGTTTAGTTCGGTGTACAAGAGAATCGGCCTTTGACTGTAGAAATTTTTTGTAGGTATCATAGTTTTTTTTTTTTAGGAAAAACTTCTTTAAGCGCGTTGAGTGATATTTGGTAGGGGCAGCCCCGGATCTAGAACGGAACGGATCTTTCGAGGCGGGGCAAAACCTATCGCCTGACCCCGAATCGTTTTTTTTTTCTTAAAAAAATACCGTAAAATGCGCCAATCCAACAGGGGCGCCAAAACTGTGGTAAAAGTTAAAGTAAGTGGTGTCACAGGCGTCGTCGGCGTTGAAGCAAGACGCCCGGCACCGCAAAACTTAAAAAATAGACCACAGAAACGCTCATCGAGTTCCTGGTAGAATACAACTGCGCCCGCTCACAAGTACTCACAACCCGCTCAGACCTAAACCTACGCTAATCAGTAATTTCCTCAGTGCACCACCCTCAGAGAAAGATTATAATTGTTGCGCGTCTCATTTGTTGCAAAGTTGCGGTGCGCTGGGTGGTGCACTTGTCTGTCATGCTCGAATTTGGCGCCCCCTAACGGTGTCGCCCGGGGCACGTGCCCCGTACCCTAATTACGTAATACACAATCAATCAATTGATAACACGAAAATAACTAAAAAAATACAAGAATAAATTATAATTAATAAATACATATTATACATAATACCACATACACAGACATAACGATCGGTAGAGGAGAAATAACGATCAGAAGAGGAGAAAACGAAACATGCAGAATGCAGTTATTAAGAAGGCGGTCTAGTTATTGAGAAGATCTGCATTCAGGTCATAGTAACACACATCATCATAGTCAATTATGGGAAATATTAGGGACTGTACAAGCATTGCCTTTATGTGTGATGGGAGAAGGTTTTTCTTATCGCAAAATGGTGCGTCCTATCGCAAAAATAATGTGAATTTCGTCCCCCTTTATGAAATCCATAAACCCCTATAACTCAGCATATCATCATTATCATCATCATATCAGCCGAAAGACGCCCACTGCTGGACATAGGCCTCCCTCAAGCACCGCCACTTCGACCGATTCTGTGCTTCCCGCATCCAGCGAATTCCTGCGGCCTTTACTAGGTCATCGGTCCATCTTGTGGGAGGCCTTCCAACGCTACGTCTTCCGGTACGTGGTCGCCACTCCAGAACCTTTCGGCCCCATCGGCCATCTGTTCTGCGAGCAATATGTCCTGCCCATTGCCACTTAAGTTTGGCAATTGTTCGGGCTATGTCGGTTACCTTGGTTCTCCTGCGGATCTCTTCATTTCTGATTCGATCACGTAGGGAAACTCCAAGCATAGCCCTCTCCATTGCTCTTTGGGTGACTTTTAGCCTTCTGATAAGACCCATTGTGAGCGACCACGTTTCAGTGCCATAAGTCATCATTGGCAACACGCACTGGTCAAAGACTTTCGTCTTGAAACACTGTGGTATGTGGGACGAGAAGATATTGCATAGTTTCCCGAACGCTCCCAGCCGAGTCGGATTCGACGATTTACCTCTTTCTCGAAGTTGGACCTACCTAGCTGGACAGTTTGTCCTAGGTAAACATACTCGTCTACAACTTCGAGCATAGCGTCACCGATCTTTATGAGGGCGGGTGTTACATGGGCATTTGACATGACCTTTGTCTTGTCCATGTTCATTTTAAGACCCACTCTTTTGGAGGCTCTACTGCGGTCATCGAGCATTATACTGAGGTCCTCCATGGTCTCAGCCATGATAACTATATCGTCGGCAAACCGAAGGTTAGTGATATACTCGCCATTGATGTTGATGCCTAGCCCTTTCCAGTCCAGTCGCAGTCAATTCCCGACGCCCGGGACGTCTCCTACGGCGGCGGCGGCTAGGGCTGGTAGGGCGCGGCCTTTGCCACTCCCTCGCGCACTCCGCCTCCTCTTTCGCGAGCATTACTGCTTCGCAGAAGGAGGTGACGGCTTGCCATGCCCTCTCGCTCCGCACCATGGCCTGGACCAGGGCCGGACGCGAGAGGTCACTGCCACCGAAGTTTGACAGCACTAAGATTGCAATGAGTTATTAACTTAGTAGTTTAGTGAAACAGGGAATTTTGTTATTCTGAATTTGACGATTTTCACCTAAAAATTTTGATTATTCAAACTAAATTTGACTATTTTTTTTTTACGCGATTAAAAAGGAATGGAATATAAAAATTAGTTGTCATGAACTAAACTTCACACCAACACTTCAGGTGCAAAAACAGTAATCTTTTTTTTTATTTTGCTTATAACTCGAAAACGGTGCGTCCTATCGCAAAAATAATGAAAATTTCGACCCCCTTTAGGAAACCCTTAAACCCCTTTACCCCAACACAAAGGTAACAAATTTTCGTATTTTCCATACAAAAAGTTAAAAATTCCATACAAAACACGTCGACGCTGCCCCCCTGCGCGCCTCTGGACCTAAAAAAATTCACAGAGTAGAGCAAACAAGTACCACGTGGAGTCGATTTTAGATGTGTCAAAGTTATTTTTTAATTTAGAGAATTTTTTTTGCAGAATCTCAGATTCTCATAGCTAAAAGCAAGTAATTTTAGTGATAGTTTAGTTCGGTGCACAAGAGAATCGGCACCAATCAAGATTTATTTCTTAACCTTCTTACCTACGTAACTTAAGAAAATATTTGGTGCCGATTCTCTTGTACACCGAACTAAACTAACTAAACTACGACTAAAATTCCTTACTTTTGGCTATGAGAATCTAAAAGCTATTCTGCGGAAAAATATCTCTAAATTAAAAAATAATTTTGACACATCTAAAATTGAATTTGACAGTCACGTCGCGACCGACGTGGTACTTGTTTGCTCTACCCCGTGATTTTTTTTAGAGACAGAGGCGCGCGGGGGCGGCAGCCTTGACGTGTTTTGTATGGAATTTTAAACTTTTTGTATAGAAAATATGATTAAATATTACCTATGAGTAGGGGCATATGGGATTACGGGTGCCAGAGGGGGTCGAAATTTCCATTATTTTTGCGCTAGGACGCACCGTTTTCGAGATATAAGCAAAACAAAAAAAAAATACAGTTTTTGCAGCTGAAGTGTGTGTTCATGCCAACATTCCACTCCTTTTTAATCGCGTTTAAAAATAGACTGATTTAGTTGGATAATCTAAATTTTTTGGTGAAAAACGTCAAATTCAGAATAGCAAAATTGCCATTTTCACTAAACTAATAACTCAGTGCAATCTTAGTGCTGTCAAACTAAAATATAGTTAAGTTGTGTCACCTTAGTCTATTTCAGAATGGGAAATGCTCGTTTGACAGGACTAAACAAATTTTAGTGATTTAAAAAAAATTTACTTTAGAAACTTTAAGCGGTGCTTTAGACCATCAACTGAATAACTTTTACTTTAACTTTGAAATCGCGAAAAATAAACAGCTGTCCCATACAGTTTAGAACAGTAGGTATTAAACTTTACTATGGAACAACAGATTTTTTTTTTCGCGATATCAATGTATGTCCCAAAGTAAAAGTTATTCAGTTCGATGGTCTAAAACACCTCTTAAAGTTTCTAAAGTAAATTTTTTAACACCTTATACAGGGTGTTTGGCAGAACGTTGAACATACGAAAATGGTGGATAGGTGGGATCATCTGCTATTTACTCAGCCCTAATTTAACTGCCCCTGGTTTGTTTTTTTTTTAAATAAGTTGAAATTAATTTAAGTATTTTTTACATCTTTCTGTAAGTTTGAGCGTTTTAGAGAGTTTCTAGCTAACATCTGAATAAAGCAATAATTTTATAAGAATCTGCCAACATTAAGATAAAAAAAAAAACATTTTTAATAAAAATTACACTTTAAAGTGGTGAAAAAGGAACAAAGCAAAATATGTTTTTTTTTTAAATATCCGGGGCCCAGGGTCAAATAAATTAGGGCTGAGTAAGTAGCAGATGACCCCACCTATACACCATTTTCGTATGTTCAACGTTCTGCCAAACACCCTGTATAGGTACACCTCTGCCTAACCCTTCGGGGAATACAGTCGTGGTGTTATGTTATATTTTACATTTACATTTTTTTAGTTTATATTGTAAATTGTTAATTTGTATGTAATTGTCAATGTAAAAAAGTATTAATATTGTACATCAAAGAACAACTCAACAATAAAGCGCCTACGCGCACAATCGATTTGGACTCTCTGCAGCAAGCTCGTCTATAAACGCACACTAATACAATAAGTTCATAAATATTCGCACTAACACATACGTATGCGCATACTCGGTCGATAGCCGGAGCGGACCAGCGAGCGACACAGCCATCCCGTCTCAATGCTCACGGGCGACTGCCGCCCGCGTCCCGCGCAGAGCCCCTCTGAACCTCTATCTCTAAATGGGGACATTTTGTTTAACAAATATTGATTGATTTACAAATGCAGTTTCAAATTTGTAGTACCTTTAATCAACAATTTTTCAGTGTAATTTTTTTTCCAATCGTCAAAGCCGTTTAGAAGTAGTTACGAATATTAGCCAAAAATAGCGTTATGGTAAATATTTTTTTAAGGCAAAAGTATTAGTCATACGAAAAAACCCGGTTTCAGATATGTTGTAGATGAATCTATAGCAAACATATATTTTTTTCAAATCATTTAACTAAGCCGTTAAGGAGAAGATAGCTTTTTAAAGTGACCGTTTTACGGTACTAAACGAGACGTAGGCCCTTAAGAAAACCAAATAACAAATTGCACGATCTAGGAATTCTACACGAGAATCCTCAGGCGTAGGTAGATAGGCACCATGATTATGCCCATTACAAACATAACATTACGCCGGTATTCCCCGTAGGTTTAGAAAGAAATAAAATACATTTATATAACACAGACCAAGGGCACACAACACATCACAATTATAACACAAGTAAAAAAAGAGATAGTAAATAAAAAAAAGGAAAGGCAAGGTAGTTTAGGCAGAGGTGTACGTGCTATGATTATATTTTATTTACACACGTCATGTAGAATTAATTATTTTATATTTATTTTATTTTTATATCATAATTATATCTCATTGTACTCGTATGCTGCACCGATCGACGTCATAACGTCAAAAGCTGTCAGAAAAAAAAAAATATTCAAAAAACAAAAAACCCGACTGCAAAAACACATAACTGAAAAGAGAAAAACAAGCATTATAATCTATAGAATTTTGGTATCGCAGGCGGGGACAAACTAATAACTGGATATATGGTGTAAGTTTAGTTTGTCCCCGCCTGCGATACCAAAATTCTATAGATTAATTTATAATGCTTGTTTTTCTCTTTTCAGTTATGTGTTTTTGCAGTCGGGTTTTTTGTTTTTTGAATATTTTTTTTTATTTCAAGCTTTTTAGTTTTATTAATATATCTAAATTTGGCATTGACTCGTTAATAGCTTTTATTTGATACCAATATTGTTATAATTTATTTTAAAAAAAACCTTCCCCTCCCTTTTTTTTGTATTTGCAGATGCAATTTATAAATATTATATAGCCTATGACACTTCTACAATTAAGACGAATCTAACGACACCTCATATGTTAAAATCCATCAAGCCGTTTAGGCTACAGAGCGTGCCAAAGAAATAGACATACATACATACATACATACATACATACATACATACATACATACTCTCGAAAAACATTACCCTCCTTCTGGGGCAGTCGGGTAAAAAAACAAAAATTCAAAAATTTCAGATGAAAAAACCCAATAGCGGACCAGATACTATCAGACAGATAATTTACCGACGCGACTTGCAGAGCGATGGGCGGAAAAAGGTAACGCGCGCGGGACGTTTGACGCTAATTCTAACCACCACATTGTCAGTAGAAAAGATAATATTATCTTTTCTACTGACAATGTGGTGGTTAGAATGATGATGTGATCTAAATATTTTAATAGTTTTACGTCATTATTAGAAGGAATGACAGTAATATTAATAGTTAATTGACTCAGGCGTGACTTTACTGTGTAATTTATTTATTTTTATACTTTTTTTGTCGTGGTAACACGTCGTGTCCGGGTACGCAACAAGTCAATCGTCACTCTGAGGATGCGTCGTTGAGAGAACACAGTTCTTTATGACTCTTACTCTCTTTGTCTCTTCTTTACGACTCTTGAGCAGTTAAGCGGATTAGGTTACTAAATACGTCGTCTATTGTATTTTTAGTAGGTAATTAGTAATATTCATGTCATTATTACTGATAGTCTGGTCCGCTAATAACACTTTGCCTCTTACGAGGACCTCATGCTCAGCGATAGTGCTAGCGTCCACGAGACAAACGAAGTAGCCATTTCCATTACATCAACACCATAAAACGTGTTCATCCCATATACTGCAAACTGCACAATGCTGTCTACTTAATGTCCTTTAACACCAGGAACAACAAATAAAAACATGAACAAACACATTTAACTTCATAAAACACAGTCACTAACACTATTTTATTCTCGCCTCATAATCCTCTGGTTCACATTAACGCCGATGTAGGAATACCACATAAAAGGGTTGTAGAGAAGGTTCGGTCTATTTAATCATCATCTGCCTAGCCGATTGGGGACAGCTTCCAGTCTTACTGGATGCAGCTGAATACCAGTATTTTATATGAAGCGACTACCGATCTGACCTTAGTTAGTTACTGTACTGGGTAACACTACACGCCTCGGTAAGACTGGTTGTCAGAATTTCCGGCTTCTGGCTACCCGTAATGACTGTCAAATATCTACCTTCGAATGGTCACCCATCCATGGATCGATTTTTGTCAAATTTATTGATATTTGGACAATACTACTGTTGGGTCAACTACACTCAAGGGCACATTGAACCGTCCAACCATCTCAAATTCCATATCGTTTGTTTATGATAACTTACGCTTTGACTAGGCGTAAGTTCATAAGTGTGTATAACTGCAATAAACAAAACAATCATAGTAGTTTAGATATTATAATCTTTACATATTATAAAACAACGCGGCAGGGGCGCCGCGTCTGTCTGTATGTCTGAACGTGAAAAACTCAAAAACTACCTAACGGATTTTCCAACAGTTTTCACCAATGGACGGCATGATTCATGCGAAAGGTTATAATATATAATAATTGACTAAGGTTTCGTGTAAATTGGCTGAAATATGACGATTATTGTTAAAGATGTCGGAAAAAATCATGCCGACTGGGAGCTCTGGCGTGCACTGCGTAAACCCTAAGAGATAAATAAAAATTATGTGTCACAAAATGGTTCATAAAGTTCAACCAAAAAGTCCGCAATGGCATATGTCTATCTTCTAAGGATGACCCACAGTAACCATTTTTATCTTTCAGAATTTGATAAAAATATCATTGTTATTTCCGAAGCTATTACGACCAGTATTATATTAATCCTTATCCAATAAAATATGTTATTTAAATTGGGCATTTAATTTAGATCAAAATATGCCTTTTTTTTGTGTGGAAAATCATCAAATCACTTCTCCGCTCTGGGCGGAGCGGAAGGGCGTGTCAGACTCTTACTGACTAAAACCCACCCGTGTTCCTTCCCTTGCCTTGCCAGGGGCCACGGTTTCCCCTTGGGACTGCCCGCAACCCCGATAAGATTTAAATTAATATGCCTGACATCATATCATTTAAATGAATAGTTTAAAAGATATCACAGATTCAAAATTACGCGTAACAAAATAATTATCGTTGACAGCAACGCGGGTGCAGCGGTAAGAGTCAATGACCTTTTCCTCGGCTATCAGATAAGTATAATCCCGGTAGTAGGTTCCCGTGGGATATTTTGCGACAACCACACCGGCGAAGCCGCGGGTAAAAGCTAGTGATTATATATACAGGATGGAAGGGTAAACACCGTTGTCACTCAAACTATGGGTAGTTGGCTTAAATATAAACATAAAAAACCGAGTAAAAAAAAAAAACGTTATTTTCTTTAACAATATTAAAAAGATTATTGTCCGACACCGTCCGCAAATTCATGGATATGCGCCCGCCCGAGTGACGTAATCGATCGCCGCCCGTCCTACCTACCTACACAACACATGAATAAATACAATACAACCTTTTCCTGGCTTAAGACAGGCAAAAATACCTACCTTAGGAGTTGCGTGACGATTCTAAATGTACATCTTTAAAAAAAAAAGTTGTGATTTTCCATTGAATTTATGTTCTATAAACGAAACCAAACCACTGGTTTGAAGGATAACGGTGTTTACCCTAACACCCTGTATTATATATTTAAATGTACAGAAGAAGGGAGCACAGATTACAACAAAGAAAATGTTCATGTTATCATGCATTGTATCAAGTCGATTTTCTAAAACGACATTTTATTCTAACTTGTTTATACTGTAAGCACTTTCACGCCTTCTCATGGAGATAGAACATAAATATTGCATCCACTATACTAAGAACGTTTTGTATAACACGGAAAGGTGGACAAACCACTATGTTAAAAATATACTGATCAGAAAATACCACCAGACAGTGATAAAAATAAAGTAAAATGTAAAAAATAGTTACCGAGAATAGACAAACGTATTCTGTAGTTTAACTTTAGTTGATCGTCTGATAAGCTACAAATAAATAGATGCGTTAAACAGCAAGCTGACAATTTTAAAGGAGAAGTCATTAAGAAAGTTAGGGTTAACACTAAGAAAGATGCCCAGTTTTAAATCCTGATTATGTGAAATGTATATTACTGTGGGTGATGAGGTGTACAAATATTATGATTTTTCAAAACTCCCTGGATGGGAAATACATTTTATAATCAGCCTATCATTTTTCCACTAGCTGGAACTCAGGCTTGGACCATAATCCACCTCGCGGGCCCAGTACGGGTTGGTAGATGTCACATGTCTTCAAATTTTCGGTTCCAGGACATGCCGGTTTCCTCAGAATGTTTTCCTTCACCGTTTTGAAAGCAGGTGATGAAATAAAATACTCAAAGTAAAACGCCTAATTGAGTTCCAACCCACGACTCATAAGTCTGGGCCTGGATTTTGTTGATTTTGTGGGGGCCACCACAAAATCAATCTGCCTAGCCTTTTCTCAATTATCGGGGTTGGCTTTCAGTCTAACCGAATGCATCTCAAGTATTTTACATGGAGCGACTGCCTATCTGACCTCCATAACCACAGTACCTGGGTAATACGATACCCCTTGGTAAGACTGATTGTCAGAATTTTGAACTTCTGACGACCCGTAACGACTGTCAAAGATAGAAGGACAGCCGGGACGAACGAGGGACGGAGTAGTCTCGGTATGTAAAGATGGTCAACCATCCAAGGACCAACCTCGGCAAGCGTAGCTTAACCTGTAGATCGACCCGTGCGGCTGTTATTAATTAGCCACAAACCACACCATTGCTCTCAATTAATTAATTCGAATACATAATTAAGGACAACTTACAACTAGTATATAAGTCGGTTGGAATATTATTCTCGTCTAACTCACCTAACAAAGATTTCTGGATGGCTTTCTGTCGACTATTGTTTCCTTTTTTTACTGTTATTTTTAGCTGTAAGTCTTCCATGCTGTAATAAATAAATAAATAAATTTCAATTCTCATCTAACAAAGATTTTTAAGTATTAGCCGTAAGTTGATTGTTCAATTTATTTGGTGTGTGTTTGCAAACCATTATCGTATTGGGGTCATCCTGTAAGGACAGTGGGTGTAATAAATAAAAAAAACTTTTGAAGCCCAATTTAATTCTAAATAAGGCCGGTTTACGCTAACACTAATCGACACCTTTAGATAATGCCTATTTATTATTGCACTGTTGAAAATTCAACAGTGTACTTGCATTACATTTACGTGTTGCCTAGGGTTATTAAAAACGGGTTTAAGTCTATTTGTGTTTATCACTTGAATTAAAATTCGCCCTATCTTTTCAATGACGCAAGTCTGAAGCTTATCTGTTCTCAATTAATCCATTGCATAATTTAAAACAGAATTTATTTACGGTTGGATAATTATTCTCATCTAACTTTTAAAGCCTAATTTAATTCTAAGTATGTTCGTCTATGCTAACTAATCGAAACCTATAAGTAATGTCTAATTTATAATTGCACGTTGGATTTTCAACACTCGGCGCTAAGCCTTGCGTTGAAAATTGCAGTGAGCTTGCATTAAACACACAACACGTATCTATGTGTCGCCGAGTGTTATTGAAAACGGGAACAATTATTTAAAAAGAAAATGGGTAATAAGTTTATTTGAGTTTATCACTTGAATTACAAAAACTTTAACAAAAATAAATATTATTATTGAAAGTCGGTGTTTTTGGTTTTGAATTTTCATGTTTCGACTTCCTAAATTATAGTAATTTTTCACTTTATAGTGTTTTTTTTTATTTTATTTTTTTTATTTGTACTTTTTCATTGTGGTTGTGGCCCCACACAAATTCGAATACCACAACCTACTATGTAAAAACAACAGTCGCAAGAAGTTATTATAACATCATACACAGCTAAGTGAGAAAAATACGTATTAAATAGAATAGAAGCTTACTCAAAAACTACCCAAGCAAAGTTAATAAAAATATAATAGAACCACCGCGCTAGCTTTTTCTACCAAATGAAAACAGAACATAAAGTCAGTCATAAAGTAATTTAGGCACTACGGTGGTCACACGTAAAAGCAAACATACATACATAGACTCTAAAATCATTACCCTTCCTTTTGGCTTTGCTGCAAAAACAGAATAAAATTGTTATTGCAGTCGGGGGACCTCTTAGATTAAAAAGTGTTCCACAGAATGGTCCCCCGACTGCAATAACAATTTTATTCTGTTTAGTCAGCGAGTATGAGTGACTTTTCGCTTTATATACAGATTAATTAATACAGCTTGTTTTTGACTTTTTAGTTCATTTTTTGACAAGGCAGTCGTGTTTTTAAATTTTTTAAATTATTAATTTTTATTTTATGCTTTTCAGTGAGAAGTTTTATTAAAATAAAACATGCTAGGTGGCTTTATTTTTAAGCACTAAAAGTGGTTTTATACTCTCACGGCGAGGCGAGGCGTGGATGGGATTAACGATGACGACGACGGCTCCACCTTGGTCACGCCGACTCGCACTGGGTCATGCGGTTGCGCTTGCTCACACTAGGTCGCATCGAGTCGCATTGAATCAGGCCGGCTCGCTCTGGGTTGCGGCTGCTCATACTGGGTTGCGCCGGCTCGCACTCGGTTGCGGTAGATAGCCCTGGGTCGCGCAGGCATAGCCTACCAAATCATTATTAGGGCGCTCTATCAGATTTCTCCGACGATTTGGTTCTTCTAGAGACTTTTTATCATGTGGCTGATGGATACATTTTCGTGGATCCAAAACGCTGATTGCCAAACCTTCTAGCTGTCTGACTAAGCGCAACATAAGCCCGGGCTTTTGACGGCTTTGTCCAGTGCTGTCCCTTGCAGCTTGTACACTGTCACGGCTCAACATAATATATTTTTATTATAAGTGGTAGCACGTGCCGCTCAACTTTACCATGACCCCATAACGCGTCGAATTCGACTTTGCTGGGTTCAACTTTGACACCCACGCGGCCTGTGTTTCCACATATTGTTTTGTCATCGAATTCTACGGAGACATTCTCCGGATTCAAGTTTATTACGGCGTAGTGAAGGCCATTCGAATTTTCGGATGTTCCCCATCATAGCTTGATTTACTAAGCCGTGTTCAACGTTAATGTTCTTTCGTAACATAACTCTACACCACTTAAATCTACACCCACACAATTTTTTTTAAACGCAACTATACCACTTGTATATTATCACTAACTATACCACCTGTTATTGGGATTGGAAGGAATGAACTCCACTTTCGGCCGTTGTCTGTAGGTCTTGGCTTCTACAGATATATCCACTGCCTTCATTTCGTACATCCGGCATATTGTCGAGAGCTCGTTGGTCATGCCGGTGGTGTATTCATACACTTGTATTGTTGTGGGAAATATGCCCATACACTCGCCATTTGCAAATGGACCAGTCAGTGGGACTCGACGACGATCCAGTATTAATAGTTGCTGCATATTAGTTGACCGACCCGCTAATTATTTTAAATGTCCACAAAAGTAGTGTCATCTGTTTGTCTCATGTTTTGCGGCCATTTGCAGAAGCTAAACAGCATCCATAAGTCCACTTGAGCGTCTAAATGCGACGGTTGCTTGAAGCAATACGCGCCTGCAGATTTAGCTACTGGTGGAAATTGCATCAGGTCTTTAAAGAGCAAAACATTGACACCTCCAAAATAAGTGTCGCTCACTTTCATTTGTTGGATTCTAATGTGCACATTTCTGAGAGTCGTATATGGTACCATTGAAATCTCATCAATGATGAGCCATGTTTAATTTGGTTTTCCACTTTTGCCTTTCTCTTTGAAGGCGCTCGCCGTTCAACAGACGCATGTTTTCTGCCTGCCCTTTTTATTGGAAGGCCAAATGTCGAATGTAAGGTAGAACTCCCAATCAGTTGAGCTGCTACGTCAGTTGGCGCTGCTACCACTACGACTTTGCCGTTGGTATTATAACTGAGGCGGCGCGGACGTATTTAATCCATCACAAGTTTTAATTTTTAGGGTAAACGTTTTACCCGTCCCACCGTCTCCTGTTAAAAACACTCGCCATGCGCATATGTTACTCATGTGATGATGAAAGAACTATAATAATTATAATAATAACTCAAACATCTACGAAACCATTCACTAGTTACTGATTAAAGTGTTACAAATGATTTAATACAGGGTTTATTATAAATGAAATTCAAACAACCTCAGTAAATTATTTTAATACGTTATTAATAAAAATCACAGCAATTTATTTAAACTAAAATCCGTTATAATTTATTCACACAAAAACCAAATTAACAATCACTAATTACTACACATAAAAATATTGAACTACAATCATCTTATTAGGTACAATATAAATCAAAAGATGAGATTATACTTATCGGGTTTCAATATTATCCGCACAACAGTAACACAAAATAGAATTTAGTTAGTTGACGGAGGTTCGACCTGGTCAGTGGTTGTTGTGGAAAAAGGGACGAGAATGACGTGCAAGCTTATTTATGCACCATTTCCCGTCATGGCGTCGTCTTAAGTGCGTGGAGGGGCTTGACAGTGGTGAGGGCACGCCGACAGTGTTGCCAGCGTCTTAGCGGTCCAGTATAGATGTAACAGCTCGGCCGTCCTGAAACAAAGTGTCCACACGATGTGCATTAGTTAACTTTCTAATAGATCTATAAGATCTTCTGTATCTAATTGACTGTCAGCATCATCACTATCAGAACCAACAACAGCTACATACGGCCTCAAAGAATCTACAGCTACCACTGTACTAAATTTCTTGTACCCTCTAAACCCTTTTACGCTGTGTATCATATACCGGTCATGACCAAGCGACTTAGTTATTCTATACGGCCCGGCATACGTAGCATCGAGCTTCGTATTTACTCCAGACTGCCCACAGCCCTTTGGATTACGCCATAAGACCAAGTCCCCTTTTTTGTAAATACGACCTTCTTTACGTTTCTTATCGAATTGATGTTTCATTAATTGTTGTTTACGTTTAATGTTAGCAGTAGCCGTTGCTCTTCTATTGTCTATATTTAAATTGCTTTCGCTATTTTCTAAATTTGATACTTTACTCGTATGTTTGAACATTAAATTAAAGGGGGCTTGACCTGTGGTTTCATGGCACGTGTTGTTAACACCGAAAACTACATCAGGCAGGCAACAGTCCCAGTTACTTTCCTCACTGCTAGTTCTTAAACCATTTAAAATTGTCCTATTGACCCTCTCAACCTGACCGTTAGCTCTTGGTGTTGCAACTGATGTCAGCACATGTTTTATAAGGTGTTTAACTGCAAAGTCTTTAAAATAACGGCTACAAAACGCAAGACCACGATCGGACACTATGGTGGAAGGAAAACCAAATAATGAAAATGCATCATGTAAAATATGAATAGTTTCAGCTGAACTTAAGGTGCGTGTTGCTTTGGCAATAACAAATTTTGAGAAGGAACATGTAATTACTAAAATATATTGATTGTGTTTATTAGACTTCGGAAAAGGCCCTAAGTGGTCAATATGTATAGTATCCATTGGCACGTCAGGTTTTGGGATAGGATTTAATTTTCCCTCCAGTTTTCCATAATGTCCTTTCCGAAAAGCACAATCCAGACACGAGGTGACATATTTTTTAATGAACTTAGTCATTTTAGGAAACCAAAATTTTTCTTTTATAGCGCTATCGCATTTCTTTAACCCACTATGCCCCATATTATCGTGATATTTTTGCAAAAGCTTCCAACGAGCATTACAAGGAACTAACAAACGATCCCCATATAAAGTTTTCTTATACAAACGTTCATTACCTATTTTGTAATTATTCAATATGTCTGGATTGGCATTAGGTCCACGCAATTGGTTGATAATGTTACATAACTTAGGATCCTGCATTTGAACAGTAAGAAACCAATCATCAGCAGACAGAGCATAAACGTGGGCATCTACTGGGTTACGGCTCAGCGCATCAACGTGTCTCATTTTGTCTCCAGCCCTATATTCTATTTCTAAATCGAACTCTTGAATTTGCAGCCACCAGCGTGCAATTCTCGGAATTAAATCTTTTTTGACAAATGTGTGACGAATAGCAACACAATCCGTTAATATTTTTACCTTAATACCTAACAAATAAACTTTGAACCTTTTTAACGACTCCACAACTGCTAGTGTCTCCAATTCGTAACTATGATAATTCTGTTCTTCACGGGTAGTTGTGCGACTAAAGTACATTACAGGTTTTAAAGAATTATCTACTTGACGCTGAAGCAAAATTCCTGCAACACCGAACTTACTTGCATCCGTATGAAGTTCTGTGTGCAAATTTCTATCATAGATTGCTAAAACTGGTTGCGACACTAAACTAGACTTCAGATCTTTAAAAGCTTTATCTTGGGCTTCTCCCCATGACCAGTTCATATTTTTCTTTGTAAGGTCTGTAAGGGGTTTAGCAATAAGGGAAAAATTACGTATAAACTTTCTAAAGAATGAACAAAGACCAACGAATTGCCTGACTTGATGAACGTTAGATGGTGTAGGAAAATCACGAACAGATTTTATTTTATGTTCACCTGGCTTAATGCCATCCTTAGAAACGTAATGACCGAGATAATTTAATTCAGTTTGAAGAAAAGAACACTTTTTCATATTAAGTTTAAGATTAGCTTCACGTAATACTTTCAGGAGAAGTTCTAGTAGCTCTAAACCTCGTGGAATATCGCTGCTTGGTAATAAAATATCATCCATGAATGCCAGAATATGATCACCATTACCCATTTTATTTACCTTATTAATAATTTTATTCATTAAACGTTGAAAAACCGCAGGTGAATTGGCTAAACCGAACGGAACCCTAACATATTCATATTGCCCGTCCGGTGTAATGAAGGCAGTTTTGTGAATCGAGTTTTCGGATACCGGTAATTGATGATAAGATTGTGACAAATCTAAGCTAGTGAAGAAGTTTTTACCCGTTAGTTTAGAAATTTCATCATCAATTATAGGCAAAGGAAATCTATCTTTTATAGTAACTGCATTCAAGGCCCGATAATCTACGCATAGCCTTATGTCTCCATTTTTCTTTTTGACCAATACAACGGGTGATGCAAAATCTGAATTCGACTCCCTAATAATGCCGGCTTCCAAAAGATCTTTAACTTTTTCACGGACTGTTGAAAGTTCTGGTAATGAAAGTCTATACGGGCGATGATACACAGGCTTATCAGTGTTCAATTTGATTTCCATCTCTGCTAAGCCTGTGAGTCCCAATTCTAACGTTTTAGACGCAAAACAAGATCTATATTGAGACAAAATAGTAAACAAACGTAGCTTATCTCCATCGCTTATATTACCCACGTTTATGTTTGCCAAATTAACACCACCAATACACATATCAGCACATAAACCATCATCAACTAACAGTATATCCTTTTGGTCCAATTTTGTCACATCAGCATCAGCAGAATTCGGTACGAAACCACCAACAGTAATATTATTTTGGCTTTGAAGCCCAGCGTCAGAATTGGACCAACAATAAAGAAAGATTTGACTCACCAATCCAGCTTCAGCTTGCAATATTTCGGCACAGCATTGCCCTCTTGCCACCACCTGGCCAGCTGCAAACTCCACAGCTTTCGAACCCAGGTTGTAAACTCCGAGTAAACCCTCGGAGCCCTCCACCACAGACGCCGGGATAATGTACTCATGATCTGCGAGGTTGAAATAACGAGGATTAGTATTTACAACTCCCTTTGATCCACCATTAATTAGCACCAGAACCATTGCTGCTTCGTTAGGTAGAATAGTCAAACTATTTTTGGAAACGAGGTCTATTCGTTGTTCACTATTCTCTACTACTATGCCTTGTATATTATTGTGATTTTGGGAAAGGGTCACAGAATTACCATTTATTACAAGGGATACATCATCTCTATTAATGACAGGCTGCCCTAACAATATATCGACTTTTCCCAGGTCGACATGAGTAACTAAAGCTCTTGTTTTTACAGATAAACCGTCCAAGGAAACATTGATATTTATTTCACCCAGTGCGGGTATAGGAATGCCAGTAAACCCTTTTAAAATTTTATCACTTGGTTCGATAATACATCGTAATAATTTCGCAAAACTATAACTTATGACATTACTTTGTGCGCCAGTATCTAAATATGCAATAGCCTTTAACCCATTAACCGTTATATTTTTAAAGTATAAATCGTTAAAGTTTTGTATAACTTTGACTTCTTTTATTTTATTCGAGTCACTATGAACATTCTGCCTACAAAATCTTGCAATATGCCCGGTCTTTCCACAGTTGTTACATAGCCGAGTGTCAGGGTTAGTGCAATCCCTAACCAAATGGCCTTCAGTATTACAACGGTAACATTTGATTGGACTGGAAGGAGACTGGTATGATTTTTTTTCAGCCGGCTTCGAAGTAATTGCATTAGAAGAATGTCTCAAAGCACGTTGATCATTCTCTCGAAATCGCGATAAGTGAGACTGATAATTTTCCATCGACACCAAAAACTGACAATACAATTCTTCTGGATTTGTACTTTTCAAAGCTTTAGCGCTAGCTTGTAATTCAGAGGGTAGGCCGCGAACAATACAAGAGACCGCGGCACTGTCATCGAACCTACATCTACGGCACATTGCTAATTTATCGTAAAAGTATTTACTCATAGTCTCTTTTGGTTCTTTCTTACGACCGACTAACTCTTCAATTAATTCCGCAAATTCAAACATCCTTGGAAACGTACGTTTCAAAAGTTCTTGCCACTCGCACCACGTAAGATCGTAATTATCTAGCCTATTATACCAACGTCTAGCTGAGCCATCTAATCTAGTCTGCATGTAATACGAGCGCTTTGCCTCATCCCAGCCATAAATATCACCCAACTGGTTGATTTTCTTCAGCCAAACAAACACGTTATTATCTTTATCATCCGGATCAAATAACGGAATTATTATGTCGCCTTTAACACCATCACTTCTATTTTCACGCGTTCTGCTAAAGAATTTGTTCATCATACCTTCAACTTTTTCGTTTACCAACTGTTCTAGCTTACTGCTCGATGATTCTCCATGAGCAGACGGTACTGCCCGCTTTGCTGCGGCTTGCACATCAGAATCATCAGATTCACTGCTACTGTGTCGAGCTCGCTGCCTCTTCATGATGAGCGGAATAATCCCACTTCTGAAACTGTTACAAATGATTTAATACAGGGTTTATTATAAATGAAATTCAAACAACCTCAGTAAATTATTTTAATACGTTATTAATAAAAATCACAGCAATTTATTTAAACTAAAATCCGTTATAATTTATTCACACAAAAACCAAATTAACAATCACTAATTACTACACATAAAAATATTGAACTACAATCATCTTATTAGGTACAATATAAATCAAAAGATGAGATTATACTTATCGGGTTTCAATATTATCCGCACAACAGTAACACAAAATAGAATTTAGTTAGTTGACGGAGGTTCGACCTGGTCAGTGGTTGTTGTGGAAAAAGGGACGAGAATGACGTGCAAGCTTATTTATGCACCATTTCCCGTCATGGCGTCGTCTTAAGTGCGTGGAGGGGCTTGACAGTGGTGAGGGCACGCCGACAGTGTTGCCAGCGTCTTAGCGGTCCAGTATAGATGTAACAAAAGCGTTTGCAGCCAAAGATGAAATGTTTGTTTTGCATGAACGGTAGTACATGCAAAACAGGCAGGGATACCTATGTTAAATTTATGTCAATAAATTATATAGTTTTGGAATGTGCTCATCAAGGCCTTCAATTGAATACCCATATTGTAAGAAATAATTGACATTTAATTTTTTTACCTTTTGAAAATGGACCCATACTACCGCCGCGAGGATTGTTTTCAAATAAAATATAGCCTATGTTACTCGGAAGGATGTAAGGATTCTAACGATACCCCATACATCCAAATCTGTTCAGGCATTTAAAAGTTATGGTGGAACAAAGAAACTCACATACATACACGAAACCTGAACACATTACACTCCTTTTGGCAGTCGTGTAAAAACTGAACAGATTTGGCTGTATTCATATATCAATGGACATAAAATTAAAATAAATAAAACAGACATACAGACGAACATAGAACGTTCTTTTTGGAAGTCAGTAAAAAAATCGCCCTATCTTTTCAATGACGCAACTCCTAACTAAACTATTACATTGTTCTATCAGTGCTTATCTATACTCAATTAATCCAAAGCATAATTTAAAGTAGAATTTAGTTCGGTATTTGACGTCATGAAGGAGTATAAATAGGTAAGATAATTTGCCAGAGTTTAGTTGACCGAACGTGATACAACATAAGTCATTGCAAAAGTAAGTGAACCATTTTTTTTTAATTCAATATCTGTACATAACATCTGCCAAACTGCATTCTGTCAGTTTGTCGGCAGTTGTTCTCGTCTTATTTACTTGTTTACTTTCCTGGTCAAATAAATCGAGGCTATCTTTCGACCAAACACCAGTCAACAGCCAGAAGGTTACCCAACATAGGAACATATTTGGCTGACTACTCTAATTGAAATACGGAATCGCGAAGTGGCCAGTGGTGAAGATGGCCAGCACTAATTGATAAAGATGATAGGAGGATCACTTCGTCCCAAGCTTCAGACATGCAGTGTATTACCGGTCGTGATTCGATCGATTATGACTTATGCCTATCTCTGTTAGGCCTCCCCAAAAATTACAACGACAACGTCCACTGCTGGAGCAGTAGACGTCTTTTGGCTGGATGATGATGAGCTACAAATCAACTAGACTCAAGATACACATTAAAAAAAGGGTGTCGTATGGTCACCTGTCCACGAGTCAGTTTTAATGATACTCGCACTTCCCCCGCGTTATCGTTGGCGTGAATTTCGTATTATCTTGTACAAATTCCAACACGGGCGATGCATCGAAATATATAGAAAAGGGATTTATATATTCCGATTCATCGCCCGCCCGCGCTTTTACTTCGTTTTCAGCTTAACGCTCTTTAAGATTTTTTTCTTTTTGCTAGGCTCATCTGTAGCGTAATGTTAAATAGCTTATAACCTTCCTCTAGAATGGGCTATCAAATGCAAGAGAATTTTTCAAATTCGACTGGTTTTGCCAGTGCTAAGCGCGTTCAAACAAAAAAACAAACTTCAGTCTTATTATTAGTAGTATAAAGAGCAGTGGTGGCCCAGTGGTATCGGCTCCGATTTACGAGTTGAACGGTTCGAACCCAAGCAGGCGCTTTACTGTGTAAATAATTTCATCACCACTGCTCCCAAAACGGTGTAGGAAACCATCGTGAGGAAACCGGCATGACTTAGAACCAAAAATTCGAAGACATGTGACATCTACCAACCCGCACTGGGCCCGCGTGGTGGATTACGGCCCACTCCCTCTCACAGAAAGGAGGCCTGTGTCCCAGCAGTGGGAAAATTAATAGGCTGATGATGAGTACGAGTATAAAGATGATAATCAAGTTATTATTTACAGAATTAAACGATGCTGGCGAGTACTGAAATAGCTAATATGAGACAGCTGCAGACAGCCTTAGGCATTGTCAGTACTCTTCTGCACATAACCGACGATATTTACCCCAAAGACGCGACCGTTAGTGGTAAGTGGAGCATAATTTTTGAAGTGAAAACTTTTGTAGTGAAAGCTTCAAGTGAACAAAAATCATGGAACTCGCGTCATCGTCACCTAACGCTCGAACGAAAGACATCAACACGAGAATCAAAGAGTTACTCAACGAAACACATCAACGCGAGAAGCAAAAAGTTACTTCGTTTCACTTCTATCGGCAGTCCCCAAAGACTGCCTGATTTTTTTTTTAATAATATATTTTTGCTTATGAAATTCTGATCGGACACTATATTGGTATCATAGCGTCGGTAGAATCAAGTATTTTAAGGAAATGCCTGTATTCAGCAGAATGGTTATACAATTTAGTTGAAGATGATATCAATCGTAAATAATATAAAACACTTCGCAAGAGCAACGAGAAAACGTGTGGATGACTCGGGAAACGCGGCAAACGATAGCACGCCGAAGTAAGATTGTGGGGATACTCAGTTGGGTTTGTAAATTATGGCCAATGTGTAACTAGCTAACGCTGAATATTTTCTATCAGGCTGTATTTCATTCTATGTGCATTTTTATCACTTCTTAGTGGTTTTAAGTAAGACCTTTCTAAAGATAATCCCTCTACAGAAAGCATTATATATTTACGATGTATTTGTTTATGAAGCTTAACGAAGATTGTAACAACATAATTTAGGTATACTCTTAATATTTACAGATGGTGAAATGTACGATTACGTGATTGTCGGCGGTGGAACTGGTGGCGCGGTGGTAGCTGCCAGGCTACTGGAAGCAAACTTCAGCGTATTGATTATAGAAGCAGGTGACATTCCTGGAGGTGAAAGTCTTGTAAGCCAAATTTATTTATTTTTCTATTTATAGCCATAGAACATTTTTTTAAGCCGTGTTATTAAAATTTTCGAATTTTTGACATAAGATTCTTTTTTTATTTTTATTGCATGCCTGCTAACCGATACCTGTAATATTAAAATTATTTTTTAGAATTGAAAACCTTCGCACTTTTCAGTATCCCCGTTTTGTGCCAACCTTGAAGCACTCCCGTATCGACTGGAACTACACATCAGAGATAAATTGCCGAACAGGCAGATGCCTCAAGGGTGACGGTGGGTCATTCTACGGCAGAGGACTTGGAGGCACAGGAGCCTTTAACTACATAGTATATGCACGAGGGAATCAAAGAGATTTTGAAAAAATCTCTGAAGTTACTGGAGACCCATCGTGGAAATGGAAGAATATGCTCAAATACTTCAAGAAAAGTGAAAAACTAGAAAACGATGAAATCCGCAATTCGGAATATGCAAAATTTCACGGCACTGATGGTAACATTGGCGTAACAAAAGAAGATCGTATAATCGTTAATGATTATTTGCAAGGCTATAAAAAGGCTGGGGAACAAGTAGTTGTAGACAATGTTGGTTCCGGAGAAGGATTAGGATATTCTAAGTGCCTATACACCATTTATAAAGGAAAACGTAATGATGCTGCAAATACTTACTTGCATCTTCATAAACATAGCCCAAAATTGCATGTCACTAGAAATAGTTTGGCAACTAAAATAATTTTTGACAATAATAAAAATGCCGTTGGCGTAGAGTTTGTAAAAAAAGGTAAAACTATTACTGTCAAAGCTAAAAAAGAAGTTATTATTAGTGCTGGACCTGTCAAGTCACCCCAGCTTCTTATGCTATCAGGCGTTGGCCCTAAAGAGGAATTAGAAACTCATAAAATAAATGTGTTATCAAATATTCCGGTAGGCAAGAATCTACAATGTATTATAGGAGCATTCTTAGACTTCAAAACGAATAGAAAAGCTTGTATTCCTACATTTGATGAACATAGGCTTCCGGCACCAATAATATTAGGCTACTCAGCTCCAAACAACAACAGTAGATACGCACATTATGAGACACAAAACTTTATCATTGATGACTATCACTATTTTCTACAATTATGTGCATTTACTTTACAACTAAGTAACTCAATCTGTGATAGACTACTTTCAGCAGCTGATAATAAACAAATGATGGTGACAATATTACTGAATATAAATCCGAAATCTCGTGGGAATGTGTCGTTACATAGTAGTGATCCAAATGATCAACCAAAGATAGTCTATGGGTATAATACTGATGAAGCTGATTTGAATGTTACAGTGAAAAATATTCAACATTATATGAAAGTTATAGATACTCCTTATTTCCGAGGACTTGGATTAAAATTTCTGGAACCAACTGCAGATTGTGCTAAATTAGACTTTGGATCAGAAGAATACTGGAGATGTTATGCGTCGTGCATGGTTGCACTGACAGGTCGAACCAGTGGTACTTGTGCCATGGGTTCTGTAGTGGATAGCCAGTTACGTGTAATAGGAGTAAAGAGGCTTCGAGTGGTTGGTGCTAGTGTTTTGCCCAACAGCTTGGGTGGTGCAATCTTTGCCCCTGAAGTAGCCCTCTCGGAGAAGGCAGCTGAAATGATTGTTGGATGTGGCAAAGAGTAAAGAATATAAGAATATAAAATAGCATTATATTGTAGAAAATTTGTTAAGGTAAAATAAAATAAATATGAGTTTTTGTAGTTTTTCTTATAATTATTTTTTTTTTGATGTCCTATTATTTGAGACATATTGAAATACAATCCATTGACAGAATTGTCGTTCACCAAAGTAAAAAAAAAGAGTTGTTTGATGATTCTTCTTCATTTGAATACATTTTCAACACCTACATGGTCTAAAATCTATAATGATGAATAATTTAAAAGTAATGGAAAGAAAAACAAGGAAAAAGGAAAACAAGTTGGTTAAAATTATCACTTAATAATATAAGGGATAATGAGGGTAATTAGGCAATTTACTTGTTCATTTCACACTTTTGTCGCACCGGTCTACACATTATCGCATTACTGCATGCATTACCTACTAAACATCCTAACTAATATTACAAATGCGAAAGTGAGTTTGTCAATTTGTTTGTTTGTTTCGCTTTCACGCTAAGACGGCGGAACTGATTAGGATGAAATTTGGCACATGGGTTAGGACATATGACTTTTTGTCCCGATAGAACGTTCCCGTGGGATAATTTCCTACCAGCACGCGGGCGAAGCCGCGGGCAATAATTCAATTTAATTTGGATGAATAAATGAGTTACGGAGTTTGGCAGCCTTCCCTATTGCTTGATGCTAATAGTCATCAGAAGCATCATGATTTTATCTAAATTGTATCAAAAACCAAAAGTACCAGCGAGCGCTCCATTGTAAGACGAAAGTAAAGCATTTGCAATAAAATTATTTGTTGATAAATTAATCTACGTAGACAGTTCTAAACTGTCTGTCTTTATTATACTATCATGTGCATTAATATGTGTGCATTAGCTGAATAAAACAAGCATGTAATAAGTCTTTATCAATTTTATTTTATTACGGTTTTCAGTGAAGTTAAGTCAAGACAAACAAAATTCAGACAGGTAAGTGAAAATAAATTCTATAGTTTATGCTCATAGTTAATGAAAAGATCGACATCATTTTGGTTATACTGTGGGCTTCATAGGTCAAAAAAATCAGTGTACGTACTTAAATTGTTCTTTTGTAACAGCTTCCGGTCAAGTCCCGCAAAAAATGCGCGAAAAAATCCCTAAAGTACCGCTACGCATGGCTTATCGCGATATAATTTGACCCACGCTAAAAGGAAGCTCGCGGAAACCGGCTCTATTTAGTGCCTGCAGGACTTGACCATGGTTTATGTTGGTATGTGATTGTACTGGGTTAAACTCGTATTTAATTATATTGCCGTATCTTATTGCAGCTTCGCGCCATGTATACAACCGCTCAAATAGTCGCTCGGATTAAGAAGCTTCAGGGTGTTTTTGCCAGCCTGGCATTACTCAACATGAATGGCTATTTGTATCCTAAAGAAGCCAATGTCTGTGGTGAGTATTACAATAAAAATTATATCATTTATAATTTCTCATTTAGCTCATAAAGGATACGTTTTTGAAGTGAAAACTTCTATAAGCGTGTTTAACACTTTTTGGGTGAACAAAAATGATGGAACTCGCGTTTTGGTCACCGAAAGCGCGTTGAGCACTTTGTAGTTGACAGCACAATCTTTTTTATTTTTTTGGATTTTTTTAATGGAACTACAGCTTTCGTTCTTGTATTCACATTGTCGAGTAAGATCAATGTTTGTGTGAAAGAGTGGAGCAAGTACCTATGCATGTGTGTGTGTCCATAATATCAATAGGAAATTGTCACCAAAATAGTCGCAAATAAATCAGCATAGTGCAAGCACATATTTTTATTACTCAGAATTCCCACAAGCAAAACTGCACCTTAAACCCATAACATTTTGGTCGACATCGAGCCGGAAATCTGTTCGACTTACGACGTTCATTCACGGAGCTCAATACAAAAGGATGGGTCGAGCGGCGAGCGACGAACAATAGAAAGAATTTGCCACAAAAAATATAAGTACATTTTAAACCTCATTAGTGAATAGTGAATGTGATCAAAACAAGATATTATAACTACGAAGATACGAAGAAACATTGCGTTTTACAACGAATTGAAGGTTTATTACAACAAATATGGCAAATACAAAGGAACAATTATTAAATGTGTTAGAAGATACGGCTATGTTGTTAGGAAAAACTCAATCAAACCTTAAGAAATGTCCGAAACAACGTTTAACAAAAGGATACATAGAAGCACGTATTAAAAACATTGAAGCATCTTGGTCTACATATAAAAGTGCATATATAGAACTGGTGAAATGTGTTCCAAAAGCGAATCGACAAGACATTCCGTATTTCGTTAATGAAGAATACTTTGTTCAGGAAGATTTGTATACTTGATTAATAGCCGATCTTAATGATTTATTATGTTCATACAACAAGTCCGTTCCTATGCAAACTGACCATAACATCAGTGGTTCTATGGAAGTACAAGTGAAGTTACCAAGGATTCAACTTCCCGTGTTCTCAGGTATTTATGATGAGTGGCCTGCTTATCAAGATCTTTATATGTCATTAGTGCACAACAATCCAACATTGAGTAAAGTACAAAAGATGCACTATTTAAAAAGCAGCCTTACGGGAGAAGCCCTGTCGCTGGTGAAGCATGTGCAAGTTACAGAGGTTAACTATGACGGCGCGTTTAGTATGTTGAAGGCGCGTTTTGGTAACAAGCGCATTATTGTCAACTCAATATTGAAAAGATTGTTTGCACAAAAGAAAATATCTACGCAAACTGCAAATAACATTAAATCAATATTGTATACAACTACTGAATGTCTGAACGCACTGACAAACCTGAATCTTTCAACCAGCTCATGGGATACACTTACCCACACACTCATTGTATTTTTAATCGTCCAAAAATTGGACCCAGACACGCATCGGGAATGGGAAGAAGTTGCTTACGATGACAATGACGACGAGTTACCTAAATGGGATGCACTACACAAGTTCCTACAATCAAAGTTCCGCACGCTCGAGCTTATCACGCCTGCAAGCAGAGAAAAGCCTACACCTAAGGGAAAAGAATACGCTGTACACGTGTCCACATCAGATACCACCTCTTCAAAACCAAGAAGCTGCGCTATGTGCAAAAAGGACCACACATTATGTCACTGTGAGGAATTTATAAAACTGAATGCAGCAGAGAGGTGTGAGTACCTGAAACAAAACAATCTATGCTATAATTGTCTGGCCCCAGGACACTCCGCTTATAGATGTCGCCTGAAGATGTCCTGCCGAAAATGTCACAAACGTCATCACACGCTCACGCATCAATCCACGCCGATGACGTCACCAAAGCAACCAGACAACAAGAAACAAGATGAAGTTGAAACTAAACAAGATTCTGCAAAATCAGCCGAAACCAACGTTACACTATCAACGCATGTCGCTGCAAATTTGTCCACTGCATTACTGGCCACAGCCCTTGTACCAGTAAAAAACCATGACTCGGGACAAGTGACAGTACTCCGTGCTTTGATTGACCACGGCTCTCAAGCAACGTTCATGAGTGAAAGAGCGGCCCAGATATTAAGATTGAGGAGAACGCCTGTCAATGGCACCATCACTGGAGTCGGCTCAACCAAAACAAACGTTAAACATGCTGCAGAATTCGAACTACTATCCAGACACGACGCTGGTTTCAACCTTGAGGTCAAAACTTACATCATGACTACGCAACTCACTACCAAATTACCGTCACAAACCATCTCCACCGATACCTGGCCGCATCTGAAAGGACTCGCTCTGGCGGATCCAAGCTTCAATAAATCAGGACGAGTAGATTTATTACTGGGTGTCGACGTCTGTGCCCAAATCATGAAAGGTGAAGTTATCAAGGGTCCCCCAGGAACACCATGTGCACAAAATACCACCCTGGGTTGGATTCTATTTGGGAACGTGGAACACAAACTACCTGGAGATGAAATTATCGTCATGCACCTCAATCTTGATCTAAACGAGCTGCTGAAACGAATGTGGGAACAAGACCCATATGACAAACAAAAACCCACAGCTGAGGAACGAAAGTGCGAGGAAATCTATGAGACCACGACCACAAGAAACAAGGATGGACGGTATATTGTTACCTTGCCAAAGAAATCTAATATGCTATTATCAACCCATGGAGATACGAGAACAATAGCATTCAAGAGATTATATCAATTAGAACAAAGATTCAAGAATAACCTAAAACTTAAAAGCGACTATGCTACAGTCATGAAAGATTACGAATTAAATTACATGGAAGAAGTACCGAAACAAGAAATTTCCAATCCCTCTGTGTACCTACCGCACCACGCGGTAATAAAGGAAGACAAAGAGACATCCAAATTGAGAACTGTTTTTAACGCTTCTCAAAAGGGAAACAACAATGTATCACTCAATGATGAACTGATGGTAGGCCCACAGTTACAAGACGACATGAGAAGTCTAATCATGCGATGGCGGATGAAGAAGGTTTGCTTCGTGGCTGACATCCAAAAAATGTATCTACAAATCATCGTTAAAGAGGAAGACCGAGATCTGCAACGAATTTTATGGAGAAACGATAATCGCGAACCTGTCCAAGACTACCGTCTTACCAGAGTCACGTTCGGAACTGCTTCTGCTCCTTACTTGGCAGTAAGGACCTTGCATCAAGTAGCCAAAGATGAAGGACGAAACTATCCTGAAGCGGCGGAAATAATAAGACGCGACTACTTCATGGATGACATGATGTCGGGTAAAGACAGTGTAACAGACGCATTAAAGGTGGCCAAATAAATAGATGCCATACTTCAGAAGGGAGGGTTCAAACTGAGAAAGTGGTGTTCTAACGATGCTGACTTTCTTAAAGAATTTGAAGAAGCTGAAAGAAGCTCTCACGTAAAATTAGATATTACATTAGACGGAATTACACGAGCCTTAGGATTACACTGGAACATGGGCAATGATCGATTTCAATACAGCCCAAACTTACCTGCTACGTCAAGGCTCACTACGAAGAGAACAATTCTGGCCGACCTACAGAGATTATTTGATCCACTAGGCTGGCTGGCACCTTCTATTTTGCCAGCAAAACTTCTCATTCAACGATTATGGCTGCAAGGAGTAACATGGGATGAAGAAGTAGACGAAAACATTGCCGCAGAGTGGAATAACCTACGAGAATCAATTAATCTATACTTACCTGATATTGAGATAGACAGATGGCTTCATACTACTGAAAATACTATGAATAACATCAGTATCCACGGCTTCTGTGACGCATCAGCGAAAGCTTACGCTGCAGTAGCTTTTCTAAGAATACGAACATCAATGGGTGACGTGAAGACCTCCATCATTGCCGCTAAAACGAAGGTAGCCCCTACTAAGCCCCAATCCTTACCTCGTCTCGAACTCAGTGGAGCTGTGCTGCTGGCTGGACTCTTGAAGCAGATAAAGGAAGCAATGAATATACCAACCTGTCAGATATTCGCATGGACCGATTCTACTATTGTACTTTCCTGGCTTTTCGGTGATCCTGCAAGATGGAACACGTACGTTAGAAATAGGGTAGTTGAAATACTGGACCACATTGGCAATCATAATTGGTATCATGTCAAATCACAAGAAAATCCAGCTGACACCGCTTCGCGGGGAAATTCCTTATTAGACCTAAAGGACGATGAACTGTGGTGGAAGGGTCCAAAGTGGCTGACAGAAGGAGAAATCCAATACAGCAGACCAAACATGATGATGACGGACCTGGAAAGAAAAGAAACAATACAAGTTAGCCTAACAATTGACAATGAAAAAAGAGTATCTGCAAAATTTGAAAATTGTGATACTTTACAAGAACTGCTTAAAGTAATAGTGTACTGCAAACGATTTTTAAAGGGAAGAAAAATAGAAAATAAAGACTTACCTATGAACACGGAGGAACTAGATGATGCATTAAAAACTTGCTTGAGAATAGCACAAAGGGATAGCTTCGAAGAAGAAATTCACCACCTGAAATCAAACTTACCAATTAAAAGAAAGAGTAAAATGAACAATTTAAAACCTTACCTGGACGAGAATGGACTCCTCAAGGTGGGCGGAAGACTGCGTCACTCTGACCTAAATGAAGATAGCAAACATCCGATTATTCTTGATCGTGACAACAACCTTACCACTCTCCTCGTCACCGATGCTCACCGGCAAACGCTGCATGGCGGAGTTCAAGCAATGCTCTGCTTCCTACGAACTAGATACTGGATCCTGAAAGCAAGGACATTAGTTAAATCTAAAATCAAAAAATGTCTCATTTGTGCTAAATTTTACGCTACGGCAAGGCCACAGCAAATGGGAGACCTACCTCGAGTTCGAGTGACACCTGCAAAACCTTTCTGGAACACGGGCATTGACTTCGCAGGCCCGTATCAGGTCTTGATTTCTAGAGGCAGGGGAGCTAAAACGCACAAAGCATACATCGCTGTCTTTGTCTGTATGTCGACAAAGGCGATTCACCTGGAATTGGTAGGAGATCTCACGTCAGATGCCTTCATCGCAGCCTTCCGAAGATTTGTAGCAAGACGAGGAAGATGCGCTCAGATATGGAGCGACCAAGGACGCAACTTCGTTGGTGCAAACAGGCAACTGGTAGCAGATTGGACTGAGGCTAAATTACAATTCGATGGTCCAATCACCGAGAAGTTAGCAATCGAGGGAACAAAGTGGCATTTCATCCCAGCCTGCAGCCCACACATGGGCGGACTCTGGGAAGCTGGGGTGAAAGCGATGAAACATCATTTAAAGCGGATCATGACTAGACATATGACCTACGAAGAATTGAGCACCTTGTTATGTCAAGTTGAGGCTTGCCTCAACTCACGGCCTCTAACCATATTGGATGACACGGACAACGATCACCTGCAACCACTGACCCCCGGTCATTTCCTTATTGGTGAAACACCCATCACTGTGCCGACACCAGACCTCCGAGATATCCCAATGAGCCATTTATCGAGATGGCAGCATCAACAAAGGTTATTGACTGACTTCTGGCACAGATGGCAACAAGAATACCTGTCAAGAATGCAAGAACGTTCAAAATGGCACCACAAAGTTAAGGAGTTTGACCTAGGACACATTGTCCTAATCAAATCAGATAATTTACCTCCGGGTAAATGGATGATGGGACGCATTGTTGACAAGCACCCAGGTACTGACGGTGTAACGCGTGTGTATTCTGTGAAAAGTGGTGATAGTGTAGTGCGAAGGTCATTTAATAAGTTATGTTATTTACCAATAGATATTGATTGATACTTGAATGTGCATGTTATTTGTTTTAATATCAAAATGTAAGATTGCTTAACTGATTAACTTAACTAAGTACCTATCGTATGTGTTAGATTATCATTTCCATTGTAGTTTGTTTGAATTAAATTTATGAGACATTGTAAAAGGGCCATAGACCCTTTGGTGGGCGGTATGTCGAGTAAGATCAATGTTTGTGTGAAAGAGTGGAGCAAGTACCTATGCATGTGTGTGTGTCCATAATATCAATAGGAAATTGTCACCAAAACAGTCGCAAATAAATCAGCATAGTGCAAGCACGTATTTTTATTACTCAGAATTCCCACAAGCAAAACTGCACCTTAAACCCATAACACACATCAAGCCACATATGTTCTATTCATATCGGCATTCCCCCCGCGTTTATTTTTTCATGTTAATGATAATGGTCGGGATTCGTGATGCAAATACAATACTGAAGTGTATATTAAAAAATCTGTCAGCGTTTTTCACCATAGTTCCATGTGTGTAGTTTTCTTTCTATTTCTTCAAAGTTCACGAAGTTAGTTCGTGTGACATTAAATTATACAGAATAGACAAGCCTAACATTCGTCACACACGTCTTTCTACATTGTTCTCATAAATAATTTGACATGAATGATGGAACCAATAATTGTAACAATTTTTTTACGTTAAAACTTCTTTAGGCGAGTTGAGCATTTTTTGGGCGAACGCAAATCATGGAACTCGCGTCATCGTCACCGAAGGCTATATGTATCGAACGAAAGACATCAACGCGAGAATCAAAAAGTTACTTGGTTTTCACTTCTATCGGCAGTCCCCACAGACTGCCCGATGGTTTTTTTCGTTAGAGTAGTGTCCGTGGGTTTTCTTGTCCGTTCTTCTCCATTGGAACCTACTATGCTTTAGAATGGGCAACTAGTTTCATCTTTCTGACTGACCGATCCCTTGACATATCAAAAGTGCCTGTAATTGGTTTATTTGAAACAAAAGGGCGATTATGATTAAACTCAAACTCAAAATCGCCCTTTCTCTTTTTCAGATGGTGCAACGTATGATTTCATAGTGATCGGAGGTGGCAGTGCTGGCGTGGTGGTTGCTGCCAGGCTAGCTGAAGCAAATTTCAGCACACTTATTATAGAAGCTGGTGGAAATCCTGGTATGGAGAGTCAAGTAAGGCCTTGGTTTATTCCAATATAAAATAAATAATAAAAACAACTTAGAATGAAAATAACGTAGTACTCAATTCTTTTCAGTATCCCGGCTTGGCAACTTACGTTAAAAACTCCCGTTTGGACTGGAACTATACTTCAGAGAATGATGGTTGCACGGGAAAATGCCTCAAGGCGGGCGGGTCGTTACTCAGCAGAGTGCTGGGAGGATCAGGAAATACCAACTTCATGATATATGGTCGAGGAAACCCTCGAGACTACAATAAATTCTGCAAAGCAACCAACGATTCTTCTTGGAACTGGAAAAACATGCTCAAATACTTCAAAAAAACTGAAAATTTACAAGCTGATAATGTCCTCAAATCACCGTTTGGAAAATACCACAGCAATAAAGGTACGATTGGGGTGACCAAAGAAAATCGTTCTGTCTGTAATGATTATTTGATAGGCTTTGAACAGGCTGGGGAAGCCGTGGTTGTAGACAATATTGGTGCTGGAACATTAGGATACTCTACAGCTCTTTACAATATACTTGAAGGAGTTCGCACTGAGTGCAAGTACCTATTTACCTCCTCTGAAGGATAATCCAAACCTGCAGATAACCAGAAATAGTTTGGCGATTAAAATTATTTTCGACGAAAACAAAAATGCTGTTGGCGTAAAATTTGTAAAGAATGGCAAGACTGTCACTGCAAAAGCAAGAAAAGAAGTGATCGTTAGTGCTGGACCTACCAAGTCGCCGCAGCTGCTGTTGCTCTCAGGCATAGGTCCTAAAGAAGAACTAGAGAAGATGAATATAAATGTGATCTCAGATCTACCTGTAGGAAAGAACCTGCGACATGTGGTAGGAGTATTATTAGGTTTTAGAACTAACAGACCAGCTAATCCTGAGCCATTTAACCCACATAAATTCCCTGCACCATTAATAGTAGGCTACTCAGCTTTCAACAAATGCAGTCACTACCCTGATTACGAGACCTTGAATTACGCTATTGATGATGATGAATACTTTCTATCATACTGTGGATTTAGATTAGGATTCAAGAACTCAATCTGTGACAGACTCCTCTTGTTAGCCAAAAAAAGTCAGATGTTGGTAACTGTATTAAGTAACCTTTATCCAAAATCTCGTGGCGAGATCGTGCTTAACAGTACAGATCCTTGTGACCAGCCAAAGATTATCAACGGTTTTTATTCTAATGATGACGATTTAGAAGTTATAGTTGATTCTATCATAGACTATATTAAAATCGAAAGGACTCCACATTTCCAATGTATGGGTCTAGAGTTTTTGAGGGCCCTGGAGAAATGTAATAAATTTGAGTTTAAATCAAGGGATTATTGGAGATGCTATGCTTTGTGCATGATGGTGCCCACAGGAAGGCGTTCTGGTACTTGTTCTATGGGGTCCGTGGTGGATAGCAAGTTGAAGGTGTTGGGAGTGCAGCAGCTTCGAGTGGTAGATGCTAGTGTTTTACCCAATACCATTGGAAGTACGGTTTATGCCTTGGTAGTGGCTCTTGCAGAAAAAGCTGTTGAAATGATTTTAGAATGTAGCTAGTTATAGATATTATGAAACCATGACAAAGTTATGTAATTACATTGAAATAAACTTAAATGTTTTCTATGAAGTAATCTTATTGATATTTTATTATATATCCACCGATGCCTTCAGTGATTGTTTTTGTTAATTTAACGTAAAAGCTCCGCTTTTAAAAGTTATTAATAATGCGAAAACATATTTTCAACCAAATACACATGTGTATTTGGTTTTGTAGTTACTGGTTCTGTTTACAATCAATCAATCTACCAAGCCTTTCCCAACTATATTGGGGTTTGCTTCCAGTCTAACCGGATGCAACTGAATACCAGTATTTTACATACTGCCTGTCTGCCAACAACAATATTGTCGAAATAAATAATACCTCAAAACGAGTTTCAGTTGCATTAAGTCGGGGGAGCTACTGCAGTAAATCTCATCCAGCTTATAATAATAATCATTATTTTATTAGTCAGAATAATTATGGTATGTACATTATTATGGTCTTATGATTGGTCAATGATATCATCACATTCTGCCAAGTGTGGCGTGCACACATTAGGTAGGAACATACGTTTATTATTTTATTAACATTTAGTATTAAAATTACAATTTTAGGTATGTCCGTTAATAATAATATCATAGCCACTTTAACCACTCACATGTACGGCCATCACCAGTCATCCGAGCAAGCGCGCGCGCGTTCAACTGCACAGAATAGGATGTCAAAGTATAAAAGATGAACGATTCAAATATGATGTCAAAGTATCATTGAAATTGTTGTTTAAATTATAATTCCATTTAATATATAGCAAGTCTTCCAGTTTATTTTTAAATCCATTTTTTAACTCTATAACTTTATTATACACTTACGGGGCTACGCAGAATATGCTTTTCCACATTAAGGCTGTTTTGGCTGTCCGTCCGCGTAACATATCATTCCGCCTGTCACGTTTAATAGTATCTGACAAATTGGGAAACTAGTGCGCATTTAACTTAACAAATAAGGCAGTTTCATAAATACAAAGCCGAGAGCGTCGAAATTTTGTATTTTCTGAAATATGGTTCACAACTGTCCGTTACTTGAAGTCCAAAAATGGCTCTGATGGATCGCTTTTGCGGTTTAAAAGCGGCTTCTCTGTTTGTTGAGTTACCCCAATATATAATACCGTATCTTAGTACAGATGCCACAAGACCATGATAAGCAGTGAGTAGAGCATCTGTGTTAACTGTTGGAGTAAGTTTATTACAGTGTATAACTACAATTTTTTTGAAGTAAATACTTCTTTAGCGGCGTTGTGCACTCTTTTTGGGATGGGTAAAAAATGTTAAACTCGGGTCAGGACGTGACCGTAAGATCCGTTGCCTAGCAACCGACAAAGTAAATATCAAAACAAATAGTCTTTGACATAACGGAAAGATTGCCAGGTCAGAAATTTTACCCATATTGATGGGTAAAAAAAAGCAGTCAAAACATACATCATGAAAAGTGTTTAAATAAATTGTGTATTTTTGTTAGACTATATTTTGAAAATAAATAAATATACTACTACTACTACTAATGAATATTGTATTTAACCACATAAAATATAGTACTTTTATACTGATAAATAACGCAATTCGTGCGATTTTTTTTTAAATTTTTTGCTTTAAAAAATTATAGATTTGTTTGATGGTTCTACTTCATTTGAATACATTTGCAATACCTATCTACCTGGTCTAGAATCTATAATGATGAATAATTATTTAAAAGTATATAAGTAAGAATACCAAAAAGGAAAACAAGTTGGTTAAAATTATCACACATAAGGGATAATGAGGGTAATTTGGCAATTTACTTGTTCATTTCACACTTTTGTCGCACCGGTCTACACATTATCGCATTACTGCATGCATTACCTACTAAACATCCTACTAACTAATATTACAAATGCGAAAGTGAGTTTGTTTATTTGTTTGTTTGTTTCGCTTTCACGCTAAGACGGCGGAACTGATTAGGATGAAATTTGGCACATTTGTAGACCATGGCCTGGGTTAGGACATAGATAGATAGATAGATAGATCGTTTATTTGGTGCACACAAAAGAAATAGCACAACATACAAAAACACGATTAAATAATAACTAAATACATGATAGATACAAAGTGCCAATATAATAAAAATAAATATAGCAGAAAACAAGACATTGTGTTGACTGATGACACTATTGGCTAAAACACTTAAAATAATGAAACATACAAAGTGCGGTGTGCGTCTCAAGGTTGCACCAAATGGGAGTCCAACTCGGCATGTGTCAGGCAAATAGGTACCTGACACTGATATTCTGCTGGATCCCTGCAGTGACATGCGGACGTCGAGCAGATGAGATAATAAATACCTATGCGAATTATTAGTGTTGTGAAAAGTGGAATGTGCAGAATGAAATTACGTAAGACTTTTTGTCCCGATAGTACCTACGTTTCCGTGGGATAATTATTGACCACCACGAGGGCGAAGCCGCGGGCAAAGGCTAGTTCAATATAATTTGGAAGAATAAATGCTCTACGGAGTTTGGCAGCCTTCCCTACCGTTTGATGCTAATAGTCCTCAGAATCATCATGATTGTATCTAAATTGTATCAAGAACCAAAAGTACCAGCGCTCCATTTTAAGACAAAAGTAACGCATTTTCAATTTGTAGCCAATTTAATCTACATAGAAAGTTCTAAACCGGTTGTATTTATACTATTAAGTGCATTTATATTCTAAACTAGCTGTATAAAACTAGCATCTGAAAGTAGTCTTTATCTATTGTAGTTACGGTATTTAGTGAAGTCAAGACAAACTAAACTGGGACAGGTAAGTGAAAATAAATTCTATAGTTAATGCTCATAATAATTAATGAAAAGATCGACATCATTATATATTATAGATTTTGGCTATACTGTGAGCTTCATAGGTAAAAACAAAACCAGTGTACGTACTTAAATTGTTTTTTTGTAACAGCTTAATGGTTCATGCTGGTCGATGTGATTGTATTGGGTTAAATCGACGTATCTTTTTCCAGCTTCGCGCCATGTATACAACCGCTCAAATAGTCGCTCGGATTAAGACGCTTCAGGGTGTTTTCGCCAGCCTGGCATTACTCAACATGAATGGCTATTTGTATCCTAAAGAAGCCAATGTCTGTGGTTAGTATTACAATAAAATTTATTTTATTCATAAGTTTCTTCAAAGTTCACGAAGTTAGTTCGTGTGACATAAAATTATACAGATTAGACAAGCCTAACCTTTTCAAGATTCTCGAATGAAATTGCCAAGCTTCATAATGTGTCTATAAGACATAATATATGATAGATAGACAACAGCAAGTTCAAATAAATGGTGTCATTTTACTCGGTGTAAAAGTAAAAATGGGTCCTTTCCTCTTGTTAGTATATTATTAATGATCTACCCCATTTATTAAAAAAACAACCACCAATGGTGTTATTTGCTGACGATACATCCCAAATTTTTACGATAAATATACCTGCATCAAATCTTGACGACATAAATAATGCCCTAACTGCAGGTCCAAAATTGGTTCACTGCTAATAATTTAGTATTAATAGGAAATAAACTAAATGCTTATGATTTGCTTTACCGAATGTTAAAAGTAGTGCTTGAGTATTGAATAAAGAGACACGTTGTTGTATTTGTTTTCCTGGGGATCACGCGCGTGTTAAGGCTACAATGGGGTCCTCATTTAACATTCCTTGCAGGACGGCTCAGTTCAGCAGCATATGCTGACAGGAAAGTCCGTCAATTTGCTGATGTAGATACCGCGAGGCTAGTCTATTTCAATTACTTTATTAGTATCATGCCTCACGGTATTTTACTATGGGAACGGGCTGCAGATATCGACTCTATTATTGTTCTGCAGAAAAGAGCCATCAGAGCAATAAATGGCCGCCAATGATTTCCCAAGAGAACTGCGTAAATATATTATCATCATGCATGACGGTACCTTGACAATACAATATCTATGAAAACATCATGTACGTAGGGAAACATCTTAATCTTTTCAGTAAAATTGGTGAAAGAGACAATAAAGTACTAGATAAAGGGACCAATAAGTTCAACCTGGTTTCAGACTGACTCAAGTAGACTCATCTTTCATGGGTACTTATGTTTAAAATGTTACAATAAAATACCTGCATAAATACTCCAACTAAATGAAAGGAAATTTAAATCTTGCATAAAACGCACACTATGCTGCCGAGCATATTATAAGTTGGGGGTTTACATAGCTGACAAAAATGCTTGGCTCAACGCTGGTCCAGCCCCATAAGGGCACATAAACTAGTTGATTAGTATTCGAAAATATTGTTGCAGCTGCTGAAGATTGCAAAAACTATATTTGTATTGTATAAATTCAATCTCTTAGTCTTGTATAATTGCATAGCACATATTATGTGTGAGCACTGTGACCATGTATGAGCAATGTACCTTCTATAATTATAGCTACCATAACTGGATACGTCTTTTATTGACTTGAAGGTGCCCTGGCGGCTGAGAGTATGTCATGCTCATCAAATATCGCGCTGGTGGTGGCGTGTGTGTTGGATTGTTCAGTTCCCATCAAAATGGTTGAGCTGAATGATTGAGGAGAGCAGTGGTGGCCCAGTGGTAACGGCCCCGAGTTACGAGTTGTAGGTCATGGGTTCAAACCCAAGCAGGCGCTTTACTTTGTGTAAATAATTTCATCACTACCGCTCTCAAAACGATGAAGGAAACCGGCATGTCTTAGAACCAAAAATTCAAAGTCATGTGACATCTACCAACCCGCACTGGGCCCGCGTGGTAGATTACAACCCACTCCCTCTCACAGAGAGGAGGCCTGTGTCCCAGTATTGGGAACATTAATAGGCTGATTATGAATGTTGTTGATCCATGCGCCACGTTCGTGAACGGGCACCGTCGGTTGGAACTGGTCATTGCTTACCTGCCATGGCTTATTTCAATCTTCCTAGCCTTTTTTTCCAACTATCTCGGGGTCGGCTTCCAGTCTAACCGGATGCAGCTGAATACCAGTATTTTACATGGCACCTGCCATGGCTTATTTAAATTTTTCAATTGTTTTTTGTTTTTATAATTTTTTATGGATGCTTTTAACGTGCACGTCTTTCTACATTGTTCTCACATGTATAATTTTAACATGAATGATGTAACCAATATTAAGTAACAGTCTTTTTATTTAAAAGATTGTCCGTGGAGTTTCTTGCTCGTTCTTCTCCATTGACTTTGGAACCGGCATTTTTCTGACTGATCGACCTCTTGACAATTCATAAAATAATGCCTTTAATACAAATGGTTTGAGTTTAATCCCTTTCTCTTTTTCAGATGGTGCCACTTATGATTTCATAGTGATCGGAGGTGGCAGTGCTGGCGTGGTGGTGGCTGCCAGGCTAGCTGAAGCAAATTTTAGCACACTTATTATAGAAGCTGGTGGAAATCCTGGTATGGAGAATCAAGTAAGGACTGGAATTATTCCAATATAAATAAATAATAAAAATAAAAAAATAGGAATTAATAAAGTTTCCGAAAAACAAAATAACTTCCAACGATCTGTGGTTGACTGTAATATTAACTATTCCAAAAAAAAAATACCATACTTCCAAAAAAATACAAACTTTCCGAAAACATTTATTCTGCTAAAAAAACCAGCTCTATAGAAACCAGCTTAATTTCTACTATTTGATAGAGAATAACTTTTTTAATTCTTATTTTTATTGAAAACTTGCTGTTGCTAGTAGCTTCGCCCGCGTGGACTCTTTTCTGTACTGTAAATGTATTTATTATACATAATTATAAACCTTCCTCTTGAATCACTCTATCTATTAAAAAATACCGCATCAAGATCCGTTGCGAAGTTTTAAAGATCTAAGCACACATAGGGACAGACAGCGGGAAGCGACTTTGTTTTATACTATGTAGTGATGATAGTGATGATGATGATGATGATAACTACCTACCGGTCTCGCCGGTCGGCTCGCGGCCGCTTCGTGTTTACTTCGGGTGACATCGGTTCGGGTGCACAGTGATAGGCGCGGTCACATTCGGATAATTAGAAAATGGGGAAAACATTTCTGCGAACAACTGGGTGAAATAGGTTAGGTTAGAACTGTGACGAACCGCGCACGAGCCGAGCGAGCGAAGCGAGCGGAGCAAGCGGTGCCGCGGCAGCGGTAAAACACTTAGAAAAGTATTTTTATATTGTCACAATAGTTTCCAAGCGCCACAGTTTATAAAATGTGTAAAGTTAATTCTAAAAAAATAGGTGAGTTACGATGAAAATGACTAACTAAAGTTTTCGGTAAAACGCAATTTAAGCTGGTGGAAAAATATCATGTCAGCAAAAGCTGTATTGATTTTTCGAAATTTTCAGTATTTTACTCGGTCGTTTCTTTATTTGTATTCACTTAAAAATTGTTGGAAAATTAGTATAAAACACATTTTGAGTGTGCTCATATATTAATTTTTTTTCGGAACTTTTATTACTACCCATAAAAATCCTTAGAATGAAAATAACGTAGTACTTAATTCTTTTTAGTATCCCGGCTTGGTGACTTACATAAAAAACTCCCGTTTGGACTGGAACTATACTTCAGAGAATGATGGTTGCACAGGCAAATGCCTCAAGGCAGGCGGGCCATTACTCAGCAGAGTGCTAGGAGGAGGAGGAGCTACCAACTTCATGATATATGGTCGAGGAAACTGTGGAGACTACAATAAATTCTACAAAGCAACCAACGATTCTTCATGGAACTGGGACAACATGCTCAAATACTTCAAAAAAACTGAAAATTTACAAGCTGATAATGTCCTCAAATCACCGTTTGGAAAATACCACAGCAATAAAGGTACAATTGGGGTGACTAAAGAAAATCGTTCTGTCTGTAATGATTATTTGATAGGCTTTGAACAGGCTGGGGAAGCCGTGGTTGTAGACAATATTGGTGCTGGAACATTAGGATACTCTACAGCTCTATACAATATACTTGAAGGAGTTCGCACTGAGGGTGCATGTACCTATTTACCTCCTCTGAAAGATAATCCAAACCTGCAGATAACCAGAAATAGTTTGGCGATAAAAATAATTTTCGACGAAAACAAAAATGCTGTTGGCGTAGAATTTGTAAAGAATGGCAAGACTGTAACTGCAAAAGCAAGAAAAGAAGTGATTGTTAGTGCTGGACCTACCAAGTCACCGCAGCTCCTGTTGCTCTCAGGCATAGGTCCTAAAGAAGAACTAGAGAAGATGAATATAAATGTGATCTCAGATCTACCTGTAGGGAAGAATCTGCAACATGTGGTAGGAGTATTATTAGGTTTTAGAACTAACAGACCAGCTAATCCTGAGCCATTTAACGCACATGAATTCCCTACACCATTAATAGTAGGCTACTCAGCTCTCAACAAATGCAGTCGCTACCCAAATTATGAGACCTTGAATTACGTTATTGATGATGATGAATATTTTCTATCTTATTGTGGATTTATTTTAGGATTGAAAAACTCAATCTGTGACAGACTCCTCTTGTTAGCCAAAAAAAGTCAGATGTTGGTAACTTTATTAAGTAACATTTATCCAAAATCTCGTGGCGAGATCGTGCTTAACAGTACAGATCCTTGTGACCAGCCAAAGATTATCAACGGTTTTTATTCTAATGATGACGATTTAGAAGTTATAGTTGATTCTATTATAGACTATATTAAAATCGAAGGGACTCCACATTTCCAATGTATGGGTCTAGAGTTTTTGAGGGCACTGGAGAAATGTAATAAATTTGAGTTTAAATCAAGGGATTATTGGAGATGCTATGCTTTGTGCATGATGGTGCCCACAGGAAGGCGTTCTGGTACTTGTTCTATGGGGTCCGTGGTGGATAGTAAGTTGAAGGTGTTGGGAGTGCAGCAGCTTCGAGTGGTAGATGCCAGTGTTTTACCCAATACCATTGGAAGTACGAATTATGCCTTGGTAGTGGCCCTTGCAGAAAAAGCTGTTGAAATGATTTTAGGATGTAGCTAAATACAGGATGTGAAATCATGACAAAATTCTACAATTACAAAAATTCAAAATTCAAAAGTCATTTATTCAAACTAGGCTGAGGATCAGCATTTTTTGAACGTCAAAATTACATAAGACAGTCCTTCAAAAACGCCCGCCCTTCACCACTTCCTAGTGATTTTGCTGGAAAGAAGAAGTGGCGCAACAAACTTCCCAGCAGCACAGCTGTCTGTTCAGTTAGAAAAAAAAAAACTTGATTCTATACAATAGTATGCAAATATTTTACATTACTCAACACAAAACATTAAATAAAATATATTTGCCATAATGACAGCTAGCACACGCTAATGTAACAACAAAAAAAAATATCGAAATCTAAACTCAAGCGAAAATAAAAACTAAAAACGTAAACAGAACTTAATACCCGAATTATAAAGCCTCCAGGCATAAGGCTGCCTGTCCACTGGAGCGGAGACGCGCCAACACTAACCAACAGAATCTTGACTCCGCCCCTGAGTTTAGATCAGTGATCCTGAGTCAAGATTCTACCGGTCAACACCGGCACACCCCCGCCCCTCCCCTCTCCCCCCCCGTTCCAGCGGACAGGCAGCCTAAAGGGCGTGCCCGCTTACATTATAGCTAATAGCTAGGTTTAATCTAAATAATAACTCATTCATTATTCGTCTTGTTTAGTTCAAAACATGTTACCCATATCACTTCTGTGCGCCAGTGTACTTTACTATACGTTGTGCTGGAGTTGTGGGTTCGTCCACATATAAATAGAATTCGTACGAATCGCCTCAAGAAAAACTAATATTTATTAAAATGGTCGATTCGTACGAATTCGTACCAGTTATTTCGGATGAGTCACCAATAAGCCAAAGCTGTAACTCGAAGTCACATACTTAATTATGATAAACTAGGACCATCGAAGTAAAAATAAATCAACAGTTAGGCAAGAATAATATATGATCTACTGTCGAAGTCGCTAGCTAACCACATATTGCAATACAACTCATTAAACAAAAACATTGTAATGAGTCGATTATGTCAATAATAAATGTAAATTAAATTCAAATAAATTGACTTCAACAGTCAAATAAAATAAACAAATATATAACTTATATAACCTGTGAGAAGGTAAGCTAATTCTGGAGAAAGAACATAAACATTATCTTGAGTTAATCACAGCGACCAACTATTTTTATCGTTTAAGTAGTCGTTGATAGAATAGTATGCCTTTGAACAAAGGTTGGATTTTACTTTAGCTTTAAACGCATTAAAAGGCAAATCTAGCAGAGAAGTGGGTAGCTTGTTATAAAAGGTTATACCAAGCCCAACAAATGAGTAATGACCCGTATGAAGCCGGTGAAAATGAGCTCGTAATTTGTCCTTATTTCTGGTATTAATCTTGTGAATATCACTGTTTTTAGTGTATAAGTGTATATTTTGCCTAATATATAAGATATTGGCGAAGATGAATTGTGATGCCACTGTGAGAATACCAATACCAATATCCTTGAAAAAATCTCTTAGAGAAACTCTGGCACCAAGCTGGTAAATTGCTCGAACAGCTCGTTTTTGAAGAACAAATATAATATATTGAATGTCAGCGGCTTTGCCCCACAGCAGAATGCCATAGGTCATAACGCTATGGAAATAACCAAAATAGACTAATCTAGCAGTATCAATGCCAGTGTATTGTCTTACTTTCCTGACAGCGTAGGCGGCCGAGCTAAGCCTTCCCGCTAGACTTGAAATATGTGGGCCCCACTGAAGTTTAGCATCTACTGTTATGCCCAGAAAAACTGCCGAGCCCACAGTTTCAAGCACCTTTTTATCTAAGACGATGTTGGGTCCTAGATTTCTAACATTCGGTAAAGCGAATTTTAACATTTCGTTTTCTTGGAATTGAGAACTAAGTTATTTGTTGTAAACCAATTCGTAACCATTGAGAGTGCACTGTTTACATCGTCAAAATCATGTCTATTTCTGTCTACTTTAAAAATAAGAGAGGTATCATCTGCAAACAGTACAACTTCACAGATACCTTTTAAAAAGAATGGTAAGTCATTGATTTACACTAAGAACAAGAATGGACCCAGTATTGAGCCTTGAGGTACACCTAACTGAACTGGTAACCCGGAAGATTTCACACCATTAACATCTACGCATTGGGACCTATTATGTAAATAAGAATTTAGAACATCAAAATAAACGTAAATGTTTTCTATGGTGTAGTCTTATTGATATTTTATGATATTTCCACCGATGCCTTCAATGATTGTTTTTGCTAATTTAACGTAAAAGCTCCGCTTTTAAAATTACTAATAATGGGAAAACATATATTTTGAACCAAATAAACGGGTGTATTTGGTTTTGTAGTTACTGGTTATATTTACAATCAATCAATCTACCAAGCATTTCCCAACTATATTAGGGTTAGCTTCCAGTCAAACCGGATGCAGCTGAATACCAGTATTTTACATACTACTGTCGTGATTTTTATTTGAAAATAGTATGTATTATTTTAATATCGATCTATCCACTGTGGCAACACTGTCAAAGCACAAATGATTAATATTGTTAGAAAAATTTAAACGTATTTTCATTATGGCAACTGAATGTATTATTTTACTTTGGCAACACTTAGAAATAACGGTCACGATATAATCGTTATTTCTGGGTGGGGTCAAAAGTCGTTTTAAATGGTAAAATGTAATGCTTAGTCAGTCTTCGTTTGATTGTGAAATAGTACAGTTGTGTGGATTAAAAGTATTAGCAAGAAAAGAGCGTTTTCTTTACACACCAACAACAAAAACCTCAAATCGACTTTCAGTTGCACCGAGTCGGGGGAGCTACTGTAGTAAATCTCATCCAGCTGTTCATTAATGGTCATTAATAAAATATCAACCCTAATATAAAATTTATCACGAATAAGATGGATTGCTCAGCTTCCTCTCCGTGACTGATCAAGGGAATGCCAATGAATTAGTAATTTGGCGATTTTTTACTCTCAGTCGCATATCAATCACGATGGACACATGTGCTAATATTTCTACCAGCATTTGCGGCAGTTCTTAGATCGAAAATGACATAATAGTTTAAATGAACTTCATCTTTTCGAGTCGAGGGTACATGTATTATGTTAAAAGAGTTGGGCCCACTAGGTGGCCACGCCATTTGCGGCTTCAGTGGAAATGAACTAATACCTAAAATAGGGAATGAACTAATACCATCATCATCATCGTAATCAGCCTATAATATTCCCACTGCTGGGACACAGCCCTCCTCTTTTCGATAGGGAGTGGGCTGTAATCTACCACGCGAGCCCAGTGCGGGTTGGTAGATGTCACATGTCTGCGAATTTTTGGTTCTAGGACATGCCGGTGTCCTCACGATGTTTTCCTTCGCCGTTTTGAGAGCCGTATTGAAATTATTTACACAAAGTATAGCGCCTGCCGGGTTTCTAACCAACGAACTCGTAAGTCGGGGCCGTTACCACTGGGCCACCACTGCTCCAAAAATAATGTACTACGTGTTTATAGTAGGTACTCATCATTACTCACAAAAAAGTCCGTAAGGCTAAGACTAGAGTAGGGATTACAGGTAGCAGTAATGCTGGCGGTGCAAAATGCAATGTTCCCTGCTCATAGAGTTTAGGCGACCAGTCGTGTTTTCCCAGCGCCGCGCGCCATGGCTATAACTTGTGTTCCGTATATGTAATGTCAGAAGCGTCATTGTGTATAATATTCATGGTCATCTGAATAGATTATAATCTTGTACACCGGAATTTCATTTACTCTCCTTCTCCAACCACGATACTCTTATGGTCCCAACTCCCAACACCTAACTATATTAGGTTATGAAAATATGAATATTTTAATTTTACAAGTTTACAATGCAAAATGTTTTCATTTTGGCTAGTTACTATATTACATACAGAGAGAGGGTAACATTTTATCATGTTGGCTATCCTATCCTTTTACATCTGTGTTTTACTAGCACACATCTGAGTATTATGAATTTCTTCATAAATAACCAAGTTACATAATATCTAATTAACTATCTATGATTTAATATTGGGAGTGTGGGCTAGAAAATTGATTACCATTTTCCCAGATCGTGTGTCACCATAAATAAAATCATTCAGCTCATTTAATTTTAATGTCCAACCAACTGTTCCTTTTCAAACTGATTTCAGAACTGTTCCGTTACAGTCACTGAATATAATCCTAGCTAATATTATAAATGTGAAAGTGAATTCGTTAGTTTGTGACGCTAAAAAACAAACTGTTAACTACTATTATCCCGTACACCCTGTTTGTTTTGAGGCAATCAAAATCGACTGTTCGACGTCGATCGACCGCAGTGTGGTTGCACCTTTAGTTTGTTCCACAATTTTGTATGCTAATTAAATGGTTGTATGCTAATAGTTCCAGCTTGTGTTTCCCAGATGTCATGATTGTTACAGGCAATTCAGACTGAAATGGCTGAAACATGCAGGGGTGGAAACTTTTAATTAGATTACTCGGTGTCAACAAACGATAAAGTTGCGATTCTGCTAGTCTTGGTGATTGAAATTCAGTTTAAAGCAGTTTGTTGTTTGTTCCGATTTAATTCGCTGATATTGAGTGGAATTAGTGGGATAATATCTTAAAATAAAAATAGTTTGGAAAATACAAAAGTGCACGCCTCATACATAACACTCATTCATAAACGAAAAAGAAATTCAAAACATAGTTTAATAAAATCTGTCAAGTGCGAGTCGGACTCGCACACGAAGGGTTCCATACCATGTCGTACAAGATTTACACTATGAATTTTTGTAATACTTTCGTAAAGGTAAGAACAGAGGCGCTATAAAAAACAAAGATTTGTAAAGAAATTGTCTAATTTTAATGAGAAAATGTTGTTGTGTTAAAATATAGGTGTAGGAGTATATTTCATTTATTTTAAGAGAAAAATATTAAGTTAACTTTATCCAGTAACATGCATTAACTAAAGTCAAAGTTATTTATTTGCTACTAACATAGTATTAGTAGGTATAAATAGATATATATGGTAGGTAAGCAGGTAGATATGTTGGGTAGGTAATTAGGTAGAAATAGGTAATTAGGAAATGTAGATGCGCCGTAGATAAGTCGCCGTAGGTAAGCCGGGTAAAGCTAGTTACTTATAAATAAAAGGATTTCTCTTGCTACATCAGACTATATTGTACAAAATAGAATGTAAGTAGTACGCCAAATTTTAATTATAACTGTGCGTTTGCACTGGCGAAACATTCACAATAAAACATGTTGGAATCTCTATTTTCTGTCAATTTTTCATACAATGTTTGACAGGAACTAGAGATTTCAACATGTTTTGTCGTGATGTTTCGCCAGTGCAAACGCACGGGTCAATACAGGTATTTATTTACGTTATTTTTGATAGTCATTCAGAAATCTATTATTTCTTACTTATTATTTTTACACATCCCATCGGACTATGAGAGTGAGGGAAGAGAGAGTGCACTCGTGTCTGCGCACACACTTGTGCACTATAATATCTCCCGCGCCGAAGGCCAGTCTCCGTTGAGATTGGCCGCCCGTGACCGAATAATTTTACACCAATAATTTTTCTCAATATAAAATTGTATCCACAACGGTTTAAAGGTAACTGAATAGTACACTGTATGTGCCAGCATTCATTTCAATGTTACTGAATATATTGTCTATTGGAGTGTAGTTTTAACATGAGGTACACACATCAACACCCGCGTCTAGGGATACTTTGAAAAAAGTCGATAAAGGACGATGCGTTAAAACGTCCCCCCAAACCTTACACCGACCAACAGATTTAAAATGTATCTCAGTCCAACCATCTTGGTAAGGTGATCAATTTTTACTATGACGACATCTGTCAAAAATATGGGATATCCCAGAAAAATCATGTTTTAATGTTATTATTTTTGGCACAAAATAACATGTTGTAAACCATATCTTTGATTTTTAAACACTATTTTTACTGCTAAATAATGGCTAGTATCGTCTGTGAGCTGTTTCACTCTATGGCCTGACGGATGTTCTCGTCAATTGTTAGGTTAGGTTAGGTTAGCCTAACCTAACCTGCTGTTTTCTTTAATATTTTGTACAATTACGCAATCACAAGGATACGGTGATGCTGTTCATCTTTGAGTAGTTCCATGTAGCTACCTTGAAAATCCAAGATCAGTAAGTTGATCACTGTACTGTACTGTCACTAACTTAACCTAACCTAGGTTAGGTTAGCTTAGGTTAGGTTAGGTTTTGGCGAAAAGGCGTGTCACCTACAGGGGACGTGACGGCGGGTGTTGGCACGATATATATTATGTCGTGCGGTATTCCACAGTGCTCGGTCCTGGGCCCACTTCTGTGGAACATCAATTGTCAAAACGTCCCCCCAAACCTTACACCGACCAACAGATTTAAATTGTATCTCAGTCCAACCATCTTGGTAAGGTGATCAATTTTTACTATGACGACATCTGTCAAAAATATGGGATATCCCAGAAAAATCATGTTTTAATGTTATTATTTTTGGCACAAAATAACATGTTGTAAACCATATCTTTGATTTTTAATCACTATTTTTACTGCTAAATAATGGCTAGTATCGTCTGTGAGCTGTTTCACTCTATGGCCTGACGGATATTCTCGTCAATTCTTAGGTTAGGTTAGGTTAGCCTAACCTAACTCACTTTTTTCTTTTAATCTTTTGTACAATTACCCAATCACAAGAATACACAAATGCTGGTCATTATTCAGGAGTGCCATGTGACCTTCAAAATTCAAGATCAGTTTATCACAGTTAGGTTAGGTTATGTTCACTGCGTCCATTGTCGGGAGGACACGGCGCGGCATACATTGGCAGAGTGTGCCGCGTGGGAGGAGCCGCGCCGTGCCCTCGTTCCAGAAGTTGGAGCCGACTTGTCACTGCCGGCCGTCGTTCGTTCGATGGTCGGGAGTGCCGAGTCGTGGGACGCGGTGGTTTCCTTCTGCGAGACAGTCATCTCGCAGAAGGAGGCTGCGGAAAGGGAGAGGGAGATCTCGTCCACTCACCCGGCCTGCAGCAGGCGCACCGGGCGTCGGCGGAGGGCGGATAACGCCCTCTTCCAGCCCCCCTAAATGGGTCCAGGGGCGACGGATTCGGGGACATCCGTCGCCCCCCATCACACAGGACCCGAGATGGCGGCGCGCCACTCTAAGACGTAACGGGGGGAGTTTGCACACCTCACTCCCCCTACGGGACGGGGCCCGCAGAGTGCGGGCCGTCACCAGTCCGGGGCAGCGGAAGTCGCAATTTGCTCCCGCAGCCCCCCGACGCAAGTGTGCGAGGGAACACCGGGGTGGTTTTAGTCAGTAAGAGTCTGACAGACCCCTTCGCCCACCCCAGGGCGGAGGACATCCATGAGGATTTCCAACCCGAGAAAAAAAAAAAAAAAAAAAAAAGGTAAGGATGGGTAAGGTTAGGTTAGGTTAGGTTAGCCATATCGTGGTCGGGGGGACTCGGATCGCTGTCGAGTCTACCATGAAGTACTTAGGATTGGTGCTCGACAGCCGGTGGGACTTCGGGCCCCACTTCCGACGGTTGGCGCCCAAGTTGCTGGGTGCTGCTGGGGCGCTGTCAACGCTGCTTCCCAATCTGGGGGGCCCGAGCGCCGCTTGTAGGCGGCTCTACGTGGGGATCGTGCGGTCGATGGCCCTTTACGGGGCCCCGATCTGGGCGGCTGACCTGACGGCCGGTAGCATCGCTGTATTGCGTAAGCCGCAGAGAGCGATGGCCGTCAGAGTCATCAGGGGGTATCGCACGATCTCCTACGAGGCGGCTTGTGCACTGGCCGGATCCCCGCCCTGGGACCTGGAGGCGAAGGTGCTCGCGTCACTTCATCGGTGGCGCGAGGAAGCCACAGCGCGGGGCGAGCGACCGATGCAGCGACACATGGAGCTGCGTCGGTCTCAGCTTCGCGAGGTCCTGGTGGCGGAATGGCGGGAAAGGCTTTCACGCCCCACCGCCGGCCTCGTCACCATCGAGGCGGTCCGGCCGGTGCTCGACGACTGGCTCGGGAGGAGGCACGGCTCCCTGTCGTTTCGGGTGACGCAGGTGCTCTCGGGGCATGGCTGCTTCGGGAAGTACCTGTGTCGCATAAACAGGGAGCCGGACGCTCGGTGTCACCACTGCGTCCATTGTCGGGAGGACACGGCGCGGCATACATTGGCAGAGTGTGCCGCGTGGGAGGAGCCGCGCCGTGCCCTCGTTTCAGAAGTTGGAGCCGACTTGTCACTGCCGGCCGTCGTTCGTTCGATGGTCGGGAGTGCCGAGTCGTGGGACGCGGTGGTTTCCTTCTGCGAGACAGTCATCTCGCAGAAGGAGGCTGCGGAAAGGGAGAGGGAGATCTCGTCCACTCACCCGGCCCGCAGCAGGCGCACCGGGCGTCGGCGGAGGGCGGATAACGCCCTCTTCCAGCCCCCCTAAATGGGTCCAGGGGCGACGGATCCGGGGACATCCGTCGCCCCCCATCACACAGGACCTGAGATGGCGGCGCGTAGTGTTCCACGCGCGCCACTCTAAGACGTAACGGGGGGAGTTTGCACACCTCACTCCCCCTACGGGACGGGGCCCGCAGAGTGCGGGCCGTCACCAGTCCGGGGCAGCGGAAGTCGCAATTTGCTCCCGCAGCCCCCCGACGCAAGTGTGCGAGGGAACACCGGGGTGGTTTTAGTCAGTAAGAGTCTGACAGACCCCTTCGCCCACCCCAGGGCGGAGGACATCCATGAGGATTTCCACCCCGAGAAAAAAAAAAAAAAAAAAAAGGTTAGGTTAGCCAACCAAAATGTTTTTTGTTATTACAAAAAATCCCATTGATTTTGCAATTGAACAAGACAGTAAGTTTTTTTCTGGATCCTTATAAACATATTGGCATGTATCACATGGCTGTTGGAGGGGGGGACGGGGTCCGACCCACAATGCGGGCCACCACATGCCCGTGAGTCTCGCACCTCACTCCTGCTGCGACGTCAAAAAGGGGCGCGCTTGGAACACTACGTGCCGCCACTACGGGTCCTTCTGGAAGGGAGGCGGTGGACCTCCCCGAGTCCGCTTTCCCTATAGACCTGTTTACGGGGGCTGGTAGAGGGCGAGGTTAGGTTAGCCTAACCTAACCCACTTTTTTCTTTTAATCTTTTGTACAATTACCCAATCACAAGAATACACAAATGCTGTTCATCATTCAGGAGTGCCATGTGACCTTCAAAATTCAAGATCAGTTTATCACTGTTATGTTAGGTTAGGTTAGGTTATGTTAGGTTAGGTTAGGTAAGGATGGGTAAGGTTAGGTTAGGTTAGGTTAGCCAGGGGGACCCCCCACAGTGCTTGCGTCCACGTCGCGTCCCCTGGGCAACGACCCGGCTCTGACCACCGTAACGGAGTGGCAGACCGGGCTCGGCTAAAGTGCACTGTGAATCGTAGGCATTCATGCGGTCGTCTACGAACACTGAAGATTTTAATTTTAAAGAAAAGATGGTTGGGCCAGCGCGTGATGCGTCTGGCCGATTTGTTGGGAATCGCTCCTCCCAGGGCGATTCAAACGGCCCTTCTCAGGGCCAACCCAATGGCCCTTCTCAGGGCCAAGCCGACGGCCCTTCTCAGGGCCCCGCCGGCGGCGCTTTGGCTTTGGCCAGCTTATTCCGTAGGCCAGACGAGTTCTCGGACACCGACGACTCCAATATGGACACGTCGGCGGCCGAGAGCGACTGCTTCAAGCGGAAGCGGTCTGAGGGCTCCTCGGGGTCAACCGGTGGCAAGTCGAAGAAGAAGTCGAAGTCGAAGAAGGCTTCGACTTCCGCTTTGGCTTCAACCCACGATGTGGGCCTGGTGGACGCCGAGCGCCGGCTGAGTCTGGCCAAGAAGCAGCAGCTCCAGTTGGATCTGGAGGAGAGGGTCGCCGCCAAAGAAAAGCAGGCGCAAGCTGCCAGGGCGAGGGCTGGCTACGGTGCATCAAATGTGCTGTATGCTGACCACTCCCTGGCAGAATTGGAGCGCATGGCGGCGGAGGACAGGGAGGAGGTCGTGGAGGTCGCCTCCAAGTCTTCAAACCTGAAGGGGACCTTCCAGAAGGCCCTCAAATGCCGTGCCGCCAGCATGCACGGCATTATTGCGGAGCTGGTTAGGCGGACGGCCACGGAGGAGACGCGGCAGCTGCAGGCGAAGGTGGATCGCCTGCAGGCGGAGGTCAGCCAGCTGCACCAGAAGCTGGCTGAGGCCACGGCGAGGCCTGCCCAACCGGCCCCCGGGCCGGTGGTGACAGGTCCCTCCTCCTCCCACGCCAGCCTTGAGGAAACGTTCCGCAAGGTTGTCATGGAGGAGAGGGCCTTCACCAGGGCCTGCATCGCAGGCATCGAGGACCGGCTCCTGCCGGAAAAGCGGCTCCGCCCGCCGCTAGCGGCAGACATGAGGCCTCCACCAAACGAGCTGGTACCGGCACCTATTGCGGGCCCGGTATCAGGCGCAAAGCCCTTCAAGGGCAAAGGTAAGGGCAAGAGGGCCAAGGCGGGTCCTCATGCCCCCACCACAAGCACGGAGGCAGCGTCTGGGTCGACTGCCACTCCAGCAGCCCCCGAGAACCCGCAGGAGGAAGACGCCCTTCTTCCCTCCACCACCCCGGCCAACCAGTCGTGGACGAAGGTGGTCAAGAAGGGCAAACGAGGGAAAAAAAAGGGGAAAAAGCAGGCCCCCAAGCCCTCTGCGACTGCTCCTGCAGCCAAAAGAGCTCCAGCCGGAGGGAGGAAGTTGGTTCCTCCCAAGACCGCAGCCGTAGTGGTGACGCTCACCGCTGAGGCTGTGAAGCGGGGGGAGACGTACGCGTCTATTATGACGCGTGCGCGTACCAATGCCGATCCCAAAACACTGGGGATCGGCACACTCTCCTGCCGCCGGACCCAGGCTGGGGCTCGAATCTTCGAGTTCCCGGGGGCTAAGGGCGGCGCTAACGCGGAGCTCTTCGCAACCAAGTTGCAGGAGGTCATCGCGGACGCGGCCAGTGTAGCCAGGCCCGTGAAATCTGTGGCCTTGGAGGTGACCGAGCTCGACGACTCGGTCACCAAAGAGGAGGTGGAGGCGGCGGTCGCAGCGATTGGGGGCTGCGGGGTCGCACTAGTAAAAGGTCGGGCCATCAGGCCTGGCCGCAGCGGCATGGGCACCATCCGCCTCGAGTGCCCAGTCGCCGCAGCTGTGGCCGTCCTTGCCAAGGGACGGGTTGCCGTCGGCTTCAGTTCGGGTGTAGTCCGGGCACTTGCAGCAAGGCGTCTGCGCTGCTACAAGTGCCACGGAGTCGGACACACTCGGCCCCTCTGTCCGTCCGGGGTCGACAGAGGGAACACATGTTACCGCTGTGGCAAGGACGGGCACAAGTCCGCCTCCTGCGAGGCCACCACGCCGCACTGCGCAGTGTGTGCCGCCAGTGGCTGCCCGGCGGACCACGTCACGATGGGGAGGAACTGCAATCCTCCCCCAAAGAAGGGCAAGGAGCAGGCGCCGATCCGGCCTGTCACTGCCGCCGCCGTCCCTGAGGCTGGGACATCGGCGGATGTGGAGGGGGATGCGATGTCTGATTGATGGATAGTCAGATCAAACATCGCATTCTCCAGGCGAACACCAACCACTGCAGAGCAGCCCAGGATCTGCTGATGCAGAGCATGGCTGAGTGGTTGGTGGACGTGGCGGTGGTTGCCGAGCCGTACTCGGTCCCTGGCCGTTGGCTGGGTGATCGGGATGGTTCGGTGGCATTAGTGTCGCGGTCTTCCACGGACTCCCCTCCCCTCTCGCTCTTAGAGAGGGGACCGGGATACGTGGCCGCCGCGTGGGGAGACTTGGCCCTTGTGGGCGTTTATTTCTCCCCAAACCGCCCTCTTTCGGATTTCGAGAACTTTCTTGAAATCCTCACAGCAGTGCTGGGGAGGGCGGCGCCACGCCAGGTCGCCATTATGGGTGACCTGAACGCCAAGTCGACGGCCTGGGGCAACCCGGCCGCCTCTTGCAACGTCCGGGGACGCGCCGCAGAATTTTGGGCGGCGTCGTGCGGGGTGTCCCTCCTGAACAGAGGGACTGTTCACACGTGTGTGCGGCAACGGGGAGGATCGGTGGTCGACGTATCGTTTGCCACCCCCGTACTAGCCGCCCGCGTCGTGAACTGGCGGGTGGAGATGGCGGAGACCTTTTCGGACCACCGATATGTGCGCTTCGACATCTCCACCCAGAGCTCCCAGGGGATGGTCCGCTCGGGCCAATCTGCGTTCCCCCGGTGGGCTCTCACCCGCCTGGACCGAGAGGCCGCCGAGGAGGCGGCGTTCGTCCAGGACTGGCTCACGCCTCCTGTCGAGGTCCTGGACGTGGACGCCGCAGCGCTCCAGCTGAGGGGGTCCCTGACAGAGGTGTGCAACTCCAGCATGCCCCTGTCTCGCGGCGTACCTCCCAGACGCGCCGTCTATTGGTGGTCGGAGGAATTGGCGGGGCTCCGGACCGCCTGCGTAGCGGCCAGGAGGGCCTACACGCGGAGTCGGAGGCGCAGGCCCCGAGACCTAGCCGGCGAGGGGGCCCTCTATGCGTCGTACGTCGATGCAAAGAGGGTCCTCAAGTTGGCAATGTGCGAGGCCGAAGATTCGGCGAGAGCCGAGATGCTGGAGGGTCTCGACAGAGACCCGTTCGGGAGACCGTACAAGGCGGCGCGGAGTAAACTGCGCCCCTGTGGTCCTCCGCTGACGGAGACCCTCGAGCCGGCATTGCTGGATGGGGTGGTCCGGTCCCTGTTTCCGTCCAGGACCGACTTCACCCCGCCAGTGATGGACCCCCCCCCACGGGAGGCGGTTCCGTCGGAGGAGGAGGTTCTCCCGGTGACAGCGTCGGAGCTCTACGCGGGCACTCTGCGCCTCCGCGCGAAGAACACGGCCCCAGGGCCGGACGGTGTTCCCGCAAGGGTGGTGGCCATAGCCGCCTCTCAGATGGAGGAGAGGCTTCGGGACCTCTTTAGCGCGTGTTTCACGACTGGGAGGTTCCCGAAACCTTGGAAGGAGGGGCGGCTGTGCCTCCTCCGAAAAGAGGGACGCCCGGCGGACTCCCCCTCGGCTTACCGGCCCATCGTTCTGCTCGATGAGGTCGGTAAGATGTTCGAGGGGATTATCGCCGAACGACTAAATAGTCTGCTGGGAACGGTGGGGCCGGACCTGTCGGACGCCCAATTCGGTTTCCGACGGGGTCGTTCGACAGTGGACGCGCTGGCCCTGCTCAAGGGCCAGGTGAAGGAGGCCGTGGAGGCGGGGGACGGAGTGCTGGCGGTGTCATTCGACATTGCCAACGCCTTCAACTCTGTCCCCCACTCGACAATATTGGAGGCGCTCCGGTATCACGGAGTGCCTCAATACCTGCGCACACTCTTGGCCAGCTACTTGGAGGACCGGGTGGTCCTCCTCGCGGACAAGACGGCCAGAGTGAGGCAGTATGGTGCAGAGTCCGGTGTTCCACAGGGATCGGTCCTAGGACCACCGCTGTGGAACATTGGATTCGACTGGCTCCTGCGGGGGACCCTCCTCCAGGGCACGAGCATCATCTGCTACGCAGATGATACCCTCCTCCTTGCCCGGGGGAGGAACTTCAGGGAGGCGGCCATTCTGGCCTCTGCTGGCGGATCCTTAGTGGCTGGAAGGATCCGCCGCCTAGGGCTGAAGGTGGCGCTGCACAAGACGGAGGCCGTGTATTTTCACGGTCCTCGGCAGCGCATCCCACCCGACGGACACATTGTCGTGGAGGGCGTCAGGATCGGGGTCAAGGCCCAGATGAAGTACTTGGGCCTTGTACTCGACAGCAGGTGGCGCTTCGGCCCACACTTCAGCGGGCTGTCGACGCGCCTGCTGAAGGCTGTGAATGCCCTTTCCTGGCTCCTCCCGAACCTGGGAGGTCCGAAGGCGCGATGCCGGCTTTTGTATGCCGGCATCCTCAGGAGCATGGCCCTTTACGGGGCCCCGATTTGGGCGGACTCCCTCCACAGGAGGGAGAACGCCACTACCATCCGTAGGCCCCAAAGGGCCATTGCACTGCGGGTGGCGAGGGCCTATCGGTCGGTGGGCTTCTCGGCGGCGTGCGCCCTGGCCGGCACCCCTCCTTGGGAGCTCGAGGCGTGGGTGCTGACCAGAGTGTACGAATGGACGGCGCGGTGTAAGGCGCTCGGGGAGCCCCCCGCCGCAGAAGAGCGGGAGGCCGTGCGGCAAGAGGTGAGGGACGCAATCGTCCATCACTGGACGGAGGACCTCGCCAATGCCGTTTTCGGCCGCCGAACTCTGGACGCGCTCGGGCCAGTCCTGAAGGATTGGCTCGAGCGGTCCCACGGTTTCCTCTCTTTCCGTCTGGTGCAGGTGTTGTCCGGCCATGGGTGTTTCGGAACGTACCTGCACCGGATCCAAAGGGAGGAGACCCCGTCGTGCCACGACTGTGGCGCGGCGGAGGACACGGCTCAGCACACCCTTGAGGTGTGCCCAGCCTGGTCCGAGCTGCGCCGCGGTCTGAGCGCAGCGGTCGGGCAGGACCTCTCGCTTCCCGGCGTCGTCAACTCGATGCTGGAAAGCGAGGGGGCCTGGACAGCGGTCGCCTCCTTCTGCGAGGACGTAATGTCGCAGAAGGAGGACGCGGAGCGCGCGCGGGAGGACGACCCTCTCGCAGCGCCGCTCCGCAGGCGAAGACGGGGCATGAGAAGGCGATTGTACGATCGTCGTCTTATGCCCCCTGGTGGTGAACAGCGGGAGACGGGTGCGGGGGCGCCTTCTCCTGCATTGCACAGTTCACCATCCATGTCGGGCGGGAATGACAGAGCGCTCGCGGTCATTCCTGGGCCTCTCCCCGATGGGGGGGGCGTGTCGGGCTCGCCTGCAAGGCGGGCGGTCGTTAGCGGGGGACTGGATGTTATGGCTCTGCCGGATTCCCAGTCCTCCTCTTTGCAGACGAGGTAGGAGCGCCGCTGGGTCGTTTAGTGGGTATACCGGATTTTCCGGGGAGTCCCACATACCCCTCCCATCCCCCGATGGGTGGGCATGCGTAATGCATTTTTCCCAGCGTCAAAAAAAAAAAAAAAAAAAAAAAAAAGGTTAGGTTAGCCAACCAAAATGTTTTTTGTTATTACAAAAAAATCCCATTGATTTTGCAATTGAACAAGACAGTAAGTCTTTTTCTGGATCCTTATAAACATATTGGCATGTATCACATGGCTGTTGGAGGGGGGGGACGGGGTCCATACAAAATTGGTCATGGTCCTTTCTTAAACTCAAAAAAGGGTAAGTAATATATGGTATAACTACAAAATGACTAATATTTACAAGATATAACAACTGAATCTATAATTTTATTTGTTATAATCATCAGTTAATATAATAAACGATTGATATCATTTTAAAATAACAATTTTTTATAATCATAACATACATTTAATATAAAATCGTTTGTATATCAAACGATTTTATATTAAATGTATGTTATGATTAGAAGTCTCCCCTCTTTATCTCATTAGAAGTCCCCTCAAAAGACATAAAACATATTTAGTCTAATATGTAATTTCTGTCACAGTTAGTAACGTGAGTAGATATACCTAACTGATTACCACCTGCCAACTGGTCATGGTCACTCGCTACGCTCGCTCGCCTTCACGCGTTAACGGTCACTGTTCTAACCTAACCTAACCCAAATGGTTCACCAACAATAGAGGGGATCTGGCACTCGGCGGCCGCTGCCGCGGCACGCTCCCTACGGTCGCTCGCCTTCGCGCGTTAATGGTCACTGTTCTAACCTAACCGAACCCAAATGGCTCACCAACAAGGAAGGGGATCTGGGACTTGGTGGCCGCTGCCGCGGCACGCTCCCTACGGTCGCTCGCCTTCACGCGTTAATGGTCACTGTTTTAACCTAACCTAACCCAAATGGTTCACCAACAAGAGAAGTGATCTGGCACTCGGCGGCCGCTGCCGCGGCACGCTCCCTACGGTCGCTCGCCTTCGCGCGTTAATGGTCACTGTTCTAACCTAACCTAACCCAAATGGTTCACCATCAACACAGGGGATCTGGCTCTCGGATGCCGCTGCCGCGGCACGCTCCCTACGGTCGCTCGTCTTGGCGCGTTAATGCTCACTGATCTAACCTAACCTAACCCAAATGGTTCACCAACAACAGAGGGGATCTGGCTCTCGGATGCCGCTGCCACGGCACGCTCCCTACGGTCGCTCGCCTTCGCGCGTTAATGGTCACTGTTCTAACCTAACCTAACCCAAATGGTTCACCAACAAGAGAGGGGATCTGGCACTCGGCGGCCGCTGCCGCGGCACGCACCCTACGGTCGCTCGCCTTCGCTCGTCAATGGTCTGTAGAGGGGATCTGACGCTCGGCGGCCGCTCACGCCTTTAGCCTTCTAACCTAACATAACCGAGTCGGATTGCTTTGTATCGGGGTGTTAACCATAATGATGGTATCAATATATATTTTAAACGATAGACCTAATGATTTTCGATTAAATAAACGTTATATCCAATAACATTATACGAAATAAGTTTTAGAGTATATAATTGTTATATGTAAAGAAATTATATCAACAGTTGGTATATCTCACGTTTATTATATCTTGTGAACGTTATTGAAATGAAAATATACCAAATAACTTTATATGATATGAGACGCACCCCTCAAAAAATACTGGCCGGTTTTAAAATCTTGTGAAGAAAGTTTATTTTGTAGACCTTTTTGGATGATCGAAATTTAAATGATCGAAATAGTATATGCTGCCATGATAGTAGGTACTTACTAATTCCATGTCATTACTCCGACTATTAAATAGTTATCTGTGGAATTTATATCGCATAATATTAGCATGAAATACAAAATTATTACTTTAAGTTGCAGAAAATCGCCCATATTACATAAAATACGTTATGAATCGGCGTTTTTAGTATTTGTTGATTATAAACAGTATATGTTACATGATACACACAAGTTTCAAATTCCTAATTTGTTTAGTTGTTGAGATAGAGCTCGTACGAAAATGGTCTAAAACAGACAACTTCTACGGCCCCCTAATTCATCATTTTTGAAGATAAAAACAAATAAAAAATATATTTATTCTCTACTCGATGAGCTCTAGAAAATGATACACCACATGCCAGGGTTAGATTATATTTTTTTCAAAATTTAATTTTATTGTATGGCGACCCCCCTTTAATTTTTAATTTTATTATTTGTTGCTCTTGCGGCAATAGAAATGCTCAATCTGTGAAATTTTCAACTGCCTACCTATTACGGTTCATGAGATAGAGCTCGCTGACAGACAGACGGACAGCGGAGGCTTATGAATAGGGTTCCGTTTGTCACCCTTCGGGTACGGAACCCTAAAAATGAACAATTTATCACTTTTCATGAAGTCGTAATGTCAACGACTGACAAAGATATTTACTTGGCGGTTGCTAGGCAACTTCAAGTCGAAGGTTGGAAATATTTAGTTAAAGATATTATATTTTAGTTAGTATTTTATTAATTATAATTAAACTACTTTGAATAAAAGAGCCATTTTCAATAGGGTTCCTTCTACGGCTAAAACGAATGTATAAAAAAAAATTGACTCAATTAATTGATTTTATCGCAAGCTACAATGTTTTCAGGGTTCATAAATTGACGGAGAATTTTTTTTCAACTATTTTTATGCTTTTTCCATTTCTGCTGCATTATTTATTTATTTATTTATTTAATACTTCAAGCACAGGAATGTACAGAGGCGGACTTAATGCCATAGGCATTTTCTACCAGTCAACCTTAGGGTGATGCAGAGACAAACAGTGGTAGGTGCAATTTACGAAAAATTGAGGATGTTTTATTTTATTAGCATTAAATCAATTGTTAAAAAGTACAGTATTAATCTCCATTTAATCATCTATACAATGGTATATAAATTAAGTAGTTTCTGTCTACTAGCAGGAGTGTAACAATAAAAACAGTTACAGAAATGGGGCAAAAAATTTTTTTCGATCGTAGAGCACACTCTAATGCTTCGCATTACGAGTCGTGCAATAATAGTGAAATGCAAATTGCAAACGGGAAATATTGAACTGATCCTCAAAACATTTATTGACTTTCCTTTTTAAAATTAATCAACTTCTGAAATATTTTTGGGTTTCTAATAATGCATGCTTTTTCTGATTTCAATTACTGGCCTTTTCTCACATTTGGTCGCAGTAACTAAAGTAGGATACTCCAATCAAACTGGTTAGATTCGGTAAGAACTGTGAACAACCACGCGCGCCTTTAATTGGTCACAGTAACTAAGCTAGGTCACCGCGACCAAATGGGTTAAGCCTTAACCACAATCAACATTTTAAGGTATGATTCCGAACAATGCTGCACGCGGCAGTGCTGCTGCAGCAATAGGTACTGCCGCGTCACTACTAGTCGCCATACATTTTCTATAGGTTTATATCAGAGATGTTGCGGATGCCGATTTTATCCCATCCGGGGACATGAATGTGGATGCGAATGTTTAAGATAATATATACCTGAATATAGTATATGAATGAAGAATATTAAAACAATGATAAAGTAATTATTAGTGGTGGGTCGTTGTCGAATTTTTCGCGGACGAAACGCAACCGTTTTCGAGACGACGAAAACGGTTGCAAGAAACGGTCGTCGTTGCAACTGGTTTGAAGACGAAGAATAATTGCGTTGCCGTCTTTTCGACGTTCTCGTCGTTGTCGTCTTTTCGACGTTCCCGACGTTCTCGTCGAGTGAAATAGTTGCAGTTTCTTAGTTTCATGTATGTAAAAAGTGAACTTTATATCAGTGATATAAAGTTCACTTTTTATTGTAAGGACTGTTTTGCAAACAAACGGAACGAGACGCATTGACAACTGGTAATATATTATCGACTCTATATCATTGGTATAAAGTTCACTTTTTATTGCAAGGACTGTTTTGTAAACGACGACGACGAACGACGAGTGACTCGTCCTCCGTCCGTCTACTACTTGTCGCGTTCCGTTCGGTCGTTCGAAGACGACGACTCGTCTACTCGTGTTGTTCCGTTCGTTGAATCATTTATCATTGCGTTCTCGACTGTATTTTCAAAGACGTAAAATAAAGAATCGCACTGAATAATTCGAAGACTGGTTTGTGCAACGAAGACTGTTTGAACCCAGGACGTAAAACGGTTCCATCGTCGCAGAACATAAAACGGTCTTTGGAAACGGTTCGTCGTCGCAACGCCCACTCCTAGTAATTATTAACATTTTTATTAATGAAAATTAGTATTAAGTATAATACTCTATTTTTTTATTATTTTTTATTTATTTAACTTACTATTATTTTCATTAAGTTTAATGCGGATGCGAATATTCGCAACATCCCTGTTTATTTATCACTAGCTGACCCCTGCCGACTCCGTTGGGCGGTAAACATAAATATATATAGCTTATGACAGACACAAATAACGTGGCTTTCAATTGGTAAAAGAATTTTAAAAATCGGTTCAGTAGATCCAGAGATTACCCCCTACAACCTTTTGCCTCTTTATAATATTAGTATAGATTACATTCCGAGTACTGCATGCGGCAGCAATGCGACGAAGCAATGTCGCGCCGCATTGCTGCTGTCCTCGAAATGTAATCTCATATAAACCTATAAAAAAATTATGGGGGCTGGTATAATGACGCGGCATCACTGCCGCGGGTAGCGTTGTTCGGAATCATACCTTTAGGACGCGGCAACGCTCCCTGCGTTGCCGCGGCAGCGGCCGACGAGCGCTACATCCAAGTTGGTTACAGTTGCTTGGCTATTTAGTGTTTTTAGGACCCCAAATGGGAGATTTGATCATAACATTTTTTGGAAAGCAGGAATTATTTGAAATAAAGATAGAAAAATAAGTTTATTTGTCACAGAAACACGTGCTTAAAAAAAGATAATAAACTCGAGTAGAACAAGAAAATCAAACAATACATTTAAATATAATCATGAGCTCAAAACAGAAATAGTCGGAAGCTGCTGGCACGTCATGACTGTGACAAGAAGGTAATCACTCACCAACGCATGAGGTATTAGTAGTATGAGGTATTTGAGGTTCGATTAGTTAGATGCATGTCATTGCAAACATCTTGTTCCCATGGGGTTAGGTAGAAGATTGTTTTGATTGATATTCTTCTTTTTCTTAGCGTATTGATGGGAAAAAATTCAAATAAATGTTTCAACCAAAATACAGCTACGCGATCTCCGCTGTAGTAAAATTACTTCACCTCTCGATGTTAGACCAATAAGAAAACTTGGTGGAGACAAAAATATTGGCATTGCCAAAAGCAATTGTTCAGTTAATCTAGGGACGTGGTAGGAAAAATAACAATTGTATTTTCATTGTGTATTTTAACAATGTTATTACAGAATGTTTACTTTTTCTCATCCTATATTACTTGAAAATACAAAAGCTGTATTCAAAAATAACACAAAATCCGGTGTTTTTTTAGTTCTACGATGACGTGTAACGTTACGATTAACTCTGGGGAAAAGTTAAACGTAGGTCACAATAAAAAAAATAAGATTAAGGTTAAGTTTAGGACGTTGAGGGCCGGCTTCACAGGACATGGGATGCTCACTGCTCAGGATAGGCGAGAGGCAGGCAGGCAGGCAGCAGGCAGCGTGTAGGAACTGAGCGGCAGCACTACAAGGAGCAGATATCGACTCTGTCGAGCAAAGAGAAGGGTGTGTGAGTTTGTAGGTAGCGGAGGCACTTTGTGGCGCCTCACGCTAGCGGTAGGACCGCCTCTCCCGGAAAGTAACGTCGTCTGGCATTACGCCGCTTGACTCCGGAGGCCTCGTTTGTGTCTACGTATTCGTGGCGTTTTACGCTACGTGATTAGAGTTCATTTGGAATTGGAGTAGACTCCTCCAGCAGGGGTAAGCAAGAGGGCGGAAAAATTATACACAGTATTACACATACTCAATGTTTATTAATAGAGACCACTAATTATCAGCAGCTTAGGTTATACACTTATTATGATTACACGTATAATTACACGCACACGCTAGTTACATAGAACTAAAGTTCAAGTTGTTAACTGTGTTAAAAAAAATTAACTGAAGGGGAAAAACGACAAAAATTTGACCAAAAAGCTGGATTAAAACTGAAAAACTTGAAGGCCGTTTTCATCATTCCTTGTCATGATTAATTAATGTCATCACTCCTCGGTAAACTGGTAGAAAATAATAATTATGTTAAACATTTCAAATATAATAAGTTATTTCAAATGATGGCCAGAACTAATAAAAACACAGGCCTCCTCTCTGTGAGAGGGAGTGGGCTGTAATCTACCACGCGGGCCCAGTGCGGGTCGGTAGATGTCACATGTCTTCGAAATTTTTGGTTCTAAGACATGCCGGTTTCCTCAGGATGTTTTCCTTCACCGTTTTGAGAGTAGTGGTGATGAAATTATTTACACAAAGTAAAGCGCCTGCTTGGGTTCGAACCCACGACCTACAACTCGTAAGTCGAGGCCGTTACCACTGGGCCACCACTGCTCTCAAAAATGGTTTATCGAGGGAAAATCTTACAGCGAATTGCGAAGGCTACAGTGTATTCACCAGCTTTATAAAAAATCTAGAAGACGATAAAGGTTGTCCATGGTTTGTTATGTCTATGGTTTAGAAAAGTGAAAATCATAGGTCATAGTATAAAATATTCTAATATTTTTTACAAAGAGGTTAATATTAGTAGTATAAAATAAGTTTTGGATACTAAATTAGCGTTAATTAAAAGTATGCTTTTTAGGGGTGACCGTGTTAAGAGGGTTTACGTCGTACAGCATTTCATACAAACTTTCAAGCCCTTGTTTTTCGAATTGACTAAACCGATTTTAATGAAACTTCATACGCATATGCAGGATACAAAGGTCTAAAAACGTAGTTAAGCATATTTTCGAAAAATAGTGTGACAGCCAAATTAGACCGATGTTAAATTTTCCATAGAAGCAGAGATTTCCAGTAAAATGAAATGCCGTACGACGTAAACCCTCTTAAAGAATATACAAAAACTGAGTTAGGTACACGAGTGTCATAGGATTAAATTTTAGCAAAATCGTCTACTTCTTATAGATCATGTAGATATAAGATGATAAAATAATTATATCAGATTATTCCATGTATCTTTGGAATCAGTCAATTGTAGAATCGGTCATTTATAGAATCGGTCATTTATAGAATCAGTCAATTTTAGAATCGGTCTTTTGTAGAATCAGTCAATAATAGAATTGTACATTCCAAGCATTGGTCAATTATAGACTCTGTAGTCATTTCGCGAATTAGTCATTCCTAGACTAAACCAAAAGGTGGTTTGTTTAGTATAATAACATATAAATAGACTAAAATAATGATGTGCTCCTGCACAGCAGAATACCACAGACGTCATTCAATATCCGCCATCTTGTAATTCATAAAAAACTATTCCCTCATCACTATGCACCCTCCTTAATGAAGGATTTTCTTTTTCTTTCCTAACATATAAATGAGATCGATCGGTAATTCCTTGCTGACCTCATAGATAATTCTAATTAGTTATGAGGAAAAAGAGGCCGAAGTAATATGCTGGTAAATGTTTCTATTAACTATTATTCATGTGATTGGAATAGTTGAATAAGTTTAATAGTGACGTAATAAAAGAAAAAAAAAATACTATGTTTGTGTGTTTGTTACACAATCATGCAAAAACGGCTGAACGGATTTAGATGAAAATTGACACATAAATAGTTTATAGCCTCGATTAACACATAGGGACCACGCGAGCGAAGCCGCGGGAGAAAGCTAGTCCTACTTATAATAAATAATATTTATGATATCGTTAGTATATAGTTTTTGGTTCAAAGTCGAATCAAAACATGGGTAGAATCAGAAAAGAATGATGACATCCGAATTATGACATTATTCCTGATCCAACTAAATAGTTTCATAAGTTTATAACCTGCTATCTAATTACGCAACACATTTTCGTAAATGATTCCGACTAATCTGTTTCTTTTTGACAGTTCAACAATATTCATTGCGTTATTTACGTTGTTGAGCAGATTTTTTTTACGAACTTATATAGCAATGGATTAGCAATTTGTTTCAAAACGATTCAAATTCCAATTGATTGTGTATTACGTAAAATTAGGGTGCTGAATTAATACATAAGATTTAATACTTTTAATCGCGGTAGTACGCTCCCGTGGAATATATTCCGATATCGGCGCAGGCGAAGTTGTGAGGAACAGCTAGTTTCTATATTTATTAGTGGCCTTCTCAAATCTTTGCCAATACCCAAAATGGCAGGGTTAAACAGAGAAATTATAGAACATATCACTTTAGTTCTAGTAACTCCTAGGGCTTCTACACAATCATGCTAATTTAACATGGAGATAGTAGTATCATAACTACTCAACCATCCGTAAATATTCCGGTTTTGTGAAACATTACAGGATCGGAAAGAAATGTACGATGAGAATTTTATTTCGTGTATTTTGCATACAGGATGATTTTCGTTGATTACCGTTACAATAGTAGGTCGTGTATCCTGAGGATACCCCATGGAAGTTCAACCCTTCGTAAAAATTTTGACCGTCGGGGTCTCTACCTATTACCAGAGGGTTTTAAATTATTTATAATATATTAAATGGATAGAAAGAAAAAAAAAATATATAAAAATGTACTAGGTTAAGGTTTATATGGGTCTATGCCACCCGAAACAAAGTTAGCTGTTTGGTGTATGTGCGTTTAAATGTTTGTACACGAACCTACAATACAGGAATAATGTGGGGCAAAGTTTTATAAAAAATAATAATATATTTCGTTTATTGTGGATCACACATAAAAGTACACACAATCCATATAGTATCAGTAACAACGAATTAAAAACTATGTTCGTATAGCTTACAAACTGGCCAAACAACAACTAATAACAACATAGCTCAATTCAAGTTGGCACGTGCCTCCGCGCCCAGTGGCTAATAACCGGGTTGTCTACCTTGTCATACAATGTCTTCAGGATGCTGTTGGAGCTTCCGCGCAACCTGGGGGCTAAGTCTACTAATTTACAAACGTCACAATGGTCTCTCGATGGTGAGTGACTTGGTCCCCTGCTCATTATTGACGCCGCCCACTTTCCCCTTATGACAAGAAAATCGTCAACACGGACTTCCGCGAACATCAAAGAGTGTCGTTAATGGCTCAGTGGAATTAATTTGGACCAAAACCAACACATTGACAAGTAGGCTTGCGTTTGACCAGAAAAGCTGTTAATGAAATAAAAAAAAAACAAAATTCAAAAGTCATTTTTATTCAAACTAGACTGAGAATCAGCACTTTTCGAACGTCAAAATTACATAAGACAGTCCCCCAAAACGCCCACCCTCCCTAGTGCTTTAGCTGGGAAGAAGTGGCGCAACAAACTCCCCAGTAGCACAGCTGTCTGATCAGTTAGAAAAAAACGATTTTAACTAATAGTATGCAAAATAATTTACATTACGCAACACAAAACATAATATTTTAAATTAATGATGAATTTGAATGAATGATACATCAAAAAATAATCAAAAAAGTGGCGGTTAAAATAGTACCTTGTCGAAATTCTCCAGAATTTTATTAACTTTGTGAAAAAAGAGAACATACTGTATCAATATGACCCTGAAGCCAATGCATCATATATGTTAATTACTCATTTGTTTTCAGTAGTCAAGTATAAAAAAAACTAGGTACGATAAAACATTTCCATATTATAAAAGCTTTTTGAGTTTAAATAATTTCTGGACAGGACTGAGAAAGAACCTATGTACCGGTTTCCGTTACTTTGAAGGCCAGGTCGACAACTAATGTTCTCCAAAAGAAGATTGAATAGAAAGTGGTAACAAGTAAGTGACAAGTTTATTATAAAGAAATTTTTGTGTTTTATCCCGGCCACAGTATTTTTGTGTTTTATCCCGACCACAGTATTTTTGTGTTTTATCCCGGCCACAGTATTTTTATGTTTTATCCCGGCCACAGTAATTTTGTCTACAGAATATCTAGTTCTATCTGACTGAGCTGTCACAATGATCTATTACCAGTTCTATTTTATAAATAAAATTATAAGCTGAGTTTTCAATGTCTTCTTTTACGTTGATATTGACAGGTTAAGGTGATTGATGAGCCGATACCTTCTTTATTATATTTCCAAGAATTTCTTATGAATATTTGGTATCTAACAGCATGATGAGAGGTTTTCAAAGATATATCTTTATTCATCTTAAAGAAAGGTTGTATTTTTTTTGATCGATACATTTTGATCTCTAACTATGTGTCCGCCGCGATCATTTGTCATTAGCGGTGCGACAGCACTTCAGCTCGATGAGCGTTAAGGCGCGATTCCATTACGCAAGTTAAGTACTTGTATGCAAGTTGCAAATTGCATACAACTTGAACAAACTTGCATACAAGCTACAACTTGTGTGGGGTAGTTTGAACTTGTACATTTTTAAATTCAAGTGACTTGCAAATTGAACGCGCAAACGTTAGTTGCACAATTCGGATTTCGAACGAGTGACGTGTACGCGCATTTTTATCTCTGGCTGTACAATTGTTGAACATCTCCACTTGTATGCAAGTAAAACCTGTACCTATGCAATTTGCACACTCTCGAAAACATGTTCCCAATGCAAGCAATTTGTACGCAAATGTGACGTCATACTTGCATGTGTTAGAAAATACGGTGGGCACTATAAGTATATGTATAGATATTACCCAAATAGCAACATTTGAATGTCAGAATGACTACTGATTATTAATTACTTATGAATGTTCTTATGAATAAGTTGTGTAGGGAATGGTTTTCATAAAATAAAGCACAGAAAGACAAGACTAGATATTTATTCAATTAGACTTGTCAGTATTTAATCAGAAAGCTAGTTATCCGTTCCAAATCTAGGTCTTCACGGAGAAGAAGGACAAGAAACTCCATGGAAACCATATTACAGTATTCTATCAACACAATTCTTATATTTCCATAAATTATCGTTTATTGTTAACAGTTTATTCTATTTCTTGGGTTCAGAATAATAGCAACATTATAAATATAGCAATACTGGCAATAATACACCAACATAATCATAATAAGCAATAATTACAGTATAATATCGAATTACTTAACTTACGTGACACCTGATCGGTATATTCCACACACTAACAGCACTATAACCAACCAACTGAACATTTACTGAGTAACTGACTATTCCATCACTTGATTCGGTCCGCACAGCTCAAAAGCCAAATAGAAACTGACTCCCCACCGAAAGCGGGTCTTTTATAACATCGATTCTTGTAAACAAGGTCACCCCACCTTGTTTGAAACGTAACAATCGTTTGAAACAGTTTGTTATATTAAAATAACAATATAAAATCTAAGATATACTAAATGTCTCATTAAATATTACTCGGTAATTAATAGACATAATATCTAAATGAATTTTACAAAATAAGTTAATTTTTAGGTAAACACAATACGTAGTCAAATGAGCTACTTCTACATTGGTCTCAAGCTTCGTAAGTGTGACAGATGTCACTATACAACAACCAATATTTTAATATTATAATAACCTCAAAATAAACTATCTAACACATGCAAGACTTGCCTAATGGAATCGCGGCTTTACATAGTGCAACTGATACATAGTGCACGACAAACGATGGCACGAAGAAAGTTTTGATCGCCGGACGATAGCGCGACATAATTTTCGCACGACAAATTAAAACTCGACAAGCATGTGTGTTTCACACATCTCAAAACGGGAAGAAGCAGTTATTTGATAATATAATGGATATATTTTATATGAATTCTCTTAATAGAAGCAGGGGGTGAATTGTTTTACCGGTGTTGTGAAGAGTTACAAGCAAGGCGATAACCATGTATTAAAGATGAACATAAAACCTATTTACCATTCTTTATTATATATTGTGTAATTAGACTATCGCTGCAATATTTTTCAATGTTAGCGCTTTAGTTTGTCGAGCAAAACTTGTGTCGCGCCATCGTTCCTCGATCAAAATTTTCTTCGTGCCATCGTTTGTCGTGAAAAGAATCAGTCGCATTAACGTTCATCGAGCTGAAGTGCTGTCGCACCGCTGATGGTGGACATTTATCATACTGTCGTCGTCCTAGCATTTGTCTCGTATTTGTTTGTCGCAACTATGATCCGGAGTCCAGCGTGACGACGCATTTGGGTTCGCCGAACAAAATGATCGCTACGATCGCATAATAATAATATATAATAAGGCTGTATAAGCCTTACAAGAGGAGAAAGCCTTTTACAATCAGTGAGTATTAACTTGAAAATTACTTTGTAGTCTGCAGAATCTTCAACCATGAATGCTGCAGCAGTGATAGCGAAGCTGAAGAAGAACCAAGCGGCACTGTTCATAATCATACTGTTGGAGCTGACTGGCTACTTGTATCCACCACCAGCCTTGCTGAAGCGTATGTCATCCAAAAATATTATTCGCAAAGTTTATTTTTATACAATGTGCAACAAATACCCTTTCTGATCCGAAAAGGGCACTAGGTACTGCCATAACATTACCATAAAGTAATAAAAATAAATATTATTTTAATAATATGTTATTATATTATTATTGAGAGCAGTGGTAGCCCAGTGGTAACGGCCCGACTTACGAGTTGTAGGTCGTGGGTTCGAACCCAAGCAGGCGCTTTACTTTGTGTAAATAATTTCATTACCACTGCTCTCAAAACGGTGAAGGAAAACATCGTGAGGAAACCGGCATGTTTTAGAACCAAAAAATTCGAAGACGTGTGCGTGATAGATTACAGCCCACTCCCTCTCATAGAGAGGAGGCCTGTGTCCCAGCAGTGGGAACATTAATAGGCTGATGATGATGATATTATTATAATAATATTGAAAAAAAAAAATGCTATTTAAAATTCACGATTTTAGTACCAAAATTATCCCAATTCCATAAAAAAATTGTAAATTTTAAACAGGGGTAATAAGTTATGACTACTTATGACTTATAGACACCCGCCAAGCGACGGCCTCATGTATATGTATATATGTATATATAATAATTATTATAATGTTATAATTCGGTGAAATTCCCCATTGAAAAATAAAAAACCGGCAATTTTTTTTACATCTATTTTACTGGAAATTACCACATAAATAAACTCTCAGTACGGTTCTTAACAACACCCTCACAGATCGGATAGGGTTTTTGTTACACGTTCTTTAGAAGTTTGTATATATTATAGACTTACGATTATTTATTTATATATATACCACACACATCGTTAATTTATTATTTACAAAGTATAGATTCCAATTCAATTCAATTGTGTTCAATTTCCTGTAACATATTATGTCAATAAAGAATTATTTATTTATTTTATAGATATTTATTAATTTTCAAAACAGTTTGTAATAAATGTAAATACGTGGCAACTTTACTGAAGCTGAAAATATCAGGAAAAGTTTGGATACGTCACTGCCACTACAAACCCTTTCATCGAAACACAACAATACTATTGAATGCAAAAATAGATAAATATAATAAAACTGAAAGGAGTTATATATTTCTTGTGCGATCATTGTCATTGTTTACTGTACAACCAACTATCAAATTATTTGCCTTTCTAGCTAATAACAGTTTCGACTACATCATAATCGGGGGTGGAACAGCTGGCAGCGTGATAGCAACCAGGTTGGCTCAGCAGAAGTATAACGTGCTTCTCATCGAAGCTGGCCAGGACGCTCCCTTTGAAAGTGTTGTGAGTTTACATTTATTATTTTCTTTTGTACTATTAAAACTTAATTATTATTACCCTCTCGCTGTACCCGCGGCTTTGTCCACGCGAGACAGGAAGAGGGCAAGTCATCCCCTCACCCACCAGTTCATTTTCAATGTCAATGTCAAACGTCTTGAAGGTTAAGGTCAAATTAAAAAAAATACAATGTTATATTATGGTAAATATTTTTTTTTTAAGTAAGACGTAGTCGACGGTGCCTAGCTTCGCGGGATTCCTATTTCTGTCTGTAGGGTATAAAGGAACCTAACACGAACCTCACCTATCCGAGTCGGGGTGCCCCAAGTCCCGAGCTCGCTTCGCTCGCTCTTTCATCCTTAGTTTTCATTGACTTTTTACTAAGTTGAGATGTGTCGGGAATTGGGGCACCCTGACTCAGACAGGTTAGGTTTGAAGAGGATGGCGGCTAGGCTCACTAGGCTTGTTCTTCGCGAAGCTTTCTACATGAAGACATCGATATATGCAAATAAAGAGCTTATGAAAAATAAAGGTAAAGCTTCTCGTCCATAAAGTACAGTCGAGCCAATATTTACGTTCCTAATCAAAAATGTTGTAATTTTTAATTAAAAAAATGCTATGGAAGGTTCAGGAGACCCTTTAAAATCAAATAGCCTCACATTGTTTCTAGCGAGGCGGCACGTTTCTAAACCGAACTGAAGTTCTATTTTCCCTTTTTTTATCGATTCAAACAATGTTAATAAAAATAAATAACATTTGTAACGTTGTGCAACTGAATAGTCGAGTGTTGCTATAATGATATTTAGTAAGACTATTTATCTCAGTATAGCTCTTGGCTCTGTCATTTGACTTCCGCTTGCTGAACAAGTGAAAACTAACCTAATATACTATGTGCCCCGAATCTAGGGTGAGTTCCTCATTATTCTTCTATCTACATTTTACAAGCTATTGAGTGTGCCTTCTGCTATCTGCTATGATCACGTTACCTTGTGTTTCACTTAACATAACTTACCATCTGCGAATGTGCCATGCTATCTCTGCACTATCTCTCTCTGCCTGTAAGCCGCTGCGATGTGTTAAGCTTCCGCCTACACCGCTTCCCATACCGTTCCTTGGTCGCTAAATGGGGTGAAGCTGACATATCGCATGCGGCCTGCCGCTAATCGCACTGCCTCTGACATGCGCTCTCTAACGCGCCTTCCAAGGCTCACCATACGGGTTGAGGGCAGGACCCCTTACTAGTTCCTGCCGGCTACCTCAACCTGACGCGTAGCAGTACTGCACGCCTACCTACGGCCTACCGCCGAAAGCCTGTGCTAAGCAGGCCACGTCTCCACGTGCTACCGACGCTCACTACCTGGTGTCCTACGAGGGCCGTCCGTCCTACTACTGCGGAGCCTGTGCTGACAGGCCCCCACGTCTACTACGTGCTGCCAAGGACGGTACCCTTCCTACTATCTATAAGTGCGAGTGCTCAGACTCAGTGTTCAGGACCTTACCCGCGACGGAGCCGTGTATACTTTACCATCTTAAATACATGTATTAACCTATCCCGTGTTTCTTTTACTTACTATACTACCTACTTCTACCTACCTATCAGCTAACAGCCTGCGCAGCCTACCCTGCGCACCGCTAGCTGTTACACATTATGAAACAATACAGGGTGGCAGGGACATCGACGCGAAGCCTGTTACCATGGATTCAGTACATGATTCTGAACCCCCCTGCGTTGAAATTTTTCGTCGGCTATTAAAAAATAAATCAGCTGTTCCATACATTTTGACCGCGTAGGTATTGCACTTTTCTATGAAACAGCTGATATTTTTTTAAATAACCGACGAAAAATTTCCCTGCTATCCCGTATAGTTAAAAAAATAAAAACGAAATAGTAAAAAGTGCTAAAAAGGCTTCAATTTTTTTTTCAGTATGCAGGTTTGGTGACTTACCTCAAGAATTCTAAGGTGGATTGGAATTATACATCCGAGAATGACAAGTACAGTTACCAATGCCACGCCACAAATAACGTGGACCTCGTTCAAGGTCAGATGCTTGGAGGATCTGGCGCTTTGAACTACATGGTTTACTCCAGAGGAAACCCTAAGAGCTTTGAGGAGTGGTACTGGATCACCAAAGACCCCAACTGGAAATGGAAAAATGTTCTACCATACTTCATTAAATCAGAAACTATTTACGACAGTGCCATCATGAATTCTTCCCTTAAGTATTTGTATGGAAGCAAAGGGTACATAGGAGTTACCAGAGATAAAAAGCCTTTTACTGCTCAATATTTAAAAGGCTTTGAGCAAGTAGGTAAAGATATGATTGATGATATAGATGGCAATAGAATTGGATATTCTCGAGGACTAGTGACGGTATTTGATGAAAAGAGGCAAGATGCTGCATCTCAATATTTGCAACATGTTACTGAAAGTCCATACTTAGCTGTAGCAAAAGGCACATTAGCAACCAAAATCATATTCGATGAACACAGAAATGCTGAAGGTGTTGAAGTTATAACAGACGAGGGTAAAAAGATTGTTATAAAGGCAAGACAAGAGATTATCATATCTGCTGGTGCTATAAAATCACCACAGCTTCTGATGCTATCAGGCCTAGGGCCAAGGAAAGATCTAGAAAAACTAAACATTTCTTGTATCTGTGACATGCCTGTTGGAAAGAATCTTCAAGATAATATAGCTGCATTCATTCCCCATAAAACAAACACGACAATTAGCAGAAGATACAGAGTCAACCCTAACGATTATCCTGCAGGACTATTTATTGGTTATGGATCATTGAATGAATCACATGCAAAACACCATACGAAGTACCCAGACTACAAAGCTATAGGCCTCATAATGAACGATATGAAATTCATGTTGCAATTTTGTGCGTCTGGTTTTGACTTTCCTAATGCTACTTGCAATAAGCTTTATGATGAAGCTAAAGGCAACCAAGTCCTGATAACTTTGTTAAGCAATTTATACGCCCACTCCCGTGGTCAAGTCCAGCTCCGGAGTATTGATCCCAAGGATCCTCCAAAGGTATTCACAGACAGCTTCTCATATGACCGCGATTTGGAGGATTTTATCAAGTACTTATGCCATTATTTAGAAGTTGAAGATTCTGAAGCTTTCAAGAGTCTAGGAGCAACCATGATAGATCTGACAAAACCCAGATGTGATGTTTTTGAGAAGGGAAGCCGGGAGTACTGGCGATGCTATACACTATGTATGATGGTTAGTCTAAGACAGTATAGCGGAACCTGTGCAATGGGGTCTGTAGTAGATAGTAGACTACGTGTCCATGGTGTGAACAGACTAAGGGTTGCAGACGCAAGTATTATGCCAACCCAACCAACTAGCAATATTTTCTCTGTAGTAGTCATGCTTGGTGAAAAGGCCGCTGATATTATAATACGAGATGCTGGAGCATATAATGATGTTGAACATGAGAAAATTAGGATGGATCAAATTAAAAATATGCCATGATTTACCTGATTACTGCTTGATCGATTGTTATCTTTTTGTTTGTTTGATTAATTCAAATAAAATTATCTATAAGCATTTGTGATAATTATTAAAACATAGTTGGCAGAGCCCCATTGATAGTTCTACTAACAGTTATTTGTTTAGAAAATCCAACGTGCAATTATTTTATTTTGAAAGTAAGTACTAGTGTTTCAAGAATCATCCGGATGCTAAAATAATTCTCGTGTGCTAACAAACCATAACTCTGAAAACCAAATTTTTCGTGCATTCCTGCATGGAAGCGAGAAATAGCAAAAGAAGTAAAAAATATATACCACAGAATCCAACAGAAGTTTAGTTGGGCACCTTTGTTCGGCGTTCAATCCACGCGTCAAAACGAGCCAATTAAAAAGTTTGTCATGACAAAATGTTATTTTAAAACATTTTCCCCGTCAGATTGTCCCAAGGATTGACCGATGTCAGTCCAGTAATTGACAGATATTTAATTATTTTAGTTGTTTCCCAAGTAGCCTTTATTTTTCGTCGATGGAATTAAGGTCTTGTGCTTTCTGGTTTTAAAATGTGTCAGCTTATTTCTTCTAATAAATTGGGAAACGCGTAAATTAAATTATAACTATAACTTTGACAAAGATACTATAGAATAATGTTAATTGTTAGTCCCAGTCGACATGTTACGGCAAACAGATAAGTTGGATAATAACAGATATACAACCTTCTTTGGGCATTAGCCTTCATTATTAGAAATAGGACTGATTACGAATATAGGTCATATATATTTCCTAATTTGAAAAGAAGAATAAAATCTAAATCAGATTTTCTTTTAAAACCTTCAATATAAGTCACAACGCTGTTGAAATAAAGCTCATAATAAGCAGCGAGATGAGTTAAGAAGAGCATGCATCATGCGAAGGCTTTGCTGAGATCAAGTGCCTTGGATATAGCAAAGTTTGTCCTAGTTTTTAGTGGGGCGTCAGTAACAGCGGCTATTGCAAATTTATAAATCATATAGATTTATTTAAAATAACGCCTGATCCCATTACTTTGAACTAAGCAATGGAATCAGTGGTCAAGTTTGATGCTGCTGTAAAAAATTAACAACAGAATGAAATCTAGAAACTGTCAATAGAAAGTAAAATACGTAACAAAACTCGATCTTTTAAGACATTTTTCTTCTTAACTTGTACCAATAATTTCTAAGACCAAACAGTTGGTTTTCGATTTGGTATTCGTAATGATTGTGAAAATGTACATAAATTAACTGTTTCAAACAGGTTTAGACAGCTGACGCTGGCTCTCTACAACTTTACGTGGTTACATATAAAGTTTTGCCTAATTATTTTCTTATACTTCTTTGTTTTAGCGTTAACTTTTTGTTTGAATTTGTAGTTATTTTCTGACAAGAGCGTTGAAATTTTTGAAAGTTTTACGTACATTTTTGCTTGCTTAAAGGTATTGCTTTCTGTTTTTTTCTTTTTTGCAATAGCTACAACTTACGCGCAGTTCAGACCAAGGTGTTGGTGTCCTTTTGTCAGACAGTACATGACATTGTCTCTGATGACAATCAAATTCACTGTCTTACATAAGTCCACGCCCGCAACTGCTTCAGTCTGAACGACACATATAACTCTCCTCTGTCACTCACACCACACCTCTTGCAGAACGTGGTTGAACTTTTGCGAAGACGGATATTGTAACAAATTACTTTTGTCATTTTATCATAACATCAGGGTCGTGTGCAACGAAGTTTTTCTCTTCTACTTATAGAGGGAGATAGGAGTAATAAAGAATCATATTTTACAGGTAAATGTGGAACCATCTAAACAAAAAAGTAACAAGGCTTGCAATCATTAGCTTCATTTTTAACCCCGATGCAAAAAGAGTAGTGTTATAAGTTTGACCGCTATGTGTGTGTATGTCTGTGGAACCGTAGCTTTAAACGGATAAATCGATTTAAATGCGGTTTTTTTTCATTTGAAAGCGGTTTTAGTCAGTATGAGTCTGACACGCCCTTTCGCTCCGCCCAGAGCGGGAGAAGTCATTTGATGATTTCCCACCCAAAAAAAAAAAAAGACGTGCAGGCTACCCAAGGCAACTCATGTCCAGGCGGGAGATTTTCAGCAGGTGGAACGCATGGTTTGAGTAAGGAAGCACTGTCTCGCCACAGTTTCAAATTCAAATTCAAAATATTTTTTTTCACATTAACCAACAAGGGCACTTATGAAACGTCAGAAGCTAGGAGCACGGTTCCAAATGGTCGTTTCCTATGGAGAAGAGCCGGCAAGAAACTCCACGGTTACTCTTTAAAAAATAAATGGTTTTAACAAAGGATTTTTTTTAAATTACAGTGATAATAGGTATGAGAGGACAGTGTAGGCCTATCAAAAAGTACCAGATACTTAGCAAAATAGAAAATGGACCACAGATATACAGTCTGTTAAGCCTACAAGGTTCTCACATTCACAAAATCTAGATGAAAATAATCTACCCATATAAAAGATAAATAAAATAATAAAAATCTATTTAGACCAAATGCATGATTGTAGCTACAGCTGTAGGTAACAAAATACAATTGAAAAAAGATTAATCTATATATTGAAGGTATATAATGTCAAAAAAGTTTCAGTCTCTCTTTTGGTCGTTTGCCAGTGAGCCGGACGACACTCTTTAAAACTGTTTTAGTTTTTGAGCCTTTGTGGGTTCAGTTCCTTAGATAATGACTGAAAATGAAGAAGACAGACTGATTTTGTAATACGGAATGCGGTTTCATTTCCTACACGTACGAAAAATTGTGTATCACTTAAAGAAAGTTGTTTCGGGTCGTTGTTTATACATAGTATAAGATAATGAACACCTTCGATGGTGGATTAAGTAGCAAAATAATGCAGTCATTGCTTATACGTTTGAAAGGTACTACAATAAATATAATAATCTAAAATATTTCAGTACATTTTGCAGATAAAAAAATCATAATTAATAGTTAAGTGAGATGTTACTATCATAATTATTTGCGATCTCCTGACTTTGATCATTATGTAAGATGAAACTTGCTCCCACAATAACAACTTAATGAACTCCTAAAACAGGGCTTCCTCTCTCCTTCCCTTTTGCTGTGCCCTACAGGGCCCATAATTTATTTATTTATTTAAATTTCTCGCCCACAATGAGGTACAAATTCGGACTTAATGCCTTAGGCATTCTCCCAGTCAACCAAGGGTGGTGAAGAGATAAGATGGCAGGTGCTCTGAATGAGAGGAGATAACAATAATAAATAATATTATGCTTGGACCCTGCTCCTGACACCGGTGGACCTCTATTTTTTTATATTTTTAATGTTTTTTTTTTTAATTCTGTTTATTTTAAGAAATATTTAAAAATGTAAATTGATAAGAACCTAGATGAATAAACGAATAAAAAATATTAAGAAGATATCAAAATGCATTATAAATAAAATGGGCACACAAGTACATTATAGGTTATAAGTTTAAAATACACATACATACATATTAACTATAATATATACCTACATTATATAGGATACAAAGTCAAAGGAAAAGAGGTAATTGAGATGACTCTACGCTATTTGTTTTGAAAATAACTCTGCAATTTCCGCTTAAATGCATACCGACTGGTGACCGTCCTGATATCAAGAGGAAGCGCATTCCAGAGAATAGACTGAATATGAAAGGAAGAATGAACATAGTCAGAAGTATGAGAAAGACAAAGTAGAAGAAAATTGTTGGAAGAACGCAAATTTTGAGCGTGTGAAGAACAAAGATATAATGATTTAAAATAAAGTTACCACCTAAGTGCACATTATGGTAATGCAATAAAGATATTAACTAGTGAGTATTGAGTATAATTTTTATTACATTCTGCCCTCAATTATGCATTCTACAGCTAATTTCTCTCACGTACAAAATCTCCAACTAATGAAAAGTCCAGCCACGTACAAGGAACACAAACCTAGCGTTTAATTTGCATTTCAAAGGGCTGTAATAGTTCTCCTTGTAGGTACATACCACAAAGACGGAGAATCGTCGAAAGACGGATTCTATTCAAAGTAGCCGACTGCGTGTGAGGAGGGTTCAGCCTTAGATGAGAGAAACAAGGTACAGGTAAATAAATTAAGCTAGCTTTTCATCGACGATGTGTGTGGGAACGAAGCTGAGTTGCGAAACAATGTTACATTTTTTGCCATAAAGAAGGTAAGCAGTACAGCGGAAAAAGCAGGATAGCTCTTCATCCTGCGTTAATCCTAAGCTTCCTAACAACCTATGTCTTCACATAGGTTATTAGGAAGCTTAGGATTAACGCAGGATGTCAGAAGATAAGGTTTGAAAGGATTCAAGGCAAGGAGTACGTTCTTTGGTCCATTTTCGCAGGCAGCACATATAGACGGTGACTAATTAGTTATTTAAATATAAAAAACAACGGGTTGCACTCCGGGAGTGCCGGCAGAAGTGAAAACTTGACTGCTTTTTTTTACCCATCAATATGGGTAAAATTTCTTACCTCGCAATCTTTACTTAGTGACTATTTATTTTGATATTTACTTTGTCGGTTGCTAGGCAACCTATCTTACGGTCACATCCTGACGCGAGTTTAAAAATTTTTACCCATCACAAAAAAGTACACAACGCCGCTAAAGAACTTTTCAAGGAACTTAATGACGGAATCTCTTGTTTGTACAAGTGATGGCTGAACAGCCAATTGATGATCAGAATAACTAGATTTCAGTACATACGAGTATAACATAATGCTGTCTTTATTTTCAATACCTACACCGTTATTATAAAAGGCGATACATACCCTTAAGAGAAATAGCAGAATAGCCTGGTTAGTCTAGCGGTCACAAGCACTACTGTTGAGCATGAGGTCCTGGGTTCGATTCCCGGGTCGGGCAAAGTGTTATTGGATTTTTCCATATGGAATTTCTCAGTAGCAGCCCAGAGTCTGGATTTGTGCCCGGTTGATGGCAATAGGCTCGCCCCCTATTACATGGGACTTAAACATAACTGGCGAAATGTGGGTGTACTATAGGTACACCTCTGCCTAACCGTTCGGGGAATACAGGCGTGATGTTATGTTCATCATATCAGCCGAAAGACTTCCACTGCTGGACATAGGCCTCCCCCAAGCACCGCCACTTCGACCGATTCTGTGCTTCCCGCATCCAGCGGATTCCTTCGGCCTTTACAAGGTCATCGGTCCAAGAACAAGCAGGAGAACCAAGGTAACCGACATAGCCCGAAGAATTGCCAAACTTAAGTGGCAATGGGCAGGACACATTGCCCGCAGAACAGATGGCCGATGGGGCCGAAAGGTTCTGGAGTGGCGACCGCGTACCGGAAGACGTAGCGTTGGAAGGCCTCCCACAAGATGGACCGATGACCTTGTAAAGGCCGGAGGATGTTATGTTATGTGATGTTAATATGGGTTGTTCCCAGAGGTCCACGATTCTATATCACGCCTGACTTATTAATTGTAAAATTTTAGAAAAATCGTCTACTTTTACAATGTTTGTAAATATTATTATGTGAGCACCATGTATCTATCACATTCACATAATTAATTTATCTGTGGTTGCTTCATTTTTACTTATTTTTACCTTTTGTGGTAAGTATAGTAAGTAATTTTATTCTAAGTCGATGCACTTGGAATGAAATTACTATACTTACCACAAAAGTAGGAGTTTCTTTCCCATTCTTCTCCATACGAAAACTACCTTTTGGAGAGGGCGAAAATAATCAATTCAATTTATTTTTTCTGTAAATTTTGACGTTCAAAGTGCCTTACATTACAAAGGGCCTATTATAAATAAATTGCCTGTAATTCCCGGACAGAGGTGTTTTTCAATTGAAGCATGCTGCCATTATAGGGATGTGGATGAATTAGTTAAAGCCATATTTTAGTTTGTTAATACAAGTTTAAGTTAGGTCAGAAGTTTATATTTTTAGTTTTGGAAGAAGACTTGGTATAATTAGAGATTGAAGCACATACAAAAATGTTGCCATATCACCCTTTCTTCCAAGATCATCGTCTCCAGTCGAAATATCATCTCATTTGTTTGAAAGCGAGCTAGATTGAGGTTTTACTAAATTCGGATTTTTGTAGTAAAATATTAAATTGTTACTTTAGGAAGTTTTGTAAACATTTTAGCAGTTCAAACTGCTAAAATGTTTGACTGAGGAATTTAAATTCTCTTTGAAAGGTTAGTTTGGGGCGAAAAAAGCAGACGTTAAAACGGTAGGAAGGGACATTTAATATTTGTGAACAGCTTGGTGCAGTACCGCGCCGGCTGCATGGAATATGTTTCATATAACAGTTAAGGAGCTTAAAACGGAACGTAAAGTGTATAAGCTCTTCATGAATATTTCGGGCATTTTGACTGAATTAGAAGGCGTGGCTTTTGTGGCAAAATTTATCATTTTCATTTAGAAGTTGGTGTTATAAATGGCTTTATAATTTAAACACAATATTAATGGCTAAAAAGGTTTCACCCTGAAACCTTTACTTTTAAATGTTACGCAAAACCCACACAAGTGGAAATGTTTCATACTTAGATGTATGCCTGAAACATTACATTAAATTCAGAATTGGTATAAAAATACACGGCTGTTAACACCATTACTTATACATTAATGAAAAAATCTTCAAATTGTAATCCCTCACACTCTAAACGCCATATCTTACGCTACATCAATCGAATTTCAACCTACAGCTTCAAACTTTAATGTTGAATTTCTCTTGTCACTGACAATGAGTAAGGGAGTAAGTAAGGACAACAAAACAATTAAGGTTTCATTAAGTCCCGCGTTTACATGAATCACGGTACAGAAATACAATCCGTTGGGGACCCATGAGCTTGTGCAAACATAGGGGAAGAATTTATTTTGTTACAGAGATATTTATATTTGGAATGTGATCTATGTCACGTTTTGTAAAATGTCGCATAGGAAAGTTTTGAGCATGACGCCAGTTACACACCCCTGCCGCGAAACCGTAGCAGCGAAACCGCAGTAGTTCAATTCAACTGGTTGGCGTCATGTTACGCTACGCGAAATTCGAGTAGCGCAACTGGAGTAGCGGAACATGAGGCGAGCCAGTTGAATTATACTACTGCGGTTTCGCTGCTACGGTTTCGCACCGGAGGTGTGCTACTGGGGTTAATGTGGATGGCTATATGAGGAAGACCAAAGAAATGATGGATTGTGTGAAAAATGATATTATGGCTAGAAATGTGTTGACTACCGAGATGACGATTTGAGCCGACCCCAAATAAATTGGGATAAGAGCATGATGATATAGAAAATAGAAATAAAATAAGTAAAATTGTTTATTCAGTACAAAAAAAAACGCACATTTAAAAAAACAACCATAAAATATATAGGGTAACTTGTAATTTGACGTATTCGTTCCAGGACGTGAAAGTGCGGCCCATTTGCAACAATTAAGCACCCCATAAAGCCTAGGAGAAAATACATGGGATTCGAGAAAATACAAATTTTAAGAATTTTTGAAAATTTCCCAGAATTCGTCACTAAATATCATTTTTCTCCAATCTCTCAAATTGAATGGGCTTCATTACTATTCCGTTGGATACCTAATACTTCAACAAACATTTCAATGTAACCAAATTTTCTAAATCATCAATCACTTTAAAGTTAGAGGAAGAAGTTTATTAACCGTTTTCAAAAATTATCTACGTACATGAACTTTACACCAGTTATCTCAAAATTTTACAGAGGCATTAAGCCTACAAATTACGGGGAAGACATCTTTATTTAATCAGCTATCTAACGAGGTACAAAAGTTGAAAAAATATTTAGAGGTACCGATGAAACAGTCGATAATGCTGGTAAAGGTCGAATTTAAAAATTGTTAAAAAATTGTGTGATAATCGAATTAAATAACTGGTTTATTCCATCCTACTACTTTCTAACCTGCCAGTAGTCCATTGCACGTTAGATACCCAGGTCATCATGACCAGGTCACAAGTCGCGGAAGGGCTTTGGAGTTTTTATGTTTATCAGATAAGTTTTCTTGGTCATTTTTTTTCTCTTTATTTTTAAGAGGTTTAACATACATACTGTAAAGGATGATGCCCATTTTGGTACGCTCCTCCAATAGCCATGTGTAATACATTTCATCATCAACTCTTTTCAAACTGAGTAGAAGTTACTCTGGCGCCTAATTAAAAAAAAAACATTTCCTAAATCATTGGATCGGCAAAGGAGACCCCTTACCATGGCTTGTCAGGTCACCTGACCTTACTCCTCTAGATTTTATGTTTGGGGTCATATGAAAAGTCAACACCGGTGCCTTAAGTAGAAGTATTATTGCAAAGAATAATACATGCATACATACATACAGCCTATTAATGTTCCCACTGCTGGGACACAGGCCTCCTCTCTGTGAGAGGGAGTGGGCCGTAATCTACCACGCGAGCTCAGTGCGGGTTGGTAGATATCACATGTCTTTTATGACACATTCTGGGAAATTTTCTGAAACTAATGATAATTAAAAGATTAATTCCAAAGTCTCAGAAGTCGACGTATGTCAAACTACAGCGTACGTGCGCTGTAAGTTCAAATACACGCAAACCAAGTGACAAGTGAACCGTGACCAACGAGTAGACCGCGAGTCATGATTAAAACTCGAAAGCCGTTCCACGACTTGTGACCTGGTCATGATGACCTGGGTGTCTAACGTGCAATAGACTGCTGGTAGGTTAGAAAGCAGTAGGATGGCATAAACCAGTTATTTAATTCGATTATCACACAATATTTTAATATTTCAACAATTTGCAAATTCGACCTTTGTCAGCATTATCGACTGGAGAAAACTGATTTTTAGTGACGAATTCTGGGATATTTTCAAAAATTCTTAAAATTTGTATTTTCTCGAATCCCATGTATTTTCGCCTAGGCTTTATGGGGTGCTTAATTGTTGCAAATGGGCCCCACTTTCACATCCTGGAAGGAATACGTCTAATTACAAGTCAACCTGTATACATAAGTACCTACAAAGTAGTCCAAAGCTTCGTATTCAAGCAATAAAAGTTTTATAATTTTATCCATTGCTTAATGTCAGGGCTAGACAAAGACAATTTATATTGACTCTGTGTTGCAGTACTGGCTAACAACAACAAATAAACAATCAAAACAAAAACAAAATGCAGATTGCAGAGTGGAAAATAGACTACTTTTGTAACCAACAAACAACAATAACAAGACCAATTAAGCCGTGCGTTGAAACTGTGCAAAAACAGGCTCAGCAAAATGCTGTGACTTCGACTGAACCTTTCGTCAACAGCGCTGATTTTTAAGAACTACCTCTTGAAAAGAAGGATTGCATGAAACATGACATTGGTAAGGAAGCAGAAGGACACTAAAATACTGCTGTTTTAAAATGGATAGGAAATACAAATGCGCTAGTCCCGCATAAATTCAATTTGGTTACAGAGGGATGAATATTTGCCAAGCGACACTTGGCATCGGGAAGTCTTTAATTGAGTTACGATCGAATATCTTTCGTCTTGGCAAGAACCGCAATATCACTTTACATATCTGATAATGGTTATGCAGGCTAATCTCATAATATTTATTTATTTAGTAATGAAGTATTCACTAAAAAATCTATTCACAATTTCTGACAACACTAAACAATTACTACTAATAACTGATTAATTTTATAATATTTACACAATAATTTAACTGTATAAATAATCATTAGTGATCACAATATGTAAAAAAAAACCTGTCGGACCCGAAATCGCAATAACATTACCCAAAACTTATTAAAAAAATTTTTTATAGAAAATAAAAAAGTTAATGCTATTTTTAAACATTTTTAGTGCCAAAATTACACCAAAACCATAAAAAAACATCGAGCAGTCTTTAGGGACTGCCGATAGAAGTGAAAACTAAATAACTTATTGATTCTCGCGTTGATGTCTTTCGTTCGATACATTATTCGCAACGCGCCTAAATAAATTTTCACTTCAAAGTATTTTTTTTTTGTGACATTTAAAAAAATTGACACATTTTTTTTCAATGGGGAATTTTACAGCATGTATACAATCCTGTACAATTCCCCATTGAAAAAATGTATTTTCTTTCTTCTTTCTTCTTTTCTTTCTATGTTTACGTAAGTTTTATTTAGTACTCTTTATTTAAATAAAAGCTTCACTCTCCTGCTCCATCATCAGACCCTGGACACCATGTTGGGCTGAAGTTCTTGGCAAGACACAACCATCGAGTTCGAACCCAACATAGCCATCTTCGGGCTCCATCATCACACCAGCTCCATCCATCATATATTTACGTTGTCACCATAGTTATATAAATATGTCAAGTTTCAGCTCAAGTAGATGCCAGGTAGTGCTTGAAAAATGGATGACAATGGGAGTACCTGGAAACATACGAACGCAGCAAGCTAATAAAAAGCTAGTAAAAATGTTTTTTTTTAAATACCGAATTATAATATTCTCTGTGACGACAACATTGTCAAAGTACAACTTATTCTACTTTATCATTTTATTCTTACTTTTATTGATACTGTAACAAACTTTTAAATGTATTTTCATAGTGGGAACTGAATGTATTATTTTACTTTGGCAACACTTAGAAATAACGGTTATGATAATTATTATTATCGTTATTTATGGGTGAAGCAAAAGTCATTTAAATGGTAAATTGTAGTACAGAGCCACTCGTCGTTAGATTGTGAAATAGTAGGTACAGTTATCCGGAACAAAAATGTTAGCAAGAAAATACTGTTTTCTTCAATATTATCTTTCTCGATTACTAAAATTTCTTTAACACTTCATACATCCACCTTCTATTTTTATAGTCGTTTATGAAACTGTAACATAATTAGGGGTTATTAAAACACGAGTCTGAGTTTATAATAGCATCGCACGAGTGTTCTATTACTTAGATAAGCGCAGCTTCATACACTACTGTATCTAAATAATATCGTAAATACGGCACCCAACCCAAAATTACACCGCAATTGTACGTGCCACAGCAGCCTCTACCACAGATAACACTGCAGCACTTTAATCGAAAATTATTTTAAAGTTTAATGTTGTTAGGGAAGTTAGTTACTTTTAAAGTTTTGTTTTATTCACATGGATAAAGTCTGTCACTATCATTATGGTATCAATACCATTCTGCCCGCGATTTCGTTCGCGTGGAATTCGTAAGATACACAAAATAATAGCCACATTTTTACAAAACTCCTTCTGCCCCGGACCAACCGCGTCGCATCGCCCACCCACGCTATTACTTCGTTTTCGAAACTATTTTTGAAATCCGACGGGAACGAATAATTCCAGAGATACATAACCAGCCTACCCACGTATGTATGTTCCCACTACTGGCACACAAGCCTCCTCTCTTCGAGAGGGAGTGGGCCGTAATCCACCACGCGGGCACAGTGCGGATTGTATGTATGTCACACGTGTTCGAATTTTTGGTTCCAGGAAGTTCATGCGATTAGCGCATTCAAACAAAAAAAAATTACGCTGTTTACTGCTGTTTTTCTAAAACATAAGCAATTGTTTATTGTTATTCATGAGTGGTTTCACCTACTAACACAGATTTACCTTCCTTTCCTACCTTATGGGTAATCCGATCACGTTCCGGTTCGGCTTGGATGTAACTTTGTGAGTAAACTTCAGCTCCTGAAGACCCTTCAGTTGACTAACTTGGGATGATTAGTGGCTGATACACCATTTTTTTTTCCTCATGCCCTTTTGTTTGTGGTGTGAGATGAGTAATAATAACTAAATAGTAGTTATAACACAATAGGCATAACGGACAGCTCTCTGTGCAGGGCGTGCATGGAGGGTGAGGAAACCGTCGCGCACGTGCTCTTTGAATGCACAGGCGTCACCCAGATTAGAACAGAGACCATCGGGACACCCAGATCTTTCACAGATGTTCTGAACATACCAGGAGATTTAATTAACTTCTGGAGGGAGGTGAGCTGGTTGGAATAACCACCAAACGGCCGCCATGGCCCACGCGCAATGGTCCACCTGACGGACTAAGTGCGGAAACCAAACCCCATTACATAGAACACTAGAGGTAGGTATGGCACACTTGTGCTGTAAGGGTTTAGGAAGAAGAGTAGGGTGCGTCGTCGTGGAAGACACTATCTGTAGCACTGACTGTCGAGGTAAATTTTAGTCACTTTAGGTAGAACCCCGGCACCAGTTGGGGATCATGGAAGGTGCACTAGATCTCATGATCCCCGGTCCAAGTATGGGAAGGGAACACCAGGGTGGTTTTGCGTCGTACAAGTCTGACAGACCCCTTCGCCCGGGCAGAGGACATCCATGAGAATTTTCCAAGACAAAAAAAAAGGTAGAACCAACCCGATGACCTTATTCGCCGCAGAAACCCGCTGGATGCGAGAAGCCGGTCGAAGTGGCTGTGCTTGAGGGAAGCTTATGGCCAGCAGTGTACGTCTTTCGGCTGAAATGATGAATAATGAAAACCAACACATACGGTGACGAGATCTGTTTCTGAGGTTATTTAATATTTAAAGGCAAATGAACATAAATATATGTACTACAACTGCCCAGTAAAAAAAAAGACGCATCTAAAATTTTTTCCAGATTTGAATTATATGTCATTGCCGGGATCAGATTTTTTTTTTTTCTAACTTCCTCTCTATTGAAGATGAAAAGACGAAGTTATAAGTCGCATATTTGTGTAGATAATGTCCTTATACTATAAATAGTTTTTTAGTTCAGTAATATAAAAGGCGCATATTTGTTCCTATTTCTACCCACGAACCGACTTCGTCAACCGTTGCTTAACCTTGATGATTGACCTGTGTAGCTGTTAATACTAAGCCACTAGCCTCGATATCTAAAAATATTTTTTATTTAAACTGTTCTTTTCCCTTATCAGTCACCGCCAACCACGGCAAACCTTGTATCCAAGTTCACAAAAAAACTTCCGAAAACGCGATCAGCATTGGAATACACTTAACTTCTCGAATTACAATTGACACTGGTTCAAAGTTACAGAATTACTGAGCTCTACCCAACTATAAGTCGAGTTTGGAGTACGAAGTTGGATTAACTTGATCATGTCACCAATGAGCTTTAAGTCAAGGAAAACAACTTATTGGGCCAATTGAAGGAAAACAATGACTTTCGATGTGACTTGAGACAGTTAGTGTTGTGGTGTATATGTGTGTTAGTGTGTGTGTGTGTGTGTTATGTTAAGTTATGTGTTAGATCTAGGTGGAATAAAAGAGTGAACTGTATTCAAGACTTGGTATATTGCCGGTTATCTTAACGTACTTAATCAGCTTATAATGTTCCCACTGCTGGGACACAGGCCTCCTTTCTGTGAGAGGGAGTGGGCCATATACCACCACGCGGGCCCAGTGCGGATTGGAAGATGTCACATGTCTTCGAATTGTTGGTACTAGGATATTGACAATCTGTTGATAATTTATAAAAAAGTAGGTACCATTTTGAAAACCAAATGTACCGCGGTTACTTATTTATTACCATCATAACTAATACAAAACTATAGGCACACACTCGGGTCCATATTGGCTCACCTAAAGTTCTTTACCCGAAATTGTTCTTCCTAACGATTTGTAATCCGAATGATCACTCTTCCTAAAATTTTTCATCCTAAAGTTTTCATTTTTAGAGGTATGAGGAACAGGGTGTAAAGTTCACTCATCCACCATAGAAAAGGGAGGATCCTCCAACCAGACGGGTTGTTATGTCTGGCGGGCAACTGCCCATATGTTGATTTCGGATAGTCTTATCTATGTTATTCGCTCGGTAAACTCTAACTGCGAGATGTAGGAATTGTGTGACGTCATGTCTTTTTGTTTCGTAATTTTTGTATGTGGCGGTCTAACCGCTACATCACTCCCCTCCGGAGACCGGAGGTCGATAGTGGGCTGAGTCTTGGATCTTGCGATGCTTCACAGTGCCAGCTGTGGTTCCAGTGAGTCGGAACCGGGTGCCGCATAGTTCACGGTGAGTAGGAACTGTCTGCGGTGATTCCCCATTGAGTCGGGGTGGCGGTGCGTCGTCATCCAGTGAGTCGGATGTGGTACAGCGCCGGGTTGTGGTTGAGGGTGATGACCAGGAATGCGCGTTCGCTGCATGCTGGTGGTCAGGATACCCGTTAAAGCCGTGGGTGCTGGCTGGCTGTGTGACTTGCCTCAGGAAAGCTTGCGGGAGTGATGATGATGACGTCACGCTGAAGTTGTTGCACGAAGGCTGCGTTGACGTTCATACTCGGGGTCACCAATTTAGAGGTATGAGGAACAGGGTGTAAAGTTCACTCATCCACCATAGAAAAGGGAGGATCCTCCAACCAGACGGGTTGTTATGTCTGGCGGGCAACTGCCCATATGTTGATTTCGGATAGTCTTATCTATGTTATTCGCTCGGTAAACTATAACTGCGAGATGTAGGAATTGTGTGACGTCATGTCTTTTTGTTTCGTAATTTTTGTATGTGGCGGTCTAACCGCTACACATTCATACTATTTGTAGTGCTACTGGCGATGTTCATAACACTCATGTTTCCGAAAATTGTTATTAATAATATCATTCATGTAAATATATTTAAACTCCTACTGTTTTTTATCATAAAACGCTTTTATGCTACTGAGAGAACATAATCATGAACCAGATGCTTTGAAGGAAAAGGTTTGTTTTTAAACTATTTCTTGTGATTACAAAACAACTGTTCACATTTTTACATTTAGCCATTTTATTTTTGGTTATTGTTGTTACATATTTACTACTATAACTATACCTGAGATAATTATGTCTAAAAACCAACTGTTTAGAATGATTAAAGGTCGTTTCACTGATTTTTGTCTTAAATGAATGAAATTCAGGTCAAAGTGTCGTCTTGGGGGCGGTATGAAAAAAATACTTAGAAAAATTTCGCGATCAATTTCGAGGTAGCGCTCGCCGGCCGCTGCCGCGGCACCGCTCGCTTCGCTCGCTCGGCTCGCGCGTAGTTGGTCACAGTTCTAACCTAACCTAACCTAATCCTAATCTAAACAAAAAAGATATGACTTTGAATAATAGTATAAAAGATGGTTATGTTGAGAAAATATAGGAAAACAAATAAAAGTATAATAGATGTTTATTGCTACTGACATTATGAAGTTGAATGGTTCGGAATTATGAACATTAGAGACAGAGTAGTTAGGAATTGTGATTGTTAGGATGAAAAATGTTAGGAAGAACATTTTCGGATTTCCAATTATCGGAGTTGAAAATTTAGGTGAACTTTGGCGCACCCCACACACTCTCCATTGAAACGACTTGACTACTCATACATAATCAAGCTGACTTGCTTGAGCCTGCAGTGATTGATGATGTATTCATAGTCCAGCTTGTGAGCCTTATGGAAGAAAACATCGCGGGATCATTTAGAAAGGAATATACAATCTGAGCTTGCGATATCTTTAATTCTCATTAGAATAATAGATAAGTGCTCTTTTGGAGTCTATTTTATTTATATCACTTTCAGGAACATATAAAAATAGCCATGTCGGCCACCTGCTATCTAATTACGCAACACATTTTCGTATACGATTCCGACTAATCTGTTTCATTTGACAGTTCAACAATATTCATTGCGTTATTTACGTTGCCGAGCAGATATTTTTTTCGAACTGTGTGTCAATGGATTAGCAATCTGTTTCAAAACGATTCAAATTCTGGTTGATTGTGTATTGCGTAATAAGGGGACTGGTCACATTAGGCATTGCAAAAAAAATTATGACCACCCCCATTATATTTTATTCTGCACCTAGTAGGTAAATCCATGGGGTAAATCGACCGTTTTTCGTAATTGCTTAATCACCTCATGGTTGTAATTTGCATGTCATAAGTAAATTGTCTCTATTTGTCTTTGTGACAATTACATAGATAATTTCAACCTTGGTGAGCAGTGGTTGCACTGGAGGCCTAGTGGTAACGACCGCGACTTACGTGTAGGCCGTGGGTTCAAACTCAAGCAGGCACTTATCTTTGTGTAATTTATTTCATCACCACTGCTCTTAAAACAGTAAAGGAAAACATCGTGAGGAAGCGGGCATGTCCTAGAATCATAGTATAAGTTTTTTTTATAATTCTATGCCTAGAACCGAAAATTCGAAGACTAAATGACATCCACCGGCCTGCACTGAGCCCGCGTGGTAGATCCCACTCCCTCTCAGAGAGAGGAGGCCTGTCTGTGCTCCAGCAGTGGGAACATTATAGGCTAATTATGCTAACCTTAGTGAAATTTCAATGTACTGGGAATTGATGTAATATAAAAATATGATTTATATTTTTTTTCAAAGCTATAATAACTTAAGTAATTAAAAGCTGAAAAAGAATACTTTATAAATAATTAATACTTCAAGAGATTTGTTATTAAGACATGTTCTTGCGGTCGCAGATGGGATGAAAGTAATTTCAGGAGTCTAATTTAAAGCTAAGAGTACTTCAGACTTCTCGAGTTAAGAACAAAGAAATTGTACACGTAGTATAAATAAATTCGTATCTAATTTACATATGAAATGAACTGAACAATCTATTCAATTTAAATAACGTAGTCTGAGAATTTACTGTATCTTTTTATTTTGGCCTAGCTCACTCGCAAAATTAACACTATCTATACTATCAATTTCGAACTTTAAGTTATTGCAATAAAGTACAGTTTAATATAATCCCGAACACTAACTTTTATGTCGAGAAAAACTTAATGTCCCACAAAATTGTTTAGTGCCACATAAAAGAAGCTTTTTGATTTACAAGATTTTGATCTTCCAGCTTAGATACTCATTTGTTATTGCAAAAACATTCTTTTAGTATAGAAAATAAGGGTGTCTATTTATTTCTTGAGATAACTTTGCGTTTTAATACTTTTATAGAAAGGCGATAAAACAGGTTGTTTAAATTCTATTTCAAGTTAAAGAAAATACTGTTGTTTTAAAGATTAATGGATCTCCTAACGTTACGTAGGCTTTAGGTATTTTGAACGACGCGTCTCCTCACTTATCGAAGCTCCTTTTACATTGAAAGAAAGACCTCACTAACATCGGTGAAGAAAAACATCGTGAGGACACCTGTTAAAATATACTTGATGAAACAGAATTAACGCAAGACCTACACACACACTAGTACATAAGTTTATGTTTTGAATCGATTTCCATCATTATTTGTAAAAAAATAATATTGTGTGCTTTGAAGTTCTTTTGGCAAAACAACTTCATTCACATCTTAAATAATTACATGCATTTCTTAGTTAGTCACCATAGTGACAAGTTTATATTTTTTGACACCAGCATTTTTTTTGATAAGCTGAATTCGACTAGGGATACTGTGTATCTGCCCATTAGTTTTAGATGTCAAATAGCTTTTATTAATCCAGACATAACTAGAATGTCGAAGTTATTTCTAATTAGCACCACAATTAGTAATAGTACTAATGTTAAGGTGGCTAGCTCAAACACTTTAAACTAGTTTGTAAGACAACAGAAGGTATCACTAACAGAATAGTTACATAGGTATTTTCTAGTACTAACATAGTTAATTGTACAAAAGGGGCTAAGCAGAAATCCTTGAAATTATATTCTAATTGGAGTGCCTAAGGTCTTGTGTTTATTCTGTTACAAGTTGTGTGTCTGAAATCGCCAACCCGCCTTGAGCAAGCGTAAAATTGTTATACGAAGAGGCAGTGGAATAATAAGAGGATTGAAATAAAGGAAATTAAGACTTATGTCTATGTGGTTTATGGGTCGTATTTGCAGTTTCAATTATAAATGTCTATAGAGTCGATTGGAATGCTCGAGCATCATTCTAAACCGTTCTGAGGAACTGCCACGGATTGCTCAAGCTTACGCGAGTCGCCTGACTTCATTCACATTCAATCGTCTATTGTGGAATGCGCCAGTATACTATAGCTCGAGTTTATCGGTTTCCGATCGGCTAAACCAAATGCGCTCCAGTACGCCGTACGATAATTGGAAGATCAAACGAACTTACCTGAAGTGAAGTTCGATCTTAATTATCCTGTCTTCGTCGAAGAGATTTAAATCTTGACCATGTAGTAGCTCGCCTACGCTTCGAACACGTCGCACAAGTCTTTAGAGTATAAGAAAGAGAAAAAACATTGTTCCTCTCTAATGCACCTTGTGGCGCGCCGTCCAGGCGACACCTCATTATATTTAGAGTAGAATAGAAAGAACAGCAGCAACATTGATCTTACAAGGGTATAGGTACTTATTGGGTTAGGGAGGGACCTTAAATCTCTTCGACGAAGACAGGATAATTAAGATCGAACTTCACTTCAGGTAAGTTCGTTTGATCTTCCAATTATCCTGTCTTCGTCTGCGAGATTTAAATCTTGACCATGTAGATATGTTTAGAGGTTCATGATCTATGTTGCAAAAATCAAACAAAAGTTTTAAAGAAAAAATATAAAATAATATTTATTGACTATTCATAAAATCATAAACAATACAATGGATCCTACAAATAACATTAATCAACAAAATTAAATTATATTAACAAAAAAGCTGTCAACTTTGACCAATTACATAATTTTCCTATTTTGGAATCTACGTTAAAAGCTCTAACAGATTTGTACTTATTGACGTTTGGTCAGTGACTATTGGTCGATTATAGAAATTTGCGAAGACTGCTGATTGAGCAGACCAACCAGCGGTCTTCCTAATGGCGTCGATACTTAATCCCGCACGAGCGGCTGCCGAAGTCGAGGCATGTCTTGTACTGTGAGCACTAAAAATGGAAGTATCGATGCCGCTTTCTAATAATGACTGCTTAACCCAGCGTCCAAGGGTCTGAGAAGATGCTGCCCTATGTGGCTTTTTAAACGTTAAAATCAGACGCTCCATGGAATCTGCTCTAATCTTTGAAGTTACCGCCAAATACTTATGTAAGACGGAGGCTGGGCAAACTCCAGGTCTCTGATTGAAATAAGGCAGATTTAAAATGGGTTGACATTTACCAATTCCTGAAGTTTTAATCAGACTACTAATGGTTATTATATATCGATCTTGGAACGTTTTAATATCTGACAATTTTATCAAAGACAAAGTTTGCAATCTTTGCCCAGTAGCAAGTGCTAACAAAGTGACTAATTTTTTACTAAGCGTTTCTAAACTAGCCTATTCATTCTGAATGTTTTCTAAATAAGTTAAAACTATACTTGGATCCCATGTAATATCATAACGAGGAAATACTGGTTTTAATTTGAAAAAGCCTTTAAAAAATCGTCTGAGCCTACTGTCTTCGCCTATATTTTGTGTAGATATCATAGAAATTGCTGATCTATGACTATTCAAAGAACCATTATGATGACCCATTTTGAAAGCAAATGGTTAGAAAATCTATTACTGAAGTTACGTTAACATTGTAGAAATCAATATTTCCTTTTATGCAATAATTCCACCATAGTTTGAGACTTGAACTGTATTGCGAAATTGTATTCTGTGAGACGGACGAGAGCATGACGTCTAAAGCTGATTCGGGAACATGTTGTCTACGGAAACCTTCCCGGATAACACACAAACTGCCAGGGAAAAATGACGATGCAGGGGGTGTATTGATCCGAAAGGAGAGAGAAGGAGATATTTACTTGGAGAAAATAATATCATCTCTTTAACACAGAGTGATCTGAAAAGTGGGTACCAAGGCTGAGACGGCCATAATGGAACGACTACTATGCCGGTTGCCTGATCAAGTATAATCTTCCTCAGGGTTTTTAAAATTAAAGAAAACGGTGGAAAAGCATAGAAGTAAAATTGTGACCAATCTAACGTGAAAGCATCAATATTACCTATAAGCGAAAGGATCTTGTTTCCATGATACGTAAACAGAACACTTCGTGTTTACGCGAGAAGCAAATAAATCTATGTTAGGCTTACCAAATGTATGAGTTATTTGCTTAAATTCTCTAGATCCTAATTCCCACTCCGTATCAACGTTAAGTTTTCTAGATTCGGTATCAGCTTCTATATTTGATGAAGAGCAAATAATATATGATGCGAAAATAAAAATATTTCTATCTTCACACCACTTCCAAATCAAGTTGGCTACCTCGTTTAAGTGCTCGTATTGAACTCCCCCCATTCTGTTTACGTACGAAATAGCGGTAGTATTATCAACGCGTAAAAGAATTTCGCAGTTTGTTCTATCTTTCGCGAATGATCTGAGGCCAAAATAAATTGCCAACAATTCCAGATAGTTTATATGATTATTTCGCTCTGTGGTATTCCAATGCCCACCCGTTTTTTGAGAACCACAGGCTACACCCCAACCTATTAAGGAGGCGTCTGTGAAAATCTCAAGATCGTATTTATGGTGACGAATTGGATTGACTTTTGAGAAAATGTTATTCTTCCACCAAGCTAAATCATCATGTAAACTATCTGGTACACTCAGGAATGCATTATAATTGTCATTGTTCTTAAGCAACGCCAAATATTTAACTCTTTCTAGAGCCTTAGTATATAACCAGCCGTATGGAATAGCTGGACATGCTGCAGTTAGAGTGCCTAGGAAACGAGCCAATTCTCTTATTCGAAGTCTTTTTGAATCTGATAACCTATTTACTCCTTTAAGGATTTTGTGTCATTTTGAATTTGGTAGTTGTAAAGTCATGGAATCAGAGTCTAAAATAAAACCTAAAAATTTACAAGCCGTTTTGGGTATCAAATTGCTCTTTTTATAGTTAATGATAAAGCCTAACTTTGTTAAACAAGTAATGCTTTTATTTGCGTTTTTTACGCAATCACTAGGGGACTTTCCTATACACAAAATGTCATCTAAATAGCGTACTGAAAGAAAACCTTCAGACCTTAGATGAGTCATAACCGGTTGCAATATTTTTGTAAAAATATAAGGAGCGGAGCACAAGCCAAAAGGCAAAACTACGAATTCATATAAAACTTCTCTAAAATAAAAACGTAAAAATTTTGTATGGGTATCATGAATAGGGACTAAAAAATAGGCCTCTTTAAGATCGATATTAATCATGTGACAGTCTTTAGTAATGAGTTTGGTAGCCGTTCTTACATCTTCCATTTTAAAATGATCGGTATGTACATATTCATTTAATTTCTTGAGATTTAAAATAAACCTACTACCACCGTCACTCTTAGGAATTAAGAAAACATCTGAAACATATTGACCAATGACTGGTTTACACTTTCTAATAGCCTTAATTTTTAATAGATGTTCTATTTCAATTTCCATTGCTACAGATTCACATTTTGAAAAACTACGCCGTGGGTAATTTTCTTGTTTCTGATTAGGCATTTTAATAAAGGGTATCATGTAACCAGACACAGCATCTAAAATGAATTTATCATTGGTGAAAGACTGCCATTCACTTAAATAGTGTTTTAATTGACCAGCGAATACCTGGGTTTGCAGCGGATCTTCTGTATTCAACGGTTCGCTGTGTACCGCGGTGCTCGGGCCGGCGGCGGCGCAGGTGGCGGCTGCGGGTGGCGCGCAGCCTGCGGCGGCGCCCGACGCATGGGGGGTGGCGGCGGTGGTGGGGCTCGCTTGCGGCCCCGGTATGCGTAGTGCGCGTACGACCCCGTTTGTTTCGGCCCACCGGCTCTGGATGGGTACATCTGGCCGCTGCGCTGGTGTTGGAACCGCACTCGGGTCGATGGGCCTTTTCCGTTTAAATTGACAGTCGATGTATGAGCTTGAATTAACTGACTGGTATTTTTAATACTTCTAGAGTTTTTTACTAAATCGCCTAGGTTTTCTCCAAATAAAAGAGAATCCCTTTTCCTATCTTTAAAGGGATCTGTTAAAGATTTATCAATTAATGGAATGATAACTGAGCGACGAGTATCGGTTTCAGTGTAGTGGGAATCAGCCAGGAGTTGACCCGCATCGTTCAGAGTACGAATGATATCTGGAATATCTGAAGTTTTCTTTAAGAGGCATGTCATAGCATAACCTAAAGCTGATAGGGGTTTGCCCAGCTGGTCTTGTTTGGCAAGCAGACGCTTGTCCCTTAATTCACAGGTCTCGACTAGCATAGCGCCAATTTCCGGGTTTAGAGCAGGACCTTGAGCGAAGGGAACATTTTTTGGAAAAAGATGTTTCTTTAAAATCTCCTCTTTAGTTTCCTTTTTTAAACCACACGAAAGTATTTTTTGAAATCGAGTGGCTAAGTCTGCTTGAAGGTCATTACCGTACTCAACGATGTCAACCTCGGAATCACCAAGGGCTTTTAATAATTGAGGGTCAAAATTGTCAGACTCAGCTGTTTCATCCTGCGGCGGTGTCGCGGGGTCAATGTGCGTCAAACAGGGGTCAGCAGCCTGCGGCGGTGTCGCGGGGTCAATGTGCGTCAAACAGGGGTCAGCAGCCTCCGCGTTTTGAACCATACATTCAGACTCGGCGGTCCGCGACAAGTTGTCGGGTGGATTCAGCGCGAGATGTTCTGGAAACCATTACAAAACGGTTTGAAAATCTTGATTATTATATCAACAGCAAATAAATGCTGCTATAAGGTTTATGTAAGCCATGAATGCATGAGCGTTATTTTTCAGTAGGCAATAGCCGTTCCTTTGAATGCATACAGAACAAACTTGTAAAAGTTTCTTGGTAGATATCCGAAGAATACAACGGATATTTACAAAACGTACGAATTCCGATGAATGCAACGGTCGTACTTATATTACTAATTGATAATAAATCATCCGAAGAATACAACGGATTAAAAGAAATAGTTTGGAAAATCCAAAAGTGCACGCCTCATAAGTTCATAACTCTCATTCATAAACGCAAAAGAAATTTAAAACATAGTTTCTAACAAAAATTATCAATTTATCACTTTTCATGAAGTATGTTTTGACTGCTTTTTTACCCATCAATATGGGTAAAATTTCTAAACTCGCATCGATATCAATCTCTCTCATATCGACCTCCGGTCTCCGGAGGGGAATAATGTAGCGGTTACACCACCACATACGAGCTACGCAGCAAAGACATGACGTCACACAGATCCTGCATCGCGCAGTTAAGTGCAGGCCACACCGCCAGCTAGCGGGCGGGCGGGCGAACATTGTTTCACCTCTTTACATACTTCGGTTCACACCGCGCGCTACAATATTTCTGTATAGTTTCCTTCGTTCGCTTCGCCCACGCCCGCCCGCTAGCTGCCGGTGTGGCCTGCGCTTTAGAGTTTACCACGCGACCGACATAGATAAAACTATCCGAAATCAACTTACGGGCAGTTGCCCGCCAGATACAAACACCCGTCTGGCCGGAGGATCCTCCCTTTTCAAATGAGGATGAGTGAACTTTACACCCTGTTCCTCATACCTCTAAAGTTTTAAACTGAAGTATGAACAAAATATTTTACGGCGCCATTCGTCATAGACTAAAACATTCAGAAGTGAAGTGTAGGTACAAATAGCTGCCGTTTGTTTTTATGGCGGATTTTTTTTTATATTAAGTATCTAATATTTTGAACGCTGATATTAATGTTTGTTTTATTATATTATGGTTTATGGTTATTTGTCATCAAATAATTATTACAATTTGTGGCACTTTTCCCTTTAAGATTTCCACGTCCGAGCTCCAGGAAACAAGGGAAAAATGGATAACATTTGTGCAAAAAAATCGTAATGAGCAAACGTGGTTGCCAAGTGAACCATCTCACATAATGTTCATCATTAATACAATGGAAATTAGAATAATGTTCTGCAGTTAAAACTGTGTTAGGTATCAAGTAGGCAGAAGAAGCAGACTGTGTCGCATCTTCGGGTGCATTACTCTATGAGAATCTCCTCGCACCGCGCATGCACCGCAGTAGTCAAACGTCAAAGCATCCAAGGACACATTTTTTGTTCGCGGTGTCTTCTTTGATAGTATATTTTAGTTAGTATTTTATTAATTATAATTAAACTACTTTGAATAAAAGAGCCATTTTCAATAGGGTTCCTTCTATGGATGAAACGAATGTATAAAAAAAACATTGACTCAATTAATTGATTTTATCGCAAGCTACAATGTTTTCAGGGTTCATAAATTGACGGACAGGAATTTTTTTTCAACTATTTTGATGCTTTTTCCATTTCTGCTGCATTAAATCAATTATTATAAAGTACAGTATTAATCACCATTTAATCATCTATACAATGGTATATAAATTAAGTAGGTTCTGTGTACTAGCAGGAGTGTAACAATAAAAACAGTTGCAGAAATGGGGCAAAAAATATTTTTCGATCGTAGAGCACACTCTAATGCTTCGCATTATGAGTCGTGCAAAAACATAGTGATCCCAAAGAATACAAAGGGTACACAAAAATCACCTTGCGGGTAGACATCATTTTCGTCGTCCGAATATATAATCCTCCGAGCATTGCGTTGATTCCCTTGAATTTTATCTTCGTACTTTTTCATCTTCCTTCTCCATTTTATTCTGTCCTCTTTGGTTTCATCACGATTCCGCTTAGGCATCCTTGATACCACCGTAAAACCGTTTCTTAGAATTTTGTAGGTAGGTGCTTGTGCAAACGCCGTGAGCGCACGGACAACAATGAGGTGTCGCCTGGACGGCGCGCCACAAGGTGCATTAGAGAGGAACAATGTTTTTTCTCTTTCTTATACTCTAAAGACTTGTGCGACGTGTTCGAAGCGTAGGCGAGCTACTACATGGTCAAGATTTAAATCTCGAAGACGAAGACAGGATAATCGTCGATTGGACTCAATATAATAATAATTATGGACACAAGTACCTAATATATTTGTATGAATTGCGTAATTTTTAACGCATGTACATGTTTAGAAAATAGCGACTTCAAAAACGGCGGGTGAATCACGTACAGTACGACACAACTTAGATGTAGCATCGGCAAAATTCGTAAAACCGATCACCATCCGAACTGAGGGCGCCTTCAAAATCACTAATCTTTATTACTGCTTCAGGTGAAAATGATCTTTTGAAAACGTAATAACTTGTAAAGTCTCAAGGCCAAATACATTCGTAAAATTGAAATGAATGAGTGAAAATTTCAAATCTATGCTACATCTAAGTTGTGTCATACTGTAAAGGTCTGAACAAACTGAGTGCGAATCCCGTGCGGGAATCGGGACGAAAATCGTTTTGCGCCGATTGTGTCAACTTTCTTTCATTCTTTTTCGTGTGTTTAGTGACTAACCTGGTGTCAGATTCCTAAAACCGCCTATGGACCTCGGACTTGGCTCATATGCCGTCGAGAAATATCTCTCAGGCGTTTCCTTACGATGTTTTCCTTCACCGTTTTTGAAGCAAGTGATAATAATGGAATACCTACGCACATGAATGTGTATAATTATACGGGGTGGCAGGGACATCGACGCGAAGCCGGTTACCATGGATTCAGTACATGATTCTGAGCCCCCCTGCGTTGAAATTTTTCGTCGGTTATTAAAAAAAAAAATCAGCTGTCTCATAGAAAAGTGCAATACCTACTCGGTCAAAATGTATGGAACAGCTGATTTTTTTTTAAATAACCGACGAAAAATTTCAACGCAGGGGGGTTCAGAATCATGTCCTGAATCCATGGTAATCGGCTTCGCGTCGATGTCCCTGCCACCCTGTATAAATAATGTACCTATACAAAATATTGTAAAACATTTTAAAAAGAGTAACGGTGGAGTTTCTTGCCCATTCTTCTCCATACGAAAACTACCTTTTGGAAGGGGCGGTAGAATCAATACTTTATTTTGTAAATTTTGACGTTCAAAAGTGCCTTCAAGGGCCTATTTGAAATAAATGATTTGACTTTTGACTTTTGTGAAAAGTCAGAGGTGCGTGCCTTGAATTCGAACTTTAGACCTATGACTGTGCAGTCTAACTGTCACATCACTAGGCTATCACTGCTCAAATTGTGGCAACAAACTTCTGTGTTCAAACTGTTGCAATTAGTTGCGTCACTCCTTTATTGTCACGTCTGTCGCGTCCCGCACCCCGCACGGGAATCGCCACAGTGTATCTACAAAACTTCTCTACTTGAAATACAAATAGCGAGCTTAATTTGACGAAATCTAAAAATTGTCTTCGTTGAGTCCTGCGATCGTAGGTAGGTACACGTTATACTCGTATTATTACCCAGGCGTCAATAACTTGAGCTACTGCTAATGGATTTCGTGTTACTTATAGGTTCTGCCCGCAACTTTGTCTACGTTTACCGCGGAATAAAGAGTATCCTATGTCCTAACTCAGGTCATGGTCTGTACCCAATGTGCCAAATTGTATCCGTGAAATCTTAACAAACATTCAAACAAACTCAGTTTCGCATTTACAATAAATTATTATTTATTTATATTCAAAAATACAAGTAACAAGACTCAAATATGTTAGTAAACTTTCTTAACAACTATGTTAGTAACCTACACACTTATCGAATCCCTGCTACACGCTTTAACACAGATGTGGAAAGCTTGCAGCAGCGATTCACACACAAACAGTCCAGTCTGCTCGCGATACACTGCAGTGTATTATTGGGGCTGGTCCGCACCAGGGAAGCGCATTTCTTTCGCATCGTAGCGTAGAAACGATTAACACGAGCATCAGCAAACATCCCTGATGCGCTACAGAAACGGAACAGCCCCATCAATACCCGGAACGCATTATTATATTGGACGCGAAGAAATTACAGAAAGAAAAAAGAAATGCGAAGAAATTAGTAAGGATTCTTTAAACATACCAACACCTACAAAAGTTTCACGCACTGCTAAAGAACTAAGCCTCTTCCTACAAGTTATTTCATCCCATCTATTATTACCACCATAACTTGTTTTGATAAACTACTAGTTCCCACAATAAATTGTCCTGCTGCTCCCAAGACTTAATAGCAATAACTTCTGGGGATTACAGGCCTAGACTGTGATACTGTTTATTAGGACAGACTAACTTGTGAGTCTTGTAGCCACCAGACATAGACTAAGTTGTGATCTAGCTTCAGAAACTCTGAGACGGGAAAATACTTCTTATACACTAGCTTCCGCCAGCGGCTTCACCCACGACCCCACGTGATATCTTTATAACTTATAGTCTATGTTACTCATTGGTAATATAGAATTCTACTGGTAAAATAATTTATGAAATGGGTTCAGTCGTTTTTGAGTTTATTTATGATTACAAACAAAATACATAATCTTTTCTCCGAATATTATTATTATTGTAGACAGATTCAGAATTAATTTATTAGGACGAGAGAATTCTAGACGTGTACACGCTCTTTTGTTTGTTAGTAATTAGAACTTTGTTGACTTACTAGATTCTGAGCTATTTTGTGATGATAACTCACAAAATAGCTCAGAATCATGTTTGGTTAACAGCATTAAGTATTCTGACATGCGCTATAATTAATAAACATGGATGCATTCAAGGAGTATGGGATATGCTTAAGGTGCTGTCCTAATAGAAAACAATGGTCGCGCAAATACACGATCAGCGCGTTCTGCATAATGTCAGTCATTTGTTCTAAAAACTGGAAGCCGCCTTTTGTGAGCGCGACAGTTACGTGTCCGCACGACGACCTTAGAACACCGCCTAAGGACACCACCTTAGGATACCGGGTAGGGCCTTTTGTACACGGAGCGGTCTATACGCCGTACCTAAATGGTAAAGAAACCGTGACTAAAAAAAACGTATCTGTCAAGAAGCTTCAGTGACCCATACAACACTGACGACCGTGCCTTCACACGGCGTATAAACCATAGTTTTTCAGAGTAAGAAAAACGTGTGTGTACAAAGGGCATTATGCTGTCCCCACTAGGTATAAAAACACATTAGTAATTTTGCGTAGTTCTCTATAACATCTCCATTACATCCAACACCCACGGGACAGGTCCGCACGAATGATCACAGAAGTTCTTTGTCTATTGGCATATGAAATAGCTCTTCAATGAAGTTCCAGCGAATAGTAATGAACAAAAACCGGCAAAGTGTGAGTCGGACTCGCACACGAAGGGTTCCGTAACACCGTACTATAATATGCAAATAAATGAAAATACTAAACGAATAATATTATTATTTTTCATCTTGAATTTAAAAAATCCCAAAGTCAAATTTGTATTTCGTAATTATACTATGAATTACAAAGTAATTTCTTGCAGTTGTAGAAAATTACCCATATTTAAATAAAAAACTATGAATCGGCGGTTTTGTTGAGTACATATAGAAGTTTCAAATTCCTAACTTGTTTAGTTGTTGAGATAGAGCTCGTACAAAAATGGTCTAAAACTGTCAACTTTTACGGCTTCCTATTTCTCCATTAATGAAAATAAAAAATTGGTCTTTACTCGACAAGGTCTAGACAATCACACCCCACATGCGAGGGTGTGCTGGTTAGATTTTTTATTTGCAAAATCAAAACTTTATTATTTATGGAGACGGGACCCTAAAAATGAATGAGTTTTGTAAGTCGACAGGCGTAACAAATTAGATTAAACTTTTGAGCAGACAACATGTTTGGCTGCCCAGCATTTTGGGCTATTATAAGTTTTTACAGGGTTTCGTCTAAAAGGAAGGATAATTACTGGAATATTTTATTTCAAGTGGGCAGACCTTCTAAAACTCGTATGGAGTTTTCAGTCTGGTAAGTACTCATTATCCACCACGCGTGTCTTCAAAGTTATTTGAATTAGTGATAGTGAAAACATTCCTTTTGCCCCTTTTGTTTTATGTTGTGTAAAATAGCATGTTTCATAATTAAAATAATCTATTCAATACAAATCATAAATTCATTCATTTACTGACAAACAATGTACAGGCTAAACCGTGTCCAGAAGCAAAAAAAAATGCACAATAGTTCCTTATACAACAAAAGTGACCACTAAGGAAGGAAAGAAAATTCATCCCCTAATGAAAATGTGTGTGAAAGTTTCTCATTTTTGCGCGCTTTCCGAGGTAATCTCCACCAACCTACAACTCTTGAGCATTTCAGCTCCTTACTGATGAAAATTTTAAATAAGGCATACAATTTTTTCCATTAAAATGGGTTTGTAACCCTTAACAAATTAAATAGCCCTGTAAATAAAATCCTACTAATATTTTATATGTGAAAGTTTATGATTGGATGATTGAATGTTTGTTACTCAATCACGCGAAAATAGATTTGGCACAAATATAGTTTATAGACTTTTAATCCGTTTAGTACGTTCCCGTGGCATATTTTTCCAACATCCACGCGGGCGAAACCGCGGGCAAAATCTTTTATTTTTAATAAAGGCTTCAATACGTTCCTGGTGTATTGAAAGCCATTATCCGAGGAAATCTTTTATATTCGAAATATTCGATAAATTTATAATTAATAGAACCCTTCCTTAGTTCAATAGGTATAAAACAGACCCAGTAATGCGAAGCTTTTCGACTGGATTCTACAAGCCTAACCAAGGGTCGTACTATCATAAAGATTAATTAGTAATGTGGAGACGAAAATACGACATGAAAAGTCTTACCAAGGGATATCGTGTTACCCACTAACTGCATAGGGTTGTGGAGGTCAGTCAAAGGCAATCGCTCCATGTAAAATGCCGGTATTCAGTTGCATCCAATTAGACTGAAAGCCGACCCCAACATAATTGGGAAAAGGCTAGGCAGATTGATTGAAACGTTTGGTATTGACATTTTGTGGTTAATTTTAGATTTTAAAAGGACGAACATTACGCCAAGCTGTCTCGCCAACTATTATTCTCTGTACTTTAGTATATGTAACGGATATAAACAATAACAAACTGCCTGCGAATAGTTTAATTATGCTTCACTCTATTCCGAGCCTGCCATCTTTGTCAGACGTTATCAAATTCTGGAAGGAGCGAAAAAAAATTAAATGTACCAAATAGAAAGATTTTGATTCACTTTTGTCAGACTTCTTCTAGGAAGGTATATTATATTTACAAGGCGATTTGAGTGAAAAGGCCTCGCGCCGGGAGGAGACGCCCTTGAAGGACCTATACAATATGGCGATTCAGTTATTACATTAATTAAAACCACGTATATTCATTACGTATTTTAAACATAAATAATTAAAATAATTAATAACTACTAACATTGTAGCCTTAGCACTTTTTTTCGTTTTAGTTTTTAACAACATTAAACTTAATTTTTCTTTTTTTGGTAACAATGCGATAAAGTCTGTGTTAAACTGTTGATACTTTCGCCTAGTAGTAGTTTTCTATTTTTAGCAAAATTGTTAAAAAATTTATTTGAACAAACTGTGTAATAACCGCTGTGTTATTTAATGTTATAACCTAATTACCACTCTGTTAAACTGTAGGTACTGGGGCCCATATAGGGACATTAGTCATGTTCTTCAGAAAGATCAGGTGCGTAAATCTCGCAATCGGCGTGCTTTTTAGATGTATGAACGTAAACAAAGCAAAAGGAGTATGAAAAGATCGTAGCAGGTGGCGTTCTGTAGTTTCTGCCTACCCCCTTGGGAAGGAGGCGTAGTTTATGTATGTGTCATCAATATAAGCCGTAAAAACGTCCCATTTTAGAAAGACACATTCACAATTTTTTCATGTATGGATACACGATTTGATTTTATAAGTTTGATAAGCTTGAACAAAGGAGGAGCTCGTGGCTAATTAATAACAAGCCACACGGGTCGATCCATCAGGTTAAGCTACGCTTGCCGGGGTTGGTCAGTGGATGGGTGACCATCTTTATTTACCGAGACTCCTCCGTGCCTCGGAAAGCACGTTAAGCCGTTGGTCCCGGCTGTCATTTGTGGATCTTTGACAGTCGTTACGAGTCGTCAGAAGCCCGAAAGTCTGATACCAGTCTTACCAAGGGGTATCGTATTACCCAGTTACTGGGTTGTGGAGGTCAGATAGGCAGTCGCTCCATGTAAAATACTGATATTCAGCTGCATCCGGTTAGACTGGAAGCCGACCCCAATAGATAATAAATAGTTGGGAAAAGGCTAGGAAGATTGAATAAGCTTGAACAAGAAAATAAGAAAGCAGGTTATTTTAAAAACCTTCCCTCCTCAAAATAAATGATTACACTACTTATACCTATAATAATAACAAACATAACTTATTTACAAAATCTTGATGGTGCCGGTAGCGAAGCAACTTTTTTCGTCCATAATTCTTTTGTAACAGGAAAAATGTTATAAATCATGTCTGTGTTAAATATCATCGTAATAATACACCTGAGATCTTAATATACTGTCGAATTTCCTGGAAGAAGTATATTTGGAAAAGTGTATTTTTATCAGATCATATTATGGACTGCATCGTTGGTCGCAAACAGTACTGCTGAGCGGCAAAGTGTTACTGGGGTTTCCATCTGGAATAGGACCCAAAAGACTCAAAGAATTTATAGAACTCAAAAGACTCAAGAATCCGACTTTAAAGACTTAAAAGGACTCAAAAAACTTGCAGAACTCGTGAGTCATGAGATTATTACTCCCAACTTCTGAAAGGCCCGAAATGAATACTAAAAAAAATCTTATACAACACTTTACAAGACATTTAAAATACAGTCTATCTTCTTTTTCAAATATTCAGTATAATCATCAAAATATAGTTATAAATAAACATTGACAATGTTGAATATTACATACAAAATGACATGATTACTTTGTATGTTGATATTTTTTTGTATTTTCTTTTTTTTCATTGTTTTTTTTTTCTTTCTCAGTTTTAATGATGGTCTGGCAGTATGAGTAGTTTGTGCGGCCTACCCAAATGTCCTTTCTTTGGTATTGTTTGTCGAGTCAAGCTCCTTAAATTCTGAGTTGAGCTCCACGATTACTAACAAATCTGCACTGACTGGACAGGTTCACTTTAATCTGTGTCGTTCTTTTCTCAAAAGACCATTTCAGACACTAATCTACATGACGCTCATTATGGCTTGACCAAGATTATGTCTGGACTTTAAAAGAGACTGTGATCTGAGTTTGTTTCGGATTTTCTTCTCAGAGTAGTCAGATAGGAAACGCTGAACTCATCTAGCTAATCTTTAATGTTTTTTTTTTTTATATGACGTGTAAAAGTGATTGCATTATCCTATTTACAGAATAAACAATTTCATTTCATTTTAGGCCCCATATACTATTTCCTATACATACAATAAACATACAGAGATGACGTCCACCATCTAAACCTAATATGCAGATGCCTCAGTTTCTCCACAATTCTCCACATTACTCATATTTCCCATTGTTCCTTCATAGGCCCATGGATTACACCACAACATTATTTTGCATAGGATAGAGTTAAATAAATCGACTTAATAAATTAAGCTAACATAAGCTGCAGAAAGATTACGGAGTGCCAGATAAATGGAGACAAAAATGGGCGGATTAGACGTCTCGGCGTCCGTGTTTTGATAACGCCAACACTGCTTACCTAAAAAAAATAAGAAGCAATCATAGACCTACAGTGCATGCACGTATTTTTTTATTCGCCTTTATCGACAGATTTAACGATTTTATTCGTCACGATAAAACAACCGACACCAAAGAATTAAATCGTTATATTCACCCCACTGCGTCAAAATATGGCTACGTTTCTGTTTCGTTTTGATACACAATCTAACATGTTGCCATGGAAACCGGGTGTGGGGGTCACTCTTCTCAGTATTGACACTTTCTGTGTGACAGTGAGGGCAAATCTTACGATTTAAATCTTTGAGTGACAATCGATGATTTTAGTTTGTTTTCGCCTTTTTTACGAGTCATCAGATTTTGCTTGTATTGGCGTGTGCTAGCTGACATAAAGCAAATAATTTAATTTAATGTTTTGCGTTGCGTAATATAAATTATTTTCCATAAATACAATCAATCAGTATAGAATCAAGTTTTTCTAACTGAACAGACTTGTGCTGCTGGGGAGTTTGTTGCACCACTTCTTCTTCCCAGCTAAAGCACTAGGAAGTGGTGAAGGGCGGTGGCGTCTTTGAGGGACTGTCATAATATGTAATTTGGACGTTCGAAAAGTGCTGATTCTCAGCCTATTTTGAATAAATGACTTTTGAATTTGAATTTGCTGCGAGAAGCGTTTGAGTGTTACTGAAACCCAATTTAATTATACTATACAAAATTGTCTGACACAAAGTTATTGTTTGGCCATCAAATTAAAACTCCCATGCAAATACTAGTTAGTTCCTCTGAAATGCAGTTATAACCGCACTGAACAAGACTCCTGAAAATGAGTAGGAATTTCATCATGTCCGCGGTTTCACTAACGAGTGGTTTAAATAATCAAGTGAACTCAGCTCAGCATAATAATATTAAAATTTAGTTTGGCCGAAATTCATGCAGTACTGTAGTTAGAGACTGTAGCTTGTTAGGTACCCTAAAAATGTTTAACAGAATTTTGGATAATACATTATAATTATGTGTTACCTAATTGGTGATTTACATAAAGTGGGTAAAGTCAGGCAGTGCGTGATGATGTTACCTAAATAAACCTTAATTTTATGATAAGCTCATTTTATAAATAAAAAATAATATTATGTAAAATATTGTTTACAGAAAAAAGTATTTTTTTTATTAAAGTACGAGTTTTTTTTTACTTTCAACGGGGAAGCTCTTGGCCTGCATCTCACCTGATGGTGGTGGTTTTTTTTACGCTTGAATGTATTTCTAAGTGAACGTTTTGATGTACTTTTACTTTTAACCGACTAAAATAAAAGGAGGAGGTTCTCTAGTCGACATTTTTTTATTTTAAATTTATGGCAGCATAAGAGGCTTTTTTTTATTTATTTATAGAAAATAGGGCTTTAAACTTACAGATCTTTCACAGTTATTTTACTATTGTAATGAGACTATAGAATACTGCTATTACTTGAGCACTTTCTGTGCGTCTTAAAAAGTTTTCACTTCAAAAACTGACTTTTTGCAAACGCCCCAGTTTGCAAACTTGGCAAGGGTGAAGAAAAAAACCACGACGCAATATCACTCATATTAAATTCTAAGGAAGAACCAGGAATGCCGTAAGTACGTACTTCATCACACCGGTGGAGACGTTAACGAGCAGTTTTATTCAGGTAAAGCTGGTTACTCACATGTTAATGTTGTCTTAACGAAGGGTTATTGTGGAAATATGCATGCTTGTAGAAATAGCTTTAGAGACGATAGAAGTTAGTTTAGTTCTCTTCGCCGTATTTTGGTTTGCAAGGTCGATCTGTCATGAGGTGGGATGCCCTTGCTTCTTCAGAATATAACGTTACCACTGTCAGCTGGGAAACAGGCCTCCTCTCTGTGAGAGAGAGTGGGCCGTAATTCGCTACACCGGCCCAGTGGTGGTGACGCAATCTTAGAAGCTTAAAATGCTTCCAGACATCACTTTTTAATGCAGTACACGTCTGCATCATCATTAAGTAACACTTTAAGGCTACGGACGATAGCCAAAATATTTCAGAAAGGGTCGACAAAATATTCCGAAAATGGAGTCACAGAAATATTCGTTGATTTGATTTTCACATGAAACTGTGGACAAACAAAATAATGAAACCAACCTCGTTATTTATACACTATGCATGAATTAACGGTATAAAAAGAGCAAAAAAAAAATTAAGTAATGATTAAATAATTATAATTTATTACTGCATGAGAAGATATCAGTTTGTATTTTTTTAGTTTCAGCCCAGATGGACAGATAACACCACAAAAGGCCCGAGTTTTCAATAAAATTAAAATAATATGAAATAATTTGTTGATTGACAGTAAGTTGTATAAAAATGGGGTGAATTTATGAAAAAGGTTAAATTATAGTCTGTAATTATTGTTGTCGTTGCCTGTGTTTGGGGATTTTGTTAAAATATTCTCAGACCCTGACGGTGCTCGGTTGATATCAAGTTAGTACCGCTATGCATGTGGCTGATCACGTATAAGCTGCGAAATATGGGTGTACTAACTATCCACCTCTGCCGAAGTGCCTAGTCTTTCAAGGAATAAAGACGTGTAATTGTGGACAAAAAAAGTATGACATTATTTATTATTTTCAAGAATCTAATTGGGTTTTAGTTGCGAGACAGTTGGACAAGCGAACGAATGGTTGAATGAAAAACTGAATGAATGAATGAATCCGAAAACTGGACATGACGTGTGTCACATTTTTTTTATTAGGTACCTCATAAAATAAAATATGTTCCAGTAATATTAAATATTTTTCTGAGAATTACAAAAGATATTTTTATTTATTTTTGCTCTTACTTTTTAAGGTTCCTTACCTATAGGATGCCCGACTTAAAACTAAATATGTGCGGGCTTGTGGTATAACCACAATAGATTCCCAATGTATATTTTTATTTAAATAAAACAGTTCTGAATAAAATCCTACCTGTGAGCGGAGTGAAAACTATTCCAATAGGAAAGGTATCGATTAATTATTCGAATCACCTGCCCCCGCATACCATTAACTGTGCGAAACGGATTCCTTCGTGTAAAATCGATTGCCGACTTAATTTGAGCGGAGTGCTTGAATTTATAAGGGTGGCTTCCGACGGCACGTGAAATCACGAGCTCAAGGTGATGTCACGGCAGCAGTGAGTGGCGCAAGGTGTGAGAAAGCTCGTGACTTGTGCTCACTCGCACGAAATGACTCGACAGTTCGACACATCAATGCGCCAGAGCCGTTTAATACTTACAGAGAGATTACTTGCACGACAAAAAGACGTGAGATTAAATGATAAATAAAATTATGAATTAATTATGACATTGTATTTTAATTGATTTATGTGACATTAACTTATGATTATTTTTGATGACATTTAAAGAGAAAAATTGAATGTGACTACCATGCAGGCTGTTAGTATACATGACTTTATAACGGTGTGGTGATTTAGAGTATTTAATTTTTATGTGGTCTACGCAAATATCCCGCAGATCAGACAGCTTTTGAGCGTTGAGCTACACGATGACTGATGCATGCATCGGTCAGCTGTTGGGTAGGACAGATCAAGTCAAAGTTGCAATGTCACATAGTCCTGCATGAATAGATTCACGTAAAATCTTAATAATATAATGTTTGGATTTTCAAAGAGACCATGCCGTCTGAGTTTGTTTCGGCATTTATTCTCAGGGATCAATTTATTAGCTAGGAAATAGACTTGTATATTTTTTATTAAAACTTTAACCACAAGTAAAAAATACTGTACAAAGGCGGACTTAATGCCTGAAGCATTTTCTACCAGTCAACTTTAGGTGATTCAGAGACAAAACATGGCAGGTGCAACAAAATTGATAGATAACTCGAAAAAGAATAAATACGAATACATAGATACATACATATAAACAAAATAAACTTAGTCAAGAGAAATAACGATAGGTAGAGGAGAAAACGAATCCAGCAAATCAGCGCTGGGATGATTCTGTCAACTTCTTATGATAAGTCTGTCTATCTTCTTGTTTATGTGTCTCAGAAGATCTATATACAGAAATAAAGAACTGGCTCAACGCGGCATGTTACATAATTTGATGCAACGTGGACAGTCATCATTATTTCAGGGTCATTTAATACTTTACTTAAGCACTCAGAAAACCAACTTTAAATTAAGTAGGTACCTTAATTAAATATAGGTTTGGTAAATTTAAAGTAATATGTATTATGTAGTTAGTTATTAGTATAAAATATATTGTCCCTCTCACCTTGTCAATAAATCTCCTTAGCCTTTTCCCAACTATTTTGAATCCAGCTTTCAGTATAATCGAATGAGGTCAATGCCAGTATTTTACATGGAGCGACTGCCTATCTGACCTCTAACACCTTACTGGGTAATACAATACTCCTTGGTAAGACTGGTTGTCAGACTTTTGGGCTTCTGACGATCCGTAACGACTGTCAAAGATCTACGAATGACAGCCGGGACCAACGGCATAGCGTGCTTTCCGAGGCACAGAAGGGGCTCGATATGTAATGGGTGGTCACCCATCCAAGAACCGACCGTAGCTAACGTAGCTTAACCTTCGATCGAGCCGTGCGGCTGTTCATATTTTTTCACGAGCCCCTCTCACCTTGTTCATAATTATAGTTTAAATATTATGTGCTGTGATTATAATATGAAAAATAATAATATTTTTTATAATATATGTTTTAATTTTTTAATATTTATGATTTGTAAAAGTGATTCCAATATCCTATTTACAGAATAAACAATTTAATTTCACTTCATTTTAATAAAATTACTTGGATTAATTTTGTTTTACATTGTTAAAAAAATATCCTTTAAAACCGAAGACTACCAAATCTACATATTTAATTTGTATTAGGTATAGGTACTTAGCTCTATCGTAAACTTAACTAGAGTCCTATGCAAATTGTAAGTAGGCATTGTAATTACGTTTAAACCAGCCGTTTTGGATTCATAATTACTGAAATAGAAACTCTGAATTAGCACTTAGGTACAAAAGACTTGATAACTATGCACTAACTTAGCTAGTTATAACGTCACTGTATATTTCAGACAGTTAACGAAATACAATCGCGAAATACAATTTATTTAAATAATTGTTGTTCCTCGTGTAATTGTGTCTACCTCGTTGTTCTAGTGGTCGCAAGCGATACTGCTGAGCATGAGGTCTGGGTTCGATTCCCCGGTCGGGCTAAGTGATATTTCAGCTGAGCATGAGGTCTGGGTTGTTCTATCTGGAATTTCTCAGTAGCAGGCCGGAGTCTGAATTTGTGCCCGGTTGATGGCAATAGGCTCACCCCCTATTATATGGGACTTAAATATAATTGGAGAAATGTGGGTGTACTACATAATTATATGTATAATAACAAATAATAAATAAATAAATAAATCTTTATTTCAGACTACAGGGTCCATAAATTTTGTTAGTATTTTGGTTTTAGTAACAATGGTGCTTAAAGTAGGTTAGTATTGTTAGTTTACACGAACTATATTTATTAATGTTGACCAATGACTGTCCCCACCCAGTGTCCTTGAAAGGGGCAGTCCGGTCTGGCAGCGATCATTTTTAGAATGCTGTTGTTACTACCATGCAGGCACTGCAGTAAGGAGGCCGCTTTCTTTCGCATTATGGCATGGAAACCATCTGTGCGACCCTCTGCGAACATTCCCGAAGCGCTGCAACGCCATGGCAGTCCCAACAGCATCCTAAAAGCATTATTAAATTGAACACGCAGGACGTTGTAGGCTCGGCGCGTGTATGATACCCACAGGCCACTCGTGTAAAAGGATTGACAGAACGCCTTAAACAGGGTTACTTTGACGTCTGTAGTACAACGAGCGAACCTGCGGGCAAGCATATTGCTCCTCACAGACAACGCCCTGCGCTCCCTCTCAATATCTAAGTCATCTCTTAGGTCGCTCGTGACAATGTGGCCAAGGTACCTAAAACTATCGACGATTTTTAGTGCTACACCGTTGAGACTTATGGGCGGAACACTGCGCGGCTGCTGCTTAGGTGCCTTAAATATAAGAAGCTCGCTCTTCTTCGAGTTGTATATTAAGCCATGCTCCGCCGCATAGGCCTCGCAGGTGGATAGCAACTTCTTCAACCCACCCATCGAGGGACTGAGAAGCACCATATCGTCTGCATAGCTTATATTGTTGACACACGTTCCGTCAATGTGGCAGCCGATATGTGTACTGCTCAGTCGCTCGATGAGCCCGTTGATGTAGAGGTTAAATAGCAGAGGCGAGCTTAACCCCCCTTGTCTGACTCCGCATTCCAGCCTGTACTCGTCCGACAGAGCACCTACCCACCTCACTCAATTTCCGATAATAGGTGGTGCTAACTCTTTGGGGAAACAAGGAGTGATGTTAATAGTCGTAGAATTAGTAGTTAAGCCGATGAGAATAAACGTTCATCTGCTTCTTTTATTTCATCTTCACTAATGAATTTATTTCTCACTTTTGATTCATTTTGTGTTAAGACCTTTCGATAATAACGTTTCGAACGCTATTGATCAATGAATTTCACTCTTAAATTACATAATGTTGACAGAAACTGTTCCAATAATGCTAGTCAATTAAAGTCGTTGATTGACTATTTTCAATTATCATATCTAAGGGCGACAATAAATATCATAATCCAACTCAAATTACGCAACACAACCTCTCTGTAAAATTCTTCCGCAACAAAATCGGTACAAAAATAGACCCTTTTTTTTTTTTCCTTAAGTTAAAAGGTTTTTCTTGGAAAGTGTATTGCGACCGGTGAATGCACCTGTACCTTGAATAGGTGCTTTAAGCTCAGAATAGAATCCCACGATGTGCTCAGGTTGGTGATATGAAAACGCCGGGATTGCTATTAAAAAATATTGTGAGATACATTTTTAGAGATACAATAGATAAAATATTTTTGTATTGTTGGGGTATGGAAAGAATGGAAGGGATTTATGCGGTTTATTGTAAGCTAAGAATGATACCACTGTAGGCTACTTTAATTTGGTCATCATTGTGATGTCTTAGTTTAGATGAGGTATGTACAATAAAACACTGTTTCCAATATTACTGCGTTAGGCAATAATATCGCAATGGCGTCCGGAGTAGACTGCGAGCGCGATGCAACGCCCCGCACTCTCAATCATTATTCATACAATGTAATTATATGACAGCAGTAGCCTGTGGTTTATAGAGATGATGCTGAATTAAGATCTTGATTTTTTATGCTCATCCTGTAAAATTATACATTTAAATAGTTTTGGAGTATAAAATGATAAAAAACATTATGGTAATTCAGAAGTTAAACGCAATTGTAAAAATCACGAAATGTAGATCACGTCTAAATCTATACAGGGTGGCAGGGACATCGACGCGAATACTGTTACCATGGGTTAATTGCATGATTCAGAGCCCCCCTGCGTTGAATTTTTCGTCGGTTATTTAAAAAAATCTGCTGTTCCATACATTTTGACCGCGTAGGTATTGCACTTTTCTATGAAACAACTGATTTAACAAAACTAAACCGACGAATTTTTTTATCGCAGCATCGAGTTTTCGCGTCGATGTCTCTGCCACCCGTATAATATAATATAATTATATAAAGCCTAAAGAGGTAGAAGGAAAATGCTACTACATGTATAGATAAAAAACCCAGAGTCAATTAAAATAATTCATGCACGGTGGGGTAGGGCAATCATAGTATGTCACATTATGCTATTTGTTTTTGCTAAAACGATCCCCAAGAGAGAGCAGATCTCGGAGTTCTAGAATCACATTCACATTGTGTAACGGAATCTATCAACGTAATTCATCAACTTATAATTCTCGTATCGTAATGAAACTTTGCATTTATATGTAGTTTCGATAACAATACTATAATTTGGAATCTTGGAGCTGAATTTCAATAAACTGAATTTCAGATATACTGTACTATACACTCTATACAGTCAAGGGTTTAAAATAAATACATAACTTTACCTTCAACATTGATTTTACTCTAATTTTTACAATTATTACATTAAAGAAAAAACGATGAAAAAAAGAAAATATATTTTATTTCTCTTCATGTTCTTTCTTAATCATATCAGACGCTTTCTCAGCGATCACAATAGTTGCCACATAGTTACCACCAGTGATAACAATTGGCATGACACTTGCATCCACAACCCTCAATCCCTTGACTCCAAAGACCTTCAACTTGGAATCGACCACAGAACCCATGGAGCAAGTACCACCATAGTTCCACATACTGGTAGACATGCAGTAGACATAGCACTTCCAGTAGTCATCGGTTCCATATTCAAAATCACTGCATTTGTCACCAATAGGGTCCAGTATGCTGCCATTTACATCCTTGAAATAAGTTGTATTCACAATGGGAAGGAAATCTTTCAAATATTTGACGAGGTTATCTATATCTTGTTCCTTGCAGAAGTAACCAGTATCAATCAATGGAGGATCATGAGGATTTGAACTACTTAGAGTAACTTTCCCTCTCGATTTTGGATACAAATTAACTATATGTGTATAAGCGATTTGTCTCCCCATAAGTTGTTGGTAAGATCTATCGCATATATCATATTGATAGTCAAAAGGAAGTGCGCAAAATTGAAGCAAAAAATGTAGTCTTTCTTGTATAAAAGTGATCGTAGCATAATCAGGGATCCCTGCACATGGTTTTAAAGATTTATAACCTACAACAGCCCCTACTGGGTATGTTTGAAAGTTGAATGGTCCTGGGTCAGTAATTTTTTTCGCCCTATGCATAATAGTAACTTGTTGTTGATTTTGGAAATTCTCACCTACTGGTAAATCAGCAATAACTGTGATATTCTTTTCTTCTAAATGTTTTTTTGGACCTATACCAGATAACATAAGTATATGCGGGGAATTAACGACTCCAGCAGATAGTATTACTTCTTTTTTTGCTCCTAAAAAGATCTCCTTTTTCCCTTCGATACATGCTTTTACACCGATTGCTTTCTTTTGTTTATCAAAAACAATTTTAGTTACAATTGTGTTTTTGGAAACATAGAGATTTGTATATTTTTTGGCCGGTACCAAATAACCGTATGCAGTGCTTTGTCTGTAACCTTCAGCTATTGTATACAATCCTCGAGTATATCCCACAGAATGCCTACCACATAGATATTGGACTATCTCATTTCCCATTTCTGCGAATGCTTTTAGATAATCTTTGATATTTGTGCTATTATCTTGAGAGATTCCTATGTTTCCTGCTCCTCCTTCTTCACCAGAATCCGGTGGAGTACCTCCAACTCCTTGACAACTGCCTGTGGGACAGTTGGAAATTTTTGGAGCTTGGAGTCTTTCACTTCGTTTGAAGTATGGAAGTAGGTTTATATATTCCCAGGAAGAGTCGTTGGCTGCGCAGGCCCATTGATGGTAGTCGTTAATAATTCCTCTAAACCCTAGCATAAAGCCGATGGAGCTGGAACCACCAAGAACTTTTCCAACAGGCACGTACATAGCAGAGTTTCTATGGCATCTTCGAGTGAATTTGTCAGGAATGGCCGTATAATTCCAGTCTAGTCCAGATTTCGGTAAATATGCTTGGGCTCCTGGTAACTGAAACATTTTACAGATAATTAAATTCGATTTTACGGACCACCAGCTGGACAAACTATCAGGGGCGAAGGCTCTAACAACTCGATTCCTACCGGTTTCCCGTCGGAAATTCGGAACACAACAACTCTATTGTCATTGAATAATCACACTATAAGTATTTGATACACCATAAAATTAAATTATTACAAAATGCCTCCCTACATCTAATTTTTTGTCTTTATATCCCAACAACAAAACATTTTGCGCCAAAATAACTCGTAGGCGCGTCCGGCTTATCGTGAATTCAATTCCTTTAGAAAATAAAGTCCGTCATGACGTCATTTCGGTCACGTGACACCGCGGTTTCTTAGCAGCCAGGTAAGCCAATCTGCGCCGAGTACGCTACGATACGCGTACAAGGGACAGAAGCAGCTATTACTATTGCCACCTCATTCACGCACATGCATTTGATTCGGTTGTTTCCGTTGAATTTCGTAATGCGTTCGGCTCGAAGTTCGGACATATTATTATCATCATTCGATTGATATTGTGTGGTTGCTTTTTTGACGTAAAATAATTGCATTTAGTTCGCTCAGTATTCATTGAATTCATTATTTATCATTACTAGTAGTATTAATATTAATTTGTTTGAAGGTATAGAACAGTGATTCAGATAGTGTTTAAGTTTTGTGAGTTTAGTGAAAGTAAAGAACGTTTTAACTCGGTATTTGGGGTAAGTAGAAGATACTCATTTAGAATAGATTTGAAAGTAATTGGTACGATCAGTAGGATTACGATAGATTGTCTTGACCGATTATTTACTTTGTGAGGAAACATGCTTTTCAAGGTTAATTTTTTAATATAAGAACCCAGATATATCAATAAAGTATTACAAACGACGTGATGGTTTTTCAAACATCTTAATTACCTTTTACGATAAAATCTATCAATGATTGACTGGCAGTTGTAAATTAAATAAAATGTATTTTTTTTCCCGTGTATATAATCCATAAACTACTAGAATCTGTGAACTTTTCAGAGATTCTAGTAGTTTATGGATTACAGGGTTTTTTTACATTTTAAATTGACGAATTCATAAAAAAACGGCAAACACAGCTACACTTTTGACTTGGAACTTACAAATGATTGAAATGGTTGATCATCTCCAGCTTCCAGCATCAGTACAGTATGGTTCGCAGCTGCTAGTCTGTTTGCCAGCACACATCCAGCAGTTCCCCCTCCGACTATTAGGAAGTCGAATTTGTCACCATCTGATGAATGGCAAATGAAATCAATAGATAGCTTTGTAGTTATTTGAAATGGCTTGAGCTTTCTCTCGAGACTCACGGGTCCATGTTAACTACCACCATACCTATTTTTGCTGCCATACAGCGTTGCTGCATTCCATTATGAGCGGTGTTTCAGTAAAATTACAGTTATTTAAATAATAAAAACTGATCATGTGAGACATGTTTTTGTGTCATTCACATTAAATACTCCTGCAACTGCGTCGGTCAAGCAAACTCCAGGAGTCGATTGTCAAATTTCGCGTGTCGGTCAACAACGGTCAACCGCGTTCTGACGCCTGTTTTTTCCTGACATATATTGCCTGTGGACACTATACCGATCTTATTCTAACTTATACAGAGTGTAGAGGAAAAAACAGGAAAGGTATAGAACATCACATGCTAAACATCGACTAAATGTTTCGCGCCGGAATGATTTATTCTTTTAGTCTGTGGGGAAGTGTCTGCAAAATGGCTGACGTCTCTTGTTTACATTTTGTTTTTGTGATTTCGATATTGTTTTTTGAGGCAACAAGCCTTTGTCTGGTGTTTTTCCATCAGTAAATAACATCCTACGACTGAATGTATATTCAGATTTGAATAAAGTGCATCGTAATAAAAACTGTGATCCAAAGTTTAAGCGAACTTTTTTCGCCGTTCACTTGTAAATATGGTGTTGTGAAATTCGTTAAAAAACATGTAATTTTATCAGTTGAGACTGTGTGTGCACGTGTCCACGACAAAACAATAGATAAGCTACGATACAAGTGGGTTTTTTTGTTACGAGTTCTCCGAAACAAAAAAGATAAGAGCCCTTTGTTATCGAGGTGTCGGGTTACGGCGCGGTGACGTCATGATTGGTAAGCATTTGTTTTATTTTTAGTTTAAAAGTAATGTATGCAGAGGTGTGGGGTTTTATTTAATTTATTAATGTACAATAGTGTATCAATTAAAAAAAAAAATAATTATTGCAATTTTCGTTTTCACTTTTTTTCAAAAAAAATCTTTTTGACGCTAATGGGGAAAAAACCCCCTTCTCGCGACTTTACATTAAAATTAACAATATATTACGAAAAAAAACATTTAGCTATCCATTTCTATTGTGTTAGCTTTTTTTATACTGATTCCAACGGTGTAAGTGGTATAATCAGCTCCCATACAAAACTTTAGAGATATCGTAGTTTTAATCTCAAGTGGTCACGCTTCTGGGTGGTCCCCTGAGGGGTAACAGATGCGCTTTGACAGATCCGCGTGATGGCGCTGAGGGGGGCTTGACCGTTGAGAGGGTAATTTTACTGAAACACCGCTCATAATGGAATGCAGCAACGCTGTATGGCAGCAAAAATAGCGTCCAAGCGTGGCATTTGCGCAATCAAAAAGAGTGGTCTCGTATCTAATATAGAAAAATAAAAATGACTTACCATTCAATTTAGCTTGTTTTGGAAATAAATAGTTAATAAGCATCAACAACGTCAGCATCTTGTAGGCATCCTGGGTCTTTGCGATGTCGGCTAGCGCGGATGCTGAGTCCGTGGGATATGGACTCTGTGGATCTGTAAAATTCAATATGATATGTATTAGCATTTTTTTCATCGGAAGTACTTTAATAATATAATGCGTTTGCGTTGTGTTGCTATTTAATGCGTTAGTCCACCGCAGCACCGAGAATAAAATGGCGGCACCAAAGAAGCGATACATTTATTTACTGTTTCCGCGTGACCACTGGACGTCCGTCACCCCAGCGCCGTCATCTTGGCCGCCGAGTTTAGAGTATTTCAGCGGCGTCCGCTAGAACTCAGCCCATGGTGTGACGTGCCGATGTGCTTGCATTACAAAACAGTTTAGAGACTTGTCGACACTGCCACCACACCCATCTCCACTGCCGTTGACCCGCTTTTTGTTTTGTCCATCATAACATACTAAACCGCCGAGTTCGGTCGCAGTGGACAAACGATTACTTTTACCAGACGTCACGTTCGGTTCGAATAATCTCGTTTATCGGTGATGTCCCGGTGGACAAACGCCCTTATTCATAGAATGGTGCACAGTTCAAAGAAAGTAATCTTGCAGAAAAGAGTTTCATGGATCCAATAATGTGAATTTGTGACAAAGATTATTTACCGACTCTTTATTTCGACAATCGCATATAGCGATTAAAGCTACTGGATCTACGAACATTTTATAAAGATTAAAGACATCTCAATAGCTTTAACTTAAACCAAATTAAGACAAAACAATATTCTCTTGTGGGCTTAGCTCCATAAACAGTTAACCGAGGATTTAAATATAGCAAATAAAACTGATAATATTATTAATTACCGTGACAAGTCATCTCTGCTTTTGTGATTTTGAAGTTTATATTCACTTGAGGCCATGTAACAAGTTACTTAAGCCACAACTTGTTAATAATGTTCGTCTAATTCATTTATAGCTAAGTTTATTTGGACCTAAAAGAAACTACTGATAGTAAAACCGCTTCTACTATCTATGTATATAAAGGCGGTTCTTGTTTTAATTACTCGCTACGGCGAAGCAACGGAGGGTTATGATTTTGATATGTATGTATGTTCATCTGTTCCCTCATAACTTCTAAACTTTTCATTATAATTTGACAAATAAAGTATCGTAGAAAGCGTTCTGATCGTCCGCTGGTTATGACTTCACATTAAATTGAATACGGTGCCATCTAGAGGACATCAAGTCATGAAAGAAAAAATATCTGGAGTCACTCGGTCACACGTAATCTGTTCGATTTATGCCCAATACGTTTAACTACGGATTTATAATTTGTCTGTCTGTAATGTCTTGTTTATATCTTTTGAGTTGACATTTTTGTCGTAGTTGGGTTTTAGTTTTATAACTTTATTTTATTTTATTGGAAAAAAAGAAATAACTTTACTGGTTACCTGTCGTTTTGGTGTATTGCTATCTCACAGCATTGCAGCAGTTTCGTCTGGTTAATCACTAATCAAACGAAAAAGAAAGAGAAGAAGATAGCATTTTCATAAGAATGACAAGGACAGACATTTTATGAAAAAGTGGATAGGATTTTTCTGCCATTGTAGTTTTCGGCTAAGAATAGACCTAATCAATACTTTCCTTATGTCATTTGTGTCTTTGACTAAAATCGCTATTCTATTCTATTTTTATTAAATGGCCAGTAAAGCCGATTTCGCCAATATCTAAAGAAAAAAAAAAAAAAATCGTTTATTTGCAAACCAGGTGTTACTACATTACATAAAAGCTCTGCCTCCCGAACTAGGTAGTTAACCTGTATCTCGGGAGACAGTTCCCTTCCTTATACATAGTTCAGTTTGTTTACATGCTAGGTACATTAATAATAATTAAAAGGAAAAAAAAAAAACAATATGATAATCTATGAAAAAAATAAAAATTAAACAAAGGGTTCAAATAAAAAAATCAAAATACTAAATTAGAAAGGTACAAATATTATTGCCCAAGTGGTGTGGTGTGTTGCGCATGATGGTGTCTTTGTGTGTAATCGTAAGAACTACGATGTGTGTGTGTGTTGGTAGTGCCGTCCTTTTATTTGTTTGGTTTAGTGGTGACGAGATTTTCGGTTTGCTCGTAGTCCAATTTACTGAGCCAGATTAGTATATTCTTTCCGAAATTGCGATTAATCAAATTTTGTGCATTTTTAATAGTAAGTTTGTTGTATATACGTGGTGCGATGGAGTTGTAGTGTCGTTTTGCAAAAGTGGATTTTACTGAAGGTGCTGGACATATGAAGCGTCTCTTGGTGGTTGGTAGCAGCTGGGGAATTGTGGTACGGTGGAATCTGCGGAGTACCCGACTAACATAGAGCTTACGATAGAACACCAGTGCGATTGTATAAATCGGTTGTGGGGTGTCGGTACGGCAGAGACATGAGAACTTTAAGGAATGCAAAGTGCATTGAAGACTACAACGTTGCTCAGCACGTTATTTCTATCACTGATGCACATCTGTCAAAGTTAAATTGACGTTGTTAGCCTAGTAGTCGCAAGCGCTACTGCTGACCGTGGTCGTAGGTTTCATTCCCAGATCGGATAAAGTTTTGTTGGGTTTTTCCATCTGTAATTTCTGACCGTTCAGACTTTTACTGAACAGACCCGCTGGGCTCTCTCTCTCTCTCTCTCTCTCTCGGCAAGCATGTCAATTAAAGGGAGTATTACAAAAAAAAAACAACGGGTTGCACTCCGGGAGTGCCGGCAGAAGTGAAAACTTGAACATTAACGTTCTGCATTTTTGAATAAACACTTTTCATGAAGTATGTTTTGACTGCTTTTTTACCCATCAATATGGCTAGAATTTCTTTTTTATTTTGATATTTACTTTGTCGGTTACTAGGCAACGGATCTTACGGTCACGTCCTGACGCGAGTTCAACATTTTTAGCCATTCCAAAAAAAGTGCACAACGCCGCCGCTAAAGAAGTTTTCACTACAAAAAATTTCTTCAAACCACAAAAAAATACTCTGGAGCTATCATCATCCATGCATGACCTTGCACTTTGAGCCATTCAACCACCGTAAAAAGGTTACCACTGCTTTCCGCCATTTGGCATAACGTTACGCAAAATGCGTGTATATTGCATACCCCATTTAGGAGCATGTCAGCGTTATAACAATTTGTTCACATAAATCAAACGGTTTTGCGTTACAAGTCGACATTACGATTTATGATACTGTCTACTATTACAGCTGTTGTGATGTAATAATTTGTTATCCGCTGAATTTCTAAGCATGAGCAAACGTGTATACTACACATATGGGAATTTTAATTAATGGTATGGTATTTTAGTTTTATACACGGTGTAAAGGAAAGGGGATAACTTATGAAATGCACGGCTTCTTTGGATGATAACAAACTATACGGCAAGAGTTTTTAAATCCTATCTACATCTTAGGAACATATATATAAGAAATTTCAGTACATGAAACCAACCACTCGCGCTTCTCCGCGTTGTCAGCTCGTTTGATAATGGTGCCGATTCTCTTGTACACCGAACTAAACTAACTAAACTACGACTAAAATACCTTACTTTTGGCTATGAGAATCTAAAAGCTATTCTGCAGAAAAATATCTCTAAATTAAAAAATAATTTTGACACATCTAAAATTGAATTTGACAGTCACGTCGCGACCCACGTGGTACTTGTTTGCTCTACCCCGTGAATTTTTTTAGAGCCAGCGACGCGCGGTGGGGGCAGCCTTGACGTATTTTGTATGGAATTTTAAACTTTTTTTATGGAAAATATGAAAAAATATTACCTGTTAGTAGGGGCATATGGGTTTACGGTTGGCAGAGGGGGTCGAAATTTCCATTATTTTTGCGCTAGGACGCACCGTTTTCGAGATATAAGCAAAAAAAAAAAAAAAGATAAAGTTTTTGCAGCTGAAGTGTGTGAATTTTAGTTCATGCCAACTAATTTTATTCCACTCCTTTTTAATCGAGTTAAAAAATTGACTGATTTAGTTGGATAATCTAAATTTTTTGGTGAAAAACGTCAAATTCAGAATAGCAAAATTGCCATTTGCACTAAACTAATAACTCAGTGCAATCTTAGTGCTGTCAAACTAAAATATAGAAAGTTGTGTCACTTTAGACTATTTCAGAATGGGAAATGCTCGTTTGACAGGACTAAACTAAATTTTAGTGATTTTAAGTCTAGTTTAGAGGCATTTGTGACAAGAGAATCGGCACCAATGTCGATTTAGCTTAATATTAGCAAATGACGTGAAAAGAGAATGACCCTCGTAATGCGGATGACTCGTTTGTGATTATTTGAATGCAAAAACTTCCGAAAACAAAAGGACCATGACCAAAGCAGCATACATGCATACCCTAACCAAAACAATCATGTCCAAAAGTTACACATCGTGCATTTAAAAGCACATGAGACCTAGATTTTGAAACAATTACTATATTTTAATTTAATGGTAATTTTTTTGTATATTTCGTAATAAAAAAAATACTTATCCTGCCAAACGGCTCATTCGATAGACTTCAAAAAACGATTGATTGCTAATCATTTTCTGTCAGGCGTTTTCATAAACAATTAGTTCAATATCGAATTTCAATTTAAATAAGAATTGGTGTACATAATCTAGTAGTGCTCGACTAGATTTAGCAACATAAATAACTAAATATTGTAGCACAACTCGTCACTAGGTCCGGCAGCAGCTGGAGCCAGCTTAAAATGTACCAAGACTGTGGTGAGAACGATGTACTTACCCATATTTTTAAACCTGAGAATTGGGCAGTCTTTCCATAAAGTATATGCGAGGTCGCTAAGTAATCTAGGCTTCCAAACTATGTGTAGGTACTTTGTTTCATTTAACCCTTTTCAAGCAGAATTAAACCATAAGTACTAGATTATGAAAATCAAATAATCCTATTGGATCGATCGCTAAGCTGCTTAGCACATCTCTGGTGAAAAGGATGCTTTAGGATAGTTTTAAATATCAGGAGTGGGCCTACCAGATGCTTATAACTTATGGGAGTATTCCACATACGGTACTAATAAAGCAGATCATATAGTGTAGAGGAAAATAAAACAAATCTCTCAAAAAGAACGTAGGTACCCCTTTTTATTCAATGTTAAGGCATTTATTTCAAAACTTTAATAAATATAAGCCAAGGCAGTGAAGAGATAGCCAGTCCCAACAACCTAGTCCCACCACCATTTAGCTTAGCCACTTTGAAGGGAACTGAATTCTTTTCAACACGTCATGTTATTTTGTACTCTCTCAAGATGCTTTGCAGTAGCACGGATAATTCACTGATCCACGCGCAAAACACATTTGTAGTACCGAAACATTGATGCATGATTTCAATCAACTCAGCACTGCAACATCGTATTTCACCTTTAAACTGACACGTATCGTAAGTCCAGTAGAAAAACCAAAATCGACAATGAGATATCGCTTTCAAGAATATGTATATCGAGCTAAAATGTGCAAAAAACGTACGGGTAAGTGTTAAATAAACAATAAATTAACAAACAAACAATACCACACGTACAGAGCACCAGTTTGAATGTAACAGTAGGTTTCTATGGCGACGAGTGACAATCGAGTGAATGTGAGAGAGTGACACCTACAATCAGTGTTTCCAGTTAATTGTATTTTTTTACCCAAAACCTTTTCAAGAATTTGCTTCGGATAAAATACTACTTACACCAACCTACCTACTATTATCTACCTACAAAAGAACTTATAAATCAAAATATATTTTAAATAATAAAATATCTTGGTAACATCATTCATATTCAAACAATATAGAATACATCCTATAAAGAATAAGTTCTCTGCCAGTGCTGTGCACTCCTGTAAGTGACGAATTCACAATACCTAACTAAAACTGTATGTGATTTTTGTATGTTACTTGTGGATAATATGGTGGCCTCCATGGTTATCTCCTGTACCTCAAAAATAAGGTATTCTCCTATCACTCATCTGATCACATTGGCCGAATAAACTGAATGAACAGAATGAACTGTAATCTTTCACTTATCGTCGCCATTAAACCGAAAATGTAACCGGAACTACAAATAATATTTATTTTTATTCAATCTTAAAAAATACCTTTGATTGACTCTAGACTATTATCTAAAATCTAGTTTGAATAAATGAAGGATACTTAAAAATATGAATTCGCTGGACATGGTTAGGGCATATCTTGTCATGGTCTTTTGCTATAAATTTTTGAGTAATTATTTTGAGCAGTAAAAAAAATTGCATAAAAAAAAATTTCCTGATGTTATCTTTTGGATAGATGTACCCTTTCCGTTAAACATTGAATAACAAGTTTTTAACCTTCTCAAGGATGAGAAGGGGGATCGTTTTGTACACCTGGCGCATTTAAAGATAATTGAAAAGTATAAGTTTTCCTGTAACCCCTACCTTCGATCGTTCCCACCAAGATGTTTGACCGATATTGTAGTGAAACAATCACAGTTACAAGTGTTTTCAACGTTAGGTGTAGTTTGCATTAAGGAACTTGAATTCTGACTTTCACTCTTTAACCTCTGCTATTACAAACCTTTTACTAACAGTTGAATTTGAAGGCTATTTTCACTCGAGCCCTCAAAGTTAAAGTTACTTACCACCATTAGTTAAATTAACGGAAATTTTCGGAGCACATCTTGATGATGGCGTTGTTTTAATTAATTTATAGTTAAGTGGATTTAAATAAAAAAAGAAACGAATGATAGTAAAGTTGCTTCTACCATCTATGTTTTATAGGCTGTTCTTATTTTATTTAAAAGGAACAACTTCAATATTCAAACATAGAGAATAATATTTTATTTCACTTATACCTACATGGATGGGCGCGAAACGTCAAAAGCTAGGTGCACTGTCTTGACATATTGTAGATAAAATGTAGATTGCAGATAATTTAGCTTAGGTACTTCACAAAAATATAGAACAAAGAGACATAAAACGCGTCCTTTGGTATATTTTTGTACCAGGATTACGCACATTCTCGAGCACCATGAGAGTAGCACAAGGTTTTCATGGTTGCAAACTTTAGTATAAACTACTCTCAAGGGAGCTAACAACATACATATAAACAATCTCCATTCAATTATCTATACAATGGTATACAGTATGTTAACTAACAGAGGGCGTTCCCGTTTTTTTTTTCGATTTTAATTTTTTTTCTAGCATGTATGGACGCTATACTATTGCGGGTTAACGGGAACGCCCTCTGTTAGTTAACATACTGCATAAATAAAGTAGGTTCTGTGTACTAGCAGGACTGAGTGTAACAATAAAACCAGTTGTAGAAAGGAGGCAAAACAAATTTTTCGATCGTAGAGCACTCTCTAATGCTTCGCATTAAGAGTCGTGCAAAATCGTAGTTACATGCGCTTTTGCGACGTTTATCGAATCATAATAGATACATCCTGTATTTTATATTCTGCCCATCATGCGTCAATGTATTTTTATCGACTCCAAAATTAACATAGGAATGACTAGTAATCCAAGAAAGCGAGTATTAATGGTTCAATTTTATAAAATAAAAAACAGCCTTCAAAATAGAATTTAAAAAATTTGCCTATTGGATATTTGCATTTATCAAAAAACTTTTTACTTACATATTGCCTGCTTTCTCGTATGACTTCACCCGGGTGAAATCGAATTAATAGATTCCCCCTGTTTTAAGGAATTTAAGACGTACATAGGTATGGCAAAATATGGTTGGATATTTATATACCTCTGCCAAACAAATTGGGTGATAGCAGTGTTTAAGGCCTCGCCTCTCATGCACGAGGTTTTTTCGGGGAAACAATCCAGAAAATGGGTAAATTCGGAAAAAACTGAAAGTATTATTTTATTTTATTGGATCCCACTTTTTCGGGATTCGTTAGGAATGTGAATAAAATTAACATTTTGTTCCGATCCGATCATATTTTGTGGAATTCGTTAGGAATGGTGATGAAATTATATTTTGTTCTGAACCGATCATCCCGAGGTCCATGAAGCGTCGCAAAGCTTCGAAATCGTGTGGCCTCACTTTTAGAATGTTGTAAAAGTAGTATTTTTCACTTTGTTTAATGATATTTTTTTTTCAATATTCTGTACTTTTAAATTTAATTTTATCTATCGTTTTGTTGCGAGGATCATTTTTTTCGTATTGGAACGAGTTCGGAACAAAATATCAATTATATTCCTTTAGAGGTATGAGGAACAGGGTGTAAAGTTCACTCATCCTCATTAGAAAAGGGAGGATCCTCTGACCAGACGGGTGTTATGTCTGGCGGGCGGGCATCTGCCCGAAAGTTGATGTAGGGAGTTTGTATAATGTCGATCGCGCGGTAAAGTCTATTTGCGCGATGCAGGATTTGTGTAACGTCATGTCTTTGATGCGTAGTTCGTATGTGGCGGTCTAACCGCTACATTCCTATTTCTAACGAATCCCACAAGTGGGGTCGGATTGTGGGATCGGTACCCTAATTACGTAATAAACAATCAATTCGTTTTGAAACAGATTACTAATCCATTACTTCATAAGTTCGAAATGTAATTCTGCTCTGCAAAGTAATTATCGCATTGAATGTTGTTGAACTGTCAAAATGAAACAAATGATCGCTATCGCATTGCTTCTACAAGATAGGTTATAGCCCTGCCGGTCGGAATAAGCCTTTGAAATTTAGACAGGGTAACGTCTGTCGGATACAAATCTAAGATCGCCAACCCCTCATGAGTAATCCTTGTGATCAAAGCTCGCGCTTGTTCAGTATGAGAAGAGGTCATTGCTCTGCAGTGGGGCAGGAACTATGGTTATTATAAAAAAAGTAACCAAAGTATAATAGGTACCTACACACTGGATAAGACTGCATTTCTGTACCTATATCACATTTTATTTGTCTCTAAAGTATTACACTTTTGACAGACGAATGTTTTGGTAACAAAAAGGAGCTTGTGATTGAATAAAATTACAATAGACTATTTGTTACCAAAACATTCGTCTGTCAAAAGTGTAATGCATGTTTGTGTGACATCTACCAAGCCGCACTGGGCCCGCGTGGTAGATTACCCACTTCCTCTCGAAGAGAGGAAGCCTGTGTCCCAGCAGTGGGAACATTATAGGCTGATTATTATGTTTGTATAAATAACGCCAAGTGAATTGAATACCTAAACAGTGGTACATTTGTATTTATTGTTAATAAATAAGACTCGTCATGTTTTCTAATTAAAACTGAAGATAAGCTTAACAATTCAATTTGTAAACCGTACAAATTGAAATACGCCCTATTTGTTTATTAATTATCTGTCTATGATAGGTATATCGTACTACTTTACATTATTACTTAGGTTATAATGTATACTTTAGTAATTAACATAACAATTCATTACGTAGGTAGAGGTGTACCTACTTTCGCCAGTTATGTTTATCCCATGTAAAAGGGGGCGAGCCTATTGCCGTCAACCGACCACAGACCCAGACTCCGGGCTGGTATTGAGAAATTTGTCCGACTCGGGTATTGAACTCAAGACCTCATGCTCCACGAACTCTCTCTCATACAGGTAGGTATGTAGGTAGGTAGGTAGGGTAGGTAGGTAAGGTATGTAGGTGGGTAGCTGTAGGTGTAGGTAGTTAGGGTAGGTAGATACGTAGGTAGGTAGATAGGTAGGTGCACCGTAAAGCCGGGGTGGGCAGCTAGTTATCCTATAAATAAATTCACTACACTATCAATGCATGTAGTCAAGAACGTGATTTATTCAAACAAACCTACTCCTTACATAAAGCAATACGGAAATATCAGGCTATCAATATACTGCAAAGGGATAACACCCTTTCTCTTGATTTATGAACTAACTTCATGCCTCTAGTATTTTCTCTCCATCAAACTGGTTTTGACCGTAATATACCATGTACTTGCCTTTCAAATGTTTTTGGGCCCGACACTCGATATCATGAGCAGTTTTGGAATGTTGATGGGTTCGGCACATAGTTTTTCCTTACGCTTTTTGGGTGACACTGTGATAGTTTATTTCTCTCTCTTGAATTGTGTCACTTATATTGTGAATTTGTTTTTCTTAAAGAATTTTTTGTAGTCTTTTAGTAATTGAAGGTCTACAAATTAGGGATTTATTTGAGCTTAAAAGGCATAGTGATGCTTTGAAAGCGCTTTCAAGGCATCTAAATGTCATGTTACAATGGCTGTCAAATTATAGGGTTCCGTACGTGTCTGAATGAAAAAACGGAACCCTTATAGGATCAGATGTTTGTCTGTCTGTCTGTCACAGCCAATTTGCTTCGAATCAACTGGACCAATAGGTACAGTACGACATAACTTAGATGTAGCATAGATTTGAAAATTTTCATTCATTCATTTCAATTTCACGAATGTATTTGGCTATAAGACTTTTCAAGTTATTGTGTTTTCAAAAGGTCATTTTAGTCTAAAGCAGAAATAAAGATTGATGATTTTGAAGGCGCACTCAGTTCGGATGGTGATCGGTTTTACGAATTTTGCCGATGCTACATCTAAGTTGTGTCGTACTGTACACATATGAATTTCTGTGACCCAAACACGGACGTGTAAAATAAATGAATTTATTTTGAATATGGGGGTCAGTTTTCGGGGGCAAAAATAAACTGCTTATTACTAAGCCTATTGAAATGTCGACTCATGTTATTCCATTGAAAAATACCGGATGTAACAAACAGTTTTTTCCATAAAAATCTAATAGTTTTTCAACAAACAACTTTTTCGTGGTACTCTTGAACCTGAGTGGAAAATGAACAAAAAAAAACGCGTATTTTTTGGTAAATTTTCTCAGAAAAATGCGAACGTGACGTGAGTATTTAAATATTCTTGAGGGTTGGTTATTTTTATAAAACCTTTGTCATATCGGCTGTAAGTGATAATCTTCTGAGACATCATTCAGATGTAGCAGAAAACAACTGCTTCTATTACGTTTCAAAGCGTTCAGTTTCTAGTCTACTGCTCAACAACAATCAATCTCCCTAGCCTTTTCCCAACTATGTCGGGGTCGACTTCCAGTCTAACTGGATGCTCCATGTAAAATACTGGTAGTATTTTACATGGAGCGACTGTCTATCTGACTTCCGAACCCAGTAACTGGGTAATACGATACCCTTTGGTAACGACTCGTAACGACTATCAAAGATCCACGAATGACAGCCGGGACCCACGGCTTAACGTACTTTCCAAGGCACGGAGGAGTCTCGGTATGTAAAGATGGTCATTGGTCACCCATCTACTGACCAAACCCGACAAGCGTAGCTTAACCTGTTGGATCGACCCGTGCGACTGTTACTACGACTCAGAACATACCTACATACATAAACTCACCTCTTTTTACCATGAGGGTAGGTAGAAAGTACAGGACGCCATCCTTACAGACTTCTTTTGCTTCGTCCACGTTCGTAAGACGTACCTGCCTTTTCTGAAGAATATTACCAATAAGGCGTGTGCGGTGGTATATATGTCCGATCCCTCCTGGCGTTTCCACTCACATCTGCCTTGTAAAAATCTTTTGTTAGTCGCGTTTCATTCATGCCCTCAACATGACCAACCCATCTTAATGGTACTACTCTTTTTAATTTATGTCACGACATCTTTTAAACATTTTTACTATGCTAAAAATGAGTGTGGAACCTAAGATAGAAACACGCTTGTACGATACCACTACATACAGAAAGCAAAGTTGATAGAAATCTCTATTCCTAGACAGCACGTTTCGCCGAAAACGTTGTTGATAGAAAACATTGTTCGTAGATATCTCGGTCTATAGGAAGCACTGTTGACAGGGATCTCTGTTCATAGATAGCACTACCTGCAGTAAAGTTTTAATAGTTATAAGAAGAAACTACCGATCAAGGCCCGCCCGCGGATTACTATGCTATTCAACAAAATGGTAGCGGGACTGTCATAATGTCATTTGCATGTGTTATGTATGAACTTGGTCTGCTTTGTTGGTCTAGCGGAGCAAGCGCTACTACTGAATGAAGTCCTGAGTTCCATTCGCAGATCGAGTAAAGGGATATTGGGTTTTTCCATTATAAATATCTCAGTAGCAGCCCGGAGTCTGGATTTGTGCCCGGTTGATGACAATAGGCTCGCCCCCTATTACATGGGACTTAAACATAACTGGTGAAATGGATGTACTATAGGTACACCTCTGCCATAGCTCGTCGGAGATTACTGGCGTGATGTTATATTATGTATGAACATAGGTCTCTAATGTATATAAAGTGCTGATTGGACCATCTACTCTATTAGCAACATACTCTGCTACTAACTATAATGACTGCTAATAGAAATGTTACTAATTACCATTAAACTTACTTTTCGCGTACAAATTGTTAGTAATGAACTCTCTATTTAGCTAAGTGTTTTCGGGAAGTTCGTAATTGGGAATTTATGCTGGGATATGTTTTGAAAACAATGTTTTTCTCTTTACAATGTTGCCTATCGGTGTCAACGTACGTGCAATGCCAAAGCAACTTTTCGTAATATACGTATATTTTTTTATGTATATTAAATTCATTTGTGTTTTCTTTTTAATCCTCTTATCTATATAACTCACTAGATTCTCGAAATTTCAACTAATAATAGGTGTCAGTTAAAAAATTTACACAAATTATTTTCCAACATGTTATTAACACATAATTATATAAGAGATATAAGAGCTATAAACTGACCTGGCACATCACATTCTGGTATCCATAGTTGAATAGTGATTTAATGAACACCCTTTGTGTGAAAGGCGCAGCTGATGTTGCGTCGGTTACTGGCTCCATCACTCTGCATTTTTTTTTACTTATTCCCTGGCTAGTTTATGATCTATTACAACAGGTTGCTCAAATTCCTTAGAACGTCAAAACAAAAAACGCGTCTTCTTCAAAATAAAAACAATTTTTCCAAAAAACTAACTCTTCGAGAACTACTCCTAACTAACTCCAACTAAACTAAACTTTGTTGGTAGTAACCAAGTATTGTGAATTTTAGATGGTGACTGTAATTTTAATACTAACAGAGTTCTATTCAGAAAAAGGAACAAATTCCGTGGACCAAAAACACGAAAGTATTAAACCAAATCAGGGAACCCACTCGGTCATGTCCTTCGTTCTTTTTTTGTAATTACTGTCAAAACGTCACTCGAACGGGACGAAGGTAATTCGATCATCATTCATTTGATTAACTTTCCCGGAAAAATATTTACGACCAGAATCAAAACGTGACGCAAAATTACCCTATTTTATGGAGATCTTAGAATTAGGGCCCGTACACACGTACCATAACCACACCACATCGACATCGCAGCGATAAAATGTGGGCTGCCAGTGGTTACGTGCTGTGAATAGTATTGCTGCAGCTTCTTGCGGTTGCGTTGTGGTTGTCGCTAGTAGTTGCGAAGTGGTTATGTGGCTAGTGTTTGCAGACAGACAGATCGTTGTGTTTGCGATATGGCCGGACGCTAGTGCGCAGTATCGCTGGTGGTTGTGTTGTGGATGCGACGTGGCCTTGATATGGTTGGTACCACTAATTTAGTTGATTTTGACTGCCAAATGTTGTCCGTGTGAAAAAACTATCATTTTAATACAAATTAGCGCCCGTCCACGTGTTTGGCCTTGATATAGTCGGTACCACCAACATAGTTGATTTTGACTGCCAAATGTGGTTCATGTGACTAAACAATTCATTTTCATACAGATTAGCGCCCGTCTACGTGTTGTCGTTGTGGTGCGGATGTGGTTGTGGTGTGACTATAGTACGTGTGACCAGGCCCTTACACTCCTACGTGATGGATTGCGGGAATAATAATCGGTAAAGAAAAATTTCAGAATAGCTCCAATTTTAATTGGTTTGCGTCTACAGTGTAAGTACCAAAAAGTTGTGTGTGAATGCGCCGTGAAAAGAAGGGCGTCCTGCTTTGATTTGGTTTGCAAATAGAACTGTTTCAAGTAAAGAAGAAACAAATGAACATAATGGCGCGTGAAAAATTATCGTTGTTCGTCATTGATTCTGGAAAACTGTTTCTGACTGACCTTGTGCAAGATTCACGGATATTTTCTTGAATTACTTAAATTTTTTTTAGCTGGTCACATGGCTTCACTTCCAGACGAAATAAATATTATTTTATTTCTTCTTCTTCCACATAATTACAATAAACCCACTCGTGAAAAGTTTAACTTTGTTCAGAGTTTATCTAAACATTTAAATTAAGCCGCGCGTGTGAGCAACATTCACTTACAATCATTTGTATTCAAACGCCTACGTACAGAAAAGTAGAACGCTTTATTTGAATTCGTGTTAGTATGTATAATTTATTTTAGTTGATTGTAGTGAATATCAAGGATAGAAAAGACACTGTGAAATACGTTTTTCATCTGAAGACAAATGTAGCTCTTTACCAACGCTTTTCATTATTAAGGACGTCATTAATTATCAGATTATACGATACTAATAGAAGCCGATTATGAAACTGTAGCGGTTAGACCGCCACATACAAAAATTACGAAACAAAAAGACATGACGTCACACAATTCCTACATCTCGCAGTTAGAGTTTACTGAGCGAATAACATAGATAAGACTATCCGAAATCAACATATGGGCAGTTGCCCGCCAGACATAACAACCCGTCTGGTTGGAGGATCCTCCCTTTTCTATGGAGGATGAGTGAACTTTACACCCTGTTCCTCATACCCCTAAAAAACCATGTCGTGTAGCTTCTTGCTACGCTGCGTAGCAAGGCTACGTAGCGTTGTCTACGCGATATGGCCTCCAGCTTCAAATACATATTATAATATTTTGAATATTTTGAATAATCATGTAGGCAACCATAAATAAATAATTATAAAGTCGAAGTCAAAGTTAAATCATTTATTGCAAGCAAGAAAATAGAATTAATTCTAGGCGCCCCTTCCGAAGGTAGTTTCATAAATAGAAGAAAAGGCAAGAAACTCCATAGTTACTCTAGAATTAAATTAGGTAATTATAATTATACGTAGTGACGATGTAGCTAGAATAAAATTACTATACTCAATAGGTACAAGGTGTTAAAAATTAGGCAATGACAGGTATATTAATTATGTTGATATATACATATTTACAAATATACCACCCTGGACAAAAAATAATAATGTACGTTCAAAGTCGTAAGCAATATAGCCAATGTATTATTTAAGTCAATAGAATTGCTTCATCTTGCTTCACAGCTTCACACACAACATATTCTAGCATGTCTGGCCATATTTTTGTAATCAGATATTAACGACCTACCAGCTGTGACCAAGCGTCTCATCGTATTAAAAGTTTTAAAGTGTATTACGCTAGAGATAACAAATATCTTCGGCCATTAAAAGCGGTTCCTCGTAAAAATGTACCAGACTATTATTAGTAAGAAAACTCCAAGGTATTCTTAATCCTTAAATCCTGAAAAATTTATTAGTACTCCGCGTTTTCAATTAAACAAGAAGGTAGTTTGAAATAAATAAAGCTCTTTGTAGCTTCAACCGTGAGAAATAAGTTACTTTCTCAGAGAGTGCGTTAAATTATTTATTTTAAGAACTAAAGAGAACCTTTTTATCACGATGAGCTATTGTCGGATTGTGGCAATATGGATGAAAAGTGATTAGGAACATTACGCCTTATTCTCTAAGGGGTAGCCTGAGGCTACCAGTACACCCATATTTCACCGGATATGTAATAACCACTCCCGCGTCCTATCCAATGGCGTGGCGATGAGCGAAAACGGTGAATTGTACAATTCCAATGAATGGGCGATCAAAAATAATACGAGTTTTGTGTTTTACTGGCGTATTAAAAAAAAACAAAGTCATTTATAGTTACGAAACAAGCTGTCTAGCAGGGGCGTAGACTCCGTACAAGCCGATTCCTATCGGCTTCCCTTCGGTAATTCGGAACACAACCACTCTATCGTCATTGAATAATCACACTATAAGTATTTGAATACAATTAAAACATTACAAAACGCCTACATAAAATTTTTTGTCTTTATATCCCAACAACAAAACATTTCGCTCTAAAATAACTCGTAGGCGCGTACGGGTTATCGTGAATTTAATTTCTATAGAAAATATAGTCCGTCTTGACGTCACTCGGTCACGTGACACCGCCCTTTCTTAGCTGCCGAGTAAGCCGGTTTGCAACGAGTTACTATAGGGACAGTAGGCGAAAACGCGCTCGTGTGAACGAGAAAGAACTATGTATTGCTATTACTCACTCGTTCTCGCATTTGATATTCGGTTGTTGTCGTTGAGTATCGTAATGCGTTCGGCTCGGTGTTCGGACATCAAAACATTATTTCATCATTCGATTGACAATGTGTTGGTTTTTGTCGTAATCGCAACCATATAATTTGTTTACAGTAGTTAATTTGCATTTTGTATTCATTGTATTCATTAGTTTATCATTACTAGTACGAGTAATATTTGTTTTCAGGTATAGAAAAGTGATTAAGATAGTGTTTGTGTTATGAGTTTAGTGAAAGAAACGTACGTTGATTGAACTACGTTGTAATTAGGTATTTGGGGTAAGTAGAAAGTTTAATAAGTTGAACTTACATCATTAGAGTAGATTTGAAAAATGATTAGTACTATCAGTAGGATTAGGATGGCGGCAAATAGTTTTGATTGTTGCTTGACGAATTATTTACTTTGTGAGGAAACATGCTTTTCAAGGTTTGAAAATAAGAAACACATAATTAATACTGAATTCTTTATTAATACCTACATTATGAAACAAATTCCTTAATTAAAAATACTTTTTGTATTATAATTACATTTGATTTCACTCTTAGAGTAAAATCAGATGTGCTGTCATCTTGTGTTGAAACGCCAAACTAGCTTCACAAATCTCAAAATAGTATTTCTACTCGCCGACAGATGTCGTTAAACGAATCACAGAACAACTTGATTATTTTTCGCTAATTCGTATGAAGCTCCTATTAGAAAAGTAAATCGAAATAGGAATTTAAGAAACGGTTTAATGACACCATTATTTTGTTAGACACACAAGAAGTAGCTTTTCGCGGCCACGATGAAGGTCTGAATTCCAATAACCGCGGTAACTATATCAAAACTTTGTTATATCTGAGGAAATATGATCCGTAATGAACTCGCATTTAGAACTATGATCTTCAGTTCAGAACCCCGTGTTTTCTGGTCTCTCTAGTGATATTCAAAATGATTTAATACATTGTATTGCATCCGTTTTACGAGACCACATTAGATTAGAGATAGATAAAGCTCAATTTCTGTCTGTAATGATTGACGAAACTCCAGATGTCAGTCATAGGGAGCAATTAACTGTAATTTTTCGATATTTATCAGAAACTGGAATTGAAGAACGATTCCTGGGTTTTTACGATGTTAGCGAAAGTCGAACTGCTGAAGTTTTATCCAAACAGTTGTTAGAAATACTTGACCAGTATCGTTGTAGAAATAAGTTAGTTGGTCAATCTTACGACGGCGCGGCAGTTATGTCTGGCGAGCCACGGTGGAGTACAAGCGAAAATTCGTGATGCATGTCCATATGGCAATGTTTGTCCCATGTTACGCTCATATATTAAATTTAGTACTGAGCCGTTCCCTTGAAAATATTCAGGAAATTAAAACGTTTTTTGGACACGTAAATAGTATCATCTTATCATATAGTAAATAGTAACATCTGCCTGTACAAGACTGAAGAGCCAGAAAGCTAGCCACAAATTGTAAGTAACTGGACTTCACGCACGGCTGCAGCCCCTGGTTTTTTTTTTTTTTTTTTTTTTTTTTTTTTTTTTTTTTTTTTTTTTTTTTTTTTTTTTTGGCTCCGGCTTACCTTTTCTATTACGGCACCCTTCGCCACTGCTGTCTAGTGTGGCCTGATCTGTCCACTTGACGAAACAGTCATTAGTTTACAATCACTTCATAGAAACTTTTAGATTTGTTTATGTAACGCGACACCCTGCCGCGCGGTACAAAAAATGTTCAAGGACGTGCGGGCCACCGATGACGCGGCGCGGTACGCGTGGGTGGATAAGTACCATGTAATAAAAGGCGACCAAATTGCTATTAAAAAGTCACAGATTCAGAATTCATAGCACTTCTCCTGATTGAGGATCGAATCTAAGTTCCACGTTCAGCGTTTGTCAACTAAACTAACGAGCCAGTGTAGTCTGCTAAGCTGTGATTAGAAACAGTTTGTTGAATTTTCTCCCGCGTTTTGGCCCGGACTCCACCAAAGTGGAGACGAAATGAGGGGAGAGGAGATGAGTTGGAAACAACTAATAGGATTTCGTTAATAACATATCTTGTCTCCGCTTAGTTTCCCCTAAGCACGAAGTCCGTCGTTTCGGGCTTAGTTACGGGCGTTTCCTACTCCCTAACACCTACGGACATACGATTAGTTTGAAGCCCGAACAAAGAATGAATGACGATACGATTTGACAGTAGTCCCTGCCCGTCCGAAAAGTTGAATTTGACACTTGTTTTGACGGAGAGATATGTCAGTTGATACAAGTGTATTATCTATGGTTGATACCACATCAAAGTAGTTATCGTGCTGTCGACGAAAGTATTTTTTTGTTGAAAATAAACCAAACGATGGCGGCTTTTTTAATGCTTGAACTCCTGGAAGATAGTCTACAGGAAGAGCAGAGGCGACGCCGACTATACTTGCGCCGAAACTTTCGGTTGGCGACTATTCCCGACGTTGAGTTCGTTGGGAACTATAGGCTCACACGAGAACTTTTTGAGATCTTGTGTGAGGATATAATACCCCTTTTGCCTCAAAAAATACGGCGAAATGGTATTGATCCAAGAATGAAGGTAAGGACTAAGGATATAAATATTGAAGATTCTGCAACTTATTGAGCTGTATTACCAACCCACCTATTTACTGTTGGTTTTGTTCACTTTTAGGATCCTTGCTGCTCTTAATTTTTATGCCCGAGGGAGCTACCAAGGTGCAGTGGGCCTTAGTAGTGATGGCCCGATGGCACAACAGACAGTGTCACGCTGTCTGCGGCATGTCACAAATGCTCTCAACAGACCCTCCATTTTACGGAAATATATAAAGTTTCCACAGAATTTGGCTGAGAGGAACTTTATAAAAAGACAGTAAGCTTGTAGTATTTTTCTCAAACAGATCTTGGTATTTTATTAAATATGTATCATTACTTGGACAGTGACTACCTACGCTTTGAAGTGTTTAAACTTTATCATTTTAAATTTTAATGGGCTGTACCTATGTTTACAGATTTTATGAAAATTATGGCCTGCCGGGCATAGTCGGCTGCATTGACTGCACGCATGTGGCATTGGTGAGACCCAACGAATATGAGGAGTGTTTCTTTAACAGGAAACATTTTCACTCCTTGAATGTTCAAGTTGTAAGTACCTATGTTTTTTGTGAAAATATGTTCTAAGTTACATGGTAAAGATAAAGTACCCAACAATAAAGTGGAATACATAATAATAATATTTTCATTCATAGTGCATGAGAATAGGTATGTCAATAATATATTTGAGTACTTGTTAATAGTCTGAGTTCTCATAATATTTAATTTTTGGTATGTCTTACAGATATATGTGATGTAGAATGCACAATTTTAAATGCAGATTCATCCTATGGTGGAGCCACCCACGATTCTTTTATTTGGACGCACCATGAGATCAAAACTCATCTGGAGAGTCTACAACAGGAGACAGTACATCTATTGGGTATGTAGTTCTACTTATAAAATGTCTAATTTTATCATTTGTTTCTGGTGGCTGTTATTTGGTTTTTCTACAAAAGTTAAAAATGAGTTCAAGGTGTGCCTGTGGCAGATTTATTATGCAGCCATTGTTTACCAATAATGTTTGTTACAGGGGATTCTGGGTACCCACTTCGGGAATTCATGATGACCCCAATAGACAATGCTGTCGAAGATTCTGCAGAAGGGAGATATAATGATCTACAAAAAAGAGCTCGCGCCACTATAGAGCGTACATTTGGAATTTTAAAAGGCCGCTGGAGATGCCTCTTAGCAGCAAGAGAGCTACATTATGCACCGGTCACAGCAGGTATAACTATTATTTCTTATAACGCGTCTACGCGTTACGAACATACTTATGCGCTGGTGAACAGTATTTTATTCATCGACTACATAGCATATTTTAATTTTTTTCAGGTAAAATTGTCATTGCCTGCTGTGTTCTACACAATATGTGTAACCGGGCGGGTTTGGAAGCACCTTCCCTCACCGAGGAAGATATGCAATTAGAGCGCAGTAGACAGGGAGACAACTCTAATAGTATATCAACTCATGAAGCTCTTTAGCAAGGGCAAAGAGCGAGAGACGCATTAGTGCAATTGCTGGAAAGAAATAGGTACTTAAGCAAACTTTTCCTGATAAAACATGACAATAAATGGTTGGTATTTTATTTATATTGATTTTTTTTATTTTGTTTACAGGACAATGGGTGTTGGGACTGCTGGAAGATGGTGACTGAAATATTACCACAATAAAAGCATTTTTTTTTAACAATAAGGTTTATTATTTATTTAGCACAAATCAAATCTGAATAAAATTAACAATCAATAACATTCTTTTACAATCAAAACATAGATTTTCTATTATTTATCTATTGCAGTCTTAAATTGTAGCTAGGAACTTAGGTTCTCTTACTTGTCTACTTCAGTCTCAAATACCTAATAATCTAAATAAAGTTAACAACCAAAACATAGATTTTCTTATATTTATCTATTGCAGTCTTAAATTATTGCTAGGAACTTAGGTTCTCTTACTTGTCTACTTCAGTCTCAAATACGTAATAATCTGAATAAAGTTAACAACCAAAACATAGATTTTCTTATATTTATCTATTGCAGTCTTAAATTATTGCTAGGAACTTAGTTTCTCTTACTTAAAATTAACAACAAACATATATTTTCTTTTGTCCTAGACTTATCTCAAATTAAGAATCAACATTACAATCAATAACCTAATCAAATCAACAAACAAGTTTTCATTCTGTAAATCATTGAGTTGATAAGACCAGAGACTCCAAGCAACAAAAGAAATGAGGAGCTCGGGAAATAAATGTTGCAACATTATGAACCAAGTTGCAAATCAAATTAGAACACCTTATTGTTAGCCTGCGTCATCCCACTGCTGGACAAAGGCCTCTCCCCATGACTTCTACAACTTAACTATTTCTAGTAAGGTGTAGGGAACACCTTACTAGAAATAGTTAAGTTCCTAGTACCTTACAAGAAATACCAAATTACAAAGGTCCACAATGGTAACCTTTATTTATCCGAGCACCTCATTTCTCCTGGTTTCAACTAGCAGTCTCTGCTCTTCCACCTCAATAATACGGCTTCTTGCTGAGTCGGCAGGGTGGTGTCGCCGAATACGTGGACGTGCACGACGAAAGTTTAATGCTGTAAACAAAAGAAATCATTTTTAGTCAGTTTTTCTGAAACATAATTGACGTAATCTCTATAATACTAAACAATAATACTTACTTTGCGGACTTTGCATTGGCAACTCCCGCTCCAGTGCCCCAATGGACACTGAGGGTTGCTCCTGGAAGAGTACGTTTTCAGCAGATGTATGGGGGGGCGAGATGGCTGCTGGTTCTTGTGTTACAGGTGGACCCTGTACAGCAAAAACTGAATATCATTGACGGATATAACAAATATGTATCTGTAATTTATTAAAAAGTAAGACTCCGTGCAACATAATTTTAAATACAATATTGCTGGTTTTCAACTGATGGAAAAGCTGGCACTCTTGCTTCCGTTTGCGGCTCTCCAAAACCCTCTCCCATAATTGAGAGTATCTTCAATTCCACTTGGGAGAGGGTTGGTGCTAACGATGGGCCTCCACCTGTAGCACATGCATCCCTTCTGGCAGCCCCAGCAGCTTTTTTGGCCAAATGTTTTCTATCAGCCCAGACCTAAAATTTTGATTGTTTGGTTAATTTTAATTGCAATCAAAAACTATATACTTAGGTAAAAACCAGTATACTCATAATTATTCTTCCTACAGATATGTATTTGGAGGATGACTATTTTTGTATGCACTTTACTGATAACAAAACCTTAAAATCATTATTAAATAATATTGACTAGTAATGTATTAAACTCACCCTTTGCCACTGCTCCACGGACTTTGTGCAACTACCCATAGAATTAAGGGAGTTGCACAAGTCCTCCCACAGCCGTTTGGACCTTAACCTTCCGTCGGCACCCCTCAATAGTCCGCGAGCCAACTCCTGATGGTCACTCATAAAATTGAGGAGTGCCTCAATTTGCGGTTGAATTGCTGGTGGAGCCATTTTTAATGTTATTCTAGATAATATATATAACTTAGGGAAAACTTCTCGAGAATATTTAAATGTACCGCAAAAATAAAATGACATGACAATTCATTTTAAAATTACCGTCATAGATAATACACGTCAAAAAGAAAAAAGGCAAAGGTATCAACACGATAAAGCTACCATCCGGACAAAAATGGCAAAAATAATTCTATTGTTCAACTAAAGACGTAATAAAGCCCGACTCCCACCGTGCGCCATATCGCGGACGCACGCGCACCAGCCCGCACGACGCACCGTGGGAAACCTAACGTGCGTGGTAGCGCAAGACGCGTGCGTGGCGGTGCGTCCTCGTGCGGGCTTGTGCGCGTGCGCGATATGGCGCACGGTGGGAGTCGAGCTTAATAATAACTAAATTATTAAAAATGTGATAATTTCTACATTTATACCTGTACTTTTTATGGTGTACATAATAAAGAATATTCTATCTATCTATCTATCTATAATTTTCTATCGACAACAATATTATTTTTGATATAGTAAGCATGAAAACCACAAAATAAGTAAACCGGTAATCGACCGGTAAAATAGCGCAACTCTATCGTCATGTATCATTCGCTTACAAAATAATATTGTCTATGATTCCGTTCGAAGCTCATGAATCCGAAATCAATAGGGAGTAGGGTACACGCCATCGTTTCGGACTACTTTCGGACGGGTCCGTCTTGTCGTTGACGGACTTAGGGAGTAGACCCCCAGTTTAGAACAAAACAGGGGGTCTACTCCCTAAGTCCGTCAACGATAAGACGGACCCGTCCGAAAGTAGTCCGAAACGATGGCGTGTACCCTACTCCCTATTGATTTCGGATTCATAAGCTTCGAACGGAATCATAGACAATATTTGTGCGCGAATGATACATGACGGTAGAGTTGCGCTATTTTACCGGTCGATTACCGGTTTACTTATTTTGTGGTTATCATGCTTACTTTTCCAAAAATAATATTGTTGTCGTTAGAAAATTACCACATTTTTAATAATTTAGTTTTTATTATGTCTTTAGTTGAGCAATTCAATTATTTTTGCCATTTTTGTCCCGATGGTGGCTTTATCGTGTTGATATCTTTGCCTTTTTTCTTTTTGACGTTAAGTGTGTAGTATCTATGACGGCAAAGTATTTTGACGCGGCGCGTCTTTCAAGACTTTCAGATTTGTCAATGAATTTGATATTGAAGCGATGAGATTTTTATATAATTACCTACATGTATTAAATAAACAAATGGAATCAATACCGGAGACTAGTTCCAATTAAAGGCTAAGAAGTGCACCTTGGTTGGAAGAGGATAAGGTTTGTACTGTTACAGCTAGAATAAATTTTGTTTTGGAAACATTCTCAATTTCTCATAGTTACATGAGTAGGGTAATATTGGGCATTCTATGCCACTGTTGGCAAGTAGCTCGGCTAGTGCGCCTCGCTACGCGCCAGTGGCATAGAATGCCCAATATTGAACGATCGACTCGACTGTAGAGTAAATTATTGTACTCACCTAGAGATCTTGCGAGATAAACCACTGGCCGCCAGTAGCTAGACGAGTTCGTATTGCTACATGACTGTAGCGTAGAAAACCGAATAATGAATGATCGCCTCCATACCTATTCTCCTCAACCAATGATCTTGCGAGTCTGTCATCGCTATAACGATCGCTCTATCGCGAAAAAAGATTGCGGTACTGTTTCAGTTTATAAATATTAATGTAACAAATACATTTACTCATTGCCAATCAGTTTGTTTCCAAGTGTAATCATGAAGTTTGTAAAGCAACCACAATCGCTGCATGTTAAAACAATCTGCGAGGATGTTTGTAAGACTAGTTTTCGTCATGGAGAATTGTTACCTAACTCAGTTCGTTGTATCATTTGCGGACCATCCAATTGTGGAAAAACCAATTTATTGATTGGTCTTCTCATACACGAAAATGGATTAAGATTTGAAAATGTTTATGTTTATTCGAAAACTCTGTACCAACCCAAATACATTTTTTTAGAAAAAGTTTTACAACGAGTGCCAGGTATTTCACTCCAGAAATATCATGGAAATGAGGAAGTGCTAAGAGTTCAAGACGCAAAACCTAACTCTGTGATAATATTTGATGATGTTGCTTGCGAAAATCAAGATAGCATGCGTGATTATTTCGCAATGGGAAGACACAAGTTCATCGATTGTTTTTATCTAAATCAAACTTATAGTAAAATCCCTAAGCAGTTAGTAAGAGACAACGCGAACTTAATTATACTTTTTTAACAAGATGACATTAATTTACGTCATATTTATGAAGAACATGTCAACACTGATATGACATGGACTGAATTTCGTGAAATGTGTTCCAAAATATGGAATGAGCCCTTCAATTACGTAGTAATTAATAAAGATTGTTTAAAAAATAAAGGATGTTATAGAAACAAATTTGACACCTTTGTAGTCTTTGATTAAGAATATGGTTATTTAAGTCCGTTACCTTTGTGATATTATTATTCTTCAGACATCGCTTAATCAATCACTATCAGTTCGTTTTTTGCCATGGAAAAATCGCTAAAAAGACAAATAGTAGTTGCCGTCGACGCTGTTAAGAAAAAAGTACGAAAAATGAGAGATGTTGAAATTAACAATCAGCAAACACTGGAATCCGTTTTCAAGCCTGTAACAGAACCACTCAACCAGATTGCTAATGCCAGTAAGCAGACTTCTTTCCTGTGTCCTACAAAAAATGAAGAACTTCCGTTTATCGATAAAACTTTGCAGAACGAAGAAGCCAATGATAACAAAGACAATACAGACGAATATGAATCTGATATCGAAAGTGACTCTTCATATAAATCATTAGTTGAAAACAACCCAGGTCGTGATACGTCATCCTGGTCAGTATCCTCAGAAGCACTATCAGATATTCCATTCGGTGTCAGAGTAGAGAATGGGAAATTGATGTTAGGTTCTGCTCGTATAACGATCAGCGATGAGTATATCACTGTAGCTGGACGCAAATACCGAAATACGTCTGGTTTGAAACAGTTGTTACTGAAGAAGAATGTAGATTTAAGCATGGTTACAGAGAGTGACATGCAGCATTATAAGTCAATGCTACTTGATACAAACGCACATCGACGAGACTATGAGCCGGATAAACCAATAAAAAGTAATAAAGGTCAAAAGTATATGCAAGTTATTAAGCCTATTTTCAAACTACAAAGTACAATTCAGACCCCTCAATCGAAGGGAAAAGGGCTACCCTTGACAAAAATGTGGAAGAAAAAGGTCGATTTTGTATATTGGAACGATCCAAATGAACTGGTCGATAGGTTAAAATTATTAATTGCATCTCGAGACGCTGGTAACACAGGATTAGATAATGAAATTATATCTATCATTGAAGAATTACGTGAAAGTAAAATTATAAATAAATAAAACACCTATGTATTTAAAAATGTGTGTTCATTTTATTTTAAACCTCACAACACAATACACCTTAAACATGAACGTAGATAAATTCGGACATTATATTCATAAAAGAATGCGATTATCAGAGTTATTTGAGATCAATGAAAATACATTATCAAAATCAGAAAACGGAGATTTTGATTTAAAAACATCAAGACTGAGAGGAATTAAAAATCCAGTAGAAGCTGCCGATGCAGTGAACAAGGATTATGTAGATCGGTTGAGTGCTAATATGATAAAAGAATTTAATACACTTATTGGTACATTGCGTTCTCAAATCATAAAAGATGCAAAAGGTACTGTTCAAACTACTTTAAAAGCCGAGATACCTGCGATTGTAAGTCATTTGCAAGATAAGTTTTATACTAAAGCAGAGGTTGATAAATTACTTCAAAAAACTAAGTGATGGCAAAACAGCAAATTGTTAATGAAATACACAAAGCAGCACGAAGAAATTTCCTTAGACGTCCTGTCATTCTAAAGGGAATTGATGACTTGTGGCAAGCTGATCTGATGGACATGCAAAACCTAAAGAAATATAATAAAGGTTACAATTACATTTTAGTGGTGATTGACTGCTTCTCAAAGTATGCTTGGACAGAGCCATTAAAATCAAAAAATAAACTTGATGTTACTCGTGCATTTCAACAAATATTGATTAACAGCAAACGTAAACCTGATAATTTACAAACGGATATGGGAACAGAGTTTTATAACAACTCATTTCAGATGCTTATGAAGTCATACAATATTAACCATTACTCATCATTTTCTACCAAAAAAGCTTCGATTGTAGAGCGGTTGATTAAAACCATTAAAAATAAATTATATAAATATTTTAGTCTGAATGGAAACTATAAATGGCTGGATTTACCGTTACAAGTTACATTAAAGATATATAACAACACAAAACATCGAACAATTAGAGTTAAACCAATCGAAGTGAATAAAGCTAATATGTCAGTTATAGAAGAAAATATAAAAAAATCGTTTAAACCACCTATTTGTAAAAAACCTAAGTTCAAAGTGGGTGATTTTGTTCGGATCAGTAAATACAAACACCAGTTTGAGAAAGGTTATACACCTAATTGGTCAAGTGAAATATTTACCATAAAAAAGATTAATTTTACCATACCTGTAACATATCATTTAGAAGATCAGCGAAAGCAAGCTATATTGGGAACCTTTTACGGACAAGAACTTCAAAAATCTAAATATCCTGGTGTTTATTTGATAGAAAGAGTTTTAAAAAGAAAAGGATCAAAATTTTTCGTGAAATGGTTGGGTCTAAACAATGAAGAAAACAGTTGGATTGACAAAACTGCAATCGTAGGTTAATATAATATTAATATAAACATTATTTTTCCACTATTTTCATCATTACAATTCGGACAATGCAAGGTGGTGAACTGGTTAATACATTAATTAATAATCTACCGTTCGAACTTCATTTGCCTGGTTATAATTATTGCGGACCAGGAACAAAACTCGAGAAACGATTACAACGAGGTGATCGCGGTGTGAATAAGCTAGACGAAGCTTGTATGCATCACGACATTGCGTATGCAAACCATACAGACTTACCCAATCGCCACAAAGCCGATTTACAACTACTAAATATGGCTAAACAAAGACTTAAGTCGAAAGATGCTGGAAAAGGTGAAAAACTGAGTTCATGGATAGTGAGCAAAGTTATGAAAGCCAAACTGAAATCTGGTTCCGGCATTAAAACGTTTAAATGTTTCGTGTCAAAAATAAGATCAAAGATCAAGAAACTGAACCCAAAGGATAGCAAAACATTAATCAACGTTGCTTACGCAGCGGCAAAGAAATTATTTCCAAAAATCTCTAAAATTCGAGTACCGCGAGTGATACCATTACCAAAGACTGGAGGAATTCTACCTTTAATCCCAATTTTTGCTGGTTTATCGGCTTTAGGTACTTTAGCTGGTGGTGCAGCGGGTATTGCAAAAACTGTTAACGATTACAAAGCTGGTCAGCAAAATTTGCAAGAAACAGTACGACACAATAAGGCTATGGAGTCTTTAAAGTTAGGCAAGGGTTTATACATTAAGTCACATAAAAATGGTAAAGGTTTATTTATAAAATCTTCAAAAAAACTAAGAAACAAGCTACCTAATCGTCCTCTAACTAATGTAGATATCCAAAAGGATGCACGTAACATCCCTTACTTTCGAGGAGTCTACATGAAGGATCAATTACCAAGGATGCCAAAACGGATTGAATGTGGTGTTGTTAACTTGGATAATTATAAGAATGTTGGTACACATTGGGTAGCTTATGTTAAAGTTAACAACTATTGTGAATATTTTGATAGCTTTGGGGATTTGAAACCTCCATTGGAACTAATGCGATATTTTAAGAAATGTAATGTTTTTTATAACTATACTAGATATCAGAAATTTAACACAGAAAATTGTGGACACTTATGTTTAGAATATCTAAGGACTTTTTGGAATAAAAACGTATAAAAATTATAATTTTCTTTTATTTCAACCATTTGCAAGATGTCACTCACATTGTCAATAACTGGAAATTCGTCAACTTTATCTACGTACTATCCTGACACATTGCAACTAAATGAACAGTATGAGTGTGCACTATTGCATCTCTCAACATTTAATTCTATTCCAAATATTGACAAAACGAATAATAAGTTCTATTATGGCTCTAACGAAGTTATTGAAATACCAGAAGGCACCTACGAATTGCAAGATATTAATGATTACTTAAAATCTAAAATTAAAGATGCATCAATCAAACTGCAGTGCAATAACAATACATTAAAAACTACAGTATTCTGTACAAAAAACATAAATTTTAGTAAAGAAGATACTATCAGAAATTTATTAGGTTTTAATAAGCAGATCTTGGAACCAAATAAATGGCATGTGTCACAGTTTCCAGTCAACATTTTACCTACGACAGTGATCAGGATCGAATGTGATATCGTAAGCGGCTCGTACACAAACGGAAAACCGAGTCACATAATTCACGAATTCGCACTTAACGTACCTCCTGGGTATAGGATTATAGAAATTCCGAAAAACGCAATATACTTTCCAATTAACCAAAACAACATAAGCTGCATACATATCCGGTTGATAGATATAAATAACCGCTTAATAAATCTACGAGGTGAAGAAGTGCAGCTGTATTTGCATCTTAGAAGAAAAAAATGATTGATTACAATAAATATGTGCATCAACAAATTCAAAATATCAGTCCCGCTCAAGCACCCAACCAAATAAGAGCTCGCCGTAAGAAGAAAATAAAATTAACTAAAGACAACAAGGCATTTCTCAAAGTGATCGGTTTGCTAAAATGAATATCTTAGACGTTTTATCCGCTCCGACTTATGATAATACGGTTGAAGGAATTGAATTTCATTCTTACAAGCCCTATGTAACTAGTTTCAATAGAAACGATGAAATTCGCATACCTATTAACCAACAGGACTTGTACATCCTTCCATCAGCTAGTACCTTGTATTTGGAAGGATCCGTTATCGTTAGCAAAAAGGACATGAAAGATAAAGCAACTAGTGTTCATTTCACGAATAATGCTCTACTCTACTTATTTCAAGACATAAGGTACGAGCTAAATGGAGTGGAAATTGATAGAATAAAAAATGCTGGCGTAACTACCACCATGAAATCGTTAATATCAATGAATGAGAATGAATCAAAGACATCGAATTCGTGGGGCTGGAATATCGATGGTACAAAAAACATTATTGGAGGTGATTTTTCTGCTTCTATACCACTCTGTAACATCATCGGTTTCGCAGAGGATTTCAAGAAAGTCGTGATAAATAGTAGGCACGAACTGATATTACTACGAAGTAACACTAACCTGAATGCTGTAAAACTTAACACCGGTGAAATTGTAGAAGACGTTCAGATAAATAAAATCATTTGGCGCGTACCGCACGTTAAAGTGTCTGACAAAGAGAAAATAAATTTGCTAAAACTATTAGAAAAAGATCGACCACTCCAGATGATATTCAGAAATTGGGATCTGTACGAATATCCGGCTTTACCTAAAACTACAAAACATACTTGGTCAATCAAAACATCCTCGCAAATAGAGAAACCAAGATATATTATTATGGGACTACAGACAAATAGAAAAAACAATGGCAGTTCTGATATGTCTCAATTCGATCATTGTCATGTTCGTGATGTTAGAGTGTACCTCAACTCTACTTACTTCCCGTATGAAAACCTAAATGTGAGTTTCGCGAATAACAGAATCGCTTTATTATACGAGCAATACGTCAGATTTCAACAGTCTTATTACGGGCGTCGACCGGAGCCCTTATTAAGTGAAAAACAATTTAAAGATTTGGCGCCACTATTTGTCATCGATTGCTCTAGACAAGCTGATAATGTAAAGACAGGCCCTATTGTGGACGTAAGAGTGGAAATTGAGAGTGATTTGGAAATACCAGATCAAACTTCTGCGTATTGTCTTATATTGAACGACTGTATTATTGAATATAAACCTTTAAGTAATACTGTGAGAAAAATATCATGAATCCGAATACTGTCATAGTAGATGTTCAAGGGTTTAAAGACCTGTACAATAATTTTATAATAAAAGAGTTAGCTTTTGCTACCCGTGATTATACCCAAACATTTTTAATAAAGCCACCATACTTGTTTAAACACTTAACAAGTGACGAAAAGAGACAAGTTAAATGGCTGGAAAGAAACAGAGGTATTTATTGGAACGAAGGGTATATCGACTATAGAGAATTTCGTCGTATAATCGCTCTCTATCTAGAAAATAAGGAAATCGTTTGTAATGGTTTGGAGAAAGTAAAGTGGATAAAGGAACTTTGTGAGAACTGTAAAGTATCAGACCTTGTGACCGAAAAATGTCCTAACTTCTCTATTTTACATAAAAGATACTGTGAAGGAAGAACTAATTTAAATTGTAATAATCATTTAAAGCATTGTGCTCTTAAAAATGTGTTATGTATAAGAAAATATTTAGAGTTATAAATGTGTGCCTACTTATAAGGTTATTGGTTTCATGAATAAAAAATAATTTGTATAGTAAAAATGCTTTTATTTTTTGAACACTCAACACATCATCAAATAAAACATTAAAATTAAATAAAACATCGTAATAAGTACTAAGTATTTACATAAACAACTGCATACGCAAACAGTTAAGTACTAAAAATCACTATCTATTAAAGATTTAGATATTTTTTTAACTAAAGATTCAGTTTCGTCCATAACATTGTCGATAGCGTCTTTAACAATGTATTGAGCACTTATAATTACGTTCTCACTGTCACTGTCACTGTCACTGGTTTGCGGATTGCTATTGCACAGATCTACGACTGATATTTTAATTAATTTGATCCCTCGTCGCTGTAATCGGCTCATCACAAAAGATTTAGTTGGATTTTGCTTCTTCGACTTTTCCCTGCATCGTTGTTTTGATTTCTTTTCTTTCATCACTTGTTTGCTGTGCTCGGGTTCGTTGTGAAGCGTTTCGGAGAATCCTTCATAAGGATTTTGAGCGTACTGGCTAAACATAATCTCTGATTCTGTAATCTGGAATGAAATAGACACTCATTAATTTTAAACTTAAACGTAGACGTTGATATAGTGTTGCATAAACGAATTGTCAGCGGGTTAAAATATTCATAGCCGATTCACTAATAACTGTGAGCAAAATTGCTGCGAATTCAATCGCTAGTTACTAAACAATATAAAAATAAATTGGGACACTTACGGATGACATGCTCGCAAAAAGTACAACACTGTGTGCGTATTACAAGTATTCAAGATGAGTATTATTTCGTAAATGGCAAAAAATAACCATCGCAATAATTCATAATTTAGATTAGAATGTTAACTAAGCATTGGTGAGGGCAATGCACTGTTGTGTGTTTGTAGTAGGTATTTTGTATGATCAGCGTTATGCAATTGCCGCAAACATGGCTCTTCGAAATTTGTATAATCAGTCTTATTGTATTACGTATAAAATACATTTTACCTCTGACAAATGAACGATTCAAGTTTCAACAGGCACTTCATGTTGAAAATTGAATCTTGGTCGGGTTTCACTTTATTTAACCAACTACAAAAAGGAGGATGATGTTTTAAAACACAAATTAAACAAGTAGTCATAATCATTCACATTTTATTTATATTTTTACATTAACTTAGGTTTTTAAAACTAGGAATTATATTATATAACATACATTATAAAGTTACTTAGGTATATTTTTAAGATCTAAATTATGATTATAATACATAAATTATATTCGAACTCTATTACTAATTAGCTTAATCTTAAAATTCATATTTCGCTCTTTAAAATAAGTGAGTGACCCCAGGCTCGCGTTGATATTCGATCTACAGATATTGATCGTTTATCATCATTTCGAGATAAGGCAATTTTGTTGACACTCTTAGTAAATATTTCGTGCTTTATGGATTTAAACATAATATTTTTTCTACGAATAATTCCACCATCTAATAAAATATTTTCATAATCTGATATATTTAAGTCTCTTACTACACTTGATTTTACTCCTTTTGCTTTTTTAATGACTTTATCGACTGTTTTTATTGAGTAAAGTTTTGATCTCAAACCAACAAAATCTGAGATATATTTTCCTCCCATTTCGTCTTTGAATAAACCTGGAACTTTTTTGTTCATAATTGGTATGTTAAAATCATTTTTATCATCATAGTTACTGGTATCGAAATATTGCAAAAAATTATACTTCAAGTCATGATAAAAATCAAACGTGAATATTTTATAGACAAACGAATCGGTATCTGTATAACACAGCTGCACTCGGTCTTCATAAAAAGGTTTTACAATATTGTAATGAAAGTCATACATATGTGTCTTAGAAAGTTCTAATACAGTGAATCCAATATAAATAGGTTTATCTAAAATAATTTGGTCAGGTTTCATTTGTATTGCAACTAAGTTTTCAGTTAGAATAGAAGCGCTATGGAAATAGGGGTTGGCTACAAGTCTCTCGGAGGATATAAATTTCTTAGTACGATTAGATTGATCGCACCATTGATTAACTAAATGTACGGTTACTCTATTTTCAGTATTTTCTAATGTCTTACCAAAAACACTGTTGTTTAACAACTTAAAAAAGTCTTGTTCGAAAGAACTTTTTGCCTTTTGTCTTAATCGAGTGTTTAATTCTATGTACTGTTTTAAATAGGGACTTTGTCTGAAAGTAATAGCTTTATGAACTTTACGTAATATTAAACCATGTTCTAAACACTTTTTTAAATGAACGTAATGTATTACGTAGTTGTACTTATTATGCAAATTTGCAACTAGTTTTTTCGTTTTACCTCCTGGAGGTATACATTTCTCAGGACAAAATGGTAAATCATTGTGGTGTTTGTGTAAATGTTCAGGATAAAAAAGATCGACCTCTAATATAAAGCCCCACTCAGAGTTATCCTCGACATTTTCAACACGAAAATTAGTTAATTCATTTTCATCAAGAAATCTAAAACTAGAATACGGTAAATACTGACACATGCTAAAGCCGTATAGGTTATTACAGTCTAGATATACTATGAAACTCTGAGGCTGTGATGCATTATGTTCCGGCATGTATTTGTGATTTGCTTTTGCATACCGATGGGAACACATGCACAAACCCCCTCGTATACCGCTTTGAATCATTCTGACGATAGCTAAATCCGAAATAAGTTCTAACTGAACACCAGTTTTTAGCAACATTGCATCGAACGATAAACTGGGTGCAGTTATGTAAAAGGCAGGATCGAGTTTGTAATATTGTTTACATGTTTTCCGAAACTTTTGAAATATGTCTGTCAACAAAAGCACGTCTGTTTTTAAGTATAGATCTGTATACTCGCCTAGGTCATTAATATTGAATTCAGCCCAAACATTCTGAGCATGATTATAATCTTCATCGCTAATACCTTCGTTAGTCAAAGAATTATGGAAATAATCTTTAGATGGTAATGACTTTTGATCGTAACATTTCCAGTCCTTCATATAGTCATATGGGTACACACCTTTACGAGTCAGCAAACTAAATTGTGTTTCATCAGTAAAAATTGATTTAAGGTTAACAAAATCGTCTACTTGCAATGTTTTAGCAAGTTTGTCTAAACTAGTTCCTAAAAAGTTAAAGGAATCTAAAAACCTTATTTGTATAAACTCGTTATCAGCAATAGGAATAAACTTTGTAAACGCTATATATTTTTCCTTAGTCTTGGGTATTATTTTAATTTGTCCTGGAATTTCGCCTAACTTTTTAATAAATAAATGACAGTCATATCCGGTTAAGTTATGAAAAAATATTGGGATGAATTTTGGTACTTTGTGTTGTAGGTTACAGTGTCGATGTGCTGCACCTCGGTACCGGCCAGTTATATGACAGTGATCCCTTACTCTATCGGACAACAGTAAATTTTCACAAAGGTAGCACTTAACAGCGCGTTTGAAATCAAGAGCATCTATTTCCGTGAATATCATAGGCTCGCTTTTAGTTAGAATTCTGTGTATTGCTTTAGCATCTTCTGTCAGTAAATGTATAAATTTTGAAACACAATCTTTTCCGCGATAACTTCTATAGTCGCCAACCCTATCGTTAAATGATGACACTACATTATAGGCGAACGCGGCCGCCACGTGACGATGTGAGTATGACGTGTTAGCGGTGTTGAATTCATCGCCGGAAATCGGTTCGAGTATCGTTTCGAAATCGGCATATATGACGAAAGGAATGTTTTGTTTTCTATCATAATTTTTGAATTTTAAAAATGTTCCTTTTTCTGGTAATACTGTGGCAATCCCTCCACACAGATGTGATTCAATTCGGCTGCGCGTTGGAAAAAACAATAAGCACGTTTCGCAGAAGTACAGTTTACCATGATGTTTGGTTATCTGATTTCTGACTAGACGAGGTAAATCAATGATTAGACAATAATGAGTATTAGAATTATTTTCTAAGAATAATAGATGGATGCTCTTAGATTTATGATTCGATGTTGAATACAAAGGTCCAATGATAGTCTTATCATTTTTTAAACCATACACGTAAATATTCAAAAACGGATTATTCTTCTCAAAGACAGCTATGTCCGAAAATGTTATCGGAAATGTCAAACCATCAACATTCAAAACATCCTGGAAGTAGGGATAAGATGAAACTCTGTCGGGATGTTGGTTAGTGGGGTACAGAGCCGCCACTACGCACCATAAAAAGCAATACTCATCATTGTTACGAATATTCAAACAAGCTTTTTTATTTTTTATACATTTTGGTAAAGTTATAAATTTAGATCCGCCGAGAGGTTGATATTTGTTAATATTTATTTCTATATGAGAATTGCTCGAAAATGTCCAACCACTATCTCTCTCCTGAAACTCTTCAATTTTCTTTAACAATAAATCAACCGTTGCTTTATACATTGAATCAAAATCGTAATTAAAATTAATAATAATGTTTTTTGTGGCGAACGATTTCATTTCCTTTTGATCATTTTTAAACATAAGAAAAAAAGAAAATAGTTCGAAATTTATTTTCACAGCTTTATGTTTCAATAATGATCGGTTTATTAGAGTTTTAACTTGTTCCCTAATATTAATGAGAAAAATTTCAGGAAAATTATTTATTTCTGCGCCAGTTGCGATGATCTTGTAACTAACGATTCTTTTTTTAAACGCAGAATTAATAATTTCGACATTGTCAAAAACAGTGGTCGCACTATTGTTTTTATGAACATTACTACGTAAATGACCAGACCATCGACGATTATCTACAAATAAGTTGCAAACCGAACAGTGAGGCATTATTTTACTAATTGGAATTAATTATCTCCCAATATAGACGCTAAACGCGAAATGAAACGATCTTACTCACGTATACCGACTAAATGAACAATCGAAGTAAGTGTAGCGTGACAGAATTATCGAATTGTTTAATCTGGACCAGATCTGCATCTGCTTCAAGTTTGATGATTGATGATCAACCAGTGCATCTGATTAGGTATCAATGTGTTTCTGAAAAAAAGAAATATCGGTTAGTACCTATTTTAAAATCAACAACATTTTAAACGAAAATACGAAACATATTAAATAATTACCTTCTTGCAAATTACTTAATGTTGTACATAAATGTTCCAATTTTATGTAGTTCAAAAATGTGTAGGTGAATTCAGATCACAATACTAAACGTCTGCTTCGGGAGATTATAAGACTGTAGGTATTTCGACATTCGCTGTGAATCCATATATTTTTAAATGATTAAAGGATTTACACTCCGTCACGCAGCGTAGCTTTGAGATAATGTCAAATTAATTTTTAGTTTCTGACTTTTAAACGTTACTAACTAACGAAGTAAGTATTCGTTATTGACTACTTAGTCATACGATCAATTTCCTAAAAATCAATAAAATATTTGATTGAAATAATTGTTATTGCGTAAAACATTACACGTGTAACCTTGTTTCTTTTAGGGTTCCGTAGCCAAATGGCAAAAAACGATACCCTTATGGATTCGTCATGTCTATCTGTCTGTCTGTCCGTCCGTATGTCACAGCCGCTTTTTTCCGAAACTATAAGAACTATACTGTTGAAACTTGGTAAGTAGATGAAACAATTTTTTTTTTTTCAATAAACCCGTACGTGTGGGGTATCTATGGATAGGTCTTCAAAAATGATATTGAGGTTTCTCTCGTCTCATCTTTTAATACGTCATTAATCGTAAACCGTAATTTACCTTTAACGAACTACAAGAACTTTTATATTATGTTACTTGCTGCTACGGAACCCTTCATGGACGAGTCTGACTCTCACTTGGCCGCTTTTTTTCGTTAAGTTTGCTAAGTTGCATTCGCAACAGTAAGCTATTTTACCTAAGGTTGTCACGCATACATATTAAGGTAAGGATAAGTATCTGAAACTAGGTACACTATCACAAAATAAATAAAATGTAGTAACTATATAGGTTTCTAACCTTAAGAATAGAATTAAAAATAAGTTCATTTAAAATTGAGTTAACTTATTGTTCAGTTAACTTATTTCCTGTACCTACTTCACTCGAGCATAAAAGTATTACAAGTAAAACTTGGATGTATAACATGATAAATACTAATCTTACGATTGTCTCTAGATTACCAAATAATTAAATTACCCCTCAAGAACATTCCCTATTAACGTTATTGATAACTTATCTACTGGTTACCGTTTTGTCAACCCTAAGTCGTTTCGCTGTGTCGTCATTCGATGCTACCTGAAACATCCTTAGTCTTCACTTTTTGGTCAACCTATAATGCGTCTAAGGAAAAAAGTTTGTATTACACAACATTATATGAACGGTTGCAGTCATTTTTAACATAGTGAACTATCGTTCGTTTTCCGATTTATAAGCTACATGTTTTCGAAGTACTCGCTACAAACTAACTGAAGTCTACAAGTGTGGAAGTAATCTTCAAGAAGTGTACTGCGATCCTGCTGAGTTATCCTATCAATATCAGTGTTGATAGCTAACCGCTGCCTGCTGCCGTCAGTCACAAGTCGTTTCCATTGTTGAAGCGCATTACAAAAACCAAGTCGTTTCTAATATTGAGACGCATGTCAAAAACACCAAGTCGTTTCCATTGTTGAAGCGCATTACAAAAACCAAGTCGTTTCTAATATTGAGACGCATGTCAAAAACACCAAGTCGTTTCCATTGTTGAAGCGCATTACAAAAACCAAGTCGTTTCTAATATTGAGACGCATGTCAAAAACACCAAGTCGTTTCCATTGTTGAAGCGCATTACAAAAACCAACAAGTCGTTTCTAATATTGAGACGCATGTCAAAAACACCAAGTCGTTTCCATTGTTGAAGCGCATTACAAAAAACCAAGTCGTTTCTAATATTGAGACGCATGTCAAAAACACCAAGTCGTTTCCATTGTTGAAGCGCATTACAAAAACCAAGTCGTTTCTAATATTGAGACGCATGTCAAAAACACCAAGTCGTTTCCATTGTTGAAGCGCATTACAAAAACCAAGTCGTTTCTAATATTGAGACGCATGTCAAAAACACCAAGTCGTTTCCATTGTTGAAGCGCATTACAAAAACCAACAAGTCGTTTCTAATATTGAGACGCATGTCAAAAACACTAAGTCGTTTCCATTTTTGAAGCGCATTACAAAAACCAACAAGTCGTTTCTAATATTGAGACGCATGTCAAAAACACCCAAGTCGTTTCCACCCACGAAGCGCATTACAAAAACCTAGTTGTTTCTAATACTGAAATGCATGACCAAATCATCAAGTCGTTTCCATTGTTGAAGCGCATATCAAAAATCATCAAGTCGTTTCTAACCAGGAAACGCATTTCATAATGACTAAATGAAATCTTAATCATTGATCGTGTCGATAGTTGTCACCAATGTCCGAAGCGAAGCAAACTCGCCTAGCTACTGGCGGCCAGTCGTATAACTCGCATGATCTTTTTATGAGTACAGTAATACCAGCCGTTTCTAATACTGAACGTGCCCAATTCATCAAGTCGTTTCCATTGTTGAAGCGCATTACAAAAACCAAGTCGTTTCTAACAACGAAACGCATGTCAAAATGATCCATACCATCGTTCGCAGCGAGGAGCTACTGACGGCCAGTGGTACAACTCACATGATCTCTAGGTGAGTACAGTAATATACTACACAGTCGAGTCGATCATTCAATATTGGGCATTTTATGCCACTGGCGCGTAGCGAGGCGCACTAGCCGAGCTACTTGCCGACAGTGGCATAGAATGCCCAATATTACCCTACTTACATGCTTGCTTTTGCTTCTGTTCCTTACATTGTTTTGAAAGAATTGGTCAGGAGAGGGTCTTCTTAAATGGAAAATCTAAATACGGAAGTAAACACCAACGCGAAGAAGGTGGCGGCCCGGCATGATTTACGAATTAGACCTACATAACCAATTTACTTTAACGTTACAAAGTTCATAAGAAGGCATGTCAAGAATTTTGTTTGCCTGTACAAAACTCATAATATTACTTAGTTATTCTTATGCCTCTACAGATTTAATTAATTTGGTATAACTATAATTTGCAAAAAAAATATAACATTAATTTTGTATTTCAGGTTAGTAGGACTAGTAAGGATGACGCTACACTACAAATAGCAGAAACTGAAACAGCCTGCAGAAAAGAATTACATGAGGCACAGAGGGCAAACAAACAAGATATATGTTTGTTCTAAGAACAAGTTCTAAAATTCAAATTAGAGTATTATAAAATAAATTAAACTGATAGAATAGACTTGTTTTTTTATTAATGAACTACTCGCTAAAATATCTTCTTATAAAAGTTTAAAAAATAGCATTTGCATTTCCCTTGCAACTTCTTGAGTTGCTTCTCTTGTATGATATTCATTGATATTACTGGGTACCCTCTAACTGCATGTCTCCATGGTGAACTGCAATGTTGTGAAGCACTGCCACTATGGTTGTTTTCACATTTTCTAGTTTGCATGTCCTGCCATGTAAAAGGCATTGAAAGCTTTGTTTCCACACACCAAAGCACCGTTCCACAGAATATGTCGAAAGTAAAGTAAACAAAGCCAAAAGGGGTATTATATCCTCACACAAGTCCTCAAAAATGTTCTCGTGTGAGCCTATAGTTCCCAACGAACTCAACGTCGGAAATACTCGCCAACCGAAAGTTTCGGCTCTTCCTGTAGAGTTTTTTCGAGCAATTCCAGCATTAAAAAAGCAGCCATCGTTTGGATTATTAAAAAAAAAATACTTTCGTCGACAGCACGACAACTATTGTGATGTCGTATCAACTGACATATATCTCCGTCAAAACAAGTGTCAAATTCAACTTTTCGGACGGGCAAAAACACATCGGGAGTAGGGACAACTGTCAAATCGTATCGTCATTCATTCTTAGGTCGGGCTTCCAACTAATCGTATGTCCGTAGGTGTTAGGGAGTAGGAAACGCCCATAACTAAGCCCGAAATGACGGACTTCGTGCTTACGGAGTAGACCCCCAGAGATGTGAGCTGTGCCTCGCAAGCTGTCGACGACGGCGCGCAGCGGAGACTAGAAGAGATTTGAGCGGCACCGCCAGTGACCGTTGCAGAACCCGCCCGCCCGCTCTAGCCAGTAGGTATACATCTCTGTTCCGGTCTAGCAGTACGCATCTCCACACAGCTTCGGTGGATCCAACGTAGCTGTTAAGCATCTCCTCCTCCTCTTCTCCGTTTCGCATTTCGCCACCCATCTTCGCTTTGGTGAGTAATAAAAAAACATAAAAAATGATTCATACATGTATTGACGTTGTTGCAGAAATGTATTGTTAACTATTTTGGTATTTTTTTGTAATTTTTGACAAGTTTTGTATGCTATAAAGGTACAACTTATTTGAAGTGTAAGTTACAATTTTACAACACAACATTGGGAATACATGTTTTATAACTTGGTATGAACGATGCGTTAGCCGACTTGACTTTGAAGTTTCAATTATAATTATTACAGAACCCTCGACCTAGGTTTCTTTTCAACTAAACAATTTAGTCCCACGTAAAAATCTAGTGGTTTCGCCAGGAACACAAATTCATGTCCACAAAGTGATAACCTCTTAGAATTTCCTCCCTGGCCTTTTCCCCATTGTGTTCGAAATCGTGTCAGCAAATTGAAAACCACATATTCGTGCCGGGACTGCATATTGGAATTAATAGTCTCTAAATCTGGGTTAGACCTGAAGATGAATGAAATAGGAGACAGTTGCCAAATGGGACCGTCGAATCTTTAAGGTGGATTCTTGGCTTGGAGTCAAGAGTTTGCGGCTTTGAGGGTATAAAATGTGTATCAGAAATCGCTAAAAATATGTTTTAAGCTTAAACAAAATATGTTAAAGTGTTTTTAATCAGTATTATTTCTTATGATACAAAGCATCCTGAACTTCGAAAATAAAATTCTTTTAAAATAATTTCTTTAGTAAAAACGAGTACAGATAACAACCAGTAACTAATATTTTCATTTCTTCTAAACCGTTCAGTTCCAAAACTAATAGGGAAATTCTAAGTAAAATACCTGATTTATAACCTTAAAAAAGCCATAGAATACGTGCGTTCCGGACCCATCACACCCCTGGAAGATACCCCTGGGGGTGCTACGGGAACTTGAATTCGAACCCGTGGCACCCCCTGGTCCACGGTGTACCAGTGGTATCACGGGTCCTATTTACTAGTGCCCATGAATCCACCAATCGAATAGTGATGGGACAGATGGACAACAGTGACAAAATCATTTTAATATTTGTCTGTTTCGCTGCCAAGATTTGCTACTTTCAACTAACCGCCAGCGCCACGTCACTTTAGGTATAAGTTGGAACAGTGTTGGGAATATCTAATACCGATACATAAATTATTATATTTAATATCAAGATAACAAGAATAAAAGTCGGAAACATAATCAATGTTTAATTATTATTAATCTTACAATATTCTTCAAACAATAAACTTTTTTAATTTTAGTTAATATCCATGATGTAGGTATATGAAAAACAACTTCTTCTCAAAATGCCGAATTGAAAATACATAAAATGAAACCTATTAAATCAAAATCACTATCTGTGGAAGAGTCGCTACTTAGTCAATCATAATTCGATTGCAAAATATTTTAATAACAGTCTTCGTCAATTTTTTGCAACATTTTTTTGCAATTAGAGAATACGATGTGAGACGATACGAGACATGACGTCACATCAATCCTGCATCGCACAGTTAGAGTTTACCGCGCGAAAGACATAGATAAAACTATCCGAAATCAACTTACGGGAAAAATTCATCCATTACATAGAAAGATTTTGGCTCAGCGTACAACATTCACCTGAGATTTTTGCGTCTTTGGACGAATAACATTTTAGGTTACCACTGAACTGTGACCAACTACGACTACATCGAAATACATCGAAATTGGTCGCAGTATCAAAATTAGGACACTCCGACAGATGTACCGCTTTCATATAACTATACTACGGTACCTATGCATAATGTTTTTTTAAATGATTTTCTAGGGAATAAGTTTTGTATTAACTAAACAGTATGAGAATATTTGATTTGTTATTCATGATATGAATATCGAAACTTTTTATTTTATTTAAAACAAAAATCTATGATTTAAGTTTTTTCAAAGTAAGTATTCTGCGTATTGATTGTTCCATGAAATGATAATGTAAAATTATAAATGTTCAAAAATAACAGTCGATGTATTTCTATTGTTTAAAAATTCTCTATAAAACAACGTACAACCAGTGTTATTTCACTGTTCAGCAATTGCAATTGAATGTGTACTATGTATCTAATCGTCATTAATGATGTCTGCTTGTTTCGGTTTTTCTACAGAAAATACCAATATACATTAGATATATTATTTATTAATATTAGAATGCTTCAAAACACTTCAACTTGATTTCTAATTACACATTTTTTTAAGCAATAGGGTTGTACGTTGTTTTATAGAGAATAGTTTTATAGAATTTCATTTCAAATATTTTTTTTCTTACATTATCATTTCATGGAACAATCAATACGCAGAATACTTACTTTGAAAAAACTTAAATCATAGATTTTTGTTTTAAATAAAATAAAAAGTTTCGATATTCATATCATGAATAACAAATCAAATATTCTCATACTGTTTAGTTAATACAAAACTTATTCCCTAGAAAATCATTTAAAAAAACATTATGCATAGGTACCGTAGTATAGTTATATGAAAGCGGTACATCTGTCGGAGTGTCCTAATTTTGATACTGCGACCAATTTCGATGTATTTCGATGTAGTCGTAGTTGGTCACAGTTCAGTGGTAACCTAAAATGTTATTCGTCCAAAGACGCAAAAATCTCAGGTGAATGTTGTACGCTGAGCCAAAATCTTTCTATGTAATGGATGAATTTTTCCCGTAAGTTGATTTCGGATAGTTTTATCTATGTCTTTCGCGCGGTAAACTCTAACTGTGCGATGCAGGATTGATGTGACGTCATGTCTCGTATCGTCTCACATCGTATTCTCTAATTGCAAAAAAATGTTGCAAAAAATTGACGAAGACTGTTATTAAAATATTTTGCAATCGAATTATGATTGACTAAGTAGCGACTTTTCCACAGATAGTGATTTTGATTTAATAGGTTTCATTTTATGTATTTTCAATTCGGCATTTTGAGAAGAAGTTGTTTTTCATATACCTACATCATGGATATTAACTAAAATTAAAAAAGTTTATTGTTTGAAGAATATTGTAAGATTAATAATAATTAAACATTGATTATGTTTCCGACTTTTATTCTTGTTATCTTGATATTAAATATAATAATTTATGTATCGGTATTAGATATTCCCAACACTGTTCCAACTTATACCTAAAGTGACGTGGCGCTGGCGGTTAGTTGAAAGTAGCAAATCTTGGCAGCGAAACAGACAAATATTAAAATGATTTTGTCACTGTTGTCCATCTGTCCCATCACTATTCGATTGGTGGATTCATGGGCACTAGTAAATAGGACCCGTGATACCACTGGTACACCGTGGACCTGGGGGTGCCACGGGTCCGAATTCAAGTTCCCGTAGCACCCCCAGGGGTATCTTCCAGGGGTGTGATGGGTCCGGAACGGAATACGTGCACACATTCGGTGTTACGTTTATAGAAACCATAACGCGATAACGAATTTTTGCAACCTTGTATTTAAATGAGTCTCTCACTCTCTTTAACCCACCAAGTAAACCACATAACTCATCATAAGATCACGCCAGTGTTCCCAAACGGGTTAGGCAGAGGTGTACTTACCTATAGTACACCCACATTTTGCCAGTTATGTTTAAGTCCCATGTAATAGGGGGCGAGCCTATTACCATCAAACGGGCTCAATACAGGCTCCAGGCTCCTACTGAAAAATTTCTGATGGGAAAACCCAAAAAAACTTTAGCCGACCCGGGAATCGAACACAGGACCTCATGCTCAGCAGTAGCGCTTTCGACCACTAGACCAACAGAGCAGTAAAATAAACCAAACTTTAAATTACCGTCTCTATTAATAAGGTTCTTAAGTCTTTGTGTTAGTAAGCCACTAAAGAATCTCAAATATTCCAAGTCTATGTATACAAGATAGACCGAACTTAATTGAAAACTGTTTTATGGAAACCTTCCTTAAGGAAACAAAGTCAAAATCAAAGTACAATCATTTATTTCAATCAGGCACATAAAAGGCACAAACGAAAAAACAAAAAAAAAAAAATCTAGTCGCCCGCCCCTTCCAAAAGGTAGTATTCGTATGGAGAAGAATGGGCAAGAAACTCCACCGTTTTTATTTTAAAATGGTTTTACAATATTTTGTATACATTTATTATATGTGAAGACGATGCACCTAGAATAAAATTACTATACCGAAATTGGTAAAAAGAATGAAAAATGAAGCAATGACAGATAAAACTAATTGTGTGATAGATACATGAAACTGAATAGACGTCTTCTGGATAAATAAGGCTATGTAAATTAGTTGAGTATTATTGTTTTGATAATCATACAGCTGGTTACAAACCTGTCCATCTGTCTATTTTGCCAGTAAGACTATTTATGTCTCCATAAGCCAGATCACCTGTTTATTTTTATTTCTATATGTTTGGTTTCCATTTGTTGTAACGAATATCTTTCTAATGGCTCTATAACAAAATTTGTCTGCATCAGATCTTTCAGATTAGTCATTTATTTATAGAAAATACGGAAGGAAAACGCTTAGCGAGTTTCAGTAAAGTTAAACGTTTTAATGATAGTTTTTAATGTTTTTACTTATTTACAAAAAATTATTGTATAATACAATATTTTTTTGTAAATAAGTAAAAACATTAAAAACTATCATTCAATTTTGCTTGCTGGGGCAAAGTGGAAGTACTCGGGTATTTTGCCTGAAATAAAACACAATTTATTTTTCACTTCTCTTGCTCAAAAAATCCGTCATTGTAGCGTACCAGAGCGAAGATAAAATAGCATTTCATCCTCTAGGGGCTAAAGTAATTTTTTTTTAATTTTTGTCTGTTTCCAACGAGCCTACCACCCAAAGACGAAAAAGTCTTTGTTCTTAGGTAGGATTGGTAGGATAGGTAGGATAGGTAGGATATGTAGGATAGGTAGGATAGGTGAGATAGGTGAGATAGGTAAGATAGGTGAGATAGGTAAGATAGGTAAGATAGGTAAGATAGGTAAGATAGGTAAGATAGGTAAGATAGGTAAGATAGGTAAGATAGGTAAGATAGGTAAGATAGGTAAGATAGGTAAGATAGGTAAGATAGGTAAGATAGGTAAGATAGGTAAGATAGGTAAGATAGGTAAGATAGGTAAGATAGGTAAGATAGGTAAGATAGGTAAGATAGGTAAGATAGGTAAGATAGGTAAGATAGGTAAGATAGGTAAGATAGGTAAGATAGGTAAGATAGGTAAGATAGGTAAGATAGGTAAGATAGGTAAGATAGGTGAGATGGTGAGATAGGTGAGATAGGTGAGATAGGTGAGATAGGTGAGATAGGTGAGATAGGTGAGATAGGTAAGATAGGTAAGATAGGTAAGATAGGTAAGATAGATATATTTATGATTTTTCTCCAATTATTATAAATTGCATTGGTGACCTTAATATAATTTACAACAGTGAAAATGTCATCATCTAGTGAGAATGGAGACCCTAATTTGCAGATGGAAGAGAAAGGAAAATAAATAATTTTTAATAAATAATTATTATTTTATTTACTATTTTATTTTCTCGCAATCGTAGTGAAAAGTAGAGTGTAACACACGGCGCTAAAAACCCATTATACCTCGGTTTATGTTTACTCCCTCGCTAAAGCTCGGGAGTAAAACTACCTCGTTATAATGGGTCATTTTAGCTCCTTGTATAACAATCTACTACATTTTATTTTAAACTTAAACCCAAGAGAGAATAAATAAAAAATGTATAATGTAATAAAAATTAATAAGTAAGCTGCTTTTATTCACATTTATTATGCAATAGCTTTTAGCTTGTAGTGGGCGTTAAGTTATTAAAGGCTACTTTCTAGCTTCTTTAAGATTTATTACTTTACATAATTATGCTAAGCATTATATCATCTGCTTAGAATTTATTTCTTCTTCGGGTTCAATGAAGACCTGACAGAAGTCAGCCAAGATGAAATCGAGGCACTTTATGCATGCAATTTCACTATGTAATATAAATATAATCTAATATATTCATATATTAAGTTATTAAAATAATGCTCTAATTTAACATATATTTTTTCCAAATCATTAGCACTTCTCGTTTAGACGTGATCTTCAGGTCGGCTTTTTTTTCTTTTTTTGGGTCGGTAGTCGTCAAATAACTTCTTCCGCTCTGGGCGGAGCGGAAGGGCGTGTCAGACTCTTACTGACTAAAACCCACCCGAGTTCCAGGGGCCACGTTTTCCCCTTAGGACTATCCGCAACCCCTTATCTTCAGGTCGCCTTACCTTCAAGTCATTGTTGAGTTGAATGTGCGGGCAGTGGCTGAAAGTATGCTCACTCAAATGTCTCGCTGATGGTGGCGCATGTGTTGGATCATTTAGGCCCGTATTACAGAACCTCGCTCAAGACTCAAGCATTACTTAAACTAGTTTCAACCAATCAAAAGGCTTTAAACGAGTTTTAAGTAGTGCTTGAGTTTTGAGCGAAGTTCTGTAATACGGGCCTTAGTTACCTTCAAGATGGTTGAGTTGAATTGTGCTAATCCATGCGTCGCGAACGGGCGCCGTCATGCGTCAGTTGGGACCGGTCATCTCTTAGCTGCCGGCCATAACTTATTTGAATAATTTTATAAATGTTTTGAGTTTTTGTTTGAAGTACTTATACTTGTCAGTAAGCACAATTAATCCATGTAATAAACACGTGAATAATTCATAATAAATAACAAGGATGTGGACAGTTTCTAATAAATAACAAGGAATAACGTACCTACCCAGCCGATAACATTAATCCCGTCATTTATAAATCCCTTCCATCTTCATAAGCCCCCAAAAGTACAAGAATATCCTTTAAACCCGTGAGAATCTCATTAATTATTTAATCAGCAAAACTAGTGGAACTGGGAACAATAGTAATAAATTGTTTGCACAAACAGTGGCTGAATACATAATTAATTAATCGGAGATATATCTCCACCCTATACCACACCTCAGCTGTGTTTAGATTGCCGAGTGAAAACTGTGGTTTGGGGTTGGGACACAATGGGTGGAAAAACGTGTATTAAATAATATTAGACGTTTAGTTAGGTAGAGGTGTACCTTTCGCCAGTTATGTAATAACTCCCATGTAATAGGGGCAAGCATTTTGCCATCAACCGGGCAAAATCTGCACTGACGAAATATACGTGTACTATTATATGTATAGGTACAGCTCTGTCTAACCTTACGTGGAATACAGGCGTGATGTATTGACTTTTAATTAAAGCGATAATTGCACGAAATTATAAAACTTAAATATTTTTCTCTCTATTAAAACAAGAAAGAAATAAAGTGGAATTAAAATCAAACGTTTCGACTATCAACACGGCGAATTTTGGAGCACAAACTTATGTGTTATCTTTAACTTAGTTCTTATCTATCAACGTCATAAATTTTACTCGCGTTATCTTTCAGGAAAAGATGTCAATTTTTATAATTAGAGTTTAGTTTTTGGAGGGAATCGGCACAGAGAATGTTGTCTGGTTTTAGAAGCGGGCGTTGTAAACATCGTCCATTTACGCAATAAAAGGCGGGCGTGAATTGTCCATTTGCACGTTCATTTTGCATTTTAATGACTGTACGATAGTCAGAGGAATTTAATTTCCTTACTTTGATTGAAACGTGGACAGCATCATTTGATTTTTCATTAAGATTCTCATCTGAAACGTTCTGACACATGCATAGCATTATCTCACTTTTGCAGAGAAAAGAAAAATAAATACACTTTTTAAAGTTTCTTCCTTTGTACACTCGAGGAAAATAATTATGAAGCAAATTGACACCGTACGTTAATTTGCCCTTTTATTTGAATGTCAGTTGTAATTTAAATATATCGGACAAGACAATTTAACTAGGTAATATATTTCCTTTACAATCAATTTCCCTAACTTTACATCAAAACCGAGGTCCTCGCTCCTACTCTACAAATATAATAATATATATTATTAAAATACGTAGTTATCCTACTAATATTATAAATGTGAAAGTTTGTATGTTGGGATGTTTAGGTATTTGTTACTCAATCACGCAAAAACGGCTGAACGGATTTGGATGAAATTTTGCACACTGCACGGGTAGTTTATAACCTGGATACACATACACAAAGGTTTTTTTTATTTCGGTAGTTCGTTCCTGTGGGATAATTTCCGTCAACGTGGGTGACGCCATGGACAAGAGCTAGTATTTATATTGGTAAATTAATCTGTTATCAATTATGCACCCTCATTAGCCTACAGCACTCCACTCCTGAACATAGGCCTCTCCAATTGCACGCCAAGCAGCCCGATTTTCGGCAATCTCATCTAACTGCTACTAGCTACACTACGAAGATCGTCGCTCTAAACTGTGAATCGGCAAGCGGAACGTAGGACGCCCTTAGGTTAGGTACCTCAAGAACACGTCTTCACCAAGGGTCATCGGTTCTACTGCTAATATGGGCGGCGCATGGAAACTTCAGCTTGCTTATTCTGAAAATAATACTAATTTAAGCACTCTCAACACACATTTACAAAATCGGTATCTTATAAAAATCTAAAATACACTCGAGAGCAATGAATCCGGGTCACTTAAAGAATCCTAAAAATCTCGGAAACTAAAAATGCTAGGTTAATGCAATAAATTGTATTTAATAGACAATGTAATACTCCTTAAATGAAGGTATTAACACTTCTTAGTTATTGTAAAGTTATATCATAAAAAAATCAAATTTGAAAAAGGGCCACTTTCGAAGATGGAACTACGAAATTACAGCATTTGGTTTTGCTTTTGTTTGTAATCTGTCATTTATGTGGGTACATAAACCATGTTGATAGTGCTCTATATTCATTATTCAAGCTGAAATTATGTCGCTTACGCCTGAAGAATGCACCAGAATACTTACAATGCTGGAAACCGGCCGGAGTCAGCGCGATACAGCCAGGACTGTCGGTGTGTCGCTGTCAACAGTACAAAGAGTTCTCCGACGTTACGAAGAAACTGGTTCTAACCTACGCAGACCAGGAACGGGCAGAACCAGGTGTACCACAGCACGAGAAGACCGATACTTGGTGAACACCATGCTTCGAAATCGCTTTCTCACAGGAACTGAACTCACAAATCAGTTTCGACGCCTCGGAGGAAGTAACCCAAGTGCATGGACAGTAAGACGTCGGCTTGCTGAATCTAACTTAAAACCCCTTAGACCTGCAAACGGCCCTAAACTGGAGCGTGTGCATCGTATTTCAAGACTAAGATATGCCCAGAGCCACGTAAATTGGAGTATTGAAGATTGGTCAAAAGTTATGTTCTCCGACGAATCAAAATTTATGCTCTACAAGCACGATGGAAGACACAGAGTGTATCGAAGACCAGGGGAAAGATTCAAGCAAGCATGCATCGAAGAAAAAGTAGCCTACGGTGGTGGGTCTGTACTTGTGTGGGCCGGAATTTCTTCTGAAAGTCGCACAGAGCTGGTGATCATAGAAAACGGCTCTTTAACTAGCGTAAGATATCCTCAATGATCACGTTGGTCCATTTATGGTCAATTTAGGTGAGGATGCTATATTTATGCATGACAATGCCCGACCTCATACAGGTAGGATTGTGAATGACTACCTTCAAGAGATGAACATTACTCGTATGGAGTGGCCAGCGCGCAGCCCGGATATCAACCCGATCGAGCATGCTTGGGATGAGCTAGGCAGATGCGTAAAACAACGAAACCCTCCCCCAATCACGCTTCGTGAGCTCAAAATTGCTCTCACAGAGGAATGGGAGAATATTCCCCAAAATCGTATAAGGAACTTGGTGTACAGCATGCCAAACCGCGTAAACGCAGTAATGGAAGCACGAGGAGGCAATACGAAGTATTAAAATTCAAGAAAATCGTAATAAAGTTCAAAAATTTCATGTTTCCTATTTTTGTTTTAAGGAGAGATCAGCAGTTTTTTTCTTTATGTAATTTTGTGTTAATAAAATGTATGGTGACTCATATTTTTTTTACTTTCATTTAAGGAGTATTACATTGTCTATTAAATACAATTTATTGCATTAACCTATCATTTTTAGTTTCCGAGATTTTTAACATTCTTTAAGTGACCCGGATTCATTGCTCTCGAGTGTATTAATGACGTGCAAAAGTGTACAAACCTACGGGTAGTAATAAAAGCTCCGACAAAAAAAGAAGAATTATCCTTACTCAAAATATTAAATCTACTGCCTAAAATACTAGCTTTTCGACTACTTTTGTCCGAATAAAAATGACGAAACGACCGAATGAGATACTGAAATCTTCGAAAAATAAACATGACTATTTATTGCGATAATACTTTTCTACCAGCATAAATTACGTTCTACTGAAAACTATGCTTAGTAATTTTTATCTTTACTTGCCTACTATTAATTCATAAATTACCTTTCATATTTCATAGACTGTGGTGCTATTTTAACTGTAACATTATACTGAAAATATTATTCTGAGTGGTTATACAGAAACTTATAAAAAATATAAAAATGTACTTGTAACAATAACTTTTACTTGCATCATATATCATGAATTTTACGTACCACGGGTATGCTTCGATATCGGTACCTTTATTTTTATTTTGGCGATTTTTTTCTCGGCGCCTAAGTTGCTTCTGCATCGTCTCCTGCGCTGCGGGAAGTGCAACCCCTTCGCCCTTACGTAACAAAGGATAGGCACCCATGCTCACCTCGCACGGGTTCCTATGCTTTGTTACAGCGGGCGGGGGTTGCTCTCCCTCCGCGCCTCCGGTTTTTATATACACTCTAGGGGTAGGAGCCAAAAGACTACGTAAAGTCGGAGTGCCCCGATTCGGTTTGCAAAAATTCAAAAACTTACACTAATACTACTTTAGGGGTATGAGGAACAGGGTGTAAAGTTCACTCATCCACCATAGAAAAGGGAGGATCCTCCAACCAGACGGGTTGTTATGTCTGGCGGGCAACTGCCCATATGTTGATTTCGGATAGTCTTATCTATGTTATTCGCTCAGTAAACTCTAACTGCGAGATGTAGGAATTGTGTGACGTCATGTCTTTTTGTTTCGTAGTTTTTGTATGTGGCGGTTTAACCGCTACATCACTCCCCTCCGGAGACCGGAGGTCGATAGTGGGCTGAGTCTTGGATCTTGCGATGCTTCACAGTGCCAGCTGTGGTTCCAGTGAGTCGGAACCGGGTGCCGCATAGTTCACGGTGAGTCGGAACTGTCTGCGGTGATTCCCCAGTGAGTCGGGGAGGCGCTGCGTCGTCATCCAGTGAGGCGGATGTGGTACAGCGCCGGGTTTTTGGCTGACTGCTTGCGTCGACCAGGAGAGGGTAGAATAGGCTCTGCTTGTGAGACCGGCCGGAAGTGCAGGTGCTGTGCCAAGGTTGCTGATGAGGCTGAGGGTGATGACCAGGAATGCGCGTTCGCTGCATGCTGGTGGTCAGGATACCCGTTGAAGCCGTGGGTGCTGGCTGGCTGTGTGACTCGCCTCACGAAAGCTTGCGGGAGTGATGATGATGACGTCACGCTGAAGTTGTTGCACGAAGGCTGCGTTGACGTTCATCACGTCGGGGTCACCAATTTAGGGGTATGAGGAACAGGGTGTAAAGTTCACTCATCCACCATAGAAAAGGGAGGATCCTCCAACCAGACGGGTTGTTATGTCTGGCGGGCAACTGCCCATATGTTGATTTCGGATAGTCTTATCTATGTTATTCGCTCAGTAAACTCTAACTGCGAGATGTAGGAATTGTGTGACGTCATGTCTTTTTGTTTCGTAGTTTTTGTATGTGGCGGTTTAACCGCTACACTACTAAAAACCATTAAAATCCGCTGTCACTTTGTCTGAACGCAAAACGGAACAACCTAGGAGTGAAATTCGTACATTATCTAATTAAATAAAAAAATATGTTGAATTTTGTCGCGCGGGCCGAACAGTTGAGGTATTTTCATCATTATTGAGAGTTAAAACATAAATTTGATAACCAACAATAGAAATTAAAACAGTCCATGCAAGTTGTAAAAATATGATTATTTTGACAAAACCTCTGTTGTCGGTAACTTAGTAATTTTGTCGGAGGTTCAGTATTCTATTTGGAAGTTTAGTTTTGTTATTCGAAGATCCATTTTTTTTTCGGAGAAAATGTAATTTGAACATGCTCTTATTTGTTGTTAAATTGGATATTTTTATTCGTTTATGTTTTGTGTTTTTTGTCGGTAATTCATTATAACGCTGGTTAATTAGAATAATAGTCGGCCACAGATCGCTGGAGATTAATTTGTTTTTCGGAACCATTATTATTTCCCCAAACCTACTAACAGAAATAAAATCATTTATCATTTAAATCAATATTATAATCATTTACACACATCAAAAGTGTCTAGGGATCAAGCATTTTTATGCGGATTTCTTGAGATTGAGATGTGGCTTTGTAATAAATTTATGATTTTATAAATTTATATGGATCCTTTTTGGTGCATTTCATAATTTGAATCAGGAACTGTGAATCAAATTCGAGTAAAAGATGAAAATCAGCTGTCAATATTTTCCCTATAAAAACATACAACGCATTGAAGACATTATTAGTGCTACTGTTTTCCTACTACTGATTAAAACCAACGTTATTATGGAGCAGCGACGTCATTTAAGCAGGGAAGAAATGCTCAGAGCCGTGGGAATGATAGAAGCTGGTTCCCGGCAACGTACTGTGGCTTTAGCTCTGAATACAAGTCAGAGTGTTATCAGTCGACTTTGGACACGTTACCGAAGCACTGGTACCGTGGCTGAGCGCCATGGAGGACGGTATCGCTGCACCACACGGAGACAAGACCGATACATTCAAATCTTAGCTCGAAGAGCTCCAACAATAACCGCCATGATGTTAGCCGTGAGGCTTCATCACTCTTCAGGGAACTTAATTAGCGACCAAACAGTCAGAAACCGCTTGCATGAAGTGAACCTTCATTCCCGAAGACCGCTACGGGTACCACCTATAGCAATGCACAATCGTAGGATTCGATATCAATGGGCTCTTGAACACAGAAATTGGGCAGAAGAACAATGGCGTTTCGTGTGCTTTTCTGATGAGTCTCGTTTTGGTATGAGACCGGATACAAGACGTATACGACACTGGAGAACCCCTGGACGCCAACAGCGATTAAAATCCTGCCAGGAAGTCCATCCTTATAGTGGTGGAACCATCATGGTATGGGCGGGTATTTGGATCGGCGGAAGAACTGAGTTGATTTGGATTAGAGGCAACCTCAACGCTCAAATTTATGCTGAGACGATTGTATCAGACGTCATCGTTCCTCTACAAGTGCAAATCGGTCCCTTATTTCAGTTAATGCATGATAATGCACGACCGCACACCGCAAGAGTTGTAAGACAGACTCTCGCCGCAGCTAACATCAATGTCCTGCCCTGGCCTGCTCAGTCGCCAGACTTGAACCCGATTGAGCATGCATGGGATATGCTACAGAGAAGAGCTCTGCCGAATATGGAGGGTATCCAGTCGCAAGAAGACCTTTTTTTGTTGTTGCAACGAACATGGGCGGCCATTCCACAGCGTGATTTGGATGAACTCATTTTGAGTATGCCAAACCGATGTTCTTGTGTTGTTAGTGTTCGCGGTAGAAACACGGATTATTAATTGTTTAAGTTACCCAATAAAATTTTAAAGAAAACTGTTATTTCAGTCTTTTTTTCGAACTTTAATGTTAGTGGTTCAAATGTCAAAAATCCCTTTATTAGGAAAATGGCAAATTTCTTTATTAATGCAAAGGTGACTTGGTTTATCGTTACTGTGACAAACGAAAACACTTTATTTGATGAATCCTTAAAGAAAATTTTAATTAATATCAATCAGGAGAAAAGTTATTGCAAAAATATATGTTGATCCCTAGACACTTTTGATGTGTGTATATTTAAATCGATATAAAATACCGCTACTTAAATTTTTTTTTTTACAAGACTGTACCTATTATTGTATGCTTTTTATCCCGGGAAGTCCATACAGAGGAAATTGTGGGCAGAAGCTAGTAAGATCATAAAGAAAGAAAAAAACAAAGAAACACACGAACGCGAATTATAATGCGTTATCAAGCACACGCGCTCAGTGTGCCTACTTCCTTACCACCGCTGCGCCTCTGGTGACAATGCTCCACAGACTGTTAGCATCTCGTATATAAATGTGCCTCGACGCATCTGACGTAATTTGCGCTTAATGAAAATACGCTAAATCCCGAGTGTTTGGACTGCTAAGTTAATTAGTTACGATAACAGTAAATGATTGTAGATTAGATTGTTTGTTTGCGAATAAGTATGTGGGTTGTAAATGAATATCTATTCACCTCACTTATCACTAGAGATCGGATATTCGGATGCATATTTACCTAAAGTTATAAAACGTAACTTTAGGTAAATATGCATCCGAATATCCGATCAAGAAATTATGGAAGTGGCTTTAAATATATATTTTTTCTTTATATAAATCCCGGATTTGATTGAATTCCGGGATCAGATACATGGTAAGGAAACGACTTATTTATCAGCCTTCTTATGAAAGTTACTCTTGCGGTGTTAAGATAAAAATGTATATACCTACTGTAAACATTTTTTTAACGAAACTCAAGGCTCCGAATTGTTTGTGGCTATGTGCTATGCCAATTTGGCAAACTACTTTACAACATTAGCTAGCATTTCTATAATCAAAAAGTACTAAACAAATCGATTCCAGAATCGCGAGATTTTTGCGATCGATACAAAAAAGCATTCCATATTAGCCAACACCTGCACGTAAGTAAATATACATTCGATTCTATAATCGGAACTGAAAATTTGTCGATCCCGGAATCCCGGGATTTTTTTAAATACAAATGTGCTTTCCGTAATAGCCAACACCTCAACTTTAGGTAATTTTAAAAAAATCTGCTGTTCTATACATTTTGACCGCGTAGGTATTGCACTTTTCTATGAAACAGCAACATTTTTTTTTTAATAACCGACGATAAATTTCAACGCAGGGGGGTTCAGAATCATGTACTGAATCTATGGTAACCGGCTTCGCGTCGATGTCCCTGCCACCCTGTATATTTTTTTAGTTTTATCATTCTCTTATTTTAGAAGTTACAGGGGGGACACACATTTTACCACTTTGGAAGTGTCTCTCGCGCAAACTATTCAGTTTAGAAAAAAAATGATAATTAGAAACCTCAATATAATTTTTGAAGACCTATCCATAGATATCCCACACGTCTGGGTTCGAAGAATAAAAATATTTAAGTTTCAGTTCTAAGTCCCTATACTTAGAACTGAAACAAAAGGGATTTAGAAAAAATAAAAACATCAACATGGCTATTTTCGACTTTCTCCATAAAATAATGCCAAAAGTAGACTCTAAAACACCTGTATGCGCAATATATGCCGATATGTCGAAGGCTTTTGACTGTGTGGATCACGATATCCTCCTAACCAAACTTCACGCCTACGGTATTCGTGGCAATGCCCTTAATTTAATAAAAACGTACATAAAAGGTCGTAAACAATGTACGGAGATATCGAGCCTGTGTTTGAGATCTAGAAAGGAATTAAAATTTATATCGTCTTTTAGAGAAATAAACTATGGTGTCCCGCAGGGCAGCGTCCTCGGACCTTTATTATTTTTATTATATATAAATGACTTACCACGACATATACTTCATCCTATGATATTATTTGCAGATGATAGCACATCAATTGTTTCATGTTTCAATAAAGAATCATATGTAAATGACATTAACAATACAATTAATAATTTAATAAAATGGCTTGACAATAATAATCTAGTTCTTAATCTCCTAAAAACTAAAATCATGCACTTCTACCAACGAATATCTGTGGGAGATATGGATATAAACTACAATGGTCAAACTATAGAAAAAGTAAACAGTACAAAATTTTTGGGAATCATAATTGACAGCCAGTTAACCTGGAAGCCGCAAGCAGAAGATATATGTAAACGTTTAAGTACAGCCGCATTTATGTTGCATAATCTTTAAAAAAAAGTAAATTTACCAACAGTATTAGTGGCTTACCATGGTCTAGTAACTTCCATCTTGAGATTTGGCATAATATTTTGGGGTCACTGTAGTGAACGAGAAAGCATTTTCAAAGCGCAAAAGCGTTGCCTGAGAACTATATTTAGTCTTAAAGTAACAGACAGTTGCGTACCTATATTTAAGTCTCAAAAATTATTAACCTTCCCATGTCTATATATCCTTGAATTAGCAATATTTGTTATAAAAAATCGATGTCTATTTGCAACTTTAGTAGAAACTAGAAAACGAAGTACAGCTATGAGATCTCAATACCAGAATCTGTTACACACGGGCGCATTTAAAACTAGTTTATTAAAAAGAAATGTTATATGTATGGCTCCTTTAATATTTAATAAAATACCTGACCAAATGAAAAACTTACCGTTGCATAAATTTAAAAAACGTTTCACAGATTTTCTTGTGGATAAATGCTATTATTCTGTGCACAATTTCTGGTAATTGTTTGCAATATCCTTAATTTGTATTACATTTGCATGCTATATTCAGGCAGGATGTACTCGGATGCTATTATATAATTTAACAACTTATTTTTATGTACCTACATTCTAAGCAAATAAAGACCTATTCTATTCTATTCTATTCTATGAAACTTAAATATTTTAAACCCCCAAAATTTATTGTTTTTTTTTTCTATTTTTGTGTGAAAATCTTAATGCGGTTCACAGAATACATCTACTTACCAAGTTTCAACAGTATAGTTCTTAGTTTCGGAAAAAAGTGGCTGTGACATACGGACGGACAGACAGACATGACGAATCCATAAGGGTTCCGTTTTTTGCCTATTGGCTACGGAACCCTAAAAAGAAAAATTGGTTTATTAAACTGGAGCGGCGATCCGTGTAGTATTTCAGTGTGCTTCACACTCAATATCCTTTCATTAGTCGAGCAAATAACGATTCCAACGACATAAGTTTTATAAACAGGTCCCTTAAAAAACTTTAAAGATATCGCCGTGTGTCGCGACCAGAATGTGGTTTGCGACGGCTAAAAACCGCGTAAAAAACGCGCGACCGAAGCCGCACTCGTCGCAAAACCGCTTGGCTAATGAAAGGATATAGCGCTGTCAGTGGATTATCCTGAACGGAAACCAAATTGGTTATCGTGAATACGCATATGACTGCTAAGTTGAGTGCTAAGCACACCGTCAAACACCTTTGACATTGTGGCAAGAGATTTTGAGTCCGCGTATCACTGGTCAGTTTCCCCCAGTCGTCAGTTTATTTAATTAGCTAGTTTCGTTGATTAGTCAGTTTCACTGATTCGTCAGTTTTGCCGATTAGAACGTTGCGGTTTCCAGTGTTCGCCAGTTTTCGTCGATTCGTCAGTTTATTACACTCAAGGGTAGACGTTTTTACGTGTTGAATAAGCATAAGTGGATAATTTAATCTGCTGTAAGGAATACTTAGCCTCATTAAAATCAAAATTCAGTTTGTATTTTAGACAACATAGGACCGTAATATTGTTCTTATCGCCCATGTCATCCATCTTATTTTTCACAATAGGCACCACTGTTGTTTTGATCATGTCACTCGGCATATAAGCATGACCCAGACAAAAAGTATAAAGCATAGTCAACACTGCGAATGCGGACCACCAAATCGAAGATGCTCAATGCTGAGACCATCATGACCAGGAGACTTTCCTCGACGCATTGCGTTAATTCTGTTCAAGAGCATTTTAGCAGTTATTTTAACTCCTAGGTTTTTCCGTGTCTCAACATTGAGCATCGACCTTGATGGGCCTAATGGTTATATGTAATTATCCTAACTAATATTATAAATGCGAAAGTGAGTTTGTTCGTCTGCTTGGTACGCTTTCACGCAAAAACGGCTATACAGATTTGGATGAAATTTGGCATATTGGTAGACCATGACCTAGGTAAGGACATACGAAAGGGACATTCTACGACTGAGCCGTTACAAATAAATAAAAGTAAATAAAACAGTTCAATTTAATATATTTTACTACAGCAGATTTTTAAATATTCTTAATATCATATTAAATACATAGAAAAGAAAAATTGGAAAAAAATATATAATTTGTAACGTCTTCTTGCGTAAAGGCTTGTGCAGACCAGCGCGACTTGTCGCGCGACGCGACACGAACAATACATTTTCTAAGAAAACTTCACGGATAACAATAACCGGTGTCGCGTCGCGCTTGTCTGCACGAAGCTTAAAAGTCCATACCTACTTCTAAAATTCTTTTACGTGTCTTATTCTCGAGTTTCTGAAACCCCTTCAAAAGTAAAAACATTATTTATTACCTTTCAAAGCCTGCTTACACAATGGATAAGGAAAGGGGAGTAAAAAAAAAATGTGGAGTGTGTGCCTCACAATACGTTTCCGCCATTCTTGTTCACGACTCAAAATTCAATGGAATATGGACAACTTGTTAAGATGTTAATCATAATCCTTAGGTTGTTTTGGAAATGGTTTGGTATAGAATTTTTTTTATTTTGTATTTGTGTGAATGTGGATTTTGTTACTAAAGATGACCAGGTGAATGAATCTGAACTACGAGTAAGCAGAAGGAGAAGGTATGGCTTTCTATGATTGCTGCGTATTCTCATGAGATTAGGGTAGGGTTTTTTTTGGTAATTTTTTAGTTTATGTCACGGTTAAGGGTAGATGGGAAAAATAAAGTTAAGAAAACCTAAGCTTATTTTCGAGGAGAGGCAAATTTTTATTTTTTCTTCTTTTGCCGGCTAAACTTAATAACCCCTTGGCTAAAAATGAAGTAGCAAGTGAAAATTGCTGAAAGGTCAAATACACAGGATGAAATTTAATTCGTTGGCAATCTCTTAAGGGGTCATTGAACTCATAACTATGAACAACTTTCACTATGGGACCAAACCTGAAATCGCGAAAAAATAATCAGCTGTTCCCTACATTTATGTTCGCATAGCTCGTCGTTGTGTAATTTTTGGAGAAAGAGGGTCGCCCTGCTGAACCCCTTTTTGTATAGGAAATTATGGTCCTGCGGTATTTATTTTTATTTCTTCTGTACTGTTTTGGTATATTTTTTGTAAGTAGGAAATTATTTAAATTAAAAATTGTTACATAACTTTTTTAAGAATTTTATTTATTTTAAACCTTTTGCTGTGCCCTATAGGGTCCGTAATTGTACCTTAGCTCTATGCCTATAATAATTATAAAGATTATAATGTATGTAGATTCAATATCTTGTTTTTTGAGAGAATCAAATATGGCGCTGTGCGATAACGAAAGGAATGCTTTAGTAGAGTAGTCCATGAATGCGAGGTATAAAGGTAGGCTAAATTCTTAATGTTTCTCTATAACCTGATTTAAGGACTGTAGGTTATCGGTTGTGGAGAGGCCCCGGCGGCGGACGTCCTGCTCGGGAGGTAGATGATGATCCAATTGGTCAGATATGCAGTTTAATGAAAATTTTGTAAATGTGTGAGATACGGCTGATAGAGCGGTAATTGCCAAAGTGAGTCCTATAGTTTTTTTTTAAATGGAGAATGATTACATTTGAGTGACAGAAACTAGTACTTAGGAAGATCCCTGTTTTTAAGATTGAATTACGTAAATAAGTTGCAGATGGCAACAAGATAGTCTCCGCGGCACGAAGTGATTCGGCTGTAATATCATCTTCGCCGGGACTTTATTGTACTTCACGCCTCTAAGGGCCTGGTCTAAGAGGGGCTTGTGGCTAAGTAATAACAGCCGCACGGGTCGATCGTTCAGGTTAAGCTTCGCTTGCCGCGGCTAGTCCGTGGATGGGTGACCATCTTTACATACCAAGACTCCTCCGTGCCTCAGAAAGCACGTTAAGCCATTGGTCCCTGCTGTCAATCGTGGATCTTTGACAGTCGAGTAGTCAGAAGCCGGAAAGTCTGACTACCGGTCTTACCAAGGGCTATCGTATTACCCAGTAACTGGGTTGTGGAGGTCAGATAGCCAGTCGCTCCATGTAAAATACTGATATTCAGCTGCATCTGGTTAGACTGGAAGCCGACCCCAACATAGTTGGAAAAAAGCTAGGTAGATGATGACGCCTCAAAAAGCCTGGTGAACTTCGTAGCCAGTAATTAAATGTTTTTTCTTTTTTTCTAATTATTGGGACCTCTTCTGGACATGAGTAAACTTCGGTCGTGAGCTGAGTTTGATCATCGGAGTATACAGATTTACAAAACTGTACTGATTATCTCAGCTCTATCTCCTTACTTAACACCGCTGCTGTTGTCAAATGTGGGATTGAAGACCTGCATATATCCATTCCACGCATTGCTGAGCTTAGGGATCGGTTATTTGTTAATGCAGCATGGACACATTGTGTGTGATATTGCCTCAAGTCTTTTCTGATGCTCCTTTTGACTTTTCTATCTAGATCCCTGTAACTAACAAATCGTTTTTAGGGTTCCTTATCCGAAGGGTGACAAACGGAACCCTATTCATAAGCCTCCGCTGTCCGTCTGTCTGTCAGCGAGCTCTATCTCATGAACCGTAATAGGTAGGCAGTTGAAAATTTCACAGATTGAGCATTTCTATTGCCGCAAGAGCAACAAATAATAAAATTAAAAATTAAAGGGGGGTCGCCATACAATAAAATTAAATTTTGAAAAAAAATTAATCTGACCCTGGCATGTGGGATATCATTTTTTAGAGCTCATTGAGTAGAGAATAAATATAATTTTTATTTGTTTTTATCTTCAAAAATGATGAATTAGGGGGCCGTAGAAGTTGTCTGTTTTAGACCATTTTTGTACGAGCTCTATCTCAACAACTAAACAAATTAGGGATTTGAAACTTGTGTGTATCATGTAACATATACTGTTTATAATCAACAAATACTAAAAGCGCCGATTCATAACGTATTTTATATAATATGGGCGATTTACTGCAACTTAAAAAAATAATTTTGTATTTCATGCTAATATTATGCGATATAAATTCCACAGATAACTATTTCATAGTCGGAGTAATGACATGGAATTAGTAAGTACCTACTATCATGGCAGCATATACTATTTCGATCATTTAAATTTCGATGATCCAAAAAGGTCTACAAAATAAACTTTCTTCACAAGATTTTAAAACCGGCCAGTATTTTTTGAGTTTAAGAACCTTATCGACTTTTTTCAAAGTATCCCTAGACCGTGTTGATGTGTGTACCTCATGTTAAAACTACACTCCAATAAACAATATATTCAGTAACATTGAAATGAATGCTGGCACATACAGTGTACTATTCAGTTACCTTAAACCGTTGTGGATACAATTTCATATTGAGAAAAATTATTGGTGTAAAAATATTCGGCCACGGTGGCTAATCTCAACGGAGACTGGCCTTCGGCGCGGGAGATATTATAGTGCACAAGTGTGTGCGCAGACACGAGCGCACTCTCTCTTCCCTCACTCTCATAGTCCGATGGGACGTGTAAATAAGTAAGAAATAATAGATTTCTGTATGACTATCAAAAATAACGTAAATAAATACCTGTATTGACCCGTGCGTTTGCACTGGCGAAACATCACGACAAAACATGTTGAAATCTTTAGTTCTTGTCAAACATTGTATGAAAAATTGACAGAAAATAGAGATTCCAACATGTTTTGTTGTGAATATTTCGCCAGTGCAAACGCACAGTTATAATTAAAATTTGGCATACTACTTACATTCTATTTTGTACAATATAGTCTGATGTAGCAAGAGAAATCCTTTTATTTATAAGTAACTAGCTTTACCCGGCCCGGCTTCGCACGGTTAGCACTAAGTACTTATCTGCGGCGCACCTACCTTTCCTAATTACCTATTTCTACCTAATTACCTACCCTACCTACCTACCCTACCCTACCTACACTACATGCCATACCTGCTTACCTACCATATATACCTATTTATTTATACCTACTAATACTATGTTAGTAGCAAATAAATAACCTTGACTTTAGTTAATGCATGTTACTGGATAAAGTTAACTTGATATTTTTCTCTTAAAATAAATGAAATATACTCCTACACCTATATTTTAACTGTTAAAATATAGGTGTAGGAGTATATTTCATTTATTTTATAGTACAGAGGCGCTATAAAAAAACAAAGATTTGTAAAGAAATTGTCTAATTTTAATGAAAAAATGTTGTTGTGTTAAAATTTAACAACAGCGTTTCAGCGTCAGCTTTCATTTCTTACAAACTTTTTATTACAAATTCATAGTGTTAAATCTTGTATGACATGGTATGGAACCCTTCGTGTGCGAGTCCGACTCGCACTTGACAGATTTTATTTTATTATTTGACATTATACCTATATCTTCAATATTCTATTTCTTATTTTATCATATATAATATTTTTTTTATTAAATAAAGGTATATTTGTAACAGCTGTAGCGGCAATCATATCATTTGGTTTAAATAGATTTTTACTATTTTAATTATCTTTTGTACAGGTAGATTCTTTTATTATAGATTTTGTGAATGTGAGAACGTTGTAGGCTTAACAGACTAGCTCTGTGGACCATTTTCTATTTTGCTAAGTATCTGGTACTTGTTGAGAGGGCTACACTATCCTCTCATACCTATTTTATAGGTAGCCCTATAACATTGTAATTTAAAAAACTCATGTATTTAGGTACCATTTATTTTTAGAAGAATAACCGTGGAGTTTCTTGCTGGCTCTTCTCCATAGGAAACGACCATTTGGAACCGTGCACCTAGCTTCTGACGTTTCATAAGTGCTCTTGTGAAATGTAGAATGTTAAATATATTTTTTTTAATTTGAAGTTGTTTTTTCCTGTCGCTCTTCTATAAGGCATACCTTGGTTGGCAGTAAGTTTTGTTTCCATTTTCTTGAGACATACTACTATTTGACTGACGAGTTCCATAGCTTGTTTGTTTGTAGCTTGTTTAGTTGCGTCCTCTGAATCGGCGAAATCTCGCCCGGTGATTATGATCCCCAGCCTCAGGGTGCACCTGCGTACTGCCAATAGTCGTGCACTGACGGGCACTGGGGGATTACCCTTATTTGCGTCGTTCATTTTGGGAATAAACCTTCCTCACTTGTTGCGGGTTTTATCTAAATAAAATATAATAATAATAATATTTTCGAACTTTAAAATCGACACTCAATTTCAATTAAACGCTTAATAACTTCAAATTCCAATTACCCTATCTTTGTCGTACAGTGGAAAAAATCCTTTTCACGGAACAATTAAATTACTTGGACTTTTTAAGCCAGCACTTGAAAGTTGGAAAACGCTTACGTGGCTCAAAATACCTCTTTGGAGCAATTTTGCCAACTCCCTTGAGGTAAAACAAAAAAACTCAGCTTGCAAATTCTCACTTTAGTCAGTTTAGAGACTTTTTCGATACTTTTCAGTAATTTTACGATCACTCGTTTAACACCCATGCTCTCCATCGATCCAGCTATGCTCGCAAGCGCTACTGCTGAGCATGCGGTCCTGGGTCCTATTCCCAGGTCAGTCTAAACGTTATTGGGTTTTTCCATCAAGAATTTCTCAGTGGCAGCCCTATGTCTAGATTTGTGCTCGATTGATGGCAATAGGCTCGCCCCCTACACCTTACATGAGACTTAAACAAAATTATCCGACAAAAATGTTGAATTTAACAAAAAAATACAATTCTACGAAAAATAATCTGTACTTTGAAATCATACATAAAATTACCGATGACTATTCTTAAGACCATAATGTACCATATTCTGACAAATAAATGATTATGATTAGAAAAAAAATGCTACATTTTCACCAAAGTGGTTGAAAACACAGCTTAAGCGCCATAATGAGTCATCATTATTAATGACTCTGACTGAATAATTTCGAGGAAACGGAACATTCACAGTGGTCAATTTTTATCACTCCTTATAACATCAGCTATCTGCCAGAGAAAGTCCTGTTTAAATCGGTTCAGTCGTTTCGGAGATTAGCCGGAACAAACATACAGACGACAAAAATTTAAAACAAAATAAAAAATATGTAAGTACCGCTTTTACTCTCTATGCATTTAGTAAAAAGCCGTTATTTTGACATTAAAACATACACTTCAATTTTATTTATTTGTATAGCTATAGGGGAAATAAACAAACATTAGTAGTTATTTATTGTTATCTTGTCTGTACAGAAATTAGTTTACGTGACTAATTCAGAACCTTTGGAAGCATCGATCACTTTATTAGTGATCGATGTTTGGAAGCTATGATAAGCGTTTGTAGATTTATAAACAACTGTTTATTAACAGTGTTCAAATAAAACACGACTATAGGTATAATAACATTATTTCTTTTCGCATTAGAAGCAATATTGTAACACATTTGAAAATTATATATTTTAATAAAAAGCTTATGACTAAAATGCTAAAATGTAATTATTAAGTGTTAGAGATAACAAAAGGAAATTCCTGCAAATGATTTGTTTTTACTTTACATAATTATTTTATCAGTAATGCTTGATTCAAACAAATCTCAAAAACGGCCTAAAAACTCTGTTATCTTCCTTGATCATATCCGAAACCTTTTCTCCAATCATTATAGCAGCTCCCAACGTTCCTCCAGTCGTTGGGTGCGGCATCACACTGGCATCGGCGACCCTCAGCTTCCTCACTCCATAGACCCTCAACCGGGCATCGACCACAGAACCCATGGCACAGGTGCTACTGTAATGATGCTCAGAAGTCGTCATACACTGGATGTAACACTTCCAGTATTCACTGGTGCCATATTCCAAATTTTGACAGTTCGATAACTTAGGATTTTGGAATACTCCACCGATTTCCTTAAACACGTCTGTATCTAGCACTTTTATAAAATCTTCTACGATTCTGACACTATCTTCCAAATCTTCTTTCTCGGCATAATAGTTGGTGTAAATGTAAGGGTCATCCATGAAGTTGTTACTCTTCAGAAGAATTTTCCCTCTTGATTTGTAAAACTGTTTGCTTACTATAGAAAACATCATCTCTGAGTTGACATCTGTTGCTATCATGTTATTACATATTGAATCAGTCAAACCGTAGGTGAATGTGCAGTAGCTCATGGCATATTTTGGATATGTCACAAAATTGATTATGTGATGATCAGGACATGGGTTAGACTTGTTCAAAGATACGAAGCCAACTAAAACAGAGGCTGGATACTTATACGGATTCCAAGGTCTATAAGGATAAACCAGTTTTGTCATGTTGAACACCATAATGGTTGCCAAATGATCTTGAAGATTCTTTCCAACTGGCAGATCAGAGATCGTGGCGATCTTGTGGCTATATAAATGGTTTCTTGGTCCGATACCAGACAGCATCAGAAGTTTAGGGGAGTTGACTACACCAGCACACACTATCACTTCCTTCCTAGATTTGATAACAATATACCTTTTATCGTATGTGTACGCTTCTACACCAATGGCGTTTTTAAATGCATCAAAGATGACCTTTTTCACCATAGTATGTTTCAAGACATGAAGATTTGGATGGTCTTTGATAGGAACCAAGTATGAATAGGCTGTATTCTGGCGAACGCCATCACCTATGGTGTATAAAGCATCTGTGTAACCTAAAAAATTGTTCCCATTGACGCTTACAACAATTTCGTTTCCCATCTGTTTGAAGGCTTCGAAGTATTTCTGTCTCATATCAAATTTAGAGGTACTTAATACAATGTTCCCATTCGTTCCAAAGAATTTGCCATGAGAGGAATTACTGATGGTCGAATCGTCAAGTTTTTGAGATTTTTTGAGATACGGTAGGACATTTTCCCATCTCCAAGTGGTATCATTAACTATTTCTGCCCATTTGTTGTAATCACATCGGTTTCCCGGAGAATATAGTAGGTAGCTGTTTGAACTGGAACCACCAAGAAGTTTTCCTATTGACATATCGTCTTTCAATGGTTTTCGACATTGTGTCATGAGGCCATCTGCTTCTGTCGTGTAGTTCCAGGCTGCTATAGTTTGTTTTTGATACATCATCAAGGCTGGTATCTGAAAAGAATAAGATATGGATGAGTCACGAATGTTGTTTAATTTTTACTAAAATATGGAATGTCGCAAACATGTACTGTCTTTTTTTTTCAATCATCAAATAACTTCTCCCGCTCTGGACGGAACGGGAGGGCGTGTCATACTTTTACTGACTAAAACCCAACCGTGTTCCTTCAGTTGCCTGTACGTTGACAGGTGCCACGGTAACCGTTTAGGACTTTCCCGCAACCCCGGCCGGCAGGCATCGGCCCTAGCGGACCCCGTTAGTTGTACTGACATCTCTTTGAGGCGCGCGTGGAACACGACGCGCCGTCGACCCAGGCCTGGTTCTTATTGGACGGCGAGCTACCCATTGATCTCCGTTCGCAAGTCCGCGCCTACGGTGGCCGGAAATCGGCTTGCGATTCCCGACGCCCACGACGACGTCTCCTGCGGCGGCTAGCGGCGTGAGGGCGCGAAATTTGCCTCTCCCTCATGCGCTCCACCTTCTCCTATGCGAGCATTACTGCTTCGCAGATGGAGGTGACGGCTCCCATTCCCTCGCGCTCTGTACCATGGCCTGGACCACGTCCGGACGCGAAAGGTCACCGCCACCGATCGCCTCCACGAACACGTACAGTCTCACAATAAATAAATAAAAATAAATATTGTGGTATACCGTCGACCGATGAAAAAGCTTTACGCGGCTATAATACTTATCACTTGACCTTCTGACTAACAATGTCCCTACCAATGAGAACTTGTGCATTTCTACGTTTTTTTTTTGTAGTAGTATCAAAGCTCTGAACTACAAACAATCTCGTACAGCATTATATTGTTTACTCACACCAGCTTCAATATCAGGGTCCCCGCCGGCATCGATGAGCAGAATTGTTGTCTTGTTATCTTCCAACAGTCGGTTTGCAATTACACATCCTGTTGTACCGGCTCCGACTATTATGTAGTCGTATGTCGCTCCATCTAGTAAGAAAAAGCATTGCTTTTATTTAATACTATGCTATTCTATGATTTTACGATGAACTTTACTTGTAAGGTTACCTTTTGAAGGCCAGAGCATAAAAGCAAGCGCGTGCCCTGTACGCCAACGACAACGACACAAATATGTGACAAAAATGCTCACATATTTGTCTCTCTGGCGTACAGGGCACGCGCTTGCTTGTCACGTATTTATGTGACTATGGCGTTCAAAAGGGGGGGAGGAGGCACATCAGTGAGGTTCATCGTTTTCTCTTTGTTTTTCGCTGAAGCGCTGAATTTAGTAATGTAATTAGGAATATGATGATAAATACTATTCTAACTCTCATTTATATAAATGAGCTCTGCAGGCTAACACTTCCCTATGCATCCATCATCACCTATGCCGATGATACTGCCCTGCTATTTCACGGGGACTCCTGGGAGCTTGTGTTCCGGCATGCACAATCCGGACTCAACCTTGTCAGCAACTGGTTGGCTCAAAACCTGCTTACTTTAAATGCTAACAAAACGAATTACCTAACCTTTTCTTTGACTGCCACTGGGAAACCTCCGTCCTCCCCTTATTCTTTGATTGCCCACTCATGTATCTCACCTCACCTCACGGTTTGTAATTGCCCCTGCCTTTCTCGCATCAATTCTGTTAAATATCTCGGTGTACAAATTGATGATTGCCTGTCATTTTCTACACATATACGAGTAAACACACTCACCTCACGCCTGTGCAGGTTGATCTTCAATTTTTTAAGTCCCTACGTCACGCTGCGGACCCTACGGTGCTAAGACTTGTATACCTCGCTCTCTGCCAATCGCTTATACAATATTGCATAATTACTTGGGGTGAGACTGAAAATATTCTAAATATTTTAAGATAATTTCACCTACCGGGAATTTTTACCTAATCAAATTAATATATTTTGTTCGCGTTTCACCTATTTACCACACACAGACATACACACACACTCTCGCGCCCAGTGCCCTTTGCGGGTACTGGGTGTGAGGACTTATATTGCACTCACGGACACACAACACTCTCTAAAGACACACATAGCACATCTCATTTTGGGGTGCGTCTCATATCATATAAACTTATTTGGTATATTTTCATTTCAATAACGTTCACAAGATATAATAAACGTGAGATATACCAACTGTTGATGTAATTTCTTTACATATAACATTTATATACTCTAAAACTTATTTCGTATAATGTTATTGGATATAACGTTTACTTAATCGAAAATTATTAGGTCTATGGTTTAAAATATATATTGATACCATCATTATGGTTAACACCCCGATTCAAAGCAATCCGACTCGGATAGGTTAGGTAAGAAGGCTAAGGCGTGAGCGGCCTCCGAGCGTCAGATCCCCTCTATTGTTGGTGAACCATTTGGGTTAGGTTAGGTTAGAACAGTGATCATTAACGCGCGAAGGCGAGCGACCGTAGGGAGCGTGCCGCGGCAGCGGCCGCCGAGTGCCAGATCCCCTCTCTTGTTGGTGAACCATTTGGGTTAGGTTAGGTTAGAACAGTGACCATTAACGCGCGAAGGCGAGCGACCGTAGGGAGCGTGCCGCGGCAGCGGCCGCCGAGTGCCAGATCCCCTCTCTTGTTGGTGAACCATTTGGGTTAGGTTAGGTTAGAACAGTGACCATTAACGCGCGAAGGTGAGCGACCGTAGGGAGCGTGCCGCGGCAGCGGCCGCCGAGTGCCAGATCCCCTCTCTTGTTGGTGAACCATTTGGGTTAGGTTAGGTTAGAACAGTGACCATTAACGCGCGAAGGCGAGCGACCGTAGGGAGCGTGCCGCGGCCGATTGCCAGATCCCCTCTTGTTGGTGAACCATTTGGGTTAGGTTAGGTTAGATCAGTGACCATTAACGCGCGAAGGCGAGCGACCGCAGGGAGCGTGCCGCGGCAGCGGCCGCCGAGTGCCAGATCCCCTCTATTGTTGGTGAACCAACCATTAACGCGTGAAGGCGAGCGAGCGTAGCGAGTGACCATCTTGGCAGGTGGTAATAGTTAGGTATATCTACTCAGGTTACTAACTGTTATAGAAATTACATATTAGACTAAATATGTTTTATGGCTTTTGAGTGGTATATCTAACCATTTTATATGAAATGTATGTTATGATTATAAAAATTAGTTATTTTAAAATTATATCAATCGTTTATTATATTAACTGAAGATTATAACAAATAAAATTATAGATTCAGTTGTTATATCTTGTAAATATTAGTCATTTTGTAATTATACCATATACTACTTACCCCTCATTTTGTTTTGTTTTAATTTCGCTTCCTCTCAGTACTTGGAGCTTTTTCAATGTTGTAGTACGTAAGTGAAATTAATGTTGTAATTTTAAGGGTGTGAGCCTGGAGATCCGTCATACAGGTCCCGAACCCAGTATAGACTCCAGCTCTCACAAAGGTTTGATTCTGCCTGTTAACCTATATACCATGTACCTGTACCTTTTTGAGAGAAAATAAATAAATAAATTGTAAATTGTAAACTAAATTCGGTGCTGTCATGTTACTACTAATAAGTATTTTATTTAGCCAATGAATTCACTCCTCATTCAAAGTATTTTGTTATTTAGCCTTTGATCTAGTTTGTTATGAGGTCTTGTGGGATAAACTGCGTAAACAAAATGTGTCTCCGGAACTAGTGGAAATTCTAAAATGTTGGTATGACAATCAATAAAATGTCGTAAAGTGGGCGGATTGCTTGTCTGAGGAGTATCCTATAATATGATACGTAGACAAAGACATAGATATAGATCAACCGGAATGTCATGGCATAAAAAAAAATTGAGTTTCATATGGCAATGTCAAATTATCATACGAAAATCACAAAAAAAAATTATGTCATGGGATTCTGGTAGACCTATAATTTACCACACACAATAGTTCACGCATTGTTTTATTTATTTTTTGCATTTACTTCTCTTTTTAACCGACTTCCCCAAAAGGAGGAGGTTCTCAATTCGGTTGTATTTTTTTTTTATGTGTTTTATCTCAGAACTCCGTATTTTATGAACCGATTTGGAAAATTCTTTTTTTATTTGATAGGATATACTTTCCGATTGGTCCCATTTTTATCAAAATTTAGTTCTGATGATGGAATCCATGACAAATTGAGGGAACTCCTCAAATATTATAGGCATACACATAGCGATTTCCGTATTTTCAGCAACCAGTTAAGCATTTGCATTCAGAAAGTATCATTTGGTGAAGTGGAACTGATGAAGAAGTCCACAGATAGCCACCGTAACTTCTTAATGATAAGTATTTCACGGGTGGCATCATTTATGAACCGATTTAGAAAATTATTTTCTTATCTGAAAGGTATACTTTCAGATTGGTCCTATTTTGATCAAAATTTAGTTCTGATGATGAAATCCATGACGACTTGAGGGAACTCCTCAAAAAAAAATTACAAGGAAACCAGGATCTGCTGATGGCATCCCAGACAAATCGAGGGGAACCTTCCAAAACCGTAGTGGCGACTAGTGCGTTTGTTTTTCATTTAAAGCACTACTATTTAATGATGGTCTGGAGTCGATCTGGTGATGGAGTCGAAAGACAGTTGAGGGAACTCCTCAACGATTTACAGCAATTACCTGGTGGTTGGGCTTGATTAATTTGTATTGATGAGAACTTTACACCTAGATGGGTTGTGACTGTCATTAGGGGTTTGATGATGAAGACGAAGGACAGTCAAGCGAACTCCTCAACGTTTTACAGTAGCTACCTTGTGTTTGGACAATTCATTTTAAGGATATTAAGATGATACTTTCCTGTCACTGTTAATTGCGTCCCTGGTAGTGTTATTCGAACTTGTGTGGGGTAGGTAGGTACCAAAACTAAAAAGTGAAAAATAAAAACTTTTAACAAAAAAAAAACAACCGACTTCCAAAAAAAACACTACAAAGTGAAAAATAACTTTAATTTCGGAAGTCAGTCAGTCTTTGGTTTTGAATTTTCGTTTTTTTGCCATCGACTTCCGAAATTAAAGTTATTTTTCACTTTGTAGTGTTTTTTTTGGAAGTCGGTTGTTTTTTTTTTGTTAAAAGTTTTTATTGTATTTGTCTATCTCGGAGTCTATAATTGATTTTTATGTTATGCCCTATCCTTCACATTTACTAATTAATTTACTGATTATGTTTACATACTGTGGGGACCCTGGTGACTTGCTATACAGGTATTCCTAGTGCAGATGCCAGTCTCTCACAAACTAGTGTCACATAGTTCTTCAAGCTTGTCTATATTATAAGATGCCATTGTTTGTGAAGAGAAAAATAAATTATTGTATGTATGTCTATTTCTTTGGCACGTTCTGTAGCCTAAACGGCTTGATGGATTTTAACATAAATGAGGTGTCTTTAGATACCTCTTAACAAGTAAGAGGTATCTAAAGACACCTCATTTATGTGGGAGTGACATAGGCTATATACCATGTATACATATATTGCAACTGCGAATACAAAAAACAGGGTGGCGAAGGTTTTTTTAATAATAAATCACAATAATATTGGAATCAAATAAAAGCTATTAGATAGTATTAAGTCAATTCCAAATATATAGAAAATAGAAATAGAAAATAGAAAATTGTTTATTGTCCAGGTAATACAGTAAGCAGGTTTACAGGTTAATAAAAAGTTGAGACGACATGAGTAGCTTAAGGTGATATATTGAAAAACGGGGTCTTTTTCTTTTTCGTGTACCTTATTAGGTTTAAGGAATAGGGATTCAATATTTCGGTGTATGTTTTTTGACTATATGGTCTAGTATCCTGCAAAAGGAATACACGATACAATGAAATTTTCTCGATACAAAGAAATTGCAAAATTTCATCTATTTTTATGTTTTTTTGAGTATCAAAGCGTATCGCTTATGAGTTATTTAATGGAATTTACTTTATAACATAGATAGTAATCATATCAAGTTTTAAGCAAAGCAGTTTTAGTTTTAATAATACTTTTAATTTATAAAAGACGGCATTTGGTTTTGGCACATATGTTGTTTTATTCCGACCGAACACACAGTATCGTCATCTCTTCTTTCGCCTATAAAAAGTATTGTCATCACTTTCGTTCGTTCATAAATCAGTCGCTCGGTGGAGCTCTTCGACGACGAATCTATGTCATTTTTTTCCAGATCGGTGCTGTCAGATGTACGTAATTTGAATAATTATATTTACAGGAAAAATCGAGTTCAGCAGATTAAAATTATTTTAAAGTAAAATTAGTGTCGAATAGGCATATAAACTGCGTATAATAGAATAAATTTACGTGACTGTGAACAAAATAACAATTATTTTTGGCTATTTGTGACGTCATATATATAAATTATTTATTAAATATGGGAAGGAAAACCAAAGCAAAATACAACATTTGGAACACATGAGGGCGAGGGCTCAGCACATGATCCCAGTGTAAAAGGTAAGTAAACAATAATTGTTTCTATATACATACTTACAATATCTAATGGGCTCATGAGCTACTTTTGTTGTGCGATTGTTCTATTGTTGATAGATGCCCAATTCCCATCCAATCCATTCGTAACAATAAGCTCATTTTACAGGGAATCAATAGAAATTCATGATGATAACGAATCGAAGTCGGACCTTCACTCATCAATTTGTACAACTGGCAACAATATATCCTACCATTGCAAAGTAATACTGGGTAAGCACTAAATTTTCTAGAACATAATGTCTGTTTTATTTTTAGTAATTATAAAGAAACAGGATAAAACGTATTACTATTGATGTTACAAAAAGGTACTTCAAAATTGTGCTAATGCCAAATAATACTGTCGTTCTGAAGTTAGGTTGCGCATGCGTGCCGGTATGCGCGCTACTGTTTTATAATAAGGCAGATTGACTACTGCGCAGTCATTTGTAATCTACGTCAGAGCGGCTTCAGGACGCACAGTGGGCTGAAAATCGATCTTCATAGACTTAGGGATCAACTTAGTAATTTTTTTCATTTTTCGACAGAAATGGGTTTAGGTATCGTATAATGATCAATTTAATGCTATTTCAGTTTTACAATAAACCTTTTCTTTTACTTTATAGCACTTGCTTGAAAAAAATCTCGAGGAAATCTGGAGGAGCTCGTGGCTAAGTAATAACAAGCCGCACGGGTCGATCTATCAGGTTAAGCTACGCTTGCCAGGGTTGGTCAGTGGATGGGTGACCATCTTCACATACCGAGACTCCTCCGTGCCTCGGAAAGCACGTTAAGCCGTTGGTCCCGGCTGTCATTTGTGGATCTTTGACAGTCGTTACGAGTCGTCAGAAGCCCGAAAGTCTGACACCAGTCTTACCAAGGGGTATCGTATTACCCAGTTACTGGGTTTTGGAGGTCAGATAGGCAGTCGCTCCATGTAATATACTGGTATTCAGCTGCAACCGGTAAGACTGGAAGCCGACCCCAAGAGAGTTGGGAAAAAGGCTAGGAAGATTGATTGACTTGCTTGAAAAAAATGTATGGAGATGTATATAAAAAAGCATAATCATTTTCTAGGACTGCATCAAAGTAAAAAACAATAACTCCTTATTGTGAATTAAATTGGGGCAAAATAGTTAACAGGAAAAGAAAATCGAGTTGCACAACTAATGTCATATATTTGGATAGGGGTCACTTATACAAACATAAACGCGGTTCTGAAAAAAAAAAAAAAAACGCGGCTTCACGTTAGGGCCACCCTCCATACAAAAATCTTCAAACCCCTTTTATTTATATTATGTTAAAAAAATTGTAAAACTAATATATTATTTCAGAACTAAACATTTTACAACAACAAAATCCAGACCATGAGTATGTTCTTCAACGCAGCCATCGTGCAACTACTTAGTCAACTATTCTAATAATATTTAAAAATTAAACATTTTCCAGGACTTTATCAAGGTAAAAAACAAAAACGCGTTTTAGCAAACAAATTGAGGCAAAAAAGTTAACAAGAAAATTCTGTTTATATTATGTTAAAAAAATTGTAAAACTAATATATTATTTCAGAACTAAACATTTTACACCAACAAAATCCAGACTTCAACGCAGCTTTCGTGCAACTACTTAGTGAACTCTAACATATTTAAAAATTAATTATTTTCCAGGACTGCATCAAGGTAAAAAAAAAAAACAATTTTGGTTACATTAAGTACCTATGTAAAAAAATTGTAAAACTAATATATTATTTCAGAATTAAACATTTTACAACAACAAAATCCAAAATTCAAAATTTTCTTTACCAAATGTCAAAAGTAGAGATTGTGAGATAGTATTGAATCAAGAGAAACTAGAATTCGTCGATAAAACTGTTTTCCTGGGGATCACGCTCGACTCAAGGCTACAATGGGGTCCTCATTTAACATCTCTTGCAGGACGGTTAAGTTCAGCAGCATATGCTGTCAGAAAAATCCGTCAATTTACTGATGTAGATACCGCGAGGCTAGTCTATTTTAGCTATTTTCATAGTATCATGTCTTACGGTATTTTACTGTGGGGACGGGCTGCAGACATCGAGTCTATTTTTATTCTGCAGAAAAGAGCGATCAGAGCCATATATCATCTACGCAGGCGTGATTCTCTAAGGGAACGGTTTAAGGATATTAACATCATGACGGTACCTCGTCAATATATCTATGAAAACATCATGTACGTAAGAAAAAATTTACATCTTTTCAGCAAAAGAGGTGATAGACATAATTATAGTACAAGAAATAGGGACCTATTAGTTCAACCAGGTTTCAGACTGGCTAAAGTAGACTCATCTTTCATGGGATACTGTTTAAAATGTTACAACAAAATTCCTCTCCACATACTTCAACTGAATGAGACGAAATTCAAATCTTGTATAAAACGCACACTATGCAGGCAGGCATATTATAAGTTGGCTGATTACATCGCTGATAAAAATGCTTGGCTCAATGCTGGTCCTGCTCCACAACCACAACTTAACATTTGAAAATACTGTTGGCGCTGCTGAAGATTGTAAAACCATCTTTGCATTGTATATATAAACTCAATCTCCTTTGTATTGTATAATTGCATAGTACATGTGTGAGTACTATGTACAACAGAGCTACCATTTACCGGGTAATATGTCTTTCATTGACTTGAATGTGCCCTGGCGGCTGAGTGTATGTCATGCTCACTCAGATGTCTCGCTGATGGTGGCGTGTGTGTTGGATCATTTAGCTCCCTTCAAAATGGTTGAGCTGAATGGTGCTAATACATGCGTCATGTTCGTGAACGGGCGCCGTCAGTTGGGACTGGTCACCTCTTGGCTGCTGTGGCTTATTTTAATTTATTTTAATCCTTGAATTGTTTTATTTTTAATTTTTTATCTTTTTATTACGGACGCTTTTAACGTGCGCATCTTTTTTACATTGTTCTCACATGTATAATTTTTAAAACATGAATTATGTAACCACTATTTTGTAACAATTATTTCTTTAAAAGAGTGTCCGTGGAGTTTCTTGCCCGTTCTTCTCCATAGGTACCTACTACGCTTTGGAATGGGCAACTAGCTTCATATTTCTGACTGACTGACTCCTTGACAATTCAAAAGTGCCTGTATATGGTTTATTTGAAATAAATGATTTGAGTTTGAGTTGAGTTTGAGATCCAGACCCCGAAAATGAACGTCAGCGCAGCCTTGGTGCAGCTACTTATTGAACTCTTCAAATAATATTTAAAAATTATACATTTTCCAGGATTGAATCAACGTAAAAAAAAAAAATTGTTTGTACAGCTAAAATTGTTCGAAAGCTACCTGAAGGGCAGAGTTCAACGTGTCGTTGTCGATGAATGGTTGAGTGATGACTGTGAAGTCAATATCGGAATTCCCCAGGGGAGTATTTTAGGGCCTACCCTCTTTTTAATTTTCATCAATGACCTGTGCCAGTTAAACCTTACAAACGGCAAGATTATTACATTCGCGGACGACACATTTAGTTTAGATTAAAATATGCCTTGACATCATATCATATATATGAATAGTTTAAAAGATATCGCAGATTCAAAATTACGCGTAGCGAAATAATTATATCGTTGACGCGGACGCGGGCGCAGCGGTAGGTAGGACTCTATGACCTCCTCGGCTTTTAGGTATGTAATCTCGGTGGTACGTTCCCGTGGAATATTTTGCGACATCCACGAGGGCGAAGCCGCGGGTAAAAGCTAGTAAATTATAATTTGCTACAGAAGCAGTAAAAAGTTATAAATTAAATAAGGATAAATTTATCCCAACTACGGAACCCTTCATTGTGCATGCCGTGCCGGTTTTTATATAAATAATACAGAATATTAATTAACAATTTTTAATTTCATGTTGTATAACTATAATTAATAAATATTTTAGTTGATAATTAAATATTTTGTATTATTTGTATCCTCCATAGCTCGCTATGTGCAAAAGTTTCATAGACTGAGATAAACTAACGTTCCGTACTCAACACGCACTATTTTCATAGGTAAATGTTTCCGTCTTTATCTTGCACTTTTAGTTTGACAGTTGTGCGGTAGTGACAAGAATAATGCTAATTCATGCTAAATAAGTAATATTTGAAATTCCGGTCTGCGATTTCGTTAGTTCAACTTTTGGTCACTGGTTCAGATAAGTTTGTATCAGTGACGTGGCAGCCGACCACTAAAGATGGAACCGCCACTCCCCGCGTGCGGGGGAAATAAGCCACACCCGTCAAACTAATATTTATTTTCAAGGTAGGCCCTTAAAATATTACCTATAGCTATGGTGTACAAAATATGATTTGCCAGTGAACCCCAAACTAGACAGTTAGTCTGTATCTTGGGGCTCGGGGTGCGAATTCCAGAGTGGAGACTTGAAGTGTGATTTGGTGTTGTTTGGTATACCGGGTGTGCTTGTGATGTGAGTGTGGTGTGTGTGAGTATGTAGTGTGGTGTGTGTGAGTGTGCATGTATATGTGCGTATTTCTTCCAGTAGTGTAGTTTGATTTAGTGTCAGGTGTCAGGTCAGGGTATCTAGATTAATTGTTCCGAGTCATCATAACCAGAGTTTTGCAACATTTCCTTTATTATTTTTTTACAACTGAATGAGGTAGTATTTTTGATTTCACAGAGTTTGCAGACTTTATTGTATGTATTAATAAGAGAGTAAGCTGGAGAGCGTCTAGCTAGCAACGAGGTGTGGTCAGGTGTTGGGATTCTATAGTTTCTTTTGCTTATTATAGATGCATAGTCGGGTCTGTTTTTAATAGTTTTATGAGTTTTGGTGCAGGCAGAAAGAATGAAAAGCTGGCGGACTCTGAGAACTCTTGTTTCACTATAGAGTAAGTCAGTAGCGAACCGATAGGGCTTCTTAAAAGTTACTTTAAGAAGCGCTCTCTGTGCTCGTTCTGCTTCAATCAAGTAGGTCTTTCCAGCACTACCCCACACGCTGATACAATACTGAATTATGGATTGACACAGGGCTAGGTAAACTTGTTGTAGTGTATCTGTGGGTAGACAGTCTCGTAATCTGCGCATGGTGTGGATGAGTTTTCTTATTCTGCCAGAGAGGTTTGATATATGTTGCTTAAATGTTAGGTGGTCGTCGATAAGAATACCGAGGTATTTAATGGAAGTGGTACGTTCAAGAGGGGGACAGTCACAAGAGGAAGAAGAGGAAGTAGAAATGCTAGAAGAGCAGTGATGCAGTTTGAGTTTTAGGTGTTCCGGAGGTTTTGAAGCGGCGGTCTTGGAGAAGACAATATATTTTGTTTTACTGCCATTTAGCGTTAGGAGGTTTCTGTCCAGGTTATTTGCGATGAGTGTCAATCCCTCTTGTGCTAGACAGTGTACATGTTCCCACGTTTTCCCGTGAAATATGACGGCTGTATCGTCTGCATAAGTTATAGTGTCAGCATTATTCACGGAGAGGTTAAGTATGTCGTTAAGGGCCTACCTTGAAAATAAATATTAGTTTGACGGGTGTGGCTTATTTCCCCCGCACGCGGGGAGTGGCGGTTCCATCTTTAGTGGTCGGCTGCCACGTCACTGATACAAACTTATCTGAACCAGTGACCAAAAGTTGAACTAACGAAATCGCAGACCGGAATTTCAAATATTACTTATTTAGCATGAATAAGCATTATTCTTGTCACTACCGCACAACTGTCAAACTAAAAGTGCAAGATAAAGACGGAAACATTTACATAAGAAAATAGTGCGTGTTGAGTACGGAACGTTAGTTTATCTCAGTCTATGAAACTTTTGCACATAGCGAGCTATGGAGGATACAAATAATACAAAATATTTAATTATCAACTAAAATATTTATTAATTATAGTTATACAACATGAAATTAAAAATTGTTAATTAATATTCTGTATTATTTATATAAAAACCGGCACGGCATGCACAATGAAGGGTTCCGTAGTTGGGATAAATTTATCCTTATTTAATTTATAACTTTTTACTGCTTCTGTAGCAAATTATAATTTACTAGCTTTTACCCGCGGCTTCGCCCTCGTGGATGTCGCAAAATATTCCACGGGAACGTACCACCGAGATTACATACCTAAAAGCCGAGGAGGTCATAGACTCCTACCTACCGCTGCGCCCGCGTTCGCGTCAACGATATAATTATTTTGCTACGCGTAATTTTGAATCTGCGATATCTTTTAAACTATTCATTTAAATGATATGATGTCAAGGCATATTTTAATCTAAACTAAATGTGTCGTCCGCGAATGTAATAATCTTGCCGTTTGTAAGGTTTAACTGGCACAGGTCATTGATGAAAATTAAAAAGAGGGTGGGCCCTAAAATACTCCCCTGGGGAATTCCGATATTGACTTCACAGTCATCACTCAACCATTCATCGACAACGACACGTTGAACTCTGCCCTTCAGGTAGCTTTCGAACAATTTTAGCTGTACAAACAATTTTTTTTTTTTTACGTTGATGCAATCCTGGAAAATGTATAATTTTTAAATATTATTTGAAGAGTTCAATAAGTAGCTGCACCAAGGCTGCGCTGACGTTCATTTTCGGGGTCTGGATCTCAAACTCAACTCAAACTCAAAATAATCATTTATTTCAAATAAACCATATACAGGCACTTTTGAATTGTCAAGGAGTCAGTCAGTCAGAAATATGAAGCTAGTTGCCCATTCCAAAGCGTAGTAGGTACCTATGGAGAAGAACGGGCAAGAAACTCCACGGACACTCTTTTAAAGAAATAATTGTTACAAAATAGTGGTTACATAATTCATGTTTTAAAAATTATACATGTGAGAACAATGTAAAAAAGATGCGCACGTTAAAAGCGTCCGTAATAAAAAGATAAAAAATTAAAAATAAAACAATTCAAGGATTAAAATAAATTAAAATAAGCCACGGCAGCCAAGAGGTGACCAGTCCCAACTGACGGCGCCCGTTCACGAACATGACGCATGTATTAGCACCATTCAGCTCAACCATTTTGAAGGGAGCTAAATGATCCAACACACACGCCACCATCAGCGAGACATCTGAGTGAGCATGACATACACTCAGCCGCCAGGGCACATTCAAGTCAATGAAAGACATATTACCCGGTAAATGGTAGCTCTGTTGTACATAGTACTCACACATGTACTATGCAATTATACAATACAAAGGAGATTGAGTTTATACAATGCAAAGATGGTTTTACAATCTTCAGCAGCGACAACAGTATTTTCAAATGTTAAGTTGTGGTTGTGGAGCAGGACCAGCATTGAGCCAAGCATTTTTATCAGCGATGTAATCAGCCAACTTATAATATGCCTGCCTGCATAGTGTGCGTTTTATACAAGATTTGAATTTCGTCTCATTCAGTTGAAGTATGTGGAGAGGAATTTTGTTGTAACATTTTAAACAGTATCCCATGAAAGATGAGTCTACTTTAGCCAGTCTGAAACCTGGTTGAACTAATAGGTCCCTATTTCTTGTACTATAATTATGTCTATCACCTCTTTTGCTGAAAAGATGTAAATTTTTTCTTACGTACATGATGTTTTCATAGATATATTGACAAGGTACCGTCATGATGTTAATATCCTTAAACCGTTCCCTTAGAGAATCACGCCTGCGTAGATGATATATGGCTCTGATCGCTCTTTTCTGCAGAATAAAAATAGACTCGATGTCTGCAGCCCGTCCCCACAGTAAAATACCGTAAGACATGATACTATGAAAATAGCTAAAATAGACTAGCCTCGCGGTATCTACATCAGTAAATTGACGGATTTTTCTGACAGCATATGCTGCTGAACTTAACCATAACCGTCCTGCAAGAGATATTAAATGAGGACCCCATTGTAGCCTTGAGTCGAGCGTGATCCCCAGGAAAACAGTTTTATCGACGAATTCTAGTTTCTCTTGATTCAATACTATCTCACAATCTCTACTTTTGACATTTGGTAAAGAAAATTTTGAATTTTGGATTTTGTTGTTGTAAAATGTTTAATTCTGAAATAATATATTAGTTTTACAATTTTTTTACATAGTACTTAATGTAACCAAAATTGTTTTTTTTTTTTACCTTGATGCAGTCCTGGTAAATAATTAATTTTTAAATGTTAGAGTTCACTAAGTAGTTGCACGAAAGCTGCGTTGAAGTCTGGATTTTGTTGGTGTAAAATGTTTAGTTCTGAAATAATATATTAGTTTTACAATTTTTTTAACATAATATAAACAGAATTTTCTTGTTAACTTTTTTGCCTCAATTTGTTTGCTAAAACGCGTTTTTGTTTTTTACCTTGATAAAGTCCTGGAAAATGTTTAATTTTTAAATATTATTAGAATAGTTGACTAAGTAGTTGCACGATGGCTGCGTTGAAGATCATACTCAGGGTCTGGATTTTGTTGTTGTAAAATGTTTAGTTCTGAAATAATATATTAGTTTTACAATTTTTTTAACATAATATAAATAAAAGGGGTTTGAAGATTTTTGTATGGAGGGTGGCCCTAACGTGAAGCCGCGTTTTTTTTTTTTTTTTTCAGAACCGCGTTTATGTTTGTATAAGTGACCCCTATCCAAATATATGACATTAGTTGTGCAACTCGATTTTCTTTTCCTGTTAACTATTTTGCCCCAATTTAATTCACAATAAGGAGTTATTGTTTTTTACTTTGATGCAGTCCTAGAAAATGATTATGCTTTTTTATATACATCTCCATACATTTTTTTCAAGCAAGTCAATCAATCTTCCTAGCCTTTTTCCCAACTCTCTTGGGGTCGGCTTCCAGTCTTACCGGTTGCAGCTGAATACCAGTATATTACATGGAGCGACTGCCTATCTGACCTCCAAATCCCAGTAACTGGGTAATACGATACCCCTTGGTAAGACTGGTGTCAGACTTTCGGGCTTCTGACGACTCGTAACGACTGTCAAAGATCCACAAATGACAGCCGGGACCAACGGCTTAACGTGCTTTCCGAGGCACGGAGGAGTCTCGGTATGTGAAGATGGTCACCCATCCACTGACCAACCCTGGCAAGCGTAGCTTAACCTGATCGATCGACCCGTGCGGCTTGTTATTACTTAGCCACGAGCTCCTCCAGATTTCCTCGAGATTTTTTTCAAGCAAGTGCTATAAAGTAAAAGAAAAGGTTTATTGTAAAACTGAAATAGCATTAAATTGATCATTATACGATACCTAAACCCATTTCTGCCGAAAAATGAAAAAAATTACTAAGTTGATCCCTAAGTCTATGAAGATCGATTTTCAGCCCACTGTGCGTCCTGAAGCCGCTCTGACGTAGATTACAAATGACTGCGCAGTAGTCAATCTGCCTTATTATAAAACAGTAGCGCGCATACCGGCACGCATGCGCAACCTAACTTCAGAACGACAGTATTATTTGGCATTAACACAATTTTGAAGTACCTTTTTGTAACATCAATAGTAATACGTTTTATCCTGTTTCTTTATAATTACTAAAAATAAAACAGACATTATGTTCTAGAAAATTTAGTGCTTACCCAGTATTATTTTGCAATGGTAGGATATATTGTTGCCAGTTGTACAAATTGATGAGTGAAGGTCCGACTCCGATTCGTTATCATCATGAATTTCTATTGATTCCCTGTAAAATGAGCTTATTGTTACGAATGGATTGGATGGGAATTGGGCATCTATCAACAATAGAACAATCCCACAACAAAAGTAGCTCATGAGCCCATTAGATATTGTAAGTATGTATATAGAAACAATTATTGTTTACTTACCTTTTACACTGGGATCATGTGCTGAGCCCTCGCCCTCATGAGTTCCAAATGTTGTATTTTGCTTTGGTTTTCCTTCCCATATTTAATAAATAATTTATATATATGACGTCACAAATAGCCAAAAATAATTGTTATTTTGTTCACAGTCACGTAAATTTATTCTATTATACGCAGTTTATATGCCTATTCGACACTAATTTTACTTTAAAATAATTTTAATCTGCTGAACTCGATTTTTCCTGTAAATATAATTATTCAAATTACGTACATCTGACAGCACCGATCTGGAAAAAAATGACATAGATTCGTCGTCGAAGAGCTCCACCGAGCGACTGATTTATGAACGAACGAAAGTGATGACAATACTTTTTATAGGCGAAAGAAGAGATGACGATACTGTGTGTTCGGTCGGAATAAAACAACATATGTGCCAAAACCAAATGCCGTCTTTTATAAATTAAAAGTATTATTAAAACTAAAACTGCTTTGCTTAAAACTTGATATGATTACTATCTATGTTATAAAGTAAATTCCATTAAATAACTCATAAGCGATACGCTTTGATACTCAAAAAAACATAAAAATAGATGAAATTTTGCAATTTTTTTGTATCGAGAAAATTTCATTGTATCGTGTATTCCTTTTCCAGGATACTAGACCATATAGTCAAAAAACATACACCGAAATATTGAATCCCTATTCCTTAAACCTAATAAGGTACACGAAAAAGAAAAAGACCCCGTTTTTCAATATATCACCTTAAATGAAAAGCGTAGCATATATAATAATAAAACTAAAACGCTTGTAATAAAGAAATTTTTTTTAAATTAAAAAACAAATAACCCGACTGAAAAGAGAAAAACAAGCATTATATTCTATAGAATTTTGGTATCGCAGACCGGAAAACTAAAAACCGGAGAATAGATATGGTGCAACTTTAGTTTAATTAAAAAGGGTAACCGTGGAGTTTCTTGCCGGCTCTTCTCCATAGGAAACGACCAATTGGAACCGTGCACCTAGCTTAAAATTCTGACGTTTCATAAGTGCCCATGTAGGTTTATGTGACATAAAATATTTTGATTTTCATTTTGATACATAATTATAATGTTATGTATGTGTTATATTAAACATAATTTGGCATTTGCGTGTGCTTATCTCTACCTGCCTCTTCCGGGAACGCTGCTGCTTTACACACACATGATATATCAGATCAAAGGCGACTTACCAAAGACACACGTCTGCTCCGGATACTGGTACGTTGTCAGATGTAACGCTGTCAGCACTTTGAGAGTATTTTGTATAGTAGTCACTGTAGCCGCTGAAGACGTGGCGTTTATAATCATGGCGGAAGGATTTCAGACTGTGGAGATACAATGGTTCCAAATTAAATAATGTTTTCTTTATTATTATGTATTTTTTTTATCTTATCTAGTTTCATTTTTAAATATTTCTTAAGTAAAAATACAAAAAAATATTTACAAATTATTATCATTAGGTACTAGGTTTCGTGGAGGTCGGCAGTATGCCACGGGAACGTACTAATGAATAAAAAGTATCCTATGTGTTAATTCAGGTCATAAACTATCTGTGTGCCAAATTTTATCCGAATCCGTTCAACCGTTTCTGCGTGATTAACAAACATACAAACTTTCACATTTATAATATTAGTTGGATAGTTGGATTATGTCGTTTATTTATTTTCTTTCATAAATAGTTAAATAAAAAAATTCATAATATAGTTGTTCTGTTTTTAAATACTTCTTGTTTTTATTTAACTGGTTTTTCTTGTTCTCTTAATATTGAGAGAAAAATCAATAAATATATACCGTTAGAGACATTTATTTGAAAACTAGTGATGATATTTATTCTTCTATGTATGAAAAGTAATATTGTATTTACTTACTTCTATGACTCTGTGTTTGTATTAACTTGTTTGTTAAACCTCTTGTTTGCGAATAAAGCAGGTTGTAGTTAGTCTTACGTCCAGTATTTTCAGGTATTTTTACGCTTCATTGCCTATCTGTCTTCATTGTCATAATTATCATCGTCTTGATGACGTCATAAAAGAACTGTATGAGAATTACAATCAACTAATTTCTATTTGGGGTTCCGTACCTCAAAAGCAAAATTGTACCTTTATATGTACTATAATATAGGATCACATCGTTTCTCCGGTGTCTGTCTGTCTTCCAAGGCCTTTTTTGCCAGGAACGAGTGGTATCAAGTTGAAAATGTTAAATTCGTGGGTCTGTGGTCCTTTGGAGCTTCAAAAAAAACCAAGCTTCTAAGTCAATGCAATTAAAATACGGCCATTTATGACATATTTTGTTGCTCGCAAATAAATCAAAACCGGATACTTCCCGTTATCCTAGAATCATGAAAATTTGCAAGAAGCAAGGTCTCACAGTACAGGTAAAGGCAAAAGTCCGAAAATCGTGCATTTCTAAATATATCACATAAAAATAAAAAAAATTGCGATTTCAAACTTACATTTGGAGTTGGAGAATTGACCTTGACGTATATCGATGTATGAGACCGCATGATTTTTAATTACAATGTTAATATGTTTGTTTTTAGCGTAAATATTCATCCCAATTACGGAACCCTTCATTGTGCACAGTCAGACATGTACTTGGCCGTTTTTTTACTGTTCATTTAACTGATTAAAGTTGAGACTTTACCTAGGTACCTAATAAGGATTCTTAACCTTGGTATATGAAACTCGATAAAAATTATTACAATTTCTAGAAAGAAAGAACTGTAGATTTTCTACAAAAATTCTTTTTCAATTTCATTTTTTGCAAATTCAACGTCAAATTACTGATCTTTAAATCGCAACTTTGCCATCGTCGTAGAAATAAAACTTCACATACATCACACACCATGAATTTATTAAGTAAGTACATAACTCTTGATTTAAGAGACCTTTACCACCGCCTGTCCGTAATTTTCACCATGCAGCATACCCAGAAAAGCATCTACAACATTATCAATACCTTCAGTAACATCTTCCTTGGCCTTCAACTGCCCACACTTAATCCATCCCGCCAGTTCAGCAAATGCCTCAGGCCATTTATCCCTCCATCGAAAAGCTAAAAACCCTTCAATTTTGAGTTGATTCACCATTATAAGCGGCTGTAGAACGTTTGGTTCGAACTTATTGGAAGGTTTTTCCTCGCGAAGGCTAATAGTTCCACAAACAGCCACTCTCCCGTATGAGCTCATTTGTCTCATGATAGCATAGCTTAGCTCTCCACCAACGTTATCAAAAAGACAGTCTACCCCGTTTGGAGCAGCTTTCTTTAAGACTACAGCGATATCTTCAGTTTTATAGTCAAAGGCGTAATCGAAGCCAAGTTCTTCCTTCAACCAATTTACCTTGTCATCGCTGTCCGTAAATCCTATCACCTTACAACCTTTGATCTTCGCTATCTGCCCAACGATGGACCCGACGGCACCAGCAGCTGCAGTGACTGCCACTATTTCGCCTTCTTCAGGTTTGCAGATTTCGAGGAGTCCAAAGTAGGCAGTAGCACCCGGAATACCAAGGGCGCCAATACCCAGAGATGTAGGTAGACCTTTCAAATCTGGTAGTTTATAGACACCAAATTCTATGTCGTTAAAATCCATGCTACTTACGTTGGGATCGATAATGCAGTAGTCACACCAGCCTAGGTGTGATACGACGCGGGTGCCGACAGGGTATTGTTTGTCTTTTGACTCTAGAACTACTCCGATCTGGTAACCAAATTGGTCGTAAGGTAGTTTATATAAAGAGCTGTATGCATAAACATAGGGATCCACACTAATCCACTCCACCTTGACGAGGATATGTTTATCACGTAGCTCAGGCAGTAGGTATTTCATGAGTACGAAGTCGTTTTTCCGCGGGACTTCTTTAAAACGTTTGGCTACGATGTATTTTTGTGCATTTACCATCATGATTGTTGCTTTGCCTGAAAACAAGCAAAAGTTGCTTTAATTAAGAACATATTATGATTTAAGGACTATAATTATGTTAATTTAATTGCCTGCATCGATAAATACTTTTTCTCAAACATGATTGGAAATTCGAACATTATTTTGACAACATTCATCGAGATAAATTGAAATTGCTGTACTAGTCAAAAACAAGCGAGCGCCCGGCCGGCAATCTTAGTATGAAAATCCATATCTGTCGTGTTTAGCGGCCAAATAAATTACTATGAAAACTCATATTTGTCGTGTTATTTAAAAATGGAACTAACTTTTTACTTCAACACATGGCAACCAAGGAGGTAACTTATGAAAGATTTTATTTAAATTTCGAACTAGCTTAGCAAATAGAGCTGTAGAAACAAATGAACATATTGGTGCATGAAAAGTTTTCGTTGTGTTGTGAAAGTGTTCATTGATTCTGGAATTTATAATTTATTTATTTGGTTTGAATTTCCGCGCATTGTTTGAGAAAAGTACTATACAAGCCTTGGCCGCAACCAGGCATTGATGGACTCACGTATGTGCAGTTTGTAATAGTTAACTCAAAGTTTAAAAATAAATGTAGATATTTTAACTTTTTGATGTGTCAGACATCTTTGAAAGCAACATCGTCATGATCATTTTAGGCATTTAAATAACCTACCTGCCTACTTGTTTACCTGTAAATATACGATAGTCTTTTTTTTCAATCAAATTATTTATTAATTTCTACTTACTTTCTCGATAACGCGTTCGTATGATTCAGATTTACGCACTTTCTTCACCCGTACCGTTTGCAACTTGTTCTTATAACATTTGTAGACTAGCTTTGTTCATTAATATCAAGTACATAGCTGTAATACTACCCATTTCCGCGGTTTTACTCGTATTGCAGAATTTAATCAGTAAATCTAAAGAAAATAAAAAATTACTAACTAATCAGTTTTTAACGTCGAGAAAGTCGTCAATACAATTTTTATTTTCAAGATTAATTTTAAAACTAGTCAAATATAATCACAAATAAGAATATAATTATGATGATAATCATAAATTAAAAAAATTATGACTAGTTGACAAAAAAAAAACAGATTTTATTTAAAAAATATTAGTGTAGGTACAATTTGCCGGTTATATTTGTTACTGTAGCTGTATTATGCTGGACCTACTCTGAAATAATTGACCATTGTGTATTCTTAGGAGTTTGATAATAGATTTGTTGATAAGAAATAATAATGATTAACTATAACAAAACATACATACCTACACACAACACCTACACCGCACATATACACGCCCGCACACACTTATGAATAATTATGTCACTCTCTGTATTTCATAATTTTGTGTACTTTGTAATTGGTGAAATGTTTAGGACAATAATAATGTTATACTTACTGTTTGCTGTGCTACCTTATAATAAATACATAACTTTTTAACAAACTTTCAACTTAAAATTAGCACAGTGCTAATAATACATATACAATTGGATTTGGGAGAGGCCTATTCCACTATGCCACTCACAGAACAGAAAAAACAGTTTTTTCTGTTCTGTGATGCCACTGCTAAAAGCTGAGTTGAGGATATACCATGTTTATTATTCGCACATACTTAAGCTAACATCATGCTAGTATTCCTCGATGGGGTAGACAGAGATGGTGTACACCCACATTTCACCAGTTTTGTTGAAAATTCTATGTAATAAATATAGGGGCCGTGCCTTTTGTCACTAATCGGGCACAAATTTAGACTCCGGGATGCTACAAAAAAACTCTTTATGGAAAATCCCAACAACCGTTTGCCCGACCTGAGGGTAGACCCCAACTCAACAATGAAATAGTGCGGAGCTAGGCCGAGTCGTGAACTCGGCCTAGCTCCGCACTATTTGAGTTGACGAGTAATTTGAGCGGGCTGCAATAGGCGTCTGGGTTTTTTCCACTTCCCCGCTCCGCTTCCCCGCTCCACTTCCTCGCTATGCAACAACATCTCATCTTGGTAATAAGCAACATTATAGTAATAAGCACCAATAAAGGGGCCTCGTCAAGGTCATTTCTAACTCCAACTCTAGCACCGCGCGCGCTCATTGGTCAAATAAAATAGCGGGCGCTTCCTCGGCTTCCTGTTACTCACTTCCGTCTCATTTCACGAAATCACTCCCACAGATTGCAGAAAAGCGAGAAAAAAAGTTACACATCAAAAAAGTTATGTCAAAAGCTAGTTTTTTAAAATAGATAATATAGAGCATAAGTCTCGATCCTGTGGGAATGTCTGCGCCTGCTTCGTATGGAAAGTATTTACAATGCCGCCTCTCGCAGCGCCCGCCGAAACGTCTCCGTACTCTATGGTTACATGTAATTAAAGAGACAACTTTGTTCTCTGCGAGACGACAACTTATCTGGACTTGTATCTTTGATCCTGTTCTCTGAAGCGTGAGGAGATTAAATACGGAATGTGGATAAAGGGATTATTTCAAAAAGGATGAACGGTTTAAATTTATTAATTGGTGTAGGTGGTGTGGTGGTTGAAAGTAACGTGGCTTCGATTCTTAGGTAAATAATCTTTTGCTGCCTTATTTTGCTCGTTTATAAATACTTAGTTATTTTCTGTACGAAAAGAGGTTTTTGCCTTACGGGCCTGATACCTGATAGTTACAGGCTAGTAATAATATCCATTCCCAAAAATACAGACTACACTCTTTTACGGATATTTTTGTTATGGTAAACCAAATTACTCTTTCTTTGCCCGACCCAGGGGTAGAACCGAAGACCCCTCGCTCATTGCTGTCGCACTATATGCGACTGCTAGAAGTAAGGCAGTAAGTACTGTAAAGGTTGTCTGTAAAAGGGAAACCTTACCTACACCATACAGGCTGGTAGAACAATGATTCTGGTTGCATTCGATCACTCAAATGAATTCAGAATCAGTTTCAAAATTGTGAATGTTTTTCCCCGACTACGGCAAAGCCAAAGGAAGGGTTATGAGCAGTCAATGTACGTATGTATGTAAGTATGTTTGTATTTACGTGTTTTCCACCGTAGCGCCTAAACTACATAACCGATTTTGATGAATGTGGTATTAGTAGATTCGTAATAATGGTCCGGGGGACATAAATTTAAATGGTGGACTTAGCTTTCTTCGTACCGTACCGTTTGTGATAGGCGTATAAGTGAACACGTCCTCTTAAAATAAACAATTAAAATTCAGTTTTGTTTCTTATTTTCTTATTTAAGTATGCCAGAAGCTTAAAAAGTTAATACGAACACAAACAAAAATAATTTTTGGTAGTGTAGTGGAATGATGAAGATATTTTTGCCTGCACACCAAATAGCTGGTTCTACTGTGCTTACGTACTTATTTTGCGTAAATGTTACGGGCCCGGGTCGACGGCGCGTTGTGTTCCACGCGCGTCTCAAAAAGATGTCGGCAAAATTGATGGGGTCCGCTAGGGCCGATGCCTGCCGGGGTTGCAGGAAGTCCTAAGGGGACGTACAGGCAAGTGAAAGAACACGGGTGGGTTTTAGTCAGTAAGAGTCTGACACGCCCTTCCGTTCCGCCCAGAGCGGGACAAGTAATTTTATGATTTACCACCCAAAAAACTAAAAAATGGGCTTTCTACCGATATGACGAGTAATAGAGAAGTATAGAAGAAAGGGACATGTTGCGCCGACCCCAAATAAATTGGGATAAGGGCAGGAGAATGATGATGTTATGAATGTAATAAAACTGTCGTTTTTTTTTTACCATAACGAGGATGCTCTTGGCCTGCATCTCACCTGATGGTAAGTGATGATCAGGCTGAAGGTGGAAACGAGCTTCACCCGAAATCCTCAACCACAGAGGAACTGGCTATCTTACCTCTTACTGCCGAAACACAACAATGCTGTTAACATTGTGCATTATTGTTATGGTGACAGACTTAGAGATAAAATGGTGGTACCCAACCAGCAATTCAGTCCTATTATTTCAGCTCATAACTCTAATAAGCTCTATAAACGATTTATTAAGGTTTTAGCGGTGCCAGAGTGTTGTATAAAAGCGTTCGACAGTACATTATTGCTCTAAATACTTATAGAGCTAAAAATCCCTATAAACAAAGGATGTAAACGTTTACTACGCCATTTTATATAACCGTTATAGTCAAGTACTATAGCAAGCTCTAATATAACTAGTACATAATAATATTGCTCTATAAAATTGTTAACAGGTGCCTTTATTTATCTGATTAGCGTAATAATTGTTCCAAACGAACTGCAATAGTAATTTCGTTATAGTAGAGATAAACACTCAACTACAGGGCGATATTGTGATATTGTGGATATTCAGATCGCTGCTATAGTACGTGTGCGTTAGTAGTCACAAAGACTTTACAATAGAGTGTTTTTGTAATGTAGTCTAATTTCAGATGACTCTAATAGATCGTAAGTGCACTATAATAGTTTTTAGATGCATATTATAATTTTATCGATAAGCATATCACACAGACACTATAATAGTGCAGAATTATTGTATAACAACTTTTATGGTGCCTAACAATGCGCTTGTTAGTATTATAAATGGGTATCTATCACTATAATGACGCAAAAGTGGCACATACATGTAGATAAATGTTTCTATTAAATGACAGTTAAGTCCCAAAAAGGATTATTGGCTCGCTTTTACAACAATATTCAGACATTTTGATACGGAATTAATGCCGGTTCCGTACAAAATGTGTCTTACATAGATATTATTTCTGAAGAGTCCGTACTCCAGCGATTTTTCTGAATCTTCAAGCAACGATTCAACATTCGAAAAAGACCAACAATTTCGTGATGGCGTGAAAAATTAGGCCATTAATTATAATATTTCGCATTAAGCAACAAAAAGTTTAGTACGATTAATTAACAATAGAATACCAAATACACTACCTAACGATGCGTGTGTGCTGTACTGAGCTCACGCAATGCGTCGTACGTCCAGCCAGTAATAGGACTCGCCCATCAAGGAGCGCTGTTCCCAATTTGACGCATTATTAAATTATTATATATAAAACAAAAGGTATTTTAATAAAACACGTATACTACAAGAATATTTTAATTGTCCTTAAAATGGTGAAAGTTTCAGAAAAATACATAATACAAGTAACCTTATATAAGTCTTACCGAAAATTCGAAAGTTAGGTTAGAATATTAAAAAAATCATATCTCAAAAAGGGGGGGGCTCCGAGACTTTTCCTTCACAGGGGGGGCTGTACACCTCCACCCCCCTCCCCCGACCCCCTCCCACCCCTTAAATCGATGGATGACAAACCGAAGTCGTACCAGAAAATGCTCTAATTGAACATTTGATAATTTTTTTTTAAACCACCCAGAAATAGGAGCCCCGCGAAGCGGGGCTCCGTCGACTACGCCTGACTAAAACCTTAGAATGCAAGAGCGAGCGAAGCGAGCTCGGGACTTAGGGCACCCCGACACGGACAGGTTAGGTTAGAAGGGGATGGCCCCGCCATCCCCTTCGTGGTAATTTTTTTTAAACCACCCAGAAATGCGGGACTCCGTCGACTACGCCTAACAAAACATAAAAAGTGTATTAAAAAAAACTATGCATTTCCTAAACTTCCCCCATGAGGGGGGGTCTCTTATCCCCCCCCCCCCTCCACAAATATTCATATAATACAAGTAACCTTATATAAAAGTCTTACCGAAAATTCGAAAGTTAGGTTAAAATATTAAAAAAATCATATCTCAAAAAGGGGGGGGGGCTCCGAGACTTTTCCTTCACAGGGGGGGTTGTACACCTCCCCCCCCCTCCCCCTCCCACCCCTTAAATCGATGGATGACAATCCGAAGTCGTACCAGAAAATGCTCTAATTTTACTTTTTTTTTTCCAAATCATTAACACTACTCGTTTAGACGTAATTTTCGGTATAGATTAAAAGTAGCTCATCGTCGCATTTCGGCCATTCCGCTGCTGTAGTGTGTGGAGTCCATTAGGTACACTGAAAAAACACAATTTATATTTATAAAGATATTGCTTCTAAAGTTCAGTGATGCTACTAGATTCATATTTATGCACTTCATATAAAGAAATATAAACACTAGGTACGTAAAACTTGATAAAACTACGAAGTTCTTCCCGAAGAAAAAAAAACTGGTTAAGTACATGATTAATATTCACACTATTCGTTAGTAAACAGATTATACTTAATTAAGTTTTTTTTTCATTACCTATGGTCTTCAGAAAAATAGTAAAGAAAACACTGTGTATTATATTATATTATATTCAGTCATGCTCACACAGAACCCCAATTTTAGGTTGAATCCACGATGACTGACAGTGAAAACATTACCTATCACGGGAAGTACTATAATGGCTCTTAGAATATCGAAATCACTTTATATGATAAACATTTTAGTAAAAGCTCAACAATTCGAGGGGGGCACTTTAAATTCATGGTAAACCTATCCCTAGTTTATCAGTAAAGCTGCAGTCGCACATCATTTCCACCGTAATAGACTAATATTATAATAACAAAATAAAATCTTACTTACCTCAGATTGCTTGTATCCTTTTGTAAAATTATTTTTTGCACTCTGCACTGTCACGAATGTAAAATAATGAATGGTGAATGAAAAAAGTGATGTAAAGGAAACTAAACTCTTGTATAGTATGAAAAAGTACAATAAAAGGTCCTACAGTAGCCAGTACATCAATATTTTGAGACCTGCACACTGTTACATAGATTTTATTGGACTGTTTCGTCATTTGGAACACTGCAATAAAATTATTTTGTCACTGGACAGAGATATAAATGCGCCACTTCCGAATAAAAGATACGTTCTTTGGGGTTTTATAGGACCAAGGACAGTCTTTTACAAAACGTTCTATGGTTTTTTATAGTACTAGTTTTTGCTGGTTGGGTAGCTAGCCAGGCGGACTTAGAACAAGCCCTACCACCAACCAAACCGAGCAGAAAATGTTGGTCTGAGGGAGGTGGTTTTACCCCTAGACCCAGCAGTGATAGCGTAGTTGTGTGGCCGTCGGACTGCCAAATCATAGGTCTTGAGTTCAAACCCAAAGCACGCACCTTTGACTTTTCGGATTGCCGCATGCCTTTAAAAAAAAAAATAACCGGCATGCCTGAGAGATATTTCTCGACGCCATACGAAGCCAAGTCAGAGGTCCATGGGCGGCTTTTAAACTCTGACACCAGGTTAGTCATTAACCACGCGAAATAGAAAGAAAGACCACTAGATCACAGAGGCGGAGTGTTCATTAATCGTCAAAGAGCATATTACACTTAAATAAGTAATATCAGGAGGAGGAGCAGTGGTGGCCCAGTGGTAACGGCCCCGACTTACGAGTTGTAGGTCGTAGGTTCGAACCCAAGCAGGCGCTTTACTTTGTGTAAATAATTTCATCACCACTGCTCTCAAAACGGTGAAGGAAAACATCGTGAGGAAACCGGCATGTCCTAGAACCAAAAATTCGAAGACATGTGACATCTAACAACCCGCACTGGGCCCGCGTGGTAGATTACGGCCCAATCCCTCTCACAGAGAGGAGGCCTGTGTCCCAGCAGTGGGAACATTAATAGGCTGATTATGTATGTTATGTAAGTAATATCACACTCTCATATTTATGAACGTTATGTCTAAACATGCTATAACAATTGTAATTAACTATCCACATACAAATAGGTACTCGTAAAACAAGACCCAATCTATTTTATACCTCGTAAAGTCTTGCCAACAATGTCTGGAAGACGGTTTAAGTAATTGTTAGGGGAACATAAAGTAACTTAGGAATTAATTGTGTTTATATATTTTCAACGGTTGGATATAGCAGCTGGGGTAAATGGTATCATTAAGTAGAATAACAGAATTAGATTGTAGACCAATGTTGTTAATTGGTTGAAATAGGTACCTACAGTAAGAGCTCCGAGCTAGCTTATCCTAAAAGTTGGCAACGTCGCAAATCGATGTCAAATATTTCGCTGTTTTGATTAATTTGGCAAACATACTGTATGGAAATATGAAATGTGGCTAACTAGTGAACTAAAATATTGATGACATTTAACTTTAGACGTAAAAAAAGTAAACTTTCCAAATACCTTTTTTACACCTAAAATAGTTATAACATCAAATTCAGTGTTTTAATTGCAATTTATTATTAATATTCTAGTTCGCTACCACATTTCTTAAACAATGTCGCCCATGCGCATGTGACCGCCCGTAATTTTCTGAATATTCATGAAAAAATATCGAAAATAAACTTCGAACTTCGTCTATCTATAACATTTTTCACTAGTTTTTTTAAAATAAATACACAATTTTTTACCGAAAAAATGACTTCGATTCCGTTTTTTTTTTCGTAGTCGATAATTTTTTGTAAAAATTTTAATTAACCTGTTAAAATAACTCATAAGCTTTTGGAAATAATAAACAGAATCCAAATCGACCCATAAACTTCGGAGATGTGTCAAAAAACAGAAAGCAAATCTTTAAAAAATAAAAAATTGAATAACATGAAAAGTGTTATAGATAGACCCCCCTTTTGAAGTTTAATTTCGATATTTTTTCATGAATATTCAGAAAATTACGGGCGGTCACATGCGCATGGGCGACATTGTATATACAATACAAGTATACAGCAATACTGTATTAAACAGGGTGGCAGGGACATCGACGCGAAACCGGTTACCATGGATTCAGTACATGGTTCTGAACCCCCCTGTTGAAATTTTTCGTCGGTTATTAAAAAAAAAATCTGCTGTTCCATACATTTTGTCCGCGTAGGTATTGCACTTTTCTATGAAACAGCAAAAATTTTTTTAATAACCGACGAAAAATTTCAACGCAGGGGCGTTCAAAAATCGTGTACAGAATCCATGATAACAGGTTTCGCGTCGATGTCCCGGACACCTCGTATATATACTGTATATACTATACTATACATACAGTAATATTGCCAAATTAATCAAAACAGCGAAATATTTGACATCTATTTGCGACGTTGCCCACTTTCAGAGTAAACGCTCTTAAGAGTATTGCACTGTACTGGGAAAAAGCGTAGTTTAAGAGAGTGATGTAAATGAAATGGTTCAGTTGCGCACTCACGACATAGAAGTAGCTACAAGTTAGTTGACTGTATACTAAGTAGGTTGTTCTACTTTACGTGATTGTAACCGACCTACTTACTATGAGGCAAAAGGTAAATTCAAAAAACGATAGTTATAATAAATATAAAATCTGTGATTGTAGATATAATTTTATTCTGTTAATTTTTATGTTGTGCCAAATGTTTATATAATTAGTTGTGTAAATTGAAGATTGATTTAAATAATTTCATGTTTAGTCAATATTTTCAACCATATTATTATGTAAAGATAATTGCTTAATTAAATGTGCCTTACTATTAATATTTGCATGCCAAAATATGGCGAAATGTGTCAAAATTTAAGAAAAGACAGGAAGAAACTTGGACTATCGCTAACAAGCAGGGAGCAAGCATGGTGATATTTTGGTGTTCGTTCTTTAAAAGTTATTTGTTATTTGCTTTAAATGCGGTAATACAAGGGTGTTATATAACACCCTTGTATTACCGCATTTAAAGCAAATAAATAACTTTGACTTTGACCACCAAAATATCACCATGCTTGCTCCCTGCTTGTTAGCAATAGTCCAAGTTTCTTCCTGTCTTTTCTTAAATTTTTCCCGGACAACAATTTTTATTCATTTCCTATCTCATATTATAAATACGAAAGCGAGTTTGTTTGTTACGCTTTCACGCTAAAACGGCTGAACAGATTTGGATGACATTTGGCATATGGGTAGACAATGACCTTGATTAGCACATAGGATACTTTTTATCCCGATATTCCCACGGGATCTAGAATTATTCAGGTGAGACCGCGGGGCGCAACTTGTTATTTCTTTAAACGCATTCCTGCACGAGAAGAATTTCCGGTAACATTTAAGCCATCACACAATTTCATTCTTAATTGTAACCTACACAGTGTTGTCACCCATTTCGATATATTATGGTCTTTTGGGTGGTATTCAATGCATTGCATTTCTTAATATCCTTGTGCCTATAATTTCATACATACATAGGTACTTCATTTCGGTTAGTGTTAATGCACTAACCAAAAGTGCTACAAAAGGAGATATAAAAGACCCGGCTTTTAAAAATCTTCATTTTTCACCATCACTATTGAAAACGTTTAGTGCTACTAAAAGCCTCTCGCAAAAAGCGGATGTGATGTGACGTCGTCGCAGGCATCTGACTAAAATGTTAGCTGCATTTTTCCTGCAACATTCTGTGCAAGTAACAATGACATAAGAGCTTTATGGGTTAAGCCCCTTTAGTTATTAAAGTTGACAATAACTTTAAAAAAACAATAGGTAGGTTAATTTTAATACAATTTTATTATTTTTTATTCTATTATTTTAAATTCTGCGTACCGTAAGATAGAATATAGCCTGACTATGTATTAAGCTTCGTGCAGACTAGCTCGACGCGATACCTGTTATTGTAAGTTTTCTTAGAAATTGTATTGATCGAGTCGCGCTGGTCTGCAAAAGCCTTTAAACTTCCATCTTATCTGTATACCTACCTATAAGCAAATTATTATAAATGTTTCTGTTCAGCAAACGACTTTTTAATTACGTCACTTAGTAATGAATAGTAGGTAAGTATTTCATTTATTTGAATAAGTAGACCAAATATATCCTTAATAATGTTGTTGGTTGCTGACACGTCCCAGCTTCTGGGAACAACCTACACGCTTTTGCTTTCAAATTAAAATTGTTCTTCTGTTGACCGTACGTACATTGCAGTACACAAATAGCTCACATTTCAGGGTATATCCTGAAATGTCAGCTATTTGTGATATTGCCAGAGAGTGCTTTTAATTCTGTAGGTGAATTCTGGCTTCGTATATATAACAGGCTGGTTGACAATTAGATAGGAACGGATATTTCAAATAATGTCGAGGTGTACAGTACCATGCTGAACGCCATCTGTACAGTACAGTGTACGCCCATGCTTCGCCAGTAACATAATTATATCTACTTGTTTTTATGGAGGACCACCGTTTACCCAAAGTGGTCTTCTACTCTGAGATGGCGGAAGATAAACAGAAGCATGGTGGTCAAGATTTCCGCTATAAAGATGTGTTCAAGAGGTATCTAAGTGCTTGCGCTATTCATTTAACAGATTCGGAGAGGCTCGCTTCACATAGGTCGTCTCGGCGATTTACTGTCTACAAAAACGTAAAAAAACTTTCGAAAAAAAATGACTCGATATACGCACCGAAACACGCCAAATAAGTAAAGAGAGTTTAACTCAACCGGCCAACTCTATTGCATTAAGTTGTGAATTGGGGCTGGCGAGTTATATTCAAATGTGACAGACGGCACGGCTATAATTTCAAAGGGTGGCCGTTATCGAAATCGATAAGGAGGACTATACAACATGTAAAAAAAACCCTATGCGATCCGTGAGGGTGTTGTTTGGTATCGTACTGAGAGTTTAGTTATGTGGAAATTTTTCAGGAAATACAAAAGCACAATTCGTAATTTTTTTTTATGGGGATTTTTGCCGGCTTATTGGGCGCAGGCGTTTAGCGGGTGCCAGGATGACCCCTGTTGAAAATTTGCGGATTTGGGGTAATTTTAGTAGGTACTAAAAATGAGAATTTTAACTTATAAAACTATTTTATTTTCAATAATAATAAGAAAACCCCTTTCGGATCGGACAGGGTTTTTTTACATATTATATTATGTTTGTAATTTCAGGTAATAGAGGGCCTATTAACTTGCCTCAAATCCAGTGTTCTTCCCATGGGAAGAAGGCGTGAGTTTATGTTTGTATGAATGTAAATCCAGACTCTTTTTCTCGATCACAGACTTTTCCCAACCCGGGTATCAAACCTCAGCAGTCACGCTTCCCAATACTAGACCACTGAGACATTCCACTATCTTATCTACTCCCTAGCCATTATTTAATTTTTAAGTGTAATATTGTTACCTTATTACCACAGAATCCATAAATGTATAGGTGGAGGAATACGAAACATTGAAAAAATGTTCTTAAGGAAAATTCTCTCAATTTTCTTGACTGTTTCCTTGCTCAGTATATTTCCTTGAGTTCTGTTTTAAAGCGTTTGTTTCATTACATCTGAAGGCTTTGCTATTTTAAGCTCACAATTATTTCGCGTTCCACCAAAAAACAAATCTCTACATTTTATTTAAAGCTTATCTTTTTATTATTTTCTGCGGTTTTAGATACTCAGTAGCATTTTTACGTAATTGCTGATGTGGCATTTGGAAAGAGAGATATTTTGAGAGAAATGGTTGACATCTATCTTTATATATAAAAGAAAGTCGTGTTAGCTACATCATTTGTAACTCAAGAACGGCTGGACCGATTTTTATGATTTTTGTGTTTTTGGATTACCTTCGTCCGGAATAGGATATAGGGTATATAGGGTAAGTGAGGTAGGGTAGATAGGGTAGGTAGGGTAGGTGAAGAAGGACAGTTACGGTAGGTAGGGTGGGTAGGTAGGGTAGGTAGGGTGGGTAGGGTAGGTAGGTTAGGGAAAATCTTATGAAGTCCCGTCACCGACATCCTAATGTTAACAGTATATCTGTAGCTATGAAGATGACGTGTTGCGCATTTCATTGTTTTAATATTACTTCTGCCGGTTTGTCCCCAAGACCGTCTATATATTTTTTTTTGGTTTGTGTTTTGAAGCTGTAAACCACATGATGTTAAACGGTATAAAAAAGATTTTCTCTCACTACACTTCTCCATTTTAACACAAAAAGCAATATGGCGGCACTTATAGCTATCAATACTACGCGAATGCTTTGTTTCATGATCCAATACAATGTTACGATAGTTGTACGTAGGTATTCTAGATGTCGTGGGGTTTACGATACGTTTTATTAAATGCAAATGATCGGGAATAGCACTGATCGAATAGACCGTAAAATTTATTTGATATTAGGTACTCAAAGCGCATGGTTGGCGGACTAAAGGCGAGTAACCTTCTCGAATGTAAGCAGTCGGCGCGATAACTAACTATAGTAGAAACAGTGCAATTCGGTAGCCTAAAACTTGCTCAATATATGCGATGCGTAGAAAGTAGTGTGTAGTGTCATCATTATTTCGGATGAAAGATGTCCACTGTTGGACATAGCCTCCTCCAGAGCCGCTGTCCTTACAACTTACCTCTATTTTTCAAACAATTTTTTATCATTTTCAGTAAATACCCATTCTCCTCTCAATCATAATAATCTGAAAATATTCAAATTTCTTGGAGCTGAAAATGTGAACGGATATAATATATCCGTTCACAAGCTCCAAGAAATTTGAATATTGCGCCCCTGGTATATGCGATCACAATAGGGCCCAGAAATAGCCAGTAGCAAGCGTTTCATCGCTCTAAATGCCTGAAGGCCGCACTATGTTAACACCATACTAAGAATCTCACACCATAGTGTACTGTGAGTTACTTTTTAACCCCTTAAGAAAAAACCCGGAGCAAAGTTACACCATTAAATAAATTAAAAACCATAATTATATTTTTCAAAGTTTGTATTAAGTTTGGCATAACTTTAATCCAAGTTTAGATTCATAGGGGGTAAAGAATCTAAAACGGGCTAATAATAATAAATTGCATCCTACTACAGAATCAACTATAAACTTTGATTACCAAGATTAGATTGCTCGTTGTTTGCATTTTATAACTGTCCGGAATTCCTCCTGATGTTTTCCTGAATTTATTTATAGGATTCTTTCATTGTTTTTACCTTGCGCACTACATTGAAGAGCCAACTTTCTTTGTGAACACCATATTTGTTGACCTCCGATGGTAGACAATAGTGTTGCCCAAATGCAAGACCAAGACGAGACTTAGCTAGTCTTGGTCTTGGTCTTGCGTCAATACACCTGGTCTTGGTCTTGGTCTTGGTATTGCGCTCTCAGTCTTGGTCTTGGTCTTGGTCTTGCAGCAAGAGTCTCGCAAGTCTTGCAATTACCTATTAGCCTATTGTTATTTATTAAAGATCTTCAAGGTCATTTCATTTTATTCTCCTGTGCCAACCCTACCAAAATAGGTAACCATTTTGTATGCCTCTGTCCGTACTCTGTGGCGGGCGGCGCGCGGTGGCAATCAAACAGTGTCAAATGCTGTGATACACTTGTCGCAGTCTTTGATTAAGCAGCGTCTTTGTCGGTAAAATATCAAATAAGTAGGTACATAAACACTGACCGACCAATGGTTAATTCGCGTAACGTAATTTAGAGATAGACCATACCATAATACCTCGTTAACATTTAGCCATTGCCATTCGTGTTGCCGGAAATATTTCCCTTAATGTTGATGTGGCAACGTCAAGGGAAATGTGTGTTTACATTGCCGCTTCACATGTCTTTCAGAGATTCAAGACAAACACTCGTTCCCATTCGCGTTACCGGCCCCTTGATGTCCGCCAAAAAACCGCCAATTTGGACCCGCCCAAATCTCAGTTTGACTTAACTGTGAGACGCAAGAGTCTCGCAGGCTTAGTCTTGTTCTTGCTTAAATCTTGCAGGGTCAGTCTTGGTCTTGGTCTTGCTAAAATAAGTCGGTCTTGGTCTTGGTCTTGTGAAAATGCAAGAACAAGACCAAGACTGCAAGATCAAGACCGATTTTGGGCAACACTAGTAGACAATCTATGCCTGGTGTTTTGGCGTTCTTCAATCTTGTGACGGCTGACATGAACTCATCAAAAGTTGGTTGATCAGCTAGGTATTACTTAACGGGACGGTATTAGCGATCTGTTCTGCGAACAATTTCCACAATTCTTCGGGCTATGTCAGTTACCTAGGTTCTTCTTCGGATGTCTTCATTTCTTTTTCGTAGGGAAACTTTAACTATTGCTATTTTTGGGTGAGTTTCAGTCTTCTAATGAGGCCCATTGTGAGCGATAACGTTTCAGTGCCAAGGTCGCCAACGGTTTAGGTAGGACCTAACTTTTAACATCATCAAAGCTATCTAAATGTCACTAAATTCCATTTTCATTGTAATAATTACCTACCTGTATAAGTGTGTAGTATTGCAGTATAATTAGCAACAAATTAATCACGGGGCCGCATAGTATGAAAACAATATTGTAACCGGTAATTAAAATCGGGAGTAGACGAGCTTCATAACTGAGTATCGAGCTTCACTTCCCTATAAATCTCAAAAGTGGCCAATAATTGAATTATTGGGCTATACGTGGATTCTTCTGCATCCTTCTCGGTCTGCCACAATTTTAATGCCTCTGCTTCAAACTGCATGATAAAGTACCTACATGGGTAGAAGAAAATGACTGACTGACTCGATCATCACTGAATCACTTACATCTACAAACACAAAAAAAAGTATGGCTCTTTTGGGAAACTAACTTTTGCTATAACCGACATACACCAATTGATAAAGCTATGTGGGACACTAAACGAGAACCAAAGAAGTTTGCAAATGCAACGTTTTGTAGTCAAGAGAATGCCCGTCTGTGTTGTCCCAAGTCACACAATAGGAGCACAAAGATTACATGTTTAATTAATAAGTGTTTAGTGGCAACGATCAAGCGCTATCTGATCAAGCGCTGTTCCTCATACCTCTAAATTGATGACTCCGACGAGAACATTCACAGTTTTGACAGATCACATCGGGGTCACCAATTTAGAGGTATGAGGAACAGTGTGTAAAGTTCACTTATCGTCTATAGAAAAGTGTCTGGCGTACAACTGCCCAAAAGTTGATGTCTGGAGTTTGTATACGTATATGTCGATCGCGCGGTAAACTCTAATTGCGCGATGCAGGATTTGTGTGACATCATATGTGTTTGATGCGTAGTTCGTATGTGGCGGTGTAACCGCTAAAAGTGGATCAACTACCTCTGCACCATTTATCTTCTCAGGAAAAGTTTAATATGATGCATGGATTAATCTTTCTTTTGAATGACTACCGGTTCGTTAGAAAGCATGTCTCGAAAACCTTCGAAACCTTACGATACTTTACTTTAACATAATAATTTGTCAGACCCTACATCCTTTCACGACCAGTATTAATAACATCTGTTTAATCCGAACAGAGATGTCTCTAAAATGTGTTCTTTATACTGGGACTCATCTGTGAACCGGAGTGCCTATCAGTCACTGTCTTCAAGTTTATCTAGTTCAACGAGCGTTGCAAATAAAAACACGATTTTGTGTAATGTGAATAGATTGCTGCTAGCTTTAGTATTGATACTAAATTACTGACATACATTTGTTTAGTGTAGTGTATTAGGTATTTTGAAACTGTTTGTAATCCCCGTCACTTGTCCTTAGGGGTTCATTAGAAAACCAGTGTCAGACAACGCCAGATCTGTTTGGCATTAATGCTAAAATGAACCTTTTTGGCGCAGCCGTGAGGCACACACTTATTATGAAAGATTATTTTGTTGTTTTTTATTTTGTTTGTAGTTTGTGTTTCACGAACTGCGTCCAAATAAACGTTTTCTTTCTTTCTATCTAATTTAGATTTGATTGTTATCATACAATCAAAAATCGACGACGACAAAAAATTCAAAAAAATTGTTATAACTGCCAAGTTTCATCCAGATCGGTTGTTAAATACAACCTGTAGAGGAGTACGTACAAACTGACACACGAAAGCAAATTTTGATAGTTGATGCAGAGACGCTTCGCTGGCTACGCTCGCTCGGTCAATTATAGTAATATTATCATTAAAGTAATATTATTTCTAGACGAATAATATTACTTTCGGGCCAAATAAGTAAAAGTAAAACTTACTTTGCTTTGTCTCTTGTTGTCAGTAACAAAAGATTAGGTAATGTAAGGCATAATCAAAGCAACAAAGGTCAATCAATATATTTTGATCAAATTGCCCGTACCTAATGACAAGACAGACTTTTTTATTAGTGGACTACGTTAAGCCAATGTTAAGAGACTGACTCTAAATAAGATTTACTTAATGTACTGGGTCGTCTGGGTGTTGGGGCTCTGAAACTAGCGACAAAGAAACATTATTGCGGCGGAAAATGTCAGAAAACCTGATAATTTTATGAGAGATGTAGCTAATGATGGAAAGATGGGATATGGCAATGACGGTGCGGTTTTTAAATAAGATGTAGTGACAAATATTGAAAAGAGCATGCTTAGATAGTTTGGTCATGTTGAGAGGATGAGTGAAAGGCGACCAAAAAAGGAATTTTTCATTTCTCATGCTCGGAAAGTAGTGTTTGTTTGATCCGAGTAGCGGGTGGAAAACGCTGCTTCCCTCTCTAGGACGGGAAAGACTCAAAGTAATTGCTTCCCTCTCTAGGGCGGAAATGAATTTAAAAATAGAAATTTTGTTTAGGTAGTCGGCTACGAACACAGATATAAATCTAACTAGATAACGCAGGTCCCTCCATCTGTATGAAAACCAAGCGTGCCACTTTTTACCCGCCTACGGTAAAGCCAAAAGGAAGGGTTATTCACACACAATTTATAAACAAAACTTACCAATGAAAGAAAACATTTCCAATGCCTCGGCCAACTTTTTCTATACAGGGTGGCAGGGACATCGACGCGAAGCCTGATAGCATGGATTCAGTACATGATTCTGAACTCCTATGCGTAGAATTTTTTTGTCGGTTATTTAAAAAAAAATCTGCTGTTTCATAGAAAAGTGCAATACATACGCGGTCAAAATGTATGGAACAGCTGTTTATGTGTTTATCTTACTGGAATACTTCCTGTATTCCAGTAAGATGCTGGTAGGGATTTTGACCACCTTCCAGGCTGATTGTCCTGAATTGAGAGAGAGAATTGAGTTTTTAGTACGCTCCATTTCCCCGCTGTTGTTATAGCCACACTTTAATGCCTAAATAAACTACCCGAAAAGACCTTGTTGGACGATGCGTCATTTTTTTTCTTGCGGATAAGAGCCGAAAGAAAATATGTACCTAAATTTTCCAGGCAAATATTTACTTACTGTAAAGGAAAGTAACTACTTATACAATTTATTATTGATGCTTACTAATTTATTCAATGTTAGTATATAACTTAGTAATAGGTATTTATTGAAACGAAGCAGTGGATTATGCTGTATGTAACCCTTTTTGATTGTTAACTTTTTATCTTTTCAAATTCCTATTATTATGAGAAAACCATTTACTCAATCAAAATCAAATGAATCAAATGTCATTTTATTCAAACTAGGTTGTGAATCAGTACTTTTCAAACCTCAAAATTACATAGGACAGTCCCAAAGCGCCGCCCGTCACAACTTCCTAGAGCTTTAACTGGGAAGAAGTGGCGCAACAAACTCCCCAGCAGCACAGTTGCCTGTTCAGTTAGAAACACTAGATTCATACAAATAGACTTGAACAACTACGCATAACTTCATAGTTTATGCCAAATTAGTGTTCAACTGGTTCTCTATTAAAAACAGTCATGGAACAAACATGGTGGACCTAACCTAACCGGACCCCTAATTTTTTGCAGACGCTTATGAAAGGGCAAAATGCGAGAATGACACTTTTTTCCCTTTTGCTGACGTCAGCTGTCAACAAATTTCCTTTTTTTTTGTCTAAGGAAAGGGCCAAAATGCCAATAAATCATTACTATCGGCCTATCGACAAATAGGTTTGCGCTGATACGCCATAAAGAGGGTAAGCAGCTGTCACAGTGATAAACGGTGGCGATTTCATTTTTATCACCTCTTTTACGAACTTATCGTGTTTGTAAAATAAGTTTTGGTGCGAAAGTGATGTGGCTTTTTATTATCTTGTGTTTTAAATTGAGTGGCAATTTTATTTGTGTTTGGGTAGGTACCTATCGGAGGTTTGTAGAATACTCTTCTATAATAATATCATCCTACACTATACGAATTATAGATGTTGAAATTTTACATAGGTACCTAGGGTGACAAAAAAAAAAAAACCGATCTTTTCAAGACAATCTTTGGATGACCTATGTTTTTTGTTTAAGGCGAAAGCGTCAGGGTAGCCCGCGAAATTCAAATTTTCTTACGTTTTTTGCAATTTGCTCGTCAGTATCAGGTTGTATGTTGATATGAATATGATTTGCGACCGTATCAAATGTTATTTATAAAATTATAATCATAGAAATCATCAATACAACTCTATAAGTTCATGTAATCCCTTTCAATGACTATTTCATGAAATCACGACATTTGGGGATTATGCTAACCTAAGGAGTTGTATTGCTGATTCTAATGATTATAATTCTATAAACCCATATTTGTTACGGTCGCAAATCATATTTTAATCAAGATACAACCTGACACTGACCTGAAAATTGCAAAAAACCTAAGAAAATTTGAATTTCGCGGGCTACCTTGGCGCATCCCCCTTAAAGAATAAGTTAGAAGACTAAGTAAATATTTCGAAAGCTTCTAAAAGGACCTAGGAATAGCTAAATAAATTATACACAAAAGCTATATTACTTAATGTTTTCCCAATTCCACCAAGTCCCACGCACAAGTTGTTTTTAGCTGAGTTGGAGGGATTAGCAGAAACGCTAATAACTTACGTTGCTATTTTTTTAAATCCCTAATCCCAGTAGCTGAATAAACCATTTTTTTTTATATTGCCAAAAGTTCACAAAAATATACAATTTTGTAGGCAGGTGTAAAAAGCTTTCAACAACATATTTTTTATGAACTATAAACGGACTAAGTAGAGAAACGAAAAATATCTTTGTTAATTTTTTATCCACAAAGTCATGGAAAGTCTAAAATACCAGTCTAACTTGCGCCTTGTTTAAATTATACAAATACTAGCGACCCGCCCCTGATTTGCACGGTTCGCATGACTTAAGCTTAGTGCAGACCAGCGCGACTTGTCGCGCGACGCGACACCGGTTATTGTTATACCGTGATTTTTTCTTAGAAATTGTATTGTTCGTGTCGCGCTGGTCTGCAAAAGCCTTTAACAAAACATGAAATTTTCTTTATTTCATGTACTTAAGTTTAATATTAATCAAACTTAAACTGTTTAATTATATTTTTGATCTTGTAGAACATTTCGTGTCATCTTGTATTTTAAACACTCACAAATCATACACACAAACATCACATTAATAGTAGATTGTTATACAAGGGTCGAAAGAAATCAATTCCCATACGAGGTATTTAGACGCCCGAGCGTAGCGAGGGCGGCTATAGTCCGAGTAGGAATTGATGTCTTTCACCCGTGTTAAACACTCTACTTTTCATTTCGAATATAAGGAAAGTAAAACACACTAATAGTTATTGATATTAAATAACATGATTAGTACCTATTTAAAATGAACTGAGAAGTTAAAACAATTTGTGTTTTTTTTTTAAATATGGAACACACCGCGTCACTGCTGCGGGCCGTCCCGCGCATTATGTATTTTTTTTTAATCACACTGGCTGTTTATGGCTGTTTATATAAAACAGCCAGAGTGAATTTAAAAAAAATACCTCACAAGACCCTCAGAGTAATAACTTAGTTATTACTCTGAGACAAGACCGGAGCCCAGTGTTTCCACTTTTAGGGATTTCTCCCTTTTTTTGGGAGAAATGCCCAATAATAAGCATGGTTTAGGGATATTTTATTTTGGCAGGGATTTAGGGAATTTGAAGGAAAAATTTTACTTGAGTTGATAGCCCTATTGTTTATACTAGGCAGCACCCGATGGACTACTTTATGGCACCACCTATTGAATAAATGGGATTCCCTGAAACTGGTAATAATTGTAATACGTCTAATTTTAGTTTACCATGTTATTGTTAATAGTACTATTTCTGTGGCTAAAGACGACATCGGAAATAAGTGGCATTATACCTAGAGTTGGTTTGTTTCGTCTCTCTCGATTTATAATGAATGTTTTCTAGGTATTTATGCTATAAAAATGAAAAATTCCCTAAACCAAGGAATTTTTACATTTTTTAAGGAATTTTAGGTATAATTCATTAAGAAACTGGGGAAAAACCAAAAACGTAAGTGGAAACACTGCCGCAGGTTTTTGTTTTTATTCTATTCGATATTTTTCATGTAAAAAGTTTCGTAGCAGACTACCTAACCAAAAGTTCTATTTTTTAAATTCATTCCCGCCCTAGGGCGGGAAGTAATTACTATGAGTTTTTCCCGCCCTAGAGAGGGAAGCAGCGTTTTCCACCCGCTACTCGGATCAAACAAACACTACTTTCCGAGCATGAGAGATGAAAAAGTATTTTTCAGTTTATATTATATTATTTTTTCACTTTAGAATCTTATCCATCGAGGAAAAACCTTCAAAGGGGAACGGAAAAAAGGTAGGAATACTAGGATTAACCGCTTTCGCCTAACTCAGTTCAGACCACAGAACAGGATTAACATAGAAAATTCAGTAACTCTGGTTTACGTATAAATCTATTTAATATTTAGTTCTGCCACAGAATAAAAAGATGCAAAAGACTCTTACACGATAAGCGTATTGCTAACGTTCGCAGTAAGTTCAATGTGTTGGTTCACTACGAATAGGTAAAAAAAGCATAATCAAAATTATGCTTTTTAGTTTGTCTTTACAAGAATTTAGAGTTTGTTTGCCAGTTTGTCTTTGCCCCACAAAACCGTTTCCACGGTATGTCGGTGGGAACGGATCATACGAAATTAAAGTTAGATTCTATGACAGCCAACACAATAAAAAAACACGATGCCAATCAAAAACTTGTAATAAAATTTAACATGTCAAAGCATTCATTCTGTAATGTCCAATGAAAGGTTTATCTATTTACTTATTTCACAGTTAAACTGTTGTCAGAGATGACCCTGTTTGATATCAATGTCAGTTTGAGTTATTGCAAATTGTATCGAATTGATACACTGCATTAATCTATTCTGTGGTCATTGAATTTCCGACTAAAATAGACCAAGAGCCCCGATCCTAAACTTAAGAGACATGTTTATTGCAAACCGTTCCTACCTCCGAATTATTTTATCCTGAGTGTCCTGTTTCACCGCCGACAATGAACGAAAAGCGAGTAGAGCTAGCAAATAAAAGCTAGTTGGACAACGACAAGCGAGTGCGCGCCGGCGACAAGCCATAACTCGCTGGTATGCGTATGTACCCAGAGACTATCAGCGAGTGATCTGCCCGTCACGCCAGCGTCGCTAAGCGAGTAACTACGCTTTTTTTGTTCACTATATACTACACACCCACACACTATACACCTATACTATACAGGGTGACAGGGAAATTCGACCTATTCCTTGAAAGGGGTTATACTAGAGGTCATTAGCAACAAATTAAGTCCAATGAACTAGGGGTCAAACCTGGATGGTTCTCGAGCTGTGACGGTTCTTCGATATTGTAGAAATTTTCTGACTTGTTACCAAAAACAATTAATTATGAAAAAAATACTCCACTCTAAACATTTAATTGATACTTTTCTGAAAGCTGAGAAAGGCGTGATCATTGTAAAAAAAAAATCTCGCCCAAAACTTACATAATCTCAGAAATAGAAGGTCTTTAGTAGCTATAATTTTTAATGATTGTTTTATTCCCAAACATTGAAGTAAGCTATTGGAAAAAAATTGTATGACAGTTGGCGTACAAATATGTAAAATGACTAACTGGTTTCATAAGCTTTCCAAAAAGGTATAATTGTCATTAACTTTCACAGCGGTTTTTCAAAAATCTGCAAAAGCGCGCTATAGACCAAATTTTTTATTTTGATTTGTTAAATTAATTCAGCTCGAAAAGTCAACGTGTAGAGTAGTGAATAAAAAATTAATGTAATTTGATACAGTTTAATACAAAAAAAAAGCAGTTAACAAAAATTACACATCCTTTTCGAATTGCCTGCCATTGTTGCGTATGCAGCCTACGACATACTTCACTCACTGGCACTCGCGTTGAAAGTGAGGTTTTCATGTGTTCGGCAGCTGCCAAAATCCTCTCCCTCAACTCTTTAATGTATGTCACTGGTGTAGGGTACACTAAGTCCTTCATGTGACCCTAAAGATAAAAGTCGCATGGCGTTAAATCTGGACTTTCAAAGATTTCAAAGGGCCCACCAGAGAAGATTTTCGTTAAATGTTTGGATGGGGATTGGCCATGATAAGTTCAGGCCATTCTTCTTGCCCTGAAATTTGAGTGGCATAACGTAACTACGAAAACTTTTTAAGAGAAGAAAAGAACACGGTTTTGGAAGATGTGCCTCTAGCTACGAGAAGAGATATGGTGTACCAGCACAATGGAAGCCCAGCTCACTTTTACCGAGGTGTGCGACAATGGCTGGATGACAATTATCCGCTGAGATGGATCGGTCGAGGTTGCCCAACGTCATGGCCGGCAAGAAGTCCATATTTAACGCTATGCGACTTTTATCTTTGCGGTCACATGCTCACTTTCAACGCGAGTGCCAGTGAGTGAAGTATGTCGTAGGCTGCATACGCATCAATGGCAGGCAATTCGAAAAGGATGTGTAATTTTTGTTAACTGCTTTTTTTTTGTATTAAACTGTATCAAATTACATTAATTTTTTATTCACTACTCTACACGTTGACTTTTCGAGCTGAATTAATTTAACAAATCAAAATTAAAAATTTGGTCTATAGCGCGCTTTTGCAGATTTTTGAAAAACCGCTGGGAAAGTTAATGACAATTATACCTTTTTGGAAAGCTTATGAAACCAGTTAGTCATTTTACACATTTGTACGCCAACTGTCATACAATTTTTTTCCAATAGCGTGCTTCAATGTTTGGAAATAAAACAATCATTAAAAATTATAGCTACTAAAGACCTTCTATTTCTGAGATTATGTAAGTTTTGGGCGAGATTTTTTTTTTACAATGATCACGCCTTTCTCAGCTTTCAGAAAAGTATCAATTAAATGTTTAGAGTGGAGTATTTTTTTCATAATTAATTGTTTTTGGTAACAAGTCAGAAAATTTCTACAATATCGAAGAACCGTCACAGCTCGAGAACCATCCAGGTTTGACCCCTAGTTCATTGGACTTAATTTGTTGCTAATGACCTCTAGTATAACCCCTTTCAAGGAATAGGTCGAATTTCCCTGTCACCCTGTATTCTATTCTTTGTGATTGCGTTTCAGGAATCCTGGATTTAATATTAAAGCTGTATTTTCACCAAAAAACTGTGGTTTTCCCGTGTAGCTTTTAGACTGGAAAACTTTCTTAGATCTTTACTAAACGAGTCCCTGAGTTTCCCCATCAACAAAACTGCAATAGGTACTTTTTTCAGTTATATTCAAATCATAGAAAGACAGAAAGAAAATACATTTATTTAACACAGACTAAAAAGCACACAATATAAACAGATAAAAAAAAAAACAAATAGTTTTTTCTCATCCCAATTTTTCTTGGAACATTGTGACCTTTATTATTTACATAAATGGTTTATTACATACGTCTTCAATTTATTCCAAAATTTCGCAGAAGATGCCAATATGTGAGGTACAGTCAGGTACAAATGTAGGTGATATTATAGGTAAATACTACGATTTCAATTTTTTATTTTTTTAGTTTTACTACGATTTGAGTTAACAGTAAATAGCAACAATACAGTACTTTATTATAGCACAAGATTTTACTAGAAATACACAGAACAGATAGTTTATCAGAAATCATTTTGGTAATCAAAAATTTATTTCAAATCCCATTAAAACTACATAGATTCAGGACCAAAACTTAAAAGGAGGGTCAATTATTTCGTCAACTGTACCCGAAACGATCCCATTTGTTATCAAAACTTCTGAGAACTATTTCTCCAAGTTGTTTCGTCTGTTTTTAACAAAGGTTACTTGTATCCACTTGATAATGAAGACGTAGGAAGCCTGTGTTGAATCAAAGATGGTATTCATATTGACTCAGCTGAACCAGCACCCTAATTACGAAACGCAAACTCAATTTTAAATTGAAACCAATTGAAAAAGATTGCCAGTCCATTACTTCATAAGTTCGACAAAAAAAATTAAGCAGATTCTTTTTGTCGAACTTATGAAGCAATGGACTGACAATCTTTTTCAATTGGTTTCAATTTAAAATTGAGTTTGCGTTTCGTAATTAGGGTGCAGTTCTAAGGTTTCGAACACAATTACGTACTTAGTTGGTCGTGTAGTTTGAGGTACATGAGTAGATAATGGTACAGAGACCAAGGTTGGTACAGTTGAGCTTTTTCTCTCGTATCCGCACGAACAGCGCATGGCCCAGCAGGGCTAACATGACAAGCGCGAGTTAGCTATTTTTGTCGTTTTGTCGTAGTTGGTCTACGATTCTGACGTCATTCTAATCCCTAACATGACCGTAAACGACGAGATAACTCGAAAAAGCCACTTTGACATTTCTATATCTCGCGCGAGAGACCGATGTTGCAAATTATTAAAAACAAATCATTTTTATGATAACAACATTGGTTTGAAATACCGTTTCATTCATTCCATGGTGCCGATTCTCTTGTCACAAATGCCTTGAAACTAGACTAAAAATCACCAAGACTTTTATTTTTCTTTTGCTTATATCTCGAAAATGGTGTGTCCTATCGCAAAATTAATGAAAATTTCGACCCCCCTTAGGAAACCCCTAACACTCAACATGTAGGTAATAATTTTCTTATTTTCCATACAAAAAGTGAAAAATTCCATATAAAAACGTCGATCCAGTAAAAATAGTTTAAAAATTGTTTAAAACAAGGTATTTAAATAAAATAAATAAACAAATTAAATCAATAAACAAAATAAAATAAATAAAATAAATAAAATAAATAAAATAAATAAAATAAATAAAATAAATAAAATAAATAAAATAAATAAAATAAATAAAATAAATAAAATAAATTAAATAAAATAAAATAAATAAATAAAACAAATAAAATAAATAATTTAAATAAAGAAATAAATGAAATCATATTTAATCAAGTATAAAAAAGATTATGATTTAAATTAATTAATTTTATTTTTTTATTTATGAAACTGCCATGCTATTTTGGAGTTTTTTTTTCTTATAATTATTTTGTCTACTTTTCTCGTCGTCAAAATCGAGGACGACTAAATGACAGAAAAATCGCATATATCTCGTGTTGAATTGTCAAAAATCGAGATAACTATGGTCATATGGTAAGGCCATGTTAGGGTTTGTCGAAAAAACATCAAGTTTGACAGAACGAGTCAACTATTTTGTATGGCAGCGCTGTCAGAAAACGAGAAAAGTGCAAAAATAGACGACAATTACTCGCGCGAGATATAAACATTGTCGCGTGTGGCATGTTAGGCCTACTGGTAAGAACTAAAAACATTAGCTGCAAGGCAAGGCGGTGGCAGACGGGAAACTTGGCTAGACTTTGTGATGGCAGGTGGAACAGAGCCACAAGGCCCTTTATACACACACGTTTTTCTTGCTGTGAAAAATTACGGTTTATCCGTCGTGTGTAGGCCTCAGACCAAATAAAAAACCAAGACAGCGCTGTCAACAGTGAAGTGAAGCCGGTTTCGTAAACATATTGTGTGCACTTTGTGTGGTGTAGTTTGATTGTAGTGTCATTGTAAAAGGTTGTAAATGTGTGCGAGGAAGCGTGTATGCACATAGCGGCGGTGTAGTTTTGGCATGCTTCACTGCTTTGTTCGCAGCGCTCTGTCTTGGTTTTTTATTTGGTCTGAGGTCTTTGGTGTATGAATCACTATGGATGCTTGTTGAGCGACACGTTTTTTCTATACGGTTTATACGCCTTACCGTAAAGAAATTATTACCGAGAGACGGTAGAAGGAACGCTAGCAGACTTATTGGCCAGATGGAATGATAACCTAGAGAAGATCACAGGAAGACCTCGATGAGACTCGCACAGACCAGGAAAGCATGGAACAAAAGGAATGAAACCTATAATACTCAGCAGTGGGTGAAACCAGGCTGCCAAGGATGATGATGATGATGTTGGCGCTAGCAGGGCTTACCACCCAGGGTGTGCCGCACATACCCAACATTGAAGTGGCTATGCAGCTGACTGCTGTAAACATAGCAAGCTGTTGGATAATTCTTCATATACATGTAAATGGCAGAAATGTTTAGTACAAGAGCCACATTATTAGTACTGATACATGCATGTACAAGTCGGAATCAAGTTCTTGCGAAAAGAAAAACTTGAAAAGTTGCTGAACTGAAAGTGCATTTTCTTTTGGGAATTTTGTATGAAATATAGGACGATTATTGATAATTATGCTAGCAGACCGTCATCGTCCATAATGACGTAACTCATATTTTGTAACAATATACCTAATCTAAGACTGTCCATGGAGTAGTTTGCCCTCTCCATATAGGTACGTACTAGTTGTAGCTAGTTGCCCATTCTAAAGTGACAACAAGCAACAAACAACAACAACAACTAGCAACAACTAGCAACTGGCAACTACCTTCATATTTCTGACTGACGGAATCCTTGACAATTCAAAAGTGTTTGTAATTGGTATGATTTGAGTAACGTTTCATCCATGTATGTGAGGAGGCGAGTTTATTGCCATTCATCGGGCACGAATCCAATCTACGAGCTGCTACTAGAATTTATCTATAGCAGTTTAAGATGATGCTTGGTCTCTGTGGGATATCTACTCTTGCCTTGAAATTGTATTCCAGAGGTGTGAGAAATAGACACCTGGTGTCTCAGGTACTATTTGCGGGTAGGATAGTCATTGTAATGAGGATGGCTTTGAAAACATTCGGGTGGCGTAATTAAAGAGAGTCAGGTGATTTGGCACGCGCAGGTGATCAGCAGTGGTGGATTAGAGATAACTGCCGCGACTTACGAGTTGTAAAGTCATAGGTTCGAACCCAGACAGGCGCTTTACTTTGTGTAAATTATTTCATCACCTATTTTTTTTTTGGTTCGCGCTCTGGGCGGAGCGGAAGGGCGTGTCAGTGTGCATGTTATTTCATCACCACTGCTCTCAAAACGGTAAAGGAAAACATCGTGAGGAAACCAGCATGTCCTAGAACCAAAAAATCAAAGATATGTGACATCTACCAACCCGCCCTGGGCCCGCGTGGTGAATTACGGCCCACTCCTGTCCCAGCAGGCCTGAGGCCTGAGGCCCAGCAGTGGGAAAATTATAGGCTGATTATGTAGGTGATTTGGTGAAAATTTTAGTGAATTCCTATTAATTTAAACTGAAGTGTTTAGCTTGCTGTAACTTTGTTCTACGAGTATTTATGTATTGAATAGTTGAACTGAAACTATTGCAAATATTTGTAGTAATGGGTATAATTGCATTGGTGGGTGTCGTTACAAGACTCTTCCCGTGTCCTAATCAAAAATGGTAGACGCGCGAGTACGCGATCGAAGCGATCGTTTGTATCGGCTTTCAAAAACGTAAGTCCACGTCCTTAGCCGTCTTTTCAGTTTTGAAAGCAATACTGACCAATATCAACAACAATCAGCTGAAGACAGGGCTATTTTTTGATCTATCAAAAGCATTTGATCTGTTTTCACATGACATATTATAAAAAAATTAGAGGCTGTCGGAATTACAGGTACCACTTCAGTGGATATCGTCATATCTAACTGACAGACAACAGTGTCACTGTCACTAAACTGGATGAAAAAAGGGAGTGAATATAAAAATATAAAACGCGGCGTCCCCCAGGGTAGCTTACTGGGCCCTATCTTATTTCTACTCTATATAAACGACATAGTAAAGGTGACCAATCGTAGATGCTTTCTTTTTGCTGATGACATTTCTATAATTGTTACTACCGATAAAAAATATAAATCAATTATTGATCATGAAGCGGACATAAATAATACAATTGACAATCTAATTACTAGGTTAAATAATAATAATCTCTCTATTAATCTTAAAAAATCTATTTATATACAATTCAATCAATCTTATCAAAATCAATTAAATTTTAAAATGGACATACCACAAATTACACAAGTGACACAAACTAAGTTTTTAGGAGTAGTAATTGACGAACATTTAGACTGGAAAGCTCAGGTCGATAATGTTTGCATTAAAATAAATAAATTCGTATACGCTCTCAGACAGATCAAAAAGGTAACAAATATAAAAACAGCTGTGATGTCATACCGTGCATTATGTCGAGTCCTCGTTACGCTATGGACTAATTATGTGGGGAAATAGCACTGATCACAATAGAGCATTTGTCGCCCAAAAAAAATGTTTACGAGCCATATACGGAATTCCATCTGATGAATCATGTCAACCAATATTTAAAAGGCTTGGTTTGCTACCGCTACCTTCTATAAATTTGTATGAAGCATGTGTGTTTGTTAAGAAATATAAAGAATTGTTCAAAACAGCAGACGAAATAAGTTTCCCAAGTCGCCGTGATCAATACAGACTTGTACTAGATGAGCTCCCTAGGATAGCAAAATATAATAAAAGCTGTGTGGCTATGTGTGTACGTGTTTATAATAAATTACCTAATGTTAACTAACAGAGGGCGTTCCCGTTAACCCGCAATAGTAATAGCGTCCATACATGCTAGAAAAAATATTGAAAGTGAAAAAAAAAAAAGTTTTTTTATTTTTTTTTAAGCTTACACCCCGGTTCAGCAAGCGGAAGTGAAATGCTAGAGCTTCTCTGAGATGTTAGTGTTGTACCACGTTTATAGTGTTGTGGTTAGGAACTTACTAAATGTCATATTTTAGCAACATTCAACTATTCAGAGTTGCGACCGCTCACAACGCTACACTCTGTTGACATGACCTTGCGTTCGGGTTCGCCGAAGAAAATGAACACGACGACCGAATACTCGCGCCATGATCGCGTTGATAAGGACGTGATCGTCTGATTCTATACAGTTCAAAAACTAATAATTTAAATAAAGGCTATAATCCTATCTCAACAATATCCTTTGATTATGTATAAAATATTTCACATCAAGCTACTATCATGGTATAATAATTAGGCAGTGTATAGAGTGCCACCATTGGCACTCTATCCCTATCGGATAAAGTGCCACTACAGGCACCCTAGTAACACCGCCCTAAAGTGCTGCAAGCATTGGATTGTCATTGTCACTGTCACTAAGTCACGTCACTTGGTATTTTGTTTGATTGTAGAGGTTAGATCACTGTAAAACACCACATTCCCAAAACATTACATTCTCTTGTGCCTAAACGGACCCTGGCACTTCGCCGGCCGCTACCGCGGCACCGCTCGCTACGCTCGCTCGGCTCGTGCGTCGTGTGGTCACAGTTCTAACCTAACCTAACCTAAATAACAAGTGACAGTGACAATGCAACGCTCACGGCACCCTAGCCGGGCCGAGGCAGTGACACTAGAGTGCCACAAGAAACTCGCGGCACTCTATACACTTCGTAATAATTATTTCTTATTTTTATTGTCTTTGCTGAAAGTCATGACCGCTGCAGCAACTTTTAGTAATTAATTTTGAACTAAGAAGGTAACTACTTAAAAGAAAAAAAAACTCAACCTTTTCTGGGCGAAAATTATGGCAATAACTCTTAAAAATTCAAAACTTTGTTCATTCTTTCTAACAGTTAAAGCAGGCACAAATCATTTTGGTTCACTTTTGAGAAACATTTGAAGCAAATGTTGCAAGAGTTGTGGCTTTACTTTTGTGTTTTCTTTTAATTTAGGATAGTAAGTTAGAAAAAGTAAGATTCGTATAGATCTTCCCTACATTCAACTTAATTAATTCCCCCAATTCATAAATTCACGTATTTTGACGTTACTATAAAATAATGTTTAGGGCGAATTTCACACTGAACGCGGTTTAGATGACTGTGCTAATTGTGTTCGGTTTCATAGATGAAATTTGACCTAAATCGGTTTGTCCACCGCAGCCGTCACCGGGACTTTAGTGTCACCGCAAACGAGATGACGGCGCCGAAATAGCGATAACGGGCCACTACACGGGCAATAACTAAAAAAAAAAAATTACCGACTTCCAAAAAAACACTACAAAGTGTCACTCAGTGACTTTCATTTCGGAAGTCGATGTCTTTAGTTTTGAATTTTTCTTTTTTTTCCACCGAGTTCCGAAATTAATTAAGTACCTATGTAGTGTTTTTTTTTGGAATCGGTTGTTTTTTTTATTTTTCGCTTTTTAGATGTGGTACCTACCCCACATAAATTCGAATAACACTACCTGCTAGGTAAATAACAGTGACAGGAACCTATCATATTATTAACATAGGCTAAGTGGGAAAAATACGAACTCAAAAACTATCCAAGCGAAGTTAATACAATTAATATGGGACCACCTCTGAAGTATACCTACTAAATAAAATAGAAAATTAGAAATCATCAAAATCAATTCATAATTGGCGGAGTAATTGCGTTACAAAAAAAAACATACGAAATGAGACCCTTCTCCTTGAAATCGGTTAAAAACACGTTTGATCTTATCCACACAGTGCCGTGTTCGGTCGCGACTCGCGGTGGATAATGTGGCTGCTACACACAGTGCCGGTGGCATGGCCGCCGGCTTTTGCCGCGCGGCACGTGCCAGCGGCTTTTGCGCCTTCATTTTCTTTGTGCGGCAGGGTCGGGCGCGCCGCAGCTTGCCCGGCGGCAGGACCGGCGGCAGTGCCGGCGACCATGCTATCGCCGTACGTCATGTTAGATTCGAATAATCTCATTTCTCAGTGACATCTCAATGACGACTGCGGTGGACAAACGCCCTAAGTTGGTTCGATTCGGTTGGTTACTGAAAAGTTCTAGAGGAGAAATAACAGGCTATTTGCTACACTGCACGATACAGAGCCAAATTACGCAAATAAACTCTACGTAAAATATATGGGAAAACTTTTTAACTTGATCGCATTAAGCGTTTAGTATTCAGTCCCAGTCTCCAATACTATAACATATGATGCGGCAGCATCATAAATTATAGACTGAAACTAATTTATTTGAGTTCTAGAATTATTTGTACTTTTAGTACGCGTACGTAGCTAGAATTTATAACTTTATTATGGTATCGCCCATTGTTCCTGCTCATTCCTTGTATTCATCATCATCATCATCATCAGCCTATTAATGTTCCCACTGCTGGGACACAGGCCTCCTCTCGGTGAGAGGGAGTGGGCCATAATCCACCACGCGGGCCCAGTGCGGGTTGGTAGATGTCACATGTCTTCGAATTTTTGGTTCTAAGACATGCCGGTTTCCTCACGATGTTTTCCTTCACCGTTTTGAGAGCAGTGGTGATGAAATTATTTACACAAAGTAAAGCGCCTGCTTGGGTTCGAACCCACGACCTACTACTCGTAAGTCGGGGCCGATACCACTGGGCCACCACTGCTCTGCACCACCATTCCTTGTATTACGTGTATTCATTAAATTATAAAATTATCTATTAAGAGTAGGTAATGCAGTTGTTTTTAACATAAAAAGACAAAACGACCCCAAAAACAAGCATTTTTACGCCGCCCACCGAGAACAACGTTCCTATACCATGAAAATCACAGATTCTGTCTAACTAACAAAAACAATGAAACATTCAACAAAAACATACACCTTAAATCTGTGTTAGCTTAAGCAGAAAAGTAAACTTACAACCAACAATAAATCTGTAATCATTAAACATCTGTACCAACTTGTCTTATTTACTTTATTCAATACATCACAGATACCCCAATCCACGACTCTAATATACTTAAATAATAAAATAATTTTATTTGATCAATTTAGTAAAAAGTTAACACTTAAAATACTATATTGTCAGGAACTTGAACTAAAGACAAATTGAAGGAAAGACCAGCCAACAAATAAACACCAAATATAGTAGTACTCAGTCTTTGCACAAATTGTCTTATTATAGCAGAGGAAGTATCTGTCGCTACCTTTTGTTATTGTACTCAGGAGTGAGGCCATTTTTCTGGCATAAACGAGGCAAACGCAACAGCAACCTACAAACATAATTATATAAATTATAAGCCTTAACTATTAAAGTATGTAGGAACAACCCTACAGGTAAACTCTGTTATTATCAGTTTGATTCAAAATTACAATTTACTCGCTAAAACTTCTCAAATATCATTTAATTTCATATCATTATAATTTATTGCATTTCATATTGTAAACGAGGTGAAAATTCTAACAGGCTGTGGCATTGGTAAGACAGTGTTTATACCGCGTATATCACGAATTCCCCACAATTACCAGATTAAGCGCGTGCAGTTCCCTGTGATTATTCAATAAGTCACAGGGGCCGACACTAAAGGCTGAAGGCTGCGGTTGTCGACAACAGGACAAGCTGCTTCTCACACGGTCAACTGTACGTCACTTGCTCCCGAGTTACCAGTCCTGACTCTCTGTATATTTTGGCTTCTGAGAACAAAACTACAAACGTAGCATACAGGGAAGTCTTATAAAAAAGTGGCTGTTATTGTAGTATATTGTGGTGTCTAACAACTTCCACGCGAACGAAGTCGCGGGCAGAAGCTAGTTGTAAATAAAATACATCGATATCCGTATCGGTTCACTGTGATCCAACAAATTAATAATAATTAATTATGCATACTAATCAAAGCAAATTCGACGATTTAATACCTATGAACCCGTGTAACTCTGTACTAATTAACTTACCCTACGGTCCTACCTACCCTTTTACGGAGAAATCGTGAATTATACGAGTGGGTAATTTCAACAAAATTAAATTTTAATTTGTCGTAAGCGCGTGATTCGGCTCGCGGGGCCATGAGGCACATAAATTGGAAACCGCAGTATATAATGTATTGTAATTGTGTTCCGGTTTATACTGAAGTATGGCCTATTTTTTTGTAACTACATACAGTTTTATTTATTTCGTATAATTGGGGCTTTAAACAGCTCGGAGATTGGAAGAAGTGCCCACAATTCGTTGCAAGACGTCCACTGCTCGACATATGGCACCCCCAAGCGTAGCCACAAGAACCGGTCCTGCGGTTCCCGCATCCAACGGATTCCCGTGACCTCCACCAGGTTTTCAGCCTACACATAACATAACATCACACCTGTATTCCCCAAAGGGTTAGGCAGAGGTCTATCTATAGTACACACACAGTGTCACATCACATGTGACACTGTGTGTGTACTATAGATAGACACACATATCGCCAGTTATGTTTAAGTCCCATTTAACAGGGGGCGAACCTATATTATTTTCATCAACCGGACACAGATCCAGGCTCTGGGCTGCTACTGAGAAATTTCAGATGGATAAACCCAATAACACTTTGCCCGGCCCAGAATCGTCCGATCGAACCCTGGACCTCATAATTAGCAGTAGCGCTTACGACCTATTTTTGTTCATAATTAGCAGTAGCGCTTACGACCTATTTTTGTTCATAATTAGCAGTAGCGCTTACGACCTATTTTTGTTCATAATTAGCAGTAGCGCTTACGACCTATTTTTGTTCATAATTAGCAGTAGCGCTTACGACCTATTTTTGTTCATAATTAGCAGTAGCGCTTACGACCTATTTTTGTTCATAATTAGCAGTAGCGCTTACGACCTATTTTTGTTCATAATTAGCAGTAGCGCTTACGACCTATTTTTGAAGTGAAAACTTCTTTAGGCGCGTTGAGCACTTTTTGGGTGAACACAAATCATGGAACTCGCGTCATCGTCACCGAAGGCGCGTTGAGCACTTTTTAATAGACAAAAGGCACGACCACTCGTACTAAGCGTGCTGCAGTGGTAGTAAGTAAGTAGAAGTATTTGCTAATACTTTTGTTTTCCAGTGATAATCTCTATCCAAACCCCACTAGCATAAAAATATTTGTTCCATGCGAGTTTACAGAGTGACGATTTAAATAACACATCAAATAATACAGCGGTTATTACAAGTTGATATCAGTCTGTTAAAATAAAAATAAAAACAATTTGACTAAAAATAGACAACTGATTTTTTGAAACAAAATAAATAGCGTAAAAAATGGCACGAAATAAACCACCATTGATAATAAGACACTAGACACCCGCGGGGCGATGGTATCAACAGTTCAACACAAACTTTATGGTATTGTTAGCAAATAAGCTCAAATAAGGTTTAACACTTTGACAGCCAAGCTTTTTGCAACGCGCGTTCCCCTGCCTTATCTAGCCAGCCATAATTTTTGTAAAAATTATGTTAAAATAACTAAAAAATTTATGCATTCGCTTCTTTTTGTATATTATTATACTAGAATAACTAATTAATTTTTATAATAAGAAAATATTCAATTTATTTTTATTTAATCATATTTCTTTTACCCTTTTGCGCAAAAAAATAAAAACTTTTACATACGCCTAAGCTTGTTTGACACATTCCTTGCAATCTCTCCCCTTGCACCACACGCGGCACCTCCTTACGTCAACGAAGCACCCATATGTGTGTGTAGCTAAAGAACGCACCTACAAAATGCTACAAACGCCGATTACGAGCGTACCTAGTGTTTTTAGAATAAATTCAAGGAATTCCGATAACGAGCTGCTTTAATGATCGGCGCACGGAGCAAAACTGAGCAAAGCTGAGTGTATAATCACGAGCTCAAAACAGTAAAAGCCGGCAACGGCTGGCATGTCATGACGGTGACAAGACGGCTACCACTCAGCATGATTTTAAATTCGTCTATGGTCCCACAGGGCCAACCTACAAAATTTCGTAGCGTACAGTCTGTTAGTTAGATTGAAAATATCACGACCACAATATTATTGACACTATCATACTCGTACTAGTGATTTATCATGTGGTCCATACGCGGATTCTTTTTGATTTATGGATCGCTCGCCACCCGAACGGAATGCTGATGAGCTTCATCATTTGAAATATTGCCTAGTACCTACTCGATTTACATTTCTGAATTTGATACTGTTATTTTGAGGTACTGGGGAAAGGTCTAGAAATATGAGGAGCTTTTAGAATATACATGATAATTAGTGTGAAGAACATCATCCAGGAATTTACAAGGCAGATCTGAATTGAAACGCCGCGAGAGGGCGCCCTAGAAGGACAATTGGTCACCTATTAGGTGATATTTTTCAGTAAGGTCAGGTGCGTAGTACTCGTAACCGGAGTGCGTGTATGACCAACACACGTAGCATGACGCTTTCTTTTTCTACGAATAATAGACACAGCTCTTTCTATACAAAGTGACCTTCTACAACCTGTCATTTTATACTTCGTTTCTAACGATCTTTGTCTATGTCCTTTTTTAAGTAGACTATTTCAGAAGAAAGTTTTTGATTTTGACAGTTTGGGATAGACCCAAACTGTCAAAATCACACTGACAACTGACAGTTGTCAAAGGCAGTGAAGACAATTTCATTTTGTAATCGCCATGCTAAAGACAGTAGAAAACTTTCTACTCGACGGCCACAAAGTTTATACGGTTATCTACAAAAAACTTTTAACAAAAAAAAAACAACCGACTTCCAAAAAAAAACACTACAAAGTGAAAAATAACTTTAATTTCGGAAGTCGGTGTCTTTTGTTTTGAATTTTCGTTTTTTTGCCACCGACTTCCGAAATTAAAGTTATTTTTCACTTTGTAGTGTTTTTTTTTGGAAGTCGGTTGTTTTTTTTTTTGTTAAAAGTTTTTATTTTTCACTTTTTAGTTTTGGTACCTACCTACTTCACACAAATTCGAATAACACTACCAGCGACGCAATTAACAGTGACAGGAAGTTATCATCGTATCATCCTTAAAATGAATTAAGTCCAAACACAAGGTAGCTACTGTAAAACATTGAGGAGTTTCCTTGATTGTCCTTCGTCTTCATCATCAAACCCCTAATGACAGTCACAAGTTGTCACAACCCATCTAGGTGCAAAGTTCTCATCAATACAAATTAATCAAGCCCAAACACCAGGTCATTGCTGTAAATCGTTGAGGAGTTCCTTCGACTGTCTTTCGGCTCCATCATCAGATCGACGCCAGACCTTCATTAAATAGTAGTGCTTTAAAATGCTTAATGAAAAAAAATAACAAACGCACTAGTCGCCACTACGATTTTGGAAGATTCCCCTCGATTTGTCTGGGATGCCATCAGCAGATCCTGGTTTCCTTATCATGGTACCACCCTTGGGATATCTCCTTTCCAACAAAAAAGTATTATACGTATTCCCTACCTATTTTTCCTTTTTTATTTTTCGTGGTCCTATTTTTTTCGAGGAGTTCCCTCAAGTTGTCAGGGATTTCTTCATCAGAACTGAATTTTGATCAAAATAGGACCAATCTGGAAGTATACCTTTCAGATAAGAAAATAATTTTCTAAATCGGTTCATAAATGACGCCACCCGTGAAATACTTATCATTGAGAAGTTCCGGTAGCCATCTGTGGACTTCTTCATCAGTTCCACTTCACCAAATGATATTTTCTGAATGCAAATGCTTAACTGGTTGCTGAAAATACCGAAATCGCTATGTGTATGCCTATAATATTTGAGGAGTTCCCTCAATTTGTCATGGATTCCATCATCAGAACTGAATTTTGATAAAAATGGGACCAATCGGGAAGTATATCCTTTCAAATAAAAAAAGAATTTTCCAAATCGGTTCATAAATGACGGAGTAATGAGGTAACACACATTAAAAAAAAAAAAAAAAAAAAAATACAACCGAATTGAGAACCTCCTCCTTTTGGGGAAGTCGGTTAAAAATAATAATTTTTCAAAAGAGCGTTTTTAACGCAAAACTGTGATAATTAATAGAAGAACAAAACTATCTTCTATTTAAATAATTTAGTTAATAGGGCACTATGCCGAACTAAAGAAATTACGTAAAAAGTGCTGTTGACTGATTCTACTTTACTGCCGTCGTAGTCTACACGGAACGTCATTTTTGCCTACTCTTCCATCGACAAAACGGTACTCAAGCTACGTGTGCAGATGTATGAACGTAAAGGAAGCAAAAGGACTATGTAAAAAAGAAGAAGCAAATGAACATATTGGCGCGTGAAAAATTTTCTTTGTTCGTCATTGATTCTAGAATTTATAATTAATTTTGTACTTAGTTTGAATTTCCACGCATTGTTTGAGAAAAGTACTATACAAGCCTTGGCCGCAACCAGGCATTGATGGACTCATGTACGATCGTCCATCAATGCTCTTATTGCTGGCCGCGACAGTAATGTACTAATGCTCGTGTTTCTGTGACAAAATAAAATATTTTTCTTTCTTTTCTTCCATACAGTTGAAGTCAGAATCGTGCTCTCTGTGCTAATAACTGTATGTGAACTCGGGATTATCAAAGAAAAAAATACAAAATATTTTGTTGCGTTCCACTGATCTTTTGTAAACGCAATATAAAATAATAAACAACAGGCCAAGTGCGTGTCGGACCACGCACGATGAAGGGTTCTGTAGTTGGGATGAATTTATTCCAATTCAAATTCAAATTCAAATTCAAGATATTTTATTTCACATAAACCTACATGGGCACTTATGAAACGTCAGAAGCTACGCACGGTTCCAATTGGTCGTTTCCTATGGAGAAGAGCCGGCAAGAAACTCCACGGTTACTCTTTTAAAAATAATTGGGTTTTACAATATTTACAACAAAAAAATATATAAAAAATACAGTATTATTAGGTATGCGAGGACAGTGTAGGTCTTTCAACAAGTACCAAGTATGTACTTAACAAAATAGAAGATGGTCAACAAGTGTACAGTCCACTAAGCCTACAGCGTTCTCACATTCACAAAATAGAAAAGAATCTATATAAAAGATAAATAAATTAATAAAAATAAAAACTATTTTAAACGAAATGACATGATTGCTATTACAACTGTAACAAATCTGAATAATTAACATGTCCACAAAAGTCACTAATAAAGAGTTGAAAATTAAATAGTAGGTATATAATGTCAAATAAAATTATGATTATGTCAAGGAAGATTGTAAATAAAACAAAAATATAAACATGGTAATTTGAGAGCAGTTAATAGAATCTTACATATTTTGCCGTTAATGAGGTACCAGGGAAGCCACATGTGCAGAGGGAATTATTGCCAAACTTCTTTGTCTTCAACGTAGTCTTTAATTTTTTATTATGCTTTCCTGATAAGGACACGTTTGATGTGGGTTTTGAACTTCCCATCGCTAAGTTCGGTAACCGACTTTGGCAACTTGTTATAAAATCGGATGCTGTTTATAAGAAATGACTTGCTTGTTTTAGTTAATCTAAATTTGGGTATCACAATTTCATGTCTACTACGTGTATTTATATTATGGAAATCGCTTCTTATTTTGAAAAGTCCTAAGTTTTTCCGAACATACAAAATATTTTCTAAGATATAAAGAGAAGGCAGAGTCAGTATATCAATTTCTTTGAATTTGTTTCTAAGAGACTCGCGAGGACCCATTTTATAGATAGCGCGTATTGCCCTCTTTTGTAAAATGAAAATTGAATCTACGTCAGCTGCCGATCCCCACAACAGAACGCCATAAGACATAATACTGTGGAAATAAGCAAAGTATACTAACCTAGCTGTAGCTATATCAGTCAACTGCCTTATTTTTCTTACTGCATATGCAGCTGAACTTAATCTACCTGAAAGAGTTCTAATGTGGGCGCCACATTGCAATTTTGAATCTAAAGTAATTCCTAAAAATACAGTTTCCGTTATTGCATCTAGTTTTTTGCCATCAAGTTTTAGATTTAGACCCACTTGAGGTACATTTGGTAATGAGAACCTAATACATTTAGTTTTGTTCGCATTAAGTAAAAGATTATTAGCTGCGAACCATTTCGAAAGAACAGCCAGACTATCGTTGACGTGTAAGACATCTGTATCTTTTCTATCTATTTTAAAAATAAGAGAAGTGTCATCAGCAAATAGAATTATATTCGATAAGTTAGCCATCATGTAAGGAAGGTCATTTATATAAACGAGAAATAAAAAAGGGCCGAGAATTGAACCTTGAGGCACGCCCATTTTAACTAGAGACCCCGAGGACGTCGCCCCATTAACGTTTACTTAACATTGTAGTTCAAAAACATGTTCTCCATACATCGTATACGTCACAGTCATTTCTCCAACTGCAAATTCATGTATGTTTGTAATCACATTTTTTATGTGATAAAACTACAAATTAACGACTTTTTCGTCTACTTGTGCTATGAGATCTTGCTTCTATCTTCCTACCCTATAGATTTTACGTTGACTTAGAAGCTTGATTTTTTTAGAGCTCCTAAGAATGTAGACCTATTATTTGATATTAATTTCAACTTGATATCTCCACGCGTTCCTAAGAAAAAGGGTCTTGACAGACTGACAGACAGACGAAGTGATCCTGTAACGGTTCAGAATTTTTATATTAGGATACGGAACCCTAAAATATATTATTGTTAAAAAAAAAACGTTATTATAAAAAAAAAAAAACTCAAGTTTTTACACTGTGTGGATACCAATAATCTATTTTCACTATTCGATCATGGGACAGGTACAGATAATAAAATTATCGAACCACCTCCATTTTCCTCAATGCCGGGACAGACAGGAAATTTTTCCGCTCTGTCAACCGTGTCCCGATTTCGAACACAAATACAAAGATTTAGCCGAACTCTGCCGAAAGTGTCCGCGATAAAAATATCACGTCTAGCCGAAATCCGATAACAATTGAAAAGGGTTGGTCGACGAGAGAACCTTGTGCATTCCAACTAATGTTAGGAAAATATGGAGTATTTTTGGGGGGAAAAGGCTAGGCGGATTGTCGTAGACACAGAATAGCTATAATTCTCTATGAGGCAATGTCAATCTTAGTGACATTTGTTCAGATAATAGTGGCGTGCGTCTATGGTCAAGTGTGCAACTTTGGGAGACTCAGGGCTAGTCGACCTTAACTTGAGAAGTGAACATGGGACTCCCCGCGATTAACGCAGAAAAGAATTAAAAAGAAATGAAACGATTATATCGGCCATTTTTTTCAGGTGGTTTTCGAACGATCTGCCTACTCCCAAGAGGCGTGAGTTTATGTATGTGTATGTGTGTATTTATATCGAAGACAAGTCGTGTCCCCGAAAGGGATTTCTCATCGACAAAAGTACGAACTTCCCATACTTTCCTCCCATTGAACTCCTTTTTAACTCGCTTTTATTGGGATGAATTTTGCTTCTGGACCCAGCCCTTTAGGCTGTGCATTGTCTGTCAGTGAATGAATGAATTTAAGAATTTTAATTAAAGCGTGGCATTCAGTAACCGTGCTGTGGTCATAAAGCAGTCACCAAATATGTCGCTACACTTGAAATAAATGCTATGCTATACCAGTCAGTCACGATTCGACGAAAGGCCTACACTGTCCTTTCAAACCGTGTAATTTGAAAACAAAGTAAAAGTCAATTATTTTTAAAATAGTAACCGTGGAATTTCTTGCCGGCTCTTCACCATAGGAAACGACCAATTGGAACCGTGCACATAGTTTCTGACGTTTTATAAGTGGCCATGTCGGTTAATGTGGCATAAACTATTCTGAATTTGAATTTCAAGTTAAATGTGCATTAGCGGAAAAGCGTACAGCACCGCACCGCACCACCCGTGGTGTGTGAAGTTCCTTATGACCTCCATATCCCAGTAACTGGGTAATAGAATACCCTTTGGTAGAGTGGTGGTCATCAACTTTCGGGCTTCTGAGGACCCGTAACGACTGTCAAAGATCCGCGAATGACAGCTGGGACCAACGGCTTTACGTGCTTTACGAGGCACGGTGGAGTCTCGGTATGTAAAGATGGTCACCCATCCCGGCAAGCGTAGCTTAACCTGATAGATCGACCCGTGCGGCTGTTATTACTTAGCCACGAGCTCCCACAGTTCCTTGGAGGTACCTAATCATCCAAAATTCATTACCAAAAGTCCAGATTATTTTGTTATTACCAGTTCATTGAACATAAAAGGCCCATACATAACAAGACATGATTTATCACCACCTCGTCACAGGCTACACGACTCACTGCCTTCAAATAGTCGCGGATTGAATGTCAACCTTTATTACTCAATGTATTATGAATGGGATGAATGTAGACCAAAATATACCTTATATACCTTTCATGATTGAAATGAAAGAAGTATATTCAGACTTATTCCGCAATTCTTATTAATGTAACTACTTAAGGTATAATGTTCGTATGACTTAAGGCTGTGACTATATGGGACAGGCGTAAGCGATAGCAGAAGCGAAGCGGGAAAGTTTGGCTTTGTAGAAAATCGGGAGATTTTATTTGAACAAATAATCGAATGGTTTGACAATTTTTCTGTATTTCCTATAATATATATTATAGTTTTGGTTTTTGATCGGGTTGATCGATCAGGTTAAGCTACGCTTGCGGGGGTTGGTCCGTGGATGGGTGACCATCTTTACATATCGAGAGTCCTCCGTGCTTCGGAAAGCGCGTAAAGCTGTTGGTCTCGGCTGTCATTCTTGGATTTTTGACAGTCGTTACCGGTAGTCAGAAGCCCGAAAGTCTGACAGCTAGTCTTACCAAAGGGTATCGTATTACCCAGTTACTGGGTTGTGGAGGTCAGATAGGCAGTCGGTCCATATAAAATACTTGTATTCAGCTGTACCCGGTTAGACTGGAAGGCGACCTCAACATAATTGGGAAAAAGGCCAGGCAAATTGCTTTTTGCTTAGATCTAGATAGATTTTGGGCTGGTACCGTACAGTGAACTGCACATCAGCATTAGCACTACGAAAATAAATACACACATAGTTATGAAAAGGCTAGGCAGATTGCTTTTTGCTTAGATCTAGATAGATTTTGGGCTGGTACCGTACAGTGAACTGGACATCAGCATTAGCACTACGAAAATACATACACTTTTTCCGTTTTAATTTCCAATGATAAGAAAGAACCAAGAAAAATACGTCGTATGATCTATTTTAGTTTTGAGTTGTATTCATATAAAGAACTTCAAGATTGTCGAACGTACGTACGGCAGTCACGAATGAAAAGATTCAAGAGAAGGTAATAATTTATTTCTCAAAACAGCCTGTGTACGAGCCTCGAATTGTCACTAAACAGTGCTTTGTTGTTACAAACACCTTCGGAATATATTTAATAATAATGGCAGACAATGGCCCAATACAAGCTGCCAGTTACTAGCGCAGTTACAATAGGAGTCACTGTACTTGTTACAATCTAATAACTGCGTCTGTAGCCGAAAATCTCCTTGCTGTTTGGGCCATAGTATATATTTTTACGAAATTATATTTCCAGAATCCAAAAATTTTCTCTCTCTCGCTCTCTACGCTCGTTCTTCCAAATTAGACTTCTTTTCTCAAACTTCTCTGCGAAGTCGACAGAATAACTGCTATTTACATATATGTCAATAGTCAAAAGAAAACTGTACCTCTTCTGGGTGGGGTGCAACACTTTTTCGTGCTCGCTTCGCTCGCTCTTGTACGTACGTTTTCTAACTTTTCTGTATAGAATGACAAATTCTTCCAATTTCTATATCAATTGTTCAAAAGAAAGTTTCAACTATGCGGGGTGCAAAAATTTCGATCTCGCTCTATCATCCTCTATTCCTCTAATGCTCTAGCTCTACTGTTGTCGACAAAGTATCTCTTATTTCTGTATCTATAGTATCTCGACGTTCATTTCGGAGCGTAGGGGCCTCATTTAGTTTTTGCCCCGCGCCCCTGACAGACTTAGTCCGCCACTGAATAGTTGCAATAAAAATTGTATTTTTTTTTATATGTGGGAATTATTATTTATTTACTGAAAACGTCGATCAAAGGGCGCCGAAAGACAATCTCGCTCTACTCTGATCAAGTGCCAGGGCCGCTGCTGGAGAGGAGGCCTGTGTTCCAGCAGTGGGATTCTTATTGGCTGCTTATGCTACTTCTTTGATCTTCCTTTATTATTTTTAAACCGATCATACTCAAATGAATTATCTCATGAAATGGTACAGCCGAAAAATGTCACTTGGAGATACTTATAGAGTGTTATTACATTCAGATAGTTTACATTTTGGCCAATTGTTGATATGTATCAATGTTAAGTAATGTATATAAACAGTACGCTATTGTAAATGTATCTGTATGTTTGCTTTCTAACTGTGGAGGACATTTGGCGCTGAGCAGTGGGATGAAGTGCACCAAGACACTCGGGATGTTTAGTTGTGTTTGTTTAACGTTCCTTTCTATTGCAACTGGTAAGTATTTTACTCATTATAACTAGATCTTAATTTGGGATTTAAAATATTTATTTCTTATATATTTAGATAGAACGGCCGAAGCCAATTACACTATTTAAACATAATTTATTTAAAACATAGTCATACATTCTTCTCCGAAAATTCAAGCAGTCTGACAATATCATCTTCCATTCATTCGCAAACATATCAATATCTGTGTTTGAGTTCAGCCGAGGAATAGGTACCTTGGAGTGTGCGACAGTACGGCAAGTTGGAACAGCCAGTAACACACAGAACAGTTTATACAGTTTATATATTAAGATGCTTGTATACAATATAATATTATAATATAACACAACTAACTATTTACTAAATCAAATGACTAACCAACTAACTACTTATACAAATAAATACAAAAACAAAAGGTCACTTACAGCGTTTGTCCACCGCCCCGATCCAGTTCGCTAGTTAGCCACATTTCTTATTTCCATACAGTAATATTGCCAAATTAATCAAAACAGATAAATATATATAACAGCTATTTGCAACGTTGCCAACTTTTAGAATAAATGATCTTATGATCCAAATTTAATATTGTAATAAATAAAAATGTTATAATTTGCAGATTTAGTCACAGGTGTACCTGATTACCAACAGAATAACAACGTGGTTGGTTGGATCAAACTGCACAAATCACCCGCTACATTTAAGGACGCCTACCTGACATGTTATAATGAGGGTAAGCGTAAATCTAAAACTATTGTTAGAGTCAAGTGTCCCCCCCCCTGCCAGCTAAATGGTTGTTTTAGGACATGTGAAAAATTCACGGCAGTAGTATACAACATGTTTTTTTTATATCCCATAACTCTAGGATATGAATGAGACCATAACAAAGAATCAAATGGCGTATTAAAAAAAATTATTGTATGTTTTATTATTGCATTTTTTTTTCACAATCCACGATTATTTATTTAAAAAACCATTATTTTTTAAATGAAATATTACTTAATTCAGATTATTTTTGTTTATAAAAATTTTCTTAGCTTTAATTAATATGAATAATTGGTTTGAATGAAAATGATTTACTCGTACTTATCAATGAAACTTAGATACACACATCGAGAGTCTACTGGTAAATTATCATTAAAAAAAAAAAATACGCTAGTTGATTCTTTGACATGGTCTCATTAATACCCTAGAGTTATGGGATATAAAAAAAAACGTTGTATAATACAATGAATTTGAAGAAAACTCTCAGCTAAGTAGCCTTTACAAGATACCGAGTAATAGTCGACCAACTTACATTTGCAGTTGTAATGTATCAAAGTACATGTTTTTCAACTATAATGTTAAGTTTGTTCTTGCGATAAATTCATCCTAACTACGAAACCCTTCATTGTGCGTGGTCTGTCACGCACTTGGCCGGTATTTTTACTTATAATTTTTTTAAATATTTATACTGTAGCGGTTACACCGCGACATACGAACTACGCAGTAAAGACATGACGTCACACAATTCCTGCATCTCGCAGTTAGAGTTTACCAAGCGAAAAACATAGATAAGACTATCCGAAATCAACATATGGGCAGTTGCCCGCCAGACATAACAACCCGTCTGGTTGGAGGATCCTCCCTTTTCTATGGTGGATGAGTGAACTTTACACCCTGTTCCTCATACCCTAAATTGGTGACCCCGAGTATGAACGTCAACGCAGCCTTCGTGCAACAACTTCAGCGTGACGTCATCATCATCACTCCCGCAAGCTTTCGTGAGGCAAGTCACACAGCCAGCCAGCACCCACGGCTTTAACGGGTATCCTGACCACCAGCATGCAGCGAACGCGCATTCCTGGTCATCACCCTCAGCCACAACCCGGCGCTGTACCAAAATCCGACTCACTGGATGACGACGCAGCGCCACCCCGACTCACTGGGGAATCACCGCAGACAGTTCCGACTCACCGTGAACTATGCGGCACCCGGTTCCGACTCACTGGAACCACAGCTGGTACTGTGAAGCATCGCAAGATCCAAGACTCAGCCCACTATCGACCTCCGGTCTCCGGAGGGGAGTGATGTAGCGGTTACACCGCGACATACGAACTACGCAGTAAAGACATGACGTCACACAATTCCTGCATCTCGCAGTTAGAGTTTACCAAGCGAAAAACATAGATAAGACTATCCGAAATCAACATATGGGCAGTTGCCCGCCAGACATAACAACCCGTCTGGTTGGAGGATCCTCCCTTTTCTATGGTGGATGAGTGAACTTTACACCCTGTTCCTCATACCCCAAAATACTATCTATAAGAGCTCATTGGGCATCAAAAAAATCGTTCGCATCGCTGTCAATAGGAAAAGTTTCCAAAAGGCTGGCAGCCTTGCCACGTTGGATGGCAATACATTTAACTGTAAGTTAATCAGTACTCGATAATATTTCAGGAGCTATTCTAGCCTCTCCGATCAACGAAGTATTAGCAGACAGCCTTGACGAGAAACGAAAGATGACCGATAGTTCATTTTGGATAGGAACACATTCCTTGTTCTTGGAAGGTGACTTTTTATCCGTAGAAGGTAAGGTTATTCTATTCTATTCTATTCTATTACTAAAATCAAAATCAACCAATCTGCCCAGCCTGTCGCTAACTATGTTTGGGTTGGCTTCCAGTCTAACCGGTTGCAGCCGAATAACAGTATTTTACACGGAGTACTAATATAACATAGCTGCGCCCCGCAGTTTCACTCGCATAATTAAGTCTCGATCCCGTTGGAATATCGGCATAAAAGTATTCTATGTCCTAATGCAGGGCATGGTCTACCCATGTGCCAAATTTCATCCAAATCTGTTCAGCCGTTTTAGCTTGAAAGCGTAACAAACAAACAAACATTTGATAGTAACTAACTACCGCCAGCGCTTCCAGACATTTTTTTTTTATAAGTACCTACCTACCGTTTACACTTACATTTTCTTTCATAATTATGCTTGAAGTAAAAAGCTGTTATTTTGACATTACAAACAGACATTACACTTCAACTTTATTTATTTGGATGTATAGATTAATACTTAGAATTTTACAATATTCCTTTTTGGGTACCGTATTAAAAAAAAAAAAAAATATACGTGTCGAATTGAGAACCTCCTCCTTTTTTTTTCGTCGGTTAAAAAGGCACTCTATCCCTATCGGATAAAGTGCCACTACAGGCACCCTAGTAACACCGCCTCGGCCCGGCCAAAGTGCCGCAAGCATCGGATTGTCATTGTCACTGTCATTAAGTCACGTCACTTGGTATTTTGTTTGATTGTCGAGGTTAGATCGCTGTAAAACACCACATTCCCAAAACATTACATTCTCTTGTGCCTAAACGGACCCTGGCACTTCGCCGGCCGCTACCGCGGCACCGCTCGCTACGCTCGCTCGGCTCGTGCGTTGTGTGGTCACAGTTCTAACCTAACCTAACCTAAATAACAAGTGACAGTGACAATGCAACGCTCACCGCACCCTAGCCGGGCCGAGGCAGCGACACTAGAGTGCCACAAGAATACTCGCGGCACTCTATACACTTCGTTAAAAAAATTTGAAACGCATATTATGTTTTGTAACTACACGACTTGTTTCGGAATCAAATGCAGCCATTGTTTGTGTCTATTTTCTTTTGAAACCTTAAGGAAATAGCACACATATCAACTCGGAAAGGGATCGTCACCGTATCAACTCGAGGCATTCAGTATTCTTTGTATGAAACCTGCAACGCACACTAAGCGGAATCGTAACGTAATCGCTTCGCCTCGGGACAAGCTCACGAACCGCGGCGACACGGAGACGATCCCTTTCCGAGTTGATATGTGTGCTATGACCTTTATCAACATTCTGGGTGATACTAATAATAACAGCCTATTACTGCCCCCACTGCTGGGCAAAGGCTACTTCTCATACAGAGAAGGCATGAGAACTAATCACCACGCTTGCTCAAGACGAGTTGGCGATTTCTGACTATAAGTCCAGGTTTCCTCACGATGTGTTTCCTTCACCGATGTCAGTTATGTCCAAGATAAAAGTACATGGCATATGAATGAATAGCCACATTGGTACTTGCCCAGGTTTGGACCCGCAACTGCATACATGAGGCGAGCCCTTAACCACTGGGCCATCAGCTGTATTAGCTATTGTTTTTGTCTGTTTTAGGTGTTCCTCTAACTGAAATGCCGATTTCTGTCTCGTATGGCTCCGAGCCCGATGAGAACTGCGTCATTTTGACTGCCAGTAGACGAGCAACAACTACAAACTGCACCAGGCTACTACCGTACATGTGTTACAGGAATCGCAGAGAACAACCAGTTAATTATGAATGTGGCACCTTTGACAATAGTAAGTATGATTTATTATAAAATTTTATTCTTGTGACGAAGACACATTATATTTTTCATATTTATTGTTGTGTGACAAAAAAGCAGGAAGCCTTTCTGACGGCGGTTGACAAAGATGCTCCGGTACCCGTAATTCAGGATCTCACCAGCACCCAAGCCCCTCGAAACAGAATACAGCAACATAGCTTAGCGTCTCTAGAACCGCATACAAATTATATGCAACATAACCTAACCTAATAGGTCCTAGAATGGCGACCGCGTACCGGTTGACGTAGTGTTGGAAGGGCTCCCCCAAAAAGTGGACCGATGACCTTGTGAAGGTCGCAGGAATCCGCTGGATGCGGGAAGCACAGAAACCGTTCTAAGTGGCGGTGCTTGGGGGAGGCAGGTACAGCAGTGGACGTCTTTCGGCTGTAATGAAGATGATAAAGTACAATCATGCATTTTTAAATGTCCCTGCACACATTATAGTTTTCCGACATTCTGCTAGAACATACGTTAGTCTTCTTACATGCAGCTGATTATTCGCGGCTGAGGGTTGGGAAGGATGGGGTCGGCCAGAGATTATCGTGTGGCGTTTCGTGATGATCCACTGTTAGAACATGAAGAGGAAGTGGTCAGCTGTGGTTTGGTATAATCATGATCTCGTCATATCAGTTCCTCTTTCAACCAATCCAGTATACAGGGTGTTAAAGTAATTGCGTGCCATAGCTTAGGGGTAGGTTCAGTATCGATAAAGGAATCTAGGAAAAATAAAAAATAAATCTAGAAAAATTATTTAAAAAAAAACATTAAAAAAAATTGCACGGTCAACCTAATTTAGTATACTAACTTAAAATAGCAATCAAATCAACTTAAAATATGAGTAAATAAGTTGATTTTTAATCATTGTAAATACCTGATACCAAACTAAATTATGTTGACGTTGCAATTTTTTTTTAAATGTTAATTTTTTATTATTTTTCTGGATTTTTTATTTTATTTTTCCTAGGTTCCTTTATCGATACTGAACCTACCCCTAAGCTATGGCACGCAATTACTTTAACACCCTGTATAATCAGTCCACTGCTGGTCATAGGCCACCTCCAAGTTTTATTTTATTTTATTTTATTTTATTTTATTTTATTTTATTTATTAGGGACAAAAAAACAGTTACATGTTAAGGCAATACAATAAGAATCTTAAAATAAATAGTTAAACATATAACCCACACTATTGTCCACGGATTAATCAAATAAGTGAAAAACGGAAGCTGACGTTAGGAATATTGATCTAAGTTATTTGAATTAAAGTCCAATTTGAAGTTAAAGTTTTGATATTAATGAAGCTATAGCGAGAGTTTTGAATTTTTGATTAGAGAAAAAGAAGATGTCTATGTCCATGAAGTGTGTGTTATAAGTTTCCACAAGGCGACGAAGAGGTACTCGCGCCCCGGCATTGGTCTTACATGAAATCACGTGGAATAGGCGGGGCACGCGAGTCCCACGTCTAATTACATTTCTGGGTACCGTGTAACATACTTTATTTGTAATTTCAGTACAGTCAAATCTGTTGTGGCACAAACCATGCAGCATCATTGCATCCAAAAGTAATCGTCTAGATTGTAAACTTAGCATGTTGTACTTACGTAATAATTGTGTGTAGTGAATCTTCGAATGAAAACATTTGTAGTTCATGCCGCGCAAGAATTTTTTCTGTATCATTTCTAATTTGTCACTGTATTTGTGGTAATACGGATTCCAAATCGGTACGGCGTATTCAAGTTGAGAGCGTATTAAAGACCTATACAACATCAAAAAAGTAGAGGGTCGCACAAAGTCTTTTGAGGATCTCATGACGAAGCCATACATTTGAAAAGCCTTATTTACTATGCTATCAATGTGCAGGTTGAAATGCAAACACGAGTCCATAATAACACCAAGGTCGCCAACGGAATCTACTACATTTAAGTGATGATTATTAATGGAGTAAATAAAATTTATTTTATTCTTATTCTTTGTAAATGATACACTATGACATTTGGGGAGACTAAGAAAGAGCTTGTTCTCTTTGCAATAGTTGTTAAGTCTGGTAAGATCCTCTTGGAGGAGTTGGCAGTCTTCGATATTTTTGCATGATTTATATATTTTTATATCATCTGCATACATTAAGAAACGAGCATTAATGAAACATGCTTTAATGTCATTTATGAATATAATAAAAAGAAAAGGTCCTAAAATGGATCCTTGAGGAACTCCAGAATTTACAATAATGGCTTGAGATTCGTATCCATTAATAACGACCTTTTGAGTCCTGTTAAAAATATATGAGACAAACCAACGCAGCAAGTTCCCACGAATTCCGTTAAAGGCCAGCTTTTCCAAAAGGAGCTTGTGATCCACCTTGTCAAACGCCTTCTGAAAATCAGTGTACACGGCGTCAACTTGGACACGGTGATCCATGCTTTCAAATAGGAAGTTGCTAAATATCATAAGGTTTGTAATTGTAGAACGCCGTTTAACAAATCCATGTTGCTCGGGTATAATCAGTCGATGAAATTGAGGATATAAAGCACCATGCACAAGCTTCTCAAATAGTTTCGACAAGGTAGAGAGGATTGAAATTGAGCGGTAATTTTCGACGTTTTCTTTGTCTCCATTTTTGTAAATAGGCGTAATAAACGCTCGTTTCCATACAGCCGGGAAAACCCCCTCACCTAAACATTTATTAAAAATTAAATATAGAACACCATGAATGCTATCAGCAGTTTTGATGAAAAAGGCAGGTGGCAATCCGTCTGGGCCAGCCCCTTTAGAAGGATCAAGTGATTTGAGTGTCGTAAGTATAACATCTTTAGAAATATAGATATCACATATACAAGATGAGTTATCGCCGCAGTTGTTCGAAGGTTGCCATTTCTCAGGGTCAAAAGTAGATGGTTCGTAAACAGAAGCAAAGAAGGTCGAAAACAAGTTACATATATCCATAGGGTTGTCGGAAGAGGAGTTGTTGAGGTGCATGTTGGCTGGGAAACTAGCCTTGCTCTTCCTATTCGATACGTAACTCCAGAAATACTTAACATTCTTCGGGATACTGTCTTCAACCGAATTAATGTAATTGCCGAAACAGGTGTCGCACTCTATTCGAAATAATTTGCGATAGTTAGAGAAGTGTTCATAGTCGGATAGATTATGATATTTTTTCCAGTTAATCCATGCACGTTCTTTGTTTTTAAAAATACGGATTAAGGATGGAGAGAACCAGACAGGAAAGTGCGAATTTTTAACTCGAGTTAATGGAGCATTTAGTCTGATTATCCCGTATAAAATATCGTAAAACGTGTTGACGGCCTGTTCAGCGGGCAGACCGGAGAGTTCCTTCTCCCAATCTACTGTAGTAATTTGCTCATTAATGTCAGGATAGTTAGCCTTATGATAGTTATACCTTGGAACTGAGCGGCATTTCATAGGAACAAATTGCATATTGAGAATAGTCATTATAGAAAAAACAGGGTGATGGGAGTCCGGCTGCAGTAGCGAGCTACAAGGTATAGTCTGACAGTCTGCGTTGGATATAAACAAATCAAGTGTTCGCCCTAGATTGTTTTTACACTTGTTATATTGTAAACCGTTAATGGAAGACATAAAGTTTAAAAGAAGCTGGCCACTGGAAGTCGTTGCATACACCTCTGAGTGATTACCCTGGTCTGACCAATAGATATCAGGCAAGTTAAAATCTCCTGCAATGTAGAATGACTCGGTAGTGGAATCGTTAGCAATGCACTGAAGCATGTCTAGGTAATGCTCGTATATGTCGTCAGGGGTTCGCGGTGGAATATACGCTACACTTATGAAATGGCGTTTATTTGACTGAGATGCAGGTAACTGAACCACGGCCTGCTCAATGCAGGCATGGGTGAATTGGGTCGACATCCTAGTGGGACGCAACTCACGATGTACAGCCACTAAAACGCCTCCACCTTCGCGCTTATTTGTTGCCGACCGATCGCGATCGCATCTAAAAACTGTATAGCGGTCGTCAATAAACTCACTATCGTGAATACCAGGAATAAGCCAGGTTTCAGTAAGTATGATGACGTCATAAGAACACGACATAATGTTCATGTACAGTGTATGTAGCTTTGTACGAATTCCTCTACAATTCTGATAATAAACCACAATATTGCTAGTAGCCATAAGTAAATTTGCAACAACAAATTAATACAGTATAATGATTTGTTCTAATACAAAAAATTGACAGGCTGAGTAAATAAAATAATTCTATTGTACAATTATAATAGCACATATTGAATATATTACCTATTGCAGTCTTAAATGACCGCCTTTGTAGTTTTAATGTAGGAGGGATACACAATAATGTGAAAGGATAACTTTGACATTCTCGAATAATACTCCCTAATAGCAACGGCTGACCCAAAATCACACCATAAACACTAACTTCCCAAAGTAATAGCATACAAACACAGATAAATAACACATTCACAAATAGTAAAATCATGCAAACATGGAGCATAGACGACAAAGATGATAAATTATAATATTTAATTGAGATACAAGAAAGTGGCTTAGGCACTATTCTTCTCAGTTCCAGTGATCTTTTTGAGATCGATTTCGGAACGTATAGCAAAGGCCGACTCGCCATCTCGTTCGCGAACAAGTATCGTGCCGTTCTTAACCCAAACATATTTAAAACATTTTTTTCTGGCGACTTCTTTACACTTACGAAATAAAGTTTTATTTTTGAGTGTGAGATGTTCATTGATGAATACTGAATGTGTAGTGCCTGATATTCCTAGTTCATCTGACTTGATGCTCTTCTTTTTACGATAGGCGCTGAGGAAGTTGTCACGAATTATCCGAGATTTCAATTTAACTATTATGTTCTTAGGTTTTTTGTCCTGTTGCAGAGCATGTGGAACTCTGTGTATAGATAGTATGTCATTCTGAGACACAGGATAATTGACAGCCGCTCCAATTGATTCCATAATAGTCATCAGACTTTCATTCCGCTTGTCTGGCAGATTGCATATTTCAATATTGCATTGGCGAGCTTGCTGCTCCAATGAGTCGATTTAGACTTCCAACGCAGCCATAGTCTGCACACTGCTACGACTTTCCAGCTCACGAAGACGCTTCTCAAACCCCTTTTGTTCCCGTTCCAAGGTTTCAAGCCGGGTTCTCATGTCCTCGTAGACTGCGTTAATGAAATGAATCGATTTTTCTATATCTGTGTTAGATTTTTGAATATCGCGATTCTGTTGCTTCAGTTCAGCAACCTCTCCCATTAATTTATTGAGGATCATATCCTGATCGTCTCTCCAAGACAGCAGCATACTCTTCAACTCCTCAAATTTATCTTGCTCTTCGTAACTTTCATTACCCCGAAAACGTTTGCCAGCTCTTGCTGTAGTGTTAGCTGACTGGTCACTAATCACTAGTGAAGTTGGTTTGTTAGCAGAGAGATCGGGTTCTGATTGCGTACCCAGAGTGGGCTCGGTGTAGGCAGATCTGATTGGAGGCGAACGTACCGTGCGATGCATCGTTAACCAGTGAATGATGCGGCAGAGCAAAAAATAAATAATAAGCAAAGAGCCGAGACACTGGTGATAGCGAATAACAATTTCAGGCCGCGCGGCAGTCGGTCGCTTGGCGGAGTGCGTAAGCGTGCAGCGCTGTGACGCTCGCAACCGGCGCGTCGCAGGTTCGAACCCAAGCAAATGTCACAAATGTTTTTAAAAGTTTTAAAAGTTATTAGACACTACTTGAAGTGTGAACTCACAAAAACTTGCTATCCCACTCCGACTCCTCCCACTGGGCGTGAACCACCGATAGAAACACTATAGGTGCGACAAGGAATTGAAAATTCGACCAGCCGCCAATCACGATAATAGGATTCGAAAACTAGACAAAATTCACAGCGCGATAAGTAACACGTCCGTCCACTTCGACAAACAAGGTTAAACTGAACTGAACTGAAAGTTGTGCCACTACACCCGGTTCTCTGCTTTCCTTATCCAGTTTGTCCCGGCCTGGACTGAATACGGAACACTCAGTCCATTCTCTGTGTCTATACACAGAGAATGGACTGAGTGTTCCGTATTCAGTTTTGCAGTGAACATGTAGACCGAAAAGTACGAGAGAGACAAAGCGAATTCGCGGCCAGTATAATAGCCCTTTAGTACAGATATTGACCGCAGAGTCGCTATGTCTCTTTCTAGAGAGTGATCACTTTGTGAGACTAACGCTCAGTCCAATTCTCTATGGTCCCACGGCCACCTTTGTCACCGGTTCATCTACATAGCTGGGGGGCGTCTCACGCTACGCTTGCTAATACACGGTCTACACTCGAAATTCGTCTGCTCCAACGGTCATCAGTCTTGCTGAGTCAGAACCTTTAGCACGTAACGTAAATTCAAACGATTTTTTAATCGGAAGTTCAACTATCCTATAACATTTTGCGATAAGCACAAACAGTCACATCACCCATAAATAATTATGAATAAAGTTAAAACTAAGTTAATTATCTGTGAAGCGAGTATTTTCAATGCAAAAACATTTGGTTTTACGTAACGTTTATTTCGTGCGTTCTTGCTAGGCCTACACAACTCAGGGCAGGAGAACCTTCCCTTATCCCAATTTATTTGGGGTCCCTGTCCCTTTTTTCCATACTTCTCTATTAGTCGTCAACTCGGTAGTCACCCCCTTCCTAGCCATATCATCTTTCACACAGTCCATCCATCGTTTCTTATGTCTTCCCCTACTCTTATAGCCATCGACATTCATACTCAAACCTGCTGCCATTTCATCCATCCAGTGTTAATTCTATGCTTAACCGCCCGATCTACTTCGCGAACGCTTTGCACGAGTGAACTGAGATACCGAAAGTCGGAGCAGACTGGGAGAAGCGTACTATCAAGCGCATGACTCCAAAACTGGAGAGACCGCCGAAATCGCAGAGCATATATTCAGTTTTGGTTCTGCTGATTTTCAAGCCACTCTCCAGCTTCTGCTGCCACTTCTCCAATCTGCTCTGGATCTCAGGTTCATCCTCACCGACGAGAACAATGTCAAGCCTACAGCCACACTGAACTCCTGTTATGTTTTCAGAATATAAACTAGAACCCCGTACAGGCAGCTGTTACAAGCTGCACGAAGAACATCAAGATTGGTCACGTGCCCAGTCCATATGCACCGCTGAAGGAGGGTACCTAGCAGTTATCAACAATGAAGAAGAGGCCAATATTCTCAAGAATATGTCTTCACAGAGACCTCTCAAAATTTCCAAGTTTAATGAATGGGAGCCAATGTTTATAGGTATTCGTGATTGGTATAAGACAGGCACTTGGATAACTGTTCAAGGTATGTATTAATATATGTAAGACTATAACTTAGTTTTATTTGCTTAAGAAGGGGTCTAAAATGGCCCCCTCATCATTATGAATAACTTATAATACGGGAGCGAGGGAACACGGGATAGTGTGTTCACATAAATAAGGACTGCAGATTTTTTTACCATTTCCCAAGTATGGTTAGGGTCAGCTTCCAGTCTAACTGGATATAGCTTTATACCAGTATTTTACATGCAGCGACTAAGAGAAAGAAAAAAGAAAGAAAATATGTTTATTTGCGGCAAACATGACGCAAAAAAGAAAAAATTTACGAATAAAAACAATTTGGGGGAAAATATGCGTCACATCTACGCAAAACGGCCATCGCTCAGCATAAAGCTGCGACTCCATACGAGACAGAGCCCCAGCGCTGGTTTTCAGCGACAGCCGGCCCACCGGCACTCCAATCAGACCTCCAGGACCCAGTTACTGATTTAAGCTTCGTGCAGACAAGCGCGACGCGACAACGCGACGCGAAACCGGCTATTGTTGTATATAAACAAAAAAACAAAAAGGCTAACAAAGTATCAAATTCTTTTTTCGTCGGACAGGATGGTGTTGCCGTCTATGGATTTTCAAATTCCACCGTTTTTTTTTACTTATGCAGACTTAGCGTGGCCAGACTCTAATTTTAAGATGATGATTTTATTTCAGGTGACACTATAAAAAATGTGTACCACGTTTGGGGATGGGGCCAGCCGGATAACTTGAATAATGAGCAGTATTGCGGTTCCTTGTTAAAGACGGGCAAACTTGACGACACCTGGTGTAATATCAAAGCAATGTTTATGTGTGAAAAGGACCCTGCTAAGGGACGATTCGAATATCCTATTGCTATAAATCTTACAGAACCCGAGGCGGACTAGAACTATTTTACTGTGGACCCAGAATCCGCAGCAAGTATTTAATTAAAGTATACATGTTTTCCTATTATAATTGTCTTATTTTTTTTACCCTCAACGGGGAAGCTCTTGGCCTGCATCTCACCTGATGGTAAGTGATGATCAGGCCGAAGGTGGAAGCGAGTTTCACCCGGAATCCTCAACACCAGAGGAACTGGCTATCATATCTCTAACTGCCAAAACACAACAATGCTGTTAACATTGTTGTTATGGCGACAGACTTAGATAAGATGGTGGTAGCTAGCCAGGCGGACTTAGAACAAGCCCTACCACCAACCAAACCGAGCAGAAAATGTTGCTCCCACTGTGAATCGAACCCGGGACCTCTGGGTCTGAGACAGGTGGCTTAACCACTAGACCACAGAGGCGGTCTTATTTATATTTCTAACATTCATTTGTTTGAGGCAAAATATGAATTTTGATGGTGAGATTCCCTCCCCGCGCTCGCACATGGGACTTATGGAAATAGCACACATATCAACTCGGAAATGGATCATCACCGTATCAACTCGAGCCATTCAGTATTCTTTGTATGAACGAACCGCGGCGACATGGTGACGATCCCTTTCCGAGTTGATATGTGTGATATGACCTTTAAACATAACAGGCGAAATGTTGGTGTACTATATGTGCATCTATGCCTAACCCTTCGGGGATAAGAGTTCTCATGTCATGTTCTGTGTAAATCTAATCCAACCGCACATGACTGATAACAATTTGACATTGGCAGAGTATTTATTTATTTATTTTATTATTTATGTACACACAGTAAAATACATAAAGATACCACATAGTTATAATTTAAGTACAAAGGTACTGCTTATTTCTTAAGAAATTTCTTCCAGCAGACCTGCGAAAGGAGAAATGAAAAATATTATATTATATTATATATTTATGTCATAGTAGTAATTTTGTAGTAAGTAATTAGTAGTAATTTGGGTGATTTTCGTAGTGCTAATGCTGATGTGCGGTTCTCTGTACAGGACCAGCTCAAACTTCTATCTAGATCTAAGTAAAAAGCAATCTCCCTAGCTTTTTTCCCAATTATGTTGGAATCACCTTCCAGTCTAACCGGATACAGCGGCATACCAGTATTTTACATGGAGCAACTGCCTATCTGACCACCTCAACCCAGTAACTGGGTAACACAATACCCCTTGGTGAGACTGGTTATCAGACTTTTGGGTGTCTGATTACTTCTAACGACTGTCAAGGATCTACGAATAACAGCCAGGTTAGATGTAAAAAAAATTAGATAACTTTCCTAATGCCTTTTTTACACCTAAAATGGTTACAACATCAAATTCATTATTGATATTCTAGTTCTCTAGTAAGTCATATTTTTTATTTCCACACTGTAATATTGCCAAAAAATCAAAACAGGTAAATATTTGATAGCTATTTGCGACGTTGCCAACTTTTTGGATGGACGCTGTTAAAGCTTTATATTACGCAAAGGGATCCCAGAATCTAACCCAGAAAAATTGTTTTGACAGACCCGCAATATTTTTGAACTGCCTATCCAACGATACCCGTGTGAGTTATCGTTGGATAGGCAGTTCAAAAATATTGATAGACGTGAAAAAAAAATATCATCCCCACTTTACGTGCAAGGGAATTTTGTCACCTCTTGCGGACGGAGAGTAATGGGTAGCTCGCCGTCCGATAAGAACCAACCCCGCGTCGACGGTGCGTCATGTTCCACGCGCGCCTCAAGGAGTTGTCAGCGAAACTGAAGGGGTCCGCTAGGGCCGATGCCTACCGGGGTTGCGGATAGTCCTAAAGGGAAACCGTAGCCCCTGGCTAGGCAAGGGAAGGAACACGGGTGGGTTTTAGTCAGTAAGAGTCTGACACGCCCTTCCGCTCCGCCCAGAGCGGGAGAAGCCATTGGATGATTTCCCACCCAAAAAAAAAAACCCATGCCTAATTACAGCTTTCTAGTATTAAAAGTCTCTGAGCTAAGCCTTAACGCTAAGGCGAAACTATAAGGGTCCTTGTTGACTACGGAACCCGAAAAACAATACAAAATATCACATTGGAAAAAAGTGATTGGTTATTACCTAAATCAGGCCTGCTATAAAACATGTCGAGAACACCATTCTAATGAAAACATTTCATTAGCACACAGCAAATTAGAGCATAGAATATCGTAATGTTGGACTAATCGACCTAATTCAGTAGTACCAAATATTTAACAATTTTTGTTTACTAGAGCAGATAATAAGATAGCGCGGATGTTACTAAAATATTATAATATTATAAAACCGCACATTTATAAAACGCTTTGAAAATTAATGGTTGTTTTATAATAATTATGCTCTGGAGTGTAATTAATGAACGTACATACCCTCATTAATATTAACATGCACTGTGGGTGCAATAATATAAAAATTGTTAATTAATAACATTATCTCGATTGTTGAGTAGTGTGAGTAGAGGTAGTCACATGCCAATTTTCTTAACTTTACTTGGGTAGTTTTTGAATTAGCTTCAATAATACGTATTTTTCCCACTTAGTCTATATGGATGATGTTACAAGTTCCTGTTACTGTTGTAAACAGTGAAAAATAAAAACTTTTAACAAAAAAAATTAAAAAAAACACTGAAAAGTGCAAAATAACTTTAATTTCGGAAGTCGGTGGCAATAAACGAAAATACAGAACCTGAATACTAAGACTATAAGCTGAATACCAGTATTTTACATGGCGCGACTGTCTATCTGACCTCCACAACCCAGTAACTGGGTAATACGATACCCCTTGGTAAGACTGGTGTCAGACTTTCGGGCTTCTGACGACTCGTAACGACTGTCAAAGATCCACGAATGACAGCCGGGACCAACCGCTTTCCGAGGCACGGAGGAGTCTCCCATCCACTGACCAACACCAGCAAGCGTAGCTTAACCTGATGGATCGACCCGTGCAGCTGTTATTACTTAGCAACGAGCCCCTCCTCCGCATAATAATTGTAACATGATTCTAACATGAATGATGTACCCAATATTTTGTAACAATATGTTTCTTCCCCGTTCTTTCCATAGGTACCTACTACAGTTTGGAATGGGCTTCATCTTTCTGACCGAAAATAGGCACTTTTGAATTGTCAGGGACCGACCCCTTGACAATTCAAAAGTGGCTGCAAGTAATTGGTTTATTGAAATAAATGCTTTGTGTTTGAATTTCTGTGATCTGAGGGTGTCCTGTTCTAGATTGAAACCCGCAGCCTAATTACGTAATGCACGATCAATAATAAATTGAAATGAATTTAAACAGATTGCTAGTCAATTGCTTCATAAGTACGAAAAAAAAATCAGCGCAATTTTTTTTTTTTTATTAAAAAAATATAAAAAAAATTTTGCTCAACTTATGAAGCAATGTACTAGCAATCTGTTTCAATTCATTTCAATTTATTATTGTTCGTGTATTACGTAATTAGGGTACAGTAGGCCTAGCCAAGTTACAAACGTTTCGTATCGAATCTCTTTCTACAATCGTTAACGCCACAGCGTAAGCGATTGTAGAAAACGATAACTTGGTAGCCAAGTTGACACGACTGAGTCGATCGCTCATTCTACAACGTCTTTAGAAAAAACCTATACTTTAGTCTATGGTGAGCGTTCCTACAAACGTCAAAGTCGCAGTTGTGTACTTGTACTTTGTGCGCGGGCAGATAATTATTGTTTCAAAGTGATAAAGTGATAAAAAATTAAGCGAATTATGGTAAAGTTCTTCTTATAATTGGTTTATCATAATATCACCGTGTGGACTGTAATTTTAAACATTAGTGTGTCTTGAAATGTTATGATTATTATTTTGCATAATATGAATGAAAGATATAACTTTTATAGGATGGAATCTAGATCTCGAGTAAGCTTGGAATTCATGGAAAGGTACATAATTATTAGTTATTTCGTAAATATCTCCCTTTGTTATTTGTAAATCTATCATAGGTACTCAGGCGCTTGAAAGTTTGAAACATAAACAATGACGTGATACGCGCCATGAACGAATACGTAAGAAACAAACAAAAGAATTGTGTTTGACCCTTTACTTAATCAATAGACCCTTTGTTTCTCTGAAATAGTTTTAACTTATGTTCTAGACATGGCGATAATAATATAACGAGACCCCAGCAAGGTCCGCAAGGCCGAATAAAAGCTGACCGACTATAAATGCTAAATGGTAACTATAGTCCAATTTGGCGAATAAACAAAACACTTCTCGGTATCAACACAGCTGTATCATAAAGACGCCTTTTTTATCGTTTACTCTTGGGTCTCGGTGATCGCTTAGCTATCGTTCATAAACTTCGACATCGTTTCGTTAGCGCTTGTCAAAACTGTAACTTGGCTACCATTTCTATGGGTGTAGCGATCAACGTTGTAGAAACGCTTACATTCATTCTAACATTTTGAACGATTGTAAACTTGTCTACGAATTTTCTATTCGATTGTTCTGACCACGTGACTTAACGTTGTGATGATGTCATTCCTATACATTTGATTAGTTTTCTACTAGCGATAACGATTGTAGATTGTCAACTTGGCTAAGCCTGCAGGTTATTCGACTTCTTTTACATTGAACATATTAGGTCCAAAAAACTGGCATCGACAAATGGGCATAAAAAAAAAAAAAAAATCTCAGAATTTGTTGCTTTTTTGTTGCTAATTAGTTGCTAAAAAAAAAATTTGTTGCTCGAACCGATCTCGAGAAATAACAAACATGCCAGCTTAACGTTAAGGTAGCAGGAAAAACAGTAATATATGAGATAGCCGAAAAAACAATAGGGCAAAATTTGTTGCTAATTTGTTGCTGCAAGTAACCATATTTTTTTTTTGATAATTGTTTTTTTTTAATTTTATTTTAGATATTAAAATTTTTACTGGTCATGCTAGCTTAACTCTCGATTTTTCTGTTTTAAATGAACAAAATAATTTTGTTGCTCATGGTAGCAATGATTGTTGATGCCCAGAGAGCCAGCAACAAAATAAACAAGCAAGATCGAATGACTTTCTGACCGGTATCATCTGAAACCGGCCTTGCTAGCTTAACACTCGATTTTTCGGCAGTAAATGAAAAAAACTATTTTGTTGCTCATGATAGCAATGATTGTTGATGCCCAGATAGTCAGCAACAAAATAAACAAGCAAGATCGGATGACTTTCTGACCGGTGTCATATTAAACCGGCCTTGCTAGCTTAACTCTCGATTTTTTGGCAGTAAATGAACAAAACCATTTTGTTGCTCATTTTAGTAATGATTGTTGATGCCCAGATAGTCAGCAACAAAATAAACAAGTAAGATCGAATGACTTTCTCATCGGTATCATCCGAAACCGGCTTTGCTAGCTTAACTCTCGATTTTTCGGCAGTAAATGATAAAAACTATTTTGTTGCTCATGATAGCAATGATTGTTGATGCCCAGATAGTCAGCAACAAAATAAACAAGCAAGATCGAATGACTTTCTCATCGGTATCATCCGAAACCGGCCTTGCTAGCTTAACTCTCGATTTTTCGGCAGTAAATGATAAAAAACTATTTTGTTGCTCATGATAGCAATGATTGTTGATGCCCAGATAGTCAGCAACAAAATAAACAAGTAAGATCGAATGATTTTCTCATCGGTATCATCTGAAACCGGCCTTGCTAGCTTAAACAATCCAGGAAAAGTTCGGTCGGAATTGGTCCAAATGGCGTCGGCTGATGAAACCTAGTTCATTTAGTAGTTCACGAATGTAGGATATTTTTTCATTATGGGCACCATAAAATTGGCTTATGGAGAAAAAAGATAAATAATTCAGAAAAATGTTAGCTTAGGTTAGGTTCGGTTGGAATTGGTCCAAATGGCGTCGGCAGATGAAAAACCTAGTCCATTTAGTAGTTCATGAATATACGATATTTTTTTATTATTATTATTTTATTTTATTTCCTCCCGAGCCAAACCTAACATAACCTAACCTAACATTTTCCTAGATTGTTTAACTTTTTTCTCCATAGTCAATTTTATGGTGCCCATAGTGAAAAAATATCCTACATCCATGAACTACTGAATGGACTAGGTTTCATCAGCCGACGCCATTTGGACCAATTCCAACCGAACCTGACCTAACCTAACATTTTCCTGGATTGTTTAACTTTTTTCTCCATAGCCAATTTTATGGTGCCCATAGTGAAAAAATATCCTACATTCATGAACTACTAAATGGACTAGGTTTCATCAGCTGACGCCATTTGGACCAATTCCAACCGAACCTAACCTTTTTTTTTTTTTTTTTTTTTTTTCTCGGGGTGGAAATCCTCATGGATGTCCTCCGCCCTGGGGTGGGCGAAGGGGTCTGTCAGACTCTTACTGACTAAAACCACCCCGGTGTTCCCTCGCACACTTGCGTCGGGGGGCTGCGGGAGCAAATTGCGACTTCCGCTGCCCCGGACTGGTGACGGCCCGCACTCTGCGGGCCCCGTCCCGTAGGGGGAGTGAGGTGTGCAAACTCCCCCCGTTACGTCTTAGAGTGGCGCGCGTGTAACACTACGCGCCGCCATCTCGGGTCCTGTGTGATGGGGGGCGACGGATGTCCCCGAATCCGTCGCCCCTGGACCCATTTAGGGGGGCTGGAAGAGGGCGTTATCCGCCCTCCGCCGACGCCCGGTGCGCCTGCTGCGGGCCGGGTGAGTGGACGAGATCTCCCTCTCCCTTTCCGCAGCCTCCTTCTGCGAGATGACTGTCTCGCAGAAGGAAACCACCGCGTCCCACGACTCGGCACTCCCGACCATCGAACGAACGACGGCCGGCAGTGACAAGTCGGCTCCAACTTCTGAAACGAGGGCACGGCGCGGCTCCTCCCACGCGGCACACTCTGCCAATGTATGCCGCGCCGTGTCCTCCCGACAATGGACGCAGTGGTGACACCGAGCGTCCGGCTCCCTGTTTATGCGACACAGGTACTTCCCGAAGCAGCCATGCCCCGAGAGCACCTGCGTCACCCGAAACGACAGGGAGCCGTGCCTCCTCCCGAGCCAGTCGTCGAGCACCGGCCGGACCGCCTCGATGGTGACGAGGCCGGCGGTGGGGCGTGAAAGCCTTTCCCGCCATTCCGCCACCAGGACCTCGCGAAGCTGAGACCGACGCAGCTCCATGTGTCGCTGCATCGGTCGCTCGCCCCGCGCTGTGGCTTCCTCGCGCCACCGATGAAGTGACGCGAGCACCTTCGCCTCCAGGTCCCAGGGCGGGGATCCGGCCAGTGCACAAGCCGCCTCGTAGGAGATCGTGCGATACCCCCTGATGACTCTGACGGCCATCGCTCTCTGCGGCTTACGCAATACAGCGATGCTACCGGCCGTCAGGTCCGCCGCCCAGATCGGGGCCCCGTAAAGGGCCATCGACCGAACCGAACCTAACCTAACCTAACATTTTTCTGGATTGTTTAACTTTTTTCTCTATAAGCCAATTTTATGGTGCCCATAATGAAAAAATATCCTACATTCGTGAACTACTAAATGAACTAGGTTTCATCAGCCGACGCCATTTGGACCAATTCCGACCGAACTTTTCCTGGATTGTTTAAGCTAGCAAGGCCGGTTTCAGATGATACCGATGAGAAAATCATTCGATCTTACTTGTTTATTTTGTTGCTGACTATCTGGGCATCAACAATCATTGCTATCATGAGCAACAAAATAGTTTTTTATCATTTACTGCCGAAAAATCGAGAGTTAAGCTAGCAAGGCCGGTTTCGGATGATACCCTATCGGATGATATCCTACATTCATGAACTACTAAATGGACTAGATTTCATCAGCCGAAGACAATGTTTTTTTTTTTTTTTTTCATTTTTTTTTTTTTTTTCAATTATTGTGCCCATAATGAAAAAATATCCTAAATTCATGAACTACTAAATGGATTAGGTTTCATCAGCCGACGCCATTTGGACCAATTCCGACCGAACCTAACCTAACCTAACATTTTTCTGGATTGTTTAACTTTTTTCTCCATAGCCAATTTTATGGTGCCCATAGTGAAAAAATATCCTACATTCATGAACTACTAAATGGACTAGATTTCATCAGCCGAAGACAATGTTTTTTTTTTTTTTCATTTTTTTTTTTTTTTTTTTCAATTATGGTACCCATAATGAAAAAATATCCTACATTCATGAACTACTAAATGGATTAGGTTTCATCAGCCGACGCCATTTGGACCAATTCCGACCGAACCTAACCTAACCTAACATTTTTCTGGATTGTTTAACTTTTTTCTCCATAGCCAATTTTATGGTGCCCATAGTGAAAAAATATCCTACATTCATGAACTACTAAATGGACTAGGTTTCATCAGCCAACGCCATTTGGACCAATTCCAACCGAACTTAACCTAACCTAACATTTTTCTGGATTGTTTAACTTTTTTCTCCATAAGCCAATTTTATGGTGCCCATAGTGAAAAAATATCCTACATTCGTGAACTACTAAATGAACTAGGTTTCATCAGCAGACGCCATTTGGACCAATTCCGACCGAACTTTTCCTGGATTGTTTAAGCTAGCAAGGCCGGTTTCAGATGATACCGATGAGAAAGTCATTCGATCTTACTTGTTTATTTTGTTGCTGACTAACTGGGCATCAACAATGATTGCTATCATGAGCAAGAAAATTGGTTTTATCATTTACTGCCGAAAAATCGAGAGTTAAGCTAGCACGGCCGATTTCAGATGATACCGATGAGAAAATCATTCGATCTTACTTGTTTATTTTGTTGCTGACTATCTGGGCATCAACAATCATTGCTATCATGAGCAACAAAATAGTTTTTATCATTTACTGCCGAAAAATCGAGAGTTAAGCTAGCAAGGCCGGTTTCGGATGATACCGATGAGAAAGTCATTCGATCTTGCTTGTTTATTTTGTTGCTGACTATCTGGGCATCAACAATCATTGCTATCATGAGCAACAAAATAGTTTTTATCATTTACTGCCGAAAAATCGAGAGTTAAGCTAGCAAGGCCGGTTTCGGATGATACCGATGAGAAAGTCATTCGATCTTACTTGTTTATTTTGTTGCTGACTATCTGGGCATCAACAATCATTACTACCATGAGCAACAAAATGGTTTTGTTCATTTACTGCCAAAAAATCGAGAGTTAAGCTAGCAAGGCCGGTTTAATATGACACCGGTCAGAAAGTCATCCGATCTTGCTTGTTTATTTTGTTGCTGACTATCTGGGCATCAACAATCATTGCTATCATGAGCAACAAAATAGTTTTTTTTCATTTACTGCCGAAAAATCGAGTGTTAAGCTAGCAAGGCCGGTTTCAGATGATACCGGTCAGAAAGTCATTCGATCTTGCTTGTTTATTTTGTTGCTGACTCTCTGGGCATCAACAATCATTGTTACCATGAGCAACAAAATTATTTTGTTCATTTAAAACAGAAAAATCGAGAGTTAAGCTAGCATGACCAGTAAAAATTTTAATATCTAAAATAAAATTAAAAAAAAAACAATTATCAAAAAAAAAATATGGTTACTTGCAGCAACAAAGTAGCAACAAATTTTGCCCTATTGTTTTTTCGGCTATCTCATATATTACTGTTTTTCTTCTACCTTAACGTTAAGCTGGCATGTTTGTTATTTCTCGAGATCGGTTCGAGCAACAAATTTTTTTTTTTAGCAACTAATTAGCAACAAAAAAGCAACAAATTCTGAGATTTTTTTTTTTTTTTTATGCCCATTTGTCGATGCCAGTTTTTTGGACCTGAACATATTTGAACAAATGACGAAAGAACACGAATGACTTGATAACTAAATACTGTCGAGGAAGGGGACAACGTATCAATATACGTTGTCTAAAATAAACCGTTACTGTGTAGTAAAAACTTAAGCTTTAATTTCAATTTTTAGATGTATTACAATTATTTACAGTTGGTTTTGGAGCGAACTAGGGGTCGGACAAACTAAAGTAACTGTGTGGCTTGTTGATTGTGGTTAACCATTGTAGTACCTAGTTTGTTGAATTGTAGTCTGTTATTAAAATATTATTATCTACCCAAGGAGTTTTTCTACGCACGATCGTTCTGCGCTCGCTTTGACTGACTTTACGGAGTTAATATTTAGGTAGACAGTAGTTAATCTATTAAAACAACAATGGTAACATACCTTATAGATGTCCTTAAAGTTCTAACATAGTTCCTAATTTCGAACCAGTTCTTACTAACGAGATGTGTGCCATCTTGCAAGTTATCCTAGTTCACTATCGAGATCATTTCCTCTCTGGGAATCGTTAGCTAACAAGGCAAAGTTTCACTGGATTTACATAGATAGCTAACCTAACTAGCTATTACCCATGTCTTTGCCCACTTGGGGGTCTGTATATTATCCCACGGGAACATACATACTACCGGGATAAAAAGAATCCTACGTCCTAACTCAGGTCAAGTTCTATCCGTGTGTCAAACATGACTGTTTCTTACAAATCCGTTCAACCGTAAAGACGTAAAAGGTGACAGATAGACAGGATTACTTTCGCATTTATAATGTTATTAGTATGTATGATAACACTGCGAAAGCTGATGCACTTGCTTAATAAAACATCAATTTTTTTTTTACAATACCCTGATCTCTATTTATTCTTTCGGGAATACATGCTTGTAAATGTAAATATAACTTTTGGTTAGGTATGTTTTGATTTACGTAATATTGTGTTATTCTCTCTTCCTTATTATGTATCACATTCCTGCCAATTCTTACAACGCACTTTACACTTTTTAGGGTTCCGTACCTCAAAAGGCAAAAACGGAACCCTTATAGGATCACTCGTGTGTCTGTCTGTCTGTCCGTCTGTCACAGCCAATTTGCTCCGAATCTAATGGGCCGATTAACTTGAAATTTGATACACATATGTATTTCTGTGACCCAAACACGGATGTGAAACGAAAATAAATGATTTTTGAATATGGGGGTCACTTTTGGGGGGCAAAGAAGAAAATATTTAAAAAAAGTTTTGCAAATTGTACCGTGTGACATATCAAATGAAAGGAATTGTTACAAGAATCTCATATATTATTTTAAAATAATTTTTAAACAAATATTTTTTGAGATATTTACGAAAATAGATGAAAATTGACCATTCCCCCCCCCTTATCTCCGAAACTACTGAGCCTACAATTATGAAAAAAATTCAGAGAATAGTTCCTTACTCATAGATTATAGGAAAACCTATAAGAAGTCTATGGTCTTAAAATAACATGGTAAATCTCTCAATATTGTGCTTACAAACTTACAATGCGGTTGGAATGTATGGGAAAATTGGTTTTTCAACTACAATGTTAAGTTAGTTTTTGGGATAATTTATTGCTACTGCTAGTTCGACTAAAGCCCCCAGTACACGTTCAACGGGCTCGCCCAACGTGTACTAAGGCGAGGCATCCGTCACTTCTCGTACCTTCCGCGAAGCATTCTGTTTGCCGATTTCATAGTACTATTGTAGCATTGTCGGCAAGCACTGCTAACACATTAGCTTTAATTATAACAGTCTGCTCTAAATTCTACCATGATTTGGCTACTACATCCAGGATTGTCTTCAGACGAGGGAACTCCTCAACGGTCAACAGTACAAACAGCAAATTTTATATACGCTTTAATTATCATAGTCCGTTCTATATTCCATCATTTATGGCTGTTGCACCCAGGATTGGCTTCAGGCGAGGGAACTCCTCAACGATGAACAGTGCAGGCACGAAAAAAAAAAATTGTACCCTTTAATTATGATAGTCTGTTCTAAAGTCCACCATGATCTGACTGCTGCACGAAAGATTCGCTTCAGATGAGGGAACTCCTGAACGGTACACAAGACAGACACGTTTTATATCATTCAGATGATGTACCCAGCCCGGTGGGTTAAACCGGAGATGTGAACACTCATATATGCATTTAATTATGATATTCTTTTCTAAATTCCACTATGATCTGGCTGCTGCACCCAGGATTGGCTCCAGACGAGGAAACTCCTCAACGGCTAACATAACAGACATGAAATATTATATAATTATGCTTTAATTGTGATAGAACATTCTAAAGTCCACCATGATCTGACTGCTGCATCCAGGATTGGCTTCAGAAGAGAGAACTCCTGAATGGTTCACAGTACAGACACGAAATTTTATATTGTATATGGATATGTATTGTGCTAATAAACGACTAGGGTCTGATGATAGAGCCGGAAGATGACCATAGGAACTTCTAAAATAAACGAGACAATACCATCGAAATTGGACCGGTTCGTTTTGTCCTGACAAGAACTATAGCCCAAAGTAGCATCCAGGGTCTGATGATAGAGCTGAAAAGTGATCAAAGAAACTCCTCAACCAAACATAATAGTATCATTGTGTTTGCGGTCGTTGGTTTTGTCTTACAAAGTACTGTAGCCTAAGGTGTAGTCCAGGCCCTCATGAGAGATCTGGAAGGTCACCATACGAACTCCTTAACTAGACAAGATAGCCCCGTTGTGTTTCGGCCGTTTGGATTTGTTTTGTTTCAAAAGCTTGAGGCGTGAACGGTTTTCCTAAACAAAGATAAGCCTCAATCTTTTAAGAAAACATTAAACTTATCTGTTTACGTAAGTCTTATTTTGTTCTTTTTAGTTTAATAAAAGCTTGTTTAAAAAATATTTTTACTTATATTTTATTTAGCCTAATACAGGACGTAATCCGATGGCAGTTTTAACTCGTGCACCATTGTGGGAACCATTTAGCCTGTTTCTAATGAGCAAAATAATGCGTCAGAGGGATGATCCATTTGACATTTTACTATATAATACTGCAAAATTGTTGACATTTTTATATTAATTTGACATTGACTACAGTCAATGTCAAATTCAAACGATTTGACATTACGTATAATTATGTATTATTATAAATTGTTATTTAAAATTATAATGTCTTTAAATTTGTGTAAATTAAACATGATTTGCATGCCTTTGTGACGGTAGAACATGGAGGACTTTCATTATAAAACATCAATGTATAAATTACCCATGTTTGCAAAGAAATAAATGATTTATGAATTATGATGATCTGAATTTTGCTACTACATTAAATAATATGGCAACTGGTAATATGAATGACATTGATATTCAGCTTAACATTGCCGTCGAATGCATTAAGAATTCTATCAGTGCACACGAAAAGATTATCATAGCGGGAGACTACAATATAAATTTTAAGGACAAATCAAGAAATGAAATATCGGAATACCTTCTATCACTCGTATTCGATACGATCCGACGTATTCAAGAATATACGACAAGACAGAATTCAACACTATTGTTTAATTCTATCTTGTCTATACAATAATATTCAGAAATTTCCCTCTACAATCCGGTACCATACATAGTTTTTTTAGTTACTACAAACAACGGGACAGATTAAAAAAAAAAAAACATGGTATAGGCGGCCCGCGAGCTGTGGAGAGGTGGTTTTAACGCTCACCACCGCAGCTTCGGCTTGCTGGCCGGCGGCGGTACATATTCATCGTACGGAACCCTCTCCACGCGAGTTCAACTCGCACTTGACCGGTTTTTTTTATTTATTTTTTATATCTTTTACTTGTACCTAGTTCAATATGTTTTTTATATCTTTTACTTGTACCTAGTTCAATATGTTTTGTTGTGTGCCTTTGTCTGTGTCTGTGCTAAATAAATTTAATTTCTTTCTTCTTTTCTTTCTTTTTTTTATTATTTTTATTTTATTGTATTATTTTCTATTGGGTTTTTCTTTGAGTGCACCTGTGTCTGTGCACACACTTGTGCACTATAATATTATCTCTCGCTCCGAAGGGTAGACTTGTGATTGGCCGCCGTGGCCCAAATACGGCCTAGAGGACTATATTGTGTTATTGGGTTTTTCCATCTGAAATTTCTCAGTATAAGCAGCCCGGAGTCTGGATTTATGTCCGGTTGATGGCAATAGGCTCGCCCCCTATTACATGGGACTTAAACATAACTGGTAACATGTGGGTGTACTATGGGTACACCTCTGCCTAACCCCACAGAGAATACAAGCGTGATGTTATGTTATGTGAAAGCTCAGTTTGAAACTTCCTTATACCGTCTACAATCTTTATCCTTGCCCGCACGTGCTTAAAACGCGGCCATTTCGTCCCAAATACGTGACTGAAGCCTTTAAACAGACCGCAGCAAAGGGATCCACTTTGCAGATTACGTATAGTGTGTTTCTTCTTACTTGTCACATTTTGTAAACAAACACGCTACAACAAACACGGGTTTTTGGATCTGTTACGCTCTTTATGTTAAGTAACTTCTTGTGAAACAATATAATACAACAAAACCTTCTTTAGATCAAACATCTTAACACGTTAGCATAAGTATACGTGTACATAATCAGCCTATAATATTCTCTCTCTGTGTGAGTGATCAAGCCGTAATCCACCACACGAGCCCAATAGGTGGATGTCACATGTCTTCGAATTTGGAGTTCTCGGACATGGCGGTTTTCAACACAATCATCATCATAATCAGCCTATAATGTTCCCGGCGACACAGGCGTCCTCTCGAAGAGAGTTAGTGGGCTGTAATCTACCACGCGGGCCCAGTGCGGGGTGGTAGATGTCATATGTCTTCTATTTTTTGGTTCTAAGACATTTGTTTTTTTTTTTTTTAAATAACGTACGAGTAGTATAGCATCACTCCTATATTACCCCGAAAGGAATAGACAGAGGTGTGGCTCTATTACCCCCACATTTCACCAGTTATGTTTAAGATAATTATTTCCAAGTAATAAATAAACCTTTTCGTTACTATTATTTTCTAACTCCTTTTTTCCACTACTTGGCAGGCGATTTCATTGCTGATGGCATTATTTTATTTATCAAGTGCTTTACATAAATGATCGAGCGCTACTACTTTCAAATAATTATGCAACGTTATGAGTTATGACCGGATATAAATTACGAATTATCATAAGTGCTCTTTCACACGAGGACGATTCGCGTTTTTTGACGAATCGTCTGTTTTCACGTTTCTTTTTTTTTTTTTGACGACGGCAACGTTTTTTAAATGCCCGTGTTCACACGCATCACGAATCGTGAAAAATTACGGACACGTCTTAAATCACGTACTATCTTTTAAAAATCACGATCGTCAAAAAACATGAATCGCTATATTTTTGTGACGGATCCGCTGAAGCACTCGTCCAAGAGTACCCTATATATAATTGTAGTCTGTGTCCAAGACTGAACTCTGAATCGCGAATCAAGTGTGAACATCTACCTATTAGGGTTGAGTCGTGAAAAAACTCGTTTCCGTATGCAATGTGAACGAGCATCCATTATGACGTATTGTGTTTTTTGACGAATCGTCAATGACGGATCCCGTGTGAATGTGGCCTTAAGCTTTTACGTAAAAGGCCGTGGTATAAGCTAATCGCTTAATCTGTACTATAATAATTACAAACTCACCCCTTAATTCACTATTAAATACTAATTATAAAACAAAGCCAGTTTACCTGCATGACTCGCAAACACATTTTGGAGGCATCGATTTAAAAAGGCATTTTGTTATAACCCTCGTGTCAGTCAACAGTTGAGGCGCGAGTGTTGTGCCACTTAATATCGATAGAAATACAACAATTTTAATTTTTATTGGAATTGATAAGTGATTCTACGGATACCTACCAGTTAGACTGGGAAAACAAAGGAGTTGCTTTAATAACTACACTCTACCTATTTCGGACGACGAGCAGTTCCCATGAATTCAAAGCTATTTGTGTCGTTCCATTTTTAAGTTTTTTATATCACTAATGCATAGGCAACTCTCTTGATTGTACAGACACGTCTTTAGAGGTATGAGGAACATGGCGTAAAGTTCACTCATCCTCATTAGAAAAGGGAGGATCCTCCGACCAGAGAGGTGACTGGCGGGCAACTGCCCTACGATTGATGTCGGATAGTCTTATATAATATGTCGTTCGCGCAGTAAACTCTAATTGCGCGATCCAGGAATTGTGTGACGTCAGGTTTTTTGTATGACGTGAGGTCTTTGATGTACGTTCGCATTTGCTGATGTAGATGTCGCCACACGTTCAAAAACATCATAACAAATAAAATAATATAAACCACATTAGGGAACTTGGCTACCAACTAGTTAATAAGAGGTTACATCCGGAAGGAACCACTTTTATTGAAATCTGAATCAATTCCAAGCACGTCTTCACTCGAATCATGTGGATTCGAGTGAAGACGTGCTGCAGCAAGTTCAAAAACTGCTTTAAAAACTTTAGTCGTGCAGGAAAAGTGGGAAGTTGCTGGCTTGCTGGAAGATTGCCAGTTACGTACAAGCGGCAAGGCAAGCTGTTTCTATCACCTGATTGTAAACTCGTTCGGAATGTTAAGCAACTGTTACTGAATAGGTTTTTGTAACTTAGATTGGGATATAGTTTTAAAGAAAATTCTATGAGCTTGAACCGATATGAAATTGTTTTGGCTGTCGTTGGATTGCTGTTAACTAGAGATTTTATCTTTTGATACATCTTACGTGATCTCGACTACCATTCAAACCCAGAACAACTAACTTTAGGCTAAAAATGTTTAATAAAGGCAATCGCTCTGACATTGAAATCTTATTGTTTTATTTGCTAAATTATTGTAAGTTTTTCATTTGTTAAATTTTCTTTACTAAATTAAGTAGCTTTTAAAACTTAAGTTCTTACTCGTTTGTTACTCGACGGATCACAGCAAATAATATTCCACTGAAATACAGTATCAAGTAGTACGGGGGGTATTGTGACTGTTACTGACTTACATATTGTAATCTCAACATTATACTTGTGGTAATAATTGTGCACAATTAAATAAATTAAACAAAATCGTGTTGTTAAAAAATGCACATACACCTATTAAAAAAAACTATCTAATACTTTAAATTAAGAGTTTATGGAAAAATATAAATCATCAGAATACGAACTACAAGGTAACAGTATCGATACAATTGAAGCCCATCTCTACTGCTAGCTACGTCGGATGAAAAGTTCGGAGCACGCAGCGAGTCGAACCCTAATTATGTCTTCAATCAACGTTACTGTGATCTCGTGCGTCGCGGCCTTTCCCGGAATTATTAAATTATATTTCTATTACAATTACATGGCCTTTTTGTTATGATTCACATACTCACAACTTGCTGACTAAGGAAAACTGAAAATGCTAGGACTAAGCTAAACCATTGTTAAAGGAAATTATTGTAATCTGACATTGACATTATCATAATCATTTTATTTGTAATAAATATTGGTACAGTGTTAGTCTTACGGAGAGCAGTGGTGGCCCAGTGGTAACGGCCCCGACTTACGAGTTGTAGGTCGTGGGGTCGAACCCAAGCAGGCGCTTTACTTTGTGTAAATAATGGTGAAGAAAAACATCGTGAGGAAACCGGCTTGTCTAAGAACCAAATATTCGAAGACATGTGACATCTACCAACCCGCACTGGGCCCGCGTGGTAGATTACAGCAAACTCCCTCTCACAGAGAAGAGGCCTGTGTCCCAGCAGTGGGAACATTAATAGGCTGATGATGATTGGTACAGTGTTAGTCTTACAGTCAGTAATACGTTCCTGATACAAAGTCAGACATTTGACTTGCAAATCATTACAATATATTTGATACGAGTACGAGGACTAGAGTACCGTATAATATTTATGTCCATGGCATGCTTTAATTGTTTCTATTATTAATTAATTTTAATACATTACAATACATTCATTATTAATATTATCGTAACAAATAGATTATTAACATTATTTATTAATTCATTAGGTAGTTATTATTATTCTGCTTTACCAATCAATCTTCCTAGCCTTTTTCCCAACTATCTTGGGGTCGGCTTCCAGTCTTACCGGTTGCAGCTGAATACCAGTATTTTACATGGAGCGACTGCCTATCTGACCTCCACAACCCAGTTACTGGGTAATACGATACCCCTTGGTAAGACTGGTGTCAGACTTTCAGGCTTCTGACGACTCGTAACGACTGTCAAAGATCCACAAATGACAGCCGGGACCAACGGCTTAACGTGCTTTCCGAGGCACGGAGGAGTCTCGGTATGTGAAGATGGTCATCCATCCACTGACCAACCCTGGCAAGCGTAGCTTAACCTGATGGATCGATCCGTGCGGCTTGTTATTACTTAGCCACGAGCTCATTATTCTGCTTTACCATAATACATAATTTATAAATAGTTTTATACAATGTTGTGATGACTCGTAGTTTCAGGAACCCAAAATTCAAGGATCACCCAAAATTCTGATAACTAGTCTAGCCTTCGTATTCCTCTGTAATTGAGCAACGAAATCACTTATGGAAGTAAAATTCTGATATTTAGCCGGATCTGGTTAATTAAAAGCCAACTGTTAGTTTAAAAGCAAAATTCTAGAATCAAACATGATTTTCCACATTACAACACTTTAACCTAAACTCGCCAAAACAAAATCCATTTATCCCACCCGGTCAAATCATAAACAACTTCCGGTTATTCCGGCTCGCCCGGATAATCGCAGTGATCCGGATAAAGGTAGATATTTTGCCGGTAAATATCAAACCTATTGCCTCTCGTCACGCAATATTTGGATTAACTTGATAACTGCTTGTTTTGAGGTTAACGAGGTTGATATTATGCTCGCTTCGCTCACAGGTGGAGTGTTATGTGCGAGATCGTTTTGCCCGGGATTTGCCCGGTTTTGCGATTGCATGACCTTGTGACGTCAGCTTTATGCGGGTTTTAGCGTGCATGGCTTTGAGATGTTTACCTGAATGTACGTTTTTCTCAAAAAAAATACTATATTTAGGGTTTCGAACTGATTGATGATAAGAGTCTTATAAGTAGTAATAAATAAGACATTTTATTATTTCTGGACCATTTAGTAATACTCAACTGTCAGTAAGCTAGAATAGTAAGTATTAAGTGCTATTTTTCTTATATTTGGGGTGGAATTCTAACAAAAGCTTTTCAATAAAAAACACCCAATTTCAAATACACTGAAAATTTTTTTTATTTCAACAATATAACGTCGTTCACGGCTGTCAACAAAAATGGCGTTTTCGAGATATTCGAGACGCCCCGTGTCGCTGCAACTGACGTTTATACGATAAAGCGAATAGATGGGGTACTTATTGTGTGTCGAATTTTATATCACGATTTGCTTTTGTCAATTTTCGATAACGTTTTTAAAGTGGAAGCGCGAAAATTTAAGGACTTATTGTTCTGCAAATTGCATTTCTTTCTTGAAATATATTGGTCAGGCTATTGGCATAGTAAAACAATTAAATAATCTTGTTTACAGAAAATATCAGTTTAAACAGTTTATTCTAGAACACAATCAGTTCACTTAATATATGAAATACAAATAAATCATGCAGTTATAAGGTAACAAAGAACTCCGTGAGTCGATAAAATGACGACAGAAAATATTTAAAACTAGGCTTCTAAAAATACAAAAAGGTTATTTTAGTTATTTATCATGCAGGCATTTTCTATATTTTACTGTGTTTTAGAAACATAAACTTAAATATTGGAGTAGCATGCTGCTCTTTAATCCGTTGGAAGAATACCTACCCATTATTTTTACTGTAATGATCATTATCTGATACAGACTATCGATAGATTTCCTTCTGCTTTGCCCATCAGTAGCCATTTTGTACTTCCTTTTGAAACATGTATAATATTATTTCTATAATTGGTGCTAAATATAATATACTTAAATGAAAATAAATAAATAGACGTACGTGTTGATTAAATTATAATTATTGTTGCTCCATGGTATTCAGCTGCATCTGGTTAGACTGGAAGCCGACCCCAACATAGTTCGCAAAAGGCTAGGCAGATTGACTGCCAAATATTAACAATGCGAAGTTTGAACTGGTATTTATATAGAAGCTGAAAAGTAGGACATTTTGAATGTATAATGAAAGTTCTTGAAACACTCTGAATTAATTATGAGAAAAGTAACTTCTTGATGTCAACGTTAAGTTTTCATTAAAATTGTTTATCTGTATAACAGTATCTCTCCTTCTCATTAGGTAATGGCTTTCTGGGTCGGCTTTGTTTACAAGAACGACAATATGGAGGATTTTAAGATAGATACAACATAAACTCACGCCTTCTTCTCGTGGGGTAGGCAAAAACTATAGAACACCACCTGCTACAATCCTTACATACTTTTTTTGCTTCGCTTACGTTCATACATCAGTCTGATCGTACACGCACGCCGGTTGCGAGTACTATGCACCTGACCTTTCGGAAGAACATAACCAATTAGGTCACTATATTATGTTCTCTTAGGGCTTCCCCTCCCGACCTTTCCACTCACATCAGGTTATAACTATAAGTAAGAAATGTGAGCTACACGATTACTGGTAAATGCATGCAGTGCTCCGACTGATGGTTCTTGGATGAACAGTGTTGTTCCTTCCTCAAAACACCATCTCATTCACTAATCTGCATGGTCTTCACATGATCTAATCACAATAATGTCAGGACTTTAAAGACACTGTGACCTCGGAGTTTTTTTCGGTGTTTTGTTTCAGAGTAGTCAAATTGGCAACACTAACCACGACTATTTTTTTAAATATTGTTACTTATTTTTTCTTTTTGACGTGTAAAAGCGTTTTTATAAATACATTTATAGAAATGAAGTATCATTTAAGACGGAAACTGTCCAGCTTGTTGCTGTCATCAAAACAAAGGGTTTCTTTCGAATTAGAAGGATTTCAATTAAAAGTTTTCCCTTCAAAGTCGATAAAAACCCTTTACTTCGTGTTGTGACGCAGCTGGGGAGAGCCCTTTGGTCTTTCAACAGTGAAATTCGATATAGTTAATTGTGAATCAACTCCTATCTAATGTCCATAGTGTATCAATACCAACCTATTAATAATAATAGGTTGTAGTGGGCAAAAGCCTATTCTCATACAGAAAAGGCATGATCATTGATCACCACGCTTGATCAAAACGATTTCAGACTTATAGGGTATTACAGTAAATTTTCAAGTTCAAGATTTCTCAGGATGTCTTCAGTACCTAAATGATCTTCAATATTTACTTTGAAAATACATATGAATTGAAAAAGACACTGCCTAGATTTCAACCCACAACCTCACACATCAGAAGCAAACCACTGTGCACACAGTCACAGTGTGAAAACCTTAAAATATCATAACATAAAATCACGTATTTATAGAATAGAATAATTATTTATTAATTTTTTTTTTTTTTTTTTTTTATTCTCCAAAAGTGTAGCCAGCTCGCCGTCCGATAAGGACCAGGCCCGGGTCGACGGCGCGTCGTGTTCCACGCGCGCCTCAAAGAGATGTCAGCAAAATTGATGATTTCCGATCAAAAAAAAAAAAAAACTGAAGTGTAGCTACAGAACACCCAACTAAAATACGTAAATTACCGCTCGCTTACACAAAACTTGTCAAACATTATGTTCACTTGAGAGTCTTAAAAAGAATTAAACAGTTACTTCGTAATGTTGTCTCAAAAGATCCCAAAAGTTGTGAAAGTCTCTTAACAAAGCTTAGAATGTGTAAATATTGTATGAGATACACAGATGGCGACGGAAGGTTCAAGTTACAAGAGTGCAGTCCGTCCGAAAACAAGTTTTGCTGGCACAGAAACAAGTGAAACAACAAAAGAGAGACTGCGATTGAGTTTCAAGAATACCTTTTTCGTCGGTCGTCCACGTCGATTCTCAAAGTTATGTTGTTGTTCTCAAAGTTATGCTAGCCTAATATTGTCCCACTGCAGGACAAGCCTCTTTTCATATCTCTCTTCAGCCTACATAGAATAATATAGACAAAAATGTTGAATATCATGACTTTTTCAACTTATGATATTGTATACCTGATATGATATGATACTGTATGTACCTAATTACAAAATTACGTGTAGTACTTTCCGTTGGGAAGTGTGTTTGTTTGTCGTGACGTTTCACGTCGTCACACACAATGGATTAATCTAAATCTTCTTCTATAAGTTTTCCTTCATCCTTCAGATGAGTCTTATTGATTTTTGTTATCAAACTCATAACCGTTCAAAAAATATTAACAAAATTCAATGAATTGTCTTAGATGTTTTTCCATAAAAATTTCCGTCAAAATGTTTGGAGGTGAGGCGTGCACTTTTGGATTATCCAGTTTTTATTTTGTGGAAATATCTTTAGGCGTGCTGAGCGATTTTTGGTAGGGCATTAACTTATGGATTTGCTTCACCGATATGTTTGGACCGACGTGCTTTATAGGCCCCCGCCTATAATATCGCACCAAGGCAGCAATGACGAATGAACGGCGGGACGCCGCGCGCCGTGAGCGTTTTTATTGAAAACTAAGTGTTTTTGTGTGTAATCGACAGTAAGTGTATAAATATTCATTCCATCATGTTTTGATTAATAAATTAATTATATAAAAATGTTTATAATTAAATAAAAATTAAAATATATAATAATAAGAATTATAATGTAGTGGCCCAGTGGTAAAGGCCCAGACGTGTATGTTTATTGCTCGGATTGCCAAAAGATGTGAAAACCAGACTAATGTTATATTTATTTATTTATTTATACTTCAAACACAGAATGTACAGAGGCGGACCAAATGCCATAGATATTTTCTACCAGTCAACTTTTGGGCGATGCAGAGACGAACAGTGGTAGGTGCAAATACGAAAAATTTAAGACTAAAATTTTGAAATATAAGATACACAGATACCTATTACAAACTTTAAATATAATATATAAGTATGACTAATTATTTAATATAAAGCACAAATAAATATACATAAATACACAAATATACTAAAACAAATAATGGGAAAACATTAACGTTGTGATGATACTGCCAGCTAAAAATGTTAATATTTTATTATTTTAAAATCCACTCATTCCTCTGATGTCTTGGGCCAAACTCTGAAATTGCGAGTAGGTACCTAAAACCTTACTACTTACCTGTAGCAGGTGTTACAGGTATCTGAGGTAATGTTGATAATATTAAGTTTAGGAGAGCATCTTGAATAATATTTGAGTTTAAACCGTGAAGAGGTGTTCTAAAGAAAGTTGGTAGGTGTGCATTAAGTACGAAGGGAGAATGTGTTAACTGCATGATACATAATTTAATATACAGGAAGGAAGTTAGTTGTTTTTTGTTTCTTTTTAGGGTTCCGTAGCCAAATGGCAAAAAACGGAACCCTTATGGATTCGTCATGTCTGTCTGTCTGTCAGTCCGTATGTCACACAGCCACTATTTTCCGAAACTATAAGAACTGTTGAAACTTGGTAAGTAGATGTATTCTGTGAACCGCATTAAGATTTTCACACAAAAATAGAAAAAAAAGGAATAAATTTTGGGGGTTCCCCATATTTAGAAGTTTTTTTTTATGTAACCCATACGTGTGGGGTAGGTGTTATATCTATGGATAGGTCTTCAAAAATGATATTGAGGTTTCTAATATCATTTTTTTTCTAAACTGAATAGTTTGCGCGAGAGACACTTCCAAAGTGGTAAAATGTGTCCCCCCCTGTAACTTCTAAAATAAGAGAATGATAAAACTAAAAAAAATATATGATGTACATTACCATGTAAACTTCCACCGAAAATTGGTTTGAACGAGATCTAGTTAGTAGTTTTTTATTTTATTTTATGTTACTTGCTGCTACGGAACCCTGCATGGGCGAGTCCGACTCGCACTTGGCCGCTTTTTTTTTTCAAGTAGTCTCTGTGACTAACCAGAGACACCTGGTGTCAGAGTTTTAAAGCTGCCCATGGTCCTCTGACTTGGCTTCACATGCCGTCAAGAAATATCTCTCAGACATTCTGGTTTCCTCACGATGTTTTTCCTTCACCGTTTTTGAAGCAACTGATAATTATACAATACGCACATGAATCCGAAAAGTCAGAGGTGCGTGCCTTGGGTTCGAACTCGAGATCCTCCGTGCCTCGGAAAGTTAAGCCGTTGGTCCCGGCTGTCATTTGTAGATCTTTGATGGTCGTTACGAGTCATCAGAAGCCCGAAAGTCTGACACCAGTCTTACCAAGGGGTATCGTATTACCCAACTACTGGGTTGTGGAGGTCAGATAGGCAGTCGCTCCATGTAAAACATAGGTATTCAGCTGCATCCGGTTAGACTGGAAGCTGACCCCAACATAGTTGGGAAAAGGCTAGGCAGATTTTTGACACCGAATTTTGATGCGTTATGGTTTTTGGTAACCAAAGAAAGGGCAAAGTAAAGTGGGTTTTGAACCCAGAAACCAGAACTCACTCCCTCTATTCTATTCTATTTTTATTGGATGGCAAGAAAAGCCGATGTCGACTATTCTGGCAATGTCTAAAGTGAGTTGTAAAAACAAAATTATTATTATTAGTTGACCTCGCTATTACTATATTCTGCACCCTCACTTGCACGTCAGAAAACAACAAGGTCTATTTGTCTATGTAACGGTTAGATAATTTCAACTTTAGTGAACTTTCAATAATTAACTGGGAATTATTGTCAAAGTGATGTAGCAATTATGATATCGACGATACGTTTTTAAATTATAAAATAATATATCGTCCGCCGTATAAAATATATGTAGGCCGCCCATTGTATATTTTGTGTATATTTTTTTGTTATGTATTTTTGTGGTGTACAATAAAGTATTTAGAAATAAATAAATCAATATATTATGTATAATAAATAAATTCATCTATTTCAGGTACATAACACCCATTGCGAAACATAAATTCATATAAAATAAAGTCAAATAAAATAACGTTTATTATATTTTCTCTACGTGGTCTTACTCAAGGGATTGGTCAGGTCAGTAGGCGACCTAATTACTCCCAGGATAATATAATAAAAGAGATTTTTTTGTGATTCGGTTCACCTTCATAACACAATACAAGTTATATTCCTGCCCTCAGTACAACTCAAGAGGCAACGTGTGTCGCTTGGCGCCTTTCAATCTTTTTAACCAATAAAAGGTGTATGTACACCTTTTAAAGCTGTGTGTATTTTTTAAATAAATAATAAACACTGAGATCGTAAAGATCTTCACTCACTTGACGCCTTCGGGAGGACATCGCCCTCGAAGTAGACCGCGGCGAAGGTGGTGAGATGTTCTTAGTCATCATTTCTGGGGCCAAAATTGACAGAAACCGCACAAAACAGAAAGATTTGGAAGGAAAAAGGGGACGCCTTTGCCCAGCAGTAAGACGCAATATAGGCAATAAAAAAAAACACTCGGGTAGGCAGTTTTTGGTGCACTTGCGACCAACAACGACGCCAAATAAAAAGAAAAGTAGATTATGTATTACGGATCAATTATTATTTTTTTTTTTTTCATTTTTATACATACTTATAATACAGCAAGCAAGCGCTACTGCTGAGCATGAAGTCCTGGGTTCGATTCCAAGGTCGGACAAACTGTTATTTGATTTTTCCACCAGGATTTTTTCAGAAGCCCGGAGGGTGGTTTGTTCCCGGTAGATGGCAATAGGCTCGCTCCCTATTACATGGGACTTAAACATAACTGGCGAAATGTAGGTGTACTAAAAAAGTACACTTCTACCTTCGGGGATTACTGGCGTGATGTTTTGTTACGTGTTGATGATAACACGTAAAAATTAAGGAAGAAAGAAAGAAAAAGTGTTTATTGAGACAAGCACAAGAGATCACAAACTAAACTAAGACAAATTAAAACATCAAAAAAAAACAATAACAATAAAAATAAAACAAAGTAAAATTAAAACAGAAGCAGAGTCCTGTGCGAGGCCAGAAGGCTCCTATCTCAGCACGATGCTGTGACATTTAATAATAAATGTCGCAACGCTGGTATTCTGATAGGGCCCGAAATTACAGTGTTAATTGTCTTTTATTACAAATCGTACTAAGTTTATAATATTATAATCATTTAGATCCTACTGTAACACCAAATGCCACCAAATCTTTTGGGAAATCATGTACGAAGATTTCCACTCTCCCACTCTAATTAGCAAGTAATATAATTAATTTACAGACTCCTTAGTCTTTGATCTTGAAAAGGATGGAGGGTTAATTCGCGCAAGACGTACCGTACCCGTCACGTGAATAGAAATTTCCTCTGTAATACTCCACTTATACGGGCAATTGTATAAGCAAGGATTGCCAGCAACAGTTGCGGCGGTAGAAGAGTTTACTAGGTTGCTCCATCACCATCATTTTCTTGCCCCTCCCTATTTATTTGGGGACGGTGCAACATGTCTTTCTTGTTAGTTGCTGCACACCGCTCAATGAGGACAATAAGGTATGCCAGTTCTCTAGCAATAATAAAATTTCTACAATCTTAGCACCGCAGTAAATGGCATGGTGTTGTGACATCATTGATAAGTACCTGGTGTAAATAGAGAATGCTCATTTATAGGATAGTTCATACTAATTCCATGTATAGTACATACTAATTCCATGTATAGTACATACTAATTCCATGTATATTACATACTAATTCCATGTATAGTACATACTAATTCCATACTGCCATGATAGTAGGGTACTTATTAATTCCATGCTGCCATGTCGTTAGTGTAAGTTAGCCATCTTGTTCTAAACTCTTGGGCGACCGAGCTCTACTCGGATGAAATACAGAGAAAACGAATTTTCCCAGATATGAGACCTAGCTAGATCGATTTTTTGCCCCCCCCCCCCTGTTAACCCCTATATTGCAACTTTCATCGAAATCGTTAGAGCCGTTTTCGAGAACTTGATTACACATATACAACGTGAAATTTGAATCACAGTTTTGCTAGAACAAACGTTGTTCAGACCATGGTCTACTATCATTCTATAGCATCCAATATGTTATTAAAACAAACTAAACTAGGCGTTCTCAAATAAGTCTTATGTTGCTCAAACGTGTTCAAACATTAACCGTAACATCTAAGGACTCATCGCGGTAGCAAAATGGCATTCAAAAGAGTTATGAAGAGTCCACGTGGACTACAAGGATGTCCGGCCAATGCGGGCCGAAATTTTAATAAATAAATCAGTCTTTTTTTTTGTGTTTTTTTCAAATACCATTGACGTTTTTTTTTTTTTTTTAATTGATTGTTATAGAATGGTAGTAGACCATGGTCTGAACAACGTTTGTTCTAGCAAAACTGTGATTCAAATTTCACGTTGTATATACAATGTCGCCCATGCGCATGTGACCGCCCGTAATTTTCTGAATATTCATGAAAAAATATCGAAAATAAACTTTGTAGCACTACCGCCACACGACGACTTATCGCGCGCGCACATTTATGCGCGCTCCCTCGCACCATGCCCCACTATCGCGCTCGCCGCCGCCGCCGGCCGCGACCAGAGAGTATATAAGGCCGGCGCGCTAGCCATTTGTCACCCCCCCCGACCCTTGCTCGATAACGATGCGCCAGCCCGCGTTGTTGCTGAGCCTGTAGCTTTAAATTCCCCGATTAATAATAATGATATTCTGATCCAGCCTGTCCCTCTTGCTGTCCTCCCGTCAGCGAACGCCCTAAGCCGAGGTTCGTACCCCACAGGGGGTGCCCTTAGCGAGCGTTCGCCTAGTTTGTAATTAGCTTTAGTTTATGCCCCTGGCTGGAGGCTTTAAGTTTTTAGGAGCTTAAGGCAGCCGCAGGAATGACCGGTTAAGTAGTCATGGCCTCAGAGGCCAGCTACGAGATGCCCTAGTTAAAAAAAAAAAAACCATTTGTCACCCCCCCCGACCCTTGCTCGATAACGATGCGCCAGCCCGCGTTTTTGCTGAGCCTGTCCCAAGTAGCACATTAGTGAATTTTGCTACTTATCTTATAGCTTTAAGTTGTAAATGAGTGGTATAACAGTATTTGATAGAACTTATAGCTTCAAACACTACTCCTATTTGTATATGAGTACTTCCTGTCACTCGTAGTTGCATAGAGTCGATTTTGTTACTTGAAGTTGAAAACGGGTTTTAATTGTTACCAATTTAGAAGCAACAGTGGTATATCAGGCCTTCAAATCACTTGTAAGCAACTGTTCCATTTAAGCTGTAATATACCCTTATTTAGCACTTCTATTTCCAAACGAGTAGTATAACTAACGTGACCATACGTCCCGTTTTTAACGGGACCGTCCCTTTTTTCGGTTCTACGTCCCAGTGTCCCCGAAAAACACCTGGGGACGCAAAATTGTCCCGTTCTCAGAGTCTTTCTTTAATAATAAATTGTGGACGTCTGAAAAAACCCAGTTACAGGCTTGGCGATGTTGATTACTAAGTTGAATATTAAAAAAACGTGCCAAGAACTTTATTCTTATTTAAAATCATCACCAGCTGTATTAAAAGAAAGTTGTTCTGCTGACAAATGTAAAAATGACCGAAAATTTATCCTGCTTAGTGCTTAATTTTTAATTAAGTAAATCATATTGATAAGATTTTTTTTATTAAAAAAGTTTTTTTTTCATTGAGAAAATGAGAACATACGAGTATGCTGGTATTTTCAAAAATAAGTTTCCTTTATGAATCTGCCCTATTATAATTGAGATAAATAAACCTATGTCCCGTTTTGAGTAAAAAAATTAATGGTCACGTTAAGTATAACAGAGTAGTATATCACCTGTAGTGGCTAAACGGATAATTTTGCAACCTTTTTGGAACCTAACGTGATTGCATCTTTACCACTCCTATGCCACTCCAACGCGTAGATAAGTTTCAATAGTGGGTTCTTGAAAACCAACAGCAGCTATTTCCACTTATTTATAACCACTAACGATGTACCAGTTCCCGAAATACATAATTGCGACCTATTATTACATATGTCAGATCGTGCTACGCGTCACTCTGTTTATAGTATTTTTTGTTTCTGTTGTTGTAAAGTTCATAGTTTAAACTACTTCATCAAACTTGAATTCCGTGAAATGGAAAAAAATTAAGCGATGTGGGTTATCATCGGCAGATTGTACGAGCTAATTATTACTGCTGGTAGTAGCATCCACTGGTCAGCCACTAGCAACATACAAATAAGTTATTTTTAGACCTTACAGTTCCAAATAGGGAACAAATAAATGAAAATAAAAACTAAGAGATGCCATAAACGTCGCCATGTTTAGAAAATGGTTGTCCTTAAGAATATTTTGTTTTGAAAGTGTTTTATCACACTGACGCATAATCACTGAGTTTTGTTAATTGTAATTGATGTACTTTGACATTATACTTAGTCTAAAACCATTACGTTAGGTTTTTAACAGTTTTATTTTTTTATACTATTATTTCGCCAATTGATTTAGCACATTTTATTTAATTGTTCTTGATCAAATCGAAGGCGCTTCGAAATTTACAAAGAAACCATACTATACTTTCACAGTAACAAAACATTCGCAAGGATTTTGTGCTGTAAATCAATGCCTGCATTATATCAGTACTCGTGAAGTTTTAATACTCATCAAATAGATGTAATCCAAATAAAATGGCTGTTCACAGTACAAATTCAAAAACACTTACCTTATCGCCCCATAAAAGAATTTTCGTTTCATTTGTCACTCAATGAATGAATTGAAACGTCATATCATTCAATCAACCGTTCACTGCGCACAACTTACACACATAGTTCTAATTGCCACTTAAGGTGATCGTGAGAACTCCTATGGATTTCATTTGGAACCAAAATTAAGCTGCAATTTTTCTCCCCGTGGTTCTATAATGTTTGCATATGGGTTCTCTCCACCTATATAGAACTTATTCATGCCTATATATTTCACCCAAGGTTACAAACAGATATGATATGGAGCTATTTTACCACCCAGTTGTGTTACTTGGGGTAGCTTTAAATTCCCCTGTTAATAATAATGGTCCATCCTTGATCCAGCCTGTCCCTCTTGCTGCCCTCCCGTCAGCGAACGCCCTAAGCCGATGTTCGTACCCCACAGGGGGTGCCCTTAGCGAGCGTTCGCCTAGTTTTAATTAGCTTAGTTTATATGCCCCTGGCTGGAGGTTTTGAGTTTCTTTTAGGAGCTTAAGGCAGCCACAGGAAAGTCCGGTTAAGCAGCGAATACCTCAGTGGTAACCTGCGAGATGCCCTAGTCAAAAAAAAAAAAAAAAAAAAAGCCATTTGTCAGTTCGGCTCGCACGGACACGCTTCCTTCGGAACGTATTTCGGGCAGTCTAACGCACTCTGGCTTGCACGGTCGGCATCCATCTCGGAACCGATATCGGGCGGTCATATTTTAACATTGTCATCGTATTTCGTAGTACTTAGTGTAGTTTTGCTAAAAGTTTGTCAAAGTATTTCAAGTTCAGTCAAGTATTCATAGTATTTCTTAAAAGTTCAGTCAAGTATTCGTAGTATTTAAAGTATAGTTTTGTTAGAGTATTCATAGTATTTATAGTGTGTTAAAGTGTTGTTTCAAGAGCAATAAATAATCTTTGATAAAATTGGTTTACGAGTGGTTTCATTGGACTAATCCTTATAAGTGGCGCACAACGTGGAGGCCGAAGATAAAAAGTATTTAAGGCCTCGGCCCACTCGTAAACCACTTCGATTTGGAAGCAGTTCTCCTGAAGAAATGGCTATCAACATGTCAGACAGCCAGTTTAAGAGCTCATCCTCGCAATAACCACCGGCACTCGAGGGAGGAGTACCTTTGCACAGTGCCCAGCTAAATTTGGAGGTTCAAAGGCGGAAGTTGAAGCGTTCTTAGCAGCAGTGACAGTGTTTAAGGAAGTGGAAAAGATATCCGATGCGAACGCTCTTGAAGGCCTACCTTTAGTTCTGATCGGTGATGCAGCGATTTGGTGGCAAGGCGTCAAAAACAGTGTGAAGTCATGGGTACTTTTCAAGGAACGTTTACGCCATACCTTCGCCCCAAAGAAATTAGACTACGTTATCTATCAGGAAATTGTTGGTGTCAAGCAAGATAACCAGACCCCGACGGAGATTTTCGTTGCCAAGAAACGAGCGCTTCTTGCCGAGATGTCAGAACCACATACGGAACAGCAAGAGATCAGCCTCATTTTTGGTCAGATTAAATTCACCGTAAGGGAGAAGATTTGTAGGGAGTCTATAAAAACTTTTGACGAGCTGCTACAAAAGGCAAGGGATATTGAGAGAACACTAGTAGAGAAAAATAACCAAAAAGAGGAATCAGACTATGTACACGATAAAGATACAACAATGCAACCTAAAACTAACAAAAAACAAAATAAAGTACGCTGTGGTTACTGTCGTCTTCCCGGTCATACAGCCGAGGTATGTAGAAAGAAGGCACGAGTGGACACAGATAAACAAAATGTTGTTGTTAAGGCGGAAACTACATCGAGCACCCAAAATGAGGACAAACCAAAGTTTGCCTGCTATGGTTGTGGGGAACCAGGTATAATACGCAGTCGCTGCCCGAAGTGTAAAAGCAAGCAGTCTCTAACGGCAGTTGACTTCTGTTTCTGCTCAGCTTATATGACTGCTGATGTACGACCACGTCCCACGGTACCTGTTACCATCGAGGGTATGAGTGGGATGGCGTATGTTGACACATGCGCAAAATCAAGTATCGCCTCCTACCAACTGTATAAACGTCTGGAACAAAAAGGCGTTAGTTTAGAGAGGGAAGTTATGTACGTGACACTAGCCGATGGAGTACCAAGGAAGCAGGACGTCCTTACAGCTAAGACCACTGTCAATCTTTATGGCCGAGACGTAGTCACGTCATTTGTGATCTTTCCTGAAGCCCGAGAAAATAGGACACTACTCGGGGTAGGCTTTATAGAAGATGCTATGTTAGCCCTAGACCTACCCCAGCGAACCTGTCATTTCGTTGATGAACCACAGAAGATCTATGATCTGAATCCAGAGACTCCGGAAGAGTCAAAAGATATTGCGGGTATTTTATCGAGTGTGTGCTTGCCAGCAATGGAATCGCCAATGATGAAAACACCCAGTCCTGCAATATCGCCTGTTGATATGACAAAAATCATTTCGCAACAATATCAGGAACCGTCTTTCCACATGATGACGCCTCCACACTCCCCACAGAGAAATGGCTTTGTTATGCCCGGGGCAACGGAGCAAGTCTTGGAACGACCATACGGACCACTGATACCCATAGGATTCTCGACTCCACCAAAGAGACCACGAACAGTCCTATTCGATGGATACTCTCCAGTTATTGATGCCCTGTACGAAGATGCACGTAGAAACATCGATAACGCGGACGTCGAGTTATCACCAGAGTCTGCTAGCTTATTCCCAGGAACTGAAATCTCTTCTGTTTCTATGAACGGCCACGAGTGCCTGCTGACGGAAGAAGAGACCAAGCGCTTACAACATTTCCTTGAGAGGAATGAAGCGGTATTTGTATCCAATGGCAAGCCAACAACGGAGACTGAACACAGCATTGATACGGGATCACACAAGCCTGTTTCTGTGCCACCATATAGGCTATCACCAGTTAAGATGCAAACCCTGAAGGTAGAAATACAGAAGATGTGTGAGCAAGGGGTTATTGTACCATGTTCCTCACCTTGGTCAGCGCCAGTAGTACTTGTTCCGAAAAAGGATGGCAGTACACGAGTGTGTATTGATTACCGCCAGTTGAATGCAATCACGACTGCAGATGTGTATCCACTACCACGTATTGACGACCTCCTACACAGTGCTAAGCCTACGCTTTACATGAGCACCATAGACCTTCGCACCGGCTACTGGCAGATTCATGTAAAGGATGAAGACCAAGTAAAGACAGCCTTCATCACACCTTTCGGAATGTACAAATTTTTGAGAATGCCATTTGGTCTACGAAACGCACCTGCGACTTTTCAGCGGCTTATGGATAGATTTCGCATAACCCTCAGTCACATTAAGCTCCTCATATATTTAGATGACCTAATTGTCATGTCTGCCAGTCTGGATGATCATTTCAGAGACCTGCAAGACGTCTTCAATCGCTTGAATGAGTACAATCTCACAGCAAACAAGGAAAAATGTGTTTTCTTCTGTTCCAAGGTCAAATATCTAGGTCATTATATAACGCCTGATGGACTTCAAGTGGATCCAGACAAAATTGCTTCCATAGTGGATATGGCTACACCAGCAAACTTAAAGCACCTGATATCATTTCTGCAGATGTGTTCGTGGTATAGGCGATTTATCCCTAATTTTGCAAAGATCGCCGAACCACTTTCTCGTTTGATGAAGAAGAATTCAGTTTGGTCCTGGCAAGATGATCAGAAAACAGCATTTGACGAGCTGCGGAAACTATTAGTCACGGCGCCTGTGTTGGTTCAAGCAGATCACACTAAACCTTTTACAATTAAATCAGACGCAAGTAACTATGCGATCGGTGCTGTTTTGGTGCAGGGGGAGGGGGAAAATGAGCATCCAGTTGAGTATGCTAGTCGCCTCCTCACTCCAGCTGAAAGAAATTATTCAACCACAGAACGAGAAGCATTAGCTGTAATCTGGGCGGTGAACAAGTTTCGTGGTTTCATCGAGGGTACGGATGTTACTGTACTAACCGATCATCAAGCCCTGAAGTGGCTTATGTCATTAAAGTCCCCAACTGGACGATTAGCACGATGGGCTCTGCAACTACAACCCTATAACCTGACGATAAAATACATTAAAGGAAGAACAAATGTTGTCGCCGACACTTTGTCACGTCCTAATTGTGATCCTACAATGGAAAAAGACTGTGGAGTATGCAGTATAGTAATTGATATGCCAAGGCAGAAATCCAAAGAAATAAGAGAGGAACAATTAAAAGATAAAGACAGAGAAAATAATTAAAGAACTAGAGGGTAATCAATATGAAAACGGAAGATATTGGAGTACCAAAGGATATCTCATGAACCAAGGAGTACTTTACAGGTATAAATCAGATAATGACAATGAAAACGCTCAACTAGTTGTTCCCAAGCATGAGCAAGTAAGAGTTATTGGTGCGTATCATGTTGTCATGGGGGACTTCAACGCGAAACTGGGCAAACGAAACGATGATGAGCTGCGAGTGGGGCAATTTGGAATTGGACGTCGGAACCACCGGGGTCACCTACTGGCCAGTTTTATGGAGAAGGAAGGCCTCTTTATGATGAACTCCTTCTTCAGAAAACGTGAGCACAGAAAGTGGACCTGGCAGAGCCCTGATGGTGCAACAAAAAATGAGATTGACTTCATTATGTCGACGAAGAAGCAAGTATTCAATGATGTCTCTGTGATCAACGCGGTGAAAACCGGAAGCGATCACCGCATGGTAAGAGGCACATTGAACTTAAATATTAAGCTGGAAAGATCTCGACTGGTGAAGTCTACGCTCCGTCCAGCACCGATCCAAGTCCAAAACCCCGAGAGCTTTCAGCTCGAACTTCAGAATCGTTTCGAGTGCCTAGGGAGCTCCGTGGACGATTTTAACGATGGGTTCGTGGAAACTGTCCATACGGTCGGGTCCAAGATCTTTAAGACCCGTCGTACAAATAGAAACAAGAAGCTCTCTGATCCTACTATACAGCTCATGAAGGAGAGGCGCGAGATGATCCTCCAGTCTTCAGACGATGCGTTCAAGTACCAAGAACAAAAAGTCTTGTGGATACGATGATGTGCCGATATCGGTGATCAAGGATAACATAGAAATATTAGCTTATCCTCTATCTGAATTCATTAATAAATGTATTGAGGGGAGGGGAGGTTTTTCCTGAACAACTTAAATTGGCAAAAGTGGTTCCGCTACACAAAAAGGGCACAAGAACGGATCCTAAAAACTACCGGCCAATATCCTTACTACCAATTTTATCGAAAAATTTTGAAAAAATAATGAAATCTCGGTTAATGGCCCACTTAAATCTAAATAGAATAATAAACTTTAGACAATTTGGATATCAAAAGGGGATAGGCACCTCAGATGCGATAGATAATCTCGTAAATGACATTATTCGTAAATTGAATGACAAAATGAAGGTAGCGGGATTATTTATTGACTTAAGTTCTGCGTTTGACACAGTGGATCACGAGCTACTTCTGGCTAAACTAGAGTATTATGGAATAAGAGGTAAAGCGTTAAATCTATTCAAATCTTATTTAGAAAACCGTAAAATGTACGTAGAAGTAAAAGACATTACTGCAAACAATTGTGACGTAAAATGTGTGAGTGAAATAATATATAAATCAAAAATAACCAAAATAAGCCGCGGTGTGCCTCAAGGCTCAATTTTGGGACCAATTTTATATTTAATTTTTACGAATGATTTACTAAATTTTATGAATAATACCCAACCCGACGCAGGACTTGTGATGTTTGCAGATGACACGAACGCCGTAATCGGGTCGCCAAACATAAATGACTTGTCAGAAAATGTAAATATGTGTTTAAAAAACCTTTATGAATGGTTTACAGCTAATAATTTAATAATAAACTCAAACAAAACCCATGTTATGCTATTTAAAACAACGTCACGTAACAATGATAGCATAGATGTCACGCTCAAAGGGGATAATATTGGACTAGTAAAGGAAGTTAAATTTTTAGGGGTTTATATAGACTCCCAATTAAATTGGAAAAAAGAGCTCACCGCCATTGACTCCTCAATATCTTCAGCTTGTTACGCGCTAAGAAACCTCAGGGACGATATTAATCAAAAGCAGCTAAAAGCAGTATATTATGCATTGGTAGAATCCAGGTTACGATACAGCATTATGTTTTGGGGAAGCAGTTACGGGTATAATTGCCAAAGAGCATTCATACTACAGAAACGTGCATTAAGAACGATTGTTAGAATCCCACAACGAGAGTCATGTAAAGAATATTTTAAAAAATTAGGTATATTAACAGTACCAAGTTTATATGTTCTAGTTGTACTCAGCTACTTTGCAAAATACATACACGAGCACGAATCACAAGAAGAACGTGAACTTAGAGAGAACACTAGAAGAAAGGTTATAAAAAATAAAATTGCACCTAAACTTAATATTACTGAACATTGCTCTAAATACCAAGCAGTAGAATTATTTAATAAGTTGCCTACTGACATAAGATCATTGATTTACAAAGGTACTCTATTCAAAGCTAAACTTAAAGCATTCCTCTTAAGTAAATGTTTATACTCTGTATCTGAATTGGTGACGAATGATAGTAGATAGTTTTAATATTTATTATTTAACTTATGATATTAAATACTATTAGACTTTATTTTTATTTGACACAATAATATTTACAATCATTTAATTAACCGGTCAAGCCGGACCGAAGCCCCAGGCGCACGAAAACTCCCAATACCGTCAAGCCTCGTTGTGTCCCCGGGAACACGGTACGTTCATGCAGATTGCAGCTCTATTTATATGTAATATACGGGCTGATATGGTCTGTGGTTGGTTTTGATTTATGGTAGGATAATATACCTGTCGAATAAATCGACCATAACGTCAAAATATGCAGAAACAACTCTAAAAAAAAGTAAAAATTGAACATTTTTGGTACGGCAAAATGGCGTCCGCGCATGCGTGCCGTGCACTGCACTCCGCGTTCTATTTATTTGTTTTCTATTGTTTTTTAAGTGTAAATCGACGGGAAATGGTGTTATTTCAATAATTAAGTAGTGTCGTCATCGTATTTAGATAAAATTTGCACAAAATAACATCGTAATTACCTATTACGGACCCATCAAAAAATGTAAACAAACTCGGTAGTGAAAAAACGTGTTGATGTGGAATTTTGAGTTTTGTGTGTGTTTTGTGTATGTAATCGCTGGTAAGTCATTTATTTTATATTCTTGAATAACTAATAAATAATAAAAATGCATAATACAGAAAGAAAAAGAGTTCAATATTTTTTTGTCAACTAAATAATGTTACGTAATGATACGGTTAACGATTTATTGAACTTTTTTATTTATATGTGTTTTTATTTATTATTATTGTCCGTAAATAATGGTTTTGACCGATAGTATATGTATTCATAATGTATCCTGCGAAGTTTCATGTGAATCGAACCAGTAGTTTTATTATAAATAATCAAAACAATGAACAAAGGAATTTCTTATAAGAATCTTATAAGAATGTTTATTTATCAATACTAGCGTTCGCTTACAAAGATTCTAAGTATTATAAAAAATCCTTTGTCTAATCAGGAACCCAAAACCATTAACGATAAGACTATTTACTTAACAAAAAGCTCTCAGTTTTTGTTTATATTAGCGAGCTCTTATCTCTGACGCGCCGCGATCGTGTCGCGCGGCTTGACGGGTGTCGCAAAATCGCGTCGCGCGGCTTAACCGGTTAATACTATTTTAAATTTATTGACATATTATCGATTTACGGTTTGACTTATCTAATTGCTTAATATTTATCACATGTTATTGGTATTTTTTTTTTTTTTTTTTTTCACATTTTCTGTTTTGGTGAAACTACTGTTTGAAATTCATAATATTTTTTTTTTTTTTTGCTATATCTAATAAGTTAATTAATGTACAAATATTTCAGACACAATGCGAATTGTTATATGAATAAATAAATAATTAACCGGCAGCTCAATAGACGGATCTCTAAGTCCTTGAAAAGCGACCTTCGTCGCTTTAGTACGGACCGCATTGAGGACGCGATAGAGCGGAATAAGGGCTCCAAGGTCTTTGCAAGAGATCTGTCTATTGGGCAGAGCCAGCTTGCAAAGCTGAAGACCGATGATGGCAGGATCGTATCCGCCAAACCTGAAGTATTGAGAGAGATCGAGAGGTTTTATGGACAGTTATACACGTCATCCAGTAACCCCGTTACGAATCTGGCAAACGACCCAAGAGCTAGATTAACCCGACATTATACCGAAGATATCCCGGACGTCAGCTTGTACGAGATTAGGATGGCTCTAAAGCAGCTTAAAAACAACAAGGCGCCGGGTGATGACGGAATTACGGCCGAACTCTTAAAGGCCGGTGGGAAACCCGTTCTAAAGGCCCTCCAGAAGCTGTTCAATTCCGTCATACTCGAGGGTAAAACGCCACAGGCATGGAACAGAGGTGTGGTGGTACTCTTCTTTAAAAAGGGCGACAATGCCCTGCTTAAGAACTATAGGCCCATCACACTTCTGACCCATGTCTACAAGCTATTTTCAAGAGTCATCACGAACCGTCTCGCGCGCAGGTTTGACGACTTCCAGCCTCCCGAACAAGCCGGATTCCGTAAAGGCTTTAGCACCGTGGACCACATACATACGCTGCGGCAGGTTATACAGAAGACCGAAGAGTATAACCTGCCTCTCTGCTTAGCGTTCGTGGATTACGAGAAAGCCTTCGATTCGATCGAGACATGGGCTGTACTGCAGTCTCTTCAACGGTGCCAGATCGACTATCGGTACATCGAGGTGTTAAAGTGCCTATACAAAGACGCCACTATGTCAGTCCGACTCCACGACCAGACCTCGAAACCTATTCTACTGCAGCGCGGTGTGAGACAAGGAGACGTTATCTCTCCGAAACTGTTCACCGCTGCACTGGAGGACGTCTTCAAGGTTCTGGACTGGAAAGGGCTAGGCATCAACATCAATGGCGAGTATATCACTAACCTTCGGTTTGCCGACGATATAGTTATCATGGCTGAGACCATGGAGGACCTCAGTATAATGCTCGATGACCTCAGTAGAGCCTCCAAAAGAGTGGGTCTTAAAATGAACATGGACAAGACAAAAGTCATGTCAAATGCCCATGTAACACCCGCCCTCATAAAGATCGGAGACGCTACGCTCGAAGTTGTAGACGAGTATGTTTACCTAGGACAAACTGTCCAGCTAGGTAGGTCCAACTTCGAGAAAGAGGTCAATCGTCGAATCCGACTCGGCTGGGCAGCGTTCGGGAAGCTACGCAATATCTTCTCGTCCCACATACCACAGTGTCTCAAGACGAAAGTCTTTGACCAGTGCGTGTTGCCAGTGATGACTTATGGCACTGAAACGTGGTCGCTCACAATGGGCCTAATCAGAAGGCTAAAAGTCACCCAAAGAGCAATGGAGAGGGCTATGCTTGGAGTTTCCCTACGTGATCGAATCAGAAATGAAGAGATCCGCAGGAGAACCAAGGTAACCGACATAGCCCGAAGAATTGCCAAACTTAAGTGGCAATGGGCAGGACATATTGCTCGCAGAACAGATGGCCGATGGGGTCGAAAGGTTCTGGAGTGGCGACCACGTACCGGAAGACGTAGCGTTGGAAGGCCTCCCACAAGATGGACCGATGACCTAGTAAAGGCCGCAGGAATTCGCTGGATACGGGAAGCACAGAATCGGTCGAAGTGGCGGTGCTTGGGGGAGGCCTATGTCCAGCAGTGGACGTCTTTCGGCTGATATGATGATGATGATGATGATGATGATCATGATGACGCCTCCGCTGGTCACTATGGAGTGGAGAAAACCATTGAACGTATTACCAAGCGATACTTTTGGAAGGGGATGAGAACCCAAATAGAAAATTATATCCGGAACTGTATCCTGTGTCAGCGGTACAAACCAAGCAATCTCAAACCAGCGGGCCTGCTCCAAACAACGGCTCTCAACCAAAGGTTTGAAGTCGTATCCTTCGATTTGTTCGGACCCTTACCAAAGACGGCTAAGGAAGAGACATTTATCTTTATCATAGAAGACCTGGCTAGTCGATGGGTTGAGTTGTTTGCATTGAAGCAAGCAACCGCAGAGGAATGTGCTAGAGTATTATTGGATGAGATCATTCTACGGTATGGCACACCAAGACGGTTCATTAGCGATAACGGATCTCAATTTGTCAGTAATGTGATGCAGCAATTGACGTTCTGTTTAGACATCGAGCACGGTTTTACCCCTGTCTATCATCCTGAAACAAATCCTGTTGAAAGACGCAACAGAGATTTAAAAACACAGTTGGCCATACTAGTAGGAGATAATCATAATAGATGGGCAGAACATTTGCCAAGCATACGTTTCGCAATGAACACAGCTATTTGTTCATCTACTGGGTACACGCCAGCCTACCTAACTTTTGGCAGAGATCTCCGCACGATCGACGACACCAATCATGATCTGCGACACATCGTGCAAAATGAAAATTTTGTGCCCGAGATAACACCAAAGTTATTGATGATGGCCTCTACACTGAGAAGAGCCCATGAAATACAAGAGATGAAAGAGGAGAAGCGAAAAGAATACGCTGATAAGAGACGTCAATCATGTCCTAACTATCAACCTGGCGATCAAGTCATGGTTGATATTCACGCTTTAAGCAAATCATCGCAAGGCTTCAGTGCTAAACTAGCACCTCGCCGAGATGGCCCATATATTATAAAAAACACTCATGGACCATCTTCTTTCCAGATCGCTCATCCTGCCACTCCAAATCAGACTGCAGGGTTGTACCATGCCTCAGCCCTGCGTCCGTACCAAGGGTCGGCATCAGCCACCCTGCCCCAGCCGGTCCTGCCTTTACGCCGGCGAGGTCGCCCGCGAAAGAATAAGCAACCTCCGCCCGAGGCCCTGGAAACCACTGCCAAGCCTCGACCCCGTGGAAGACCACCTAAGCAACCTCCGCCTGAGGCCCTGGCAACCACTGCCAAGCCTCGGCCCCGTGGAAGACCACCTAAGAAGCCTAAGCCTACTTAAGTCCTGTCTACCTCACCGGGTCGTCATCGGAGACAGAGGGGGAGCCTGTAGCACTACCGCCACACGACGACTTATCGCGCGCGCACATTTATGCGCGCTCCCTCGCACCATGCCCCACTATCGCGCTCGCCGCCGCCGCCGGCCGCGACCAGAGAGTATATAAGGCCGGCGCGCTAGCCATTTGTCAGTTCGGCTCGCACGGACACGCTTCCTTCGGAACGTATTTCGGGCAGTCTAACGCACTCTGGCTTGCACGGTCGGCATCCATCTCGGAACCGATATCGGGCGGTCATATTTTAACATTGTCATCGTATTTCGTAGTACTTAGTGTAGTTTTGCTAAAAGTTTGTCAAAGTATTTCAAGTTCAGTCAAGTATTCATAGTATTTCTTAAAAGTTCAGTCAAGTATTCATAGTATTTCTTAAAAGTTCAGTCAAGTATTCGTAGTATTTAAAGTATAGTTTTGTTAGAGTATTCATAGTATTTATAGTGTGTTAAAGTGTTGTTTCAAGAGCAATAAATAATCTTTGATAAAATTGGTTTACGAGTGGTTTCATTGGACTAATCCTTATAACTTAACATTTAATTTGTTTTTTATTCAAATAACATTTTTCATGTTATTCAATTTTAATTTTTTTAAAGATTTGCTTTCTGTTTTTTGACATATCTCCGAAGTTTATGGGTCGATTTGGATTCTGTTTATTATTTCCAAAAGCTTATGAGTTATTTTAACAGGTTAATTAAATTTTTTACAAAAAATTATCGACTACGAAAAAAAATACGCAATCGAAGAAATTTTTTCGGTAAAAAATTGTGTATTTATTTAAAAAAAACTAGTGAAAAATGTTATAGATAGACCCCCCCTTTTGAAGTTTATTTTCGATATTTTTTCATGAAAATTCAGAAAATTACGGGCGGTCACATGCGCATGGGCGACATTGTATATATGTACAAATATTGCTCGTTTAATAGTATAGGATATCCTCTTGACCGAATTACGATAGTACATAATATTATATTAATAACACAGGTGCACTCCCTCTTCCCTAAATCTCATATCCGATGGATTATCCACAATTGCGCAACTTTAGTTGCCCGTGTGAACACCCTTAAAAGGTTTCAGTGGGCGAAATAGGTTAATGTGATGAAAATGAAGACAAGTGCGTGTCGTCTTTACATTTGGATTTGTTCGAGAAGAAGTTTGTCTAAAAATAGGTGCCATTTCTTTGTGAATAACGTATTTTAAAGCATTGATGTATTAAAAGCGGATTTAAAGTCATTTAATAACAATTTACTGTGGCACCGATAGTTAAATGAATTAAAGTAATTGTTTGATTCTTAAATGTTTGAAAATTAAATGTTTAGTGCTAGCTCAAGTGTTACTGAGGTTGTATTATTGTGTTTAAATATTTCTGTGATTGTTGTAACCTTGATATATTTGACTAAAATATTAGAAAGAAAAATATTCTATTTGGGATACGTACAGGAAATACTAACAATAAAAAACCGGTCAAGTGCGAGTTGAACTCGCGTGGAGAGGGTTCCGTACGATGAATATGTACCGCCGCCGGCCAGCAAGCCGAAGCTGCGGTGGTGAGCGTTAAAACCACCTGCACCACAGCTCGCGGGCCGCCTATATCATGTTTTTTTTTTTTAAATCTGTCCCGTTGTTTGTAGTAACTAAAAAAACTATGTATGGTACCGGATTGTAGAGGGAAATTTCTGAATATTATTGTATAGACAAGATAGAATTAAACAATAGTGTTGAATTCTGTCTTGTCGTATATTCTTGAATACGTCGGATCGTATCGAATACGAGTGATAGAAGGTATTCCGATATTTCATTTCTTGATTTGTCCTTAAAATTTATATTGTAGTCTCCCGCTATGATAATCTTTTCGTGTGCACTGATAGAATTCTTAATGCATTCGACGGCAATGTTAAGCTGAATATCAATGTCATTCATATTACCAGTTGCCATATTATTTAATGTAGTAGCAAAATTCAGATCATCATAATTCATAAATCATTTATTTCTTTGCAAACATGGGTAATTTATACATTGATGTTTTATAATGAAAGTCCTCCATGTTCTACCGTCACAAAGGCATGCAAATCATGTTTAATTTACACAAATTTAAAGACATTATAATTTTAAATAACAATTTATAATAATACATAATTATACGTAATGTCAAATCGTTTGAATTTGACATGGACTGTAGTCAATGTCAAATTAATATAAAAATGTCAACAATTTTGCAGTATTATATAGTAAAATGTCAAATGGATCATCCCTCTGACGCATTATTTTGCTCATTAGAAACAGGCTAAATGGTTCCCACAATGGTGCACGAGTTAAAACTGCCATCGGATTACGTCCTGTATTAGGCTAAATAAAATATAAGTAAAAATATTTTTTAAACAAGCTTTTATTAAACTAAAAAGAACAAAATAAGACTTACGTAAACAGATAAGTTTAATGTTTTCTTAAAAGATTGAGGCTTATCTTTGTTTAGGAAAACCGTTCACGCCTCAAGCTTTTGAAACAAAACAAATCCAAACGGCCGAAACACAACGGGGCTATCTTGTCTAGTTAAGGAGTTCGTATGGTGACCTTCCAGATCTCTCATGAGGGCCTGGACTACACCTTAGGCTACAGTACTTTGTAAGACAAAACCAACGACCGCAAACACAATGATACTATTATGTTTGGTTGAGGAGTTTCTTTGATCACTTTTCAGCTCTATCATCAGACCCTGGATGCTACTTTGGGCTATAGTTCTTGTCAGGACAAAACGAACCGGTCCAATTTCGATGGTATTGTCTCGTTTATTTTAGAAGTTCCTATGGTCATCTTCCGGCTCTATCATCAGACCCTAGTCGTTTATTAGCACAATACATATCCATATACAATATAAAATTTCGTGTCTGTACTGTGAACCATTCAGAAGTTCTCTCTTCTGAAGCCAATCCTAGATGCAGCAGTCAGATCATGGTGGACTTTAGAATGTTCTATCACAATTAAAGCATAATTATATAATATTTCGTGTCTGTTATGTTAGCCGTTGAGGAGTTTCCTCGTCTGGAGCCAATCCTGGGTGCAGCAGCCAGATCATAGTGGAATTTAGAAAAGAATATCATAATTAAATGCATATATGAGTGTTCACATCTCCGGTTTAACCCACCGGGCTGGGTACATCATCTGAATGATATAAAACGTGTCTGTCTTGTGTACCGTTCAGGAGTTCCCTCATCTGAAGCGAATCTTTCGTGCAGCAGTCAGATCATGGTGGACTTTAGAACAGACTATCATAATTAAAGGGTACAATTTTTTTTTTTCGTGCCTGCTCTGTTCATCGTTGAGGAGTTCCCTCGCCTGAAGCCAATCCTGGGTGCAACAGCCATAAATGATGGAATATAGAACGGACTATGATAATTAAAGCGTATATAAAATTTGCTGTTTGTACTGTTGACCGTTGAGGAGTTCCCTCGTCTGAAGACAATCCTGGATGTAGTAGCCAAATCATGGTAGAATTTAGAACAGACTGTTATAATTAAAGCTAATGTGTTAGCAGTGCTTGCCGACAATGCTACAATAGTACTATGAAATCGGCAAACAGAATGCTTCGCGGAAGGTACGAGAAGTGACGGATGCCTCGCCTTAGTACACGTTGGGCGAGCTCGTTGAACGTGTACTGGGGGCTTTAGTCGAACTAGCAGTAGCAATAAATTATCCCAAAAACTAACTTAACATTGTAGTTGAAAAACCAATTTTCCCATAAATTCCAACCGCAATTGTAAGTTTGTAAGCACAATATTGAGAGATTTACCATGTTATTTTAAGACCATAGACTTCTTATAGGTTTTCCTATAATCTATGAGTAAGGAACTATTCTCTGAATTTTTTTCATAATTTTAGGCTCAGTAGTTTCGGAGATAAGGGGGGGGGAATGGTCAATTTTCATCTATTTTCGTAAATATCTCAAAAAATATTTGTTTAAAAATTATTTTAAAATAATATATGAGATTCTTGTAACAATTCCTTTCATTTGATATGTCACACGGTACAATTTGCAAAACTTTTTTTAAATATTTTCTTCTTTGCCCCCCAAAAGTGACCCCTATATTCAAAAATCATTTATTTTCGTTTCACATCCGTGTTTGGGTCACAGAAATACATATGTGTATCAAATTTCAAGTTAATCGGCCCATTAGATTCGGAGCAAATTGGCTGTGACAGACGGACAGACAGACAGACAGACAGACACACGAGTGATCCTATAAGGGTTCCGTTTTTGCCTTTTGAGATACGGAACCCTAAAAAGAACATTAAAACAAAATCATGAAAACAAACAAAAGACCCGTACCCTAATTACGTAATACACAATCAATTCGTTTTGAAACAGATTACTAATCCATTGCTTCATAAGTTCGAAATTTAATTCTGCTCTGCAACGTAATCGCATTGAATGTTGTTGAACTGTCAAAATGAAACAAATGATCGCTATCGCATTGCTTCTGCAAGATGGGTAAAGCGCAGGCCACACCGCCAGCTAGCGGGCGGGCGGGCGAACATCGTTTCACCTCTTTACATACTTCGGTTCACACCGCGAGCTACAATATTTCGTGTATTTTGTATAGTTTCCTTCGTTCGCTTCGCCCACGCCCGCCCGCTAGCTGGCGGTGTGGCCTGCGCTAGCCCTGCCGAACGAGGCTAAAAAGGTCGCCATCTCAGCATAATGCTGCGATATTTAAAAAACAAATTGTGTCATGCCACGGACACACCTATGGACATTAAGAAATCCCGCTAGAGGAATAAAAATGAATATCAGTATTTTCTTGAACGATGAAGTTGCCACTGGCTCTAGAAAAAATCGTAAAGTCGTGTCGTTTAAGTTTTAAACAAAACACTATCTGGGTAATTTGAATGATATATTAACTGAGATGATCAGAAGAAAATAAAAAAATTATGTGACAATGCTCAGAAAAACGAGGCATCGCGCATCGTTTGTTGAAAGAAGTTATCGTTTGTTAAAAGAAGTTATATTCACAAAACTTTCTGATCTTTTATACAAAGACGATGGGTATTATATTCTTTTTCTACACTGAAATAATAAACATCACGACCATACACTGGTAGGTACAAACGTCAGTTACGGCGGTCAGCAGGGGTTGATCATTTATATTCGTAAGACGTTGTTAGAAGACTATTTGAAGTGTATTGAGGACAGGTTCGCAAGTGAACTAGGATACCTAGCAATCAGTCGATTTCCCCAAGGGCTGCAAAGGTCAGACGACAACCACGGTGCGTAAAACCTGCTGTTTATTTATTTAAGTGCACGAAATATATTATTTTGTCTGTATCCTACAGGGTACCATAAGCTAGTCATCCCTTATCCCAATTTATTTGAAGTCAGCGCATCATGTGTTTTTTCCATACATCTATATATTTGTCGTCGTTTTCCCTTCCAGACTGACTGCTTCCTTGGTCTAGTGGTTGCAAACGCTACTGTTGGGCATGAGGTCCTGGGTCCGATTCCCGGGTCGGGCAAAGTGTTATTGTGTTTTATTTCTCAGTAGTAGCCCGGAGTTTAGATTGTGCCCGGTTTATGGCAATTGTCTCGCCCACTATTACATGGGACTTTAACATAACTGGCGAAATGATGGTGAACCTCTGCCTAACCCTTCAGGGCATACAGGCGTTATGTTTATGTGTTTCCTTTCTAACCATATCATCTTTCACATAGTACATCCATCGTTTCTTTGGTCTTCCCCTACTCGTATCGACATTCGTACTCAAAACTTTTTCCTCATTCCTCCGTATCAAATGACAACCAATTTTCACACAACTTTTCAGTCACCGGTGTCACTTTCAGACTTCCTCTTAAAGTATCCTAAACTTCTACGAATAGTGTACCTATTTTGAAGAGTAAAGGGTTCTGTTTTTAATAGCCTCGACGCATCATCAATCGGATAGATTCCTCTGGGATCCTCCCTCCATCCATAAGTTGATTACAGCCAGTTAACTCCGAAACCGCCTCTTATTCAATCCCATTATTTTTTCACTGCTGTCGCTCTTCAGATTCCAACAAAGTTTATCTCAAATATTGAAGAAGTAACCTCTCTCATGTCAGGATAATTATTATTTATTTTTACCATTTGTGTATCTCTTTGAATCTATGTTCCCATTTCTTTACTCTTTACTCATCACTCTATGCAAACAATAATCGTAACAATACAGTCGCATAGTCAAAGTGGTGTTAATCGAAAAAACTGTGTTGTCACAAGACAAAACAGTTCCTCACAATACAAACTGTTCTTCACAACCAAAGATTTCAATCGTTAGATTCGCCCGAACGCATCATAAGATGGTTACGTTTCTATTTCATTGACATTGGAATAGTATGGTCTCGCTCACTCATTCTGAAAATCGTATCTATCGTTTCATGTAGGATGTGTGACCTTAGTCCTCCGTGTGCACTTTTCCGCGCAACCTAGGTACGGTGAAGGCACATCTAACGATTTAAATCCTTATTCACGGTTTTAAGTACACTGACCAAACTATTTTTCTCATAGTGCACTGTCTAAACCCCATCTTTAGTCCTACCTCACCAGAGCGTACAATAGTGATTAACTGAGCAATATACATAGAGTGTCGGCTATAATTCACAAAGGCTATGCATCTGGTGGCAATTTACCAAAGAGCCGGTGACCGGCGGAAATATACGGGACGATATTATGGGCGTTACTTTGATGTTATAGTTAATTCTCTCATTTATAATTTTCCCATTGTTAGACATTAATGGCGGAAAAATCTATTCATGTAAGTTCATTGGAATTAATTGTTTTTCAAAATGACTAAGAACTTAAACTGTCTATTTATATGCAAATCACAATGATAGCTGTAAATACCTATAACACGGCAGATTGACTTTTCCATGGCACTGAAAATACAAATACATAGGTATTCTTGTAGGTAGGTACAGTTGTTTTAAAGCTACTGTCATGGACCTACCCACCATTAACCGGGTAATATCTAAATTAAGGTAAGACCAGCTGTAAGACTTTCGGATTATTCTGACAACACATTAGACATATAAGCTCAGCTTAACATCGCGAATTTTTCTATCCGTATCTATATATACTGTTGTTGTTTAGCCCTCATACCCTTTCGAAATCTATACTTCTTTATACATGTATCTATATCGATACATATTGTAAATTAAAATCATGTCTGCACATGAAAAGCGATTTTAATTCACAAAAGAAAACACGGTCACACAGACAGCTGTGTGACCGTGTTTTCTTTTAGACAAGGCAACGGATTTTGATGTGATTTTCTCCATCATTTAGAGAATTTATTCCGGAAGGTTTATGTGCATAATACATTAATATTAAACTTACAGGTAATAAAGAGTTTTGTCAAGTCGCAGTTAAGGCGTCAAACAGACGAGCAGCACTTTGCTGTCGACGTCGGCGTTTGCCGTCGACACGTGGACAACAAACGCTTACCAATGGCAACTGCAGTTGCCTCTACCGACAGCTGAAGTGGGCTCTGTCGACAGCAAAGTGCTGCTCGTCTGTAATCTGCCTAACAGTGCAAAGTAGGGGAGGGCTCGCCAGTAATTACATATAATAAGTAATTATTATATCTGATTTATTATATGTAATTACATATTTTAAAATTACATATAATAAGTCTCTCAGTTCTTGCGAAATGGATCTCTCAGTTCTTGTGAAACTCACTAGCACACACACTTTTATTTAAATACAGTAAAAGCAAAAGAGTTTCCTTTCGATTTACCTGTATTCAACAAGTGTCCAATATGAGGGTACCATGTATCCCTCGAGGTATAAAAATATCAGTAAAAGGTTTTATTCAAAAATTATTCATGAAGATGCAGGGGTTGAGCTGAATTTTTATGCGTGCAGATAAAAATAACTGTCCGTAAGAGAATTGTTTCTGTTTACGGTATGGGAAGCAAAAATAAGAATTCTTGCACTGGCGGTTGATCCAGATTCTATCACTTCAGTAGTCGGACTGAGATTGAGTTCCTAGGTTTTATCACCGGTATGAGTATCGGTTTATAATGTTAAAATTTTTTTTTCGGGTTTTACATTTTTCAGAGTGAGCACAGAATTTGAACCTGGTTAATGGCAAAAACCTAGCCCCGTATTACATGGACATAATCGAAATGGGAATTTAGGTAAATAACCTGTTCCTGCCTCTTTAGGGAGTACAGGCAAGGAATGCTGTGCGCTGAAAAGAGTAAAAAATTGTTTGGAAAATCCAAAAGTGCACGCCTCATATCACTCATTCATAAACGAAAAAGAAATTCAAAACATAGTTTCATAGTTTCTAACAAAAATTAACAATTTATCACTTTTCATGAAGTATGTTTTGACTGCGTTTTTACCCATCAATATGGGTAAAATTTCTAATCTCGCATACTTCACAGTGCCAGCTGTGGTTCCAGTGAGTCGAAACCGGATGCCGCATACTTCACGGTGAGTCGGAACTGTCTGCGGTGATTCCCCAGTGAGTCGGGGTGGCGCTGCGTCGTCATCCAGTGAGCCGGATGTGGTACAGCGGCGGGTTGTGGCTGACTGCTTGCGTCGACCAGGAGAGGGTAGAATAGGATCTGCTTGTGAGACCGGCCGAAATTGCAGGTGCTGTGCCAAGGTTGCTGATGAAGCTGAGGGTGGTGACCAGGAATGCGCGTTCGCTGCACGCTGGTGGTCAGGGTACCCGTTGAAGCCGTGGGTGCTGGCTGGCTGTGTGACTCGCTTTACGAAAGCTTGCGGGAGTGATGATGAGGTCACGCTGAAGTAGTTGCACGAAGGCTGCGTTGACGTTCATACTCGGGGTCACCAATTTAGGAGTATGAGGAACAGGGTGTAAAGTTCACTCATCCATCATAGAAAAGGGAGGATCCTCCGACCAGACGGGTGTAATGTCTGGCGGTCAACTGCCCGTAAGTTGATTTCGGATAGTCTTATCTATGTTTTTCGCTCGGTAAACTCTAACTGCGCGTTGCAGGAATTGTGTGACGTCATGTCTTTGTTGCGTAGTTCGTATGTGGCGGCGTAACCGTTATTATATTTTAGTTAGTATATTATTAATTATAATTAAACTACTTTGAATAAAAGAGCCATTTTCAATAGGGTTCCTTCTATGGCTAAAATAATGTAAAAAAAAAAATTTACTTACTCAATTAATTGATTTTATCGCAAGCTACAATGTTTTCAGGGTTCGTAAATTGACGGACAGGAATTTTTTTTCAACTATTTTGATGCTTTTTCCATTTCTGCTGCATTAAAGCAATTGTTAAAAAGTACAGTATTAATCTCCATTTAATCATCTATACAATGGTATATAAATTAAGTAGGTTCTGTGTACTAGCAGGAGTGTAACAATAAAAACAGTTGCAGAAATGGGGCAAAAAATATGTTTCGATCTTAGAGCACACTCTAATGCTTCGCATTATGAGTCGTGCAAAAATTGACGAACTTATTGATAATGTTCTTTAGAAAGGTCAGATGCGTAGTACTCGCAACCGGCGGCGTGCGTGTATACTAGATGTATGAAAGTTAACTATGCAAAAGGAGTATGTAAGGATCGTAGCAGGTGGCGTTCTGTAGTTACATCTATCGTGCATGCACCAATTATAAGCCCGTATTTTACAGTGTTGCGTTAAAATACGATCTCATAGTTATTGAGGTGGTGACAATCTGATTTATAAGCTGAATATATCTCTCGCCTTGATCACCAATGAATGGGTTTAGGAAACGGTACTCTGGGGAATTAAGCTCTTTGTGTCGTGATAAATACGTATTTTGGGTAGTATCATTTCAACATCGGCCAGTAAATTTTCTCTTGGCCAATTGAGGGCCTTCCGATTACAGCTATAATGAACAGTGGAGGGGAAAATTGCTATAATTGCCATGCTTAGCAAACAGATTTGATATTGCAGTTTTATGTTATTAGTTTTTACTAAAACTATGCGATATCTAAATTTATTTTTACCCGAATTTCAATGCTTTGCTCAGCGCCGAGAGTAGAAAATCCATCAGTACGCTTTGATTAGGCATTAGGTACTTTAGGTGTCGTGAAGTGTTAGTTTTAAACGGGCATTATTAGCTGACGCTTACGATGCCGCTTATTATCTTAGCTCCAAAGAGGCCTGTCTTCCTCCTTTTTATTTATTTACTAGCTTCTGCCCGCGACTTCATTCGCGTGGAAGTCGTAAGACGCCACAATATACTACAGTACCACATTTTTATAAAACTTTCTTGTATACTTCGTATGTAGTTTTGTTCTCAGCAGGCAAAATATACAGAGACTCAGATCTGGTGACTCAGGAGCAAGCACAATATACGTATGAGAAGCAGCTTGTCCTGAGGTCGACACCCGCAGCCTTCAGCCTCCAGTGTCGCTCCCTGTGACTTATTGATAATCATCGCAAAGCATAATCTCACAGGGAACTGCACGCGCTTTAACTGGTAATAGAGGGGAGTTAGTGGTATACACGGTATAAACACTGTCTCGCCAACGCAACAACTTGTTAGAATTTCCGCCTCGATGACGTTTCCCTGCCAAGGCACAAGTTTGAGCCGAATTCCGTGTCACAGCTTCGGCGGAATTAAGTTCCGAAGGAGCATAATCGGGACACCGACCTTTAGCTAAGTGATGTGAACCGGAAGTTTACTTGCCAGTAGCGAATTCAGAATTTCTACGGGGTAATGTGTGGCATCATCTTCCTCCACATCAGTATTAATGGAGGTATATATCAGAAAGTAAGAAGAGCTCCTTTTTGGTTGGTGGTAGGGCTTGTCGTAAGTCCGCCTGGCTAGCTACCACCATCTAATCTAAGTCTGTCGCCATAACAACAATGTTAACAGCATTGTTGTGTTTCGGCAGTCAGAATAAGATAGCCAGTTCCTCTGAGGTTGAGGATTCCGGGTGAAGCATGCTTCCACCTTCGGCCTGATCATCACTTACTATCAGGTGAGATGCAGGCCAAGACCTTACCCGATGTGGATAAAAAAATTATTTATTTAACACAGACCAAAAAGCACACAATCTATACAGCAGATAAAAAATAAAAATCAAATAAAAAGTGTAAAATGCGATGTAAGAGATTAGCAGGGGAGTGTGCCTCACGGCTGCGCTAAAAAGCCCCAGTTCAGCAAAAAATGCCAGACAACTATAAATGACTGACGCTGGTTTTCAACTGGACCTGAGACTGTGATGTGACGGACGGATGTGAACAACGAAGGTTTAAAGAAAAGAAAGTAAGTTTCCATTTGTATTGACGATATTTTAATAATCAAAAAGAAAGTGCCAAAATAACTTCTCAATGTCACAAGGAACTTTAATTACCGCTTAACTGTGATTCATCGCAACCATTACACAATCTCATTAATGTCTTCAAGCACGGCGGTAAGTCTTCAAACCGTTTCGATTTCGGAGACTTTTCACAGACGAACATAAGATTTACTCCTTCTATACTGACATCGTCCAAGTTCCCGTTCCAAAGATAAGACCCTCGATTCTGGATGCCCTCATAATTGTCAGGCTGTCCGGGATCCCACTTGTTGAACACATGTTCTAGTCTCTCACCTGAAAGAGACAAACATATTATTAGTTAGGTTATTTACTGTAAGAAACAAACATAATATATAAGTTCTAGACTAAAAGGGAAAAGCGTTAAAGCCGCGGAGCAAAATGAGCGTGAAAAATTTTAAGGCAGTGACCGCGTTGTCTCATACCGTGTATGGTAGTCCAGATACGTTCCTTGCCCCAGGCTCCTAGACCGATGTGAAATCTTTCCCACGGATCGGACTTGTCGGTACGAGCAGGGAACATGGCCTTAACGATACCAGCCTCTTCTTCGTCATTCAGGATGACCAGATGCCCTCCCTCAGATGTACATATCCTGTAGGCGCGGGTCCAGCTCTGTTTCTCGTGATGTACCTTATAACAACTGCCTGTTTGCTGATTGAGGTGATATTCTGAAATATTTTAGGAATATAATGAATGTTTGTAATATTCTTCAAAAAGTTTACTATCATACTTACCTTTTTTTTTTACAAAATATAATTATACTTACCATTTTTTATTACAAAAAAATGGTACGTAGCTTTAATATTATTGAACATTATCCTAATCCTAACTAACATCATAAATGCGAAAGTGAGTTTGTTTGCTAAAACGGCTGAACGGATTTGGATGAAATTTGGTACACGGGTACATCATGACTTGGATTAGGACATACATAGAATACTTCTTATCCCGGTAGTACGTTCCCGTGGAATAATTTCCGACATGCACGCGGTTGAAGGCGCTGGCAAAAGCTAGTTTAATATAGTACGAGTATTCCCTTTATACTGACGATACCTGTCTTTTTAGGGTTCCCTAGTCAAGAAGGAACCCTTATATAGTTTTGCCATGTCTGTCTGTCTGTCCGCAGCTTAGCTCAGATACTGTTAGTACAAGAAAGCTGTAATTTGGCACACACCCACAATATTTTTGAACGACCTTTGTAATGATACCCCACAATGGGATACACGAGAAAAAATCACCAAAATTTTCGTGAAGGTGAGATGATCCTAACAAAAATAAATATTCATGGGTTTATTTTACCATTTTGTCGGCATGATTTGTATGGGTATACATATTAATCACGCCGACAAAATACTGGGGATGATTTTTCTCGTCTATCCCATAGTGTGGGGTGTCATTAGAAAGGTCGTTCAAAAATATTGTGGGTGAGTAAAACCATTTTTCGATTCCGGGATCCGTAGACTTATCATGTATGTATATTTCCCAGAATCATTTTGGCGGGACTGCAAAAATATAATAAGTTACCTAAAGAGGTAAAGAATGCGAACTCTTTTGGTATTTTCAACTGACTTCCCAAAAAGGAGGAGGTATTATATTTTAAAGTAAATTATAAAGTCACATTCTAAAGTACCAAACATTAATACCACAAAATAGTATGCCCTACTATACATTTTACTTTATTATTTATTTTGATTTGATTTGATTTTATTTTATTCAATTTTTTATATTTTATTTGTTTGATAAATCGGATAAAATAAAGTAAAATCAAATAAAATCAAATATTTTATTTGATTTTACTTTATTTTATCCGATTTATTTGACACTATTTTATTTATTTTATACTAGCTCCTGCCCGCGACTTCGTCCGTGAGCCTATAACTCTCCTCAACAATTGAGCTATACAAAATTACAAAGCAAAAAGATTTTTTCAAATCCAACTGGTAGTTCCGGAGATTACCCCCTACATACAAACTTACAAACACCCAAACAAATACCTCTTTATAGTATAAGTAAGACCAGTGCGTGTTGCCAGAGATGACTTATGGCACTGAAACGTGGTCGCTCACAATGGCTAAAAGTCACCCAAAGAGCAATGGAGAGGGCTATGCTTGGAGTTTCCCTATGTGATCGAATCAGAAATGAAGCGATCCGCAGGAGAACCAAGGTAACCGATATAGCCCGAAAAATTGCCAAACTTAAGTGGCAATGGGCAGGACATATTGCTCGCAGAACAGATGGCCGATGGGGCCGAAAGGTTCTGGAGTGGCGACCACGTACCGGAAGACGTAGCGTTGGAAGGCCTTCCACAAGATGGACCGATGACCTAGTAAAGGCCGCAGGAATTCGTTGGATGCGGGAAGCACAGAATCGGTCGAAGTGGCGGTGCTTGGGGGAGGCCTATGTCCAGCAGTGGACGTCTTTCGGCTGATATGATGAGTAGAAGTATAGATATAGACGATTTCTAATATTTTTTGTTTGGTAATGGGCGTTATTTACTTGAAATAAATTAACTTATTATTATTTATTGTGGCACCGGGATCGCGTGCCTTATCTACTTGGTCACATCGAAAAAAGTAAGTACCTACCTAGAATTCTGTTTTCAATATTGTTGACTTGTAGTGCAACTTGCTGCTAGATGAATTGCTCTTACCATTATCGAAGGTGCCGCATTCGTTCATCGTGTGATTGTCGAGTTTCCTGTAGCATATGAAAGGTAGTGGGTTCTTGCATGACGAGTAATACACGCATCCATCGACCGTCATAGTGAGGCAGTCTCCAGTGTCGGCTCCGTCACCACGTGAACGCCATCTTATTTCCATGTCGGACAGTGGCACTCCTGGAACATACACGACAAAAATATGAACACTTTGACAGCCGAGCTTTTTGCAACGCGTATTTCCCTGCCGGCCTTTTCCGGCATTTTAGTAAAGATTATGTAAAAATAACAAAAAAAGTTATGCTTTTGCTTTCTTTTTGTATATGCTAGAATAACTAATAAATTTTTTAAACAAAAAAATAAAACAAAAAAAATATTTAATTTATTTTTATTTTTTAAATCAAATTTCTTTTACCCATTTTCGCAAAAAAATAATAACATTTACATATAGATAAGTCCTTGATTACGATTTTTTTTAAATTTATATTTAATTTTTTAAGCATTTTAGAAAAAAAAAAACTTTTTTTTTTCAATCGCCGCCGTCCACGAGCGTAGTGCGTGGCTTTAGAATAAATTGAAGGCATCCGATAACAAGCTCAGTTTTCCTCCATGCGTCGATCACGAGTAGAGCTACTCGTGATCGACGCATGGAGGAAAACTGAGCGTCACGAGCGGCTGTCAATGAAAACTAGTCGCAGTGTTGATGTGTGTGCTCACCATGCGGACTAGGTACATTGGCTAGACTCACTCTAGCCAATGCCGCAAGGTTCAAAAGAAAAGCAAAAAATATTTTTTCTGCACAAACTGTAACAATATTTGGACGTACGTATCTACGTATCTATATTATACTGAAGGTGAAATGTATGAATTTTATTATTTTTTAGTTTATATGTTTACATATCTCGGGACCATGGGGTCCCGGTCCTTTGGAAGGCGTACGAGGGGCCGAAGCCAACTCGCAGAGGCCCCTTAGACAATTTTAAATGGAATGAGGCACCAACCGACGATTATCACTGTATGCACTATGCAATTAGTGCACCCAAGGACAATCCCCGGTTGGTGCAGGATTATTGCAAACAAATTAAAACAAAAAATATTGGGCTATGGGTTTGAGTGGCTATAGTGGATTGGTTACTTAGAACTATGGAAGGTCTATGTCCCCTGCCTGATCAATGTTATGGTATGCACGGATAAATTATTATTTATTATTATTTTTTCATTTATTCATTTATATACATATTAATTTGCATTTTTAAATATTTCTTAAAAAAAAGATATAAAAAACATTTAAAAATATAAAAAATAGTGTTCCGCCGGTGTCGGGAGCAGGGTCCAAGCTACCGGTGGTTAGGGCTGCAGAGACAGGAACCTCCTCACAATGCGAGCCGTGTCGAGGAGTACTGCCTTCTGAATCAGGCCTTTGATCCAACCGCCTAACGAGAGCCTCGAGAGATGTTGGTCGAGGCTTTCGGCCATCAGGCCGTTGGCCGTTACGACTATCGGCACAATGATAGCCGAGCTCACATTCCACATGTCGACAACCTCGTGCGCTAAGTCGAGATATTTTATTTGTTTCTCTTTCTCAGCTTTCACGAGGTTCCCGTCATGGGGAATGGTAACATCGATTATCATTGCGCGGCGCGCTAATCGGTCTATCACCACTATATCAGGCTTATTGGCAACAATAGTCCTGTCAGTAATGATAGACCGATCCCAGTATAACGTGACATGGTCATTTTCGAGAACTGGGTCGGGCACATACCTGTAGTACGGTACCTCAGAATCCACAAGTTTATATTTCAAAGCAAGTTGCTGGTGAATAATCCTAGCCACTTGGTTATGCCTGTGCAAGTACTCGCCGTTAGCCAGACGTGAACAGCCAGAGATAATATGTCTGATGGACTCACCCGGACGGTGGCATGCCCGACACACGTCAACCGTACCGTCCTTCATTATATGTCTCCGGTAGTTATTCGTCAAGATAACTTCGTCCATAATTGCACAGACGAAACCTTCAGTTTCCCCGAAAAGGTCACCGAAACGTAGCCAGGATACGGACGCTAAGAAATCTACACCGGGCTCATGGAGAGCCCGATAGAAGCGCCCGTGAAGCTCCTTGCTTTGCCATACCTCCTTGCGGTCATCTGTAGTAAGTACCACAGGTTTGCGCCAGTTCTCTTTAGCCATGGAGAGCGGGGTGAGTCCCTTGTCCACTGCGACCACATCACGGTGCATACCCACTTCGGCTTTTAGGAAATATTCCCTGAGGCTGCACACCTCGCGGTTGTGGAGGGTCTTCGCATTTAAAAACCCTCGACCCCCGCACTTCCGCGGGATGTACAGTCTCATCACCGAAGAACGTGGGTGATGCATCCGGTTTGCGGTCAGAAGTGTACGGACCCTCCTGTCTAGGGCGTCGAGTTCGGTCTGAGTCCATTTGAGTATGCCGAAAGAGTACATCAGCACCGGCATGACCCAACCGTTGAAGGCGCGCACCTTGTTTCCGCCTGAAAGAAGACTAGTTAACACCTTCTTCAGGCGCCCAAAGAAGCGCTCCTTCAACGATTGCTTCATGTCAGCAACGTTGATGCCTAACGCTTCCGACATACCCAAATACTTATAGCTTTCGGATGAGGAGAGGGATCTAAGGTGTATAGAATCCGAGAGTTGAGTTCCCTCGGATTCCATAATCTCCCCTCGGTTTACATGCATGACTGCACATTTGTCCACACCAAATTCCATCCTGATGGCGCTACTGAATGTTTCCGTTACCTTCAGTAGCTCCATCAGCCGCAATTTGTTTATTATTTTTATTATTGAGTTGTTCAATATAACATTAATCTTATTGAATGTCAATGACTGACCTTCTACAGAAACGTAATCTCCTTTAGAGTACAAATCATGGGTTCCCAGGAAAATGTGACCATTCACACCAAAGTTTGTCATCTGTGAGTGAAGAGCATCAGCTAGCTCTTTGTTTAGCGGTGACGCCAACACCGCACCTGTAACATGACACATTGAGATCTGTACATTGCACATGATAGCGAAGCGAGCGGTGCCACACATTCGAGCCAAGTTGGTCGCACGGGACAATCGCAAACTGTGTGATACACGTCAATAATATTTAAAAAAACTGGTCAAGAGCGAATCGAACTCGCGCACCGAGGGTTCTGTATCAACATATATAAATATCGTCAGAGAATTTAAACACTCAGTTTTAGGTCAGCGTCATCTCTTGACTGCTAGTGGAACTAATGTAATTTTTGTTGATGATTTCTGAAAAAGTGTGCTATTTAGAGATGTAGCGATTACACCACCACATACGAACAACGTATCAAAGACATGACATCACACAAATCCGGCAACGCGCAATTAGAGTTTACCGCGCGAACAACTTACATAAGACTATCCGAAATCAACTAATGGGTAGTTACCCGTCAGACACAACACCCGTCTGGTCGGAAGATGCTCCCTTTTCAACAGATTATGAGTGAAATTTACACCCTGTTCCTCATACCACTAAAGAGACATCGTTTTATTTTTCTTGTAATCTTTACGTAAACTATCACATAGAATAATTTCAGATTTTTCTCTATGCAAACTTCAGGAGGGGTATTTTTTTTACATTTTTCGTCAAAAGTCGAAAACAACGCGGTTTATTAAAAAAGAAAAATATTTGAGAATGTGCAAATAGCTCTCTTTCATATGATTCCCCAAATGCCCTAGTAGCCCTATTTCGAATGATTAAGTCCCCCCGTCCAGTCCCTGTTGCAAAAAAGACTTTTTTTTTTCTTTCTTATTTACAAATAGTTGGGCAAACGTCATCTAAATAAAAATATTCCAAAGGAGAACATTCACGGTCCATACATTTTTGGGCTAAATGTGAAAATGCCGGCCAAACAAAAAAAAACTTATATTCCGTTAGAACATGACTGTTATTCTCTTCACTTTTCACTATGGGACCTAATCTATAGGGCCATTCCCTGCGCTGTTATACGTCTTTGTAAAATACTGTTTTCAGTATGTTTTAGCTATGAGAATAACAGTAATCTAATTATAATAATAGCCTTTTATGGCAGTAATCATTAGTCATCATCTTTTATTGTGAAACTAAGGTTCTAGGGTTATTCTCCACATACCTACAGTATGAGAAATAAAGTTTTTTTTTTCGACAGTACTATTATTAGCTGATTGAAATAGTTATCACTAGTATTAACTGGTTTTACGTTTATTTCATCATGTTAGCCGAAAGACGTCCACTGCTGGACATAGGCCTCCCCCAAGCCCCGCCACTTCGATCGATTCTGTTCTTCCCGCATCCAGTGGATTCCTGCAGCCTTTACATGGTCATCGGTCCATCTTGTGGGAGGCCTTCCAACGCTACGTCTTCCGGTACGCGGTGGCCACTCCAGAATCTTTGGGCCCCATCGGCCATCTGGTCTGCAAGCAATGTGTCCTGCCCACTGCCACTTAAGTTTAGCAATTCTTCGGGCTATGGCGGTTACCTTGGTTGTCCTTTTTTTTTTTTTTTTTTGGAGCGGAAGGGCGTGTCAGACTCTTACTGACTGAAACCCACCCGTGTTCCTTCCCTTGTCAGGGGCCACGGTTTTCCCTTGGGACCTTGGTCCTCCTGCGGATCTCTTCATTTCTGATTCGATCACGTAGAGAAACTCCAAGCATAGCCCTCTCCATTGCTCTTTGGGTAACTTTTAGCCTTCTGATAAGGTCCATTGTGAGCGACCACGTTTCAGTGCCATAAGTCATCACTGGCAACCAGTGCGTGTTGCCAAAGACTTTCGTCTTGAGACACTGCGGTATGTGGGACGAGAAGATATTGCGTAGCTTCCCGAACGTTGCTCAGCCGAGTCGGATTCGACGCTTGACCTCTTTCTCGAAGTTGGACCTACCTAGCTGGACAGTTTGTCCTAGGTAAACATACTCGTCTACAAGTTCGAGCGTAGCGTCTCCAATCTTTATGAGAGTGGGTTACATGGGCATTTGACATGACCTTTGTCTTGTCCATGTTCATTTAAAGACCAGAGTGGGTCTTGGAGGCTCTACTGAGGTCATCGAGCAGTATACTGAGGTCCTCCATGGTCTCAGCCATGATATCTATATCTTCGGCAAACCGAAGGTTAGTGATATACTCGCCATTGATGTTGATGCCTAGTTCTTTCCAGTCCAGAACCTTGAAGACATCCTCCAGTGCAGCGGTGAACAGTTTCGGAGAGATAACGTCTCCTTGTCTCACACCTCGCTGCAGAAGGATAGGTTTCGAGGTCTGGTCGTGGAGTTGGACTGACATAGTGGCGTTTTCGTATAGGCACTTTAACACCTCGATGTACCGACGGTCGACCTGGCTGTTGAAGAGTGGTCTGACAGTACAGCCCATGTCTCGATCGAATCGGAGGCTTTTTCGTGATCCACAAACGCTAAGCAGAGAGGCAAGTTACTCTTCGGTGTTCTGTATAACCTGCCGCAGCGTATGTATGTGGTCCACGGAGATAAAGCTTTTACGGAATCCGGCTTGTTCGGGAGGCTGGAAGTCGTCAATCCTGCGCGCGAGACGGTTCGTGATGACTCTTGAAAACAGCTTGTAGATATGGGTCAGAAGTGTGATGGGCCTATAGTTCTTAAGCAGGGCATTGTCGCCCTTTGTAAAGAAGAGTACCACCACACCTCTGTTCCATGCCTGTGGCGTTTTATGGACATAAAACCAGTTAATACAATCAGCTATTTCAATCAGCTTAGACTAGTACTATAAAAAAAACTTTATTTCGCATACTGTAGTTATGTGGAGAATAACCCTAGAACCTTAGTTTCACAATAAAAGATGATGACTGTAATTATTACTGTCATAAAAAGCTATTATTATAATTAGATTACTGTTATTCTCTTAACTAAAACATACTGAAAACAGTATTTTACAAAGACGTATAGCAGCGCAGGGAATGGCCCTACAGATTTGGTCCCATAGTGAAAAGTGAAGAGAATAACATGTTCTAACGGAATATAACTTTTTTTTTGTTTGGCCGGCACTTACACATTTAGCCCAAAATGAATGATGTCCTTTCAAGTTGATAACATTTGCATTTGTAGTTCTTGAAATATCCAGCTGTGACAGACAGACTGAGTCGCACCATGAGGGTTCCTTTTTACCATTTTGGTACGGAACCCTAAAAACTATATGAGGTCGGTGTTTCCTATCCGACTTTCTTGAGAAGAAACACCAAAACAAACTTAGAGGTCGCAGTCACTTTAAAGTACAAACACAATCTTAGTCATATCATGTAAGGACCATGTAGATTAGTGTCTGAAATGGTGTTCTGAGGAAAGAACCAAACTGACTTGAGTGGATCTGCCCGGTCAGTGAACTCATTTGTCAGTAGTGCAGTTCAACTCAGCTTAACGACTCGATGAATAATACCAAAGAAAAGACATTTGGGTAGGCCACATAAACTTACAGAGCTGGAAAATCATTAAAACGAAAAAAACAATATGATCCACATTAATATGTACGCCTCACATTCACAATTCTTACTGGATATCTTTCTTGGGAACTGTCTTGCTAAAATGTCTATTCAGCACGCTAATTTCAATCACAATCCAAGTTTGAAGGATATTCCTAAACCATTCATAATATATGTTTAAAACTTCGTTTGCTCAGCGACGTAGATAACGCAATGAACGTGGCTCAACTGTCAAAATTAAAGACATTGCGATTTAAGCTTCGTGCAGACTAGTGCGACGCGACACCGGTTATTGTTATACCGTGAAGTTTTCTTAGACATTGTATTGTTCGAGACGTGTCGCGCTGGTCTGTACGGGCCTTTATTTCGATTTTATATGGGTAACGGAATTATCCCACAAGTCGAGTTGGCACAAGGATTGATTTTTATTAGGTATCTTGTTGCCTCGAAATTGACGAAACATGAGAGAAACAGTGGAGTTTACCTTCATCATGACATTTAACGTAGGCTTCTTCCCAAACGTCGGGCGTCGTGTGCAGTTTGAGCCAGCCCCCCGCTTCAAAGTTGAACAAGTAATCAGGCTTGCATCGCACAACGTCTGGAAAAGAAAGAAAGAATATTATATTCTGTTCTGTATGAGCATAAGCATAGCATAATCAGCCTATAATGTTCCCACTGTTGGGACACAGGCCTCCTGTCTGTGAGAGGGAGTGGGCCGTAATCTACCAAGCGGGCCCAGTGCGGGTTGGTAGATGTCACATGTCTTCGAATTGTTGGTTTTAGGACATGCTGGTTTCCTCACGATGTTTTTCTTCACCGTTTTGAGAGCAGTTGTGATAAGATAATTTACACAAAGTAAAGCGCCTGTCTGCGTTCGAACCTACGACCTACAACTCGTAAGTCGGGGCCGTTACTGATAAGTAGGTTTAAGATTATTTTATGTGGAAAAACCTTGTTATATTAATATCTTTAAGTTGTTAAGTACCACCAGGGATATTAATTGGGAAGCAAATTGACACACTACGTCGTTGCCGTGTTAAAATAACCATTTCATACAACTGTCAGAGAATGACAGTCTGTTGTAATTTCAATACACAGACAATTTATGTAAGTTGGTCGTTTTGCTTAACAATTCATTTCACTGACTTTACACTGACAACGAAATTCTTTTTAAAAAACATGATAAGAATAACAACCTTTATTCATTTCGGAACACTAATAAAGTACTCACCAGTTACAATTAACAAGTATGATAAGCAAACAAAATATATCTTCAACATTGTTGCGTGGGCGCACTGTAGGTACCTATCGTTTCGCTGTTGCAGCTATAATGTAGCTGCAACTGATGATAACATGCGGTTTTATACTGTGTGGTATCGTGAATCATCATTTAAGATGAGCGTCGGGTACATACCCAAAGGGAAAATATTCAGTGAAATTCCCATTTGGAACGTTTCGTTCACAAAAGATATCTGAGGTGTTAAAAAATAATGACAACTTATATTACAATTACAAGTTGTGCTTGTTCAATATATTGTAACCTAAACAAAGAACAATTTTTGACTTATTTTTGTATTGATATTTTTTTTTACATATTTTAAATATATATGCATTTCAAGTGTTATTATAATGTCAACATTTATTTCCGAAACTATAAGAACTATACTGTTGAAACTTGGTATGTAGATGTATTTTGTGAACCGCATTAAGATTTTCACCCAAAAATAGAAAAAAAAACAATAAATATTGGGGGTTCCCCATACTTCGAACTGAAACTCAAATTTGTTTTTCATCAAACCCATACTTGTGGGTTATCTATGGATAGGCGTTCAAAAATGATATTGAGGTTTTTAATATAATTTTTCTCTAAACTGAATAGTTTGCGCGAGAGACACTTCCAAAGTGGTAAAACTTTTTTCCGAAACTATAAGGACTTTACTGTTGAAACTTGGTAAGTAGATGTATTCTGTGAACCGCATTAAGATTTTCACACAAAAATAGAAAAAAAACAATAAATTTTGGGGGTTCCTCATACTTCGAACTGAAATTCATTTTTTTTTTTCATCAAACCCATACTTCTCTCTAAACTGAATAGTTGGCGCGAGAGACACTTCCAAAGTGGTAAAATGTGTGTCCCTCCCCCTGTAACTTCTTAAATAAGAGAATGATAAAACAAAAAAAAAATATGATGTACATTATCATGTAAACTTCCACCGAGAATTAGTTTGAACGAGATTTAGAATAGAATAGAATAGAATAATTTATTTCAGATAATTTAAATCCATATCTTGTTAGTATATTATTAGCAACAATATTAGCTTACAATTATGTTAGTATTGTTAGTACTTATCTTTATGTAGACTACTTACTACCTATACAAGACCATTCACTACCCTTACCCAGTGTTTTTGAATGGGGCAGTCAAAGCGAGCCGCAATGACTTTCAGAATGCCATTCTTGGCACCTCGCAGACGCTGCAGTAAAGAAGCCGATTTTTTGCGAATTATGGCCTTGAAGCCGTCCGTGTGGGCTTCTGCAAACATCCCGGAGGCACTGCAGCGCCACGGTAGCCTTGACAACACTCTGAAAGCTTTGTTATATTGAACCCGCAGGGTGTCATAGGATCGTCGCGTATAGCTCACCCACAGGCCACTCGAGTAAAAAGATTGACAATACGCTTTAAAGAGCGTTATTTTTACTTGAGTTGTACATCGAGCGAACCTGCGAGCAAGCATATTACTTCTCACCGCCAACGCCCTGCGTTCCCGCTCTATATCCTCGTCATCCTTGAGGTCATCCGTTGATTTAGTAAGTAGTTTTTTTTTAATACGTTATAAAATAGTAGTAATAGTAATACTTTATTTGCCAAAATGTAGGTGTACAAAGTAGTATGATCTTATTATAAACGTGGCCCACTTACATTCTACCATAACATGTGGTGTGCAAATATTTAATTCCAGAATACATTAAATTATTAAAAATGTCATAATATTCCGTCAGTAATAGCTTCGTTGTTGATTGTTTTGTGGTAATTTATAATTAATTTATTTATTGAATGAATTTGAATTTGTATTTTGTTGTGTATTCCATAAATACCCGTTTTTTTTGCCCGAGATCTTCAAAAGTTACCGCCGGTAACTTTCGACCACATTGATGTGACTAGATTGCTAAAGGACATTGTTTTGATTCAGAAATAATTGCGTGAGATACAGGAGAAGTGTTTTACTAACGTTAATTATGCGACTGTAGAAGAATTAAAACTACTCAAGGACGAAATGAGAGCAGTGGTGGCCCAGTGGTATCGGCCCCGACTTACCAGTTGTAGGTCATGGGTTCGAACCCAAGCAGGCGCTTTACTTTGTGGAAATAATTTCATCAACACTGCTCTCAAAAACGGTGAAGGAAAACATCGTGAGGAAACCGGCATGTCTTAGAACCAAAAATTCGAAGACATGTGACATCTACCAACCCGCACTGGGCCCGCGTGGTGGATTACGGCCCACTCCCTCTGACCGAGAGGAGGCCTGTGTCCCAGCAGTGGGAACATTAATAGGCTGATGATGATGAAGGACGAAATTGATAGTATGAAGACAGAAAAGAAAAAGACGAGCAATATTGACCCGAATGTCAATACGAAGAGGGGTAGTTATTGAATGTAGGATAGTTTTACTTGTAACAGCGGACCGATGGGCTTTATGCACTGTACGGAGAGGTCAGTGTCCGAGCATGAGTCACCTATACCTATAGCACAGGCGCAGGTAAAAGAGTTGTCAAGCGGGTCCTCAACCAACGGTACTGTCTCCGTCTTACGCGTGCCGAGCGGGAGTTACATCTATCGCGCTCAGGCAATGCGCGTCATCGGACTCATCAAGTGTGCGCGTGGAGGCCGCGGGTATGTCAACTGCGGTGTCGATTGATGCAAAATCAGGTGTGGAGACGTCCAGTGAGGCGCCGCCACGCCGTCACCGTATAACCGGCCGGCGCAAATGGTGGGGCGCGGGCAAGATACTACAGTTAGCCGTGCGAGCAATGTAAGCATGCAGGATCATACCTCAAATGAAATGCGAGTGGACGTACATAGAATTGATAAGGAAGGCGATGAAGGGGAATGGATTGAAGTGAAAAAGCGTCGTTCGACGAGATTTAAAGGGAAACAAGGTTGTGCTCCGGTGGACTCATCGTCTAAATTTAGAGCCGCTGACGTAAAAATTCCATTGTTTATTTACAATGTTTCAAAGGATACCTTGGGAAAGGATATTGAAGATTACATCATGGCGAAAACTTGTATTCTAGTGGCACCAGAAAAAGTAAATACAGTAAATACTCGAAGGAGTATGACTCCTATAAGATCTATATCCCTAGAAGTAAGTTAAACTTATTTCTTGAAGACGATTTTTGGCCGAATGGAATATATTTTAGGAGATATATAATATTTAAGGATAGACGGCGTCGACAATGCAGTAGGGGAGCAAAATATTGCAAATGTTTTTAAAAAGCTGTTGACAGTAGAACCATTGCCCTGTGACATAAATGAATTAAGCAAACCAGACGTCAGACCTGGTGAGAAGTACTCTCGAATTATGCCATCAGACGTGAGGAACATCATAAAGAAGATGAAGTGTGGAAAATCACCAGGTTATGATGGTTTGAGTATTGAACATCTGCTCTATGCAGGTGTACATCTGCCCAGTCCTGAGTTTATTGTTTAATTTTTGTATAGGTCATTCCTTTATTCCGGATGATATGATGAAAACAGTAGTAGTTCCTATAATAAAAAATAAAACCGGGGATCCATCTGACAAGCATAATTACCGGCCGATATCATTGGCAACAACCATGGCGAAGGTCCTCGACAGCCTCATGAACACGCAGCTGAGCAAACACCTTCCGATACACGACTTGCAGTTTGGCTTCAGACCCAATCTGTCAACGGAAATGGCAATCATGTGTTTGAAACAAACAGTAAGGTACTATACCGATAGGAAAACACCAATATACGCGTGTTTTCTTGATCTTTCGAGGGCCTTCGACCTGGTGTCCTATGACATTCTTTGGCATAAACTGCTTGAAGAGACCACTGTCTCGAGAGAGCTGGTATCTTTGCTTAAATATTGGTACGGTAATCAAAAGAATGAAGAATGCCGTCAGGTGGGTCAACACGCAAAGTCAGGAATACAATCTGAAATGCGGTGTGAGGCAAGGCGTACAAATTAAACAAACTCGGGGAAGTCAACCGACTTCCCCGAGTTTGTTTAATTTGTTTGTAAACCAGCTGATCGGCGGGCTCAGCGGAGCCATGGTCGGCTGCTCAATAGACGTAAAAATGGTAAATAATATTAGTTATGCGGACGACATGGTTCTACTGAGCCCGTCAGTCAGTGGGCTCAGGAAACTTCTGGGTATTTTTAAAGCGTATCCTGTCACATGGACTTAAATATAATGCCACTAAGAGTGTTTTCATGATTTACAAAGCAGGAAACAAGGCTCCCTCTAATGTGCCGCCAATTAAGATCGGTGGGTCGGCACTCGTTAACCCGGTGCCCAAGGTAAAATATTTGGGTCACATGCTGACGGATCGGCTACACGACGATGAAGACCTAGAGAGGGAAAGGAGGGCGTTGGCAGTCCGCTGCAATATGTTGGCCCGCAGATTCGCACGGTGTACCACAGATGTAAAACTGTTACTTTTCAGAGCCGTCTGTCAGTCTTTTTACACGTGCAGTCTGTGGATCAACTTTACGCGGCGGGCTTACAACACCCTGCGTGTTCAGTACAACGACGCTCTGAGGGCAGTGTTGAGAAAACCCCGGTACTGCAGTGCTTCTGCAATGTTTGCGGATGCATCCATCGATGACCATGACTTCGTTGCCATTTTAAGGAAAAGAACTGCATCGATGATGAGCAGGGTCCGTGGTAGCACCAACACTGTCCTCAGAACGTTAGCGTGCAAGATCGACAGTCCTTTTAATGTGAACTGGGCAGGTGTACACCTGCAAAGAAATAGAAAGTAGGTAGTCTATTAATAATTGTGTAACTTGTTTTGTTTACTAACCAATTACTAGGTAACACCTTTTATTTGTATTTTTGTGTACTACTAACAATCCTTACTAACGCTTTGCTTTGTAAAAATATGGACTGTATTTGTCTGAAATAAAGATGAAATGAAATTAAACTAAATTAAAATTGAATTTTTGAATTTGAATAAATCGTAAACCGCAATTTACCTTTAACGAACTACAAGAACTTTTATATTATGTTACTTGGTGCTACGGAACCCTTCATGGGCGAGTCCGACTCGCACTTGGCCGCTTTTTGTTTCTTATCTGTGGATATTATTTAAACCATGAACCTTCTTTGGTACTAACTGATCCTCGAATAGTCTTCGTTTTGAAATCTGAGCCTGGCACTAGCTTCATTACCGTAACAATCCTACACCTTTTGGTCGTGGTTTAAACCATTACTTGGACCATGTTTTGTAATAAGACGGTTAGTGTTTTGGGAAAAAAATCAAAGGTCAAATGAGATCACAATTTTTGTATCACACCTGTTTTCCCAAAGAGGAGGAGTGCGGGTTGTATTTTATAAACATCCATCTTTCCCCAGATTATGTTTTAATTCCAGGAAGGGGCAAGTCTTTGGCCGAAGAAGCACTTAAAATCAGGCTCTGGGCATCTACTGGAGATATGATCACGGTGAAACATGTAAGATCATAACTATGTATAAGCCTTTAATGTACAGTACGACACAACTTAGATGTAGCATAGATTTGAAAATTTTCATTCATTCATTTAAATTTTACGTATGTATTTGGCTATAAGACTTTACAAGTTATTGCGTTTTCGAAAGATCATTTTCACCTAAAGCAGTAATAGCGATGGGTGATTTTGAAGGCGCACTCAGTTCGGATGGTGATCGGTTTTACGAATTTTGCCGATGCTACATCTAAGTTGTGTCGTACTGTACCATGTTTTAAAGCAAATAAATATATTATATTCTATCTAATATTATAATCTAATAATATCATACCATGGTTAGAAAATTATATATTTAGAATAATAACGCTATTCTAAGTTTACAACTCTATGCGAATCCAAAAAACATTTGAGTGACAGATGAAGAGGTGCGACCGGAGTAGGTAACCTGACGTAGAAGGAGAAGCTTTTAGAAGCTTTGCCTCTGTGGAGGGCTGCACTGTGGTGCGACGTTCGTGCTAATTTAGAAACACGAAGATTACTAAAGCATAAACCTGCAGTGGTGGCCCAGTGGTAACAGCCCCGACTTACGAGTTGTGGGTCGTGGGTTCGAACCCAAGCAGGCGCTTTACTTTGTGTAAATAATTTCATCACCACTGCTCTCAAAACGGTGAAGGAAAACATCGTGAGGAAACCGGCATGTCTGAGAACCAAAAAATTCGAAGACATGTGACATCTACCAACCCGCACTGGGCCCGCGTGGTAGATTACGGCCCACTCCCTCTCACAGAGAGGAGGCCTGTGTCCCAGCAGTGGGAACATTAATAGGCTGATGATGATGAAACCTTTTCTGGTCTAACTATATTACCTTATTACATTAAGAGCGTGCATTCTGAAAGTGGGCAACGACGCAAATAGCTGTCACATATTTAACTGTTTTGATTAATTTGGCAATATTACTGTATGGAAATAAGAAATGTGGCTAACTCGCGAATTAGAATATTAATAATGAATTGCAATTGTAAAATTGAATTTGGTGTTGTGCCTGTTTTAGGTGTAAAAAAGGCATTTGGAAAGTTTCCAAATACTTCTATGTTCTATGTTAGAGGGTTTGGTTTCCGCACTTAGTCCTTCAAGTGGACCATTGTGCGTGGGCCATGGCGGCCGCTTGGGCGGGTTATTCCAACCAGCCCACCTCCCTCCAGAAGTTATTTAAAACTCCTGGCCTGTTCAGAACATCCGTGAAAGATCTGGGTGACCCGAGGGTTGGTGTTCTAATCTGGATGACGCCTGTGCATTCAAAGAGCACGTGCGCGACGGTCTCCTCAGCCTCCATGCCCTGCACAGAGGACTGTCCGTTATGCCTATTGTGTGGAAGTGTTTGTTCAGCGAGCAGTGTCCCGTGATGGTCCCCGTCACCAGGCGCAGGCCGTTCCCGTCCAGGCGTAGTAAACGTCTGGTTAGTCCGCTATCCAATAATGGCATAGTTTCCTTGGACTGCCTGCAGCCCGGTGTCGAGGTCCACCAATACTCCGCTTGTGTGTGGGTGTACTCTTGTAGCCACCTGCATATTTGGTTGAAGGGGATGGGTACAATAGGCTCAGGTCCGCAGACTGCCGTGCTGGATCCTCGTCTAGCGAGCTCGTCTGCTGCTTCGTTGCCTAGCGATCCGCTGTGTCCTTTTATCCATTGTAGTGTCACCGTGTTGCGGCCAGACAACATTATTTGCTCTAGGGCATTGACATTCTAGTGTTACCTTTGAGGTTATCCAAATCCTTTTTTTTTATGATATTAATTATTGCATTTCGACGAGGGCATTTTGACGTAGCCAACTTTTAGCAAGCACGCTCTTAACTTCCAGCTATTAGTATTTTTATTTGCTAACAGTAACGCGTATTTTTTGTTCTTCAATCAACTGATCAAGTTCTCAAAGCACTGAAAGAAATCACAATTATGTTTTTTTTATATGAACGCCTTTTACTGTCGGGAACCAGTGATCACGAATTGCACCTATTTTCTTTCGTTCATATTATACTTACTAAAATAAAAGAAAAGAAGATACTGACAAGTTCTAGTTTAAATCACGACGATCAGGGGGGACGCACGGGCTATCCACTGAAAGCGCAATCCTAAGTCTCAAGCATACTGTCCAGTACTATACTGACCGTAGGACGTGTGTGTCTGTTTCCTTGACCTCTCCAAGACTTTTGATCTCGTGTCGTACGACGTGCTTTGGAGAAAGTTGAGGGACAGGGCCGTGTACCGGTGGCCGTGCTCAACATACTCAAGTATTCGTATGGACACCAGACCAACTTTGTGAGATGGGCCAATACACTCTCAGAAGCGTACAGGTTGGAAAGCGGAGTGAGGCAGGGAGGACTGACGTCTCCCAAGCTCTTCAACCTGTATGTTAATGACCTCATCGTCAAACTCAGAAGCAAGCGCGTCGGTTGCTCGATAGATGGCGTGTGTATCAATAACATAAGTTACGCGGACGATATGGTGCTGCTGAGCCCGACGACGCGGCGGGGGGTCTCAGAGAGTTATTAAATGTGTGTGAGGCCTATGCTGATGTACATGGCCTTGTGTTCAATGCACAGAAGAGTGAATACATGGTCTTTAGGGCCGCCGGTAGATGTCCTGATCTTTCTCATAAAATTACCCTGAATGGCTTGAGCATGAATCGTGTCACGAAGTTTAAGTCTCACGGACATTTCCTTACCGCGTAGGGCTGTAGCGGTCAGAAGGTAACATGCTGGCCCGCAGATTCTCCCGTTGCTCTGAAGCAGTAAAGATCACGCTTTTTTCGCTCGCGGCGAACCCACAGACTTCTAGAAGGTCTGAGGGTTCGCCACACCAAAGGTCGCTAGATGCCCTGCGCATCCAGTATAATAATATCTTCAGGATGATGTTGGGGCTGCCATGCTTCTGTTATGCATCGGGGATGTTCGCTCTGTTTCGCACTGATGGCTTTCATGCCATCATTCGCAAGAGGACGGTATCCCTGATCTGCAAAATGCATGGCAACCGCAACGAAATCTTGAAGACAATAGCTGATAGGATCTCATCCCCGCTTTGGAGGTCTCTTGTTAAGTCAGTCATCTAAGTACCTTGACTGATTCTAACTTTTTATTATTTTACGTCTTTGACATTTCTCGGGACCCTAGGGTCCCGGACCTTTGGAAGGCGTAAGAGGGGCCGAAGCCAACTCACAGAGGCCCGTTAGACGTGTTTAATGAAATGAGGCACTAACCGACGATTATTCCTGTTCGCACTATGCTAGTGCACCCAAGGACAACCCCCGGTTAGTGCAGGACTATTGCTGGATATGAAAACAAAGATATTGGTTTATGGGTTTGGATGGCTAAGTGAACTGGTTATTTAGAACTATGGAAAGACTATGGCCCCTGCCTGACCAATATTTTATATAACAAACACAGGTAAAATGGCAGGGGGTGACTTGCACACTCAATAATGGGCCCCCGAAAACGGTCGCTAGCACATTATTGAGTGTGCAAGTCACCCCCTGCCATTTTACCTGTGTTTGTAGGAAACTAACTGATTGTGAAATATAAATAATAACTTATTAATTGAGTACAATTAATAAGTTATTAATTGTATAATGCTTAATTTTATTTATTATTATTTATAATTTTACAATGAATTTCTGGATTTTAATTGACATTCACTTTAATGCATTTATATATTGTAATGAATTTTAAAATTTAATTAATGTAAAGTTGCGATTGACTTATTCATTTATTTTACAATTTGATTTTATACACTTATTTCAGTTATTTATTTTAGTTATAATAATATTGTTGTGGCAGGTATTTTAATCTTTGATTACTAATATAATTTTTAAGTAAGTATACTAACATAAATATGGATCGATGTATCTGAGGTAAATAAATAAATAAAATTAAATAAAAAATTAAATTCACAAAATCAACCGATGTTGTAGAGGATGTGGCTTCCCGTTCTGATCTTATAATGCCAATAGAATACGAGAGCGAAGCTGCGGGCACAGCCTGTACACAATATTTGCAACATTCTGCTAACTTCAAGTAAATAAAATATATACCATACGTTAATAACTTTAGTTGAATACATTACAACTTCGGCAGTCAAACGATACAGTTCACAAAAATGTTTAAGACATACTTTGTTTGTTTATCATACTTGTTCATAGTGACGGGTAAGTACTTATTCAACTTTGTTTAATTTTAGACAAAACTATGTCGTTAGTTTAAAAAATACATAAATTATTCAATGAGTACTCCCAAATTAAAAATAAAAATAAAATAAAAATAAATAAAGAATTTTAATTAAAATAATAAAACATTCGTTAATCGCTTAATTGTACAGGCGCTTAATAATAGCCCCACGGATCGATCGATCAGGTTAAGCTACGCTTTCCGCGGTTGGTCTGTGGATGGGTGACCATCTTTACATACCAAGACCCCTCCGTGCCTCGGACAACACGTTAAACCGTTGGTCCCGGCTGTCATTTGTGGATCTTTGACAGTCGTTACAGGTCGTCAGAATCCCGAAAGTCTGACAACCAATCTTACCAAGGGGTGTCGTATTACCCAGTAAATGGTTTGTGGAGGTCAGACAAGCAGTCGCTCCATAAAAAATTGTACTGGTATTTAGCTGCATCCGGTAAGACTGGAAGCCGATTCCAATAAAGTTGTGATAAGGCTAGGCAGATGATGAGTCGCTTAATTGTATAAGATTGTGACGGTGACCCTTCCGAAGAGAAGGGAGGACCCTTCTTTCTCATCCGATCACTTATTACTGGCAATCTTTTTATCTCTGGCGAGCTCTGGCGACTTCATCATTCTATTTTCGATTCAAATTCAGAACGTCACATACTTTCATGCACTCTCATCTAATTTTTCAGCATTATGAGTGTGCAGCTTGCGCAAGTTCTGAGATGGTAATCCGAGAGCTTGCGCAAGCTGCACACTCATCACAGTCATATTATTTTGAAAGTTGTACATTCTTACTTTTCTAAAATTTATAATTTACTTATTTTTAAATTGTGCTTTTAAAAATTATACCAAGTTTTTATATTAACATGACTGTGTAATAAGCTGAATTATTAAACAGTTCACTCCAGTCTGTTTTTCATTCTTCTGCCACCTTACACATGCCTTACACTAACAAACGTTGTCCGGTGAGTCTCCCTCCTCTGAGCCAGCAAGAGGGCAGAGGGACCCCGGCCACAAGATTTAGTGCTAGGTACAACTATTTGTTACACACTAGCAACGCGAAAAAACACCATGTCAATAATCGATATAAGCGTAATATCAGTACCTGCCTCGGAGTTCGTATCAGACAGCTGTGGTCAACAGACCCTCAAACTAAACTTTCTTAATTCATCGCGACAATATCATCAATTACAAAATGCGATTAAGTACAATGTTGGTCCTATGAAGAACTTTTGATGGTCTGTAAGTACCACACCCTAAAATCCATCTGCTCTAAGTGTATAATTAAATATTAAGTAGTTGTTATAAATATCTCTGTTATCCTTTAGTTGTGCGGTGCAAACCCGACTACTTGATCAACTATGAGGCGGGCGGCTGGCTCAAACTCCACATGATCCCCGCTACGTGGCAGGAAGCCTTCCTGAGATGTCACCATGAAGGTAAGTTCCACTGTTCCTCTGATAATCAGGCTATTTGGAACTGCTATAGCGGCCCAACTAGCAAAATGTATTGTGCTTAAAACTATCTACAAGACTATTTTTTAAACGCTTATAAGATACTTATAGCTTGCTACAACCCTGGATTTGGGCACACTTATAGGAGCATTTTGGTTTTATAACAATCGTATAATCAACTTACAGAATGTTATTAAATCCTATGATGAACTTGAACAAGCATTAGAGAAGTATAATGATTCCTAAAATTATAGACACACAACCTTTATAATCTTTACTAGCACATCATAAACAAATCTTGTATAGGATGTGCTAGTAATGTACTTCGTTGTTGGTTATAAGTATATTTTCCAAAACATAATACGTCGTTGAAATTAAATATATCTTAAGTGTTACTTATTACTATTTATGTGATAGTATGTACATAGTATGAGAGAATGTTCATATAGGGTGTGAAATCAGTAGGAAGTAATATTTAATGTTAAAATATGCTATGTTTATATTACTTTGTTCTAAGCGCCTCTAAAAATTCTACGTTACCAATTGTTTTAATTTTATAACAATCTAATTTATCTAATATTCGCCATATTTAAAGATGATTTTGACTGAGAGGGTAAGATAGGTAATGGTAAGTACGATAAGCATAATAGCGCATAATTTTGAGCTCGCTCTTGCAGCCTGCGTTCTCTGCAGTCTCAGCTCTCAAACTTTTCTGCATAAAAGAAATACTAAGTTTTCCGTAGCGGGTTGCTAAAAATGTTTCCGATTCCTCAAACTTTACTACATGAGTCGACAAAGTATCTCCTATTTCTGTACGAACGAATTAACATATCCCCATAAAGGTTCACTCGCTCTTAGGCTAGGAACTCACGGAGCGATTTTCACCCGCGCCCGCCGCGATGGCGGCATGCGGCACCGCAAACACTCGTACGAATACGTAGTACATGGAAATTTTGATATTAATTTTCACGACGCGGTTTATGACCGCGGCCGGCGCGGCTGAAAATTAACCTTAGCCTGCCCGCGCAAATCACCGGTCTCGTGAGTTTTGAAATAAAACCGCTGATCCACGACCGCGGCGGGCGCGGGTGAAAACCGCGCCGTGAGTTCTTAGCCTTACATCCTGCGTTCTCCCTGTTCTGCACAAGTTGTAACTCTTATTAAACTCTATCAATGCACAGGAACAAAAGCAAAAAAAGCGCCCCTCTACGCCCCTAATTACTCTTGGGGAGTCCCAAGAGTAATTAGGGGCGTATTGCTAAAACCGGCACTGTGTCCGTCTCAAAAAACTACAATGTATAGGTACCTATAATTAATTTGTAAGAACAAAGGTTTCTTTAGTATGTATTACTGAGTTGTGGGAACTCCCGTTTTATATAATTCCTGTTATCGCGATAAGAGTAACAATAAGAGAATTGTACTTAAACAAGAGCTTATTCATATTTAAGTAGAACTATTATGAGATAACTTATTGGACAATGGATAATATTGTACGGCCTCATAACCAAAAAAAAACATTTTGCTGTAGTATTTTGAAATATCTGTATTTTATAGCCTCATGTAGTAGTTTAATTAACCGTAAGAGCATCTGCATTCAATTGGTGAAAAAAGATATGACAATCTTTCGTTAGTCCAGCCATTGCGTGTGACGATTATATTTGATAATGAAGTAGCAATAATAATTTAATATAATTATTAAATAATACTTACCTAATAATTTAATCTAAATTATATTAATAACATAACATCACGCCAGTAAGAGTAGTAGTATTCCCCGAAGGATTATGCAGAGATGTATCTACTTATTGTACACCCACATTTCGCCAGTTATGTTCAAGTCCCATGTAATAGGGGGCGAGCCTATTGCCATCAACCGGGCACAAAATATACTCGTATATTATATCAATCCAATTTTTATTAATAATAATTATTATTAAAAAATAAAAAAGGGCTTTGCTGGCCCAGTGGTAATGGCCCCGACTTACGAGTTGTAGGTCGTGGGTTAGAACCCAAGCAGGCGCTTTACTTTGTGTAAATAATTTCATCACCACTGCCCCAAAAACGTTGAAGGAAAACATCGTGAGGAAACCAGCATATCTTAGAACCAAAAAATTCGAAGACATGTAACATCTATCAGCTCGCACTGTGCCCGCGTGGTAGATTACAGCCCGCTCCCTCTCCCAGAGAGGAGGCCTGTGTCCCAGCAGTGAGAACATTAATAGGCTGATTATGATTTATGAATTAATAAAAAAATAAAGAACTGTGGTCGACACTGTCCATGCACGATGTTGACTGGCACTTGTACGGGTACTGACATTCTATTAGGATTCCAGTGCCTGCGTTAGGATAAATGGGGCATACACGAACTGGTTCTGTATCTCGAGGGGTGTTAGACAGGGTTGTGTAGCGTCACCATGGGACTTCAACTTGTACATGGATAGTTGTGTAGTGTGGATTGAGGATTAATGACTTGCCTGTCATTGGCAAGGCATTTGTCTTCTCTACGCAGATGATCAAGTTCTACGTACTCTTAACTGTTCTCTATAAAACAACGTACAACCACATAAAAAAATTAATATTATTAAATGCAAATGTAAGTTTGTTTGTTACGCTTTCACGCTAAAACGGTGGAACGGATTCGGGTGAAATTTGGCACTTGGAAAGACCATGACATGAAGAAGGACACAGGATACATTTTATCCCGATATTCTCTCGGAATCGAGACTTACGCGGGTGAAACCGCAGGGCGCAGCTAGTAGTTCATAATGCTACAATTAACTTTGTGACAGGGTACGGTCAAAATATATGAGAAAATCATGCTAGACCACATGTTGTCACATTTTAATTCAAATGGGATTTTACATATTCACCAGTTTGGTGTCACGAAAGGTAGGTCAACGACTGACTCAGGAGTAAAACTCATCAGTCACATTTTGGTATTTTCTGTGACCTCTCAAAGGCGTTTGACTGCGTTGACCACAATACACTGATTTGTAAATTACACCACTACGGAATTCGTGGACAAGCTACTGATGTTGTTCTTTCCTATCTATCAAACAGGCAGCAAAAAGTAAACGTACGGGCGACGTCCTCGGGGTCTCTAGTTAAAATAGGCTTGCCTCAAGGTTCAATTCTCGGCCCTTTCTTATTTCTCCTTTATATAAATGACCTTCCTTAAATGCTGGCTAACTTATCAGATATAATTCTATTTGCTGACGACATTTCTCTTATTTTTTAAATAGATAGAAAAAATACAGATGTTTTACAGGTCAGCGATAGTCTGGCTGTTCTTACGTAATGGTTCGCAGCTAATAATCTTTTACTTAATGCGAACAAAACTAAATGTATTAGGTTCTCATTACCAAATGTACCTCAAGTGGGCTTAAATCTAAAACTTGCTGTGGGGATCGGCAGCTGACGTAGATTCAATTTTCATTTTACACAAGAGGGCAATCCGCGCTATCTATAAACTGGGTCCTCGCGAGTCCCTGAGAAACAAATTCAAAGAAATTGATACCTATAGGTACTGACTCTGCCTTTCTTTTAGAAATTACTTTGTATGTTCGCAAAAACTGAGGAAATGAAATGAAATTGTTTATTCTGTAAATAGGATATCGGAATCACTTTTACACGTCATATTAAAAATAAGCTAGATGCGGTCGGCGTTTCCTAACTGACTACTCTGAGAAGAAAGGCCAAAAGCCATATGAGAACCATGTAGATAAGAGGGAGAGGGGACTGAAATGGTCCTTTGAGGAAAGAACCACACAGATTTGAGTGGACCTATCCAGTCAGTGCAAGCATTTGTCAGTAATCGTGGAGCTCCACTCAGAACTTGAGGACTTTTCAAAATAAGAAGCGATTTCCATAATTTAAGACATGAAATTGTGATACCCTAGATCAACTAAAACAAGCAAGTCATTTCTTATAAACAGTATCCTCTTTTATAAAAAGTTGCCAAAGTCAGTTTCAGAACTTAGCGATGGAAGTTCAAAACCCACATCCAACATGTCCTTATCAAGAAAGCATAATTATAAAGAAAGAAAGAAGGCATTTTTTTATTTTTTTTTATTTAGAAAGCTTATTAAATAGTCCGGTCAATTTAGACATTTCAAATAACAATAATTCCCTGAGAGCCATATTTTTGTGGAGAGCTAGCGTTGACCATTACAAATAAACTTTTAAAAATCCCCATCGATCCTATGTGTGCGTCAAAAGTTATTCGGGGTCAAATGTCAAAATTTGAGGTTTTTTAAATTTTTCTCGAAAACGGTAAGTTTTATCAAAAAAAACCTAAAACCAAAGTTGTGTTCTTAAAATTCTCTACGAAAATGGTCCTCATGATTTTTTCCTAAGAGTTACCATTCCTGAGATATCGCGATTTTAAGAATCATATTATACATGATATGCACACATTTCCACGCCACCTGTGAGGTAGTGTACTATGTGAGGTAGCATGTGCAGAGGTTGAAGGCCATACTTTCTTATGTGTTTATAGACCACCAGCCTCAAACTTGCCATCCTTTTTGATAATAATGGAAGAAATATTAACTAAACTTTTCAGAGATAATAAAATAGTTTTTGTTTGTGGTGACCTAAATATTGATTTATTAGTAAATTCACCGGAAAAATTTAAGCTCATCTCATTATTTAAATCATTCAATTTAAAATGTATATTTAATGTAGCAACTAGAATAACAGCAACCTCAGCTACATGCATAGATAATGTATTTACTAATTGTAAAATAAAAGACTCGTCCCTAATTAGTGGCGTCAGATCTGATCATACAGGTCAACTTATATCTTTTGAATCAGATAAAAAGTTACGTTTAGATAAAACTATTCAGTTAAGACCTCTTACTAAAAATAAATTAAAAATGTTTAATAATAATGTTCTTAGCAATCTTTCAACAGCTAGTTTTGATTCACAAGACCCCAATATAAACTACGGTACATTATTTTCTACAGTATGCCAAGAATTCAATAAAGCATGTCCTGTAAAGAAAGTAACAATCAATACTAAACCAAAATTTAATGAATGGGCCACTGCTGGCATTAGAAAAAGCAGAGATATTTTATATAATTTATATAACGAAAAATCATTGACTTCTGATGAAGCTGTTCATAATTATGTAAGAAACTATTCTAAGATATTTAAAAGAGTCTGCGCCCAAGCAAAATCTAAATTAATAAGTAACAAAATTAGTATCTCGAACAATAAAATCAAAGCTGTGTGGCAGGTAATTAACAAAGAAACTGGTAACACAAAACAGCGAGATCAGAATGAATTGTTTTTGAAAATTGATAATGAAACCATTTCAGATAAGTTAAAAGTTGCTGAGACACTAGAATTTTTTTTTTTACCAACATCCCAATAGAGGTTACGAAATCTCTGCCTTCAACATCTATACTAGCTGAATCTCTTCTAAAAGAAAATTTCAGTAAGGACATTCCAAGTTTTGAATTCAAGCCCATTTCTATTGTCACGATTAAAAAAGCTTTCAAAAGTCTTAACATAAAAAACACTGAAGACTTATGGGGGATTTCCGTTAAGGTCCTTACTGATATCATTGACACAATTGCCCCTGTCCTAACAGGCATATTTAATCAATGTTTAGATAGCGGTACGTTTCCTGATTTAATGAAACATAGTAAAGTAGTACCAATTTTCAAATCGGGTAGTAAGAGTGATCCCTCTAATTATAGACCTATATCTGTTCTACCAGCATTGAGTAAAATATATGAAAAAATCATGCTAGACCAGATGTTGTCACATTTTAATTCAAATGGGATTTTGCATAGTCACCAGTTTGGTTTCACGAAAGGTAGGTCAACGACTGACGCAGGAGTAAAACTCATCAGTCACATTTTAGAATCCTGGGAGAAGTCCGAGGATGCAATTGGCATTTTCTGTGACCTCTCAAAAGCGTTTGACTGCGTTGACCACAACACACTGATCTGTAAATTACACCACTACGGAATTCGTGGCCAAGCTGCTGACCTTGTTCTTTCCTATCTATCAAATCGACGGCAAAAAGTAAACGTTAATGGGGCGACGTCCTCGGGGTCTCTAGTTAAAATGGGCGTGCCTCAAGGTTCAATTCTCGGCCTTTTTTTATTTCTCGTTTATATAAATGACCTTCCTTACATGATGGCTAACTTATCGAATATAATTCTATTTGCTGATGACACTTCTCTTATTTTTAAAATAGATAGAAAAGATACAGATGTCTTACACGTCAACGATAATCTGGCTGTTCTTTCGAAATGGTTCGCAGCTAATAATCTTTTACTTAATGCGAACAAAACTAAATGTATTAGGTTCTCATTACCAAATGTACCTCAAGTGGGTCTAAATCTAAAACTTGATGGCAAAAAACTAGATGCAATAACGGAAACTGTATTTTTAGGAATTACTTTAGATTCAAAATTGCAATGGGGCGCCCACATTAGAACTCTTTCAGGTAGATTAAGTTCAGCTGCATATGCAGTAAGAAAAATAAGGCAGTTGACTGATATAGCTACAGCTAGGTTAGTATACTTTGCTTATTTCCACAGTATTATGTCTTATGGCGTTCTGTTGTGGGGATCGGCAGCTGACGTAGATTCAATTTTCATTTTACAAAAGAGGGCAATACGCGCTATCTATAAAATGGGTCCTCGCGAGTTTCTTAGAAACAAATTCAAAGAAATTGATATACTGACTCTGCCTTCTCTTTATATCTTAGAAAATATTTTGTATGTTCGGAAAAACTTAGGACTTTTCAAAATAAGAAGCGATTTCCATAATATAAATACACGTAGTAGACATGAAATTGTGATACCCAAATTTAGATTAACTAAAACATGCAAGTAATTTCTTATAAACAGCATCCGATTTTATAACAAGTTGCCAAAGTCGGTTACAGAACTTAGCGATGGGAAGTTCAAAACCCACATCAAACGTGTCCTTATCAGGAAAGCATATTATAAAATTAAAGACTACGTTGAAGACAAAGAAGTTTGGCAATAATTCCCTCTGCACATGTGGCTTCCCTGGTACCTCATTAACGGCAAAATATGTAAGATTCTATTAACTGCTCTCAAATTACCATGTTTATATTTTTGTTTTATTTACATTCTTCCTTGACATAATCATAATTTTATTTGACATTATATACCTACTATTTAATTTTCAACTCTTTATTAGTGACTTTTGTGGACATGTTAATTATTCAGATTTGTTACAGTTGTAATAGCAATCATGTCATTTCGTTTAAAATAGTTTTTATTTTTGTTAATTTATTTATCTTTTATATAGATTCTTTTCTATTTTGTGAATGTGAGAACGCTGTAGGCTTAGTGGACTGTACACTTGTTGACCATCTTCTATTTTGTTAAGTACATACTTGGTACTTGTTGAAAGACCTACACTGTCCTCGCATACCTAATAATACTGTATTTTTTATATATTTTTTTGTTGTAAATATTGTAAAACCCAATTATTTTTAAAAGAGTAACCGTGGAGTTTCTTGCCGGCTCTTCTCCATAGGAAACGACCAATTGGAACCGTGCGTAGCTTCTGACGTTTCATAAGTGCCCATGTAGGTTTATGTGAAATAAAATATTTTGAATTTGAAATTTGACTCGGCACGTTTTTTTTACCGTGGTTTCCCCTGTAGGCCTACTCCACTAACTGTCATGACAATTTTAGGATAATTTAAGGGAACAATAATACCCGTCAAGTTCTAGATATTACCTTATTATTGATATTTGTTTTGGGATTTTAGGCCTCTTCAGTGAATAGTATTATTATATTTCAGTTATAATCGTTTATTTTCGTATTTTACAGTAGTTATTAAAAGTTATGAGTAAAATAGGATGGTGAACCGACTACCATCATTTTCCTTCTTCAACTCGAAGTAAAGGAAGCGTTCTTGAGGGAATGAAAATGAATGTCCTTCGGCGAAGACCAATCAGCGCGCTCCGTGCCGCGCCTCGCTCCCTCACTCGCTCGTCTTTCCGCCGAGCCTCCGGTCTTCTCAATGCTAGTGCCACGTTGAGCTTTTTCGATCATAGATGGCGCCATGTTGTTTAGTTTTCCAATCATAGATGGCGCCACGTGCTTTTGAGTTGTTGGTAGTCATTATAATAGGTGGCGTTAACATGCCCCCGGCCTTGGAAGTTCTGCTTCCAACGAAGTACCGATGGCGTTGGCATTGATGATTATTGAGAATCCGTCTTCTCATTCTCTTCTTGTGGTAACAAAGGACATATTTTTGAGAATGCCCTTCGCACCGTCCCGGTCGCCGTTTTGATGTCAGCGACTCGTGACAGACCATCTTTTCCAGGAAAAGTATGAATGATTCTTCCCAAGCGCCACTTGAGAGGTGGAAGATTATCCTCCTTGATGAGTACAAGAGTATTAGGTACCAATTCTTCCTTACTTGTCTTCCACTTCATTCTGGTCTGAAGCTCCGCTATGTACTCCTTCGACCATCTCTGCCAGAACTGCTGTCGCATCTGTTCCACGCGGTCATAACGGGACAGGCGATGTGAAGCTGTAGTCGTCAGGTCTGGGCTGGCGTGTGCGGTGAGCGGTCGGCCAATCAGAAACAGAGAAGGGCTGAGGGGAAGAAGGTCAGTTGGGTCTGTGGACAGTGGGTACATGGGTCGAGAGTTTAGGACGGCTTCGATTTGAGTTAATATCGTGCTAAACTCCTCGTATGTTAAGTTCGCGTTGCCAATAACACGACGGATGTGATATTTGCAAGACTTTACTCCTGCCTCCCACAATCCTCCAAAATGCGGTGAATATGGTGGTATGAAATTCAATTTTATATTATCATTAGCTAAAATCTCCATAATATTATGACTATTGTTCTTTAAAAATTGTGTAAGTTCTTTCATTGCCCCAATAAAATTCTTACCATTGTCTGAAAATATTTCAGCAGGCTTACCCCGTCGAGACACAAATCGTTTTAAAGCTAATATGTAAGCATCTGTTGTTAAATCAGTAACTAATTCTAAGTGAACTGCACGCGTTGAGAAACAGACGAATAAACAAATATAGCATTTCTGCAGTTTAGCGCCTCTCCCTTTACGGTTCAAAATAAACATGGGTCCTGCATAGTCTACACCGCACCTTATAAAAGGATACCCTGGTTCTAGCCTTTCTACAGGTAAGTTACCCATTTGAACTGAAACAGTTTTACCTTTAATACGTGTACATGTCACACATGTATGTACTACATTTCTAGCCAGATTGCGGCCTCTGAGGGGCCACCAATTTTCTCGTATACTAGCTAACAGTGATTGGGGGCCTGCATGAAGCTGCCGCTTATGCTCATATTGAAATAACAAACGTGTAAAGGTATGTTTACTACACAACAGGATGGGGTGCTTTTTATTATGTGAAAAACTTAAAGAATTATCTAACCTACCCCCAACTCTAATAATATTATTATTATCAACAAATATGTTAAGACCCGAAATATTACGGGTAGTTTTCAAGGTTAAATTCCCCTTTGATGAAATATCAAGATTAGGAAACGATTGGTTTTGTGACATTTGAGTCAATTTATTAATAGATTTATTTAACTCATCTACTTTAAGCGGGCCGTCTAAACGATTACCCTTTATTTTATTGCGTGCGTTTTCAATGAAACGTAACAAGTAAGCAAATACTCGCTTCATACGAGTAAACGAAGAGAATCTCTCAAACGGAAAAGTTTTTTCATTATTTTGATGTACTACAAGTGTGGTGGTCAATTTAATTTCTGGCAACTCGTTAAAATTTACATTATGACAACTATGGTCGTAACTAAAATCACACAGCCGTTCGTGCAAAAATGCCGGGCCGTGCCACCAAATGTCAGCTGTACGCAGCGCGTCCAGCGTCACCCCGCGTGACACTAAGTCAGCTGGGTTCGATTTACTCCCTACATGTAACCATGGTAAACTACCAGTGAGTTCATTAATTTGAGCTACCCTGTTTTGCACAAATGTTTTAAGTGTGTTGGGTGACATTCGTAGCCATCCCAGCACAATTGTGGAATCAGACCAGAAATAAACATTAGTGAAATTCGAACGAAGTGAATTTATAATTTTTGTGTACAGCTTTGCACCTAATAATGCCCCACATAATTCCAAACGCGGTATAGTTATCGGTTTGACAGGCGCGACCTTCGACTTAGCGCATAACAGGGCTACGGATACATTGGTATTGTCATCCGAGTACATACGCACGTAAGCACAAGCGCCGTAAGCATTTTGAGAGGCATCAGTAAATACGTGTAATTCTTGCATTTTGCTATTTATAACCTGACGTGGTATACGTAATTTACCTAAATAGTCAAGAGTATCAACGAATTTTTGCCAATTAATTAAAATATCATGAGGCACCGGATCGTCCCATCCAATTTTATACGTCCATAATTTCTGTAACAATATTTTTGCAAGTATTATAATAGGCGCTAATAGCCCTAACGGATCGTAAACTTGTGAGATTGCCGATAACATAATGCGCTTAGTCACGTGACTCCCGGTTAATTTTAGTTTAGTCGTATAATGTAACTCATCTGTATTTGCGAACCAACCTAAACCTAAAGTTTTACTTTGACAGGATTCGCCTAGAGATAAATTCTTTGACGCATTTAAAGTTGACAAATCGAAATTGAACAACCATTTTCGTAAACAGAAACAACCCGATTGTAATACAGTAGAAACTTTATTACAAATGTCTAATAACTCCTTTTTATCATCACAACCCGTTATCAAATCATCTACGTAAAAATCTTTGTAAATAATATTAGCGATGTCTTTATCAGTGTATTCCGACGCCAGCTGTTGTAAACATCGCATACTTAGGTATGGCGCGGACGCCGTGCCGTAGGTAACTGTGTTAAGCCGGTACACACCGAGCGCATCTAACGGGTTTTCTCTCCATAAAATTAGTTGTAAATATTGTTGATCGGGTTGAATTAATATTTGTCTGTACATTTTTTCGACATCAGCACAGGCAATATATTTGTACTGACGAAATCTTAACAGAATGGCAACAATATCATTTTGTAAGGACGGGCCAATCAGTTGTATGTCATTTAGCGATTGACCGGAAGTAGTTTTAGCGCTAGCATCAAATACTACTCGTAATTTCGTAGTTGTACTATTTTCTCTAAACACACCGTGATGCGGTAGGAAATAATGTGGAGATGTATAAGTATCAATCTTTGTCATATGACCGAGTTCTAAATATTCACGCATAAAATCAAAATATAATTTTTTGTAACTCGGTGTGCCACGACCTAACTTGCGTTCGAGCGCGAGGAACCGACTCTCGGCTTGTAAGTACGAATCGCCTAGTTGATCAGCTGATTCGCGTAGTGGAATACGCACAGAGAAACGACCATGATTATCACGTGTAGTTGTTTTTATAAACAAATTTTCACAATCATGTTCTTCTTTAGACATGTTATCTGTTTTTGAACTTATCTCCTCTAATTCCCAAAATTTTGTTAATTGAATATCTAAGTTGTCGTATGTGTGAGTAAAATTGCATTGAACGCGATTAACGGATGAACGTTTTGTATCATGTATGACACCAGATACAACCCAACCTAACTTAGTATTTTGTAGGTATGGGCCATTATTAAGGCGAATTAATCCTTCACTTAAAAGTTCCCAAAATTTATCTGCGCCGATTAATAAATCAATTTTATTAGACATAAGAAATTGAGGATCGGCGAGTGATACATTACTCGGAATCATAAATTTGGCGATATTATGAGTGACGGAAGGCAACGTTGCGGTAATGCAAGGTAGCACGAGACAATTTAAATCCGTATTAAATTTACTATTTTTAGATCGCAATTGCACTTTGCATGATTGTGTAGATTGGGTTACCGAATTACCTACCCCTGCGACTTGTACTGTGGACTGTATCAAACGAATTTTTAATTTAGCGCATAATGATTTCGTGATAAACGAATGTTGACTGCCATTATCTAGAATAGCACGAATAGTGTGATACTTGTTATCACGATCTAAAATTTCTAATAATGCAGTCGAAAGAATAACGGGTTCTTGAAATGAATACCCATTGTCAACTTGTTGACGCGTTGAAGTTGACGCACTGTGTAGCGCTGTACTGTGTGCGCTGCCCGTCGCACAGTGGGTCGAAACTATGATTTTAGTGACTTAGGGCCCAACTTTGTTTTTTTACTTTTTTCTTTATGCGGATCGATAGAGCTCATTAACTTCAATAATAATTGCCGTGATGTCTTTTTTCCTAAACTTAATATTTTGGGTAGAAAAATGTGTTTTTTTTTTTTTTTGTATGGAGCGGATAAAATTAAATTAAATTCCTGCTAAGTAGCGTGAGATCCCGCTTTGAAACTTTATTTTTCTTATACCTTGTCTAGTCTACTATCATTTGATGCTATAAACATGTGCATAAAGTTGCAACTCTGCCAAATAAATGGATCGAAAAAAATGAAAAAATACATACAATAAAAAGCTTCATTTTTTGTTTTCGTAAGTTCTTTTAAGTTAAATTTGATATGGAATAGTAAGTAAAAGCACGTAATAATACACATAATTACTAACAACTAACAACAATACATTTAAAAGGTCCCTAATTAGCTTATTAAAGTTACCAATATATACATTATTTAAAAATGTGGATCTATGATTTTCAATGACTTTAATTAGTTTATAAAATGTTATATACATATAGGTAAAATGTCGGTAGAGGCAGCGGAAGCTCGCATTAAAGATTTCCGTAATAATAGAGAGAGTCATTCTAGAAAAGTAAGTAGAACGGTCACAAAATGTTGTGAAAAATATCCTCATTTTGTTTCCGCTGCCTCTTCCGACAGTTTACCTATAGGTATGGCACCAAAGTGCTTAATCAGTCTTTTGTTTGTAATTACTTTGACCTGAGGCTCCATCAAAGCCCCATTTGCTTATAAGCAGTAACTCTGTTGCCGAGTCCAAATCCAAAGCAATCATCTGAAAGCCTAGAAAGGGATAAAAGGCTAGAGATTTGTAATACTGAAGATGTTGAAAATCTAGCACCATCTACTACAGAAGCTTCAACATCTACATTTACACTTCAAAAACCTTTCGAAGAATTGGGCTCCAGGTAAAAACGAACGGATTTGGACTCGGCAACAGAGTTACCGCTTTTTACCGATTAAGCACTTTGGTGCCACACATATAGGTAAACTGTCGGTAGAGGCAGCGGAAGATTTCCGGAATAATAGAGAGAGTCATTCTAGAAAGGTAAGTAGAACGGCGACAAATGAGGATATTTTACACAATCTTCTTTTGTCTTCTGATCCAAAGATCACAAGTCTAAGACCTCGAATGGTGAAACAAAATAATACATAATGGTTCTCTCTCCAAAATGTCAAAGAGTTTCTGCTGAGTTTTCCCACAGAATCCGATATAGATTTTAATGATGTAGATTATTGTAGATAATTTACAAGATAGTCATAGCGATATTCCAAATCCGTTCGTTTTTACCTGGAGCCCAATTCTTCGAAAGGTTTTCGAAGTATAAATGTAGATGTCGAAGCTTCTGTAGTAGATGGTGGTCAATTTTCAACATCTTCAGTATTACAAATCTCTAGCCTTTTATCCCTTTCTAAGCTTTCAGATATGATTGCTTTGGATTTGGACTCGGCAACAGAGTTACTGCTTATAAGCAAATGGGGCTTTGATGGAGCCTCAGGTCAAAGTAATTACAAACAAAAGACTGATTAAGCACTTTGGTGCCATACCTATAGGTAAACAGCGGAAGCTCGCAATAAAGCTCTCCGGAATAATAGAGAGAGTCATTCTAGAAAATTAAGTAGATCGGCGACAAAATGTTGTGTAAAATATCCTCATTCTGTCGCCGTTCTACTTACTTTTCTAGAATGACTCTCTCTATTATTCCGGAAATCTTTAAAGCGAGCTTCCGCTGCCTCTACCGACATTTTACCTATATGTATATAACGTTTTATAAACTAATTAAAAGTCATTAAACAAACAAATTGAAAATCTTAGATCCACATTTTTCAATAATATATATATTAGTAACTTTAAGCTAATTATGGACCTTTTAAATGTATTGTTGTTGGTTGTTAGTAATTATGTGTATTATTACGTGCTTTCACTTACTATTCCATATCAAATTTAACTTAAAAGACCTTACGAAAATAAAAAATAAAGCTTTTTATTCTATGTAATTTTTTATTTTTTTCGATCCATTTATTTGGCAGAGTTGCAACTTTATGCACATGTTTATAGCATCAAATGATAGTAGACTAGACAAGGTATAAGAAAAATAAAGTTTCAAAGCGGGATCTCACGCTACTTAGCAGGAATTTAATTTAATTTGATCCGCTCCATACAAAAAAAAATAAAAACACATTTTTCTACCCAAAATATTAAGTTTAGGAAAAAAGACATCAGGGCAATTATTATTGAGGTTAATGAGCTCTATCGATCCGCATAAAGAAAAAAGTAAAAAAACAAAGTTGGGCCCTAAGTCACTAAAATCATAGTTTCGACCCACTGTGCGTCGCTTCGGACTCGCGACACGATGTGGACGCCGACGCTTGCGCGTCGTGCGGCCCTACAGACTTTGATGTGCTGCCGTTATCACAGCACTCACCATGAAGAAGCGAATGGTGTTTACGATTGCAAATCTTGCAGGCGCCGAACCAGCAATGAGACACTGTATGTCCAGCGCGCAAACAATTTTTGCAAAGTTTGTTCTCGTCTACGAATAATAATTTTTCCTTCATAGGAAGGTCATTGAACTTACTGCACGAATACAGCGGATGATTCTCTTTGCACATAATACACCTTTGGTAACGTTTTGAATCATTGTTCGAATGAGGTTTTTGTGACGATTTAGACGAATTATTATTATTATTACGTGTTGCGACATAACTATGTGAGCTAGCATGCTTTGATTGATTGGATGATGATTTCTTTACGGAACCATCGGATGTCTGCTTACCAGAATCATGTGTACCTTTAATAGACTCTAACATGTCCGCCCTGTCGGTAAGAAATGTAATCATATCGTTTAGTGTTAATTTTTTATTATCGTGACTTGGTAATTTAGAAAGTGCACTTTTATGATTTTCCCACTCTTTCTCGGTGACTGAGTCCATCTTAGTAACAATAAGAAATATAATTAAAGTGTCCCATTGATCTGTGGGCTCATCTAGACCTTTAAGAGCACGAATATTTTTGAGTATGTTATCTATCAATTTCCGAATATGAAATGCAGATTCTTTGTGCAAAGACTGTAATGAGAACAGAGCTTTAACGTGGTTTTGAACGAGTAATCTATTATTATTAAATCTGTTCTCCAACAAACTCCAGGCTATTGTGTAATTTTCAGCAGTAAACTGTAACGATTGAATTATTTGACTAGCAGTGCCAGTGAGCGCGGAACGCAAGTAATGAAATTTTTGAATATCATCAATCGTTTTAGAATTATGAATCAAGGATATGTAAGTATCTCTAAACTCTAACCACTGGTCAAATGAACCGTCAAAGGAAGGCAATGAAATGGTGGGTAATTTAATGCTAGAGGTCTTATTATAGACTTCAACATCGTTATTAATAATTTCTTTACTCTTTAGCGTGCATTTCGCCTTAGATGTGATCTCATAAAATAGATTTTCGAAGGTTTCTCTTTCAATTAATTGTTTTTCTAAGTCTAATTCAGAATCCTGTAGGTGAAATTCTATATCATCCTGAATGGTTGAGAACTGTTCTAATAGTGACATGATATTTTTACAACGATCTTCTAGAGCTATCTTTTGAGATTCTGATATTTCTACGTCTTGTAACGATTGCACATATTTAACGAATACAGTAAACTTTCCTTTCACTACACCCCTTTTCTTAATCAAATCTTTACAATCCTCGAGTGGCATTTTGGGAGATTATAGGAGACAAAAGAAAGTACTTACAGTTTTTAACTTGCTCGATCGAACTCGAAATCACGCCGCTCAATATGGCGGTAGATAGGTAGTTATTTCAACCGCGGGTCGCGACACGACTAGGTTACTGGAATTTTGCACAAAAATACACGATATTAGCACAAATGATCCTTGAGGATGGGTTTGGATAGGAACACTGAATGGCCTGACCGTTTTATATTCTGCTGGTTGCTGACTTCAACCTGTACTTCTTCTTGATCTTGAAGCCGTTCCGATCCGGCTCGAAGGACCAATATGTTTTGGGATTTTAGGCCTCTTCAGTGAATAGTATTATTATATTTCAGTTATAATCGTTTATTTTCGTATTTTACAGTAGTTATTAAAAGTTATGAGTAAAATAGGATGGTGAACCGACTACCATCATTTTCCTTCTTCAACTCGAAGTAAAGGAAGCGTTCTTGAGGGAATGAAAATGAATGTCCTTCGGCGAAGACCAATCAGCGCGCTCCGTGCCGCGCCTCGCTCCCTCACTCGCTCGTCTTTCCGCCGAGCCTCCGGTCTTCTCAATGCTAGTGCCACGTTGAGCTTTTTCGATCATAGATGGCGCCATGTTGTTTAGTTTTCCAATCATAGATGGCGCCACGTGCTTTTGAGTTGTTGGTAGTCATTATAATAGGTGGCGTTAACAATATTGATTATTGATATTGCTATTGATTATCGGGTTAACTATTGTTTTGATTTTTTTAGATATTTTAATCAGATTCATACTCTTGAAAGTCTACTTCAACAGCTGGATGTTCATAAATTGTTCATAAATTGTTGTGGCTGAGTCATTGGTCTCTTCATTAAAATCACAGGAATCTTCCTCTATTGTACTCAACTGGACATTTGAGCAAGACTGACCTTGGCAATTGGTACACGTTGGAGAACACAGCAACCCGACTTTTTTACAGCCACATTTGGCACTACAATCTTTTTTGCAATTGCAAAAAATAGTGTTAAGGAGTTTTTCTGGAGCGGGTTCCCAGTAAAGTTTGAATCGGTTCCAGAGTATTATCTATCAATTTCCAACCCCAGTCTTCTGGGTTCAGTTGATTGCCTAGCCATGTTTGAACTTGATAGTATACTCGATACAAGTGTTGAATAGCAGACAAGTTGGAGGAAGACATGATATTCTTGTTTCGCGTATTTTTTACAAATTTAAGTATCGGTATTTATCAATGTAAGTAATTTCTTTGGAGCTCTATAAATCTTAAGAAGAAAGCGAATTCCTTCCGTAATTATTATTTGAGGTGTGGAATCAATTTCTGTAAATATAATATACAGGGTGTTTGGCAGAACGTTGAACATACGAAAATGGTGGATAGGTGGGGTCATCTGCTACTTACTCAGCCCTAATTTATTTGACCCTGGGCCCCGGATATTAAAAAAAAAAACATTTTTTGCTTTGTTCCTTTTTCACCACTTTAAAGTGTAATTTTTATTAAAAATGTTTTTTTTTTAAATCTTTAATGTTGGCAGATTCTTATAAAATTATTGCTTTATTCAGATGTTAGCTAGAAACTCTCTAAAACGCTCAAACTTACAGAAAGATGTAAAAAATACTTAAATTAATTTCAACTTATTTTAAAAAAAAACAAACCAGGGGCAGTTAAATTAGGGCTGAGTAAGTAGCAGATGATCCCACCTATCCACCATTTTCGATTGTTCAACGTTCTGCCAAACACCCTGTATATATATATATATATAATATATAAGTGTATAGAGTGCCGCGAGTATTCACTGTCACTTGTTATTTAGGTTAGGTTAGGTTAGAACTGTGACCACACAACGCACGAGCCGAGCGAGCGTAGCGAGCGGTGCCGCGGTAGCGGCCGGCGAAGTGCCAGGGTCCGTCTAGGCACAAAAGAATGTAATGTTTTGGTAATGTGGTGTTTTACAGCGATCTAACCTCGACAAACAAACAAAATACCAAGTGACGTGACTTAGTGACAGTGACAATGACAATCCAATGCTTGCGGCACTTTGGCCGGGCCGAGGCGGTGTTACTAGGGTACCTGTAGTGGCACTTTATCCGATAGGGATAGAGTTCCACTGGTGGCACTCTATACACTGCCTAAATACTTTGGCGCAGCCAGTCAATTTTGTTTTTTCGAATAATTTAAATACTGACGTTTTGCCCCTTCTGTACTGTCTCAGCCACATTTGAACAATTTATGAACATCCAGCAAGAGGAAGAGAAAGTAGAAGAAATCGAAGGCAACATGACTGTTGCAGTAGACTTTCAAGAGTATGAATCTGATTAAAATATCTAAAGAAATCAAAACAATAGAGTTAACCCTAATCAATAGCAATATCAATAATAAGGTAATATCTAGAACTTGACGGGTATTGTTCCCTTAAATTATCCTAAAATTGTCATGACAGTTAGTGGAGTAGGCCGGGGACAGGGTACAGGGGAAACCACAGTAAAAAAAAACGCGCCGAGTACACTAGCTAACAGGTGGCGTGGAAATATGTGCATATCATGTATAATGTGATTCTTAGAACCGCAATATCTCAGGAATGGTAACTTTTAGGAAAAAATCATAAGGACCATTTTAAGGTTAAGGTTTTTTTTTTATAAAACTTACTGTTTTCGAGAAAAATTTGAAAAAACCTCAAATAGGTATTGACATTTGACCCCGAATAACTTTCGACGCACACATAGGATCGATGGGGATTTTTAAAAGTTTATTTGTAATGGTCAACCCTAGCTCTCCACAAAAATTTGGCTCTCCGGGAATTATTGTTATTTGCCCACTATTTTTATGTCTAAATTGACCGGACTAAAATTACAACACACTTTATTTGAAAATATTGTAAAAGCCAATTATTTTTAAAAGAGTAACCTTGGAGTTTCTTGCCGGCTCTTCTCCATAGGAAACGATCAGTTGGAACCGTGCACCTAGCTTCTGACGTTTCATAACTGCCAAATAGCCCATGTAGGTCTATGTGAAATAAAATATTTTGAAATTTTGAATTTTATTGCTCGATCTACGTCGGCCATATCTATGAACAACCGACCGTCGATTAATATAAAATGAAATGAAATATTTATTGTTCAGATCAGAGCAGCCAGAGTGGTGGCTCAGTGGCAACGGCCCCGACTTCCGAGTTGTAGGTCGTGGGTTCGTATCCAAGCAGGCGCTTTACTTTGTGTAAATAATTTCATCACCACTGCTCTCAAAATTCAATCCAGCTGCCATGCATGCACCGCTAGCCAGTATAGTGTATCATCTAAGTGCACCACACTGGGACAATCTAAACAATCGAAGTCAACATAATTATAGCGCTGCAAGGATAATTTGGCGCGTGGCCAAAACTGAATTAACACAGCCATCTTGGGTATTGATATCATTTCAATTGACATTTCACAAATTAATTGCACCCATGTCAACCAACAGCGCCCCCGCGTTAACGTCATTCAAACGCCAAATAATCAAATGTGTGTATCTTAAGGGGGATGCGCCAAGGTAGCCCGCGAAATTCTCTTAGGTTTTTTGCAATTTGCAGGTCAGTGTCAGGTTGCATCTTGATTAAAATATGATTTGCGAGCGTAACAGTTAAGATACACACATTGGATTATTTACAGAATTATAATCATTAGAATCAGCAATACAACTCCTTAGGTTACCATAATCCCCAAATGTCATGATTTCATGAAATAGTCATTCAACGGAATTACATGAACTTATACAGTTGTATTAATGATTTCTATGATTATAATTTTATAAATAAACATTTGATACGGTCGCAAATCATATTTAGATCAACATACAACCTGATACTGACCTGCAAATTGCAAAAAACGTAAGAAAATTTGAATTACGCGGGCTACCCTGACGCTTTCACCTAAATGTGTATCTCATGTTACAGGCGCGGTGTTGGCGTCGCCGCTAAACAAAGAGCTAGCTGATGCTCTTCACTCACAGATGACACAGTTTGGTGTTGGTGGTCTAACGTCCAAAGGAATTTTCCTGGGGACCCATGATTTGTACTCTAAAGGACACTTTGCCTCTTTAGAAGGTCAGTCTAACTTTTGAATTTGAACCGTTTCTACTCCTAAATAATTATAATTGTGAAAGTAAGTTTGTTTGTCTGTTTATTTGTTTGTTACGCGTTCACGCTTAAACTTAGCAATTATCGCATATCTAATAGCCGAAGAAAAGGTCATTGACTCTTATCCTCCTATCTCGGTCCTAGGCCCACGGCACCCGCGATGTTCATCAACCATAATTATTTAGTTCCGCTTCATTTTGAATCTGTGATATCTTTTAAACTATTCATTTAAATGATATGATGTCAAGCATATTTTAACCTCTCAGGCCGGCTCCAAATTAAATGCATAATTTAAAAAAAAAAGAAATATTTCGGAAGCCATTTTGACCAGAATTATATTAATCCATAACCAGTAAAAATTGGATAAGGCTTATTATAATTCTGGTCAAGATAGCTTTGGATATAACATTTTTTTTTTCAATCATATTTTAAAGATAAAAATGATTACTGTGGTTGGGTCATCATTAGAACATAGACATAATTTTGACATCGCGGATTGTTTTGTTGGACTTTTTAAGATGTGTAATGCTGTACAACATTAATTTTATGTACCTATCTCTTATGGTTTACGCGGCGCACGTTAAACTCCCAGTCGGCATGATTGATGTACACAAAACGTTAATGAATTATACACCTGAATCACTCCGTACATTGATGAAAACCGTTTGAAAATCCGCTCGGTAGTTTTTGAATTTATCGCAAACAGACAGACGCGCTCACGCTACTCTCAAAACGGTGAAGGAAAACATCGTAAGGAAACTGACATGACATGTCTTAGAACAAAAAATTCTAAGACATGTGACATCTACCGACCCGCACTGGGCCCACGTGGTAGATTAGCCCGTGGTAGGTTAGCAGCCCACTCCCTCTCACAGAGAGGAGGCCTGTGTCCCAGCAGTGGGAACATAAGGCTGATTATGTTTGTATTTAGACAGACGCGGAGGGGTCTTTGTTTTATATTATGTAATAAGGAAGAAAACACTCAACAAAATATTGTAAACTGAAAATCAATAATGCGATTATTTTTACGAAATTTGGACGTGTATGTTCCAGGAGTTACACTGTCTGACATGGAAATAAAATGGGATTCACGTGGAGCTGGTACCGGTGACTGTCTGACTATGTTCAGCGACAATGAAACCGAGTATCACATGTCTACCTCATCATGCGAGGACCCACATCCCTTCATATGCTACAGGAAACACGACAATCTGACGACGAACGAATGTGGTACCTTTGATGATGGTAAGTGAATTATCTAGCAGCTATACACATCACAGCATTATCTAACATTGTACCATAATGATATTCTTAAAAAATCAATCTGCTCAGCCTTTTCCCAACTATGTTGGAGTCAGCTTCCAGTCTAACCGGATGCAGCTGAATACCAATATTTTACATGGAGCGACTGCCTATCTCACCTCCACAACCCAGTAACTGGGTAATACGATAACCCTTAGTCAGACTGGTTGTCAGACTTTCGGGCTTCTGCCGGGATCAACAGCTTGACATGCTTTCCGAGACACGGAAAAGTCTCGGTATGTAAAGATGGTCACCCATCCCCGGACCAACCCCGTCAAGAGTAGCTTAACCTGTGGGATCGACCAGTGCGGCTGTTATTACTTAGCCACGAGCTCCTAAAAAAATCCTCCTCAAAAATTATAATTTAAAAATGTTGTTTTCCGACTACCGCGGGGATGAACTCGCGCGCGGAACATAATCAAATATTTTTCCTGAATCCGTAATTGATAAAGGTTTTTTCGGTGGTTACTAGCACAGTTTACAACTAAACGTAATCTGTTAATCCTTCCAAAAACAATAGTCACATTTCCTTTCTTTATACGAGTTGGAATCGCCCCTGCACGCGTAGCATGCGCTTTCTATGTCTACGAAGAGTAGACACAGCTCTTTCTATACAAAGTGACATTTCCTTTCTTCATTTTTGACATCGCACCGTAGAAATCTTTCTTCAATCTGTCACTTTGTCTTTCGTTTCTAACTATTTTTGTCTAGGTCATTTTATATGTAGACTATTTCAGAAGAAAGTTTTCTATACCAAATTGTCAAAATCACTCTGACGACTGACAGTTGTCTATGGTAGTGAAATATTATACTCGACGGTCACAAAGTATACAGGGTTATCTGCAAAATCATGATTTTACAGAAGAGCGTTTTAAACGCAAAACTGTGATAACTAATAGAAGAAGAAAGCTATCTTCTCCTATTTTACATCATTTAGTTAATATTACTGGTTAAGGCCAATATTACTGTAATGTTATTTGTTCCAAAACACGGTACTTGGACACACTGAAAAAAATAAGCTGTGCTTAGTTGTGTTTAATGTGACTTAATATCAGTAAAAATTGACAATCAAACAGTAAAAACATCCTATGACGAAACAAAGAATTCTGAGTCGAATTATATTAAAGAGTGAATTTCGTAAAAAGTCCAGTTGCCTCTTTTTACTTTGCTGCCGTCGTACTGTCTACACGGAACGTCATTTTTGTCTACTCTTCCGTCGACAAAGCGGTGCTCATGCTACGCCTGCTGGCCGGTTTATATCTTGAAAATATTATTCTGGTTTTTTTTCAGAATATCACTTTAAGAGGTATACAGGCAGCTGTTACAAGGTACATCGCAAGATACAGAGCTGGACGCGTGCATACGGGATATGTGCATCTGAGGGGGGACACCTGGTCATCCTGAACGACAGAGAAGAGGCTCGCATCGTCAAGGACATGTTCCCTGCTCCTGCGACGACGTTTCAGCTGTGGGATTGTTTTCACGTAGGTCTGGGAGCCTGGGGCGAGGAGCGCACCTGGACCACTATTCACGGTATTAGATTATTTAATTACCCATACACTGTGCCATTTACATCGTCTTGCAGCGCGAACCAGTATAATATATTAAGTAGTTACCAACCTATATTTTATTATTATTAATTCATTTATTTCAGATTCATAATCCATACAATACATTAAATTAAATTAAAAACAATTGGTACATTATACACTAACATTACATTACATTAAATTAAATTTGAATTTTACACAATACTAACATTACATTAAATTCAATAATTTACAATAAAATCAAAATCAAAAATTGTGTTAGTATATGACGTAAACAATGTGTTAGTGAGCGCCGAAAACAATGCGCATCCATTTGTTTTGGATAGGGCAATCCGCACGAGATACAATCATCTGCAGGATGCCGTTGCTACTGCCTCGCACACACTGGGACTAGGAAGCTACCCTTTTGCGCACAATCGCATGGAAGCCGTCCGTTCCTGCCTCTGCAAACATACCAGACGCACTACAATAGCGAGGCAGCCGCATCAGCATCCTGAAAATGTTGTTATATTGGACACGCAGAGCATTAACAGCCCTATGAGCGTAGTTTATCCACAAGCTGTTCGAGTAAAAGGACTGGCAATACTGGCTGGGTTTATGAGGCAAGAAAAAATTATAGAATATAGTCTATTCTCAGCTCTGAGGGACTGAATTTAAAGAGAGATCGACGAAAACGATCTATAACACAAAAAACCGACGGCATTCAGGCATTAAGTCCGCCTTTGTATGGTTATTTCTTTTACTTGTGCATATAGTTATTTTTTTATAAATAAGAAATTCATCCCAAAAAAAACTTAACATTGGTGCCGATTCTCTTGTACACTGAACGAAACTATCACTAAAATTCTTTACTTTTGGCTATGAGAATCTTAAAGCAATTCTGACAAAATATCTCTAAATAAAAAAAATATTTTGACTCATCTGAAATCGAATTTGACAGTCGCGTTGCGACTCCGCGTGGTACTGGTTTACTCTACCCCGTGAATTTTTTTAGAACCGGAGGCGCGCCGGGTGGCATCCTCGACGTGTTTTATATGGAATTTTTCACTTATTTTATGGAAAATATGAAAAATTATTACCAACATGTTGGGGACAGGACTAAACTAAATGGTGATTTTTAGTCTAGTTTAGAAGCATTTGTGACAAGAGAATCGGCACCATTGTAGACATGTAGTTAAAACTTTATGTTATACATTACCCTATACATCCTACTGCAAATTTAAGTTTGTACGCACAATATTGAGTGATTTACCGTGTTATTTTAAGACCATTGACTATTTAATTTAAAGGGTTTCCTGCAATGGTAAATACATTTTCTTACACTCACTTGCTTCAAAACGGTGAAGGAAAACATCGTGAGGAAACCGGCAAGCTTGATAGATATTTTTCGACGGCATGTGAAGCTAAGTCAGAGGCCGATGGACGGAATAAAAACTCTGACCACACAAAATGAAAAGATTGATGAGAGATTTTCTTTAATAACTTAAAAACAATTTTTTTTAACATATTAAAAAAAAAAGTTCCTCATAATAATTTGAAAAGTCGTCATTTGATATGTCGCACGTCGCACCTCATACGGTACAGTTTGCAATAACATTATACAAAATTCACTTATTTACGTTACACGTTCATAGAAATTCATGTGTGTACAAAGTTTCAACTATATCAGTAGATTCAGAGCAAATCGGCTGTTACAGACGGCCAAACCGACAGATACACGAGTGATCCTCTATGGGTTTCGTATTTCATTTGGACGTACGGAACCCTAAAAAGTAGTTTGACGTCCTATTTGAATATAATCCTTTGAACATCTCTCACGGCAGCTTATACTCTACAACAGTAATGAATTTATATATATTTCTGACTTCTTCCAGGTGAGAGATTCGAAGACGTATTCAACGATTGGGGTGATGGCCAGCCTAACAATCTAAGGGGCATTCAGGACCGTGCCTCTTTTGAAAGAGAAGGCAGTTTGGCAGACATTCAACCTGATTTCGAAGCTATGTTCGTCTGTGAGAAATCTCCACAATCAATTCAGTTCGAAGCCTGGTCTTGAATCACAGAAGAATTATTGGTATGGTAGTAATCCTCTTCCAAATAAACCTAACGAAATCGAGTTTAAGTTTTAATATCTTATAATATTTTTCTATTAAAAACTATGAAAAAATAAATGCTAGACAAGTAGGGTCAGCAACAAAAGGCGATAACACTGATAGATACTTTTACTTATTAACTAAATTAATGCAAAATATTTCAATACATAGCATTATTTTTAGTATTTCTTAAAATAGTTAAGAGTATCTTTAAATTTTATATCAGTTAAAATTATAATGAATATTTTTTATTAAAATTATAATGAATATGTTTGATTAAAATTAAAATTATAATGAATATTTTTAATTAAAATTAAAATTATAATGAATATTTTTAATTAAAATTAAAATTATAATGAATATTTTTAATTAAAATTAAAATTATAATGAATATTTTTAATTTAAATTAAAATTATAATGAATATTTTTAATTTAAATTAAAATTATAATGAATATTTTTATTAAAATTATAATGAATATTTTTTATTAAAATTAAATAATCTGGACTGTGAACCCATTCTTCGGGTTGACCGTACTTGAGTGCCTGGTGTTCGTGATGTATAGTTGTAATAGTCTTTCTAAAGCACGTAATAAAGATGTGTCTAAAGATGACAATAAATATACGTTCACAAACATCTCACTTACTGAAGCATAATCGTTAAGACTAATATTTAATGATGCTTTCCTAGTGCCGAAAAAATACCTAAGAGCAACCCGCGGTACAGCCATTCAAACTTAATAGCGGCTCAGAACATGAGGCGAGTCACTGCGCAGTAATGAATTTATGGGTCAGCGGGGGTGAGGGGTGGGGTACTGCGCAGCGAGTAACTAACTCCCGAGCCGCCACTAAGTTTGAATCGAACTATGTATCAGTCCTTTAACATCCTGTAGACCTCTATATAAAAAATTTAATCTTTTAACCTTAAGTTGTATTATCATAACTATATTATAAGACCTTAAAATGTGCCATGTTTTAAAGCAAATAAATATATTCTATGCTATTCTATTAAGGTTTTTTTTTTATATAAAGATAACGTGTCAGGATCTGTCGGTCCATGGAGTCTTGCTGAAAGCACAGGTCCTTGCCCAACGCCTACATCATGCGAGATGATTAAGTTATTCATCTATCTAATAGCGTAACACATTCTCGGTAAATGATTAAGACTAATCTGTTTCATTTGACAGTTCAATAACATATATAAGCATTGAGTTATTTACGTTGTAAAGCAGATTTTTTTTTTCGTAAAAAACGATATTACGAGTAACTAAGACGTAGATATATTTAGTAACCTATTCCGCTTAACTATTCCTAAAGAGTCACAAAAAACCCTGTAAGAAATCGACACGTGTTTCACCTCTCAACGAGGCATCCTCAGAATGACAATTGACTTCGCGAACCCGAACGGCGTGTTGCCACGCCAAGCGCCGGACGCTGAGTGTGTTTTTTATGACTCTTTAAGGTTACTAAATATATCTGCGTCTATTATATTTTATTTATAATGGATTTCCACAAAAAAAATTGTTAATTTACTTTGTTAGTTACATTTTTTTGGAGTAGCAATCTCTTTCAAAACGATTCATACGGGATTAGGGTACAGATTTCTGAATCACCGGAATATATTCTACACAAGGTAAATTTATGGTTTTTTTCTTGTGTAGTTTGCGAGCGTGTTTACAAATGCTTCATAGTGCCAGCACTTGTATTGGGTTATGTTAGAGAAGCATTCAAATACGGGCTACGTATCCTTCTTCGGCCCAACACATGAGCTGTGTTGGGGCGAAGAAGGCAATGTAAATACTTCTTCACACCTAACTAGCACGCGTGCTGTGCTATAAAACTTTTGGGCAGAAAAATGTTATGTACGAGATACGTATATTTTTTTAACGCTACGCAACTACACATGAGAAATGCGCTCTCAAAGAAACGAATCTAGCAAACTCATGATATGGGGGGGTCTAGTTTTAGTGTTCAAGATATAGAGATAGAGGTTTAAAATAGATAATATACTAGAAGCTTGATTTCTAGTACTTTATTTAAGAAGAGGTTCCCTAAATAATTTAGGGAGCAATGCAAATTAACAAACAATTATTGTTTGTTAATTTGCATTAATACTCCGAAACAGTCACGCATTCCATCCAAATGGAAACTTAGTATATGATTTAATAGTTCATTTTACGTAATTGTAACATTTTCGTTCGATTAATTTCTTATTCGAAAATTGTGTCTTTTTTTAAAGTAAAGTAACACAGTGTGTGTGTGGCGATCAAGCTTAAGTGGGACTGGGCCGGACACGTCTGCCGCATGTCAAATGAATCATGGGCCAAATCTACAACCATGTGGGTCCCAGAAAACGTCGGTCGACATCGAGGCAGACCCAGGAGAAGATGGCGAGACGAGCTTGACGCCTACCGACAGGACTGGTCCACACCGGCTCAAAATAGAGAGGAGTGGAAAGGAGAAAGGGAGGCCTTTGCCCTGCAGTGGGACAACACAGGCTAAAAATAAAAATAACGAAATAAGAATTGAAACTTACGCCATTTAGTTCCGTGCTCGAACACGATCAATGGCCGCATGCGATGTTCAACTTTATTACTGATGGGTTAGCGTTTAGCACATATCGGAGTGCCGGGAATCCGGGATGCATGGGGGCGGAGCTTGCATGGACATTGTAATTACATTTTTGAAGTGAAACTTGTAATAATGGGACGAGACTTGAGACACTAAGGCGACCCACCGACCGTGGATCTGAGAGCAACTCTAGGTCACATTACACAGTCTGCTAACTTCACGTAAGTCGCACGTAGAGTACAGCTAACTTCAGTTCAAGACATTCCTACTTCGGCAGCGAAACGATGCAGTACACAAACATGATAAAAATATATTTGGCTTTATCCTACTTGTTGATAGTAGCGGGTAAGTTTTTAATCATTCATTTTATTAATCGCTTAATTGTGTATGTGGAAATTACATCGGTACATCACACCTTGTTTTCCCGAAGGGTAGGGCAGGGGTGTACCTGTAGTAGGTACACCCAGATTTTGCCAGTTATGTTTAAGTCGCACGTACGGGACATTGTCATCAACCGGGCACAAATCCAGACTCCGGGCCGCTACTGAGAAATTTCTGATAGAAAAACCCAATAACACTTTACCCGACCCGGGAATCGAACCCAGAACCTCATGCTCAGCAGTAGCGCTTGCGACCACTAGACCAACGGGACAGTCAGTCAAAACCTCCGCAGATATGATGGGTATCGATGTAAAAACATTATCAAATTAAAACGAAGTTAATTTGATGAGCAATTTTTTTGGCGTCATCATCAACCGAAGGTAGAGTAGTCACTTAAAATATCAGTTTAATTCGTAAAATAGGTCTAAAATCGCCAACCCTCTTGAACAACCGTCGTGATCAATGATCGCAACTTCTCTGTATGAGAAGAGGCTTTTGCCCAGCAGTGGGACTATAGTAGGCTGGTATTATTATTTCATTTAAATCCTTATTAATGACATTTTTGATATAAAAATATATATAAAAACGTTTAATAGTGTAAAAAATAGTAGCCCACCGGTATCGGGAGCAAACTTCCACGCTACTGGCGGTCAGGGCTCCAGAGAGAGGAACCTCCTGACAATGCAAGCCGCCCGTGACCAGGAGTACCGCTTTCTGAATCAAGTCCTTGATCCAGCTGCCGGACTGCTGTCTCACTTTTGAAGATATTCTGTGCATTGAGGCTATTCAGATATTGTTAAACTGGTCCAGCGTTTAAACTTGTAGTGATTACTGGCATGCCTTGATATATACTTCTGGAGTATAAAATATATAGAAGATATTTACAATTACTAACGATAATTATTAATCCCTACGGCTACGCTCGCTAATATCCTTGCTATCCAGAAGTTGTACGATGCAATCCTGATTACTTGTTCAACTATGACGCGGGCGGCTGGCTCAAACTGCACAAAATCCCCGCAACGTGGCAGGAAGCGTTCCTGAGATGTCACTATGAAGGTAACTTCCACTGTTCCTCTCATTATCAGTCTGTCTTGAACTGCTATCGCGTTTTTACGAGGACTTCCACCCATTCATTATATATACGTGGCACGAAAAGCATGTTAAGCCGATGGTCGAATGCTCAGAACCCCGAAAGTATGACAACCAGTCTTACCAAGGGGTATCGTATTATCAAGTTACTGGGTTGTGGAGGTCAGATAGGCAATCGCTCCACGTAAAATACTGGTATTCTAGCTGCATCCGGTAAGACTAGAGACCGACCTCAAAGGCTCAACAGATGAAGCATAGGAATAATAATAAAAAACCGATAGTCTTTTATTTTCTTGCAAATGGTTTTGTGTTGCTGGCTTGTGGGAGTCCCCCGATATGATAGCGGAAGACGGGTCGTGCAAATAACCTACACAAACACGATGCTAGTGACCTCAGTTATCCAAGGTCAACCACTATCGAATGAGAATTTAAGTTCTATGTATTGTAGGTATTATATACGAGATAAATAATGTGCAAAAAACGTGTAATTAAATCTACGATAATAGGTGTACCCCGTGTACCTATCATATGGTAGATTTGTTTTAAGTTTTTTAACCAGATTGCGGTCGATCAACGCCGAACAGGTCATCAGCTATATCCACATGACACGGACTCCCCCGGCAGGCAGCTCTATCGATGCCGAATCAAAATAGTCCTCGTCGATCTACCGTAATCTTTGGGCCTAGCGTGAGTTTTTACACCTATTCGATCGCGTTAACGTTCACTTACAGCAGCTCTACGTCAATATGCTATCAGAATACCAGCGCTGCGACATTTATTATTAAATCTCGCAGCATCATGCTGAGATACGAGCCTTTTGGCCTCGCACAGGACTTTCTGCTTTTATTTTAATTTTACTTAGTTTGAGTGTGTTTTCGTTTTTTAATTTGTGAACTCCTGTGCTTGTTTCAATCAATATTTTTTCTTTCTTTTTCTTCATCGTGTTTCCCAATATTGTCGCTAGACGGCGCCTTGCTTCAGTGTCAGTACAAGTCGAATAAGTTTAAAAACTCGCCTTGGGCCCCCTAGCTGCCACCACACCGACCACACGGGATCGATCTGACGGCGCAAGATCATATTCATGGTCAGATCGCATAAAGCAATGCAAAAATGATCGGCTGTATCCACCTCCGGCTGCCGATAAATTCTGCATTCTCACCGTAAAAACATAGATGAGCGGTCATTCAGCCCACCTGTTTCATTCCACGGTAAGATTTTATTACTAAATAGACCGGCAGGTCTCAATGTGCCATGTTACAGGCGCGGTGTTGGCGTCCCCACTGGACAGCCAGCTAGCTCATGCTCTTAACACTCTGGTGACACAACCTGATATGATGGGCAGTCATATATTCCTGGGAACCCATGATTTGTTCTCTAAAGGTGATTTCGTTTCTGTTGAAGGTTAGTCCACTTTTACTAAACACTTTCATATTGTTGACTAGCTTCTGCCCGCGGCTTCACCCTCGTAGATGTCGGAAAATATCCCACGGGAACGTTCTACCGGAAGTAAGAAGTTAAGAACACTATGTGTTAATCCAGGTTATTAACTATGTGTTTGACAAATTTCATTCAAATCCGTTCAGCCGTTTTTACGCCAATCTGGAACGTACAAACAGACAACGATTCTAAAAACTATATTTTCGGCATCAAACTGGTTCCCACACCTCGTAGCAATTACTTATTTTCATAGTAGCAAGCAAGTATATTTAATTTTTTATTTTTTTTTATTATCTATTGTGAATGTGAGGACTTCGGCTTCCAATACCGCAGCCTGTAATAAATCTCGGTATTTGCGGGAATAGGAATTTTCAATCCCGCGGGATCCCGGTATTTGCAGGATCCCGCATATAGAAAATATTCATATTTATATAAGGCAAATAAAACAATGGATTAATCAACTTTACTTCATTTATTCCTCATATGGCCCGACCAAGATAGAGACTGCGACCTCTGAGTTTGTTTCAGCCTTTCTTCTCAGAGTAGTCAGATAGGAAACGCCGAACTCATCTAGCTAATTTTTAACATATTTTTTAATATGACGTGTCAAAGTGATTCCTATTTACAGGATAAACAATTTCATTTAAGTTTTATTAGCATGAAATCGAATTTCACAATTTATTTATCACAGAAAACAGAAACAAATACCGAAAAAAACAAAAAATCTATCACCTCACATACTAAAAAAAAAAAAAAAAAAATATTAATTTAAAATATTTGTATAGATATGTATAGATTTGTCCATTATTGCTAGGCTACGAACATAAATATAGCACACCAGGCTTAGACAAACTTTGGCATTGTAGATCGTCGACTCTGTCACTATCGTTGATTTGTTTCTATTTGTATTTATTTTTTATTAAAAATTGTTGTTTATTTATTTATTTATTTTGTAATCCCCTAGTCGGATTTGTGTCCGTAGGTATGTCCGGGGCATCACAGCGGGCCCTATCCTCAGAGTAATAACTAAGCCCTATCAGAATACCAGCGCTGCGGTATTTATTTTTTAAATTTCGCAGCATATTATGCTGAGATAGGTGCCTTTTTGGCCTCGCACAGGTCGTTAATAGTTTTAATTTTGAATTTTTAGTTTATTCGAACTCTTTTTATTGTTAGTTTTAGATGCTCCTTTTAGTTTTTTTATTACAGTTTGTATTTCCTGTGCGTGTCCCAAATAACATACTTTTCTTTCTTTCTATCAATATAGTACATACTAATTCCATGGTCACTATATACTTATACCTGTGTGGCAGTTTTTTCTCCAACTCCAATATGTCGCATAATTGACACAAGAGTCCGCGCCACCGGCGCCACAACTTCGCTAGTGTGTATGTCATTGCATTAAAAAAAAAGAGAGTTGTTGATTGACGGTGTCAACCTCTCAGAAAATCGGTTGGTACTATCTGATGGCCAACTCGAAAACCGCGCGCTTATTGGTCAAATTAAATAGCGCGTGCAGCTTCCCCGCCTTCGTGTTACACACTTCCGTCCCTTTTCACGAAATCTCTCCCACAGCTTGCAGGAAAGAGAGAGGAAAGAAGTTACACCACATATCAAAAATGTAATTCCACAACTTTTCCGCCGGACTTCAGTTTTCACCTCATGAAAATCTGTTGCATAGTTTAGAAGAACAAAGCGGACATACAGACAAACGCGAAAAGCTACTTTGTTTTATAATAATTATGTATAGAACTCATAATGTAGAAGGGATCGCGTCGTCCACTGTGAACTGCGACCAATAACCACACTACTCGCGAATGCGTGGCTGGCAAACAAAAGCATACCCTGCTCACAGTGAAATTTTAATTATAACATTTTGAAACCTATCCATCCAACCGGCCCTACACGTATCAAGGCTGTGATTATTTTTCATTGTACCGAAATTTTTTTTCGTATATGTTCCAGGAGTGCTGCTGTCCGACATGGTAATAAGATGGGGTGGAAATAATAACAAAGCCGACGACGCAGACTGCCTCACTATGTTCGTCGGTGGAATCGCGAATGAAATGTATTACTCGTCGTGCACGTACCCACTACCCTACATATGTTACAGGAAACTCGACAATCTGACGATGAACGAATGTGGCACCTTTGATAACGGTAAGCAGTTGATAATAATGCTGTCAGTGTCGATCTATCAGTAAGTTCATTGGCATATAAACAAACATGATCCAACCGTAATGTCTGGACAACAAACTCAGAGGTCACAGTCTCTTTTAAAGAGACTGTGACCTCTGAGTTTGCTTCGGTGTTTCTTCTCAGAGTAGGCTTAATAGACTTGTAGATTTGTAGACCATTTTCTATTGTACAACGTGAAATTTGAATCACAGTTTTGCTAGAACAAACGTTGTTCAGACCATGGTCTACTACCATTCTATAACAACCAATTTAAAAAAAAACGTCAATGGTTTTTAAAAAAATCACAAAAAAGACTGATTTATTTATTAAAATTTCGGCCCGCATTGGCCGGACATCCTTGTGGTCCACGTGGACTCCTCATAACTCTTTTGAATGCCATATTGCTACCGCGATGAGTCCTTAGATGTTACGGTTAATGTTTGAACACGTTTGAGCAACATAAGACTTATTTGAGAACGCCTAGTTTAGTTTGTTTTAATAACATATTGGATGCTATAGAATGATAGTAGACCATGGTCTGAACAACGTTTGTTCTAGCAAAACTGTGATTCAAATTTCACGTTGTATACTTGTTGACAGGACACTGTCCTACTGTTATTAATTTGAAAACACTATAAAAGCCAATTCTTTCTTAAAGAGTATCCTTGGAGTTTCTTGCTGACTCTTCTCCATAGGAAACGACCAATTGGAATCGTGCACCTACCTGCTGACGTTTCATAGCTTTAGACCGATGCTAGATGGACCGACGACCCTAAATAGATGGTTGGAACTGGACTGGATGCGGAAGTTGGAGAACAGGGTGTTGTGGCGCAGCCTGGGAAAAGTCTAGGCCTATGTCCAGCAGTGGACTGCAGGCTATAGTCTAAGTTGATAGACTGAAATATCGTTTTTCATAACTCTTGAAAAAATTATGTATTTCAGAATATCACCTGAATCAACGTACAGGGAGCTGTTACAAGGTCCATCAGGAGAAACAGACTTGGTCCAGCGCGTACAGGATATGTGCATCTGAGGGGGGTCACCTGGTCATCCTGAACGACAGAGAAGAGGCGCGCATCGTCAAGGACATGTTTCCAGTTCGAGCTGGAGAAGTTAACCAGTGGGAACATTTCCACGTTGGTCTACTAGCCTGGGGCGACGACCGCACTTGGACTACTATTCACGGTAAAAGACTATTTATACAATGTCGCCCATGCGAATAAACTTCTCTAAAAAATTAATTTGTATAATAAATATGAAAACCTACATCATCAATATTCTAGATCGAAGTTTTTGCCTATTATTTTTCCGACTACGCTTGAATCGACCTTATAAGCCTCATATACAAGGAGCGATATAATTGCCTGTGGCATACCATTAGTTGACGCAACAATAAAGTTATTTATTACATCATCATCATCATCATCATATCAGCCGAAAGACGTCCACTGCTGGACATAGGCCTCCCCCAAGCACCGCCACTTCGACCGATTCTGTGCTTCCCGCATCCAGCGGATTCCTGCGGCCTTTACAAGGTCATCGGTCCATCTTGTGGGAGGCCTTCCAACGCTACGTCTTCCGGTACGCGGTCGCCACTCCAGAACCTTTCGGCCCCATCGGCCATCTGTTCTGCGGGCAATGTGTCCTGCCCATTGCCACTTAAGTTTGGCAATTCTTCGGGCTATGTCTCTGATTCGATCACGTAGGGAAACTCCAAAGCATAGCCCTCTCCATTGCTCTTTGGGTGACTTTTAGCCTTCTGATAAGGCCCATTGTGAGCGACCACGTTTCAGTGCCATAAGTCATCACTGGCAACACGCACTGGTCAAAGACTTTCGTCTTGAGACACTGTGGTATGTGGGACGAAAAGATATTGCGTAGCTTCCCGAACGCTGCCCAGCCGAGTCGGATTCGACGATTGACCTCTTTCTCGAAATTGGACCTACCTAGCTGGACAGTTTGTCCTAGGTAAACATACTCGTCTACAACTTCGAGCGTAGCGTCTCCGATCTTTATGAGAGTGTGTGTTACATGGGCGTTTGACATAACCTTTGTCTTGTCCATGTTTATTTTAAGACCCACTCTTTCGGAGGCTCTACTGAGGTCATCGAGCATTATACTGAGGTCCTCCATGGTCTCAGCCATGATGACTATGTCGTCGGCAAACCGTAGGTTAGTGACATACTCGCCATTGATGTTGATGCCTAGCCCTTTCCAGTCCAGAACCTTGAAGACATCCTCCAGTGCAGCGGTGAACAGTTTCGGAGAGATAACGTCTCCTTGTTTCACACCTCGCTGCAGAAGGATAGGTTTCGAGGTCTGGTCGTGGAGGCGGACTGACATAGTGGCGTTTTGGTATAGACACTTTAACACCTCGATGTACCGATAGTCGATCTGGCACCGTTGAAGAGACTGCAGTACAGCCCATGTCTCGATCGAATCGAAGGCTTTCTCGTAATCCACAAATGCTAAGCAGAGAGGCAGATTATACTCTTCGGTCTTCTGTATTACCTGCCGCAGCGTATGTATGTGGTCCACGGTGCTAAAGCCTTTACGGAATCCGGCTTGTTCGGGAGGCTGGAAGTCGTCAAACCTGCGCGCGAGACGGTTCGTGATGACTCTGGAAAACAGCTTGTAGATATGGGTCAGAAGTGTGATGGGCCTGTAGTTCTTAAGCAGGGCATTGTCGCCCTTTTTAAAGAAAAGTACCACCACACCTCTGTTCCATGCCTGTGGCGTTTTACCCTCGAGTATGACGGAATCGAATAGCTTCTGAAGGGCCTTAAGAACGGGTTTCCCACCGGCCTTTAGGAGTTCGGCCGTAATTCCGTCATCACCCGGCGCCTTGTTGTTTTTAAGCTGCTTTAGAGCCATCCTAATCTCGTACAAGCTGACGTCCGGGATATCTTCGGTATAATGTCGGGTTAATCTAGCTCTTGGGTCGTTTGCCAGATTCGTAACGGGGTTACTGGTTGACGTGTATAACTGTCCATAGAACCTCTCGATCTCCGTCAACAGCTCAGGTTTGGCGGATACGATTCTGCCATCATCGGTCTTCAGTTTCGCAAGCTGGCTCTGCCCAATAGACAGATCTCTTGCAAAAACCTTGGAGCCCTTGTTCCGCTCTATTGCGTCCTTAATACGGTTCGTATTGTAATGGCGAAGGTCGCTTTTCAAGGACTTAGAGATCTGTCTATTGAGCCGCCGGTAATTGAGTGCATCGTCTGAAGACTGCAGGATCATCTCGCGCCTCTCTTCCATGAGCTGTAGAGTAGCATCAGAGAGCCTCTTGTTTCGGTTTGTACGACGGGTCTTGAAGATCTTGGACCCGACCGTATGGACAGTTTCCACGAACCCATCGTTATAGTCGTCCACGGAGCTCCCTAGGCAGTCGAAACGATTCCGAAGTTCGAGCTGAAAGCTCTCGGGGTTTTGTACTTGGATCGGTGCTGGGCGGAGCGTAGACTTCATCAGTCGAGATCTTTCCAGCTTGATATTTAGGCTCAATGTGCCTCTTACCATACGGTGATCACTTCCGGTTTTCACCGGGTTGATCACAGAGACATCATTGAATATCTGCTTCTTCGTCGACATAATGAAGTCGATCTCATTTTTTGTTGCACCATCAGGGCTCTGACAGGTCCACTTTCTGTGCTCACGTTTTTTGAAGAAGGAGTTCATCATAAAGAGGCCTTCCTTCTCCATAAAACTGGCCAGTAGGTGACCCCGGTGGTTCCGACATCCAACTCCAAATTGCCCCACTCGCAGTTCATCACCGTTTCGCTTGCCCAGTATCGCGTTGAAGTCCCCCATGACAACGGTGAAGTGAGTTTTAGAGCCATGCATGGCTCTTGAAATATCCTCATACATGGTCTCCACCTCATCGTCGGGGTGTGACGAGGTCGGGGCGGAAACCTGTACGACCTTCAGCGAATATCTTGCGGATATTCTGAGTATAAGGTACGCCACCCTGGTCGACACACTCTCGATCTTCACCACGTTGCTCACAAGGGACTTGTGGACGATAAACCCGACACCACCCTGGGACTGCTGGTCGTCCTCCCGGAAATAGAGCAAGTTTCCGGATTTAAGGATTATCGAGTCCTCCCCCTGTCTTCGGACTTCAGATAACCCTACTATACTCCATCGTAACCTGCTCAATTCTTCCTCGAGTTCGATGATCTTCTCGTCGGTCCGGAGTGTGCGCGTGTTGAATGTTGCCAGGTCCAGTTTCCGGTGATTTTGGTAGCCGGATCTCTTCCGGGGATTCTTCGCACCCCTTGCCTCACCGTGACCTTGACCGCTACCGTAGCCAAGGGTAGGTAGGCCGCCGGGCACTAGGGGCCGTTTGTTCCTGGTGCTTGTCATTTTCGGGGGGGGTTTGCCATAATCGCCACGCTTGGCAAGCGGGTTGGCGATCGCAGTATGGTGTTAAAAGTGCATAGAGAACGCTGCTGCCCATTCTCTAGTAAGTCCCTTAGTCGCCTTTTACGACACCCATGGGTAGAAATGGGGTAGTGCGATTTTTTAAGTCCGGCACCACACGGAACAATTTATTACATCAATTTTATTATATTATGCCATTGGAAGCAAAAGGAGTATGTAAGGCGCGGGTCATACACAAATGGCGAGGGGCGCGGGCTAGGTGCGGGCGTAGCGACACGGTGTGGCGCGGGCGTTGGCCGCCTGTTTCATATTTCATACAAACTTTATAGGAACGATGTGACGCGAAACATACACACAAGGCCCGTGCCGCGTCGTCGCCTCGTGTCGTCGCCTTGTGTATGTTCCGCGCAACGTCGTTCCTATACATTTTGTATGAAATATGAAACGGGCGGCGCAACGCCCGCGCCCTTCGTCACTTGTGTATGTCTCGCACCTAAGGATCGCCTACCTATTATACATATTATGACGTGATAGAGCCATCATTGTTCCAGAGCAAAAGTAAGATAGAGATATACACCTCGTATAGCGCTATTCCTTTTTTACAAAATTATATATTATTTTGCCGTGCCCTAACCTGGTTTCATGTTGGAACTTACTTACATAAATGTACACATAAATGCAATAAAGACTTTGAGTTTGAGTTTACAACGCACCAGATACTGTAGAAAGAGAAGAGTAGGCAGGCCTTTGCCCAGTTGTGGGACAATCCGGCCCCTTCAAATAAAGATACTAATTAGATTCGTTACCACTTTCAGGTGAAAGAATAGAAGATGTGTTCCACGACTGGAACCCGGGCCAGCCTGACAACTATAGAGGCAATCAAGATCATGCTACTCTACTCAGAGCCGGCACTTTGGATGACAACAGTCCTAGTACCAGAGCTATGTTCGTCTGTGAGAAGTCTCCTGATTCAATACGGTTTGAAGCATTACCGCTAGCCATTGAAGAGAGGTCGCAATAAACCTCAGCGCCACTAATAACTAGATATATTTTAGATAAACAAATAGAAAAATTACTGAGTTATCATTTCGCACCTGCTTCTCCATTTCAAGGTCCTTTTGTATCCTACCGTGTTTTTTTTTTTTTTAAATCTATTTTAATTAGGGACTTTTATAACCGCAATCCGTTCTACATATAACCGTTCGTTCGTTCGTTGTTTTACGAGTATAACCGTTCTCCTTTCCTTTTCATGAGGTAGATGAAAGGTGACCTTGACAATGTGTTTCATCAGTACAATACTAAGTAGTTAGTGATTATCTGGTGGAATGTGGGTCGGATGTACTAACATCTCTGCCTAGCCCTTCGGGAACACTAGCGTGCTGTTATGCGGCGTGTTGTACATTAGGCGTTGACGCCGAATTTATTAGCTTAAGAGTACTCTTGGGCTACCTCTGACGTTAGTTGATAAATCATTTCCCTGACCTAAAACATACTATTGTATATGACAGACATTTTGTAAATGTTTCACAGTGAATTGGCACGTCAAGTTTCACGAGTATCCGTCAAGAGAGATTGGGCGTGCTCGCCAAGAGCACTTTACATCACCGCACCGTGCACATATCGGAGTGGCGGGAATCGGGATGCATGGAGGTGGAGCTTGCGTGGAAATAGGAATTACATTTTTGAAGTGAAACTTTTGAGAGTGAAATTTCAAGGACGCGTCACGATGCGCCACATTTCGTTACATGAGAGAGATGAAGGATATAACTCTCGCTGTCTCTCACACTAAATCTCTCTTTTACTTCTATCACGTGTACGGTGGTGCACGCAACATCCCTGGGAAATAGCAATTACTTGAAAAATAAGATTAATAGTGGTACGTACAAACAAATTTTAAAATATGGAGACATAATCATCAAAAGGTGCATAATTTCTCACATATTTATGTACAATATTTTTGAGAAGTTGAAATAAAGATGGAGGAGGCCTTTGCCCAACAGTGGGACATATTAGATAAACAAAAAAAAATAGGCTGTTATCGGGACAGCTAACAGAAATAAAAGCTTAATAATTTGGAATAACTGTTTTTTATTTTATTTTTAAATTAATTAAAGTATGAATAATTAAAAACATTATTCATTTGAAAATTGAAATTATTAACATTAGTGTGGTTTTCACATGTATTGGCAATCGGAGCAATAATTATAAACATTTTCATATAGTTTATTTATTAATCAAAACATGATGGACTGTGTACTTATAAATGAATAATTTATCCACTTACAACTGTCAATTACACACAAAAACACTTAGTTTTTATTAAAATTCTCAGGAGCACGCACTCGCGACCTTTTTATTTAAGCTTACTGCTATAGTTTGATCGAGGCCGCTGTACTGCGCCTTAGGGATGTGCGCGGCGAGACAAGGGGCAACTGCAGTCCGCTGATTCGTCAACACTCACGGCGTCCCGCCGCTCATTCGTCATTGCTGCCTAGATGCGCTTCTATACGCGGGGGCCTATACAGCATGACGGCGCGACCATGTCGTTGACGCGAATACATAAGTTTATCTACCAAAAATCCCTCAGCGCGCCTAAACTTGTTTTCACTTTCAAAAATTAAATTAATAAAATTTTTAATGATTTGTGATGCTAGTGGGTTTGAGAGTTATTCTAAGGTCACATTACACAGTCTGCTAACTTCACGTAAGTCGCACGTAGAGTACAGCTAACTTCAGTTCAAGACATTCCTACTTCGGCAGCGAAACGATACAGCACACAAACATGATAAAAATATATTTGGCTTTATCCTACTTGTTGATAGTAACGGGTAAGTTTTTAATCATTATTTAATAAGATTAAGACATTTTCTTAGTTGCTTAATTGTGTATGTGGAAATTACATACATAATACATCAAGTCTTGTTTCCCCGAAGGGTTGGGCAAGGGTGTATTTCATTTCATTTCATTTCGCAGTATGATGATTATGGATAAATATCTAAACATTATAAAATTAGAAAGAAGTTAATTTGATCAGTTATATTTTTGGCGTCATCATTAACCCAAGGTAGAGCTTCACTTGAAATATCAGTTCAATTCCAGCGCTGACCCCAAAAAATATCCTCATATCTTTTTAGAATCCATCATGTCTGCGGAGTTTCGCTAGGTGGTTTAATCTGACCCCGGGCAAGTAGCAATGTGACTTTTTCGTCTCGTATGTTACTTTTTAAGTTTATCTTGGACACATAGACGTTAACTTCCGTTATTTCATTTAAATACTTATTCATGACATTTTTAGATATTAGAATATAAAAAAAAATATAAAAACATTTAATAGTGTAAAAAATAGTAGCCCACCAGTATAGAGAACAACCGTCCACGCTACCAGCGGTCAGGGCTCCAGAGAGAGGAACCTCCTGACAATGCAAGCCGTGTCCAGGAGTACCGCTTTCTGAATCAAGTCCTTGATCCAGCTGCCCGACTGTAAATGCTGTGTCACTTTTGAAGATATTCTGTGAAGTACGGCTATTCAGGCATTGTTAAACTGGTCCAGCGTTTAAACTTGTAGTGACTACTGGCATGCCTTGAAATCTGCTTCTGGAGTATAAAATATATACAAGATATTAACAATTACTAACGATAATTATTATTTATCCCTACGTTCGCTAATATTCTTGCTATCCAGAAGTTGTACGATGCAATCCTGATTACTTGTTCAACTATGACGCGAATGGCTGGCTCAAACTGCACAAAACCCCCGCTACGTGGCAGGAAGCCTTCCTGAGATGTCACTATGAAGGTAAGTTCCACTGTTCCTCTCATTATCAATCTGTCTTGAACTGCTATCGCGTTTTTACGAGGACTTCCACCCATTCATTACATATACGTGGCACGAAAAGCATGTTAAGCCGATGATGGTCGAATGCTCAGAACCCCGAAAGTGTGACAACCAATCTTACCAAGGGGTATCGTATTATCAAGTTACTGGGTTGTGGAGGTCAGATAAGCTGTCGCTCCACTTAAAATACTGGTATTCTAGCTGCATCCGGTAAGACTAGAGAGTCGACCCCAACATAAATATAGTTGGAAAAAAGCTAGACGGATAAAGTATAAGAATAATAATAAATGCGATAGTCTTTTATTTTCTTGCACATGGTCTTGTGTTACTGGCTTGTAGGAGTCCCCGCTATGTTATCGGAAGACGGGTCGTGCAAATAAACAACAAAATCATTATCGCCTACCTACATATACACGATGCTAGTGACCTCAGATATCAAAGGTGAATCACTATCGAATGAGAATTCAATTTCTATGTGTTGTAGGTATTATTTAAGAGATAAATAATGTGCAAAAACGTGAAACTAAATCTACGATAATAGGTGTACCCCGTGTACCTATTATGTGGTAGATTTGTTTTTAAGTTTTTTAACTGCATAGATTGCGGTCGATCAACTCCGAACAGTTCAGCCATATCCACCTGACATGGTCTCCCCCGGCAGGCATTACTAAATGTTGCAGCATCATGCTGACATAGGAAGACTTTGTTCGCGCTGCTTCGTGAGATAACACACGTCCGATTAGGTACTCTCAAAATCTGATAGAACAAAATTTACGCCAACAAAATTTAGAGATCAATGGTATACCGGAAAACAAGGCCGAAAACCTGGCAAAGACAATTGTGCAATTGGGGAACGTAGTGTCTAGCAAGATTAAGGAGGATGACATTTTATCTGCGGTACGCGTGAGAAAACTGGATCCAGAGAGCAAGTGTAGCGGTTAGACCGCCACATACAAAAACTACGAAACAAAAAGACATGACGTCACACAATTCCTACATCTCGCAGTTAGAGTTTACTGAGCGAATAACATAGATAAGACTATCCGAAATCAACATATGGGCAGTTGCCCGCCAGATATAACAACCGTCTGGTTGGAGGATCCTCCCTTTTCTATGGGGGATGAGTGAACTTTACACCCTGTTCCTCATACCTCTAAATTGGTGACCCCGAGTATGAACGTCAACGCAGCCTTCGTGCAACTACTTCAGCGTGACGTCATCATCATCACTCCCGCAAGCTTTCGTGAGGCGAGTCACACAGCCAGCCAGCACTCGCGGCTTCAACGGGTATCCTGACCACCAGCATGCAGCGAACGCGCATTCCTGGTCATCACCCTCAGCCTCATCAGCAACCTTGGCACAGCACCTGCACTTATGGCCGGTCTCACAAGCAGAGCCTATTCTACCCTCTCCTGGTCGACGCAAGCAGTCAGCCAAAAACCCGGCGCTGTACCACATCCGACTCACTGGATGACGACGCAGCGCCTCCCCGACTCACTGGGGAATCACCGCAGACAGTTCCGACTCACCGTGAACAATGCGGCACCCGGTTCCGACTCACTGGAACCACAGCTGGCACTGTGAAGCATCGCAAGATCCAAGACTCAGCCCACTATCGACCTCCGGTCTCCGGAGGGGAGTGATGTAGCGGTTAGACCGCCACATACAAAAACTACGAAACAAAAAGACATGACGTCACACAATTCCTACATCTCGCAGTTAGAGTTTACTGAGCGAATAACATAGATAAGACTATCCGAAATCAACATATGGGCAGTTGCCCGCCAGATATAACAACCGTCTGGTTGGAGGATCCTCCCTTTTCTATGGGGGATGAGTGAACTTTACACCCTGTTCCTCATACCTCTAAACAAGAACCCAAGAGCGGTTGTCGTTAAGTTACGGAGCACATTGTCGAGAGATACAGTCCTTACATCTGTCTTACAATATAACAAGGCCCATCCGAAAGAAAAACTGAGTACCCAACATCTGGGCTATGGCGGCGCTATCAAACCAATTTTTGTATCCGAACACCTGTCCCCGTTGAATAAGAGAATCCACGCGGCTACTAGGAAAGCAGCACGTGAAAAGGGATATTCATACGTCTAGGTACGCGATGGCAAAGTTCTCGTCAGAAAAGCCGACGGTGAGCAAGCAAAACACATGAAAAGCTTGGAAGCCATTGCTTTACTTTAAAATTGTTCAACCGATACTTATGTAATGATACCGTGAACCAATACTTAAAATTCACAATTTATTACCAGAATTTCAGAGGCCTGAAAACCAAACTTAATTCCATTAAGCTGGCTGCACAACTGGGCAGCTATGACGTTATAATTGGCACAGAGACGTGGCTGGACGACGGCATATGGACGGCGAAATTTTCGACTCGAGGTATCACGTCTATCGCAGGGATAGGGCTTCAACAGCTCTGGGAAGTGGGAACCAAGAGGGGTGGAGGTGTTTTGATCGCAGTGTCTAAGCATATTGATTCCATACGTATGCCAAAATGGGAATCGGACATCGAAGATCTATGGGTAAGACTTAAAATCACTAACGGAAAAAGGCACCGTTATTTAAATATCTGCGCCGTTTACTTGCCACCACCAGTTCAACAAGTCTTACTGGATTCATTTTTAGACAGAGTATCTTCATTGATGGAGTCTACAGGAGAAGATACGATTATAGCAGGAGACTTCAATCTCAGTTTTATCAGTTGGGACATAGACAATACTCTTGGTTACTCTCGATGTACAACCCCAACTAACTACGCCAACAGGCTAGGCCACTCCTTAATAGATTTTATGTCAGAAAACAATATGTTGCAACTAAATACTGTTAAAAATTGTTACAATAAAACCTTAGACCTAATTTTTTCTAACTTTTACGGAGGAAGTTGTAGCGAGTGCAATGATCCAATGTCCAAAGTAGATCTATATCACCCACCCATTATGATCACTCTCACCAATATTTCACCAGCTCCCTTAATAAACAAAAGAATCTCAAAACCGAATTTCAAACGTGCTAACTATGCGTTGATTAATTTGAAGCTAAAAGATATAGATTGGATAAAAATATTTTCTGAACTGCCAGAGGTCGATGCTATGGTGAATGTGCTGTACGAACATATTCGTTGTATTATTAATGAGTGTGTTCCTCTCTCCAAAGTACCCAATGGCAAATTTCCATTTTGGTATTCTAGGTCTCTTATTAGATTGCTGAACAAAAAGGAAACAGTTAGATCTCGCTATAAAAAATATAAAAATCCTAGAGATAATTATGAATATAAAATCCTAGGCGACCGCGCAAGAATAATGATCAAGGACTGCTATAAGACGTACGTAATGAACACGGAAAAGAATATCGCACAAAACCCAAAACTCTTCTGGTCCTTTGTGAAGGCAAAAAAATCTAGGTCTAGCGACATTCCCTCCACTATGCATTTGGGACGGAATATTGCAACATCTGGTGAAGAAATATGCAAACAATTTGCAACACACTTCTCTTCAACCTTCATACCTTCCGTTACCCCGAATGCTCCCAGTACTAGTTCGCATAATTACTTTCAATCCGCTTTATGTGGAATGACTTTTACTGAGAGAGACGTATTTAAAGAGCTAAAGAAACTTGACGCTTGCAAGGGTCCGGGACCTGATGGCCTGCCCCCGTTATTTATCAAGAAATGTGCAGCTAACCTGTCTCTTCCGCTTAAGTTGATTTTTAACAAGTCAATTAAATCATCTACGTTCCCCTCGCAATGGAAAGTTGCTAACGTTGTGCCCATTTTTAAGAAGGGAGAAGTCGACGATTCTTCAAACTATCGTCCCATATCGCTTCTTTCCGTCTTTGCGAAGCTGTTTGAAGCGCTTGTTTGTCCCATATTGACTTCGCACATAAGAGCGCAGTTGGCTCCCCAACAGCACGGTTTCTGTGCTCGCAAATCCACTACTACTAATTTGGTACATTACGTTAATGACATTAGCAAATCTCTGGACTCCCGTACCCAGGTTGACTCCATCTATACGGATTTCAGCAGTGCCTTTGACAAGGTTAACCACAAGATACTTGTCACAAAACTCGAACAGTTTGGCATATCCGGTCAACTACTTATGTGGTTTGCCTCATACCTATTTGAGCGGAAACAAAAAGTCGTTGTGAGGGGTTATGAGTCACCATTTTATGTTTCCACCTCCGGAGTTCCACAGGGATCTCACCTGGGACCGATCCTCTTCTTGATTTTCGTCAATGACATTGTTCATTCAATACGGCACTGCAAATGTTCCATGTTTGCAGACGATTTGAAACTATACAGGGAAATTAAAACAGACTGCGACATTCTTCTTCTTCAGGAAGACTTAGATGCAGTGCAAGAATGGTGTCGGCTTAATATGATGACTCTCAATGCAAGTAAATGCTATCACATGACTTTTACGCGTAACAAACAAGTACGCTCATCATCTTATGTGTTGGATGGAGTTCCTCTGCAAAAGGTTGATACCATCCGCGATTTGGGTGTGCAACTCGACAGCAAGCTAACTTTCATCAATCATATTGACGCGATTGTAGCCAAAGCGTTAAAAATTTCGGGTTTTGTGAAAAGAACTTGTTCGGAGTTTCGGTCCATAACGACACTAAAAGTGCTCTACTACACCCTTGTCAGAAGCATACTGGACTACGCATCTCCAGTTTGGAATCCCACATATTGTGTTCATATCAACAGGATAGAACGTATACAGAAGGCTTTCACCAGATACTTACGCTTTAGATGTCCTAGTTGCCCTCATGACGCTAATTATTCCCAAAGGCTTAATCACTTCAATATGTTACCACTTGAACAACGTAGAAGCACTTCTGATCAGCTCTTGTTTTACAAAATCATCCATAACCTGGCGGATGTGCCTGAGTTGCTATCAGAAATTGATATAGCTGTGCCTAGGCGTACCGTAACTAGATCTCTACGCAAAATAAATACCTTTGCACCGTCCTCATCAAGAACCAACCTTGGTCGCAATGCCCCCTTGAAACGATTAATGGCTAATTATAATAAAATAGATATCTCCAACAATATTGATATATTTACAGACTCATTTTCCCAATTTCGCAAAAAACTTATCACTATTAGCGACGAATCATAATCTCATATCCTCCTTTTTTGTACTTCTTATTTTTAATTTTTTTTTTACATTTTAATTTTTATGGTTTTTTGCCACATGTGCCTGCCTTTTCAACAATTTTGGAATGATCTCTTATTGCACTCGACACCGCGTTCTACCATTTTGAATAACAATTTTACTGTTCATTTATTCGTTACTTTATTTTTTTTTTTTAAATCTTTGTTTAATTTTAATTTTAATGATAATTTTGATGTTAATTTTTGATAATAATTGTTTACATACTCTAATTTCGATTATGATTTTGTTTTTTACTTAAATGTTTTGTTCATTATTCTATTTAATTATTGTATCCTCACTTCGTGTAAAATCTCAATTTTTTAATGTAAGTGCTGTGTACGCCTGTAAGTGACTAACTCACCATAACTTCATGCTTATGTTATTTTCTTACTATGGTAATGTGCTAGTGAATTGGTCGTTGGTGCATCTTTAAAATAAAATAAAATAGGAAAGTTTTTCTCCTCGCTCAGGACTTTCTGCTTTTATTTTTATTTTATTTTTATTGTTGTTTGAAAAAAAATGCACAACGCCGCTAAAGAAGGTTTCACTTCAAAAACAATATACAATTAACTTTAACTTCAAATAACACTCTAGCTGGAAACTTCTTTAGCGGCATTTTTTTTGGGATGGTAAAAAAATTTTAAACTCGCGTCAGGACACGTGACCGTAAGATCCGTTGCCTAGCAACCGACAAAGTAAATATCAAAATAAATAGTCTTTGTCATTACGTAAAGATTGCGAGGTAAGAAATTTTACCCATATTGATTGGTAAAAAAAGCAGTCAAAACATACTTCATGAAAAGTGTTTATTCAAAAATGCACAACGTTAATGCTCAAGTTTTCACTTCTGCCGGCACTCCCGGAGTGCAACCAGTTGTTTTTTTTATTTATGTTTTAATGAGTGCGTTTTAGTTTAATTTGTGATCTCCTGTGCTTGTGTATATACTGTTTCTTTCTTTTTCTTAATTGTATCTCCCAATATTGTCACTAGACGGCGCCTTGCTTCAGTGTCAGTGTACAAGTCTAATAAGTATAAAAACTCGGCCTGGGTCCTCTAGCTGCCACCACATAGACCACACGGGATCGATCTGTCGGCGCGGCATCATATTATTGTACATTGCACAATATGATCTCTCGTCAGATCGCATGAAGCAATGCAGAAAGAAAAAAAAGAAAGAAAAAGTATTTATTGAGACCAGCACAGGAGATCACAAACTAAACTAAGACACTAATACAAGAAATGATCGGCTGTCGATTAATTCTGCATTCTCACCGTAAAAACATAGATGAGCTGTCAATCAGCTCACCTGTTTATTCAACGGTAAGATTTTTTTACAAAATTGACCGGCAGGTCTCAATGTGCCATGTTACAGGCGCGGTGTTGGCGTCCCCACTGGACAAACAGCTAGTTGATGCTCTTAACACACTGGTGAAAGAATCTGATATAGATAGTAAAATTTTCGTGGGAACCCATGATTTGTTCTCTAATGGTGATTTCGTTTCTGTTGAAGGTTAGTTTAACTTTTACTAATTACTTTCATATTGTAGACTAGCTTATGCCCGAGGCTCCGCCCGCGTGGATATCGGAAAATGTACCACGGGGTTGGAACTTATTTAAACCTACCGGCCCTACTCGTATCAAGGCTCTGATTATTTTCATTGTACCTAAATGTTTTGCCGTGTGTTTTCCAGGAGTGCTTCTGTCCGATATGGAAATAAGATGGGGTGGAAGAGGTAGCAGACCCGACGACGCAGACTGCCTCACTATGTCCGCCGGTGGAATCGTGAATCTAATGTATTACTCGTCGTGCACGTACCCACTACCCTACATATGTTACAGGAAACTCGACAATCTGACAATTAACGAATGTGGCACCTTTGATGACGGTAAGCAGTTGATAATAATGCTGTCAGTGTCGATCTATCAGTAAGTTCATTGGCATATAAACAAACATGATCCAACCGTAATGTCTGGACAACAAACTCAGAGGCCACAGTCTCTTTTAAAGAGACTGTGACCTCTGAGTTTGTTTCAGTGTTTCTTCTCAGAGTAGGCTTAATAGACTTGTAGATTTGTAGACCATTTTCTATTGTTTTAAGTACCTGGTTTACTTGTTGACAGGACACTGTCCTACTGTTATTAATTTGAAAACACTGTTATAGCCAATTCTTTTTAAAAGAGTATCCCCGGAGTTTCTTGCTGGCTCTTCTCCATAGAAAACGACCAATTGGAACCGTGCCGTAGGTTTACGTGAAATACAATATTTTGATTTGGAGTTGTAAAGTAAACACCGACCTCATCTTGTCTTAAAACATAATTTATTTTTGACATCTAAAAGTGTTTTTTAAAACCATTTTAAATAAATAAATATCATTTAGACCGATGCTGGATGGACCGTCGACCTTAAATAGATGGTTGGAACTGGACTGGATGCGGATGTTGGAGAACAGGGTGTTGTGGCGCAGCCTGGGAAAGGCCAGCAGTGGACTGCAGGCTATAGTCTAAGTGGATTGACTGAAAAATTATGTATTTCAGAATATCACCTCAATCAACGTACAGGGAGCTGTTACAAGGTCCACCAGGAGAAACAGACTTGGTCCAGCGCGTACAGGATATGTGCATCTGAGGGGGGTCACCTGGTCATCCTGAACGACAGAGAAGAGGCGCGCATCGTCAAGGACATGTTTCCAGTTCGAGCTGGAGAAGTTAACCAGTGGGAACATTTCCACGTTGGTCTACTAGCCTGGGGTGACGACCGCACTTGGACTACTATTCACGGTGAAAGACTATTTATATATGAAAACTTACATCATCAATATTCTAGATCGAAATTCTTGCCTATTATTTGTCGACGCTTGAATCGCCCTTATAAGCCTTATTAACACGATGCCATATAATACGGCACCACTCACCAGATACTGTAGAAGGAGAAGAGTAGGCAGGCCTTTTCCCAGTAGTAAGACGATCCGGGCTAGTCAAATAAAGATACTATATTAGATTCGTTACCGTTCGTGTTTCAGGTGAAAGAATAGAAAATGTGTTCCACGATTGGAACCCGGGCCAGCCTGACAACTATAGAGGCAATCAAGATCATGCTACTCTACTCAGAGCCGGCACTTTGGATGACGGCAATCCTAGTACCAGAGCTATGTTCGTCTGTGAGAAGTCTCCTGATTCAATACGGTTTGAAGCATTACCGCCAGCCATTGAAGAGAGGTCGCCATAAACCTCAGCGCCACTAATAACTAGATAGATTTTAGATAAACCAGTAGGAAAATGACTGAGTTTTATTTTCGCATCCGCTTCTCTATTTCGGGAACTTGTCGGGAACCTTTCGAATCGTTAACCGTTCTCCTTTCCTTCTCATTATGTAGATGAAAGGTCACCTTGACAATGTGTTTCATCAGTGCAAAACTAAGTAAGTAAGTGGTTAGTGATTATCTGGTGGAATGTGGGTCGGATGTACTAACATCTCTGCCTAGCCCCTCGGGGACACCGGCGTGCTGTTATGTTATGTAATGATACCTACTTTAGTCTGTTAGGCGTTCAGTAGCGGATCCAGGGGTTGCGGCTAAGGGGCTGAGCATAAAATATTGTATATGACAGACATTTTGTATATGTTTCACAGTGAAGTAACACGTCAACTTTCGGGAGTATCCGTTAAGAGAGATCTGGTGTGCTCGCGAGAAGCACTTTAAATCATCGCAAAAGAAATTGTACCATATACGCGCTAACAGAAAGTTTATATTTTATTGTAGAATTTTATTATATTTGGAATCCTCAAGCCTGAGGAAGTTTAATACTCTTTTGCGATACAACATACTTGAATATTCGAGTGAATGACATTCACATACACATGATACGCAATTCACACTAGAGTGTGAATTGCTTATCATGTCAAATAGCTATAGTTAGACTAATGATGTGACTTTAACTGGGTGTAAATATTACACAAAGTTGCAGTTGTTTAGCTATTGCTGGAGAGGTCGTGAACCAGTCACTGGGCCCAGTGATAACGGCCGCAGCTTAAGAATATTATAAATGAATAAAACATGGTAATTAAAACATCACGAGGAAACACAACATCAAATTCAGCCCGGACGGTAGATAACGGCCCACTCCCTCTCACAGAGAAGAGGCTTGAGACTTATTATTATACTCGATCATATATACTCACGCTTAGTAGGGTCGATGTCGTCGACTTCTGCGACATGCTCGCGCATCCGTTCCGCTGCGATTCTTTTCGCACCGATGCGCTCCGTCAAGTGTCCATCCATACTAATAATACAATTAATATGAAACTTTGCTGTTACCTTTCACTTATCAGCTGAACGAGTTCCGATAAAAAGCATACTGATAGACCATGACCTGGGTTAGGTTATAGGATCCCACTCTTTGGGTGAACAAAAATCATGGAACACGCGTCATCGTCACCGAACGCTTTCCATGAGCTATATGTATACTGTGTATATATGTGTACTTTTTGGGTGAACAAAAAGCGTGAAACTCGCGTCATCAGTTTTCTATCGGCAGTCCCCAAAGACTGCCCCGCATGTTTTTTATCCCGGTAGTAATGTCCCGTAGTACAGTTTCTAAACTCCGCGCGGTTGAAGCAGCGGGCAAACGGTCGTCGAGTATTACTGACCGAAGCAGCGCGTAGGGACCCCCTGGCCTCTGCCTAACTCTATAGGGCATAGGATATACTTCACCATGTCGCATAGATTAGTGGTGTCATGGCGCCCTAGTTTACCAGATATCAAGAGTCTCGCTTCCGACCCTCAACCATTGCATCACTCTCTATTGACGGAAATCTTGGACTCCTTGCGGCTGGATAAGATTGCAGTTTTACGTAGATAGTATATTATTTTATTGCAATTTCTTGAACATGCACAACATTAACACATCACATTACAGATTCAGATACTATTTTTTTTTTATAAATTATAAGTTAAAGTTATAAAATACATGCAACAAGTTCATACTATACTATCCCCGTAACCAGAAGGTACGCAGGTATGGGCCAGTACAAAAAAAAATATAATAACGGCAAGAACAAGTGCCCCTTTTACACCAGTTCTACTATGATATTATTTGAAAGTAACTCTGTCTGTCTGTTAGCTTGTCACGCCTAAATTACTTAACTGATCGTTATATAAGACAGATAGAAAGCCGTGGACCTGGAGAAGAATTCGACATAGACTAAAACATAAAAAATAATACATTTACAACACTTTCATGAATCTCTCTCACAGTACTTTTGACATGTCAATAAAATCTCCGTCCATTCATCCGCAAAAAAATCCTATGTTAGATTAAGTGCGGCCAGATTGCGTGATCATTAACTGTGTGATCATTAAGGGCCACCTGATTGCAAAGTACTGGGATAATCATTATTAAAAAATTGCACATAGCGTAACATCACGCCTTGTTTTCCCGAAGGGCTGGGCAGAGGTGTATCTATAGCAGGTACACCCACATTTCGCCAGTTATGTTTAAGTCCCATGTAATAGGGGCGAGTCTATTGCCATCAACCGGGCACAAATCCAGACTCCGGACTGCTACTGAGAAACAAATACAAAAACCCAATAACACTTTACCCAACCCAGGAATCGGAGCCAGGACCTCATGCTCAACAGTAGCGCTTGCGACCACAAAACCAAAGTGGCCTTATAGAAAAAAAAAATGTAATAAAAACAACACGCAGACAATGTCGTGGGCAACAGCTAGTCACCAATAAACGTAACGTATTACCAAAAGTCAAAAGTAATCACGTATTGGTTTATTAAAAATTGTTTTTTAGTTTTTATTTTCGCTTGAGTTTAGATTTCGATATTTTTTTGTTGGTACTGAGGTTGGTACATTGGCGCGTGCTAGCTGTCATTATGGCAAATATATTTTATTGAATGTTTTGTGTTGAATAATGTAAAATATTTCCTTATTATTGTGTAGAATCAAGTTTTTTTTCTAACTGAACAGACAGCTGTGCTGCTGGGGAGTTTGTTGCGCCACTTCTTCTCTTCAGCAAAAGCACTAGGAAGTGGTGAAGGGCGGGCGTTTTTGGGGGACTGTCTTATGTAATTTTGACGTTCGAAAAGTGCTGATTCTCAGCCTAGTTTGAATAAATAACTTTTGAATTTTGAATATAAAAATAATTAAGTTTCCTGCCAAGTAAATTAATAAATAACAAATTATTCCACTAATGGCACCTGCGAAAAATATCGATAGGTGCCGTGTGTGGAATATCTCAAGTGCCATTTGCTCAGGTGCCATTTAAGCGGGTGCCCAATGTGGAATACGTCATTAATTTGACTATCCCAGGAAAACTGCGAAAAACAGATAAGTAGATATACTTTCAGTTGAGGCGCCACGATATACTTACCCCAGGTTGTTAAAAATAACGATTTATTAACAGACTCTTTTTCAGCATAATTAAGTGGTTTAAAGCTGATATAAAACCCAAAAGAGTTGTAAACCAGCTTAATAAAATCCCTTCTAGAGTCCATATCCAGTATTCTAAATTCTATGTCCCCGGACGCAGTATGCAGTCTCCCAGATGGGCCGTGCATATTTTAAACACTATTAACCCTTGCCGTTCACTGAAGACCTATTTCTAAGCCGACTCAGAACACAAGTTAGAATGAACCTTGCGTTATTGTTAAAGAGTCGAAAATCCTTCAATTTATGATCGGTTGTTGGGGTGTTCTCAAAATTAAAGCCGCAGCGTACCCAAGTCACGTCGTCAGCAGCTTCGAGATTCTTATTGATATTGCATACATGAACGGATTAGTACAACACGGTTGGATTCCAAGGTTTTGTATAGCCGGCAATGTATGTCACTTCATCTAATTAGGTCGTATGCGACTGTCGTTTGAACTGAGTTCGGTATTATGCTGTATGTGTTTGTTTGATTGCTTGTTTGTTTGTTGCGAATAGAAAAAAGAAACCTTTGATTGTATGCTTCTTTTCTGGTCCAGTTTTACTGTCGTCTCGATGTTAAAAAATTTTGGTAGGTACGGTTTACCTAGTACATTACTGTCGTGGCATGCAACAGGGGCATTGACGGACGAATGTGAAAAGAGGTCTATACGTGAAGCCATCAATGCCTGCACCCTAATTACGTAATGCACGATCAATTTTAAATTGAAACCAATTGAAAAAGATTGCCAGTCCATTGCTTCATAAGTTCGACAAAAAAAATTGGCGTGTGCGGCGGCTCCTCTGTACTCCCTGCCTGCCTGCCTTCCTGTCCGTCAGCCTACCTGCACCTCAGCTTGGTCCTGGTCCCGCCTATCCTGAGCATCCCACGTCGTGTGAAGCCGGCTTCTTAACCTTTTTACCTTTTACCTCTTATAACCTAGCTATACTCTAGACTCTAATTCTTAACCTTTAACCTTTCTTTATTTTAATTGTATCAACGCTTAGCTCCGAGGAGCTAAGCGTTACGTTACAGTTTCAGATTTTTTTTTTCGAACTTATGAAGCAATGGACTGACAATCTTTTTCAATTGGTTTCAATTTAAAATTGATCGTGCATTGCGTAATTTGGGTGCTGGTTGCGGACAAGGCTCATATAGTACTTTTCTCAAATAATGCTACAACGATAATTTTAGACGCGCCAATATGCTCATTTTTGTTTCTTTTTTACTTTAAACAGCTCTATTTGCAAGCCAAATCGAAATTTAAACCTCATTAGTTGCCATGTAGGATTGAAGTAAAAAGTTCGTTCCATTTTTAAATTACGCGCACGACAGATATCTAGTAATTTATTCGGCCGCTAAACACGACAGATATGGATTTTTATAGTAAATAGTAACATTACCGGCCGCCTACTCGCGTGTAATTTACAGTACCTATTTTCTGTTTATCTCGAAGAAGGTTGTCAAAATAATGCTCGAATTTCCAAGCAAGTTTGAGAAAAATAATAATAATACGTAATGGAAAGCAGATGATTGTATAATATGTACGGAACAACAACAAAAAATCTATTTTCTATTCAAAAATTATTACTCCTGTTCAAAAAAAATTGTTTTTCTTTCATTCTAAGTGATAGGAAATGCACCAGACCTCAGTTAAAACGTTACGGAACTTCCCACAAAAAATTACATGTTCCCCCCAGTCCACTCGAGTTCCGCTATTCGAATTTCGCGTAGCGGAACATGACGCGAGCCAGTTGAATTGAACTACGGCGGTTTCGCTGCTATGGTTTTGCGGCGGAGGTGTGCTACCGGTGTCCTAGTCCCAGTAGTTTCGGCTCTGCGTTGATAAAGTCTCTCCTTATTACTACGAACCTATAAAGAGAGATTAATATTGTATGTTCCAATTTAAAGAGGATTACTACGAAGTAGATCCTTCCTCTCACACTGGCAGAAAATTTTCTAACTGACAATCATCTGTCAGAAAACCGAATAATATTCATAATTTCAACGTCACAGAACATTGCAAAAGTTAAAAATTTAATACTAAAGAATTACTATTATTGTCTAAGATATTGACGATATTGTTTAAGACACTTGATAAGAAATTAGTTTTAATTTCTAGATGTCGTTCACCACGTCTCTCAATAGCTCTAGTACCGAGCTATCTTCGCATAGTAAGACAACCGGTGACCGTACGCCTCCCAACGCCAAAGAAGTGTTCAGTGACTTTGGTGATGGAGCCTGTGGAGAGCCAGAGTTTGGACAGCATATCTTCCTAGACTTCACTCCTGATGCGGAGATAGATAACGAAATTTCACAAAAGAAGATCTGCGATTTTTGGAAATTCATCAACAACACGCCTGAGATTAAGAATTTGATGGTGAAGCCGGTATGTGTAGTTGAGCTTGAAACAGCAGTCATTTATTTATTTTTATTATTTACTAGCTGTTCGTGCCCGGCGTCGCCCGGGTGAATTTTATGTCTCTATCTCTATTGATTTATTATTTTTAATCAGATGTTCATACAAAAATACCATCCAATTTTCCGATTTTTCCAGTGGATTTTCCAATAAACATCTTTCATCCAAACCTTGGGGTCTACTCCCTAAGCGTATTCCGTAGTTTAGGCAATGCTCGCCAAGGAGGAGGAGGAGCGCGTGAGGGAGAGGCAAATTTCACGCCCTCACGCCCCTAGCCGGTGCAGGAGACGCACTGGGCGTCGGGAATCGCGAGCCGATTTCCGGCCACCATAGGCGCGGGTTTGCGGACGGAGAGCAATGAGTAGCTCGCCGTCCGATAAGGACCAGGCCCGGGTCGGCGGCCAGTTGTGTGGTGTGTGTGTCCCACGCGCGCCTCAAAGAGATGTCAGCACAACTGTCTGGGCCCGCTAGGGCCGATCCCTGCTGGCCGGAGTTACGGGAAAGTCCTAAAGGGTTAGTTGAAGGAACACGGGTGGGTTTTAGTCAGTAAGAGTCTGACACGCCCTGCCGCTCTGCCCAGAGCGGGAGAAGTTGTTTGATGGTATAACACCCAAAAAAAAAGGTCTAAGTTACGGACGCCTCAATACCCGGTAGGACATACCGTACCTAAATGAGACGGCGTACAGAGCGCCCGTAACTTCGGCCGAAACTACGGATTTCGCTTAGGTAGTAGTCCCCCAAGTACAGACAATTACGAACACAACAAAAAAAATCGGTGAAGCCGTTCTTAAGTGATGATCTTTCATACATGCGGCAATTGATTTTCATTTATATAGATTTAATAAATGTCATACCTCGGGTCCCTGGGTCCCTTGAAGGCGTACGAGGGGCCGGAGCTTTATAATTAAAAACCTGTGATGTCCCACTGCAAAACAAAAGGCATTTTGTTTATGGGGGGTCATCATTTTTACAACTGTTGGTTTATGATCAGTTGACAAATTAACGGGTAGTAATTTAATTTTTCGGCGGTTGGTAAATTAGGGTGACAGTACAACATGAACAGTTATAAAAAGCATAAAAACAAAATTGGTCGGTTTATCATCCTATAATGTCAGAAGTAGTGTAATAAATGAATGGCCAGTAAAGATGTTGGATTGGAATGGACAGTTTGATAAATGGCCCGGCAGCTCATAACTTAGGTTGTAACTGTAACCAACCACGCACGAGCTGACTGGTCGCAGTAACTAAGCCAGGGCACCCCGACCGCGCGTGAGCCGAACGAGCGAAGCGAGCAGTGCCGCGGCCAAATTGGCAAATTATTTTGGTCCCTAATGTGAGACTGATTGGGCCCGTAAGTGGTATCTTAAGTAACGCAGATGTCTATTTTAGGGCTAACGTGTTTGTTGTGGTATTACGCCTCACAGGTGTTTTTATCACGCGATAATAACGCAAGCGTTATTGTGATATCTGTTTTCAGTACATTCTGTATCAGGACGGCCACGAAATTACACTCTTCTGCGATAATAACGACGCAATAGAAGTAGGACGATTGCGTTCCTCCGTCCTGCGATATTCCGAATGTGTTCTTAGAACATTTTGTATTAGGAAACATGCGATCTTACGCACACCTGCGTCAATAACGTTAGTATTGTGTAGTGCGGGCGGGGGAGCTGTAGTGTAGGTTACACGCAGACAGAGAAATATTGGACGATAACACGCAGCTGTGTAGCCTGTGTACAAGGAATCGGGACGCATTATCGCAATAACGCTAGCATTTTATCGCGCGATAAAAACGCGCCTGAGGGGCTTTAATTAATGCGATGAAACAAGCTTAATTACTTAACATAACATAACATGACGCCCGTACAGTACGACACAACTTAGATGTAGCATCGGCAAAATTCGTAAAACCGATCACCATCCGAACTGAGTGCGCCTTCAAAATCACCAATCTTTATAACTGCTCTAGGTGAAAATGATCTTGCGAAAACGCAATAACTTGTAAAGTTTTATAGCCAAATACATTCGTGAAATTGTAATGAATTAATGAAAATTTTCAAATTTAAGCTGTGTCGTACTGTAAGCCCCTAAAGCTTAGGCAGAGGTGACTCTACCTTCACCAGCACTTCGCCAGTTTTGCTAACCCCTGTATAATACGGGGCGAGTCTACTGCCATCAACCGAGCACAAAACTAAAATCGCCTTCAAATTTTTTGATCAGGAACGATCAACGCCGACCAACATTACAAAGCCGCCACCAACTTCTGAGGTCCCAGAAGTCGTGGAGAATAACGTTGTAAGCATGGCCAAGACAGCCTGTTCCATGCTAGAGGTGGTCGAAGAAAAAGGTATGTTTCAATGTTGCATAAAATCATAATCTTTATTTACATCGACATCTTATGACAGCCACTGGTATAATGCACAAACTTAAATAGAGAAAGGTGGCTGATGATGTACAGATCCGCTCTCTTAAGAGCGTGCAGTCTGAAAGTGGGCAACGTCGCAAATAGATGTCAAATATTTCACTGTTTTGATTAATGGCAACTATTGTATAGAATCAAGTTTTTTCTAACTGAACAGACAGCAGTGCTGCTGAGGAGTTAGTTGCGCGTTGAGCGTTCTTGTTGTTTTCAGATCTGATTTCCCGGGCATTTGAGGGTAAAATGCGTCAACCTTACTGTTCCTTGGGCTTTCGAGAGTACAAAGAAAACGAGGACTTTCGGCAAAAGAAGAGGGGACATCGTAAGTTTTAACATTTTAGCTTAATTCTTTTGCAGATACTTATAATAATTAAGTCCACAGCCAATGTGGTTTCATATTCATATAGGTAAACACATAAATAAATACTTACATACATATTATACTCACGCCTTCTTCCCATGGAGGTAGGCAGGATGCCACCTGCTACGATCCTCATACTTCTTTTGCTTCGTTTACGTTCATACTGGTCATACACGCTCGCCGGTTGCGAGTACTACGCACCTGACCCTTCTGAAGAACATCACCAATAAGGTCACTATATGTCCTTCTAGGGCATCCCCCTCCCGGGGTTTCCACTCACATCTACCTTGTTAAATATATCTTATGTTAGACGCCTTTTATTCATCCTCTTAACATGACCAAACCATCTAAGCATACTCTTGTCACCGGCCGCAACGCACGCACGGTACGCAACGGATTTGGTTTGCTTTATATGAAGAAATGAACCGAGCGCTTGGTGCGCGCGGTACCGATAGTGGACGCAGTGCTATATGAGTTCGTACAAAGCAAACCAAAATCCGTTGCGTGCCGTGCTTGTATCGCGGCAAATGCAGACGTTCAAATTAATGCGTCGTTCAGACCCAAAGTGGACCGATGATCGTGAAGGCCGCAAGAATCCCCCGAATGCGTCAAGCACAGAACCAGTGGAAGTGGCGGTACTTGGCGTACCACTGATGAATGACGTCCACTGATGGCCTATGTCCAGTAGCAGACTTTCGGCTGAAATGATGATGATGAGTACAAATATGCCTTTCATCTTTCCAGGTGTCCCCATAATCTGTAAATGTACAAAGATTTGCAAGCCGTGCCCTGTTAAAAAGGCACCATCAGCTCCCCCCCTCTCGAAAGCGACGCAATTATGTACGGAGTTACAGGAATGGGACGATAAGCATCCGAAGTAAGTCGTTATTGTTACCAGACTACAGCGTAGTCAAATAAGTGTATGTACGTGTTTAGGCACACTCAAAAAAGTTGGCGGTTGACCATGTTTCACCCTTAGGTACGCCCTTAGCATTATAGTTGAAAGTTGTCAACCGCGAACATTGCCGAATGTACCCAAAGACCTCCTGCTTATGCGTATGAAGTTTAATTAAAATCGGTTCTGTCATTTCGAAAAACAAGGGCTTGAAAGTTTGTATGAAATGCTGTACGACGTTGTGTGTCTTTTATTCACTACTACGTTACTGATTCGCGGAAAACTGTGTACACACAACATGTCATGCCATGTAACAAGTTTGGTTTACCAATATAGGAATGAACCAGTTGTCTTGCCTACTGGCAAGATAACTGGTTCATTCCTATATTGGTAAGCTTAGGGTGGACCGGCGGCGGCATACACTACTATTTAATTTGTTCTAAAAACTCATTTTTCTTATTTCGATGCTAGGATTTATTTGATGGTTCACAAATACTCTTATGTATAGTGTTCCATTTCCAGATAGGGAGAGGTGCATAGTCACACTTTGTTTTCGCCACCTAAGTTAAGTTCCCTGAACATGGACAGGGCCATTGACCTCTGCCATTAATCTGACAAGACTGTGACCTCTGAGTTTGTTTCGACGTTTCTTCTCAAAGTAGTCAGATAAGAAACGTTGACCTCATCTAGTTTTTAAAACACGATTGACGTGTAAAAGTGTTTTTACAAACCTACTTACAGAAATAAAATCATTGACTCCGGGCTGCCACTAAGACTTTTGTAATGCTCAACAAAGAGCACTGCCCGACTCGGGATTAGAATATAAGGTCCCACGTTCCACACACAATTTGGCAAAGCCCGCTGCTATGCAACGTTACCTACTTTTAATTTAGAGCGATACATGTTGCAAGTAAAGATTCGTAATTCACTGCCACACAATGCACAGACTAAGCTTGAAATGTTTGCACAAGAGTTCCATATATGTACACGTGTCATGTGATCATGTCATTGGATACATGAATTAGGGCCTGTTTCACCACCTACGATTAAGTTCCTATTAACTTACTTGGCAGATAATTTCATACAAATTCTGTTCCATTTTTGAATTTATTCGGTAAGTAGTGGCTATTCGGACACCGTGAAATAGGCGCTTAGGCTGCTTTTGTAAGACGACTAAAATGTCGCGTTTATACAACGTGACATTTCTTTTCAAGAAAGAGCATGAGCAACAAGAAAGGGTTTTTGAAAATGCTTCCCCTAAAGGTGTGAAAGTTTTTATGGAAGTTCGTCACTTTTCCGATGAGAAATTCCATCACACGGCTGGTTACTAAATAAATCTTTTCAATTCGCCAGGTCCATGGAACCGCCAGGTCACCCACCGGCTCTACAGCACTGCATCATACAGAGACAGGTGTTCGACTCATAAGCATCGCCAATTGTTTATTTTAACGTTATTTGTATTATCTTTAAAAACTACTTGTACGTAATTTTATTTAAACTGTACGCAAGTTTAGGTTTAGATAGCATTTACTTTAATTATATTGTCTAAATCTTGCTATGAATAAATATTATGATTATTTAAAAAATATTTTCGTTTGGACTACGTCACTACTGGTACAGTATGGATCAATTCTTCTGCTACGAAGAGTCTCTCGGAGCACAAATATAACGGCCGTTTAATGTCTTTACATTAAATTGGACGTAGTTAAACAGAAAGATGAGACGTTCAATTATTTAGGGCTGATTTCACCAATGAAAAAGACCGCGATCAGCATTTATACAACGCGTTCAAGAGCTGTCAGTGTCAAAATTGTTATGGAATATTGTACTCTGACAGCTCTTGAACGCGTTTTGAAATGCTGATCGCGTTCAGTTTCATTGGTTTCTTTGGTTAAAATGAAATAAATAAAATATGAAATATTCCAACAGATAAGACCACGGAGGCGGCTGAATGAGACACACAGGGGAGATAGCCCCCTTATATACTTATACCACTCTTTGGAGATAGCTCAGCCAGAGGAATAGTAATAGTGGAACATTCGATTCTGGGAAAATGAATACAGGAGAATACATACAGACCTACAGACCGTTCACTAACCGTTACCGTCATGTTGGCACCATTGCTTGACAAGCTTAGGAACTAGTAGAACTAAGAACTAGAACTAGAAGAAGCGTACGAGGCGCGCGCACAGAACGCTGCGTTTAGGGGGCGCTCCCGGCGGCTTATTCCCGAAATCCCCCCTGAAAATCCCCCTAGGGGGAAAAGAGGAATAAAAAAAAAAAAAAAGTCTCAAAATCCCCCCTGATAATCCCCCTTAGGGGGGAAAACGGGAATCGAAAAAAATACTTCTTCCACAAATCCCCCCTGAAAATACCCCCTGAGGGGGAAAACAGGAATCTAAAAAAAAAATAGTGTCGAATTCCCCCCTGATAATCCCCCTTAGGGGGGAAAACTGGAATCTGACAAAACCAATGTCCTGAAATCCCCCCTGAGGTAGGCGGCCAAAATTATTTGACGGTCTATAAAAGTTCGGTAGTAGATAAAAAAATATATTCATAGTTTTTTGTCATTGATAAGAAATAATTATGATAAAAAAACATTCTTGACCATTCTCATTTGGCTGGGCAGGTATCAGAAGGTCTCGGGAGAAAATGACATAATTTATGGTTTTTCGGTCACTAAAGTTACACCCGGTGAGTATTATAAAACAAATAAAAATCAAACTTATTAGAAAAAAAAAGGAAAAAAAAACAAACTCATTAAATTAGGTTAGTACCAAAATTTTTGGTGAGCTGTTTTTTTGAAAAAACGGAACAGATCGGTGTCAACATTTTGGAATGATATTAGGTAAGGGTTCAATTAATTTATCGTAATAAAATTATGATCGGGACGGACAGGGATACACAACAAAATACCGTTTCAAAACTAAAATTACTGCAAAAAAAAAATACGGTAACAAGATTATTTTTAAGGATCTAATTGAAACAAAAAAAAACTAAAAAGTATATACCTACTTAATAATAGGTTAGGTGCTTACCTGAAGTAAGTACTAGAATCCATAAATATTTTTTTGATATCCAGATTCTGACATTAAAATATTCACTTTGAAAATGTTTTTTACACTGAGGTATTGTTCCTGGAACTGTCTGCTAGGGCAGGTAATAACTTGTTTTGCTATCGGGTATACATTTCAAATCGGCCAAATCGAATTACGGCGCTGGGCGCCGATTTATTTTGTTCGCCGGTGCTGGTTGCCAAAGTAGGTATTTACAGCGGGCGCCGACAGATATTTTATTTTACTGAATGCAGGAGTGAGCAGAGCGAACTTAAGAATAATTTTGATTTACTCCGTTCTAATACCAACAACTAATACAACTGTTGTTGTTTGTAGGTGAAACACGTACCTACACTACCTACTGTTTAAACTCATATTTATTTTCTACTAGCTTCCGCCAGTGGCTTCGCCCGCGTGATAAATTTATAAATTATAGCTTACTATGTTATGCATGTATTATAAACCTTACTCTTGAATCACAATCAATCTTCCTAGCCTTTTTCCCAACTATCTTGGGGTCGGCTTCCAGTCTAACCGGATGCAGCTGAATACCAGTATTTTACATGGAGCGACTGCCTATCTGACCTCCACAACCCAGTAACTGGGTAATACGGTACCCCTTGGTAAGACTGGTGTCAGACTTTTGGGCTTCTGACGACTCGTAACGACTGTCAAAGATCCACAAATGACAGCCGGGACCAACGGCTTAACGTGCTTTCCGAGGCACGGAGGAGTCTCAGTATGTAAAGATGGTCACCCATCCACTGACCAACCCCGGCAAGCGTAGCTTAACCTGATGGATCGATCCGTGCGGCTTGTTATTACTTAGCCACGAGCTCCTCTTGAATCACACTATCTATTAAAAAAAAAACCGCATCAAAATCCGTTGCGTAGTTTTTTTTGTGTTATACTATGTAGTGATTCCGAACGGATACCACTATTTGAATAATTACATTTAATGTGCGAACAAATACTAACAGCTTGAATTTGGTACAGTCAGCTCAGTCAAACCTAATCTAACTTTTATTTCTAATATTTTTATGTGAACGTAATTAATGCTGACCAAATTCACTTCATTCCAATATTTTTACAAAGGTGAGAGTAGTTTAGGTGACTCTTCTTGCAATTTTTGTTTACCTGTGAGAAAGGGTGAGTTTGCTCTATTGTTTCAAAATTCGGAACAACCAATCAGAGTTAAGTGTGACTGGAATGTCTATAATATTTTATTGTCTTGGTATATACGTAAGTCAATGGAATAAGGTCCGTTTCTATTTTGATGATCTCTTATTAATTATTTCTGCGGCGCGGCGCAGCAAAAATATTTTCTGAATAATTGCTTGATTTAAAGTATAGGTAATTTAAAATTCCCTAGGGAACGCAATTTATCCGAAGTCACAAGCAACAACATTACTTAATTGCTTGTAAGAAAATCACAATTTGAAAATACCACGTTATTTTAAATTACAAACTACTTAGGTGGTGTACTTATCTTTCTATCTATTTCTTTTTATCTTTCTAATGAACCTTTTCCTGGAAACGAAACAGCAACTTTGCGTAAACAAGATCATAAAACACGTGCACTCACAAAACCTCAACCTGTTCCTAGTTGGAGTGACCAACTAGGAACAAAAGATTTTTAATTATCTTATTGTTTGTAACTAATGCAGGCTAAAGTATGAGCCGCTCTTCCAAAAATCTTTGAAATTCCAAAATGAAAAGGGGCATTTAGGGATTTTTTTTTATATTAGGTCTCATTTTCCTCCTTGAGGGAGATGCTCTCAGGGGGGAATTTGGGAACGACACTAAATGAAAAGGGGACTTTCGGGATTTTTTTTTATATTAGGTCTCATTTTCCCCCTTGAGGGAGATGCTCTCAGGGGGGAATTTGGGAACGACACAAAATGAAAAGGCGACTTTCGGGAATTCTTTTTACATTAGTGTCCCGTTTTCCCCCCTGAGGGGGATTCTCTCAGGGGGGAATATGGGAATAAGCCCTCCCGGCGGGCGTTGGATACTTGGCAAATACAACAAGTTTTCCACATTTTGTTGTAACTTTGAGCCCTCAAAATGCTCAGTATAACTGTGTTTCTTTTTAGTGTATTACTGATACAGAGAAAATGCCAGGAAAAAGGAATAAAAAAGGAACTTTCTTCGAGGGCGCACTACGGGCGCGCGTCGTGCGACAGCAACGCTTCTTATAATCCGTTACATAGAAATTCTTACAATTTGATTGTGCGCACAAAACGCAGCGCACAAGGCGCGCGCCTTGGGCGCTTGTTATGACTAGTCCCTCAGTTTCAATACTAAACTCGCATAGACGTCCGATTTGACAACTATAAAATACTCTGTTTAATGGAAAAAAAAATCTGTTGCTTTAAAAACCGATTCTCGAGACATATCGATTGATCATTGAGATTTTTTTATCGATTCATCTACTGTGTGTGTCAATCTTCCTAGCCTTTTCCCAACTATCTTGGGGTCGGCTTCCAGTCTAACCGGATGCAGCTGAATACCAGTATTTATCTACTTTGTGCGTAACAAAATGGTGACTATTGGTGACTGACCGAATATCTACCCTAGATCGATTGATCATTGAGATTTTTTAATCGATTCATCTACTGTGTGTGTCAATCTTCCTAGCCTTTTCCCAACTATCTTGGGGTCGGCTTCCAGTCTAACCGGATGCAGCTGAATACCAGTATTTATCTACTTTGTGCCTAACAAAATGGTGACTATTGGTGACTGACCGAATATCTTCTACTACCAATCGCGTCACGGGACAAGTTATCATGAACGCACTGTACAACTTTTTTTCGGCAAGGTGACACTGGCAAGTTCAAAATTCAAAACCATTACAAAATCAAACAAGTGATTCTTTGTCACTTTGTAGGTAACTGACATATTCAAATTGACAATAAAAGCAATCGTTTTAAAACCTATTGAATTTCCCTTTACAAGTTTTTAAATGTTTACCGATGATATTATGGATACTACTTCTCATTTGTACCAGAGCAGTGATACTAAACTGTCGTCCGGTGGAACCAGTAACCCGAAGCCTCTAGAATCAATGAGCAGCTTCAGGGACGGGTCCTGTGGCGAACCTTTGTTTGCCCAGCACGTGGTCATTGACTTCACTCCGACTGAAGACGACAACAACTTTGTCCAGAAAAAAGTCTGTTCCTTCTGGCAGTTTATCAACAATAATCCGGAGATACAAAATCTGAAAGTGAAGCCGGTACGTTTTAACAAAACTTCTGACTTTCTGAGTCATCATCGTCACCAGTGTTTAAAATAGTTGGAAAGAGGCAGGCCTTTTTCCAACTATTTTAAACACTTGGTGGAAGTCTACCACAAGTCCTCTTATACAACGTGTAATAGAAAGAGTATACAGAATCAAGTGCGCGGCTTCTTTGGTTGATAACAAACTACTTATACAGCAAGGGTTTTTAAATTCTATATCTACATTTTGCTGTATATATGAACATTTATGAGAAAGGAGAGTGCTAAAAAAAAACGGGTTGCATTCCGGGAGTGCCGGCAGAAGTGAAAATTTGAACATTTACGTTGTGCATTTTTGAATATTTTGGAATGGTTGGGGAATAATTTCGTACGAATTGCTTTATTTATCAGTATAAAAGTATTATAATTTATGTGGTTAAATACAATATTCATTAGTAGTAGTAGTATATTTATTTAGATTATTTAGACTATGAGCAGATGAGATGGTTCTGTCGGCATGTGGGGCGCTACTCCCAGTGGAGTCTTCCCTATCTTTCCGTAGTCATTCTTCGCACTGACTGTTCTGGTCGAAAATGTCCCGCCGCTTTTTTAATCGGCGGATGGTTTCTGGGATAGTAAGCTGCCCCGCAAGGTTATGGATCTTTAACAGTCGGGATTTGTAGTTGTCGCCATGGATACTTATTTCCTCGTTGACCATCGGAATATTGAGGATTTCATGGGTCTCTGTTGTCTTGATAAACCAAGGTGCGTTGGATATTTGTTTTAATATATAGTTTTGTGCCCTTTGCACTTTCATTATGTTGGAGGCACTGGCTGATCCCCAAAGTTGGATGCCATATGTCCAAATTGGCTTTAGTATAGTTTTGTATATGAGGAGTTTGCTGTCTATAGCCAGTTTTGAGTTTCTTCCTAGTAGCCAGAATAGACCTCTGTATTTCAGGTTCATTTCTTCTCTTTTTGTTTCGATATGTTTCCTCCATGTGAGCCTGCGGTCAATATGCATACCCAGATACTTTACAGACTCGTGATGTGGGAGTTGACTGCCGTTTAGGGTGTAAATGTGATATGCACAGATTTGGATACGCTGGCGGCAAATCGCAAATGCATCAGCTTTGTCTTGTTCAGTTCTGATCCAGGTTCCGTTCAGGTTCCGAAGCGGTGGTTTCTGGTGCAAGGTACCATCCAGGTTTTTACAGGCTCTCCATAATGAATAATCAGTCGTTTTTGTGGCTGTGAGACCTACCAAGTACGTATCTAGAGCGACATCATCTGCTTCAGTTATAAGAGTTTTTAGTTCTTTAATAGCTTTGTTTAGGATAGTTTTGTCATTTGGATGCCTGCTTGTGTGCCATATACGTCGTAGTCTTCTTTTTTCCATAATTTTTGACGGTATGGTTTCCGAGTACACTTTATTTCGATGTGAACGTTCTTTGCCTTCTGGTGTGGACTTCCAACAACTTTCTTGGATTACCGAGGTGAGATTTCTCGTAGCTACGGCGATGTCCGACTCAGTTTTCAGTGGTATTTTGAGGTTGATTCCATCTTCGACCAATTCGCGGAATGAATACCAATCTGTGCGCTTGTTATATAATTTGAGGTATCTTTCAGTGTTTAGGACCGTTGTACCAATCGTCAGTATTACTGGAACATGGTTAGAGTTGGAGTCCAGGCTTGTCTCTACATGGTGAAAAAGCCTGGATAGTCCTCTTACAATGAAAAAATCTATGACATTATTAAATTAATTTAAATATCTAAAAATACCCAGCTCCGGGGTAAAAGAGATTTATCTCAAATTATCAATAATAATAAGTAATAAAATAAGAGCCGGCTATGATCGTGATCCTTACTGGCAAACATATAAAAATTGCCAGTTTTATTATTCAGGCGGCTATTTAAACAAACCGAAAACATGATGTTATAATGCGAGCTTAGCTCATTTTATATATTTTATAATGCTTAAAGTCGTTGAAAATACTACACATATATTGTAACAGAAACTTCGAGAGTTTGACCTCAAAAATAGTCAGGACTTAGCATCGTCGCGTCGTCCACACTGGATTTAACCTTCACCTCTTTTAGACAGATATACCCTCTCCGTAACACGTTGTATATTTAATGTCCATGTGCACATAACTCTACGCCGGTTTCCAATCTTGACAGGAAAAGAACCTGTACAATGGAGATTCCAAGACTGAAATTGTTACCGATTCGACCAATTCAGAAATAAAATTCACCAATGTTGTGAATACCGCTGACAAACAAGCCATAGACATGCTGGGGTTTGCTGAAGAGAAACGTAAAATTTTAAGTTATTTCAATAACATTTTAAGTAATAAGAAATGCTCTTGAATTGTGTGTGTTCATGCTCACATTATTTTCTTCAGATCTGATAGACACTATATTCGAAGCCAAGTTGCCGCAGACGACGTGCTCGTTGGGCTCACGTGAGTACAAACATGGCGAGGTCTCACCACAGCCGAAGAAGAAGGAAAAGAAGAAGCATGGTAAAATACTTCATTCTTCAAGTTAAGACATTAAAAAAATTGGCGCGTAGTTCAAGCGTAGCAAGTTCCGCTGGACTAGCGTAGCAGGCGTAGCCGTCATGTCACTACGTCTGCTACGACGTAGCAGACATACTACTTAGGGTCGCGCCACACCTGCCGAACGTTCGGCGCGTTTGGTGTGTCATGCCAACCGAATACTACGACTGATAATTCCGTCGCTGAACGTTCCGCCTGGTGTGCCGCTACACTTAGGGCACAGCATGGTATAAATAACAAAACAAGGTATGGCATTCCGAAACACAGTGGTCACGTGGGTGACACTTACCTACGTCATCACATCTGTGTTACCAGTATTGAGTAATAATAACTCCCCAACCACCTTTATTACCTGTGTGAATCCGATAGAACAATGAGGTTTTAATTAACAAATACGTTGGTATTTGTTTAAATTGATTTTTTTTCGTTTGATTAATCAAACGAAACGACAGTTTAAATGCTTTGTATATACTTTTTAACAGAATGGCGACTTAAAATCTTTCCTTAATTCGTGTTTTGTTGCAATAAAGTGGCAACTGGATAGTGACGTAAGCACGTGTCACTCCCGGAATGCCATACCTTGTTTTCATAGACCATGGGCCCAGATTAAGTAGTACTTCGGGCACGTTCATACGTACCACAATTACACCACATCACAGTGACAAAATGTGGGCAAACAGTGGTTACGTGTGAATAGTGTCACTGCAACTTTTTGTACGTTATGGTTGCGTTGTCGCTAGTAGTTGTGATGTGGTTACGATGTAAATAAATAAATAAATGTGGGTAGTGTTTCCAGACAGACGATTGTTGGCCAGCGACTAGTGCGCGGTCTCGTTGTGGCTGCGAAGTGGCCTTGATGTGGTCGGTATCACTCGCACGGTTGCTTTTAACGATGAAATGTGGTCTGAGCATTGATGTATTCAAAGCGGTAGATACGGGACTTAGTAACAGCGCCTGGTCCTATCAAACTACGTGATTCCCCATAGTCGGCACTCAGTCGCGCACGGCATATCGTTGATCAAACAGCTCCATAATTATAGTTTTTTTTTTTGTGATAAATACGCATCATAATGACTTCTTGTGCAGTTAAACAGTGTTTTAATAATACAAGGAAAAATAATAAGACACACGGGATTACTTACCACTCGTAAATACAGCCAAAAATGCTAATTTGTTGAAAGTAATATTTCATGTTTGCTTCGCCATGTTTGTGAGAACGAGATAGATTATAATGCTGGGGCTACATTGTCACGTTATCGCGAACTTTACATCGTGCGCACACTGCGCACTCTGTTGCTCAGTGAGACGTCGAGCGGTGTGCGAGGGAGAGCGGGCGAAGTAAAGTTCGCGATAACGTGACAGTGTAGCCCCAGGGTTACAAACATGCGTGACTTGCGTGAGAGACTTATTGGCAACGAGTACTAACGCGATTTCGCTCGCACGACAGCGCCGTCTCCTATCTCTGTTCTTGTCTATCGGTAACTGTAGGTTTGCGACTGTGATCACACTGATCACAGATATGTGAGTTTCGCTGCATGTAGTCGTGCGCCGAGACCAGGAGGCCAATTCTCGTACTTAAAAAACGTTCACATTCAAGTCGCAATCTGTCAAACTTGTCAAAAATTTTGGTAAATAGATTGTATTTTTGACAGATTGCGAATGAGATTAGAATGCGAATTTTCTTAAAAATTACGGGATTTGCCCCTCTAGTTTACTGATTATTATGTTAGCGCGAAACATATCTTCCTCCTTTTAATATATCAATGGGTCTGAGTGATTAAAATATTCATTTTCATACAAATTTGCGGCCGTCCACATGTTGTCGTTGTGGTGTGGTTGTGTTCCGTGTGTTCGGGCCCTTAGTGATTCCATGTAGGTATGCGTGCCAGTAGCCCAAACAATGATGCTACTGGTTTTGGCAAGATGTGGTGTATGATGGCTGTCCGTTCATATTTAGCAGAATCTTCAGTTTTAATCGTTTCCATTTTAAAATCTCGTATTTGTATTCCATTTAACTACAGATCTGGATTTAATTAGTGGTGGGTCGTTGTCGAATTTTTCGCGGACGAAACGCAACCGTTTTCGAGACGACGAAAACGGTTGCAAGAAACGGTCGTCGTTGCAACTGGTTTGAAGACGAAGAATAATTGCGTTGCCGTCTTTTCGACGTTCTCGTCGTTGTCGTCTTTTCGACGTTCCCGACGTTCTCGTCGAGTGAAATAGTTGCAGTTTCTTAGTTTCAACTTCAACTATCAACGATTTAAAAGTGAACTTTATATCAGTGATATAAAGTTCACTTTTTATTGTAAGGACTGTTTTGCAAACGAACGGAACGAGACGCATTGACAACTGGTAATATATTATCGACTCTATATCATTGGTATAAAGTTCACTTTTTATTGCAAGGACTGTTTTGTAAACGACGACGACGAACGACGAGTGACTCGTCGTCCGTCCGTCTACTACTTGTCGCGTTCCGTTCGGTCGTTCGAAGACGACGACTCGTCTACTCGTGTTGTTCCGTTCGTTGAATCATTTATCATTGCGTTCTCGACTGTATTTTCAAAGACGTAAAATAAAGAATCGCACTGAATAATTCGAAGACTGGTTTGTGCAACGAAGACTGTTTGAACCCAGGACGTAAAACGGTTCCATCGTCGCAGAACATAAAACGGTCTTTGGAAACGGTTCGTCGTCGCAACGCCCACTCCTAGATTTAATCATTAGATATAATTAAAGGAGCTCAAAGCTTTTTTTTTTATAATAAAAAATCTTTCAAAAAAACTAAAAAAAAGTACTTTAATTTAAAAAATTACTTCAGATGATGGAGTTTTTCGTTATTAATTTTCGATTTTTGCCACCGACTTCTGAAATTAAAGTAATTTTTCACTTTGTAGTGTTTTCTTTGGACACCGGTGGTTTTTTTATTTTTGTAAAAAGTTTTTATATTTTCTTTTAGTTGAGGTACCCGTACTTACCACACACACCGCCGCTGCCGCCGCCGCCGCCGCTTACCTTACACTACCTGCTATAATTATAAATAACAGTGATAGGAAGTTATAATATTAGTTCATCATCTACGACTAAGTGTGAATTGACGAACATATCGATGAAAATAATTAAAAAACAAACATACATACAGACGAACATAGAACCTCCTCCTTTTTGGAAGTCGGTTAAAAGATGTTTTTATTTCAGTTTGCAAGTGCACACCCTGTTTGAATCCAAGGTGTCGTAATAAAAAAAAGGCTTCGACTGTCTCCAGTGATGAGCTGTCTCCAGTCAGGATACTAAACAGGAACATGAACGAGTGGGACGCTAAACACCCCAAGTAAGATACCTCAATAGAGTTGTTGGGTCGAACACAAACCCAAGCGGTTTGGGTTCGACCCAACTACTCCATTGATGTTGCATGCTCTTCACTCTGAGCAATTTATTTCATCACCATTGCTCTCAAAACGGTGAAGGAAAACGTGGCGAGGTAACCTGCATGTCCTTGAACCAAAATTTCGAATATGAACCATCTGCACTGGGCCCGCGAGGTAGGCGTGGTGGGTGTACGGCCCACTGACTCTTACAGAGGAGACCTGAGTCCCAGCGTCATCTAAAATTAAATACCTAGATATTGTTGAAATCTAGTATTGTCTATGCCGTTGTAGTTTTCGGGTACCTACTTATTAAATTAATAAATATACATTATGAGCTGTAGTATATCATGATGAAACAAAATATTTTAAAACATTTTAGAAGAGTAATTATAGCTTCTTGTCCCTTTTCAATACGAAAATTCCTACCTTTTAGAATAGGCAGCTAGAATCAATTGTAAATGCATATGTGTTTAATTGAAATAAATGATTTGATTTTGAATTTGAATGTATTTCCCTACTCCTCAGGTCCATGGAGCCACCGGGTCATGCTCCTCCTCTGCAACACTGCAGCATTCAAAGACAAGTATTCCCGAGACCTTTATAGTCAATTAATTTGAAACGTTTATTTATAATTACTATTAAATTGTATTGATATTATTTATTTATATTATCTTGTACTTACGTCTTAGATTCTGTATTTTCACTAATTATATTTTATTTTTTTAAGTGCGTTACGAAAATGAGTTTTATTTAAAGATTGATAGTTATTGTATTTTGTCCCGGCCTCGTTAATCTAGTTCAAACAGTGTGGGGTCCAGAGTTCGATTCCCAGATCGGGCAAAGTATTACATGGAGTTTATAACATAACTGGCGAAATGTGGTTATGCACCCATACCTTTTTTTTTTTTTTTTTTTTTTTTTTTTTTTTTTATTCTGTAAATAGGATATCGGAATCACTTTTACACGTCATATTTAAAAAAATGTTTAAAATAAGCTAGATGAGGTCGGCGTTTCCTAACTGACTACTCTGAGAAGAAAGGCCGAAACAAACTCAGAGGTCACGGTCTCTTTTAAAGTCCAGACATAATCTTGGTCAAGCCATATGAGAACAATGTAGATTAGTGTCTGAAATGGTCTTTTGAGGAAAGCACCACACAGATTTGAGTGGACCTGTCCAGTCAGTGCAAGCATTTGTCAGTAATCGTGGAGCTCACTCAGAGCTTAAGGAGCTCAACTCGACGAACAATACCAAAGAAAGGACATTTGGGTAGGCCGCATCAACTACTCAAACTGCCAGACCATCATTAAAACTAACTGTGAAATAAAAAAAAAAATTAAAACACTAAAGAAAAAAAAAAATACCCACATAGTCCTCATATTCACAATAATTAAAATAATATTATACTTTACAAAGTAATCATGTCATTTTGTATTTAATTTTAATAAGTTATTATTTTAAGTATAAGTTTTATTCTTCTATGTAAATATTTTTAAATCTGGTTTAATTGATGATTATAAATAACAATTAAAATATCACGTTTTATGGTTTTATCACAAGGTATAGCAGAGCGAGCAGCTCAATCCCAAGCTTTTTTATCTTCTAAATAATCTGAAATTTTATAGTATCCTTTTTTACAAAGTTTGGTTTTGATACAGTTTTTAAATCGTTTAATGGGTAAGTTTCGAATGTCAATGGGAAGTTTGTTGTAAAAGCGTATACATTGACCCATGAACGAGTTGCCTACTCTGTGAAGACGTGTGCGATGTACAGCAAGGTTGTGTTTATTCCTGGTATTTAAACTATGAACATCGGACATTTTCTTAAAATTTGATATATTTTTGTGTACATACAATAGGTTTTCAAAAATATATTGTGAGGCTACAGTCAGAATATTTATTTCTCTGAATTTCTCTCGAAGTGAATCTCTTGGACCTAGGTTGTAAATGGCTCGAACAGCCCTTTTCTGTAGAACAAAGATAGAATTAATGTCCGCACAGGTTCCCCAGAGAAGAATCCCATAAGACATCAGACTATGAAAATAACTAAAATAAACAATTCTGGCTGTATCTACGTCAGTTATCTGCCTAATTTTTTTAACAGCATATGCGGCTGAACTAAGCCTTCCTGACAATTTTTCTATGTGTGGGCCCCATTGTAATCTACCGTCAATAGTTATTCCAAGAAAAACTGTTGACTCAACAGGGTCCAACTCTATTCCATTAACTTGAACATTGGTAGTTAGTTGCCTGACATTTGGCGTTGAAAATTTAATGAGTTTAGTCTTTTTTTCGTTCAGGAGAAGATTATTTACATTAAACCAATGCACAACTTTAGAGAGTGCATCGTTAACTTGTTCAAAGTTGACTAACTGACGTTTGATTTTAAAGATGAGGGATGTGTCATCTGCGAATAATACGATCTTGTGATTATCCCTTATGTGGTAAGGTAAGTCATTAATATAAATTAGAAATAAGAAAGGACCTAGAATTGAACCCTGCGGAACGCCCATGGTGACCGCAGATCCTGCAGATCTCTTGCCATTAACATCGACCCTCTGAATTCTGTTGGTCAGATAAGAAGTCAGAAGGTCAAGAGCCTTGTCCCTCATACCATAGTGGTGCAGTTTCCTGATGAGTGTATCATGATGTACGCAATCGAAGGCCTTGGACAAATCACAGAAAATGCCAAGAGCATCTTGCGACTCCTCCCAGGCCTCGAATATGCTCTTCAGTAATTCCACGCCCGCGTCTGTAGTGGAACGACCCTTTGTAAAACCAAACTGTTTCAGATGAAGTAAATTATGTGCATTGAAATGTCCTAACATTTGTTTTAAAATTAATTTTTCAAAAATTTTGCTCAAAGTAGGTAATATCGAAATAGGCCGAAAATTTGTGGGATCAGTTGTGCTGCCAGATTTGAACAGTGGAATCACTTTGCTAAGTTTCATCAGATCAGGAAATACACCAGATGCAATACAAGAGTTAAAAACGATTGCTAAAAAGGGTGAAATAACATCAATTATTGAAGACATGGTATGTACTGATAATCCCCAAAGGTCAGCAGTTTTTTTTACATCAAGATTTTTAAAAGATTCTATTATGTCTTTAGTAGTAATACTTGTGAATTCAAAAGGCTTGTCACATTCTGGTACACATTCTTTAAGTATTGAGTAAGCAGAAGTGGAGGACGACGATGACAGAGTTTTGGTTGTTAAAATGGGAATATTAGTGAAGAAATTTTCAAACTCAGTTGCCACCTCCAAGTCTGTCTTAATATCTACATCATTGATTTTTAGATGGAAGTCACGATTCCGTACTGTCGTTCTTCCCGTTTCTGAATTAATAATATTCCAAGTTGTTTTAATTTTATTCCCAGAAGATTTTATTTTATTTTTAATATGTAAGGCTTTTGCTGAGGAACAGGCTCTTTTAAAAGTTTTAGAATAATTCTTAACAAACTCTTTGAAAGTTTCATCATGGTTATATGTTTTTTCATGATATAATTCAAATAACCTCTGCCTACTTTTATAAATGCCTGGTGTTGCCCAATCACTAAATATAACGCGGTCACAAACAGGCAATGTTTTTGAGGTGAAAACCTTCTTAAACTCACAATTGATGACGTTAAATAGGGAAGCATAATCTTGATCCGGGTCGTTATGATAAGGCAAACCCGGCAGTTTTTCTATTAAATTATTTTTGAATTGTTCCAAGCGACTTTTATTTACAGGAACAAAACTCACAAGTTTTCTTTGAGCTCTAACTGTTTTTTGAGGGAAAGTGACTAACTGGCCACAGTGATCAGAGTCCAACTCATTTATAATTAAATGGCTAGAAGGTTTTAAGTTTGTAAAAATATTGTCAATACAGGTAGCACTAGTGGCAGTTATTCTAGTCGGCTCAAAGAATGTATTGTACAAATTATATGACTTTAATAAACTTATGAATTTATTTACTACAGCAGATTTTTCCAGTATATTAATGTTGAAATCTCCACAGACAACAACTGTTTTATTACTGTTACAAGTCTTTAATAATACTTCTTCCATATATTTCTCAAAAATATCATATGAAGCACACGGGGGCCTGTACACGCTTAATACAATGAACTGCTCAAGCTCAATGCAAGCTATTTCAATAACTCGCTCAACAGAGAGGCTCACAATATCCTTACGTTCTTTAAATTTCATATTGTTGCGAACAATTATTAGAGAGCCACCACGTATCATATTAACTCTGCTGAACGAGCTGGCAACCTGGTGGTTGTTAAAGCAGAACATGAACTGGTGGACTTTTAACCAATGTTCAGTTACACATAGGATATCAACATAACTACAGTTCATGAACAGCTCCAATTCTAATTCCTTACCTAACACACCCTGTATATTTTGATGAACTATTTTTAGAATATTATTATTACATTTATTTAGATTACTACAATTTGATGGGTGAGATATTAAACAACTTCTTGAAACATTCTTATGATTTAAACCAGTATTTAAATTTTCTTCATTTATTGAGCAAGAGGTTTCCTCTATTGTCCTAATTTCTAATTTAAATTATAATGAATGTCAGTATTTGTTGCCAAATTATTGGCAGAATTATTTAAAAAATCATTGCATTGCTCAAAAGAAGCAAGTTGTTTAGCCAAATTTTTGGCTGTAATAGAAAAAAAATATGATAGCGACACAGCTATCTGTCTTTTACAATAGTTAGAAAGATAGTACATAGCAATATTATGTCTATCTCTTGTCAAATAAAATTTTTTACCAACATAATTGTTAGTATCAACTAGATGGAACAGATTATTATTGAATGTCCAATTATGCAATGTCATATTTAATTCAAATCTTAAGTTATTTTCTTCCTGTGGCAAACTGTTACTATAAGGGAATGCAAACAACACAATTTTTCTTAAACTAAGATTACACAATGTTCTATAATATTGGAGTAGTTCTCCTTTGTTCACATTTCCCCTATTACCCATAAAAATTAATAATGTAGTGTCCTGGTTAAAATTACATTTAATAATTTCTTTCATAATAGCAAATAAAGAACATCCAGGCATACAGTAATTTATTATGGAGTGTTCTGGATATTCATCAGACAACAAGTGGCCTAAGTCCTTTCCAATCTCATCGCAGAATAATACTACATCATTTAGTTTGATTTTTTTCAATTGCTTATTTGAACTATTGATAGCAGGAAATGTCAAATCAACACAGGACTGCGGTAAGGTGGTATTGCATGTTGTCAATGAATGGTCCGGTGTAAGTACATTGGATGGTGTTTGACACTGCTCACAGTTGTTTGTTTGTGAGTTTACCAGCTCATTCATTGCCAACCTCTCTGCCTAACCCTTCAAAGAATACTGGAGTGATTTTAAGATAGTGGGTGTTGGTATATTATTAACATTGAGGGTAACCTCACAATAATGTTTTGTTCATACACCGCCCGTACCTACGTATAAAATAAATCAGTCATTATCTAGCAAGATCGTGTTTTACTTCAGTGGGCTATCAACGCACCGATGCCTTCAACTTGTGCGAGCGTATTGGTCTTAAATAATTCCATGGTCTCACGGTCTGGATACCGAAGTACGGCTACACACATGTGTTCACTCAGTCCACACACACAGAACTCGCTCGACAGAAAGGTTTACTGCCTATGACTCTTTGACTCTTTACATCATCAGCAGTCATAGGCGGTAAACCTTTCTGTCGAGCTTGAGAACTAACCTTTTTTATGTATGTTGCCTCATAACTCTGTCATTTTCAAACCGATTTGGAAAATTCTTCTTTTATTTGAAAGGATATACTTTCCGATTAGTCCCATTTTTATCAAAATTCAGTTCTGATGATGGAATCCATGAGGTATTGAGGGAACTCCTCAAATATTATAGGCAAACACAGCGATTTTGGTAAAACGAGTTAAGCTTTTGCATTCAGAAAGTATCACTTGGTGAAGTGGAACTGATGAAGAAGACCACAGATGGCCACTGGAACTACTCAATGATAAGTATTTCACGGGTTTTTGGGTTTTTGCTACCGACTTCCGAAATTAAAGTTATTTTTCACTTTTAAGTGTACCTTCTTGGAATTCGGTGGTTTTTGTTTTGTAAAAAAGTTATAATAATGTTTTTTTTTGGAAGATGGTTGTTTTTTTTTTTGTAAAATAATTTTTATGTATTATTAAATAATACACATTTATTTACTTTCTTGTAAAATATACAACTAAGGATACACAAATCTTCTTCCAAAACTAAAAATAACTAACCTAATCTAACCATTGAGGTATCATTGTACTAACATACAATCTAACTATATGGCATAGAAAAATTCCTCCGCATCGCTGTTGACTGGTAACTACTGGTAATGTACCCAAGAGACTCTGGCGGCATTGCCACGTTGTACACATTGAAATCCCGAAATCAGCTCCTAAGCTAAATTCGTCTTTCCTTTTTTAACAAACCGTTCCATAGCCTAAATCTTTTTAGTTGTTTTGTTTCTGTCTCTGTGATTTCTGTCCAGTTTTCTGTCATCGTCAGTCATCGTCAATTTTAATTGTCAACGTCACTTTACTATCCTATGAAGCAGCTTTTATAAATATTATTTTGCCTGCTTCTTTGCCCCCGTTCCAACCAAGGTCCTCAAAATCTTCTCACTAACTGCTTGACCCCTGGCCGTTTCCAAATGCCGTCTATATGTTCACGGTGAGCGGTTACGCGTTCCACCCTCTGATCCAAAGGTTTGTGAGGCTCTGGAGGTATGTCCAGGTGGTATCGGACGTGATCACCTGTGTGTTGTCCATGCTCTGCTGCCAGTGCACTGCCGCGATGCCTCTGTCCAGTACTGCGTCCGATGCATCTGTGCAGATGTTTGAGGTAATATGCTGTCTATTGTTTAAAAAAATGTTGGTTTTTCTTTGGACACCATAAAGTTTTACTAGAATTCGATGAAAAGTTAAAACTAAGCTGTCCGTAAAAGATTTTAAATTATCAAGAATAACATTATGTAAGGCAGATGTAAGGCCTAGGAATAACATTATGGACCCGTATGGAGCAGGTAGTGGCCCAGTGGTATCGGCCCCGACTTACGAATTGTAGGTCGTGAGTTCGATTCCAAGCAGGCGCTTTACTTTGTGTAAATAATTTCATCACCACTTCTCTCAAAACGGTGAATGAAATCGTGAGGAAACCGGCATGTCTTAGAACCAAAAAATCGAAGACATGTGACATCTACCAACCCGCACTGGGCCCGCGTGGTAGATTACAGTCCACTCCCTCTCACGGAGAGGAGACCTGTGTCCCAGCAGTGGGAACATTAATAGGTTTATTATGTATCTGTTATTATGTATGGGCTCGGATTACAGAACCTCACTCAAAACTCAAGCATTATCTACTTAAAACAAGTTTTAACCAATCAAATGACTAATGCTCGAGTCTTGAGTCTTAAAGTCCTTTAATATACCACCAGCACCACCAAACCAACCACGGTGGTTTTAGGAGCACCTTTGATATTGAGTTAACCTCAATGCTTGCTATTGATGCGCAAATTAAAAATGAAACTTTAGTCTTAAAAACTTCACGTATTCAACAGCCCAATGCATTGAATCGAAGATTTGCCGAGGTAGACGCCGATCGGTGCAGTGGCGAGCCGATGAAGGCGCAGCACCTGGTCATTGACTTCATTCCTGACAAGAAAGATATGCCAGAGGAACTCACGAGCTGTCCACAGTTCCGGAAATTTGCTAATAACCGGCCAGAGCTTGAAGGCATGATGGTGCATTCAGTGAGTATAGCTACCGCATAATATAGGACCAATGATTTTGTATCTTCATGAGAAAACTGACGCACTCTCTCTTTTCGGACCCGCATGAAGCCCTCAGTGATGAGTTTATCACGCGGAATGATTAGGGTGACTGGTAATTAGTGACCGATACTTAAACACGGGACTTTACTCATCATTATGAACAACTTTTACTATGGGACCAAACACGAAATCGCGAAAAAAAAAATCTGCTGTTCCCTACATTATTTTATGTTCACTCTCGCCCTCTCGGCAAAGTTTAGGGAACAGCAGATTTTTTTTTTCGCCATTTCAGGTCTGCGTCACAACACCACTCTGTCCTCCACCTTCCGCATCAAGTCCCAGACACTCTTTAAGGTCGTCAAGTTCGATCCATCTAAGTTGGGGGACGTCATAAATTGCTATTTTTTATACATAATATATTTTTCTAGTCACCAAGACCAGAACCATCGGAGCAACAGTTAATAGATTCGTCAAAAGATCGTGTACATCCACAAATAGTGATAGAACAAAATACCAGTAATTTACCAGCTATACACGTGGTCAGAAAAATGAACAATAAAGGTAAATCACAGCACGTACAGCCAACCGCAAGTCTTTGGTAAAGGTACCATTCTGTACCCGACTGCAGGAGGCAACTGCAGGCGACGTTTCACGACGTCATATCGCGGCGAAATGAAATTAAATTAAATTTATTTACTAAATGAAGTTACTGCTGGTCTGCGGTTGGGCTGCACGTGTCGCCTGTCGCTCGCCCGTTGCTGCCATCGACGTGCCACTAGCTACGGAAGGTATTTCATAGAAATTCATTGAAACCAGTCGTGTCGCAGCGGCACGTCACCTGCGGCACCCTGCGGTTGCCTCCTACTGTCGTTTACGGAATAGTACCTTTAACACTGTTACCTTGAGCTGGCCTAGCGTAGTGCAGAGTTTCAATGGATAAAAGGCTAGCTTATAATGGTGTCGTTACCACTGACTTGCGGGCGACTTTACCTACCTTTAATTATTTGACTAATGACTACAAAATACATTTTTACTCTTTGACGGGAAAATTCGTCAACACTATTGCTTTATTATCATTTGCTGGAAATAAGTAGATACAATATAGCAAGGTTTTTCACAAGCAAACTTTTTCTAGCTAAAATAGTGTAACCGCATTATGGATCCAAATTTTATATTTTAACTCGTATTGCAAAGCTACGTGAGTTAATCTGAGCTAAGCAAGCTCGCAGTATGACTTGCGCTTACACAGGTTTTCTTCACTCACTCGCACAGCACTGGCGGGGAGCCGCCTGGCCTGGTTCACACAGATACAGTCTTCATGTTCTTTTTGTTGTCGCTGGCACTACTGTTAGTTATTCAAACCTTGTTGGCCCAAAACTTTGCCACCTCCATGGAGTTGTCGGTGGTAGCGCAGCGGTCACGTTGACTGCTTGTTTTGGGCCACAGAGGATAGGAGGTGAAAGAAAGAAAGAAAGAAAGAGAGAGAGAGAAAGATGGAACATAATTTGCGACACACAGATCCAGTATTGAGATACACACAGGTATGAGCGAAAGATACGACGCTCTACAAAACGAATTCTTTTGATAAACTCGATGCTTTATTAAAGGATATTGCTTGCTAAATGTACATATTTTATTCATTTATCCTATCCTATCTCACTGCTGAGCAAGGGCTCCCCTATAGGCTTCCAAACCTCTCTTTCTGCTGGCTCCTCTGGCCAATCTGTTTCAAAAACAGTTGTATCAGTTTATGCTGAACTGAGCCTTTTTAGCGCAGCCGTGAGGCACACAATGCTGTTATATAATATCATTATACATTGAGGGTAATCTCCTAATAATGGTTTATTTGTAGCTACACCGTACATATGTATACTTAAATAAAAAAGTCATTAACAACCACAGTCAAGACCGTTTACTTCAATAACTAAGTTTTTTTCTGTTCTTATGCTGTCTGCCTTAACCTGAGTCAAATAGATTTTTTTTCTTTTTCTTTAACGAGTATTGCTCTACATTTGAATTTTATTTTCCAGGTCTAACGAAAGACGCTTTACAAACCGGCGCAGTCAAAAAATGTTGTACTTGAAAGACTTCAAATATTACTTTTTTAAATTTTATTTTTAATACTTATTTCTATTATATTGTTTTTTTTGTTTTTTATTAGTTGTTTATTTTAGGGTTCCGTACCTCAAAAGGAAAAACGGAATCCTTATAGGATCACTTCGTTGTCCGTCTGTCTGTCTGTCAGTCTGTCAAGACCACGGGTCAAGACCACGGAGAATAGAAAGAAGATTCTCCGTGGTCAAGATCCTTTTTCTCAGAAAAATATCAAATACGTACTTAACTCTAAAAAAGCAAGATCTAAGTCAACGCAATAGAAAAACACGGTCATTTATGCGACATGTTTGATACTCCCAAATAAATCAAAACTAACACGGTACTTCCGGTTAACCAAGAATCATGAAATTTGGCAAGAAGCAAGATATCACAGCACAAATTAAATTAAATATTTGTTTATTTATGACAACTAGGCCTAATTGTTAGTAACATTGTTCTTAAAAAACTATTGTTAATAAACAAACACGGAAACGAAAACAAAAAGAAAATTGTAAGATTAGCTGTGGGGTCTTCTGACCAGCATCATCTTCACAGCGTGCGACAACCAAGGTGCGTCGTACTTCTGACCAGCACCTCCACAGCGTGCGACAACCAAGGTGCGTCGTACTTTTCTGTCAACATACTAAGGATGCCGTTAGAACTAGATCGCGCTCTTGACAAGATAATATTTGTTTTTTTGCGCATTATGGCGTAAAAATCATCGGTATGGCCAAAAGCAAAAATACCGGACGCACTACAATAGCGTGCTGAAGCAGTTATTATATTGAAAACTGCTTATGAAAGCCAAATAAAGGAAAACGTCCAAAAATCTTTAATTTGTAGTTTTATCACATAATTTAAAAACGTTTTTTGTTTGCGATTTACAAGGTTATATTTGCAGTTGACCGTTAGAATTGACCATGACGGGAGAACATGTTTTCCAACTACAATGTTAAGTTTGTTTTAGGGAAAAAATCATTCCAACTACGGAACCCTTCATTGTGTGTGGTCCAACATGCACTTGGCCAGTTTTTTTCCTTTATTACAATAGGAGACAGCCCAGATGCAGAGTCTAGATTTGTGACTGGTATTAGTCCAATACTCAATACTCGCCTCTTAAATATTACTATAGCGTGTGAGTTAGCTACAAGTGCTACAACTAACGTTTCAAAGATTAGAAGCGAGATGTTAAAGATTTTGTCAATGCTGATAACAAAAAAACTCAAAACAGATTTAAGAAATTTTATTTTTACTTATTTGTATACAGTTTGCTATAAAATGTATAAAATAGGTATAATATAAAAAATATAGTATCAAACGAAACGACGTGAGATATTTTGGCCGATGCGGTACCTTTTAGGCTGCGTTTCCACCAGAGATGAGCGAGGGATGTGTGTAAAAATAACCATAAACTTAGCTCAAGCTATGACAATGAAGCGATGTAATTGGTTAGTTTTTTAGAGGTATGAGGAACAGGGTGTAAAGTTCACTCATCCTCTATTGAAAAGGGAGGATCCTCCAACCAGACTGGTGTTATGTCTGGCGGGCAACTACCCATATGTTGATTTCGGATAGTCTTATCTATGTTTTTCGCTTGGTAAACTCTAACTGCGCGATGTAGGAATTGTGTGACGTCATGTCTTTGTTGCGTAGTTCGTATGTGGCGGTGTAACCGCTACAGTTTCATACACATCCCTCGCTACGCATCCTCACTCATCTCTGGTGGAAACGCAGCCTTACCCCGAAGTCTACTATAACTTCTTTATTGATTTTTCGTGAATTATATTATTATTTTGTAAGTAAGTATAGGTTTAATTACTTGTAGTCAGCGGTATATCAGCGGTATATCAGTTTATTTATTTGTCCTTTTATTAAACAATGTTCATATACCCTGGGGCCATTCAAGTATTACGTAAGCAGAATTAAGCCCCCCTTGTCAGCCAAAGTAAGCAAAACTCTTACCCCCCCCCCCCTCCTATGCTTATAAACATTGTTATTTTTTTTTATCTGGTTTGGGTTCTTTATTTTTATTCATGGGTCTAGAAATAAGGAATGTGTAGACTGTAAAGAAATATAACGCCCTTTTAAGTACTTTCCCTATGGTAAGTTCTTTATAACTTAACCATAAAACACCGCGTAAGATCGAGTAAGCTATAATATCAAATAATTTTGGGGAACCCCTGAACATGCTTTTCGCTCTCGAGCATAGACAAGTAGGGTTCCCATATTATTTGTTCAAAGAAGAATTTACTCAATTTTGCAGGAAAAACTAAATAAATATATTCTATTATCTACATTTCTTTTTCATTTCTCCTTTCGCAGGTCTGCTGGAAGAAATTTCTTATGAAATAAGCAGTACCTTAGTACCTACTCAAAATTATAACGATGTTGTATCTATATGTATTTTACTGCAAGTACATAAATAATAAAATAAATAAATAAATATTGCTGACGTAATCACCATCCAGACCCCCCGTCCCCCATGTCATTTTAGAGGTATGAGGAACTGGGTGTAAAGTTCACTCATCCACCATAGAAAAGGGAGGATCCTCCAATCAGACGGGTGTTGTGTCTGGCGGGCAACTGCCCATATGTTGATTTCGGATAGTCTTATCTATGTTATTCGCTCAGTAAACTCTAACTGCGAGATGTAGGAATTGTGTGACGTCATGTCTTTTTGTTTCGTAGTTTTTGTATGTGGCGGTCTAACCGCTACATCACTCCCCTCCGGAGACCGGGGGTCGATAGTGGGCTGAGTCTTGGATCTTGCGATGCTTCACAGTGCCAGCTGTGGTTCCACTGAGTCGGAAACGGGTGCCGCATAGTTCACGGTGAGTCGGAACTGTCTGCGGTGATTCCCCAGTGAGTCGGGGAGGCGCTGCGTCGTCATCCAGTGAGTCGGATGTGGTACAGCGCCGGGTTTTTAGCTGACTGCTTGCGTCGACCAGGAGAGGGTAGAATAGGCTCTGCTTGTGAGACCGGCCGGAAGTGCAGGTGCTGTGCCAAGGTTGCTGATGAGGCTGAGGGTGATGACCAGGAATGCGCGTTCGCTGCATGCTGGTGGTCAGGATACCCGTTGAAGCCGTGGGTGCTGGCTGGCTGTGTGACTCGCCTCACGAAAGCTTGCGGGAGTGATGATGATGACGTCACGCTGAAGTAGTTGCACGAAGGCTGCGTTGACGTTCATACTCGGGGTCACCAATTTAGAGGAATGAGGAACAGGGTGTAAAGTTCACTCATCCACCATAGAAAAGGGAGGATCCTCCAACCAGACGGGTTGTTATGTCTGGCGGGCAACTGCCCATATGTTGATTTCGGATAGTCTTATCTATGTTATTCGCTCAGTAAACTCTAACTGCGAGATGTAGGAATTGTGTGACGTCATGTCTTTTTGTTTCGTAGTTTTTGTATGTGGCGGTCTAACCGCCACATCATCACAAATAAGCGAAGCAAAAACCCCCTCACTCCCCTTTGGTGCTTACGTTATACTTGAATGGCCCCGTCAAGTTGTAGCCTAGGCTAGGCTACAACTTACCCCCTTAAATATAACGTAGGTACTGATAATCTGATTGGCAACTTAGCACAATAATATGCGGATAATTTGATAGCCGTGTATTTAATTCGAATAACAAATATGCAAATTGCCTACTAGAAAAACTAGAGCAACAAGTTGTATAGATGCGAGTGATCGATATAACAAGCGCCTTCTGTGAAGCATGGTTGTAGATGTAGACCGTGGCCCTTCCCAATGGCAAATAGTTTACAAGTCCCTCCATATGGATTTCGCTTCCCTTTCCAGTATGTAAGATAAATAATAGCATCGGGGCTTAACGGCACAATTACCGATTTAGTTGCGAGATGTTATTATCTGAGCTATTGGAACTAGGTGTAGGAACAACTTGTCTGCATGAGTATGTATAATTCAGCGTATACCCACGCATACAGTAAGTTTAAGAAGGATGCGCTAAAATAACCCGCGAAATTCAAATTTTCTTACGATTTTCAGGTTAGTGTCAGGTTACTTGTGTTGATCAAATTATGAATCTGGACCGTAACAAATTGATCATGATCATTAAAATCATCAATACCTACTCTCTTAGTTCAAATTGCCCGCCCCTATTGAATGACTATTTCATGAAATCATGACAATTCAAACTTGTATAAATTGCTGATAGTTAATTGACTCAGGTGTGACTTTGCGGAAATCCATTATAAAATACAATAGACGATGTATATTTAGTAACTTAACCCGCACGGTTCTTAAAGAGTCTTAGAGAACCTTCTTAGAAATCGACACGTGTTTCTTTGCGTACGGCTCTTGTAGTGGCAACACGTCGTGTCCGAGTTCGCAACAAGTCAATCGTCATCCTGAGGATGCCTCGTTGAGAGGCGAAACACGTGTCGATTTCTTACAGGGTTCTCTAAGACTCTTTAAGAACAGTTAAGCGGATTAAGTTACTACATCGTCTATTGTATTTTGTATTGCTGATTCTCATTGATTATATTCATTCTGAAAATACCTATTAATAATATTTGTTACGGTCACGAATCATATTACGAACCGTAAGAAATTTTCAATTTCGCGGGCAACCTTAACGCAACATTCCCCTCCAGCTTAATCGGTCCATGTCATCACATCTTGTCGTACATGATGCGCATGACCTGATGGTCGGTCTTGACGCGCGAGTCGAAGCTGCGCATGTCGCTCCGCCGCCGCGCCGCGCGCTCTGCGTCGTGCAGCACATAGTCGCGGATGCCGCACGGACAGCACGCACCGCACTCGCAGAACGCGCAGCAAGCGTGCACGGCGTCCCAGGCTCCTGGAATATAACAGAAAAATACGCTTGTATTGCCTTGAAGGGTAAGGCAGAGTTTTATCTATAGTACACCAACATTTCGCCAGTTATGTTTAATTCCGACCTGGGAATCGAACCCAGGCTTAGCAGTACCACTTTTTGGTGTCCAGAAACACAAATATAGGGCTGCAGGCAGTCCAAGGAAGCTATGCCATCATTGGATAGCGGACTAACCAGACGTTTACTACGCCTGGACAGGAACGGCCTGCGCCTGGTGACGGGGACTATCACGGGACACTGCTCGCTGAACAAGCACTTCCACACAATAGGCATAACGGACAGTCCTCTGTGCAGGGCGTGCATGGAGGCTGAGGAGACCGTCGCGCACGTGCTCTTTGAATGCACAGGCGTCACCCAGATAAGAACACAAACCCTCGGGTCACCTAGATCTTTCAGGATGTTCTGAACAGGCCAGGAGTTTTAATTAGCTGCTGGAGGGAGGTGGGCTGGTTGGAATAACCCCCCCTCTTTGTTTCGTCATAGGATGTTTTTACTGTTTGATTGTCAATTTTTACTGATATTAAGTCACGTTAAACACAACTAAGTACAGCTTATTTTTTTCAGTGTGTCGAAGTACCGTGTTTTGGAACAAATAACATTACAGAATATTGGCCTTAACCATTTCCTTGGTAATATTAACTAAATGATGTAAAATAAGAGAGGATAGCTAGAGGAGAAGATAGCTTTCTTCTTCTATTAGTTATCACAGTTTTGCATTTAAAACGCTCTTCTGTAAAATCATGATTTTGCAGATAACCCTGTATACTTTGTGACCGTCGAGAAGAATATTTAACTACCATAGACAACTGTCAGTCGTCAGAGTGATTTTGACAATTTGGTATAGAAAACTTTCTTCTGAAATAGTCTACATATACAATGACCTAGACAAAGATAGTTAGAAACGAAAGACAAAGTGACAGATTGAAGAAAGATTTCTACGGTGCGATGTCAAAAATGAAGAAAGGAAATGTCACTTTGTATAGAAAGAGTTGTGTCTACTCTTCGTAGACATAGAAAGCGCATGCTACGCGTGCTGGAGATTAGAGAGGGTAGAAAAGAGGAAGTTTTGAGTATGAATATAGATGACTATAAGAGTAGGGGAAGACTGGAAGAAACGATGGATGGACTGTGTGAAGGATGGTTTGGCTCGAAGAGGGGTGACTTCCGAGATGACGACTAATAGAAAAGTATGAAAGAAATTGACGCTACAAATAAATTGGGATAAGGTGAGGAGAATGATGACCTACTATAGAGAGGCTATCAGAAGAAAAAACTATGATCCCATGTGTCAACACCATCTATAGCATTCAATATACCAAAATAACATAATAGCCAAATCTGACACGATAGACTCTTACCGACCAACCTTTGTTTACCAACCGTCAGATAGTTTGAAATATCTAAGAAAATTATTGCATTTATCTAATGCTCGGTAAATTATAAAATACTAACTAAAATAAACCGTAATTAGTTAAGTCCAGTCATATTAGCACTACGAAGTTTGCAATTAATAGCTCAATAAATATACTGTTCGGCATATTTTCTTTGAATATAATTTACTTCGAAAATAATTTTCTTTTGCACTCAATGCGAGCTCTTCTGTGGGGCGTATGACACCAGCCTGTAGAATGTCGGTAATACCGATTAGATTTTGATGTAGTTCGCTTGGCCCTTTGCCTTTTCAAATGTCTTTCGTTTCCTTACCCATATCCTGAGCCATGAGCGCGTACCGCAGGTAGGGGGTGTCCACGGTGTCGTCGATGGGGGCCTGGCAGATCCTGACCACTTTGGGTTTGTTTATCTTTCGTTCGTTAATAGTAATGCGGCGCGTTCTGCCGAACAGAGGGCACGGGCCGTTGGGGTATATTTTCTAGAACAAAATAAGGAGCTTTTGAAGTCAGAGTATCTGGATATAGGAACCATAAGGTAAGTACATTAAGTATTCTTTATAGGAAACTATATTTGTAACTAGCTGCCCTCCCCGGCTTCGCACGGGTAGCAGTAAGTACTTATCTACGGCGCACCTACCTATCTACCTACCCTACACTGCCCGACTTACCTACCTACCATGCCCTACCTCCGTACCCTACCCTGACCGACCTACCTACCTACCCTACCTACCTATTAAATATGCAACCAAAATTCTAAGCCAGCTGAAAAACTTTAACGGCACAATCTTCATCATCATCTTCATAATCTTCATCCATTGTATTTATTTATTTGTTCGTTAAGGCAAAACATGATTGTTCTGTAATTTTAATTTAACATCTTGCATGCAATATGTGTGTATACTTATGTTTTGAACAAATAAATTATCTTATCTTATCTTATCCAATAATAATCAATATCATCAACTTATTTATTATAAAAAAAAATCAACTGTATCAAATCGCAGGAACTGTCAACAACTGAAAACAATTACATTAAATATAAATAAACCAAGCGAATCAATTTACAAAAAAAAAAAACCCTACCTACCTACCTTCACCTATCTTCCTATCTACCTACCCTGCCCTACCTAATTACTCTACCCTCCCCGACCTACCAACCTACCCTGCCCGACCTACCTACCTACCCTGCCCAACCTACCTACCCTGCCCTACCTACCCTACCCTGTCCGACCTACCTACTTACCTATCTTCCTATCTACCTACCCTGCCCTACCTAATTACCCTACCCTGCCCGACCTACCTACCTACACTGCCCGACCTACCTATCTACTCTGCCCTACCTCGTTACCCTACCCTGACCGACCTACCTACCTACCCTACCTACCTGTCTACCCTACCTACCCACCTTCACCTATCTTCTTATCTACCTACCCTGCCCTACCTAATTATCCTACCCTGCCCGACCTACCTACCTACCCTGCCCTACCTACCTACCCTGCCCTACCTACCTACCTACCCTATCCTGCCCGACCTACCTACCTACCCTGCCCTACCTACCTACCCTACCCTGCCCGACCTACCTACCTACCTACCTACCTACCCTACCTACCTATCAACCTTATCTACACCGGTAGACGCCTGACGGGAATAACTGATCGAGTGGTAATCCGCCAAGAGTAGAAAATTATTAAAGTACTAATATCGCTATAAAAAAATAGGGGTTGGTGGTAGAAAGGTGAAAATTTGGGGTTGTATGTATTTTTTAATGCCAAATCATAAAAAAATTACAAAAAAAAAAATGTTCAAAAAAAGAGAAAAAAAAAACTTGGGGTGGACCACCCTTATCACTTAGGGGTACGAAAAATAGTTTACATCCTATTCTCATACCTACCTAATATACACAAAAAATTTCATAAAAATCGGTCAAGCCGTTTCGGAGGAGTTTGGCAACAAACACCGTGACACGAGAATTTTATATATTAGAAGATAGGCCATCATATACCTATAAGTAGTATAAAACCGAGACGCTTTTCGTGCTTGACTTTGTATGCACTTAATTATTCTAAACTACCCAATCAAGTTTGATTCGGTTTCCACCATAATTTAAGAAATTGATTCCCAATGGTTTATATATAGGTAGATAGTTTACTCTGCATTCGGCGCTTGGCGTGGCAACACGTCGTGTCCGGGTTCGCAACAATTCAATCGTTATCCTGAGGATGTCTCGTTGAGTTGAGAGGTGAAACACGTGTCGATTTCTTACAGGGTTCTTTATGACTCTTTAAGAACAGTTTGATCAGATGCTTCGAATTCCATGGACAGCCAAACGCACAAACGTGTCTATCCTTTCCCAACTCGACATCAAGACCCGATTGTCTACAGTTTGCCTACAGCGTATTCTAACATATTTTGGCCACATAATGCGAAGGGGAGATAGCAACCTTGAAAAACTGGTCATTGTTGGCAATACCGAAGGAAAGAGAGCACGAGGCCGGTCGCCAACACGATGGTCCGACCAAGTAAAAGAAGTTACGTCCTCAAGCAAGTTTCAACAGGTGGTGATGGCAACTTTGGACCGGGACCGATGGAGGCAGATTGTTCGTTTAAAGGGGTCCAGTGACCACGATCCTCAGTAATGAGGGACCGATTGAAGAAGAAGAAGAACAGTTTAAGCGGATTAGGTTATTAAATATACGTCGTCTATTGTATTTTATGTACCTAGATAATACTTTAATTTTAATTTAAATATTATATCGATGTTTTGCCAAGTCGTAATTAAGGCTAGGTTTTCCGGGCCTATACTCCTTTGAAACACTACCTCCGCCTCCCCCAATTGCAGAGCGACGTATATATTTACGATAAGTTGTCAAACTGAAAACGGAAAATCCATGCCACAGCATAAAATATTTGCAGTTGGCCAACTGAACTAGTTTATTAGTTATTTTTTTTCCTTAGGTTTCCATTATATGGTACCTACATTGTAGTGAACTAAAATATTTTTTAAAATGTCCTGTGTACCTAATGGGCGTTTTCACATTATCAGATAACACACCAACCCGATACCGATATGCTGGCAGCTATACCGACATCAATTCCATACCGATATAATTATTATCGGCCCGATGATATTGGTGAATATCGATGACCATCGTGACGCATCAAACTTCCGCAGTAGGTACCTACTAAGAATCAACGTGTCGAAGTCGGCAGTGCTAAAAAGTGTTTTCAATTGAAAGAATGCCCCTACTCTCACCCCATATTTTGTCTTCCCCGGTAGATATCGTGCCGATATCGGTAACGCCCGCTGTCTGCGACGATATAGCTGACAATAACAACACAATGTTAAATTGTTTCGTTTGTAATCCCGTGTGTACAATCTACTGTTATATTGCACGACTCATAATGCGAAGCATTAGAGGGTGCTCTACGATCGAAGAAGAAGAAAAAAGCATCAAAATTGTTGAAAAAAAAATCCTGTCCGTCAATGTATCAAACCTGAAAACATTGTAGCTTGCGGTAAAATCAATTAATTGAGTCCATTTTTTTTAATACATTCGTTCCAGCCGTAGAAGGAACCCTATTGAAAATGGCTCTTTTATTCAAAGTAGTTTAATTATAATTAATAAAATACTTACTAAAATATAATATCTATATCTAAATATTTCCAAGCTTGACTTGACATCCGTAGGTTGCGTCAAAGTAAATATCTAAATAAATAGTCTTGGACATTACATGGATTGCGAGGTTAGAAATTTAACCCATATTGATGGGTAAAAAAGCAGTCAAAAAAACATACTCCATGAAGTGATAAATTGTTCATTTTTGTTAGAAAGTTTGTTTTGAATTTCTTTTTCGTTTATGAATGAGTGTTATGAGGCGTGCACCCTATGGATTATCTAAACTTTTTTTTTTTTGTGAAAGCCGGTTTCGTCAGGAATAATCTGTAAGAATCAGTTAGTGTGTGAGTGTTGGCCAATTACGTACTATTTGCTGAAACTCAGGCGTTCATTAATTTACAAAAAACCGGTCAAGTGCGAGTCAGACTCTTGACAACCTTTACGCGGCGCCCTATTTCCTCATAGTGAAGAGAAGAAAAAAAAAACATATTTGTTCTCTACTCGATGAGTTCTAGACAATGATTTCGAAATCCAATTTTTATTGGTTGGGAACCCCCTTTTAATTTTTACCTTTATAATTTTTTTATTATTTTGTTGCTAAAGCGGCAATAGAAATACATAATCTGTGAAATTTTCAATTGTCTACCTATTACGGTTCATGAGATACAGCTCGCTGACAGACAGATAAATGTACGGATAGCGGAGGCTTAGTAATAGGGTCCCGTTTGGCACCCTTCGGGTAAGAAACCCTAAAAACGAAAACTTTTGCAAGCAATGGGAAATTGCTACTGTAGACTGCGGGTGTAGACCTCAGAACGAGCTGCTTCTCACACGGACAACTGTACGTCGCTTGCTTCCGCGACACCAGTCCTGAATTCCTGACTCTCTTCATATTTTGGCTGCTGAGACCAAAACTACAAACATAGTAGGCCGAGGAAATTAGGTTAGAACCCTGCACTAAATCCTAAGAGCGTTTTTTTTTCTCGAATCGTGTTTTCAAATTAAACATTTTCCAGGACTACATCAAGGTAAAAAAAAAACAAATATGAATAATAAAAATAATAAAAATTGAGGCAAAATACACAACAGGAAAATTTTGATTACATTATGTAAAAAAATTGTAAAACTAATAATATTACTTCTGAATTAAACATTTTACAACAACAAAATCCACTACCAATCCATCCATAACAGTCAGTGCTATTGGATCCATTTACTGAATAAATCAGCTTTATGGAACGAAGTTCTTTAATGCTTGCGGTAGGAGTAAACTGGCAGAAATCGTCACGCTAAAAAGCGTTCATACTTCCCACTGTCGCCTTCTAATTCGATAGAGACAGAGAGAGAGAAAGTGTGACTTTGGTCAAATTGTAAATCCAAGATGGCGGCCACACAACCAAAAACAAATAGCCATATACCGATATGGCTATTTGTTTTTGGATGTGTTCGAACCGTTCTCAAGTGATGATTTTTCATTCATGCGGCCATTGATTTTTATTTATACATACTAGCTGCCCGCCCCGGCTTCACACGGGTAGCACTAAGTACTACTTCCTACCCTACCTACATACCTACTTTACCTACCTACCTACCCTACCTTGACCTACCTATCCTAAGAACCTTCTCCTTACTATTACAAACACAACAAAAAAAGAATTAGCGAAATTGGTCCAGCCGTTCACGCGTGATGCCGTGACCAAGGAAATAGGGATTCATTTTTATATATATAGATAGATTATATAGATTAGATAGATGAGCTAAGTGGTCGGACTGTTATGCTTATACTGTAACCATATTCTTTTGTTTTTTGACGTTTGCCCCCGCTCATGAAGATCCGTAAATATTCGTAGCAAGTATGAAGAAAAAATTGCCGTACTTTATTTTCAATAGTGTCGTACCTACTGCTACGGCTATAATTTATCGAATCTTTGTTCTAAGACAAAACAAACAAAAAACATTTGTTGATCCCCGGTCAATTCGGTTTGCCGTTCCTTCAGACTATTTACCACCAGAAAAATGGCACATAATATAACATAAATTCACGCCTGTATTCCCCGAAGGGTTGGGCAGACGTGTGCCTAAAAACGGCACAAATGTTTCCAATCGTCCCAAACAGACTGTTTTTGTTTCATAAATCCTGACATCAGCTCATATACTGATATCCTAGGATTTTTACAAAGTTTCGTTTTTTCTAATTATCCTCAAAAAAAAACTGCCGTTCCATACATTTTGACCGAGTAACTATTGCAATTTTGAATGAAACAGCAATTTTTTTTTAAGTAACCGACTATACATTTTTACTCTGGACGGTCCTATCATCATGCGCTGAATTCACGGTAACAGTTTGCGAGTCAATGTGCCTGCCATCCCGTATACCTAATTAATGTAGGAGATTATAGCAGCGACGACGACAGCTTGACAGAGAGTGAATACACAACCCAAAAAAAATCTGCTATTCCCTACATTTTGACGAGATTATGCGAACATAAATGTAGGGAACAGCTGATTTTTTTTCGCGGTTCCAGTTTTTGGTCCCATAGTGAAAGTTGTTCATAATGATGAATACAATGACCCCTTAAGAGGTTTAGGGTAAATAAAGACTAAGCTTCTATAATGGATTTGGATGAATTGTTATCATGACATGTATACAACATGTAAAACAAAACCCTGTCTGATCCATGAGGGTGTTGTTAGGTATCTTACTGAGAGCCTATTTATGTGGCAATTATAAATAAATAAAAAATTGTCCAATTTTTTTAAATAGGGATTTTTACCGGGTTATGACATGGAGCGCAGGCGGCCGTCACGCGTCGTATAGCGGGTGTCTACAAGTCATAACTATAATGATGCCTGTTGAAAACTTGCTATTTTTTTATTGGATTTGGGGTATTTTTGTTACCAAAAATGTGATTTTTAAATAGCAATAACTTTTTAATTTTCAATATTAGTAAGATTTTTTATTACGTTTAGGTAATTTTATTGCAGTACCTATGAGCCCCTTTCGGATCGGATAGGGTTTCTATTACTTTGAGTCCAAAGATATAAATGACTCACACTTGACTATAATTTTATCGATAAAAATTTGAAATGAAAACACTAATGTCAGATGTCAATAAAAGTCATCACAACGCATAGAAATATTTTCATTTTCGAAAACAATAATAATGAATTAAAACAATAATATAATTACGCGATGTTTTGTCTGATCTTCCGCAATTTAGTATATGTGTTTTTCTTCCTTTTGTTCTTTTTATTTGCCATTTTTTTAAAGACGGTGAGGAACTAATTTTTTAAAATAAATTGACACAGGTCCAACCTCGACAACGTCCCGCAGGACACTGAGCGCGAGCCGATTTAGCCCGATTTACAAATATTGAGTTTACTTAATTTTTTTTTATTAAACTCAAAAATTCAACCAATAAATTCCCTCCAAAATACGATTACCTCATCGTACATGCAATTTTCATATTATTTTGTGCTGTAGTTAGGAAATGAGATCGAAAATGGTTTTGAAATCGACCCTGTTTCGGATTTTTTTTTCATCGAGCGAATTACAATTTATCGTGTTTTGAACCAATAATTTCCCTCAAACAAAGATGTGTCTATCACATATATTTTTTTCAGGACCTAATACCCTAATTTGACCATTTTAAATTGATTCTAAAACAGGCAAATTTTGGAAAACCCCCCGTTAAACCGAGCGAAGCGGGCGGGTTGCTAACTTGCTAGTATTCATCATATATTAGGTATCTACGTGTAGGACAATAAACTATTCCCATTTTGGGCAATACATTTCATTACCAATATTTCACTGAAGATTTTTTTCTAATAAAACTATTAGTTTACCGTCGGCCATCTTCTAAAGCAGAGAGGGAGTGGTTTCCTCTCGAGAAGCAGTTCCGCTGACGTGTTCTGGATCCCCCCTTTCCATTCGCGCCTCCGACTCTTGCAAACTGGACGGCATCTACAGGATAGTGATATGGTTATGAAGGAATGTAGCACCCAGTGACAGCAGATGTACTGGTGGGAGATAAGACCCTAAAGATGATGGTATAAAAGCGAGAATCAATTAGTACCTATTGGACTTCATTGAGGGTATTATTATGACCTGGTTAAGTGCTTCTGATTTTTGAACACCTTATTTCAGATCAATAGCCAGGAAGGCAGGTCGACGACCTACAGACGATTCCGGAAAAGACTTAGATGAGACTCGCACTCGACCATGGCACAAAAAAGGTTGAGGCCTATAGTCAGCAGTGGATGAAACTTGGCTGCCAATGTTAATGATGATGAAGATGACTTTATATAAATAAGAGTTGTTTCTAAAAATGAGCTGCTCACTCTTCACATTAAAATCGTTAACCTGGCTGTTCAATTTAATGACTAAGGGCATAACTTGTCCATTATGTAATAAGATTAAAACTTCGAAACTGAACTGCTGCAATCTGCATACTCTTTTGAAAGTCTCACTTTTGAGGAAGCAAGGATTGTTGCAAAATTAACAATAGAGAGGTAACTCACAAATAATAACTACGCGATCAGCATATCTTAACCGCGTTCAACAGCTGTCAATGTCATCATGGTTGTGGAGTATTGAACCTGACAGCTCTTGAACGGAGTTTAGATGTGGTGATTGGTGAAATTTATCCTTACTCGTATAAAATCATATTCTGATAATACTGTATGTGTCTGCTTCTAATATGAACACCATTGATTGATGTATATATCTGATTTCATTAAGATAATATATAATATGATCATCTTTGCATATTCAAGTAGCGCAAATCTGTGACATCAAAAAAACACCAAAACTATCTGTATCTAAGATAAATGACGCCAAAATGTAGGATACCGCATTGACTTCGAAAAGATGTGTCACCTCTCTGGATGCGAAAATATCGGAAAGTCTTGCGTTATATTATTATATAGTATATGCGTAAATATCTGGCTACTCAGTGCAGTTCAGACACCGATTTACATCAATGAGTTCAGAAGAATGCGTGATACGTCGTTGTGATATTTAATAACTCACTTGCACAGGTGCTCAGTTTCTTTAGGATCCCGTTTAGTTTTCGGTAACTGTAGCATGTCTAAACTGTTTCTATAACGTCCAAAGCGAAGCCAAATTGAATTAAAATTATAAAGAATTATTTAAGACATTTATTTTGACATTGTGTTTGATTGTGCTTTGTGCTTGTTTATGTTAAAGTAGCCAATCAATTCCAAACTCTTTTCACTACCGCTATCATAGATAATACAGTTAAATATGGCCGGCTATTTTACGAGTAGACTGACGATGACGGTCCGGACTCGGACTCCACCAAAGCAGCGACGAGACGAGAGGAGAGGAGATGTGTTTTAAACAACCAATAGAATTTCGTTATTCACACATCTCGTCTCTATCACTCAGCTTCAGTGGATACCACTGAGCGGAGATGTATGATATTTGTATGGTGCGATCGAAGCGGAGATGTGAGCTGTGCCTCGCCGAGATTTAGCTGGGCGGTGGTACAAAGCTGAGTGATGAGCACACATCTTCGCTCTAACCAGCACACATGTCCGCTCTAACCAGCACTCATCTCCGCTCTAGCTAGCACACAACTCCGCTGTAGCCAGCACACATCTCCGCTCTAGACAGCACATATCTCCGCTCTAGACAGCACACATCTTCGCTCTGACCAGCACACATCACCGCTCTAGCCAGCACACGTCTCCGCTCTAGCCAGCACACATCTCCGCTCTAGCCAGCACACACCTCCGCTATTGCCATCACACATCGCCGCTCTAACACACATATTCGCTCTAGTCAGCATACGGTACATCTCCGCCCTAGCCAGCACACATCTCCGCCCTAGCCAGCACACATCTCCGCTCTAGACAGCACATATCTCCGCTCTAGACAGCACACATCTCCGCTCTGACCAGCACATATCACCGCTCTAGCCAGCACACGTCTCCGCTCTAGCCAGCACACATCTCCGCTCTAGCCAGCACACATCTCTGCTCTAGCCAGCATACGTCTACGCTCTAGCCAGCACACACCTCCGCTCTTGCCATCACACATCGCCGCTCTAACTAACACACATATTCGCTCTATCTAGTCAGCATACATCTCCGCCTTAGCCATCACACATCGCCGCTCTAGCTAACACACATATCCGCTCTAGTCAGCACACATCTCTGCTCCAGTCTAGCCAGCACGCATCTCCACACTTCGATGGATACACCCTAGCTGGAAAACATCTCTTTCGTTTCCGCTTCGGACATCTCCGCATAGCTCCGCTTTGGTGGGTCCGAGGCTCCGAGCCTGAAGGGGCTTAGGAGAGAGGGAGGCTTTTGATAACTTTATCACGTCGAATTAGGTTCCACGAGTACTCTCTTTGATAGCTTTGTCGCTGCGATAAATGAGTACTTGCCGGCAGCGGCGGTAAGAACAGTCAGCAATCAACTATTAATATATGTATCTCTTTTACTCACACGGGACCTACAATCTGTTGTACGTTTCTTGAGGTAAATCGTTGATAGCTAGTCGCTTCCTCGTCAGCGATGGGACAGGTACCATGAAAGTAGTAGGCATCGCCGTATCCAATGGAGGAGTGCCCTACGAAACGGTGCGGGCGATGCCGATGCGACGATAACCAAACGATTTTCGAGTGCAAGATACTTAAGAGTACGCTAGTCGGTCATTCTTCCAAACAAACGTACCTAGTATGGTGATTACTCATCTGTTGACGGTGCGGTGTACCTACGTTTAAAACTAAAAATTATATGAATTTGTCTTGTCAATATCTAGCCATGTACGAAAGCAGAATTGGAAAAAAGAAATTGGTTTATACCTATACGCCCAAAGGTGTGTGGGTTCATGAAATTTTACTCACTCATTTTCGTTATAAATCATCGTCTATTTCACTAAATAAATATATAATTATAAACTAGATAAATAAATACTAAATAAATAAAACTAAATAAATTAATAATTTTTATTTATTTATTTTGCATATTAGTCACACACCCACACCGACCGAGTTCGAGCTGTCGTGCGTCGCCGCGTCGAGCCGTAACATCACAAAAATATAATTTCAAAATTATCCCATTCTGTCCTAAACTTCAACTTATTAAAAGGACTGTGTAATAAATACTTCCTTCTAAAAAGTAAACAAAGAGGCATTTGTTATCCCGTTTAGCACAAAGTCAAGTCGTCGCTTTAATAAGAAAAGTGTTGTTCAAAGCAACACAGAATTCGTAATTAAAAAGTTTAAATTTTCCTCCGTTTAAAATTATTGCTGCTAAGGCGTTTAAAGACTCTGTTTTCACTTCCAGAATTTCATCGGAAAATTGGATGGTCTTCAATCGGCGCAGAGTTTTAACTTTTTCAATGGAATGGTTAAGCCATTCCATTCAAAAAATTAAAAGTCCGCGCCGTGAGATAAGTTTTCCATTCCCGGTTCTCGATAAAAATAATCCTAAGTGCTTTCAATATTAATTATTTCGATCAAGGAAAACTGGGCGACCATTTTTCTATAGAATTCTATAACTTTACTTTCTACCAACAAAATACGTGTAAATGCACGTGTATAGAATTGATTCCATGAACTCGAGGCACGTGCATAGTTCGTAGAAAACATCGGGACAACGTGAAAACAATTTGCAATAGTTATAATAGGTATCCTTTAACTTTACACACACATGAAGCTGCATTGTCGTACCCCTCATAGACTCTCGTGTTGATGAAATTTAATCTCTCATAATTGCATGCGGTACTGGAAGCCGGTCTGCGGCGCTCCCGCCAATTTCCTATAATTATCGGGTGACTTCGTAGTTTACTCTGGTCATACCAATTAACTATACCTATAAACTTTCGTTAATATTAATATCTTTTAACAGAAAATAAAACATCAAATGTTGACGGTGATTAAAAGATTCAATATTTTTGGACACATAGGAGCTAGGCTTAGTAAAATTAACAGCCAACAATGTAAATGGAAAAGGAACACATACCAAGCTTGTTTATTACCAACTGTTCCTTTACAATCATCATCATCATCAGCCTATTAATGTTCCCACTGCTGGGACACAGGCCTCCTCTCTGTGAGAGGGAGTGGGCCGTAATCTACCACGCGGGCCCAGTGCGGGTTGGTAGATGTCACATGTCTTCGAATTTTTGGTTCTAAGACATGCCGGTTTCCTCACGATGTTTTCCTTCACCGTTTTGAGAGCAGTGGTGATGAAATTATTTACACAAAGTAAAGCGCCTGCTTGGATTCGAACCCACCACCTACAACTTGTAAGTCGGGGCCGTTACCACTGGGCCACCACTGCTCCTACCTTTACAATAGCTAAGCCAAAAGCTCTAGGACTTTTAAACTCCTCTCGTGTAAGCACGACCCCAAAGCTCCCGAGACCGTGCTAACAAAAATCGCCTGTTATCAGTGTTGGTACCTTTGAATTACTCTCGTATACTAATTTTTTTTAGGTAGGCTATGTTTTTGGCCCCCCTAGGACCAGTAAAACACATTTCAACGCCTACAACATCACGCCACGTCTAAACAAAAACACACAACCCGTGTCAGCTTCACAAAATATACGAGCACGGCAAATACGCCACAATACACAAAAGATTCTATTTCAAATCAAAACGTAATTATAAATACACGGTTCTGAACCCCGGGTGTGACAAAATGCGGTAATTTACGATTCACGCCCCCGACTCCCTGGGGCTGACTTGAGGTACCGCGTTAACCGCACATCAATTTGCATTCAAACAAATCAAACGCTCCTCCAAACTGTATATTCTCCGGGAGCTTGCGAGGTTTACGTGTTTACTGACTTTTACCGCTAATCTCGCTGTGGTTTTAAATTCAGGTAATTGTTTAATATTGTTGAATTCGTATCATAACTTTGTAGTTAGTATTGCGGAACTACTTTGGTATTTGAAAAGGTTTAAAGGGTAGACGTAGACCATCATTTTGCGTATCACGTAAACATTGACAATTGCAATTGCTCGTTTCGAGGTTTTCACTTTTACTCCACCCACTTTTCATAGAACTCTACGCCATGCCGCCATACATATTGGAAGTGAACCCTCCGGGAAGGTTGCCGACATTACTTTCGCGCTAAAGTTAACCATCGCCGACGGTCAACGGCATTAGGTTTAAAACCACATTATAAAACATTGTAAAACAAAGTAAAATTGTGTTTTAAGGGTGTGTTGTGTTGTCCCTCTAAGCAGTTTCCAACCTCTACAATGTTTAGTGAATATTTCTAACTGTGAACAAAAAATTGCTAAATATAAATGCTTTGATTTTAAAACCAACGCTTAAACTAACTTTTGTTAAAATATACATGATCATATTTAATTTTCACGGTGTAGGATGCTGTATTCGCTAACACCATTTCATTTCATTTCGGCACCCGGCATCCCATATGCGATTAGGTGAACCCTCCAAGAGGGTTGCAGCCCTCTTGGAGGTGCTGAACGTATAGAATTTTTTTTTTTTTAAGTCACGGCGCATTCAATTTCTTTTTTCGCACCCATGCATAAAAGAAGACAGTTATTTCCTCCTGAAAACACGGCACTACGCGAAAAATAATTAATTAAACAAATAAACCAATCAAACACTAATATAATGAAACATTCGACGACACAATACGCTCACGTGTACTCATTGAAAATACGTAAATTAAACCTTCTTGCAACGTACCAGAGGACAATGAAAACGTTGACAAAGACTATTGTCCTACCTTCCACTCCCTCTGAAATAACTTACAAAAGTGATTCAATCAAAAATCTTATAAAGTATTTCGTTTGGTTTGCTTTACAATAAATTGTAAACAAGACTGAGACTCAAAAAATTGTGCGCAATCCCTTGTTCATATTATTTAGAGCAAAGTTAGGTTCACAAATATCTATGCAATTTTTCTATGAAAAATATCTTCACAATTTGACATGTCTCGAAATTGGTCTCGAATTGTTGTTTTCCGACCGGTAAAATTATTTATCCCGATGGCCATCGAATCAAATTTGTACAGGACGGAAGTTCCGTCCACAATGCGAGAAGGGTCGTGGATAGCTGAACAAGAAGATTAATTAAACTCCCGCCAAGAAGCACTGCCCTAAACCACATAGCAAAATGTATGGGGTTTAAGGTACAAAATTGGGATTCGCGAGTTAGATCAACATGAGATTTGGGAAGGCTTTAGAAGTAGCGCCGCCTGTTCAAACATGATTGCAATAATGCGTGAACGTTTGCAAGATGTAATTGATGTCAATGGTGGATATACCAGATTTTAAAACTGGCAGCACCATTGCTTAAACCTTGCCAGGAAGTTCCCTACCTTATTTTAAATGTTAGGTTTTCAGAAGAACAAAATAATGTGTGTTATAAAATGTGTGTGTCAGTCAAGTGCAGTGCTTAGTAAATGTTATTTTTATTTTTTAAACCGACTAAAAAGTTTTAAAGAAATAGATAGGTATAGTCTCCGTTGACCCTATGATTTCCCTATGCGTTGACCCTATGACTTCCCTATGCGTCGACCCTAAGCGCCCTCGCCCACGGCGACTTTTTGTAGCGATGCTGTCGCGTGCGTGTCTACATCGATACAGTCGCGAAGCTGTAATTATGTATAAAGAATCCTGCGCGATAGTATAATAGCGATGCAGAAACGCGTTTACAAAACGCGCGACAGCATCGCTACAATAAGCGCCGTGCGCGAGGGACCTTAGATTTCCTAAAACTTAATTAATCAAAAATAATACAGCTCTCTCAACGTTGTCAGATTGATACAGTACTATTACGAACAACAACATTGCATTATTCGTACTTCTATTACGTACATTCGTAAAGGCCATTTAGTTGAATATTGGATATTTACGAATCCTAGGTTGAACCAAATAAATATATTGAAATCTAGAGTATTTAGTTATTTATGTTCCGAAGACTAGTCAGATATTTTTGACAGCTCTACCGAAACATACTTATGATTAGTTAATAAGATAACTTTCTATTTATGTCTAAGTTTGTATAGAACTATATACGATTATATAGTTCTATACAAACTTAGACATTTTAACGTATAATAGTTGGCAGTGGCAATGTTTCATAATTTATTTATTAAATAAATAAATTATGAAACATTGCCACTGCCAACTGCCGTAGCGTTGGAAGGCCTCTCACAAGATGGACCGATGACATGGCCGCAGGAATCCGCTGGATGCGGGAAGCACAGAATCGGCCGAAGTGGCGGTGCTTGGGGGAGGCCTATGTCCAGCAGTGGACGTCTTTCAGCTGATATGATGATGATGATGATGCCACTGCCAATATATTTGTGAACTCGACTGTACTCGAGTAATTGGAATAAACTCAAAATCTTCATAGATAGCAATAGAAATATTATACTAGCGCGAAGTTGATAATAATATCTTATTTCCAATGCTAATCCAACGCTACGTCTTCCGGTACGTGGTCGCCACTCTAGAACCTTTCGGCCCCATCGGCCATAAGGCTAAGAGAAATGTGCCGTACCGCGTACCGGATGACGTAGCGTTGGAAGGCCTCCCACAAGGGGAGTGATGACCTTTTGAAGGCCGCAGGAATCCGCTGGATGCGGGAAGCACAGAACCGGTCGAAGTGCTGGTGCTTGGGGGCCTATGACCAGCAATCGACGTCTTTCGGCTGAAATGATGCTGATGATGATGAAATGGGAATCAAGAACTTTTCAATGAATATTACTATGAACAGTTCTAGAATCTTAAGTCAATGAGTCAAGTCATAACGGTAATTATAATAAGATGGATGATATATCTTATGGAAGTAATCCCTTTTTAGAAAAATTACCTCCTTTAGCCGTTAATGACCTTTTTTCTCAGTTTATGACATAGATACGGGTCCACGGGTCTATTGTTATCTTGTCAACTTGTCAACATTTGTCAAAGTAAAATGTCTGACGAGAAATGTATGTGTATTCTTTTGCGTATATCTATCTTGTTATATTTGCAGCCATAATACATGAAATCCTAGCCTATATTACAGTGTTAGACCAAGGTATAATTCCTTTAGAACGAGCCTCAGTAGGAATACAGTTTTTTATTGACATTGAAAATAGCCATCATCTGGACACATGCAGAGTAATTTCGAGGCCAAAAATGTGTTGTTTAGCTGACGAAGAACAGAAAGATTGTAGTTTAGATACTATTCATGGCGACAACGTGGAGCTTATTATGCCTAAAAACAGAGAAACATTAATTCATGTGTATCCTACTTTATATCAATACGATCAAGTTGGTTACTGCGATTTTATCATCGAATTCAAATGTAACAACAAAAGAAGGCACAGACAATTGTTTGTTAGTATACCATTCGATACACAATTAGCACATAAAAAGAAAACGCAGTGTCTTCAGGCATACGCTAATCTGAAAGGTAGCGGCTGTGACTCTCTAGATGAGGATTCTCTGCGTGAATGCGAACCAGTCAATTGTGACTTAAAATACTCTGGACGAAGACCTTACTATGATAGTAACAGTAGTAAGTGCGTGGTTTCACCAATATGTGCGACAGATGTCATGAAGAAGCTCCCAGACATTGTATACGTACCTATAAGTAATATTTGTAGAGACCTCGACCAAACTATTAGTATTAGTGACATTTACGCAATTAACACTGGCTTAGGTGTTGTTACTGAGTCAACACAATCAGCTTACTATGATTTTAAGGTTATTTTAAAATCAAACTGCTCTACTATATCCCAAAATGTGAAAATGCTTAAGGATATGCTATATGGAAAGCTGTGTGTGCTCAACGGAGACACGTCAGACTACGAAAAATGTTGTGTAAATGCTATACTCTCGATTTTAGCGTACATAATCGCTATAAGTGGCTTAGTACTATCGCTCGTCTGCTGCCTGCAGACCACGGTTTGGTGCTACGTGAAATGGTCAACAGGACAATTAAAACATGCTTTAATGCATTGGAGATCAAGTAAAACTATGGATGGACTGCCACGGGAGAATAGTTCACGTGTAAATAGAAACGTGACGGATAATTTGTTAAAAGAAGTAATTGTGCGGGACCTGCCGATAGAGATGAGGGAGAGTGTGGTGGACATCTGCCAGAGAATCGATCGAGAAATAAAACAGAAGAAAAGATACAGAGTGAAGGATCTCGGTAGTCAGGTCAATCTGCGAGAAGGCGAAAGTCAGACATCTGAAACATCTTCCGAAATATCTTTGCCTCTAGGTGATGATAGAGCAAAACTGATAAAGAAAACTTAAGCAGAAATATTTGCTTGTGTAAATATTGATAAACATATTAGCTTTATAGGATTTGTTAAAGAAGGCGTTTGAATAAAATAAAGAGGATTTTTTCATTAATATTATTTTTTATAAATTTGTACAAATATTTAGCTTTTGTCAACTGATGATACAAACCGTTGCATTAGCATGACTTGGGATTGACTAGCATATCATTAAGCTATTATTATTATTAACTGGAACCCAACAAATTAAACTAAATCTACAGCTCGTCTTTTTTACTATCTACTTTTGAATAATCTTCTTTGATAAAGTCTGCTGCCCTTTCAGCAATCATCATGGTCGCTGCGTTAGTGTTTACACTAGGTATCGTGGGCATCACACTAGCGTCTACCACCCTCAGGTTCTTGACTCCATACACTCTTAGTCTATCATCGACTACTGCCTTAGAATCCTTGACCTGCCCCATCTTAGCTGTGCCTACGGGATGGTACACATGGAATGTTACAGTTCTAGCCATACACTCCCAATAGTTTTCACTTTCAAACTCAAAGTCATCGCATCCTTCGAAATTAATCCTTTTAATTTCAGCTTTCATCTCTTTAAACGTCGGAGTGTTTACGATCTCCGTTACTTTCTTAACACTTTTTACAAAAGTTTCCATGTCCTGTGTGTCATTAAAATACTTTGTGAAGATCTTGGGGTGTTCCATGGCATTCTTTCCGCGAAGCTCAATATAGCCTCTCGAGTGTGGCCGGCAGAGGGCGACGAAGAATATAAACAGTTCTTTCTCTTTATTAAACTCTGCAAATTGCTTACAGATGCTGTCTTTAAATGACCAGGTATCTGTACAAACGGAATATACATATGAAGTGTTAGGCAAAAAGTAGTTGTGATCTATTTGTACGTCGGGCAGAGATTTTTCATCTGAGACTGATAGGAAAGCATTAACATTAGGCTGATCATAGTTTGTAGAGTGTGGTCCTGTCTGATCTACTAAGTATTCTGCAGCAGCTTTCTGCCAAAATTCCTCTCCCCTCCTTTCAGCTCCTGTGTCTACTGTCACTGGAATAGGTATACGTACATGGTCTTGGAGATTCTTTCCAACATCTAAGTCACTGATTACTTTAATATCCTTCTCTTTCAGGTGTGCTCGAGGCCCGATTCCTGATAACATTAGCAGTTTAGGAGTATTCACTGCTCCAGCACTTAATATGACCTCTTTTGATGCATAGTACGATTCTACGTCACCGTATAAAAGTGAAAGTTTGACTCCAATAACTGTTTTGTTCTTTTCATCAATTTCTAATTGGTTAACGTAAGCGTACTTCATGACTTTCAAGTTTTTGCGTTCCCTAACAGGATTCAGGAAAGCTGTAGTGGTGCTTACTCTGCGGCCCTTGTGGATTCCACCTCTGAGTTTTCCGACACCCAACTGTGTTGGACCATTTAAGTCATTTAGGTATTTTATTCCCATTTCTTTGTAAGCGTCGGTCAATTTCTCAGCTATGCCTGCATGGGTGAAGTTCAGTTGATCTACAACAAACTCTCCGTTTGTTCCGTGTTCCTTTCTTAGTTCTGGGTTATTCAAAATGAACGGGTCTACCATTTTCTCGCTCTTTTTGAAGTATTCTTTCAATGTAGGCCAGTCCCAGCCATCGTTTTCTTTGAGATGCCACGGCTCATAGTCTCCAGCACTGCCTCGCATGTGGAGATGACCGTTGATGGAGCCGGTTCCTCCAAGGACTTTGCCTCGGGGCCAGAAGGATCGCTCGTCGACGCTGCCTCTGTTGGAATTTTCATCATACTCGGTGTAATATTGGAACGCATTTCGAGTCCTGTGCGTGGAGCCGGAGTAGTTAGGAATCTGGAAGTAATTTAAAATATTGCTCAGGATAATGTTTTGACAATTGATTTGATTCAGAGACCACAACATGACATTTCAAGAGAGGTAAATTAAGATTACAGTTTCCTTTGATAAATTATTATAATTCAAGTAATTTCTATCGTCATCTTTTAGGGCGGCATCCGTAGTGGTTATACTGGTTATTAGTAAAATTGTGTAAGCAGGTTACTCACAATGCTCTCCATAGGAGGATCACCTCCAGCTTCTATCAGCAGCACCTTCCATTCTGGAACTTCTGACAGCCTACTTGCTAACAAGGATCCTGCCGTACCGCCGCCGACGATGATGAAATCAAACCGGTCGCCACCTAGTGAAAAAAATGGATGAATTCATTATAATAATGCAAAAAAACTCATCACATTGCTGTCGTCATGGTGCTGATCCATGCGTCATGTTCGTGAACGGACGTCGTCAGTAAGGACTGGTCATCTCTTAGCTGCCACGCTTATTTTAATTGATTTTTGTTTTTATCTTTTTATTACGAACGTTTTTAACGTGCACAACTTTATACATTGTTTTCACATGTATAATTTCAACATGAACGATGTTACCAATAATTTGATTTAAAAGAATGTCTGTGGTGTTTCTTGCCCGTTATTCTTCATAGGAATCTACTACGCTTTGGAATGGACACTAGCTCTAGCCCCTTAGAATAATAACGCGTTATTATTCTAAGTCTAGCCATTGGTCTAGCCCATTACTCTAGCCTCATCTTTTTGACTGACCAACCCTAGACAATTCAAATGCCTGTAACATTTGAATATCAATGGCCTGCAATTGGTTTTTATGAAATAAATGCTTTGAGTTTGAGTTTTCAAAATCTCCGTATAGGAACTATTATGTGAAACGCACTCTACTGTTAAGAATGCGTGAAACGAAGGACGGGCGTTTACCCCGGACTGTCTTATCCAATTTTGACATTCGAAAAAAGCTGGTTCTCAGCCTAGTTTGAACAAATGACTTTTCATTTGATTTGAAACAAATCCAGAAATTAGTAGTCCTCTTCTACTAGTACTACTACTACTACTACTACTTCACTCACTTGTAAGTCCGTAAGAGTAGTCCATAGGCCATGGTTCGGTGATAAGGCACTGTGCTGCAAGGAATTGCGTCACCAGCTTCGTGAAGACAGTTCCGGCTGAACCCGTGCTGTAAGCCTGACACCCCACAGGAAGACACTTCATGATTTCTGAAACAGTTGAATATCAATTAGTAGAAGTCAAAATGTGCGTGAGTAGCGGGGTAATACAATTACAATGGCAATACCATTAATTCTGAAAATTCAACAACATTCATTGCGTTATTATTATTATCGAGCAGACGAAAGTTTCAAACATATGAAGCAATGGTTTAGGTATTTCTTTTAAAATCCTTAGGATTGCAATAGAAAGTGAGGTTGTCATGTTTAAAGAGAGAAAAAAACCTAAATTGCAACACACCCGCGGGATGTTTTCTAAGCCATGTAAAGGCTAAACTCAAGCAAGACACTACGAAACAATGGAACAGCCTGTTTATACAAAACTTTAAGGCCCTTTCATGAAAACCCAGAAACATTCACTGCTAACACCCCAACAAAGATTTCAGAACATCATTAAAAACACGTCTGGTCAACTTTCCTAATAATGCCACAAAGCCATAGCAATATATCGAGAGAGTTGCTAACTTTAATATTAGCATGTTAACAAACGAAGTTCAAATCGTTTGCCGGCCACTAGGAAATGGTAGCGATGAATATTTAAGTGTTTTGCTTCAAAGAGACTGTAGGCTTTGAACTAAGTAGGAAGCAAAACAATTAAACTTTAATTAAGAGTTAGAGAATTAGCCCTAAAGTAACTTAGGGCCAGTTTCACCACCTATTGAGAAGTGGCTATTCGGACATCGTGAAATAGGCCCTTAGTCTTCTAAATATGTAGGGCACGTGCTCATGAAAACAATAAAGTCCCATTTACACGATGTTACTTGTGGCATATAATAAAATTAGAGCAAGAAATGGCTTGCATCGTATAAACGTAGTTTAGATTTAGACGGTGCATAATTTCTTACTGCTTCAACTAATGGTATGCCACCGCCTATTAAGTCACACCGTGTCAATCAGGATTTAGGTATTATTGTGTTATGCCTGTCACCCAAGAGCATAGTAAAGCCCCCATACACGTTGGGCAAATATACGCAAATCACGCAAAAAGGCCCAGTATACGTTGGCCGAGCAACGGGCTCGCCCAACTTGTACTGGCTTTACAAAACTCTCATTTCTGCTTGATTACACAGCACACACACAAACACCAAACACCTTTCAAACTTATGCTTCAAACCAGAAACGCCTTCTTGTGCAGAAATATTACAGTTTCAGCTAAACTAATCCACAAGTAACTCCAGCTAGACATAGTAGATTTACTTGTAGATGAGTCATCCGAAAGTGAAACGTTGTGTTCATCGTGAACTGAATTCTCGAAGAGGTACCGGTACATTTTCATCAAAAGTTGTGTGGAAGTCGGTTGTCATGGTAAGGGTGATGCGGAGGAATGAGGAAAAATATCGTGAGGAAAGTTTTGAGTATGAATGTGGATGGCTATAAGAGTAGAAGAAGACCAAAGAAACAATGAATGTACTGTGTGAAAGATGATATTGATAGAAAGGGGGTGACTACCGTGATGATGACTAAGGGAAAATATGGAAGATGATAATGTTGCACCGATCCCAAATAAATTGGGATAGGAATGATGACTTTGTTAATAAAAGGCCGATAAGGGCAATTTAAGAAACGTCTCGCGCTTTTGATAAACAAATGGAGTTGGTCATTACATTCTGCCTACCTTTTAAATATTTTCATATCCCATTTAATTTTGTGCTTAGCGTTACTGCAGTTTGGTAAAACCAGCAATTAAAATTTGATATAGACACAAACAAAAGATTAGAAATAAATCACTATGAATGATAACTTATCTAATTCATTGATAGATATATCGCACACCTCCTGCTTATCGTTGTAAATACCCATGAAATCACACACCTTGAAATACCCAAGAAGGATTAAGTTGAAGATGAAGTAGACTAAAAAAATAATTTAAAAAAACAGGGCTTCTTGATTACCACGCAAGCATTGGGCATTCCGCATTGGGCAAGCAATGCGAATGACACCATACATGAATTTCGTGTTTTGGTAAAAACACGAGTAAATATTATTATAAGTAGTAGCGTCGCCCGTCAGCTATTACTCTCACTACTGCTGGTACTCTTGATCATGATATTTATACAAGATGTAATTAAAATGGTGTTGAACCCTAAAAGAGGTATTTTTACTTGTCATTATGAATAACTTTTACGATGGATCCAACCGAGAAAGGGTGAAAAAAAACCCCTGGTTTCATTTAATGTGGACTACCTACATTGTCGCTACAAAAAAATAATACAAACAAAATAAAGTTAAAAATTAAAGAGGATAGCCCCATAAAATAAGAAGCGAGTTTTTTTTTTCACTAAAGTATTTTTTTTTTTAATAATAATAATTTATTATGTATTGTCAAATATTGTACGTTGGGATTATCCCTTCGTATGAGTTCGACTCGCACTTGTCCGTTTTTTAAATCTTGTGTGACCCATGCTAAATGTTTATAGTAGTGGAATAACATACAATGAAAGCTGGCCAATCGGTTACTAATTTCTTTACAGAACAAATGGAACGTTGTACGCTGCTATGCATGCAAATAAATTGTAAAAGGTTGTGATATGTTGTACCTACCTATAAGTTATAACCATCAGAAAATGAAAAGAGTATAACAACAGCTAAATATTCGGTGTAGATATTATTAACAAGTACAGTTGTATCTAGAAGCACAGCAGAATGTCGTCTATCAAATGAGGTGGTAGGTATTGTGAATTCCTCCTTTACCTAACATCTGTCAGTCTGTATAACCTATGCCCTCAATAAAAAAGATTTGAATTTGAATTTATATTTGACCGTTAATTGCAGCCGTCATTGGTAAAGCCTTTTACTTACATCATCCCTCTCCTACCCTTATCCCAATCTATTTGGGGTCGGCGAAGCATGACTTCTGCTTCCATACTTCTCTATTAGTCGTCATCTCGGTAGTCACCCCCTTTCTATCCATATCATCTTTCACACAGTCCATCCATAGTTTCTTTGGTATTCCCCTACTCTATAGCCATGCACATTCGTACTCAAAACTTTCCTCAAGGCATTTTTCTCAATTCTTGACAACCATGTTCAACAGTAGATTGGTACTTATAGACCACAGTAATATATATAAAATAAACAAATCAAAAGTACTTACATTTTGAAGCCCAACACAATAAATAAAATAATTAAATCGGATGAGAAACGTATTCTATCACAGTTGCCGATCGACTGACCGGTAGGCAATACTATCAATCTATGAAAACATCATTATCAGTCGCTTATGTACCGATAGCAGTGTTTTCCCAAATCCTTATTAATACGATTCATTGCTGAATTCTGTAATTTGTATGTTTGTTTGTGTTGCATTTAAATGGGGCACGGACTTGAAACTTTAAGCCATTATACTCGTATGTATGTACAACATTGGATTGGAATGTCCAATTTAGGCATATCACGTTCTTTCATAATCATTCAAACATCAGACGATTCATTTATATTTTTTGTTGTTATAGAAATTGTTGGTAAAGGGACTTGTGGATGTAAAATCCTGATATTAATGTCAAATAGCTTCTGTAGTGACTTCTTGTCTGCGAAAACATTAGGATATTGCGATAACGGTCTTTTTAAGGGACCATTTGCAACAGATGAAGATTTAAAACAAAATAAAATTAACAAACGTATTGTATTTTTGGTTGTGTTTTATTTATTTTTTGTTATATATTTTTCGGTTTCAAGATATTTATTTCTCAAAAAAGAACGTTAGAAAAGTAAGATAATAGTGCGATTCTCTGTGTTCACAATAAGAAAATAAGAGTTAAAGGCAACAATCGGTATTGTTAGTGTTGTTTTCTAACGTACCGTAACGTTTTTCTGGTGTACAATAAAGTCTTTACTTATAAATAAATAAATAATATGACGATCTAAGAGTATAACAGTCATATGACTGTATGTACATACTCACAAAGAAATGCACGTGTCACCGATATCTCGAGAAAACTTTATACTCCCAGTTTTCTCCCAATATACAGAGAATAGTTAGCAAAACTGCTAAAGTAAACGCACGTGTCAGCCCGACAACCCCTCACTCCATACTGCCACTTTATCTACTTTACATACTTGCTGGAAACTAATATTTGCTGGCTTTTAACTTAATTTGTTAGTCGACTTAACAAGTGAATGCCTACGTTTACTTTCTGTGGGCATAAGTACCTATAGGGTGTACCTCAGAAGTCTCTGAAGGTAAAATGACGGAGTCATTGCGATGGGCGACCTCATTGTCTAGTTTCTTTATATTCAGCAGACAAGTTTTTGTAGGTTCAAAATTCACTTGTCTCTTTTTTTTTTTGCATTTTGGCTAGCAAATCCGTAACCATCATCTTACCAATAACACTGTAGAGCAAATTAATGGTATTTTTCAGTAGAGTCAAACACACTTGGGGGATTTTAAAACTTAGACAATTTAACTTAATGGTCTAAATTTCAAACCGATGGTTATTGAGGTCCTGCATCGCCCTGAGGTTTTTATTAACTCTTTCAGAAAATATCGATGCCCCCAAGCAATAAGTCGGTAATGTGCTATTATGGACTTTTTATTGTTATGTCAAATTCGGAACCTATGGGTTGGAATACACCTTAGTAATTTATTTCACATTTTTCGTAGTGATATTTACGGAGATATCATGAAAAACACTTTTATTGTAGGGAAATTAAAAAACGAAATTATGTCGAGAAAAGTAGCTTTATGTATCAATACAAAAGTGTATTTCGTATTTAATTTTGGTAAGTTGCTATTACCGACTTATTGGCGTGAATGAATTTCGTGCAGTTCTTGGTAAACGCTAGCACGTTGTTGTTGTCGAATTATTTTGAGTCAGCTCAGACCGTAATGGGAACTAACAAGGTTATAATTTATTAATAACTATGTGTAAAATTGCAATACGTATCTAATTTGAAAACGTCTGGTCCCGTTTTCGATATTGCTGTGTATATTTTTGCGCAAAACAGTTAGCAAGACGCATTGGTCTCTTTCTTTCTATGGAAAACTGATTAGAAACTGGCCGTAGAGAATTAAATAATGCTAGAGTGGGACGAATGCTGCTAATGGTTGACAACACGGTTGTCATAACGACGAGCGTTACAGGTTCGATCCCCTGTGTACCAATGCAGTGCAGGCATTTTTGTTTAAAAGGAAGGGATCTTAGTTAATAAAATAAAGATTTGTGTTGCCTGCCGAGTCTAAACATTCTGATGGATGTTATGGGTAAAATAAAAACCGATATATTTTTTCCCTTTATGTTTATGCTGCCAAATTACTAAGCATATCTATCACGCATAGGTTTTTTAAAACTGTGCATAGCCAAAACGAGGGCGATTCTATGCACGCATTTGTAGAAAAGCCTGCAGAACAAAGTTTTATACACTCCCGACTAAATATACAGTATTATTTTAAATTCTAAAATCTCTGGTGAAAAATATAAGCTGAAAAAAATAGACCACTCTGAAATTAATTTATTAAAACTTTATGCACAAGTAAAAAAAATACTGTACAAAGGCGTAAAGTACAATTTTAACGATACATATTCCGATAATAATTCCCATGATAGACGAAGGGGACGAAAACGAACACAAGATGTATCCATAGGCTTAAATAATGTAGAGTTGTAAAATGCATACCACCAACCCATTCTAATTAGTAAACCTTTGCTAGACCTTTTTTTTTTGGTTGGGAAATCATCAAATATCTTCTCCCGCTCTGGGCGAAGCCGAAGGGCGTGTCAGACTCTTACTGACTAAAACCCACCCGTGTTTCTTAAGTTGCCTGTACGTTGCTAGGGGCCACGGTCTCCCTTTAGGACTTTCCCGCAACCCCGGCCAGCATCGGCCCTAGTGGACCCCGTCCATTGTGCTGGCATCTCTTTGAGGCGTGTGTGGATGGAACACAACGCGCCGTCGACCCGGGCCTGGTCATTATCGGACGGCGGGCTACCCATTAAATTACCTAATGTTAGAAGTAGCGAATGTGACATTATATTGAATGGAGAAAAACTGGAATTTATTAATCAAACGGTTTTCCTGGGAATCACGCTAGACGAGAAATTACAATGGGGACCTCATATAACATCTCTTGCGGGGCGGCTAAGCTCGGCCGCTTATGCTGTTAGAAAGATCAGACAGTTAACAGATGTAGAAACCGCGCGTTTGGTCTATTTTAGCTACTTCCACAGCATTATGTCGTATGGCATTTTCCTGAGGCTGCTGACATTGAATCTATCTTTATTTTGCAAAAGAGAGCTGTCAGAGCCATTTATGATCTCCGTCGTCGCGAATCTCTCAGGGAACTATTTAAAAGGATTAATATTATGACCGTTCCTTGCCAATTCATTTATGAAAATATTATGTATGTAAGGAAAAATCTACATCTTTTTAATAAAATAAGTGATAGACATAATTTTAATACTAGAAATAAAGATAAACTAGATCAACCATTTTTCAGATTATCTAAAGTACATACATCTTTTATGGGGTACTGTGTTAAATGTTACAACAAAATACCTTGTGATATATTACAATTAAATGAAAGAAAATTTAAAACTCATGTAAAAAGTACACTTTGTAAACAAGCATATTACAGATTAGAGGATTATATCCAAGATAAGAATGCTTGGAAACATGCTGGTCCTGCTCCATAGGACAATTTAGAGTCTAAACAAAATCAAACTGGTTGCTTACTTAATTGTATTTATTTTTCATTATATGACATTGATTTTACATCCTGTGATTAGTTCCTCACACACTGACTTATTAATTGTAAATTTTTAGTAGATTCGTCTATTTTTACAATGTTTGTGAATATGTGAACACCATGTATCTACCACATAATTAATTTATCTGTCGTTTGCTCCAATTTAAATTATTCTTACTGTATACAGTAATTTTATTCTAGGTGCATCGTCTTCACATATTATAATTATATAAATAATGTACTTATACAAAATATTGTAAAACATTTTAAAAGAGTAACGGTGGAGTTTCTTGCCCATTCTTCTCCATACGAAAACTACATTTTGGAAGGGGCGGTAGAATCAATAATATATAATAACTATAATTTGTAAATTTTGACGTTCAAAAGTGCCTTCAAAGGCCTATTTGAAATAAATGCTTTGACTTTGACTTTGACATTGCTCTCCGTCCGCAAGCCCGCGCCTACGGTGGCCGGAAATCGGCTACGGATTCCCGACACCCAGGGCGTCTCCTGCGGCGGTTAGGGGCGTGAGTGCACGAAATTTGCTTCTCCCTCACGCGCTCTGCCTCCTCCTTCGCGAGAATTACTGCTTCGCAGAAGGAGGCGACGGCTTGCCATGCCCGCTCGCTCCGTACCATGGCCTGGACCAGGGCCGGACGCGAAAGGTCACCGCCGCCGATCGCCTCCACGAGGACACGGCGGTACTATGCCCAAACCGGGCAGACCTCCACCGTATGCTCCACCGTGTCCTCCGGGCGTTTGCTCCCGGTCCCGCCTTATGAGAAACAGCGGAAGGTGAAGACACCGTGGCGCCTCTCTAGCCACTCCTCAAAGAGGGGACTTATCGCCGCAATTGTGGCGTGCCCAGCTCTGGGTTGCGACAATCGCACTCTCCAGGTCGCCATGAGATCCGGCCGGAGCTCTGTCCGCTGTGCCGTGATTTCTCGCGGCAGCGGAGTTACACCTCGGAATTTTACCTCCTCGCGCCACTCCCAAATGTGGGCGAGGACTTTCGCCTCCAGATCCTATGGCGGTAATCCGGCAAAGCGGCTCGCCGCCTCACCGGAGACCGTACGGTATCCCTGGATTGTATACAAACCTTATGAATTTATGTAAAAGTGGAGCAATTCCGCGATTTTACCATCCTTTTTATGGGTTATTGTCATATATACCGATACCACGAACGATAATATAATTGATACGGATGAAGACTGATTAATTAAGTATATAATTGATCAGATTCTTAGTTATTGAATTAAATGTTTCCAAAACCTAAGGTGTTAATTTTGTGAAGTTATTTTATTGCTGTGTTTAATTATCATTGATATACTTCTAGTTTTTAATGTTTAATCATGAATATTGACATGACTAACGTCCCTATAATTATTTTAATTAATAAAATAATGTTTATCTGAATTCTCCTAAAGGTTAAGATGTTAATTTTCGACTCTGATTTCATTATTGTTATTATTAGACGTTATTATACTCATCATCTACAGTCGTTTCTTGTAAAAATAAACATATTAAACTTGAAAAATTCGATAAAAATGTATTAGCACTCGATGGTTACACAAAAATATGTTTCAGAATTTTCCTCCAAAAACAATGTTCTCTAACGATACTGTTACTGTGTCAATTTAAAATAACCACAATAACCCCGTAATAACCAATTACGTATCGTTTTCAAGATGAAAAATTACGCTAGAAAAGTCCGTATTGTAATGTTATGCATCAACATTGTTTACAAATTTACTGCAATAATGGCGTAAGTGTATATTACTTAAACAATTTACCTAACATATTTTTGTAATATTTATTTTCTTAAATTGCAAGGCTCTCCGCGCACAAAATTTAATGTTACAATAATAATTGAATTAAACAAAAAATTAGCTTTCGTTTGATGTATCAATGACCTCACTACACCGACTCATTGAAAAGCTATTCAACAAAAACAGAAAAACATTTCTCCTGTAAAATTTAAGTTTTACGATTACCGACTTATTGCTTGGGGGCGTCGATATTATTTACTTTGGTAGGTAATAAAATAACAAGCGAAGACTAATCATTTAACATATCATTCCAATAATTCTGTTATCTAAAAATACCGTATTATCTTAGGACACGTCGGTTAAACCAACTAATTACATAAAATACATATCTTTAACGTAAGTGTACGATATGCAAGTACTTTATTACTTATTATAGATAAACTCTTACTCGTAACAAATTGAGTCAATATTTAAAGTAATTATATGCTAAGTAATGGTCCGTTGACCTTAAAAAGATTACCAATATTCTTAAGTAGGTACTAGAAGCATTTTTATATTTATGGTACATCGACGGTGAAGTAACAATATCTAATAAGCTAACATTTTGGCGGTTTTCACTTTATTGCATATTCGTATTCGTTGCATTTTAGATCCATAGCAAAATGTTTGATTTAAATCACTATCATCACAAGCGTTTTTGATTCAAATGGTCAAAAACTATAGAAATGAAACGTTGTAAAATCATGTTCTTGTAGTTATTATAATTATGTATATTGATACTTCGCTGTCGATATGTCAAAATTATCTGATGAAAATAGATCAGAAAACTTACCTGTGGATACCAATTTGTAGTGCCATTTACAAATTGACGACTTTTTTTTTTGAGTGGGAAATCATCAAATGACTTCTCCCGCTCTGATCGGTCTGGGTGTCAGACTCTTACTGACTAAAACCCACCCGTGTTCCTTCACAGTTGCCTGTACGTTGTGGATTACGGCCCACTCCCTCTCACAGAGAGAAGGCCTGTATCCCAGCAGTGGGAACATTAATAGGCTGATGATGATGATCTTGAAATATAAAAAAAAAACATTTTTGAATTTTTTATAATTACAGTCTGGCCAAGAATTTTTTAGCCAACCCACTGACTATAGTATATTTTCTAACACACTAAATTTGATTTAAAATACATTTCATCAGATGGGGGAAGGTCGCTCCTAGGTCGGATCCCCCTCTATAATTAAGACATTATGAACGGATCGGTAGGTAACAATACCCAGTATACGATCCTCATTAATTAAACATCGTTATTTAACTCACATTTTTAAACTCTGATTTCGTACAAAATGTCCGCTGAAATTTTCACATTATTACGTGGAGTTTTTAAATATTTTAATAAAACATTTTCGAGATAATCAGGCATTATTTCGCTGACCAAAACTCTTGAATACCATAAAATATTACCAAATTCATCACACGATACGCCACTAAGAAATGATTCGTGTTATAAGTTATTACACAAACAAGTACATATTACAAAAATAGGTAAGCGCTGTCGATGTCAAATTGTTGCCATTGACTGTACCATACGCGCGATTGCTCTCCGTAATTTTATTCTGATCAGCTATGTGGTTCCGGAATGGTCCAGTAACGACCATCTTGTCTTGGTGCCCTTCCGTTAATGGCTTTAACGTCAGTATTCAGAGAATATGTAGATTGTATGCAGATATTAGGTATACCTAGGTTAACATTATTAACATAGTATGTACTATGTAGAAATCAAGGCAATGCAGGTAGCATTGCCTTGATTTCTAAAAGAAATATTGAGGCAAACGAGCTTCACTACTACTACTACTAGTGAAAGAATTGTTTAAATCGGTCCAGGGGGCCTACCACAACCACTAAAAGCAGTATTATTATAATCTTACTTCAGTGGGGGAACTAGATGGTGCTATACGTCCTGTAGAGCTTCATCTCTTTCCTACACTAAAGTAACATTAAAATAATACTGCTTTTAGAGGTGGTGGTAGGCCCCCTGTACTTAGTTTTTGAGTTTATTCATTCATTACAAAGAAATCTTTTTGCTTTGTATTATTAGTGTAGAAAACAACATTCGACCGTTTCTATCAGGTGATGTTAGTAACTAAATCGAAGTATTTCAGTATTTGAAGACTCATAGGAAGAGCTTACACGTTATAGTTAAGAAATGGCACGTTTTTCAACGGAAAGGCAACCGGATTAGGCGAGTGGTAATTAGGGTATTGAAGTGATATTCAAATACCTACCACTACCTGCTATGCAAATAACAGTGATAGGAAGTTATCATCATAATATCATCCTTAAAAAGTAAGTGGGAAAAAAATACGTATTATGGAAGCTAACTCAAAAAGTATCCAAGCAAAGTTAATAAAATTTATATGGGACCACCTAGGGAACACACCCTTTCAAACACAAAAACAATTTTCAAAATCGGTCTACTATTGACGGAGAAATCGCGTAACAAACATACTTAAAAAAAAAAAAAAACGTACAGACGCATTGAGAACCTCCTCCTTTTTACCCGACTGCCCCAGAAGGAGGGTAATGTTTTTCGAGAGTATGTATGTATGTATGTATGTATGTATGTCTATTTCTTTGGCACGCTCTGTAGCCTAAACGGCTTGATGGATTTTAACATATGAGGTGTCGTTAGATTCGTCTTAATTGTAGAAGTGTCATAGGCTATATAATATTTATATATTGCATCTGCAAATACAAAAAAAAGGGAAGGTAAGGTTTTTTTTTAAATAAATTCTAACAATATTGGTATCAAATAAAAGCTATTAACGAGTCAATGCCAAATTTAGATATATTAATAAAACTAAAAAGCTTGAAATAAAGAAAATTATTCAAAATGCAAAAAACCCTACTGCAAAAACGCATAACTGAAAAGAGAAAAACAAGCATTATAAATTAATCTATAGAATTTTGGTATCGCAGGCGGGGACAAACAAAACTTACACCATATATCCGGTTATTAGTTTGTCCCCGCCTACGATACCAAAATTCTATAGATTAATTTATAATGCTTGTTTTTCTCTTTTCAGTTATGCGTTTTTGCAGTCGGGTTTTTTGTTTTTTGAATAATTTTCTTTATTGAAGTTGGTTAAAAATAATGTCTTACGCTGTATTTAATTCTTGAAACTTTAGGATTACCTATGATTTATGACTGAAATTGAGGTTGAATTTGGTCAAAACCAATACCTCGCTTAGAATTAGAGCTAAAATTTATAACGTCAATCAAAAAAAAAAGTTTTGATCTCCACCCCCATCCATTTAGGGTCCATTCGGACGGTACAGGGGGGTTCGGTAACATTTCAAGACCCAGATTACTTGCCATCGCGGCTTTGAATATTATTGGGGATGGGTAATCGACAGTAGGTACTTGTTTACGGATCTGTTTGTTTGCTGGAATCAATCTGACGATTGGTTGGATATTAAGCAATTAGCCCCAGGACGAAACTGTTACCTTTCTGATAGCTCGAGCACTGATTGCTATCTCTTTGATCACTCACTGCGGGATTGAACGATTGGGACTAATATAGAACTGAAATTAGTGGGCCCATGTTGGGCGCCATTTGAGATAGACCGATGAGTCCTGATACAGTGGCATGTTATTAGTGTAACAAAATACAATAATAGATTAATATGAAATTACCAACAATTCTGCGATTTATCTTTCTTATATTTTTCTAGTTTTATTCAGACCTATTTTAAATACATAGAGTACATACATAGAGTTTGTTGCCTTCTATTAACGGCCACAGCAGACTATCTACTTTTAGCATCGGCGATCAGCGATGTAGTCGCTTTTTAGAAGCTAAATGCAGGGATCCCAAACATTCCACACCGTACACTTAAAAACGGCAAAAGTGGCGATTGAGTTGCTTTTCGGAAGCTCGAAACAGCGGCTGAACGCTACACTCCGCACACATTCGGATGCCGGTCGCATTGATTTGACGTCCACCTTTACCATGAATTCTAATGGATTCCGATACCGCCGCGATTGTAGGAAGTCGCGAAAGCGCGATGCAGCATCGATAATATCTCTAAAATGCGCGATGAAACGCAGAGAGTCGCAGCATCGATACAGTCGCAAAATCCCCGATCGCCGATGCTAAAAGTAGCTAGTCTGCCTGTGGCCCTAATGCCCGTTTTCACCATCGTTCCCTCAAACACTTCCTTACTAAGGATCTCTTAACCTAAGAGACTCCTTAAATGACCCGCCTACCTAAGTTTTCCAAATTCAAAATTCCTTATTAAAAAAAAAAAAAAATGTAAGAAGAAAATTATGTATTAAAATAGTGACATCTTGACAGATGACCAACAACAAATGAACTGTCACTTATCGTTAAGATGCCGAATATCGGGCCCCTATATTTAAAGGATCCTTTAGCAGAAACGAACACATAAAATGTCTTAAGAGACTCCCTAAATTTAAGGAATGATGGTGAAAACGGGCATAAGAGCATCAAATCAGGCGATATTGTGCTGAGTAATAATCAAGAAATTACTCGAATCATACTCGTCATGTTAATTTTATTAGCATTTAGATATCTACCTGTCTCCATCAAATCTAATAGGGCATGAAGGTATTATTACGATATCGTACAATTAGCCCGCAGCATGGCTATAATTATTGGCTATCTTGACTTGTGACGTCAGCACAAATTGGATCGTTCCTGCCTGATAGCTTTGCTAATCGCATGCGGTAGAGTTACGTGCCAGTCCGCGACATGTTCCTTTAAATTACTGTGTTATTCAATTCAAATTCAAAATTATTTATTCTAGAGTACCGCTACGCGCGGCTTATCGCGATATAATTTGACCCACGCTAAAAGGAAGCGCCCGGAAACCAAATATTTAGTGCCTGTAGGACTTGACCGGTTAAGGACAACTAGATCCAAAGGTACAAAAACTTTGAAACTATTGTTAGTAATTAAATACAATTACATAGGACAACACATCCAATTCTATACACAAATGCCCCTGTGCTGAGACACCCCGCCCCGTCAAGATAACCAATAGGGAGATACCTCCCTAAAAGATCACCAGACGAACGAAATGCCTCAACATGGTGCACGTACATCTTAAGTTATAGTTTTCAGGACGTTGTTATGCAATTCATTTCGAGATCCGTTTCTTGCTTTCTACCGGCTTTCGGAGTTAATTTCTAAGACGTTTTGCGACTGAGCCCTTGCACTGTAGTAAAAGTTCACTTATACCTTACTCTTGCCCTGGAGGTTTTCAAAATAGTCACCACTTCATGTAAGCCGGTCGCACGAGCGATTTTTTACTGAAAGTTCACAATCCAATAGTGTTTTTTTGGCGTGCCGGGATGCGCTCTGTTGAATTCTTAATGCTCTGCTCAATACCGAGAGTTGAAAATCCAGAACATCATAAAACATCGTTGCGTTAAAAAAACTAGGGCTAAGGCTGCCTGTCCACTGGAGTGGAGACGAGAGGAGAGAAGCGGAGCTGTGCCAATATTAACCAATAGAATCTAAACTCTAGAGCGGAGTTTAGTTTCTATTGGCACTGGAGCCAATAGAAACTAAACTCCGCTCTAGAGGACAGGCAGCCTTAGTGTGTGATTTGTTTCACGCATGGAAAAATATTATGTAGGTAATACCTAATTGTTTGGTCTTGAAGCAGTATGCAAATATTTTTGTTTTTTATAGCGCCTCACAGGTCAATTTTAAGAGATTGCGATGCTTTATTGACCTTTGAGATAAGGTTGAAAATACACAATAATAATCATCTATAGCTTGCAATTTGACTGCTACAGGTTTGTGGCAATAGTGTACCTTAGTACCTAATAGTGATGGTAATAACACAGTATACATTAACAGTAATATTATGTCGCCATAGAAACGACGCACTTAGAAATCTCAATGTATCGCAGTACGCAACAGTCTCGAGTTCGCGGCAGTTTCGCACGGACGCGGAAGGTTTATCTACCGAGCGGCCGTAGGTAATTATTTCAACGTCACTGCCGAGACATAATATTGTTACTTTATTATACTGTGGTAATAGTGGCGTTCCTTGTTAAAGCATTGCTTTTACATGAATGAATTTCCTTATTAGCATCCTGCACTGTACCATAACCTGCCCCCCAATTACGCAATGCACGATCAATTTTAAATTGAAACCAATTGAAAAAGATTGCCAGTCCATTGCTTCATAAGTTCGACAAAAAAAATTGAGTAGATTTTTTTTGTCGAACTTATGAAGCAATGGACTGGCAATCTTTTTCAATTGGTTTCAATTTAAAATTGATAGTGCATTACGTAATTAGGGTGCTGGCCTAGTTCCCGTTTTATTTGTTAATAGACTTACATACCTAGATAACATCACGGTAAGTAAAGGTTAAGCAGAGGTGTAGGTACCTACCATTGTAGAAATATCCACATTACGCCAGATAATTTTAAGTCCCATGTAATAGGGATAGGTAGGATATGCCATCAATTAACCGGGCACAGATCCAGACTCCGGCTACTACTTACTGAGTAATTCCTGATGGAATAACCCATTACCACTTTGCCCGACATGGCAATCGAACCCAGGACCTCATGCTCAGCTGTGGCTCCTGCGACCACTAGACCCGTAGGTCTTCAAGTCAGTCAAAAGACTTATTTTTAGGATAATTTGTTTGCACTAGTTAGGTGAGTCTCGTGTAGTGTAATGCATAAATCAGGACTCGATATGTGCTCGATGTTGTGCAGGTGCTCGTAACTCAGGCATCTAGAACTTGATACATGTATAAGCTGTTAGAGCGGTCATACATGACTGTCATGCTCATGAGGCAGGAGCCACGCCTCCACGAGTCATGAGCTATGAATGGAACGGATATTATTTAACTTGTGATTAGTTTTCGATTGAAGTACGGATGAATTAGGGTTCGCCGTAAATATGGGCTTCATCAATCTAGTCTTTATTCCCAACTATCTTGGGGTCGGCTTCCAGTCTAACCGGATGCAGCTGAATACCAGTATTTTACATCGAGCGACTGCCTATCTGACCTCCACAACCCAGCAACTGGGTAATACAATACCCCTTGGTAAGACTGGTGTCAGACTTTCGGGCTTCTGACGACTCGTAACAACTGTCAAAGATCCACGAATGACAGCCGGGACCAACGGCTTAACGTGCTTTCCGAGGCACGGAGGAGTCTCGGTATGTGAAGAGTGTCACCCATCCACTGACCAACCCCGGCATGCGTAGCATAACCTAATAGATCGACCCGTGCGGCTTGTTATTACTTAGCCACGAGCTGAAAAAATGGGCTTCATCGTAGTCTAATAAATTTTTGAAGCCAACATGATGGATTTTGGCTGTTTCGTTGTGTACCTATAGTTATGTTATTTCACCAAAAAGAACAAATCCCTTCCTTTCGATATTTCGAAAAAAGTTTCTACTTAGAAATAAAGTAATTTTCTCTCTGATGACGATATAATTTCCCTTCCTTGAGTCACACAACAGCAGTTAAACTTAAATTAAAAAAACTGCGATACTTCTGTGATATGACCTTAGACCATTTTAGTTAAATGGCCTTGATCGAGATGTCCACAACAATAAATATGTAAGGCCTTGTACACGTTTGTATTGTTTTGAGATCTCCGTTGCGTGGCACCGCCTTATATCATTATCGCCTTACACCCGTGTGCTCAGCACTAACAATGCATCGCTGAGTAGGTATCTAAGTATATCAAATGCATAAACCACACGTTGCGCGACGCAGGACACGATCTACTCTCATAAGATCGCAACACGTATTGATGGCAACTTTTATATTACAAATTTTCTTTATATAATCATAATTTTCTTTAATCTTAACTTTCTTTTTTGAAAATCTATTGTTCGCTTTTTTCAATTATTAGTTTGTAGGTAGGTACTTTGTTCAATTTTAAATTACTAGCTTCTGCTCGCGACTTCGTCCGCGTGGACGCTCCTTTTGGTCTTCGCGTGATGATAGCCTAGCGATAGATAGCGCGAAAAAAAAACAGCTGCAAGTCGATTCTGTAACAAAAATCTCACCGTGAAAACTTAGGCGAAGTGAGCGTGGAGTGAGCTGTCAATGTCATCTCACTGGTGCTAGGAATGACCAAGCATTACATTTACAATCATAATCGAGATTTTAATTACATTTTTTTATGCTAATTCAATTGATCATTTTATATTATTTCAAAGCTAGTATTTAAGTGTCTAAACATTACTATTTAGGGGGTTTTAAATTAAATACTAGCAAAACAGATATTCAGTCAGAAACTCAATTTTGTTTTATTCTATTTTGTTCCTAGACTAGTCCATAATATAAATAGTCTGAGGCGCAGGTGCCTACAATAAATTAAATAAAACATAGGTACCTACTACCTAGTACGCGTGATAACGCGATTCACTCACTTCACTTGCTCTGATATCTTCAGCGCGCATGCGCGGCGTGAGAAAGTTCACGTCACGCGTACTCCGGTACGCGTGATAAAGATCACGCGATTCACTCACTTCACTTGCTCTGATATTTTCAGCGCGCATGCGCGGCGTGAGAAAGTTCACGTCACGTGTACCAACTCCGGTACGCGTGATAAAGATCACGCGATTCACTCACTTCACTTGCTCTGATATCTTCAGCGCGCATGCGCGGCGTGATAAAGATCACGCGATTCACTCACTTCACTTGCTCTGATATCTTCAGCGCGCATGCGCGGCGTGATAAAGATCACGCGATTCACTCACTTCACTTGCTCTGATATCTTCAGCGCGCATGCGCGGCGTGATAAAGATCACGCGATTCACTCACTTCACTTGCTCTGATATCTTCAGCGCGCATGCGCGGCGTGATAAAGATCACGCGATTCACTCACTTCACTTGCTCTGATATCTTCAGCGCGCATGCGCGGCGTGATAAAGATCACGCGATTCACTCACTTCACTTGCTCTGATATCTTCAGCGCGCATGTGCGGCGTGATAAAGATCACGCGATTCACTCACTTCACTTGCTCTGATATCTTCAGTGCGCATGCGCGGCGTGAGAAAGTTCACGTCACGCGTACCTACTTCGTTATGCGTGATAAAGATCACGCAATTCACTCGCTTCACTTGCTCTGATATCTTCAGCGCGCTTGCGCGCCAGGCGCTGCATAGATATCACACTAAGGTTTTTTTCCCATCATCGGGAATCATATCATTTTTTTCGCCATATCCATATTATGCCCATTCGTATTTACAGACAATAATTAGAATCAAAACAAGTACGAACGAAACATAATTAAGACATAATTAGTATCTATTTATTTCAATGCTGTTAGATATTTCAATGTCTAAATCCAAACGCTTTTATATGATTAAAAATTCAGTTTATTGCCTACATTTTGTTTTCAACAAAAAAAAATTAAGGTAGGGTTAAGGATTTTTTATTTGTACACGCGTATTTACTTAATTTAAAAACGAACAGCATTAAAATAATACGAGTAATAATATACAGTACAAGTATATAAAAAAGTGGGGGAAACCATCATACGGCATCAAAAAATTCGTCCGCATCGCTGTCATGTCAATGTGAAAAGTGCTCAAAAGGCAACAGTCGACCAACCGCTTGGCGATGTCCCGAACTACTCGATAAGCATTCGGAGTATTCGGACCCCACGTCCCTAATGTTTCAACCCCAAACGGCTCAAAAATATAGCCACCAATAAGGTTGTTATATTTGCGCCGTGAGGCTTTCTGCACCTGCAGCAGCCGCCCCAGCACAGCCCGCCGTGCTGAGAAGATAGGATGGCGCGAGGGTGTCGACACAGGTTGGTAATTTGTAATGTTGTTGTAATGCTTGGTCATCCCTAACACCAGTGAGATGACATTGACAGCTCACTCCACCATCACTTCGCCCAAGTTTTCACGGTGAGATTTTTACAGAATAGCACTGCTGTTCCCTACATTTATGTTCGCTATAAGTCGTCTTGTATCTCTTACCAAAAAGTACTTATTCATATTAAAAACCAGGTAAGTAGGTGTACACACGGCTACACATCAAGCTATACTTTCCAGTTTATGCTGATCTCGCATCGCATAGGATTTACGTACAATGCGAGCTCAGCTTATACTGGAAATGTATAGCTTGATGTGTAGCCGTACCACAATATAAAGATGGACAGTAAGGAAACTAGGCCTATTTGTTGTTATAATTACCTACGCTCCGTTGGAGCGTTAGGGTTGTCACTCTTAACGTTTGTAAAATTGAAGTGTTTTGAGTTGACAGGTAGAAATCGTCACTAACGAAAAAAGTAGTTAATAGCATGAAAAAATGATATTAATGTGCAAATTGCAAAACCATAGGCGCCGAGAAAAAGCCGCAGATTTTTTTTCTCAAAAACTATGTGTTTGCGCAGTGTAATATTTTGCAAAAGTGTTTTATATGACGATATCTATACACTATAAAATTGTGAAGCTTCGCACGCGCGGGTTAAAATACGAAGTGGAGCCCTTTAGAATCACTACGGATTATAACCCGTCGCTTTTATATAGTAGGTTTTTTTTTTTGGGTAGAATAGACCCCTTTTAATGTATTTTTGAAAACCCCAAAATACGCAAAACTATAGGCGCCGAGAAAAAAATCGCCGATTTTTTTTCTCAAAAAGTGTGTGTTTGCGCAGTGTAATATTTTGCAAAAGTGTTTTATATGACGATATCTATACACTATAAAATTGTGAAGCTTCGCACGCGCGGGTTATAATACGAAGTGGAGCCTCTATTTTGATACCACCAAAAAAAATATCATGAAAAAAAGTGAATGTTGTGATATATTGAGTTTGGTGTGTGTAATCGGTGGTAAGTGCATTATTTATTATTGAGAAATAGTGTTAGTAGACATATAGATAATATTTGAACGAAAATACACCGTTCAAACATTTTTTTTTAATCAAATAATGTTACGTTTTGATACAACTACTTGTTCAATTGTCGTAATTTTTTGTGATTTGAATTTTTGTATTTGTCTGTAAAACACGCTTTTCTATTCATAATGATATTTGCAAAATTTCGTGTAAATTGATACAGTAGTTTTATCAGAAATAGACATGAAACAGGAACAAACGTTTTTCACCCCGTATCTGATAATAACATTTTGTTTATAAATACGATTCTCGTCCTACGAGCATTTTTTATACATAATATGATGCTCTGTTTATTCAAGAACACAACACAGTTTACATAGTGCGCCTAGCAATGTTCGAATTTCCAAGCATGTAGGTATCAGAAAAATATTTATGAGCATCATCACTTTGGACGAACAATAAATCATTCTTACCTTTCAAGATTAGCTGGGAGTTTAAAAAACGAAAGCTCTGGCTTTGAAGAAGCCGAATTTAAACAGCCGTATGACACACAATACATTCCTGGCATTTTTAAAAAGATCGCGGCGATCACTCGTCTCGACACGGCACACGCAACTGACAGAACTGCGACAATCGCTAAGGATCTCGTAAAAGAGTGCGTCTGTGTGAGTGAGCCGTTTTGATCGTTTTCTTAGTAGTTTCCCTACTGTCCATCTTTATATTGTGGCCGTACGTACTACCTACCTACATACTCGTACTTCTATCATCTGCTGTGATTAAAATAATTATTTATATCGACTGATGGACGTACAAAGCTACACCCCTCCCCTCACTGTTTATTATGCTCTTGCAAACAACACTTGGTACCTTTGGCCCTTCGTGGTCACTTAGTTATGTAAAACACGATATTAACTTTGTAGAAGGCAGAATTTAATCTACACGGATTAACTACAAAGAAAACTAATAGGTACGCAATTTCTTACGGTCCAATAAATTACTTAAATCAGAAACTTATAAGTTATAACTAAGTTCAACATCGCGGTAAAACAGCGTATTAAGATGGGTAAGCTTCCCCTTAAAGGTTACTAACTCTATCTAATTTCTAATAACTTTAGTTTGCAAACTTACTTAGTTTACGGCGCAGATCCTTTGTGAGATCCTTTGAGATGAAACCACTTGATTTATTTTCATTATAAAGTGGATCCAATGACCTGAATAGCAGTAACCACACGTCCGAAATGTTTCAGTGAGTTTTATAAAATAGCCAAACAATATTAGGATTTCAATAATTAACAACTAACATGAACTTCCAAAACTAAAAATAATTAACCTAACTTAGTTGTTAATTATTGAAATCTTAATCTTAATATATTATATTATTTTTAGTCACAATGAAAAAAAAAAAAAAAAAAAAAAAAAAAAAAAAACAATATTTACACAATGTATCAATAAAAATGTTAATTTTGTCTATTTAAAATCTACGTTTGAAACCTTGTTTACTTTAGCGACTAAAAATTACGAAAAGGATGATGTATGAAAACGATGAAAAACTAAACGCGTTGACAATCACTTGACGGTTTGACAATGACAGTGATGAATGATTGATATTGACATTTTGACTTGACAATCAGTGTGACAGTCAGTCAGTCAGCCAGCCGGAGCCGGTTGTTGTTTTGTTGTTGAAACGTGAAGTCGTGAACACTGTAAACGGTCAAGTGTATTGGAATAAAAGAGATTTCTGTGATAAAAACAGTCCAATTTCCTCTTCCAGCCATGCTAGTAAAAAAGTTATTCACTCTTGTCTTCATACATAAAGAAGACCAAATATTATTGGGTCTCAAAAAGCGTGGCTTTGGTGTAAACAAATGGAATGGTTTCGGCGGGAAAGTAGAACCCAATGAAACATTACTATTAGCTGCAGCTAGAGAATTAAAAGAAGAATGTTGTCTAAGTGTTAAACCTGGTGATTTGAAGAATATCGCACATCTAGAATTCACCTTTGAAGGACAGCCGATGTTGATGGATGTTCGCGTTTTCTCCACAAATATTTTCGAGGGAAGTCCGAAAGAAACTGAAGAAATGAGACCAAAATGGTTCAAGAATGACGGTGTACCATTTGATGACATGTGGCTTGATGATAAACTGTGGTTTCCATACATGCTGCAAGGCAAAAAGTTTTTTGGAAGCTTCCACTATGAAGGGTTTGACAAGATTTTGAATTATAAAATCGAGGAGCAGGAGTCGATGGAAGATTTTTATGCGAATAGGAAGTCAACATAAGAATTATTGTGATTGTCTTTATAATTTGTACTCATTTGAGTTTTTTTATTTTAATATTTTCGTGATTTGTTTTATGTGTCGCTGTTGAGTCACTCATTATGTTGTTATGTTTTTGAGTCTAATATGTATCATGTTAAAGTATGATTACTTCTTGTGATCAATGTGTGATTTATAGGATAAGTATAAAAAAGGAAACATTTCAATTGCATTGTTATCTTTCCTAATGTTGAAGTTAAACTTTAAATAATTTAATTGATCAGCCTATTTTAGTTTCTATTTGATAGAACTGTCCATATAATATTCTTTAGTTATAGACCAAACCATTTTATGCACAAAATAGTTACTTTATCATCATCAACAGCCTACAGCAGTCCACTGTTGGATGGGCCTCTTCTATTGCATACCATAGTTACTTAGTAAATATTAATGCTTGAGGAAATACTAATAGCCTAACATCCAATTCCAGAATCATTACAATGTTGCACTTTAAAAGAGCCTGGTAGTGTATGTTTCCAAGTATCCATTACTAAGTTTGCTATATTGTGTAGGAGTAGATAAACATTCCCAGACACTAATATTGTAGCTTGGTTAGCAAAACATTTTTTTAAATTCTGTTTTGTACATTAAATAAATTAGCACAAACATATCTATAACATCTAATTCTTACTAGAACTAGAGGTTCTTCAATAACTAATCCAATACTTGTAGTAATCTCATTGTTAGTATGTCTTTATAAGATAGCAAAGTATTATGAATACTCAGTGTAACATAATAGGTGATAAGAAAAAATAGGAAATCTATACATATAATAAAATTGTAGAAAAGTGGTGTCTGTACAATGGAAATATATGAAAAAAAAATAGCAGGGGTTGTTATTATATCGATGCTGAACCCGAGATTGTAATTAAATTTTTTTTTGTCTGTTTGTCTGTTTGTCGGTTTGTCTGTTTGTCTGTGTGTTTGTGCACGCTAATATCAGAAACGGCTTATTCGATTTAGATGCGGTTTTCACTAATATATTGTAGTAAGCTTCACTTAACATTTAGTGTTTATTTCATGTCAATCGGTTCATAAATAAAAAAGTTATGTCAATTTAAAGAATCACATCGAACATTTGATAGAGGTTAGGCATTTCTTTCCTTGATTTTCGGTATACTTATCTTAATTTTTATTAAGGGTTTGTATATAAATATTATAAGTATTTATTATAGGTTAGGCATTTCTTTTCTTGATTTTCTTTATTAAGTATAAGTTTATTAGCTCAGGTTAGTAATTAATTTTTCTAGCAATTCTTTTGTTTTATAAAGTTAGTACGTTTGGTTTACACGTCTTAACACTTATTACTTAAACTGTGACAATTTTAGACTGTATAATAATCTGTAAGTATTTATAATTTAATTGTTTACGATAGTACGTGTTTACTAAATAACTGTGTGTTAATTAATAAGTACTATTTTATTGTAAGAATGCCTCGAAGAAGATCCAACCTCTCCCAATGTAGCAGAAATGCTAAAAGGATGAGATAAGTTCGATCACAGGAATCTGAGGAAGGTCGTGAGGCAAGGCTCTCTGCAACTCGGGAACATCAGGCTAGGTTTCGTGCTGCAGAAACTTCGACTCAGCGGGAATCTCGACTGAGTTCAAATCGTTCTCGAATGGTCGAGGTTGCGAATTTTTTTTTTCATACTAATGGGGTCAAGTCATGAAAAAGGTTGAAAAACACTGCCCTACATTAATCCTACTATAATATTATAAATGCGAAAGTTTGTGAGGATGGATGGATGGATGGATGGATGGATGGATGTTTGTTACTCTTTCACACAAAAACTACTGAACGGATTTTGATGAAACTTTACAATAATGTAGCTTATACATTAGAATAACACATAGGCTACAATTTATAAAGATTTTATGTGATTTGGCCATAATATAACGATAAGTATCAAGTAAGTCGGAAAAATTCCTGCCCTCTGAGATCTATCTTTGCGTGCGCTGCCTTTTTTTTTTTTGGGCGGTTAATCATCCAATGACTTCTCCCGCTCTGGGCGGAGCGGAAGGGCGTGTCAGACTCTTACTGACTAAAACCCACACGTGTTCCTTCGATCCTTGATATCTCTTTGAGGCGCGCGTGGAACACGATGCGCCGTCGATGCCCGTTGCTCTCCGTCCGCAGGCCCGCGCCTACGGTGGCCGGAAATCGGCTATCAATTCCCGACGCCCGGAACGTCTCCTACGGCGGCGGCGGCTAGGGCTGGTAGGGCGCGGCCTTTGCCACTCCCTCGCGCGCTCCACCTTCTCCTTCGCGAGCATTACTGCTTTGCAGAAGGAGGTGACGGCTTGCCATGCCCTGTCGCTCCGCACCATGGCCTGAACCAGGGCCGTACGCGAGAGGTCACCGCCGCCGATCACCTCCACGAGGACACGGCGGTGGTCCACCCAAGCCGGGCAGACCTCCACCGTATGCTGCGTGCGCTGCCTAAACCGTTAGAGTTACATGAAGAAAATGTATTGTGGGATTGTTTGTCTTAAAAAGTTCTAAATTAAAGTCCGCGACAGCATCTACCTTTTATGTGGAAGCCTTTATAACCAAAATAGTGAGCAATAAATACAGTTAAATTGAATACTTTTTTTACATTGCATATTTTAGAGTATTTAGTTAATTCTTATCAAAATAAATACCTTCATCGCTTTTGGTATTTAATGTAGATAAAGTTTGTCTTTTACACTAAGTAATTTGGACAAATAGTTTAAAAGTTAGAACGATAAGAATGACCTGCGATATTGAGTCGACGGCGCACAGAACGAGGGTGGAGGGGCGGGCCAGCCAGGGGATGACGCGCCAGAGTGCCAAGTTAATAATTATGTTCGAGAAATAACGCAATTAATTGTTGAACTGTCAAAATGAAACCCATTGCTATTGTAAGTGCTACGCAATTACCCCGCTGATTTAGGACATGTTACACGTTCCTGTGGGATAATTTCCGACATCCACGCGGGCGAAGCCGCGGGCAGAAGCTAGTAAGAAATAAAAATCATGTTTGAGAAAATAATTATTGTTTTTAATTATTAGTTTATAATTAATACAAAAAATTAAGATAACACACATACATTACTTACATACTGTTACTACATTATCAAGTGGTCTACACTTGCATAGTTCTTGTTATTTACAAATTGAAATTTCTAAATGGTTTAAGAAAAACCAAAATATTTTTTGGTTAAATTTTTAATTACAATTAACAACATTGTTATATCCACTTTTTTTTATAATGTTTCATTTTTGACTACGCACATAAGGCCGACTCTATTTGAAAGAGGCACATGCAAGACAAGAACTAGCACTGACATGATAATAGGTGCAATGATTGTCGGGTATTTAACCCACAATTCGCCAGTATGTTCTCGTAACCCAACCCCTAACCCTCCGGGGATTACAAGCGTGATGTTCTCATTACGGTTTCCTAGAAAAGCGGTGGCCGCACTTGACGGCTGCAGTGACGGCTGTCATGAAAATGATGACAGCAGCAAAGATTTCAATCGTTAGATTCGCCCTCCCGCGTGTAAAGATAATGGCGATTCTGTTTCGTTTGTTTTTTTTTAACCCACATCGGGGAAGCTGTTGGCCTGCATCTCACCTGATGGTAAGTGATAACAGGCCAAAGGTGGAAGCGAGCTTCACCCGGAATCCTCAACCACAGAGAAACTGGCTATCTTATCTCTAACTGCCGAAACACAACAATGCTGTTAACATTGTTGTTTTGACACCTCTGACACACAATGACACAGTGACGCAGTTTTTCATGAAAACGCTATTTACTAATGTGTGACCTCACTGTTCTCAGTGTGGACACTTTTTCTTGTGACTGAATATGATGAGAGCAAATCTAGCGATGGGGGGCAGCGGTTGCTTTACGGTGTCAACAATGCTCTCTAGGAAACCACACCAACTTATACTTTCATTAACAACGTCATTCGCCGTAAATTGCGGACGCTACGTGAGCGGTCACCAATTTTCTAAGACACCGTAGATTTAGTGTCACCCTATCACAGGCTGTCAGTTGGCATACTAGGCTGAGATTGCTTCTAGTTCTGATTACTTCTAATCTTCCAGCCCTTGTTCCATATTACTTTGGGGTCGGCGCAACAAGTTTTCTTCTACCAGTCTGTCAACCTAGTTCTGATTCTTATTACAATAATACTTAATTTCCTTATTAGGCTGATATTACACGGGAATTGTAGGCAGTGACTTAGTGAATATGTTACATTGATAATAATAATGTAGGAGAATGGTTAAACCTCCTCAATTACAATTATTGTTTATTTTAGAGATTCCTTCATTCATCTCTCGAAGTCAAATTGTAGCAATGAAACTTTTTTTTAATGGAAACTATTTACCTAAGACTAGGGCCTGTATATGGAGGTCAAGTTATTATATTATCCACAATCAATATTACAGGTACAGCAAAATGCAAATTTTCATGATGTTCTCTACATCAATACTTCATGTCCTGCCTACCCTAGGAAAATCCGTGACCAACACTCATACAATTTACAATTACATATAAAACCTTGTAAAATATTCAAGAAACTTTATAAAAGATTATCATTACAAGTCACAACATTTTTATTCAGGGTAAACAGGATCCTGAACACAATTATTATTTAATTTTCACTTAGCAACTAACATTTTTTATTTCATAAAAATAACAGTTTATCACCATTAGAAATTATAAGAAAAATGTCCTTACCATTTTCTCCAGTACAATCACTAATCAATCAAATGGATTTCTAACTGAGGTGTGATCAATTGTTATAATTCTTTATCAATCACTGATCATTATTTTTACCTCATAATATGTATTTGGCCCCCAAATGTATGCTCAATTTTAGCCGTATATTCACGAGAACAAATGTCTTACTGGGGAGGTAGTTGCGCCACTTCTTCCCAGCGAAGAACTGGTGAAGAGTGGGGACTGTCTTATGTAATTTTGACGTTCAAAGAGCGCTGATTCTCAGCCTAAAGTTATTTTTGTTTGATTTTGATTTAAAAAGAGATCACGACAATTGTACTGCTCAGTCAGATATCATATTATATGGTCATCCTAATTAATTAAAGATCCAGCTTTATTTGGTTGAATGTTTAAAAAAAACAGTAACTTTCACACGTCTTTTATAAACCAACCAATTTACCTCACCAATGAAAAAATCACTTGCCAATCACATATCCCACACAATTTGACTATTCTGGTGCCTACACACTGAGTTCCAAGATCGATGGCTGACGAACAATCATTGAGCCTCATCCACTCCATCTCCTTCTGCCAGGGCAGTTCTGGCAAGGTTGCGGGCTAACGCCAGGCGGAGGAGGTCAGCCTTCTCTCCGTCCAGGGTGGAGGAACGGAGCTCTAGGCACAGCATGATCTCGTATGTGGCGTTTGAAGTGAAGACAGGTTCATCCGATTCGAGGAGAGGTAGAGTGTCCAGGAGCAGGGTTTCCCAGAAGCTGGAAAAGAATTCATGGTTGATTGTAATGCAATCATTTTAACGTGTGTGTAAAGAGATAATAAAGATACTCACTATTCAGGCGCAATTTTCGATGTTATCAATGAGACTAGTAGATGAGCAGCTTTCTTGAATTCTCTTGTTTTATACAGTCTGTGGAAATCACAGTATTTACCTGAAAAGGTAGCAGCATGTTAAAATACAAGAAATAACTTCCGACGTACTGTGGTATATACATGGTGTGTATTCAGATATTGTCACATTGTAACATTATTTGTTCTTTTATGCCTATTTATTTATTTGCTCTCATGCACATAACACGTTTTACAATAGATTAACTGTTGGATGTATTGCAATGAAATTCTTGTTATATGGCCAGTCAGTATGTATGTACGAAGAAAACAATACCTAAAAACAACAGCGTATCAGACAGCAACATAGCCGAGCCAGCAGTGAGCAACAAATCCTGCGCCGGCAGCGCGGCGTGCGTCGTGTAGTGCGCGAGCGCGGCGTGCGCGGCGCGCTGCGCGCACGCCGGGCTGCGCGCGCGCACCGCCCAGCACAGCGCGCCGCCCGCGCCGCCCGCGCGGCCCGCCGACAGGTGGCGCGCGCACATGCACCGGCATACTGATTGTGCTGGAAATAATGGAGGTTTAGGTTGAATAATTATAAATAAACTGAAGGAATCTTTATTTATTTCTATCTCTCTTTCATTCAGATGAAAAAAAAGTTGAATAATGATAACATTAGTTGAATACGTGGCTTTTGGTTACTTTGTATTAATTTGTGTATTTTAACACATCACGCCTTGTTTCCCTGAAGGATTGAGCAGAGATGTAACTGTAGCAGGTACACGCACATTTCATTTTCATATACATATATTTGTTTTTTATATAATATTATGATATTTATTTATTCAAAATCTGTATTAACAATATTGTAATGTGAGTCTTGTTTATACAGACTATCCATTTCCCCAAAACAAATTAGTGCTTTCTTTATTGAAGGTCTACAACTTCTTTGATTGTCGTTCCTATCTGCCGAGTATCGCGACGCGTTTACAAACAATCGCTCGGTAATCCGGCACCCATTATTTTTCCGCCCATCGGGTTATTGGATTTCTATAGGAACTTTCAGCTAGCTAGTAAGAAATAATTTTAACACAGATTTGGTAAGTAAAAAACCTTTATTAGTTTACGTGATAATCGGACCGGACTGCAGAACGACAACGAACAATGCGAGCGCTTTGTAATCACTGATTACAGAGTAGGAGACAGATATCTATGGTAGGGCAGCTAAGTTAGAAAACGCCGGACTATTGAACGTGTCGGATTAGTGAGCGCCGGATTACCGAGCGCCTACTGTATGTGATTTTCAGAGGTACAGATTCAAGTAATGATGTACACTTACCAACACCTATCAGCCCATGCTTCTTAGCTTCAGCAATGATCCTCATAGCTTTAGCCTCAGTTTCGACTGGCATCCTCTCCAGGATGAGCTCAGCTCTCCTTAGCCCTTCTGGTGGACAAGAGGCCAGGTATGAGAGCCCGACTGACCAGAGGGATTTGTGCTCCATTAGAAGACAACCGTATTCTAGGATAAGACTGTCGCGGAGGTGGGATGTTACGCTGGAAAAGAAGTAAGGAAATTTTGTTACGAAACTTACAAAAATAATTTCTCAATGAATATATTTTGCAGTGGATCTTCTAGCTAAGATTAATACCCTTTTCTTAGGGCAGGGTAGTGCTGGTTTTTTTTTTCATTTCTATGATCGCAGTGCAAGTGCTGACTATTAAAAACAACATTGTGAACCAAGTGTAATGTTTTGTTGATGCACATTAACATTAAGTGAATAAGAAAGATGCTACTAGACAATTTCTTAATTTTAGTTACAATTTAAGTTATATTACAATTACTTATTAGAATATGTTAGATTGTATAAAGGAAATTGTGCTTGCTTGTGAATAAAGTATTAAGTACCAACCGTAATACTTTATAAAAAGGAAAAAAAAAACGTTAATATTATTAACAACAAAAAATTGGTTCAACAATCACAAATAGGTTTCAAACATTAATCCTAAGGCAAGGACTTAGAAAGTTTTGGTATGGATAAAGTATTAACTCACTTGGTCTGATGCTTATCCATGATATTAAGTTTCCCACAGTGGAACAGTATGTCTGTGAGATGTGTCGCGAACCAGCCGTTGTCAGATATCTGTTGTATTTCGTGGATTACCTGAAATAATACACATTATAGTCAAAACTACATCTAAACTATTCAATAACTTCGACAAATAATAGATTTTGCTGAATACTGATCTGACTCATCAGATAATTACATATTCATCAGACATACATTCGCCTCAGTATTACCATACCCAAAATATTTCCAAATGATTTCAAGACTATCCTATTAACTTGGTGACCTAGCATGTACGAGATTCAAGTATTTGATTAGCTAGTATGAACCATAAACGTAGTCACTTATGAAACGCCAGAAGCTAGGTGCATGGTTCCATTTGCTTCCTATGGAGAAGAGCCGACAAGAAATTCCAAATTGAATCCAATTGATTGACTAGCATACCTCAACAACACGGGTGCTTTGTTTTCGTTTTACCACATTATGCATACCTGATGCAGGTCCCCCTCCAGCAGCGCGCGCACCATGTCGTCGAGGCGCGAGCGCGGCGCGGGCGCCTGCCCCGCGGGCGACAGGCCGGCGCACGCGGCCGCGGCCGCGCCCAGCTCGTGGCGCCGCGCCCACGGCGCCGTGAACATTACCCAGCCACCCAGGATGTCGAACCACGAAGAATACTTGCTGCGTATTGACTCGAAGGCCGTGTAGTCACCAATTATTATCTGGGGATCAGTTGAATCTTTAAAGATTTGATGACAAAGGTTTATTATAACTGCAACAAAACATGAATGTCTGTTTCAATATAATATCGACATGAAAATGATAAGCATTGGGTTTTCCCAATGCTAAGGGGGATAAAATATACATATATGTATATCTAGACCATCTTTAATCTTACTTTTTTTAAATCTATGTATTGGTCTTTGCATAGGTTTGTGAGAGTTTTTGCATATCTATTTATTCTTTGACCTAAAAAATTATCTGTACTGGCTCTTATAATTGACGTATTCATAATTATGATACAAATTATGTCTACACAAATTTTGTTTTCATATCAGTATCCTAGGTCTTACAAGCAGCATCAATAAAAAGACAAAAGTTTTACCCTCATGATAAGCTCCAAGTTTGGTTGTGAAGCCAGCACCCTACTGCTGAGTTTAGACCTGCACTCAGCCTGCCAGTGCTTCCAGGATATTGTGAACTCCCCTGTGGATATGCCTCCATACACCTGCAAGCACAAACATAAGTAGAATTCCTCTCATTTATATTTGAAGGAGTATGTGTTGAAATGGAGACTAGTTCTATTTCTCGTGTTGTAAGAGAAGATCAGAAACAATATGAAATAGACTTTTAAAAAATCAAGTTGATTAGTTCATAAAATAAGTTAGTAGATAACAAAAACTTACACTATAAACTGGCATACTCCTCAAAGAATTATCAACCAACTTAAACTCATTGGTGTCTGTAGCAGAATGTAGTTTCAGCAGTGCTCTAGCCACATCCACTCTACCTTGTACCACCATGCCTACTACAGTGTCCCAATAGTCTTCATGTAGTTCTGAATCCCTCTCACAAGCGTCCAACAGTCCGGCAGCAGTCTGCTCATGACATGGAAAGTGGAACCGCACCCATTCCAACAAATATGGTAACACTATGTCTCCTGGAACGTTGTCTATGTATAGAATCTCACATAAATGCCAAATACATTCTATAGAGTAGAATATTGTTATATAGGATAGTAAGTTGTTATTTTCAATGCCATTCTCTTCTTTTGAGGCAGCTTCTTGAAGGTTTTCAATGCACACTCGGAGGATTGAGCGGAACTGGCGGGATAGTTTGAGAAATTCAACTTGGTTGTCTGAAATTTTGGCAGCTTCAGCAGCCTTTTGTAGTGATAAGTATGTTCCATTGGACTCGTTGACGAGTTTCCTGAGAATTGGAGTGAAGAGGAGAATATCTTGGTGGATGTTGAGGAGTTTGTCATCTGCTGTATTTGTTGGTGTTTTGTGCACAGTTTGACTTCGAGGGTATATCGTAAACTTGTTTCCTCGTCCCCAAGCACATCCAACATGTTTTTGGAAGCATTTGTCTGGCAGGATCTGAAAATGTTTTTTTTTTTTTGTGATAAGTACTAAAATTTAAGAGAATTAAGACCCGCAGTAAATTTGATGTTTAACGTACGAAATGTTTATTATCGACCAGTAACATATTGATTTGTCGATAAGTTCCTACTTTTTCTTATACATTACATGAGCAGAACTTTTCACTATTTCAACATGAGCGGCACCGAGAATAAAATTGTTAAATACTGGGGAAGACTTTAACCACGATAGAAACCATATAAATGGGCTGGTGAAGGAACAGTTCAACAACGTGGAGCTTAAACAACGAGAATCTCCACATAGTTTTTGTTTATAATCTAATTCAAGAACAAACATAACCTACAAGATTTCAGAATTCTACTTACGAATGTTTTTGCTGCGTCTGCTGCTTTCCCATGTGAAGGGTCTGCAGTAAAACTTGAGGTATTCATATTTTAAATAATAGTAATCCTATAAATTGTTTTAAAACTCTTTTAAAATTCTTGAAAATTCTCAGAAAGACCGTTTCATTTCGTCCCTTCAGATTTCAGAATATTTTTTTATCTGCGCTCGCTCAGTCTAGTCGACGGACGGTTGGTGTTGCCACTAAGCGAATGAAAAGTCGTTGAACTCTTTCCCACATTATCTAAACCCTGCCTTATGTCTAAGTTTGATTTCTAGATCATGTTTTATCTGGCTTTGAAGACAACTTCTTCACTACAACTACAGCAATAACTAAGCTCTACTCTTCTTGACTTTATTGGTACGGGCTGGTTTGGTTAATGATAATAATAAAAACTAACAAACTAAACTGGGTCATCTCACGCTCAAAGAATATAACACGATACTTTCTCTCATTGGATCACGATTCACGACCCAAATAGAAGCAGTTATAGAAGGTAAACTGATACTGATTGCGGTTTGATTGCGATTTGCGTCCCATCCCATCATCCCATGGCGTGTTGTAAGTCTGTTATAACTTTACGCACTACTAGCGCCAGTGTAGTTAGTTTTGCATGTTACTAATCAACTAAAATTACAAAAATAGTTTACGTTCTATAGTTGTTAATTGAGAAACTTTCAATGATGTGTTTGTAACTGTAAATATAATACTACTGAAGATTTATCTAGTGCTACAAATAAAAACGAAAAACGTATAAAGGTAATTTTTGTTGCTTTATTTATGTTAATTTCGTAAAAATCAAATAAAATTATGACCGGATGACCTGTTGGAGGACATGTTGATTTTGTCACGAATAAAAACGATAATTGTCAATTCGTCAAAAACTGTTTTGTTTAGACGAAAAATTAACAAAATTAAAGAGTAAATCGTGTGGTACCGTGTTGTGTAACGTGATAACATTATAATGTGTGATATATATTTACGTAAATAAGTCTGACTGGGGGATAAACACTCATTACAACGTCAGTCCTTGTTATTTGGTAAGTTTTTGATATTGCACCAATGTTTGCCCGTCACTAACTTTCTATGTAGCGAATGCTGACTGTATGACTGCAAGTTATGAAGTTAGACCTTCACCCGCTGGATCAGCCGTAGCCCGTAGTTAGTAATTGTAGCGCGCCAGGGCTGACGTAGCGCGCCGCGTAGTGATCGTATTTAGGCCGCGATTAGCAACTTTATCGGATGTCTGTGTTGTGTATTTGCGAATTGGGTGGTTGTTTTGTGACGTCACGTGTAGAGATGGGCAAAATGTATCACTAAAAAGAAAAGATTGAAATGTATCTTTCGATCACTGGGATATGTATCACTCTTTTATATCTTTATATCCTTGTGTATCAGTAGCTCACACACGCACTGCGCTTCTCAGCGTCACTCGCTTCGCTCAACTCAATCCAATGAATCAGTAAGAAAGAGTGATAGATACGTAGATAGAGGTTCTGTTTGCGGTTTGCTTGGTCGTTACATGAGGTATCGTCCTGATTTATTGGGCTGCTGTTTTTTTCTAGATATCTATTTGTTATGATTCATAAAAAAAAAATAGACACTCGAAAAATTACCTTAATTTTTTGTTTAAAATAATAAATAACTAAATTGAACATAGACCGTAAGTTAGACTACTTTTAATTATTTGCACTGAATGTCTTATCTAACTATATTTAAAATAAACAGTCACAAAATTAACAAAAAGCCTGAACTAATGAAGCAAAACAAACTGATATTTTGTTTAATTTTGTAAACCGCTCTTTTTTCTATCCTAAAAAAGGATTGTTTTATGACCGAAATTAGTTTGCACATTTTACTAAAACTTTTTAAAGGCAAAGAACACTTATAGTTAGAACCAATTTATTACATAAATATTCACGTTCCGCTTAACGACTTTAAGCCCTACGCACCAGTAATAGAGATAACAATGTACCTTTCTTTACGAGTGCCATGTGTCATGCCGATGCCAACAGCGAGCTGCGAAGTGGTTTTGCGACACATTGCGAGTGCGACAGAAAAAAGACACCGTGACTGAATGAGTTGTAAAGATACACTGATACAGTGATACATTCGGATGTGAACGGATATAAAGAGTGATTGATGCAAACGGATTGATACATATCTTTTTTATCTATCTCTCCTGAGTTACCCATCTCTAGTCACGTGTATGCAAGTTGGATATTCTTCGTGGTAAAGTTGCCTTTGATATGATAAACATTATCTACACATGATAGTAGTATCAAGTAGTCTCCAGTTGATTCCGTTATTCGTGTGCACACCGTACGTTTCGTACGAAAAAAGTGATCATTTTAAGTGTCTAGTGTAGTTGCTAGCCCCTCTTTCAGTATTGTGTAAGTTTTTATATAGTTTACTTCATATAACCTTAGTTTTTACTGTTTCTTGTTGGAGACCTTGCTATAATAACCTTGTCCCAGCCGCTATTTACTTTATATTTATGTTATATTCCACTCCTCATTAATGCTTGATCATATGATTTGCTCAATAGTAATTAATTTAACAAGTTAGTAACCACAAATATTTACAACATAACAATCTAACTGACAACCCTAATAAATGTAAGTAGCACAGTTCTCAATACTAACGTCAGACATTACCAAACATACCTGTAATCAATTATTGAGAGCTAGCAATAAAAGACCTTATCCATAAAAAAACTCAAGACCATTTTTTATGAACCTCTAAAGTTCTTATCATGTTTATCAAAAAAGTAACTTTCTTTACTTACAAATATATTATGACAAACAGCTGATTTTAATTTAATTATTTACTCGGGGAATTGATTTTGATCAACTGTTAAAAAAATTGGCATCCATTAGTACCTATTCTGGAAAGGACCCACTTTAACTCTTGATTCATTACCAAACAACATTTTTTGTTATTTCACTCATTCAAAGTCGAACTTAATCAAAACTTCAGAATACTATCTATATTAGAATCTTTATAACTCCTATTGGAAGAAACACTTTCTAATGAAGAAAACAAATTGGTTGTATACATAGAATGGCAGACTAGCCATCATCAAAAACAACTTTCAAAGATTCCATACACTGTACAAATAGATTGGTTTGAATAAATAAACTATTTTCAAACAATTCTAGGTAATATAAATATGGCAGTTTCACATATTTTCCATACAAAAACTGCCAAACAGCATATTTATTCCTCATTAAAAGTTACCTGACTATTGAATAATCAACCCTAAATAAACTTATTTTAGATTGAACTTGGTGATCCATTACTTACAACTTTTACTGGTGTGACATGATAATCAGATGATGTTATCCTTATCATAATTTTCTCTTATCTTGAGAAATTGTGTTCTTCAGAAAGTACTAAATGCACAACAATGGTAGAAACATGAAAATAAGTAAATAATGTAAATTATTTTATACAGCTAATTAATATGACATTAAGTATTTGCACTAAATAAAATACATAGGCAACCCTGATGTATCAGCACACATTCTGCAAATTCCTATGTTTATCATGATGAGATGGCTACTGATAATAATTTATTTGTATAGTCATTTGTTTTAGACGTCATTGTTCAAGCTATATTGACCTTTACCTGTTTATTTATAACTTAACATAAGTATTTAATTGTTAACAGATACGTAGATATTTTCATTTATTTTATTTCTCAGAACCATTATCATGACTTCATGAGACAGAAATGAGGTCATTGATTCTCACAGTTAGCAAATATATTCAAGCCATACATATTTTCTTCTGCATCTTCCTGCCCATGTCACGTGAGGTCGGCGCAACACGATTCAAAATAAATTAAAACTTTTTTAAATAAATTAAATTAATTTTTTCAATATTCTTATAATTTGTAATTCGAAACAGGTCAAAGGTCACTATTTATCTTTTACATAAAAAAAAAAACAATAACATACAACAGAAGTTCAAGTAAAAAGGTGACTGCATGGGCACGGACTAATTATGGCAAAAAAAAAAATCGTTGATGGAGCTCACAGCCATTCAATAATTTACTAGAGGATTTAAAGAGTGTGATAGTATAAACATATATAATATCTTTTATACATTGTAATGGGTTTATGGTCACGGTCATATGGCCCAAAGAGGTACCATAAATAATATGAAAAAAATAATATATCTGCGAAATTTCGCGGGTTAAAGCTTAACATAAGAAACATGTATATGTATACCCTGTAACGTCACCAACACCCCAGAGGCAAATGTGATAATTATAATTACTGAGATGTAAGCACTTTGTATCTCATTTTAAGTGAACTGTTATCTAAGTTCATATGCGAAATAAATTCTTTTGATTTCATTCAGAAAATGATGAGCAGTAGGTACCAGAATAACCTAACCTCTCATTGTACAGAAATCCTACACAATGCAAGATCAGCTTATACTGGAAATATATAACTTGAATATGTAGTCTTGTGTACCTACATGCCTTTGATTGATAACTTTTAATCTTAAACATTACTGTCTGTTTCGGAATGGGATTCCCACTGACACTCATTCAATTGATATAGTAATTGACTATTTAGCATAATCAGAACTTGGTAATACCCATATTTATCATGATTTAATATCTATAACAACAACACAAAATATTAATATATTTTATTGATAGCCCTCTCCACTAGATGTGTTAATAGATGATCTGAATTAAAATCCAGCAAGAAAGAAGATCATTCATACATTTATTCAACATACCAAGAAATTCGAGAAATTAAAATTATTGATTTAATTAAAGTTTAAAATGCGTAGAAGTATGTCAGATCAGATAGTCAGAAAAAAAATGGGGAAGATCGGCTCGATTATGACGAAAATCCATAATATGTCATCATGCTAAATACTTTAAGAGGTTTTACAATAACAAACTCTATAAAAAGTTTAGCACGTTGACCAATGATCAACGGTATAACAGGTATAAAGGTCGTGTCCTCCTATAGCCATATCGCTTGCGACTAGTTGATACGATATCATAAATCAGGGACCGGTTTACTATTTTATCGTGGCGGACTTAACACAGCAGTTAAAAACATGAAAAAATACCGTACACATAAATGAACCGAAGAAGAAAATAAAATTCGGACGTTACGTCTTAATTATAAAGATCTGAGAAAAATAATATGATGACTAATTTGATAAGACATTTCAATAAAAGACTTCCCACAGATCATTGATTAATAATTACGACAGACCCGATAATTGTTTTATTTACACTTATCAATTGACCTTCTATACAAGTATTCGGAATACAAGTAAAGTATTTATTACAGTACTAGCTGCCCGTCCCGGCTTCGCACGGGTAGCACTAAGTACTTATCTGCGGCTACCTACCCTACCTACCCCCTACCCTACCTACCCTACCTACCGTACCTAGCCTACCTACCCTACCTTAAACCTCACGGAGCCCGAGACCTTTCCAACGAATGCAAAACCGTGGAAATCGGTTCGTGCGTTCTGGAGTTATAGCGTCAGGAAGGAAAACCCGACTTATTTTTATATAGTAGATTTATTTTTCACCAAACAAGTTTCAGCGCAAAATCTTGATAGCAATCCTGCTCAACCTAACGCGTCCACCGCCTCCTTGCTCATACGCACATAGTAAAATATTTGCATCCATCCGATCATGCAAATGTTAGTTAATTGATATGGCATCAGTTTCCTCCTGGTAACTTAAACAAGGTTGCAGTCAATGTCAATCTTTGTCGCTTGGACAATGTCGTTTCCTGAATATGAATGTCAAATAAGTTTATCACCTTATTGTGAGGTAGTATCTTAAAGTTTTTTAGAGGGTAGTCAGAATTACTGAAGTAGAAGCACTGTTTCATGACAGCAACAGGGCTGTAATGTTTGGCGCGTGTTTGTTCTGTACCCTAATTACGTAATACACGATCAATCGGAATCTGAATCGCTTTAAAACGGATTGCTAATCCATTGCTTCAAAAGTTCGAAAATAAATTCTGCTCAGCAACGTAAATAACGCAATGAATGTTGTTGAACTGTCAAAATGAAACAAATTAATCGGAATCGTTTAAGAAAATGTGTTGCGTAATTAGATAACTGTTTTCAAACTGGCCTTTCGTATGCTAAAAGTTTTTTTAAAATCAATGCGCTTTGCTGCGCTGTAGTTGGGTCGAAAGATGTAAAACTCAGCTAGCACGTAACTAACGCTGCTTACGGTAACTGATGATGATCCAATGTTTGGAGCAATCAATAACTTTACGTTTCGAATTTCTGTCCCAAACTGTTTGCAACAAAAGTTTACTTTTACGGTTTACCTCGTTCGTTGTTAAACTTTTGGCAGTTGATGCCAGTTGTTCCGAATAGGTAATAGGTTTAATTTTAGAATCCTTTTTTTTTTACGGACGCTTTTCACCTGTCTTCCTACATTGTTCTCACAATAATTTCAACATGAATGATGTAATGTAACCAATATTTTGATTTAAAAGAGTGTCCGTGGACTTTCTTGCCAATTATCTTCTCCATAGGACGCTTTGGAATGGGCAACTAGCTAAGTAGCTACACAATTTCAGTACTTCGGGGTTTTACCTAATTTATCACAATCAATTAGGTGACTTTTATCCGCAACCGCCGGTATCCTGTTACTCTTGTTTCCGGGATAAAAAACATTGTTCGTCTGTGCCAAGGGCCATACGTGTCCAAACTTTAACCAGGACCGGTAGTGATCTAACGTGAATACAAAATGTCTGTAAAAGTGGTTTCCAAGTGGCGGCCGAAGTCCTTGTTAATGAACTATGTGAGTTGATTCAGAAGTTCCTTTTTTCATTCTGTGTATAGCTTTTAAACCGGCTCTGAAATGTGTGTCAACTGTGCCACGTGATCGGGATTCATTGAGGTGCATTAAATATTGAATCTCTGACTGAATTTTGTTGTGATCTTAGAGGATTTTTTGTTTCTGGATAACATTCTAGAATATTAAATGTCTGGATCTTCATTTGGATCAGAGTCATCCACCGTTCATTCAGCTTGGTAGACCCCGGAAAAACAAGCTATCTAATTACGTAACATATTTTCGTGAACGATTCCGACTAATCTGTTTCATTTTGACAGTTCAACAACATTCATTGCGTTATTTACGTTATACTGAGCAGATTTTTTTTCGAACTTTTGAAGGATTCGATTAGCAATGTTGTAAAACGATTCAGATTCTGATTGATCGTGTATTACGCAATTAGGGTACAGAAAGGCCAACAATGTTTGCAATACGGACTACGGAATTTTTATCATACCATCTTCGCAACAATATCTAATAGGTACTTTTTACTTATCCATCTAAACCACCAAAAGTCCATCTAAAGGTTGTCCGTTAACAAACATGTCTATAAAAGATCGCTTTTAACGATAAGACCTCCCATTGTGTTAAACTATGTAAAATTTCAAAATTAGATCTGTAATTTTTATGGTGTACATAATAAAGAGTATTTAACTTATCTCTCTTGTATCTTTCTCTTCAAAGCTATTGTGGTCTCTATGACCCCCCAGTCTTTTTGCAGAAACTATAACGAAGTCCTTCATTTACAATCGCATTCACAAAAAAACAATAAACATTCAGTGATAGACGTGATAGTGAATAAAAATTAGGTAGGGTCTTGAACTTACAAAATATTATCAAATTCGTTGACCCCTGATAAGATCAGACGCTACGTTCTCTAAGTATTATCTGAATTATCATAAGCAGGTCGGACGGTAAGTCTTTGTTGACACACTTTAAATATTGTAAATCTGTGGAGTTTCCTTTGTCATCTTGAGAGGAAAACTTTGGAAAAGAAAGAGTAATACACTTTCGAACTCCTGTGCAATTTTCACAGACAAAAGTATTGACTGATTTGGTAAACTTTCGAGTTAACAATTGCCTCTAGATAATTACCAAATGCTAAGCGAACACCTGACGCTACTGTTTAGATTTCGACCAAAACAACAGTTCATATACAGTTCTCAGCTTTTCTCTGGAACATCATCGGTTCCTCAATCCATTATCTAGAACCACTGCCATAAGACATAAGTCAGTCTCGACAGATTCTAGTTCACCGCCTACACACACTTTCTCTCATTTCTAACTTAGAAATTTCGCTATTTCATAGAAGCACGTCCTACTTCGTAAAATCGACAAAATAAATTAAGTATGTTATTCACCTTTATTTATCGTTAAAGGCGTTATCAACGTCCTTCCTTCGATAAAACTTAAAATACCTCGCATTAGTCACAGATTTGACTTATGTTTGCTAATGAAATAAATAAAGATAAAGAATTTACGTCAGTCGTTCAAGAACTTGTAAATTTTCCTGGAACTTGAGGGGAATGCAAGAAGTGGTTATTACATAAATGGGTAAATCCTAGTGCTCTCATCATAATGAATCATGGACTCTGCTTCTATGTGAATCTACAGCCCGTTATCATGGCTTCTTCCGAATAACTCCATAAATGTCTTTGCCATATTTGGTCCTTATTTCCGCGGGACGACAGTTCATTCATGCATCCTTTCCCGACTTTCCAAAACCATGGCATTATAATTATCTGAAATACGTTTCGTAGAAAACAGTGTTGTTGTCGAAGTGAACAGTGGCATGCAGTGATGTGTTTTCAAACAATTGTATCTTCAAACATACCTCTGATTCGTCACGAGGTTCAAACGGAACACGAATATCGTGAGCAAATTCACGCATTCGCTATAAATTTCTAGCCGACGAGGTAAAGTTACTTCTCATGTCGAATTGCTGATATGTAGCTATTTCTATAAATATCGGGCATATTACGTTAGTAGTTAAGGTAATGATGTGAAAGTTCTAATAGTTGTGATAAACCAATAAGAAAAAACTTTCTTATTGGTTTATCACAACTATTACAACAATATTTAGATTAAGTAAGAAACAGAGCACGTAGAAACCTACGTGCTCTGTTTCTTACTTAATCTAAATATTGTCAAAGTATGGCTTGTTCTAGGCCCAATAAATGACCTCTTTGCTGCTTATGACGCCCACAAAATCCTTTAGAAACTCCTGTACCATCTACTTTGCTCATGTTCACATCGGCCGAAACCTAATTACATAAGAGCAGTCTCTACTGACCCTGTTAGGGACTCCGGCGTTATATCTCGCACGCAATTAGCATCAATACAATACCATAGGATGCATGAGCATGACACACAAGGCCGTCTGGTTAGCAACACTGATCTACGCAAACCTCGTTCAATACGGCTAGAATTTGCATCGTTCATCTCATATCGTTTATTCAGAAATTTTTGAACGAATTGAACGTCTACAGTTACTCTAGGCAGTGCGTGCGATGTGAGTTTTACCTGGGAAGAACAAGTGGCGCCATAAAATCACCAGTAAATTAAGAATATCATAATGATTTTGTCAATAGTGCAACTGCCTCTGCCAGACGATAGCGTAGTTCAGTTGATCGTGTGTACAGTTTTGATTAAAGGCGCTAAGTTTTTACCGCCACTATCTGCTAGACTGGTCTAAGGCCTGTGCCGCTTAGACACCGGTCGTGTCTAAGCGGTACTTTTTTTCTTCATTTAGCTGACCTAGTGTCTGAGCAGGACAGTTCTTTTTATTTTACACTGTCTTTTGTCATATTGGCCAGTTCTTTGATGGGTGTGAAGATCGTCAGTAGATCTAAATTAGACGTAATGCTTTTTGGAGATATGTCTTCATTTTCGATATGAAACTTTTTATTATTATGCTGGTGTTGTCATAATAGTTCGAATATTATAATATAGTCTCACTTAGTAAATTAAAACATAGAAGTTGTAGACACAAGACGTTCCGGACAAGGTCGACGGCTACACCATAGCCTTGCCTTGCTGATTGTGTATGCTTTCACGTGCTGTATCGATCTGCAGGCAATACAGGCTATTTATAGACGATGGTGGTCGTAGGGGGTGATGTGAAACCTATTATTATGTGGGGTTAATTCAGAATTGATGTCTTCATTGCCTTAAGAGAGTGAGTTGATAATTTAACTGTTAAACTATCGCGCACTTTCGCAAAGTATAGATGTCAACGGTGCGATATTTGCTACGATTTTTTTATACTTTCGAAACTGTAACGAACTGGTCTTTATGTTGATTAGCGTTAAATTAAAAATGCGTTGAATTGAAATCGTTATTTGCAATGAAACAGTCTAAATTGATAAAAAGGAGAATTTCTTATAAAAATTGCTTCATTGGCTGGTCAGTAATTGTATTGTTCTCGTCACCCAGGTCAAAGATGAAAAGTCAAGAGTGCCTCTAATATCAGACTATAACTTTCAAATGCAACAGCTATAGGCTATACTGCCCAGTACCATGATTTAATCTCATAAAAAATGCATTTAATATCTATACTCTAATATTATTACCTTCTTATACAACGAAGCCTCTTGCCCCGCAATGTATGCCCTTAATCTAGACACCCTTGACCGCTGACCAACCCCATACGACCTGATTCACAATAATTGAGGGTAGTCCAACATTCTGAAAAAAAAAACATGGCGGCGCGCGTAGCCGTGTGTCACTGTAACTTCATCAACATTAAACTTTCATAGAATGAGGCTCATAAGTTCAGCCCTTTTTGACGGTACTCGTGTTTTGGTAAGGTTTATGGACTTTTTATGGGGTTTGCTGTTGTAGCGGCGTTTTAGGAAGTCCTTTTTGTGTAGTGGACTTGACTATAAGGCCACGTATGTTTAGAAGCTATAAAATAAATAGCTTGAAGAATGTAAATATTTTCAAAACGATGTGAAGCAATTTCTCTGTAGAACCGTTTTTGTACCCTTTGTAGACCCTTTGTAGACTTTTTTATGAACTGTTTTTGTGCCTAAATTCAAAACGAATAAGGCAATTATGCTTGATAAATATGTAATCTTTATCTGTAGTAACATCCGTCTTCTCCACCGATATGTAATCGATGGGAATCATACATTTTTCATAGAAATATGACTCAAGATTTACGTGTTGGGAGATTCAAGTCCGAACTAAGCATACAGTCATGGTCTAGCGCGCCCCGTTACTCATAAAACTTGTTATACATAACTATCTACTAGGTAAATAAGAAACCCTCACATCTTAGTATCTTGCACCACATCTAGTACGTAATAGATTTTTACAGTTATGGTTGTCATTATCAAGGCTTGGCCAGATTAAACAGCCTCAAAAATAAGCTCCGCCTTCTTGTGGATTGAAGGACCATTTTGCATGACTCAGATGATTGCACATTGAGTCTTCTCTGTCTAGTGCTGGACGTTACAGTTTCGTCTAATAAGGCATATTTAGTCCAAGCCTGTAGAATATTTTTTGGTCCTTCTGATCATAGTCCATAGGACCAACTTTTGGAACCGTTTGAACCAACAAACTTTGTTTAAGGCGGAAGCCCAATTAATATCCACAATACAACTTTCGTAAGGTCAAACTAAAAAAAAAAATACCCATTGAATGACAATTTCATGAAAACACAATTCAGTAAATAATATTTGTTACGGTCGCGAAGCATAATTATTTTGATCAGCATACAACCTGATACAGTTCGATTCAAAGTTAATGGCGGCTCGGAAGTTAGCTGCTCGCTGCGCAGTACCCCACCCCTCACCCCCGCTGACCAATGAATTTGTTACTCTCGCCTCATGTTCCGAGCCGCCTTGTTTGAATCGGGCTGTTAGTACTGACTTGCAAATCGCAAAAATACGGTAAAAAATAGAATTTCGTGGCTACCTTAGCGCTTCCCACGTAAAGCCTGGAAACAAAATTATATCTATCTCTGGCGCACCTATCATCAGGCCGCCAGTCTAGACTGGGATGATTTCACGTTAACTAGTTTAAACGAGTAGTTCACAGTGTTCAACATTGTGAAAGTGAATTAATTTAGCCTCAGCTCAGTGATGTAACCACACAAAATATGTAAATGCTGATGCAACTACTCTAACGATGTTAATCTTGGAAAGAAAACAAAGCGTTGTGTTAGTAAGAAAGCCACAGACACCATAAAACTTGCCGGTTACACGTCAGTGCGATCGGAGATACTGAGATAGTGAAATTAGTGAATTGTGTGTTACTTTTCATGTGTAGTTTGGCCTTTTCTGCCAGTTAAATGAAAGTAAAGCGTAGTACCATATTCATCATCATTGCATGCTGGAGATAAGCCTCACCTGAACGTTGGACCTGTTAGCTTTAGATTCAGGAACTTGCTATACATATTTTTCCGAAATATCGTCTTCTTGTTTTCGTGCAGTTAGTGACTAACCTGATGTCAGAGTTTTAAAGCTGCCCATGGGCCTCTGATTTGACTTCACATGCCGTCGGGAAATATATCTCAGGCATACTAGTTTCCTCACGATGTTTTCTTTCACCGTTTTTGAAGCAAGTGGTAATTATACAATACGCGCATGAATCCGAAAAGTCAGAGGTGCCTTGGGTTCGAACTCGAGATCTGACTTAGTAGTCAGACGGCCACACCACTAAGCTATCACAGCATTTTTTTTTTTGATTCAAATACAAATAGTTGTTATCATATCAATTTGTTCTCTGGCCTTGTACTCTACAGGCTAACAGCCCGGTCTGATCAGCTGTTTTGACGTGCGTAGGATGATAAACGCCGAACAAACTAATGTTTTCTTTCTTCACCGGCACTAAACAAAACAAGACTAAAAATAGTAGCTTCAAAACATGTTTACGTAAACATTCTAGCGCCGAAATTTTATGTGATTGTTTGACCAACATAGACTAGGCTCTTTCGATTTTACTCTTTGGCTAATTATGTAAAAAAATAGAGGAAACCATAAATGCATCGAGCAGAGTGTGTATCGTCTATGTAAATCAAGTTAAAGATTTTACTGCTTATTCGGAAGCAGCGAAACATATTTCATAATAATTATGATGACTAATATGAGCCTGTGAAGACACACCGCAGAATATGTGCAATCTATCAGACAGCAGCGATGTAGGACGAAAATAAACGACTCCTTGAACGATGTTTTTTTTTTTACCATCGTTAATTAAAGTTGAATAAAATTTTCAACATGATCTCTCAATCTCACAGCAACACAAAACCTATTAGATAGCCCAAAGACAGAAAATTGAGATAACATCAATCAACACATCATTCATATTCAAAGTCGGAAACAATCCCGCGCTGCGCCGATAGGATGCGGCGGTCAGCGACCTCGACCGGCGCAGGAGTTCCACCTGTAATACACAAATAAACATAGAAGTTCCACTACGCATGCGTAAACAAGGTCACGCATACATTGACACTGAATAAAAAATCGCGATTCGAGATAGCAGTGGTTTTATATTATAAAGTATGCATACGAGGTCGTGCGTATTTCCGGGATGGATAAAAGGGTATTGACTGTTGCCCTATTGCTGATCCTATGATTTCTGTCTCTCTGTATGCCCATAAAGTCCCTGTGAACTTCTCTTTGGTCTCTGCCGGTGGTGAATTAGATTTTGATAAATGTGAAATCGCGAAAAAAACTGTCAAAATTGCCAACCTATTGCTAGAGTGACAAATATCTAACCAAGTATGTATGCTAAAAAGCTGTCTATTGGGTATGGGCAGTATCTCCTGTATTTAGAAAGTATGTGGGTGAACTTATAAATTGGAAATGCCAATTTCACTGACGCATAGCGGTAGGGAACCACCACCACACCTTTTTCTCGGTTGAAATTTATTGGTCCTTGCGTCCGGAAATGCTTGTGGGTTGCACTTCTGCCATTTATCTTGTGTTACAACTCGCAACTGTAGCGTCACAATGACACTACGTCACTTTGACGTCTCAACTTGTCATTCCGGTCACAGTTTTCGGCTAATATTTGACTCTTAAATTTGTCTAAAATAGGATTCAACGTTATGCAAATGTATTAGCATCTTAATAGCTAACTGTAAATGATTGAATGGTATTCCCGCATACAGTTCTGTTAATTTTACTTACGGGGCATTTTCTAGGTAGAATGTATGGATCAGCTGATTTATTTCAGGCATTCAAATATTTTGGTGTTGTAAGAGATTGGTTCAAGGTTTCGTTCTTATGGGTCTTCAGCACCTGTCGTTTGTCAGTCATTAATGTCATCATTTAGACACTTGTATGTAGGATATACCGGCTTCCTCTAATCCACTTCGTGACAAATTAAAGCCACGCTGAAGCTCGTGTCAGCATAAATTAAACTATTGTAAACTTCCATCAATAATGCGTTTGTATAAGTTAATTAATGATCGTAGCACGTGATACGTTTCCTTCTTTGCTTCCTCTGTGCTAAAGGAACTGGTATTGCACTGGTTGTCAATGGCGATACTAGTTCCTTTGTCGATTTCTGACTACATAACATAATAGAGAATGAGTTTCTCGTACCAGAAGCGAAAAGTGTCCCGTCAGTCGTTCATATATTATAGACAAAAAACTATATCAGAATTAACCCACGATAAGAAATACTTATGTAGAAAAAAGTATTTATAATATTTGAACTAAATTTTATATATGTCGTGGCCAGATCTTAGAATTGATCATTTCATGAAATGTTCGACCATTTCATGAAATGGTTGTGTTTCATGAAATGGCCAGCAAAAATTGGCCATATCGTTTAAACGTCAACGTTTAATGATATGTCAGTCGACGTTTGGCCATATCATTAATGTAGGGTATCCATGGTTTAAGGTGTAGTAAAAATTGCTAACTGCGACCAAATTGGAAGTAGCGCTCGCCAGCCGCTGCCACGGCGGCACCGCTCGCGTCACTCACTCGGCCCGCGCGCGGTTAGTCACAGTTCTAACCTAACTTAACATATTTCGTTGGGGACTCGGGATGCCATAAGTTGCGTGAATTTTTAATTTTAAGTGCTATGTTGCTCACCACGCCGGTTGTGGTACCCCGACATAGGTTAGGTTAGTAATTTCCAAGTTGGTCACTTTCCATAATATCACATTCGGAAAACCAATACAAAAAGTCCATCGAGTTTTCTTGCTTGGTCACCCTACTTTGTTTAATTTGTTGTATGCCGCCGCCATGATGCCCAACAAAAACAAAAAGACATCAACGCCTCTACCGGTGGATAATCTAACTATTTTACGATATGATCACTAATGTTTGGCCACATCATGAAGTAGTCGTGCCTTTAACTGTTCATATTGTCAAACGTTGAGTATCCAATGATCTGGGCAGACCACATCATGATGTGATCAGCGGTCGATGTTTTATTTCATGAAATGCAACCATTTCATGAAATGGCCGAACACTTCATGAAATGATCAATTTTAAGATCTGGCCACGACATATACATCTAGTAGATACTAGATATCAATCAGAATCACACGAATAGTTTTGTATAAATACTCTTTTTATGTATGTAAGATACTACTTACATCAGTTACGTACTTACATCAGTTTTGTGATGAAATCATAGATCACGCAACAAACAAATCATCAGATGTCCTTTCGAAGCTCAGCATCGAAACAATGCGAGTCATTGTAAATCACACACATGCAAATCTGAACCATGGCTAAATCATAAGTTCAATGAACGACTCGGTCCACGGCCAGGCGTGCACTATCATTGCTATCTATACATCTTTTACGACCAAAATCATACAAAACTCTGCCTTATTCCCAACAACATAGGAGTTAGCGAGGAGTTGGAGTAGAAGAACATTCTGTGTTGTCAAAAATACAGTTAGGTAGGGTAGGAGCGTGCAGAGCGAATTTTATTCATATTTTGGTATAGATTTTTGGTCGTAATTTTAGTTTTCGTGGATGTTGGTAGATTTATCTTTATGCTTATCATCTGTGGTGTAAGCAGTTTTATCCATATCCCCAGTCAAATCTTTGAAATCTAAGTATGGGTCCGAGGCAAAACCATATTTCAGAAGATATGTTCTTGAATCACTAGATTTCCTAAGATCCAGGACTCTAGCTAGACCAAAATTGGTAATCGATTCTAATACATTCCTAGTAGTCGTAGTGTTAGCAGTAAACATATGCTGCTCAACCTTTAAACCATTGTCTGAAAATATTTCCAATATCATACCGCTATGATCTTGGCAATATTGGCACAGCGAGGCAGGTAATATTCGCCAACGTATTGCCTCCGCACGTGGCGATGACCGGTGACTGCGGTCAGTCGTAAATAAGTAATTTGTTATTTCGTCCTCCAAACTCGACTTATTGTTAAATCTTTAGCATTAGTACGGCTTGATGGCAAATTTTTCTGTCTTGTGTCCAATAATAATGGAAACAAACAATATTTTTGAATAAAAGGAATCTATCCTGAAAATTCAAGAAATCATACCTATGTACACATGGCTAAATATCAAGGTTTAGCTATCCAGTATAAGCTGACCCTATCCAGTATAAGCTGACCTCTCATTGTACGGAAAGCCTATAAAATGCGGTATCAGCTTATACTAGAAATGTATAGCTTGATATATCGCCGTGTGTAAGTACGTATAGTGTTTGACACACGAGAAAGGACAGAAAGAAGCCTGAAGTCTGAAAATCGATCTAACCTTTGGATTTCAGTATCTTCTAGTAATATAATTACGAAGTGGTAAATAATTAACGTAATATTATTATGAATATTATATTCAGGAACATCACATCTGGCGTTTATGGGAAAGTTTCAAAAAGTGACATTAGCAGACAGACATTGACATGATCCAAATCTCCTCATCATCGCCTTTTAGACTAGAACTGTTATTGCGCCATTCCAATGAAATCGAGGATGCCTATGCTACTTTACAGACAAAGCCTTTTAACTCAATTATATAATACTGACACCTGCATCTAGAAAATTCCGTGCAATAATAAAATACTCCTTAGAAGCCACTATCTGATAACGAATGACGTCAGCCCCTGAAAGCGTAGCTGTAAACATTCATTGTCTTTATGTACATACAAACAGACTTCTGAAAGAAAGGAGACCTTTATTTATGAACTATAATAATCAAACTAGCAACTTTGTTGAAATACGGGTAAGATTAATATAAGAGGCTTCGAGATTATAAGACCTTTTGCCTTCAACATCTAGTTTCATTGGTCCTTCTTTCCGCGCCAAATTTTTAAGCGTAGTTTGAGAAATGTGTCGTTCCTAAATCCCGTTCCTATGACTGGCTTGGCATCCTCAGTTGAAGTTTCTGTGTAATATTTTAGTAGAGTGACAATAGCCTTAGCCCGTAGTTTAATATTGTTATGGTAATAAATACACTTCCTTGTGATGCATAATGCAATCTACCACCTCAGCTTAGTATTACTGACCCCAAGTTGCACTACAATGGTATCCAAATCTAATATATCCTTATCATGACTCAGAGAAATCCTGAAATTATAATAATCTTTTCATTAGTGTACATGCAAACGAATAAATTTCACAGTCTTCCCAATACAACACAACATTTCATGTATAGCCGTGTTTTAGCAGCGCGTAGTGCTTCCTCCCACCTTGTTACTCAGCCTACCCTCTTTGTTAGTGCCCCGGCAGACGATCCAACACGCACATAACGACTGCCTGTTGACATTGCTATCTAATCGCAATCTTAAAGGTGACGAAGTGCGATGACACAAATAAGTCATGACATGAGTTTGCTATCTGAGTTGGAATTAGTTACCGTTGCTTGTTTTTGTGTATTTGTAGAGCGATTTAGTTGTTGTAGAACTTGCGTAAATTAGTCGTAGTTACAAACTCCCTGGCAACACATTCGTGTTGCTTACAGTTAACGCTGATAATATATTTTAATTCTGAAATACACAACTTGGTAAAACATTTGATAATGTGTAAAGGAAAAATAAAAAATAATGTCACAATTGCCTTAATAGGCATTTGCGACTTTTTTTCCTTTACATATTTTCAAATGTTTTACTAAGTTGTGTATTTTTCCCTTCACACAATTCCAAATGTTTTAGCAAGTAGTATATTTCGTCACAGAAAAATCAACAACATCTCTGTGCGTTCTTTCCTTGTAATTATTCACATGTTGAGTCATGTGTGGGCTCACTAACGGGCACATTACTGCTCGCCTAGACAATGCCGAGCCGTGCGCGCCGCGTGACGCGTACCTCGCGTCTGCTCTAATATCCTACTCTTTGTCGTTATTACTCTTTGATGTAGCTGTAGTGTAACTATCAAAGTAACTAGTGAAATTAAAGTGATAGCGTAGTTAGAATTAAAACTCCATAACGTGGTAGAGTTTTAAATGTGATTTTTCAGTGTTGTTAAGACTAGATGTGAAGTGCTAATTGAAAGTTGAAACGTAGATTGTGTGTTTTACGCTTACTAATAAATTTACTGTGCGATAAGTGTGAAAGTGCAATATCGTGTTTATGTTATGATGCATAGGATCTGAAATTGATTGAAGAAGTGCCATTTTGTAGTGGACGAGATCTCATAGCCACGGTGGGTACTTCTAATATGAGCTTTGTATTTTTTTTTAATTATTATTGAAAATAAAAAGTTATTTCTATTTAAAATTCACATTTTTTGTACCAAAATGACCCCATCAATTAAAAATTAGAACATTTTCAACAGGGGTCATAAGTTATGATATGACTTGTAGTCACCCGCTAAACGACGCGCGACGGCCGCCCGCGCCCCATATAATTCATGTAAAATTCCTCATCATTTTTCCTGAAAATTACCACATAAATAGACTCTCAGTATGTTACCTAACAACACCGATATTGCACTGAAATCATTTTGTTTTTCTCTTTGTGCATGCAATTTTTTTAGATATAAATAGAAAAATTATTAGAAATCTAGTACTTAGCTTGATATTTAATTGTCTGTATTTATAATAAGACACTATATGTACTTACTTGAAAAATATTTTTCTGATGCATTTCAAAACTGCGTATTGACAGTGTTGATTGTTATAAACAATTCAATTGTTTTTGAACAAAATTGAATGGACAATAAGATTAGTAAAGATCAAGTTTGCATACTTTTATTTACACAATAGATTTCTTCATTCATATTTATATTTTTTAAGCAAGCAATATTGAAGCATAGAGTTGCATATCAATATGTAGTTTGAAATAATCAATATTAATAACAATCACTGTCAAAATGCACACTTTCGGCAACAAAACTTGTTTATCAACAATATATAATGCATGTACTAACATAAAAAGTTTGTATGTATATCTTTATGTATTTATTGTCGGCAGAAAAGGCGACTAACCACGCAATCTTGGCTGTTTTTGTCTAAAATTTAAACAAAATACAACACTATTGCACATCAAAGTAAGTTTTAGTAGATAAAAGTCTATTTTTGGATTTTTTTTTGCTTGCCACATTACGCCCTATAGTGTTGCCCCCTGTTCCTGGAAGCGATATCAATTTATTTTGTTGACAAATCTCATGAAAAGTTATCTGATTGATCTGATAACTTTACATTTTGCTGTTAATTTGGTCAATCAATCACCATTAAGGCAAACAGGCGCGTCTCGACTACGGTAGAACAATTTCCATGAAGTTTTCTGTTCTGAACAATTTCTATGTTCCACTTCCACCAGAGTCGAGTCACGCCTTTCTGCAAGAGCCTTTACAGCTGACATGATATCTGTCATCAGATTTATTGAACAGTTTTCCTGAAAACGGGGACGAGTCTTGAAAGTTTTGACGCTACCTCTTGTTTTCTTGGACTTATTTGGTATTCATACATAAATATTCATGTTAATTCGCTATGACAAAAAAAAGTTGTTTTTTTTTTATGGCTAAATGACGTGAATATTTGAAATTGGACAAATAAGGCCAATTTAGGTACCAACAGAAGTGGTAACGCCAATTTAGGTGCCAAAAGAAGTGGTAACGCCAACTTTTAAAACTGACACTCGGGTACATTTTGGCCACGCTTGGTTTGATTCAATTCACGAATTCTTCAGCTACATGACGACATTCTGTTATCCTGGCCACCGACTACATGACAGTGATGAACCGGATACACCTCATTTTGACTTTGACACCGTTTTATTTTACATCCCATAGTTGCTCGGACTTGCGTAACACAAACACATCATGTTTTTTTTACGTAACGTGCTAGTGGTCCTTTTACATGCTCCTGGTGTTTACATCCGCATGCTTTTAGTTTTAAATCATCTTAAAATAATTGACTAACATTTTAATGATTTGAGTAACCAGCACCAGCATCAGGAAAATGGAAAGAGGTAATAAGTTAAAAATACTACCAAACAATACGAAAATGTGATCTTGAATAATAAAATATGGAAATAATATAAACGTTCATTGTTTTGTATGAAAACACGCGAAAGTCGATACAATGTAAATTAATCACGTTCGACATAATCTTGTTTGTTGATCACTTCGCTTTTCCGTCCTATTTTAAGGTCTGTTTTACATAAAGAATTTGATGGAACTTTACCTTCTTTGATGAGTTATTAGTTTTACAAGCGACAACCCTTAAGAGGGTTTATTCTGAAAGTTGGCAACGTCGCAAATAGATGTCAAATATTTCGCTGTTTTGATTAATCTGATAATATTTCTGTATGGAAATAAAAAATGTGGCTAACTAGCGAACTAGAATATTGATTATGAAATGCAATAATTAATATCATAACACCGAATAGTTAGTTTTAGATGTAAAAAAAGTATTAAACTTTCCAAATGCCTTTTTTTCACCTAAAACGGGTACAACATCAAATTCAATGTTATAATTGCAATTCATTATTAATATTCTAGTCAATTGGTTAGCCACATTTCTTATTTCCATACAGTATTATTTCCAAATTAATCGAAACAGGTAAATATTTGACAGCTATTTACGACGTTGCCAACTTTTAGGATGCACCCTCTTAAGGAAAGCTGTTTAATATACATAAAAAATGTACCAATTCCACAGTAACTTTTCAGTTATATCGGTACATTCCCAATATCTTTTTATAAACAGAATATCTCGTGAAATACACGCTAAAGTTACCAGAACAGGATGACTAATCATAGCTCACATACCATAATATCTATATGTGCTAATAAAGCTGATTCACAGTGTTATCACCAGATAAGCCTTCATTGATTTACGTCGCAAACCAGCAGGTTTTGATAACAGATAACAAGTAACAATAAAATTGCTACACTTATGTGTTGTAGGTATATTATCTTGTGTCTTTATAACACTTATTATGATAATAATCTTAGATAAATCATTTGAAAATTCCCCTTTCCAATTTGTATTTATTACATGAACATCTTATAGAGGAGCTCGTCGTTCCGCGGTCGATTTGTGGATGGGTAACCGTCCATTACCTATGGAGACACCTCCGTGCCTCGGAAAGCACGTTAAGCCTTTTGTCCTGGCTGTCATTTTTTATTTCTAGATCTTTGACAGTCGTTACGGATAGTCTGAAGCCCAAAAGTCTGACAACCAGTCTTACCAAGGGGTATCGTGTTACCCAGTGGCTGGGTTGTGGAGGTCAGATAGACAGTCGCTCCATGTAAAATACTGGTATTCAGCTACATCCGGTTACACTGAAAGCCGGCCCCAATGTAATTGGGAAAACGCTAGGCCGATAGACTTGGACATCTTAGAAATAGGCCATGCTATTGAATCTCAGCGTAGATCAACAAGAACTCTTCTTAGTTCTCCAATCAAAATCTCAAACTAACTACACTGTTATCAACGAAGGTACTAAATACTTTATTATCTCTTATCATAGTCATTATCACACATCGTCACACCACTGTCATTGACAAAAATAGTCTATTTAAAATAACACCTTTGTGTAACAAGGTGATTATTTTAACCTGTCAATCAGCCCAAAGACATCCTCTGCAGAATTGAAGAAATATTGCTATGAGAAGCCATGTTCCCGATGGGATTAACATTGGCAAAAATGACGAACTTCCATACATACTTTCATCCTCTATTTAACCCCTTTAGGGGATGATCCTCCTTTCGATTTGGGGAACTCTCTTGCAAAATGTTATAAGTACTTCCGGACCTAGCGGCTGTGCGTTGTCTATCAGTGAATGAATTAATCAATTAAGGTTTTTATTAAGTAGATGAGTCTTAAAAAGACACTATTCCCATATGCGCCTGTGTATAGTGAAGATAATATATCTGAGACAGTATTTAATGCGAGACTGTAATGTATATCAAGGCATAGGAACACTGCTGGGGCGCTAATGTACTTATCATGAAATTATCGCGATAATTCAGACAAATCTTCAAAGCATACATTAACCAAAATGTCTTTGTGCGTCAGGTCAATCACCGCAGATAAAAATATATTGTATTAAAGCGTCACATGTTTACGAGGCGTCCAAAATAACAGCCATTGTAAGGAATAAAGAATTAAAGACCAATGTTGGTCTTATGACGCTCAGGAACAATGGCGCTCGGGAACAAAGGCCAATGTCCTGCCAAGTTCCTTTGGGAATAATGTTCCTTGTCACTATTAAGTACCGATATCGGAAAGAAAGTGATGTTCTTTGTTTAATAACATTTATTTTCGCAATTATTGAACAAAGACAGTTAGAAAACATTTTCAAGCAAAAATGCTAACTTCAATTTCTCAGTTCAATTTCGAGTCTCGTAAAAAGCTCGTATAGAATATGTCAATACTAATAGTCAGCATCCCTCTATGCTAATAAAATCCTTCATCGCTCAGCAAGTATACGTCTGCCAGCATTTATTACCTTCTGACTTCCATGTATCAGAATATTCTAACTTTAATAGCAGACGTTGCATTACGATAAAGACGACATTTTATTAGCAATATCCATTAGCACAATCACTTACTGATCATTCAAGTGCGATCACGAGTCCATAGGCCACATAAGTATAATTATTAGTATGCAACATACATAGATATTATGTTTGTATGTACAGACGGACAAGCTATTTGGTATACAGGCAACTAATTCGCAACTATACTCCATTTGAAATAAGATTAGACATTTAAACAAGCCTTTTTTACAGTCCGTTCAACCGATTCTGACTTCTATACCGTAGGCATAAGGCTGGCATTAAAAGCAAACAAGTGGTTACAATACCAACTGTTTACTGTAGCTGTCATTTGTTATGCCACCAACGCAATAGAAGTCAAAATCGGTTAAACGAACTATAAAAAAGGTTTAGTTAAATGTCTAATCTTATTTCAAATGGCGTATACTTTCAATCAATGCTCTGAGTGTGCTGAGTAGTAAATTATTCACATTATGTGTGAACATAAACGAGGCAAAAGGAGTATGTAAGAATCGTAGCAGGTGGCGTTCTGTAGTTTCTGCCTACCCTTATGAGAAGAAGGCGTGAGTTGTATGTATGTATGTATGTAAAAAGAGAAATTAAAAAAGTTTTACTTTTCAATATTGGCACTTGGTTGTGTTATTGTGTATCAGACATGGGTTGTGAAAGATTTCAGTGGGAGTTGATGAATATTTTTGCTTGTAAATCAAATAACTTGTACTTGTTCGAGTGTACGTCTCTGTTTGAAATAGTCGGGTGTCACGCCGGTTTACATCCAATTAGTGCGCGCCCGTAAATAGTTGGAAGTCAATTAGATGGCTGCCGTGTCACTGTCCCCGAGTGTATTTACTGAAAACATACATGTGCTATGTAGATTTGTAACGTGTTCGTTTATGTGATTGAATTTGATATGCTTTGTCAATTGAAATTCAGTAGGACGAACCTCTTTGACATAGGTGTGGCCCGTGTGGCCGGTTTCTATAACAAATATTTAAGAGCGTTACTAACGTAACTTTCAAGCCCTTGTTATTCGCAATGACTGAACCGATTTTAATGAAACTTCATACGCATTAGCATTCAACGCAACATTTTCGATAAATAGTGTTACAGCCAAATTAGACCGATTTTAAATTTTCCATAGAAACACAGATTTCCTGTTTTTAAGACATTTCGAAAATGTTCTTAATTTACTTTTTATTAGAGCTTTGTATCCTGCTAATGCGTATGAAGTTTCATAAAAATCGGTTCAGTCATTTCGAAAAACAAGGGCTTGAAAGTTTGTATGAATTCGCACTTAATTCAATAAAGTAATGATAGACTAGAATATTGAATTAATTATTGACACGATATAAAGAAGAGGGTCGAAGGGACAGCTGTTTTGCAAACAAGGAATGATGTTTCTTAACATACGGACTGAAACAAAAAACCTACCAGCTGTTGAACCGGACATAGCCCTAGAACATTAATTGCAATTTAATTTAAAAGGTGTTACTAAATTACTGACTATTTTCGGTTTCAAAAACATACATTCCAGAAACACAGATGACAGAAGTTATTTCTCATAACACTACACAGCAAACAGTTTTCCTTGAATTAAAACAATAATAACAAGTTTTCCTGCTGACCGTGTAAATAAATACGAAATGCAGATCTTTTTATGGAGGTACGGCCTTTATCTCGGTTGAATAAATATACTCAATGATAGGAAATAACGTGTTTTATTATGTTGATAATAAGGACGAAAATGTTTATATATAAGTATCAACAGCTCCCTAAGAGAAGTTTCCAAAGGTCAGCTGAGCAAAATACGTCATCCAATATGCCATGTTTTTACTAAGAACTATGGGGTTTCTGGGTTTCATCATATTCACGTATTAACAAAATTAAATGATGCAACTATTCTCAATGTGTACAAAAGATCGTAATCTAAAAAAGAGCTGTCAAACTGTCCAAGGCTTTTATACCATTCTGAAAGTGGGCAACGTCGCAAATAACTGTCACATATTTCGCTGTTTTCAAATTTGGCAATATTACTGTATGGAAATAAGAAATGTGGCTGCCTAGCGAACTAGAATATTAATTAATAATGAATTGCAGTTGTAACATTGAATTTGATGTTGTACCCGTTTTAGGTGTAAAAAGGCATTTGGAAAGATTCGAAATACTTTTTTTACATCTAAAACTAAATATTCAGTGTTACGATATTAATTATTGCATTTAATAATCAATATTCCAGTTTGCTAGTAAGCCACATTTCTTATTTACGTATAGTATTATTTCCAAATTAATCAAAACAGGTAAATATTTGACAGCTATTTACTACATTGTCAACTTTTAGTATGCACGTTCTTAATTGTGAATAAACATCGCAATTATATATAGAACATTACTTGAACCTGAAAGTAAAAGAGAAATTGTAAACCTACCTATGTAATTTTTTTACCTTTATACCTGTAATTTGTATGATGTACTGTAACTGTAAGAGTATTCTATTGTAATTTAATGGTAATTACACACTACTGCAGCCTCAAAGACCAATGCGTTACTAATGCGTGCTTTGCAGCCGGTACCGTTCGTTGCTACGTAACCAAGCTTGATAACAATTTCTTTTATTATGGGATTCCATGTTCTGTTATAATTTATAATCGATACATAAATAGCTTTAATATCGATTATAATAGAACAAAGTTGTATACAATTTCTACATTCGATAGATGATCATTTTGAACGGAACAATGCATTTGAGAATTAAATTGAAGCTTATTTCTTAATAATAGGTACTACAATCTATCGAACTCAATATCAGATATATTTTTTCTTCAGTTCAACGTTCTATTTTTATTAAGTCTACATATATATTTTACTTCATTTTAAGTTTCGTGTTAGACTCTTATTGACTACAACCCACCCAGGCAGGGGCCACGGTAACCCTTTAGGACATACCCGCAACCCTGCACTGAAATAAAGACTTTTTTGTTTTTATGAAATAGGAGTTAATTTATAAAGATTATAGAGATTACCATTATTGATGTGTTGTTTATTGTTTACGAAATATCGTTTACGAACAACTTTATCTGTCCCAAAAATATTTTGCATGATAAACGCTTATCAATCTTATCAACATTTGCAGATAAACAGTGTCTTTGTTTATAAGATCAACGTTAAAAGTGCACAATATCCTAGCTAGACAATGTCTTCACTGTTATCTAAAAGTTTTAGTGCCTTGATATTAATAAAATAGAATAATATCAAAATCAATGTAACCACTACAGTCCTAAGTAAGACACTAATTTTCTCTTAACTTGGGTTACCACATAAATGAAAATTATACATTACATTATAAACTCGCATTTTATTAGTAAATAAATGGCGCTTATTTCATTTAATCTAGAATGACATTCACATTATTTATAATATACTACGTGAATTCTCACGTCTGGTGGATTCACGTAGGACGTAGGTATACTTAATATAAAAATCATTTTGCATTTTTAAGTTATCTGATGTTTTTTGTTTGCTGATTTTGAAGCCTTGTAATCATAAATCTAATGACAATGTTTGTGTTTCAGATGCCCCGCGGTCGGGACGAAATGCAAGTAAACGTGGCGGGGCTAAGGAGAAACATTAAAAACCTCGCGCACAACTATTCCGATGCCCAGGTATGGCCTGTTGACTTATATTCTACAACTGTGGTTAGTTTTTGTCTAAAATGGACAACGCCAAAAGATGACCACTTTTGAACAATAAAAAATAAAAATATGTTTTGTTTAAAATTCTTGATAAAATATTAAATTATCAAGGCCTTCCTTGCAGGAATCTAATATACATTTCTCAGCTAGAATAATTCTAGTTGGTTTAATAGACTGAAACATATTTGTTGCTCAGATTAAATCGTAGAACTAATATTAACACTATTTAATTGTTATTTGTTAGTTTTACTTGTTTTGTTAGCTATTCTTGTGTATTATTTCTTATTGGTATAACTGTGTAAACTCTGTAATGTTGTGCATGTTTTTTTCCTAAATTAATAATTGATAATGATGACTGATGAGTTGTTTTAGTTGTTGAAGACGCATTTTTTGTATTTAAAATTTGGTTTTTCTGTAATTTAATTAAAATCCACCCTTCCCACTAATAATACCATACATGCCTGTTATATAGAACGCGTATTTTCCCTCTCTATCTCACGTAATCAATATCTACTTTCCAGGTGAAAGTGCGCGAGGCGACATCAAACGATCCATGGGGCCCGTCCAGCACGCTGATGGCGGAGATCGCCGACCTCACGTACAACGTGATGGCCTTCACAGAGATCATGCAGATGATCTGGAAGCGGCTCAACGACCACGGCAAGAACTGGCGGCACGTGTACAAAGCGCTCGTCCTTATGGAGTACCTCATAAAGACCGGTAGTGAAAAGGTCGCGATGCAGTGCAAAGAGAATATCTTTGCGATACATACGTTGAAGGACTTCCAGTATATGGAGGAGGGGAAAGATCAGGGTGAGTTCTTTGATCTTCGTTTTATGTTTTTTTAACTGCTTCACGATTTTGTATCATAAATTTCCGATAGCGTTATGCTGCTGATACCAGGAATTGTGGCTTTTAAAATGAACTTCTTATTATACTCCTTTCTTCTTCCATAATCAGTATCATATGATTTTACAACCAGTTGAAGCAACCTTTGTAAGGACCAAAAGTTCATCCTTGAAGTCAAAGATGATCTCCTTTTTGGGTCAGCTTTTAGGTGATAAAATAAGCTGTTAAATCTGGGTGCGTCTCATATCATATTAAGTTATTTGGTATATTTTCATTTCAATAACGTTCACAAGATATAATAAACGTGAGATATACCAACTGTTGATATAATTTCTTTACATATAACATTTATATACTCTAAAACTTATTTCGTATAACGTTATTGGATATAACGTTTATTTAATCGAAAATCATTAGGTCTATCGTTTAAATTATATATTGATACCATCATTATGGTTCAAAGCCATCCAACTCGGATAGGTTAGGTTAGAAGGCTAAAGGCTTTTGCAGACCAGCGCGACACGACACGAACAATACAATTTCTAAGAAAACTTCACGGTATAACAATAACCGGTGTCGGTCTGGCTGCACACAGCGGCTGGTCTGCATACACACACAAAACTTGCGTGAGCGGCCGCCGAGCGGTGGTGAACCATTTGGGTTAGGTTAGGTTAGAACAGTGACCATTAGCGCGCGAAGGCGAGCGACCGAAGGGAGCGTGCCGCGGTAGCGGCCGCCGAGTGCCAGATCCCCCTCTCTTGTTGGTGAACCATTTGGGTTAGGTTAGGTTAGAACAGTGACCATCAACGCGCGAAGGCGAGCGACCGTAGGGAGCGTGCCGCGGCAGCGGCCGCCGAGTGCCAGATCCCCTCTATTCTTGGTGAACCATTGGGATTAGGTTAGAACAGTGACTATTAACGCGCGAAGGCGAGCGAGCGTAGCGAGTGACCATCTTGGCAGGTGGTAATCAGTTAAGTTTAACTACAGTATCTACTCAGGTTATTTACTGTGATAGAAATTACATATTAGACTAAATATGTTTTATGTCTTTTGAGTGGTATATCAAACGATATTATATTAAATGTATGTTATGATTATAAAAATTAGTTATTTTAAAATTATATCAATCGTTTATTATATTAACTGATGATTATATCAAATAAAATTATAGATTCAGTTGTTATATCTTGTAAATATTAGTCATTTTGTAATTATACCATATATTACTTACCCGTTAAATCTGCATTCGCAATTTATTTGCCAAACACCAGTTTTCACCAGTTGATTTTTTCAACAGTAGGTAGTCGGTCTAAAATCAAGTTTATTTACACTTACTTACATAAAAAATATGAAGTTGTAGCGCAAACTGAACCTTATGTGTAGGCATTACAGTTGTTTTTCCTAAAACTCGTGTTTGTTTACATACTTGGCAAAAGAATTGCGAATGCAGATTAGGTTGTTTACCCCTTTTTAAGGTCTAGTCATTCGCGCATGTGCCTCCTACTCCCAAATCGAAGGTCACCACGCTACGTCCAAAGCAACCTTGTCGCATCCTTAGCAGTTATCGGCCCCGAACCCATGCTAATAGCTTACGAAATGCGTCAACAGCTGTGTAGCAATGTGGCGACTTATTAATAAACAATTTAGTGCCATGTGCAGAATGTTAATGATATGTAGGATTGGAGGCGTTGCGTTATCTGTCGATGTGATAAGGAAGGGGTTGTGAACCTGTGGTTGACGGTAGAATAACGACATTGACAATTTTTTTTGTCCGTCAGTTATATTATTAAAAAGTATTGGACACGTACTTTTAATTTTTTACGTGATTACGGCAATACATTGAGTTAAAATGTAGCATAACGTCACTCCCCGGTCGATTTTTATATTGACGTATTGTGCCCCCACTCCCCAACTTTAATGCGTTTTATCTAAACCATTTTTTATTAATATGATAAAGCAAAAAATACTAATATTTTCTGATTATCTGACTGACGGACTAATTTTAATTTCTTTTTTTCCAGTCAACAATCCCTATTAATTGATTTATAGTAAAAAAGCGATTACGGTTGATTATTGTTATTGCTAATAAATAATAATAGATATGTATGTATGCAAATGAGTTCAAACAATTACTCGAAAGATAAACAGATGATATCAGGGACTAAGAATCTGACATTGTTTATTAGTCATGGTCCAGTATTATACGTTTTTAAATTGTAGTGTAGGATCACACAAAGGTTCACTATCCCTGAAACAGATGATACAGCTGTGGGATGTTTCAAGTCTGCTCAGATTATATACCAGTTTGACAGTGATTTTTATACAGTACGCTATATTTGAGTCAGTTGGTCAGTGCTTTATAGAAAGTAACGTAGAGTGGTCTTCGCTTGTAGCAGCCCTGTGTATAGTAAAACTCGACAGTAGTACATTAAAACAACGTTAGTAGTTAGTGCTAACGTTAGAATTGTTCTCTAATAAACTAGTATCCCCCCCTTTTCGTTATCCAAATTGCCAAATTGAGTTGCTCTATTATAAAATCTCGTTCATCCAAATTAGACTGAGAGACTTACGCGACGGTCCACAACACGCCCACCATTTATTCATCACGACCACCCACTTTCTCACGTTTAAATCAAAAGTGATTTGTTTATCATTGATTAGCTTACTAACCCATTTCATGAAGCAGAAAAAATCTTCATTAAGAGGGCGCCCAACGGTACACTAGCACCACTCCTTCTTTTCGTGTGGTTAGTGACTCACAGTTTTAAAGCCAGTCCTTTAAAACAAATATCTTGTGACTGAGAAGGAATTATGAATAACGGCTAGTAAGGACCCTCGGTAAGTGAGTCTAGAATTTTCCAATACCTTCTTTAAAGTTTAAAATTGAGACACGAAGCAACAAAATTCGATCTAAAGAAAAGCGGCCACATTCCTCTAGATCGTATTTTGATGCTTCGTGTCTCAATATGAAACTTTATAAAAGGTATTAGAAAATTTAAAGGTATTGACACACTTACCGAGGGTCCTTACTACAGTCATAAGAAATACTTTTTTTAAAGGATTGGCGCTAGGGGGGACCTTTGGGTGCCCTCTTAACGCATTCGGACACTGAACGAGACATAATAGAAGTTTTATTGTTAGTTTCTCTTTAAGTGTTAATTCTGAATTCAGGATACGGTATAATTTATACATCCATTTTTTCCAGGTCTAAACGTCCGTGAAAAGGCGAAATCACTAGTGAACCTGTTGAAAGACGAGGAGCGGCTAAAGAACGAGCGAGCGCGAGCATTGAAAGCGAAACAGCGGTTCGCGCAGAGTGCGAGCGCGTTCGGCAGCGACGGCGCCTTGGACACGCCCAGCAGCCCTACCTACCCCGCGGTGAGTTCTACTGTTATGTGAACTACTAGCTGTTGCCTGAGCGCAATAAAGTGCAATTCTAATCACCTAGAAGTTGCCCTCTTTCTATCGCGTAACTCTTACATCTTCTGACTACGTTACGCCCACTGAATTCGACAAGTCGAGTCTGCCGCGTACCTACTTCTACCTAAAAGCGGAGTACGCCATCTTTATTCCTCTGTAGTATTATACACATAAGTAGGAATAAATTCTCAAAATGGTGGTGATAAACCACATCAAAATACTTTGTATAGTTTAGAAGAACTAAGCGGTCTCACAGACAGAGGAAAAACGACTTTGTTTTATACTATCTATCTATACTAATATTGTAAAGAGCTATTTGTTAGTTTGTATGTAAGGATAATCCTCGGATCTGCTGATCTGATTGCGAAAATTCTTTTACTAATGGGAAGCAGTATCACCGAGAGTCGATTTTATATTGTGTATGCAGAAGTTAGTGTTAGATCACTATCATTTTTCAGTACTCCGATCCAAATCCAATACCTTTAAAATTGGTTTAATGTAGAAATTCATAGTTTTGGGGGCGGAAGAAGTAATGTAAAAATTGTCTAAAACTCATTTTGTTTTTTCGTGTTTGTGACGTTTCTAATTTCGCTTGTGTCTGGGTAGTTTTATATTTATTTACTGTAGAAATGCTTTATGTTTACAATTTCTTCCAATAATGTCACTTTTCTTTCTAACTGACATCTCGTTCATTGCTTTTTTAATGGTCATGAATATCATCCTTTCAATGGCACTATCAACAATCATCTTCACATGTCACCACAAATAATAACATATATCACGCCACCTCTCATCTCTCAATGTGTTAACTTTCAATATCTTCTGTACCCTAACCCAGCCGTTGTGTCCCTTTCAGTTCGGCAGTGACGGTGCGTTAGACGCCACGTCCAGCCCCACCTACCCTGCGGTGAGCACTTTGTACTAAACCTTCACTTTAACGGAACAATTATAATCATTAAAATCATCAATACAACTCTGTAATCTGCGTTCACAATTCATTTGCCAAATATGTAAACAACATAACATAAGGTTCAGTTTGCGCTACAACTTCATATTATTTATGACTTTTTCAACAGTACTAATCGGTTTAAAATCAACTTTATTTACACTTGCATAAAGTTGATGTTTTGTCTAAGTGAACGAAGGTTTACATGTTTGGCATGGTATCATGAAATAGTCATTCAATAGGGTGGGTAATTTGAAGTTACGGAACTGTATTGGTAATTTTAATGATTTTAATTCTTTGAAAACATATTTGTTACGGACGCGTATCGTATTTTGTTTAGCATACAACCTGGTACTGCACTGCAAGTTGCAAGAAAATTAAAAAGATTCCCAGTTGCCAGTTTTTCTTAGTAGCAGCATGGAGTCTGGATTTGTGCCCGGTTGCCGGCAATAGGCTCGCCCCCTTTTACATGCAATATTACGGGCAAAATGTGGGTGTACTATATGTACACCTCTGCTTAACTTCTAACCCTCCTGGGAAAACAGGCGTGAGAATATGTTATGTGTAAGAAAATTTGTATCTCGCAGGTTATTCGGGCGCTTTCGCCTTAACCTATGACGTTTTTGACTGGCTGTATGTTTCTCTAGACTATGGCCACAGCCTCATTGGTCTAGCAAAACCTAGTTGACGTTTTGTAAAATATGATTTCTTTCAATTCCAGCTAAGCGGAGATTCAGCGGAGTGGTCGGGTGGCGGTCGGGAAGCCGAACTAGCGCGACCGCTCACGGCCGGCGAGGAGGAGCTGCAGCTGCAGCTGGCACTCGCCATGTCGCGCGAGGAGGCGGAGCGCGAGGAGCGGCGCCGCCGGTCCGACGACGTGCGCCTGCAGCTGGCCATCAGCCAGTCGCAGCAGGACTTCCAGTGAGTAGCCGCGGTACTGCTGCAGTACTACTAGCCAGAGCTATGTGCGAGGAGGCCGTCGTAGATTGACAAACCCTAAAACATCTTATTCTTTAACGATGCCACCTGCTGTGTTAGCGGACGTCCGCGACGGACGGACGGAAATATCAAAGAGCTCAGTTACGTAGCGCGGACCATCCGTCGCGGATCACTAGACGGCTCAATCCTTTTCTAATCCCTACACCACAGGCATGCCCCACCACATTCACAACCCATCCCCTCCAGACTAGACGCCTACCTCTGCGAAGAAGCAGTCCGCCTCCACACATACAAGCGCCGCGCGCCTTCCGCACCAGAATGGAACATCGTGGACAACGCCAAGCCTCCCGAGTGGTCCGCCGGGGGCCCGGCCAGGCCTCCCGAGTGGTCCGCCGGGGGCCCGGCCGGCACGGTCTGGTCGGGGGGAGACACGAGTGGCCCGAACTGGTCGAGGACGGTCCCGAGCACTCGCCCGAACTGGTCGGCTCCTACAGACTCGTCGCCGCCGTGTTGGTGCATTGGGTGCATGGAGTGTCTCAGACCGAATGTAATACAGTCAGTGCCGAACACGTCACTAGTAGTAGTTGTTGAGTAGGGGAAATGTAGAGTTTTCGAGGATTCGGGGTCGTAAAGGGGATGTATCTTAGAGTAGTATGTAGCTTTGTTATAAAAAAACTTCAAATTATGATTCAGGAGGAAAATTCTAAACAATTCCCACAATGAGCCGATGTATTTTTAGGGTTCCGTACGCGAAGGGTGCCAAACGGAACCCTATTACTAAGCCTCCCCTGTCCGTCTGTCTGTCTGTCAACGGGCTGTATCTATGAACCGCAATAGGGAGTCCAGTTCAAATTGTATTATATAATACTATTGAATAAACAACAACTAACAAAAATAAAATAAATTTAACAATTTTATAGGAAAAAATAAAATCGTACAGGGTGTACTCTAAGTACACCTATCCACAACCCTCCGGGTAAACACGGCGCGCGGCGTGATGTTATCTATTGTACGGTGGTACAGAACCTTTCGTGTGCAAGTCTAACTCGCACTTGGCCCGTTTTTAAAAGCTTTTATTCAACTTGCAATGTTTGTTTGTTTGTATGTAAGTTAGTATGTTTGTTTAGGTGGATTCTTGCAAGCTGAATTAAGACCACTTCCTCTAACTCCACGGAGTTGATATTTTACATGTTGATTCGATTCCGATGACAATACATTTTTATGACAAACATGACCTGATTGGCTACCCAGGATTGGCTCCAGACGAGGAAACTCCTCAAAGGTCAATAGTACAGACACGAAATTTTATATACGCTTTCATTATAATGGTCTGTTTTAAATTCCACCACGATCTGGCTACTGCATTCAGGATTGGCTTCAGACGAGGGAACTCCTCAACGGTTAACAGTACAAACAGGAAATTTTATATACGATTTAATTATCACGGTCCGATCTGAATTCCACCATGATTTGGCTGTTGTACCCAGGATTGGCTTCAGGTGAGGGAACTCCTCAACGATCAACAGCGCAGACACAAAATTTTATATATCCTTCAATTATGATAGTCCGTTCTAAATTACACCATGATCTGGCTGCTGCACCCAGGACTGGCTTCAGACGGGGGAACTCCTCAACGGCCAATAGTACAAACAGGAAATTTTATATACGATTTAATTATCACGGTCCGATCTGAATTCCACCATGATTTGGCTGCTGCACCCAGGACTGACTTCAGACGAGGGAACTCCTCAACGGGCAACAGTAGGGACACGAAATATTACATACGCTTTAATTATGATAGACCGTTCTAAAGTCCACCATGATCTGACTGCTGCACCCAGGATTGGCTTCAGACGACTAAAGTCCTGAACGGTCAACTGTACAGATACGAAATTTAATATACGATTGAATTATGATAGTGTGTTCTTAAGTTCACTATGACCTGGCTGCTGCACCTAGGATTGACTTCAGACGAGGGAAGTCCTGAACGATCAACAGTACAGACACGAAATTTAATATACGCTATAATTATGATAGACCATTCTTAAGTCCACCATGATCTGACTGCTGCACCCAGGATTGGCTCCAGACGAGGTAACTCCTCAACGGTCAACAGTACAACCAGGAAATTTTATATACGCATTTAATTATGATATTCCGTTCTAAATTCCAACATGAACTGACTGCTGCACCCGGGATTGGCTCCAGACGACGAGATTCCTCAATAATCAACAGGATAAACACGACATTTTATACATGGATATGTATTGTGCTATTGTACTTCAATGGAATTCAGGGTCTGGTGATGGAGCCGAAAGATTAACATAGGAACTTCTAAAAAAAACTAGACTACCATCGAGTTTGAACTGGTTGGTTTTGTCTTGACTAGAACTATAGCCCAAAGTAGTATCCAGGGTCTGATAATAGAGCTGAAAAGAGATGACACATAGAAAGTGGTCATAGAAAATCCTGAAGTAAATAAGATCTTTTGACAAAAACTATTTCCCGAGGTGTAGTCTAGGGTCTGATGATAGTGCCGGAAGGTAGTAACAGGAAAACCTCAACTTTACAAGGTAGCCCTGTTGTGTTGAACTCGTTGGATTTGTTTAGACAAGTGAAAGTGATAGAACAGATATTTTATCAAAATACTAATGCTAAAAAACACAAAATAAAATATTAGTAAAAATCTTTTTAAAACAAGCTTTTATTGAACTAAAAAGTACAAAATAAAACTTACGTAAACAGATAACTTTAATGTTTTCTTAAAAGCTTGAGGCGTGAACGTCCTTCTTAAACATAAAGATAAGCCTCAAGCTTTTAAGAAAACATTAAAGTTATCTGTTTACGTAAGTTTTATTTTGTACTTTTTAGTTCAATAAAAGCTTGTTTTAAAAAGATTTTTAATAATATTTTATTTATTTGTATCTTTTTTGTGGCAACTAGATATCTTTTGAGACTCAATTACTCCTCCATTGATAGATCGCATATATTTCAGGCAACTCAATGCACTTCTTGAACTCTTAAAGTGTTTTGTTTTTATTCTCTGGTGCCAATTGGCAAGAATACTCTAAACAAAAAAGAATGAAAATGCGTTTATTTGTGGTAAAACTTTACGCAAAGAAAAAACACAAAAAAGAAAAAGTTGGGGAAAATAAGCGTCAAATTCTCCATATGCGTCATCACCTGACTTCACAGAGAATGTATCCTTGTTGAAGTCAATCATTATCATCATCAGTCTATTAATTGTTCTCACTGCTGGGACACAGGCCTCCTCTCTGTGAGAGGGAGTGGGCTGTAATCTACCACGCGGGCCCAGTGCGGGTTGGTATTTTTTGGTTCTAAGACATGCCGGTTTCCTCACGATGTTTTCCTACACCGTTTTGAGAGCAGTGGTGATGAAATTATTTACACAAAGTAAAGCGCCTGCTTGGGTTCGAATACACGACCTACACCTCGAGTCGGGGCCGATACCACTGGGCCACCACTACTCTCCTGAAGGTTGAAGTCAATCGACAAATAAAATTAATGTTGATAACAAAGCCTACACAGGCTCAAAAATTAATGCATTTTTCCTTCTACAGGACCACAGACGGTCTCCCTCCACCTAAGAAGGGCCCGTCGTCGCAGCAGCAGTCGCACCTGCTGGACCTGCTGGACGTCTCGCTCGGCGCCGGGCCCGCGCCGCCCGACGCCTGGGGCGGGCACGACCAGCCGCGACCGGTAAATAACAAGCATTTATCTTACTATCTACGTAGACCCTGAAATTAAGACTAAAAAGAACAGTGACAGTACCACCACCTCACAAAGCAGTATTGTTTTAATATAACTTTAGTGTAAGAAGGATATTGTAGCAGTTACACTGCCACATACGAACTACGCAGCAAAGACATGACGTCACACAAATCCTGCATCGCGCAGTTAGAGTTTACCGCACGAACGACATAGATAAGACTATCCGAAATCAGCTTACGGGCAGTTCCGGGGGCAGGCCCGCCAGACATAACACCCGTCTGGTTGGAGGATCCTCTCTTTTCTATGGTAAACTTTACACCCTGTTCCTCATACCTCAAACTAAAGTATGAACCTATACTGGAGCTATAGCTCTATCTCTTTCCCACTGTAAAGCAATATTAAAATAATATTACTATATGAGGTTTCGCTGAGAAAACAACGAAGGTAAATTCTTTCATATTTCATGTCGGTAGGAATTAGGGTCATATTCCTTTTATCACGTAAAACAAAAAAAAAAATTGCAAATAGTCGCGGGGAATATGACTAAAAATCATTAATGAGACGAAATAATAATAAAAAATGTCCCATGAATATCCAAAGCTAAACGCCTGGTTTCTGAAACGAAAATTATCGTCGCGTCAAAATTAAACTCAATTTGGCTATTGATAACTGATTCAACCAATCATAGCAGGTTATGCGCGCAACAAATAAATAAACAAATAAATTTTTGTATTGAGTTCGTTCCAGAAACCGAGCGTTAGAGACAAATATTTCGAAGATGCGAAAACTAATTTAGAAACATTATTTTGTCAAACTTACTTGTTTCGTTTTTATTATATCAGCCTATGCAGTTGGAATTTGGTATTGATCCAATGGTAAGATGTTTAAATGACGCCTGAGTAAAGCTAGAACTGTTATTATTATTATTTGATTAAACACACTAGCACTTAAATAGCTGATGCGTGTGTGTCAAATAGTGTATGTAATCATGTACTGCTATATTGGTTATAAAAGCAATTTTACTACTACACGTGTTCTTCCTTGCACACACAACAAAAGTATATTATTTAAAGGATTTGGCGTAAAAGTATTCTAATCTAAACATTATGTTTAATGCCATGTATGCTCATTCATTCATTAGAAACAAACGCTAGATCCAATATTGTTACTCAAACAAAGTAAAATTGTTTATTTAACCTCTAATATTTGCAGGAAACATCATCAGACGCGTGGTCAGCGGTGGGTAGCCCAGCGAAAGACCCCTGGGCCCCTGCGGCCGCGCCACCCGACCCCTGGGCCCCTGTCGCAGGAATGCATGTAAGTAATCCTATCAGATAACTTAAATACTCAATATAGGAGACCAAATTGCAATATGATATACCTGAAGCAGTTACACCGCCACATACGAACTACGCATCAAAGACATGACGTCACACAAATCCTGCATCGCGCAGGTAGAGTTTACCGCGCGAACGACATAATTATATAAGATTATTATCCGATATTAACCGGTCGGAGGATCCTCCCTTTTCTAACGAAGATGAGTGAAATTTACACCCTGTTCCTCATGCCTCTAAATACCCTATAAATATTTGAAACATGCGAAGAAATAAGAAACAGTCTCAAAGCAAGCCATTTTTTTATTTATATTAGTCCTTATGAAGCCTTCACTGTTGCCCATTTACTTAGCATAATCAAAGAATGATAGCACGGCACAGATATGGGCCTTGTTACTATAAATCATAAGTGCTATAATTGGTTTCACAAACTTAGAATTCGTTCTGGTTAACTTAATTCAATTCAGAATTCCCCTGCCCTTATCCCAATTTATTAGTGGTCAGCGCAACATGTCCCTTTCTACCATATTTCTCTATTAGTCGTCATCTCAGTAGTCACCCCCCTTCTATCATCTTTCACACAGTCCATCCATCGTTCCTTTTGTCGTCCTCTACTCTTATAGCCATCGATATTCTTACTCAAAACCTTTCCTCACGGGAAATAGTGCTGATACATTGTGAAACAGGGAGGGGTTTGAAGATTTTGGCCCTAAAATCAGCCACCATTTTGTTTTTTTTTTCAAAATCGAGGTGCAAAATAAATATCATATATTTGGATAGGGGACACTTATACAAACATAAAACTTCATATAACATAACAGCATAAAGCGTCACGTTTCTGAGATATTCAAAGATAAAAATAACAATTATTATAACGATTTTATTTATTTATGTTGTAGTTACTTCATGTTGATTAAGTTATTTACACATTAATTAATTGACTACACCTAGTAGATAAAACAACATAAGATGTTTTAGTCATATTCGGTATAAATAAGGGTAGTAATAAACTAAAAAAGAAGAATTGTCCTTACTCAAAATATTAAATCTACTGCCTAAAATACTAACTTTCCGACTACTTTTGTCCGAATAAAAATGACGAAACGACCGAATGAGATACTGAAATCTTCGACATGACTTTAAATTGCGATAATACTTTTCTACCAGCATAAATTACGTTCTACTGAAAACTATGCTTTGTAATTTTTATCTTTACTTGCCTACTATTAATTCATAAATTACCTTTCATATTTCATAGACTGTGGTGCTATTTTAACTGTAACATTATACTGAAAATATTATTCTGAGTGGTTATACAGAAACTTATAAAAAATATAAAAATGTACTTGTAACAATAACTTTTACTTGCATCATATATCATGAATTTTACTTACCACGGGTATGCTTCGATATTTTTATTTTGTACCTTTATTTTTATTTTGGCGATTTTTTTCTCGGCGCCTAAGTTGCTTCTGCATCGTCTCCTGATCTGCGGGAAGTGCAACCCCCGCCCGCTGTAACAAAGCATAGGCACCCGTGCGAGCCGTAGCGGCTGAGGCTGCAGCAAGCCGAAGCTGCGGAGGTGAGCATGGGTGCCTATCCTTTGTTACGTAAGGGCGAAGGGGTTGCACTTCCCGCAGCGCACTCTCCCTCCGCGCCTCCGGTTTTTATATACACTCTAGGGGTAGGAGCCAAAAGACTACGTAAAGTTGGGGTGCCCCGATTCGGTTTGCAAAAATTCAAAAACTTACACTAATACTACTAAAAACCATTAAAATCCGCTGTCACTTTGTCTGAACGCAAAACGGAACAACCTAGGCTAGGAGTGAAATTCGTACATTATCTAATTAAATAAAAAAATATGTTGAATTTTGCGACCCGAACCCGATCGCGCGGGCCGAACAGTTGAGGTATTTTCATCATTATTGAGAGTTAAAAAATAAATTTGATAACCAACAATAGAAATTAAAACAGTTCATGCAAGTTGTAAAAATATGATTATTTTGACAAAACCTCTGTTGTCGGTAACTTAGTAATTTTGTCGGAGGTTCAGTATTCTATTTGGAAGTTTAGTTTTGTTATTCGAAGATCAATTTTTTTTTAAGAGAAAATGTAATTTGAACATGCTCTTATTTGTTGTTAAATTGGATATTTTTATTCGTTTATGTTTTGGTTTTTTTGTCGGTAATTCATTATAACGCTGATTAATTAGAATAATACTCGGCCACAGATCGCTGGAGATTAATTTGTTTTTCGGAACCATTATTATTTCCCTATAAATAATATCATCCAAGAAGGCAGCGGGAGGCCGAATAGGATTTTCTTGGGTGTCGCGCCCATGACATGCACCATATAAGACATATACGATATAAAACACGTCCTCATTCGGCGGAGGGTATACATAATATATTTTTGTCTCTTTCGCTCTTAACTAAAATATTAACTATACATGATGCAATTATGTTTTCATAGTTCATTATTGTTATTTTATGTTTATTTTCTATCGACAATATCACACATTACAAACTAGTAGCGCCATCTGGCGAAAAGCATGTAAGACTGTTTTTTCAAAATAAAGTTTAGTTCTTGTCTGTGACTCAAGCGTTTAATTTATAAGAGGTTATGTGCTCAGTTTTTTAGTTTTTCTCGCAATTTTCTTGGACAGGAAATAGACTTTGCAGATTGAGATTAACTGTAATTAACGCTGTTACTGTGAAATTGTGAAAATGTCGACGAACTATCTAATCAGTGTGCCTAAATTGAAAGGGCGGGAAAACTACAGTGAGTGGGCTTTCGCGGCTGAGAATTTCTTAGTTCTGGAGGGAATGTCTGATTGCATCAAGTCGGAGACTGTACCAGCAGAAATAGGAGCAGCAGGTGACGCGAAAACCAGAGCTAAGCTGATTCTGACAATAGATTCGTCGCTGTACGTGCACATAAAAAGTGTACAAACGACCCATGAGCTATGGAAGAAATTGAAGAGTCTGTTTGACGACTCAGGATTCACGAGGAGAATCAGTTTACTGAGGAGTTTGATTTCCATACGACTCGAAAATAACGTATCAATGACTTCGTACGTGACACAAATCATTGAAACGAGTCAAAAATTGAGTGGTACGGGTTTTAACATTAATGATGAGTGGGTCGCATCGCTTTTGTTAGCGGGATTAACAGAAAAATATTCCCCTATGATAATGGCGATTGAGCATTGCGGCATACCAATGTCAGCAGACGCCATTAAAACCAAGTTGTTGGACATGGAAGAAAGCGGAAACGGCGGTGACAATAGCGCTTCCAGTGTCTCAGTGGCGCGTTTGCGAGTTTTAAGAAGAACCGGAATGTTGGTAACACCAAAGACAACGCCCAGATGTCAAAGTCAAAACCAAAAGTCATAACATGCTATAAATGTAAACAAACAGGACATTACCGCAACCAGTGTACATTTTCGAACAAAAATTTGTCGACTAGTAATAAAAATGAACGTACAAGCAGTAATGCGTTTAGCGCCGTGTTTCTGAATGGTGAATTTTGCAAAAGCGATTGGTATATTGACTCCGGGGCGAGCGTTCATCTTACCGCGAACGAAAAATGGTTATCAAATGTGTCGCGAGATTTTATGATCAAGGAAATTGTCGTGGCAAACAAAGATAAAGTACCTGTATTATGTACTGGAGATGTGCAGATTACGACAAAGACGCGCACCTGTGAATACGATATTACAGTAGAAGGTGTATTGTGTGTGCCGAAGTTGACTACAAATCTGTTGTCTGTTAGTCAACTTATATCCAAAGGAAACAAAGTTTCATTTAACAATGATGGTTGTCAGGTTTTCAACCAAGCAGGAGTACTGGTAGCTACAGCAAGTCTGTTGAATGGGGTGTATAAACTAAACATGCCTGAATATTGTTCATCAGCTGCAGTGATGGTGTCCAGTGAAGTTTGGCATCGACGTCTAGGTCATGTCAACAGCCAGTATTTGAACAAGATGCAAGATGCTGTAAAGGGATTGACACTTGATAATAAGACTGATATATCAAAGTCATCATGTATTGCATGCTGTGAGGGCAAGCAAAGTCGCTTACCTTTTCCCAAAGAAGGTAACAGAAGTACTGAGTTGCTACATATTGTGCATACTGATCTATGTGGCCCAATGGAAAACCGGTCTATAGGTGGCTCTAGATACTTTATGCTGTTCGTAGATGATTTCAGTCGTATGACATATATTTATTTTTTGAAAACGAAAGATGAGGCATTGAAATGCTTTCAACAGTATAAAGCAGAGGTTGAGAATCAACTTAACTGCAGCATAAAGATTTTGAGAAGTGACAATGGGACAGAATTCTGCAACAGCAAGTTTGATGGTTTTTTGATGTCGCATGGGATAGTACATCACAAAACAAACCCATACACACCTGAGCAGAATGGTCTCTCAGAGCGATACAACCGGACTATTGTTGAGAAAGCCAAGTGTCTATTGTTCGATGCAGGACTCGAGAAAAGGTTTTGGGCAGAGGCGGCACACACTGCAGTATACTTACAGAACAGGACTGTGACCACATCATTAAATTATAAAACTCCCTACGAGATATGGACAGGCAGAAAGCCTGATATAAGTCATTTACGTGTTTTCGGTAGTACAGTCATGGTATATGTACCAAAACAAAAGAGATTAAAGTGGGACAGAAAATCTGAAAAATGTATCCTTGTCGGCTATTCCAATGATGTCAAAGGGTACAGGATTTACAACCCGAAGTCTAATGACATCACTACCAGCCGAGATGTTGTAATATTGGAGAAGATAGCGACAGAGAATGTTGTGGAGGTACAGGAAAATTGTTCAGATGAGGTGAATTTAGTGCCAGTGGGGGAAGAAGATTTGACACTTCAGGAAGATTCACTTGAACAATCAGAGAGCTTGTACACAGATGACAGCAATGAACTGTATGTACCTTGTGAAAATGATACTTTAGATAGCTCTGAATCTGGTACCACAGACAGTGAAGACACCAATATACTCAACAATGTCAACATGACAAGTGGACCTCGGCGTAGGCAGCAGCCAGACAGATATGGATTTGCAAATGCTTGTATAGAAGATGACAACATATTCACGGGTGAGATATCATTGCAAGAAGCCTTGGAAGGTCCTGAGAAGGCACAGTGGTTAGCAGCAGTGCAGGATGAGTTACAGTCGTTTGAGGAAAATAGTGCGTGGGAACTCGTAGATGTACCAAAAGATGGTACTATAGTGCAGTGCAAGTGGGTTTTGCGAAAAAAGTACGATAGTGAAAACAATATCCGTTATCGTGCTCGTCTAGTCGCAAAGGGCTTCACCCAAAAGCATGGCATAGACTATACAGAAACCTTTTCGCCTGTGGTGAGACATACAACCCTTAGACTATTATTTGCATTGTCTGTAAAGTAAGGTTTAGATGTTAACCATTTAGATGTAAAGACTGCGTTCTTGAATGGTGATTTAGAGGAAACCATTTATATGAGAGTGCCAAATTGTTATAAAAGTGATAGTTCAGTTTGTAAAGTATTGAAACTTAAAAAGGCCATTTATGGACTTAAGCAGGCCTCTAGAGCTTGGAACAAAAAGGTTGATAACTGTTTGATCAGTAATGGTTACCAAAGGTCAAAAATAGAGCCATGTATGTATATAAAGGATATTAACAAATGCAAGACCATTGTAACAGTTTATGTCGATGATTTCTTTATATTTTCTAACGATAAAATTGAAACTAAGAACTTGAAACAGATTTTATCTAATAAGTTTAGCATTAAGGACTTAGGTGAAGTTAAACTATGTCTTGGAATGAATGTAACATTCAATAAAGATAAAGGATATGTAACATTGAGTCAGGAAACTTATATTGATCAACTTTTGAGCAAATTTAATTTAAGTGATTGTAAGACTGTTGATACTCCAATGGAGGTCAAACTAAATATAAATAAAGGTCAAGTAGATGTAACTAGTCATGTACCCTATCAACAACTAATTGGTAGTTTGATGTACCTCTCAGTCTTAACTAGGCCAGATATTAGTTACTCTATAAGTTTTTTTAAGTCAATTTAATAATTGCCACACAAAGGAGCATTGGGAATATGCAAAGAGAGTACTAAAATATCTAAAACGAACTAAATGTTATGGAATAAAATATTGTAAAGAAGGTAATTCAGAAATAACAGGCTATGTAGATGCTGATTGGGCCTCTAATTCTCTAGATAGGAGATCATATACTGGGATGTGTTTTTTGTTATCTAATAGTGTAATATCATGGGAATGTAGAAAACAGAAATGTGTAGCCCTCTCTAGCACTGAATCAGAGTATATTGGTCTATCTGAGGCGTGTAGAGAAGCATTATACCTAAAGAGATTACAATATGAAATAACCAATAAGATGTACACAATCAGCCTGTTTAATGATAACCAGGGCGCACAAAAGCTGTGTGCAAATCCAGTCTTTCATAAACATACAAAGCACATTGATATCAAATATCATTTTTGTCGTGATCTAGTAAAAGACAAAATTGTTAAAGTACTGTATTTGCCAACAGCTGATATGCCTGCTGACATTTTAACCAAAAGTTTATGTTCAGCTAAACATTATAAATTTATGTTGCTTCTTGGAATAGTTTGTATAGAATAATTTTGATAAAATTGTTTAGTGAATATTGCGATAAGTGGGGGTGTTATTTTATGTTTATTTTCTATCGACAATATCACACATTACAAACTAGTAGCGCCATCTGGCGAAAAGCATGTACGACTGTATTTTCAAAATAAAGTTTAGTTCTTGTCTGTGACTCAAGCGTTTAATTTATAAGAAATATACTTACCCGAAGGGCAAAAAAAACAAAAAAAAACCTTGTTTCAGGATTCAGTTTTCGACTTATATTTCGGTGAATAACTCTGAAACCTGACGCTTTAGGATATTATGTCATATGACATTTTTTGTTTGTATAAGTGTCCTCTATCTAAATATATAACTTTCGATTTTCACCGCGATTCTGAAAAAAAATCAAAATGGCGGCATCATGTTAGGGCCACCCTCCATACAAAAATCTTCTAACCCCTTTTAATTTATTTTATCCTAAAATGAACATTATTTTGTTATTTTATTTCAATAGTCTTCGCAGTTGGATTTTGGTATATTTGACGACGCTATGGTAAGATATTGATATACAAAACTTGTCATAATAACGCTAGAACTGTATGCAATGATATGATTGTAACTCTATATTGTTTTAAATTTGTTGTCACGTGACACGTAAACACTGTAAAATAGGCCCTTTATTAAATTCTTTACTTATAAAGAGGCTAAAACAATTTGTGTATGTTTGTAGAAATAATCTTTTGAAATTCTGCTCAGATTACTAAAATTCTTTCACAGATAGAGTGCTACACTATTTCCGTGTGACATAGGCTACTTCTTATGCCAATAAAATGCTTTATGTTAATCTCCATGCAGGTAGTTTGAAAGATATTGCCATGTTAACATTGTGTTTCCAGGGCAAGTCTCCTGTGTCCGTGCTGTCCTCGCCGTCGTCGTCGGAGCTGGAGCAGTTCGACGCGCTGTCGCAGCGCCCGCGCACCAACCACAACAACAACGCTGAGTCAGATCCCTTCGACCTCACCGCATTAGGTCAGAGCAACATTTAATAATATGAACTTTGTTTAAAGGGAGATCAGCGAATACGCTGCATTTGTGTGATGTTTTAAGGCACACTTGCACTACAAATAACTAAATACTTATTTTAGTGCTCAACCAATTTAAAACATTTTTTTGTCTGTGTCATCTTATTTATGAATTAATTTAAGCACATAAATGTACAGAGGTGGATTTAATCTTCAAACTATTGACATAAATAGAACGATGTTTTTTTTAATTCGTTTAGCACCGAGCGTATTTAGTATACTAATTCTCAAATTATACTTACTTTGTCGCTACAATACACCAAAAAGTGACAGGGAAACGCGCTCAGACGTGGAGTTGCGGATAATTATGCTTGTGTATACAGGTATACTATGCTATACCAAAGTGTCAGGAACAGCATGGGACTTGACGGCGATTTACGTATTTGAGAATTTTACTGAACGTAGTATCGTAATGTGTAAAGGGCTTACTTGCAAGCTCTTTTAAATAAATAAATTGTTCTGCGACGTAAGGCGAAGTGGTCACGTTGGTGTGTCATGATTTAGAGTACTTAGACCAAGACTATACTCATCAATAGAGAAATACGGTGATTAAGACGTATTTTTTTTATCTTTTCAGGCGACAACCTAACGCCAAAGCCATCATCCCCTCTCGTAGGCAGTCTGGGCGCCATCAAGAAGTCTCCGTCGGCGTTCCTGGGCGAGAACTCGTCGCTCGTGAACCTGGACCGCCTGCTGCAGCCCGCGCCCGCGCCCGCGCCCGCGCCGCCCGCGCACAACCCCTTCGCGCACGACGCGCCCGCGCCGCCGCCGCGCGCGCACGTGCTGTTCGCGCAGCCGCAGCCGGTCAGCACCCTGTCACACTGATCATACCCGCCTGTTACTGTCCCACTGCAGGGCCAAGCCTCTTCTCATACAGAGAAGGCACGAGCATTGCTCACCACGCTTGCTCAAGACGGGTTGGCGATTTCAGGCTATTATAAACCTGTAATATGCTGTAATCAATGTCTACAATATCTTTCATAAATTATACATACATACAAAAGCTAAACACGATGTATAGAGTATTGGCTTGGCTATCAGTTTTTTGACACTAATGGTTTACAAAAAGTTAAATATTCTTAACTGTATATCAACTATGACCTTGATGCATGCTTGTAGAAGCAAAGAAATGTTTTTGTCTCCCAAGAAATGGAGAATCTTATTCATCAACATGACATCCTTAATTTTTAAAGAACAGTAAAGTGCAATGAAAAACGCAAACGAGTATTCCAATTGAATAATAATGATTTTTTTTGTATCAATTTTTTCAGGCACGGCTAACAATGAACGAGCTAAAACAACAACAGATGGGCCTAACGGGCCTCAACTTCGATACGGCGTCCCCTTCCTTCGGCGCGCCGGCCCCCGCGCTCGGGGCCTTGGCCCCGCTGGGGCCCGTGATGGGCAACGGCGCGGACCCCTGGGCCCCCGCGGCCCCTGTAGCGGCCCCGCGCTCCACCTCCCCGTGGTCCCCGCCGCACACGCGCCACACACCCAATCCCTTCCTCTCCTAGCCGCTCACCACACAGGTACGCCGTCTTCAGGTATTTTTACTCAAACTCAAATATTATTTTAATTAAAACATTTACCAGACACTTCAATTGTTAAAGAAGTCAGTCATTAAAGATAAAACTAGTTGCCCATCTCAAACCGTAATAGGTTCCTATAGAAGATCGGGTAAGAAACTGTGGCATACACTCTTTTACATTATATTGTTACAAAATATTAAGTTACATCATTGATGTTGAATTTATATATGTGAGAATGATGTAAAAAGACGTGCATTTAGTCTGATGATATGTCCATTTAGACCTTGTGTTGAGTACACATTTTCAAAGTAAAAGACAGACATCAGCCTGGTCATTTTGATCAGTATTCATAAATTCCTGATTGTAATGTTAGTTGTTTTGTTCGCAGGGTACAAGGTAACGCGGGGCATGGCGGGAGCGCGGCGTCCGGCCGACCCCGTACGAGCGGGCCGCGCCGGCGGGGCCCGGGGCCCGCGGCGCCGGGCCCCTGGGCGCCGGGCCGCAGCGCGCGGGGCCCGGGGAGCAGGCCGCAGGTGCGCCCGCGCGCCCACACAAACTGTTCTACTTCCACGACTATGTGTACTTGACCAAACCATAGACTGTACGCTTCGCGTGTGAGCTCGCGCGCACACGACGCACCGCTCGTGTCGTGTGTGAGCGTGACGTCATCGCCCCACAGTGACGTGCGCCGTCTAGTTGTAACGAACGATAGTTTATTCCTCACTCTGCGCTTGTTTAAACGGAATTAGTATTTTTGTTTATTTTATACGTCCTATATACAATCACCAATTTGATTACCAATAAAATGTATGTATATTAATTTTATTTGTTGTAATAACTAATTTACGCAAACGGTGTGTGGTATAATCATGTGAAATTATGTTTTAATATAATGTGGACTCAATATGGTGGTAGGTAGAAGACTCGGGTGTCGACGCACTCGACGTACTTTTATTGACAAAAACTACAATGATTTTGTTTTATAAAAAAAATGTATAAAATGAGTGACGATATTTTAAAAGATATAATATAATTAATATAAAATGTATTAAATTAAATTAATACGTCACGACTCACGACTATTTTTGCTTTTTTTGCAAAAGAAATGTTATGTTAGTGTCGATGTGTCGATACCCAATAACTTTAGACGCAGTATACATAATGTAAAATGAAATGTTTTTTATTAATAGACTGGATAATGCTGTGAGCTGTCGTGTTTATATGTAGATGACGATTCTGTATGTTTGTGTGTGCAAATATCGTAAATAGTTGTAAACTATAGGAAATTATTCGTAATTTTATATTATACAAATGTCTGATTAAGTCATACTTCGATATTGTACAGATTCCAATTGAATAAAAATATAATTTAATAAAATGATAGTGTTTTTGTGCTTTCATGTATTATGGTGAGGACAGAGTGTAAAAAGAGATGTTTATATCTTATTAACTCATGAACTTGCTTATAAATGAATAAATAAGCAATAAAAATTAACTGTAATCTACACTTAAAATTCTGGCGATTTTAGTCGATGGCTAGGCTGTATGACGATGTAATAGAGTGCACACACACACATACAGAAGAATAGACCGTAGCCTAGAGAAGTAGCGCCAATAGTCTAGAGTACTCTAGAGAGTTTGGGGCCGGCTTCCAACTGCCCGTATTCGCGATCACTACAATATTCTCGAATACTTGTGTGTCGGTGAATCTAAATTTGAGGTGAACTGTGACGATGCTCTTGGCAAAAAAGTTCATATATATCGTGACATAAAAATTAATCAAAATCTCGAAAGTATTCAACAAGATTGTAAAAATAAAATACTTTAAAAAATTATATGTGAAGTTAATATTTGCCTACAATAATGCGATAGCAATAATGAAATAAAAAAAATGGGAAAATTAAATTATAAATTAAAAAGTGTTAGCTATGTGCATCGCCACTGCTCAGGCCCCAAACTAATTCGGGTGTTAAGGGTTTTGGTAAGGTTCTCGATGAGTTTCACAAAGTGATTGCACTGAATCATACTGCATATGTAACGGACGTTTATATTGATACAATAAACATTATCATTATCAAACATTGTGGTGGTGTCATGCGATGGTTTCGGTCACATATCACCTCGCACATCTCTTAAAATCATTATTGCATCATCATTCTGTGAAGCTCAGGCGAGACATTGTCGCGACGACTAAGGTGACAAGTTGTTATTCGTGCCTTAGTAAAGTTTTGTATTACAGTAATTGTATTGTACGTCGCCCTCCACTTCTCTTCTCCCCCTTCTCATGTGTTCACGGTCATGGGGGTAACTTGCTGGCTTCTCGTAGTCATTAAAATAAGGGACCGGGGTGGGTGTTATTCGGGATAGTATTGAGAAGCTGGCGGGGAAACCTATTACATTATTAGTCATTCTAGTATTATAACTTTGCCCAACATACTAACATAATATTATTAACGATACCTGAGCCTCTAGGTGGTAAGCCTCGTTCTCGTTACACCCATGATCAATGATATCTGTCCAAATACCTTTTATTTAGATGATCTAAAGTCACAACATTAGCTTCAAGAGGTAACTCTTGAGCTCTGCTTACCTCGACAGGGGATCAAGCGTTAACTTATACGATTTCAAATGGAAATACAAACGTTATTTTGTCATACAAAATATGTTGACTACTATTTTTGCATTTTGTTTACAAAATTGACAAGTTTTTAAGTATGTTTAGACATTTCACTGCTTTCCGAAGCAACATCTCAATAGGTGCATTTTGTAATAAATTTTTACGTGGTAGTCGATTGGGAGCTAAAACAGACATATGGGTCGCGGGTACACCAAACGTATAGTCGGACTGAGCGTCCAGTTCCTTTTTTTTTTTTTAAACAACGTCATCCGTTGACTTGCTTTCTGTTGTTTTTCATTCAATCTCGCTGTCGCCTAATCTACGGCCGACTATACGTTTGGTGTGACCGCGGCCTAAATGTCTGACGTTACTTCGAAAAATGAAATTCAATGTGTTGGTCGCAAAAAAAACTAGAGATGAGACACAGTAAACAAATTCTTTGCATTTCTAGGATGCAGCGGCTTGCTTTACATTTTAATTTGAGTTTCAATTCGTATTGAGTTCATGCTGCGTCCAATCTGAATGCGTTTGTAACATACAAATTATTCCAGTTTATATTAATGAGCTGAACTATCAATATGTATGTTATAATTTGCTATCCTCATTAGTATTCAAAGTATTCGATAAATTATGTACGATTACTTTACACGCTAACTGTGTTGCCATACGCGACGCAAAAACGACCCCTTGCCACATAAGTAATCGCATTTATATAAATAACAATTACGATAATATCCATTTGATAATACTGCAGTTTTTCCAACTGTTTTTCGCGCTGGCAACATATTTAGCGTTTGTTTTTTTTTTCGCTTATTAACTATCATGTTGATGTGGTTGTTGATTATCCGTTATTTAAATAAATTATTATTTTTAATATTATTTCCTGACCATTAGATGCATCGATGCTAATTCAACGTGTCACTAGCTAGGGAGAAACTGTAAAGATTAATGTAACTATTTAATTAAAATATATAAGTTTTGCAATACATTTATGTGTATCATTTAACAATACTGCTTTTCCAGAAACACCTCAAGTTGAAGCAGACTGACGAAACCATATGTTTAACAAGAAAAATTAAATTTTCATCTCCCCATTGTATTACACCCCCGGGATGTTAGTACATACACAGATTAGACATGCGCAAAACAGTACGTTGAAAAGTAATGCAACATCACATCATTTCTTCTGAAATGTACCATCACACTGAGATATCACATCACTCGAAACATTACCCGATCAATGCCGAATGAACGTGGCCGCCACAGATATAGATAGACATAGATAACGCAAGTATCACGATCTGTATGAAAACCAAGCGTGCCATTTTTTGACTACCTACTATGACGTCACAAGCATTATTTAGTGATGGGAAAATAAAATCCGCCGCACGCGGCAGCGTCTTTGAATCGATTTTATTATCTTTGAATCGATACTGCTCGCTCACCCAGCCAGCAGTACGCTAACTAAAAGTCTTCGCATTCTGAGGTTGTGTGCTCGTGCGCGTTCCGTCGACGTTCACACGTCGTTTTTGGATACCTTTTCCAAAATTTCAAGTAAGTTTACCATTATAAATACGTGAATATTCGATTGAAATACCTTATATTCAATTTAGTTCTAATGTTTACAAAAGCAACGAGATTCTACCCTTTTTCATCTCAATTTTGAATAAAGATCGTCTTTTTATTATACCATTTCTCTATTTATTGAGTAATCGTGTACAGTAAAGAATTATTGAGAATCGCTTAAATAGATTAATTAATCGATTTTGTGACATAGTAATGATATAGACAGAAGAATGAGATAGACAGAGGAATGAGATATACAGAGGAATGAGATAGACAGAGGAATGAGATAGACAGAGGAATGAGATAAACAGAGGAAAATAAAAATTTCTGATCTGCTTAGTAGGCAGTAAGGGATTTATAATTTCTTTAAATTGTTAGTATTTCCCTACTTATTCCTTGTAATTGTTGTAGATTATCTTTCAGAAACAAAAAAAAAACCAGAGAACAAATTTTAGAAGGTAAACGAAAACCCAGTAAAATACGATATAATAAAATTAAAATGGATGCAAAATTACTTCAGCTACAACAGCAAAAAGATAAAGAAAGTTGTGATCTTCAGTACATCAATAGTCGGATATGCTGCTTTTGTTAATATTCGTTACTTTTTCCCTTCAACAAAGCATGCTTCCTCAAAATGTATTTAACAAATATTATAGTGCTATGCTTTGTTGGGAACCAATCTTTATTTCCCGTCGCCTCAATCCATTTTTCTTTTAAATTGGGTTCATGTGGGAAACTAAAAAAATCACTAAACGTTACGATAATTTATTAAAATTGTCTACATAATTACTACCTATAAAATACAAAATCATTCCTCTGTTTCCGAAATCGATTCTTGAGAATCGATTTGTGTTGCATACGATGAACAGCACTAATCGCTAAAATTGACAGAAAAATGATAAAAGCTCCTGTACTACGAAACCGATGCGATATACGATAGTATCACTTGCTTCGATATTCATCACTTGTTAAAACAAAACGTCGCATCAACCGCTTCAAGTAAAAGCCGCAATGTAATACGAAAATTCAGTTTACGTTTGATGACCTATGTTTTTCTCAAATTTGGTATTACAGAGAGTATTAGATTAAAAATAATTGATTTTAATATTAAATACGCATAATATTAATCACAAAATGACTTATCGATGGAAGGAATCGTTTCCTTTATTTTTTCTCCTCACATTTGTAAAGTTTTTACAATGTATAACTGAGCAATTAACCATTTTAAATTATTTTACTGACGTCCGTCTAGCGTGGCACAACGATGCAGACTGAGCGCGAAAGTGGCAGCTTACGATTATTGTACGTAAGCTGGGCACGCGAAGTAGTTGCTCTTGCGTTATCTATGTCTATCTATATCTGTGGTGGCCGCCGTGATGTTGCATGCCCGTGCGGGACGGCGACGGAGCGCGCTTGCGAGCGAAAACATTACATATTACATTACGCGTAATATCAGCATCGCAATAGACTGACCGTAATCATTGCATCATTGGTGGATATATGACTTTTGATTTTGATTAAAGTTAGATTCAAATATGTAGTTACATTTTTACTTATACATACTTTAATTTAAATAGGTAATGCATATTTAGTTTACTAAAGGTACTTACTTTAGTGTAAATTCATAAATTGATTTTCCTTCACTGGGTAAAAGTTGAAATTACTTGAAATAACCATGTTCAGAGTCGAATTTGATGCAAAATATTGCTTGACTAAAGTATACCTTTACTGCTCTAACTTCATCAATGTGTAGGGAAGAGAACAGGAAAGGCATATAACCTAGTGAGAGCGAGACAACCATTACGCGACGCGCCTGGGACGCCTGAGTCGCGAGTGATGTTTAGTGTGATGTGTGATGCTTATTTCTTCCGCGTGATATTACGTTTGTGATATTAGGAGCATTACTTACACATGTCTTCACAGATGCCTTGTCCTTTGGCAAACTAAAACAGCACCGCGTATCCATATCTTTAGGTTGCAACTTACGGTTACACTTGTCTGAATCCATAACCTATCATCGCGCCATCACGCCTGTTTCCCCGAAGGGTTGGGCAGAATTGAATTTTAAAATCGTTCGAATTACGTTACGTTTACTCCGCGCCTTTGTTCTAGTCTAGACTCATAGTGTTTTGTTAAAACAAAACATGGTAACCGACCGAAGGTTCGGTTTCGGCAAAAAAAAAAGTTAATCATCAGTCTCGGGTTCCGCCGAACTTTCGGACGCAACGAAACGTTAGTGAATTACCGTTTTTTTGTCGAATTACCCCGTACCAACCCCGCCGTCTGCGGCGTGTGAGTCGTGTGACGTGTACGATTGAGCAGTATCGTTTATGAGGGAAGAACCATGTACCGTGCACAACAAAATGCAAATAATTAAAACACAATTAAATTAAATAAAACACAATTTTACAATATGATTATAATTTATTCATTAATAGTTTACAAAGACGTTATCGTACAAATATTTCAGAATCAGCATTGCATACAAAATACCCTCGATAAAAAAACATATTTCTCGTTTTGTTCATTATAAAAAAAGGAGTCAACGCTTCCCAAACGTTTTCGCAAGTACAGACTCATACGCAATTGGAAATCATTTATATACAAGACTATGCACCAGTTACAAAAATCTCCGTTTTCATGTAAAAATAATTTAAAAAAATGGTTTTTTAATCCCATGTCGTAATTCTAAAAGCATGGAATGGACGATTATATAGTTGGGAGCGGACCAAGCTTACCCTAACGTGATAACTTACAATAACTTACCTACCTTACATGTTCATTAATTAGAAGCCAGACTCAGTGCGCAGTACACCTCCTACACACTGGCGACTTTTCGCGACACCTCACGACTAAAAGTCGCAAGTTTTTTACGATCTACTTCAGTTGTTTTGCGCTAAGATCGCCTTTGTGGAGAAAATATTCGAGTCTGTCAAATTAACTATGCACAACTTTTTACGGCTGAGATAATCAACTTATTTGTGAGTTTATTATGATTACTACTTAATTAGTGAATTGTACTCGTGTATTGGAGCACAGACCGTCATGATATTTTTATTTTTTTATTTATGATTTGTGTTGTCATGCAGAGTTAATATTGTCAGACTGTATTGAGCAATGTACCGGTACATTGGTGTGAGGCGAGGGCAGCGCCTCGAGCACTCGTCTGGTATTGCGTCAATCCCTGTTTTAACTTAAATTAATTACGGTACAGTGTTACTGCAGTTAAGTGCTGTTTGTAGGCATCAGTCTCACGATGTTAACATTCACTAACCTACAGGAAACGACGGTAGTACAGTAGGTACTGGGGGCTGATAAAAATTGTATAAAAACCATCGACTAGACACTACAATATCCAATAAATATTTTTCGAAAAATTTCAGAATAATGTCTTCCACACTAATTTATACCATACAATCTAGAATAAATAATTCAAGCGATACGAGTGACGGTCACAAATATTTTAATATAAAAATAATTCGACATAAGCAACGTGACGGCAGATCTACCAGTTATAGGAAAAATAATCTATGATTACAATAATAAGGTGAAGCGATATTTTCATTATGATCACATTCGCGCTACATCGCGCGACACTATCATCTTAATCGTACTAAATGCAAAACAGGGCGGCGCCTTGAGATTGACGCATTTTACATTACATTTTTTTTAGTACGAAATGTGTATCATCAATGCAGGGGCATTGACTAACATTCCCATTTTATAATAATTTAATATAAACCATTGGCAGCGGATTCCGTCTCAGAATTGGCTGATTGGGTCGTTCGTCACCGCCACGCTTCAACAAGATGGCGGCTAAAGGAAAACTAAAATGGCGTCAGTAAAGCGCGCGCCCTCGGAGTTGACATTCTCGATATGAAGTTAAGTCCCACGCCGCACTGCAGCGAGCGCTGCGTCGTGAACAGTCGTGCGTGATAATGGAAGAGTATTGCGAATAGGATTTGTATGAGAGATCCTTTTGAACATGAGTGTTTGGATGAATTGATGATTGATGTATGAGTGCCTCAAACTAAAGGCTTGTAAATGAGCCAACTTAGGCCAATCTGCGCGAAGTCACAGAACCATAACTAAAATAGTTTTGGACGAATTGGCAGTTTACAAAACCGACCATTTAAGACTCTGCTGATTTTAGCCAGCAGTACGATGGTGATGTGTCGTCAAAAGGATCCCCTAGCAGTGAGTCCCGCGCGCCTAGTACTCCCAGTGCGTGGCGCTGCCGAGGTCGGGCCCGGCGAGGCGGAAGTTCCCGTTCTTGGCGGCGGCGAGGTAGTGTCCGCCCTGCGCCGCGCGGATGGCGAGGCGCGTCGGCTCGCGCAGCTCCAGGTGGAAGCCCTGCGGCGAGTCCGCGTCGCACTGCACCGACTCGCTGTCTGCGTGCCAGTATTTGCCGTTTTGTCCTGGAATTTAGAGTTAGGAATGAACTGTGGTTAGAATGCTTATACTCATATCAAGGGACGGAGGCTTATATCCTTCACATCAGAGTTATCATTGAGTGGCAATATATCATCTGAGATGTCAAAAGCAAGATCCACTAAAGTGTTATCAGTTCCTTGATAGACGGGATAACGGCGGTTCCTGATATCTTTCGGCACTCCAAAATTTCTGGGTAGGTATTAATTTGGAATGAAAAAAAAACTGACTGAAAATATGTTCTTCTCCTTAGGTATCTACTACGCTTTGGAATGGGCAACTAGCTTCATATTTCTGACTGACCGACTCCTTGACAATTAAAAATGGTTTGAATTTGAGTTCCTTTGGTAAACATAGCAAAAACCAAAGACTTTTAATAGATCGGTCTATAATCTCACCTTTGAAGTAGACAGCGCCCTTGGGTCCACGGATGACCTGTATGGTCTCGTAGTTGGCCTTGTTGCACTCCAGCCGCACGCCCTTGGGCCCCACGAAGCCTTGCTCGCACTTCAGCACCAGGATAGGTCTGCAAAATAGTACTCTACTTAGCAACTGAACAAAACATACAACTATAACTGTACAAGAATCATCGGAACTAACGCCACCATCTAATTTTTTCAATACCATTTCACAAAACATTATCCCCATGCTGTCAACGTAATTCAGACGCCAAAAAATCCTTGTAGCACTGTACTTTTAGTGCTTGTTTTAATTTATTTTTATGCTATTGACTTATTGAATTATATTTATTTGAATGTTATGTATTATTTCTAGTTAAGTAAGAGCGTGCATCCTAAAAGTTGGCAACGTCGTAAATAACCGTCAAATATTTACCTGTTTTGATTAATTTGGAAACAATTCTGTATGGAAATATGAAATGTGGCTAACTAGCGAACTAGAATATTGATTATGAAATGCAATAATTAATATCGTAACACCGAATATTTAGTTTTAGAGGTACAACATCAAATTCAATGTTAGAATTGCTATTCTAGTTCGCTAGTTACTAGTTAGCCACATTTTTTATTTCCCTACAGTAATATTGCCACATTAATCAAAATAGGTAAATTTTTGACAGCTGTTTGCGACGTTGCCAACTTTTGGAATTCAACAGCGGACACTGTTGAATTCCAAAAGTTGGCAACGTCGCCTGTCATTGTACCTGTCAAAACCTGTCATTGTAATTTGGGCGCCAAAACGTTCTTGTAGGCGTGCGCTGTACTTTAGTTTTACTTTTAGTACTTGAACTTTATGTTTTTTTATTAAATTTTCATGCTATTAATTTATTGAATTATATTTATTTCCATGTCTTTCATTATTTATGACAATAAAACATAGTTAAAGAATGTTATTAAATAATCATGTTTCGAATGTTTGTACCTTTACCTTCCTTCATGGATACGTTGTTGGTCTTACGTTTTTTTTTTTTTTTTGCGAAAACTAAGAAATGTACGTCATTATCTTTATTATGATGAATTTTAAGCTGAATGATATGTTTCAAGCACAGTTTCAAGTAAGATCATCATCAGCTTATTAATGTTCCCTATGCTGGGACACAGCCTGATACAGGTCTCCTCTCTGCGAGAGGGAGTGGGTCGTAATCCACCACGCGGGCCCAGTGCGGGTTGGTAGATGTCACATGTCTTCGAATTTTTGGTCCTAAGACACGTGCATACCGGTTTCCTCACGATGTTTTACTTCACCGTTTTGAGAGCAGTGGTGATGAAATTATTTACTCAAAGTAAAGCGCCTGCTTGGGTTCGAACCCACGACCCACAACTCGTTAGTCGGGGCCGTTACCACTGGGCCACCACTGTTCTCTTAGTTCCAAGTTAGTCCAAGTTTCAAGTAAGATGTTATCAGAATTGTGGTTGGTACTTACACTTTATGCGAAAAAATATAAATATCAGTTTTCTCAGTCAGTATTTCAGTCATTATAACACAGTGTAACCCACCTGTTGATGAGATAGAAGTAATATTTGCAGTTCTCCTCGATGGCGTCTGCGTTGGCGTACAGGTGCCCGGAGCGCTTCGTCATGAGGTACTTGCCGTTGTTGGCGCGGAAGGCCACGGCGCCGTCGCCCTGCCATTCCAGCTCGAACAGGGCGTTTGACGACCTGGGGACGAGAAGTGGGTGTCACAAAATATTTATAGAAATTATAGAATGGAAGCAACGAGGCAATGAATAAAAGAAGTGAGCTGGATATTCTTAATTTTGATGAAAATGGAATGCTAAGTCAGACCAAAGCAAAGATGAAGATTAGAGAGAATTCCTTTTGTCGTTTGATGTTTAACAAGTCTTGTGGTGGATGTTGGCAAATAAAAGTCCTCATTATCTTTAAAACTTAGAGGATTTCTCAAGGATGCTCTCCAAAGTATGTCCTACGAAGATACAGAAAATTTACTAACTGTGTTAAAGTGAATTTATGTACCACCTACTTTAAGTATTTATCAAGAAAAAGCTACTCAACATATGAGTTGATAAATAATAAGTGATCTATTGTCAACCTGTTGATTATTTATATATTTTATAAGGGTATTTTAGCTCTTCTCGTCTGAAACACAGGATTACTCTTAGGAATATAATTTACATCTAAACAAAACTGTACAAATTGTTTTGTAATGTTTTTGAATAAAAATATTATTATTATATTATTAACATTTATTTCCAGTTGAACATACTTGTTGTCACCGGAGGCCTGTATGCCGCCCCCGGTCTCCAGCGTCCAGTAGCGGTCCTGCATGGTGCGGATGTACCAGCGCTTCGTGGCCCAGTCGAACTCCAGCTGGAACGTCTCGTGGGAAGAAATCTCGTCCTGGTTTGCTGTCACGTCAACACCTGGAAACAATTGAAAACAACTGTTAGGTTCTGGGTTCTGGTAAATTTTGTCATATGGATATCAGATTTAAGTGCAACGAAAGATGTTTATTGTGATTTTAATTACAATTTTGAATGGTAGAATAGAGGCATACGCCAGTATGTTTGTGAAGTTTCAAGTTTACCAATGATCTGTCAAAATTTTTAATATCTGTTCTAAAATACTATACACGCATTGGATACACCTACCGACATGCCACTGCGCTGTGGCGTAGTAATAAAAAGTTGTTTGTCGTGTTGTTTTCCTGGTAGATAACACTAGATCTAAGTTGTGTGTACATATATATTATAACCAAATGAACTTGGTATAAAATATTTTATTTTTTTAATGACTACCCCCTACGCCCTCTTGCCTGCTGTTACCAGACTTACTTATCACGATAACTACAAATAAAATCCGTCAGTCAGGAGAACACCTCTTCGTTTTCCAACCTAACAAATCGACTCGATCTGTCTGGGCCACTCTGAGTCAAGTGGTCCAAGTGCACAGCAGACAGCAGACCGCCTGTTGCTCTGTTTGTCAGGCACTTGAGACCGTATGGACCAGAGTACGTCGGTAAACACTACAGTAGCTCAAGGTATAAGACCCAAGTGGGATAGGACTCGGGAAATCATGTCCAGTGCCTTTAATCTGGTTTGGATAAGGAGATTTGTTTATTCGATTGTTTGCTGCACTTTCTCACCAAAGATAGCTTCGCAGCTAGCAGTAACCTTCTGAGTCCCTAGAATAATGCTTGTTAAAGCAATTCCTAACTAGGAAATGCTAAATTAGGCATAAAAAGCAACCGTATTTGGTTGAAAAGGACAAATATGGGACTTTAGAGATGCTTAATATAAAACTTAACGCAAAAGAGACAGACCTAAGATGGTGAACGTATACGGAATGTTATTATAATCCTGCCTGTGGTTAAATATTTTCAGCTCTGGTCAGACATTGTTTAATATTTTCATATCATAACAGAGACTCATCAGTATACACAGCAGTGCACTGGACAGTCTCTCTGGGGATATAAACTAAGTAAAGTATCGTTAAACTTCAGTCCCATGTGACACAGGACTCATGTTTGTATAATCACGCTTCACATAGGCCCCGAGAGGGGTGAGTAGAGATCGTAATTGAGCGGTGCATAGTAATGAATTGGTTGGCGATTGGTTATTTTACGGGAGACGGTTGGAAATTAGATTAGTACATTTTCATAGCTTATCGATTGTTGACAGTTTTAATATAGACTTGTATGTTGTTTGTACACATTAGTCGATCAATCAATCTGCCTAGCTTTGCTCCACCTATGTTGGGGTCAGATTCCAGTCTAACTGGATGCAGCTGAATACCAGTATTTTACGAGCGACTGCCTATCTGACCTCCACAACCCAGTTACTAGGTAACGCGATACCCCTTGGTAAGACTGATTGTCAGACTTTCGGGCTTCTGACGACCCGTAACGACTGTCAAAGATCCAAGAATGATAACCGGAACCAACCGAATCGCGGTGTGTTAAGATGGACTCCCATCCACGGACTGACCGCGGCAAGAATAGCTTAACCCGATCGATCGACCCGTGCGACTCCTCCTCTATTTACACATTAGTAAGTAAACTTACTCTAGGTAAAATCATTGTTGTTTCAATAAGGGATATTTGTTACAGATCAGTAAGTGTCTTTCAAACTAGGAAAATCCTGAATCTTGAAGCACAAAACTCCTTACTCTTAACATTACTAAAAGGTCAATAATTTCGGCATCACAGTATTCAAGAAATGATGCTTATATTAGCTTTGTTAAAATTGGTTACCATTACCTACCGTAAATTCCAAGATATTACCACCTGTGATATTACCACCGATATTACGGCAAAAACACAGCAATTTCTAAATCCTCTTTTTTCCCGGAAGCTTAGCGTTAGAACATAAAGTTCAAACTAATGTACTAGTTGAAGCCAGGAAGCGGCGCAAGCGCATCAGTCCGACGGTGTGAGTTAAAGATTTGCCGCGCGGCTGACAGGCGATCGTGCGCAACGGCTGGCTGAGAATAGGGGTGGCAGGACGGCAAGTTGGGTTTTTCTACTTAATAATCATTCACTGAAAGACAACGCACATCCTACAGCGCTGGGTGTAGATGCATGAACACAAGACAGTTCTTTTTATAAAGTTTTGAAAGTTCACCCCCCAAAGGGATTAAATAGGGGATGAAATTTTGCAGATGAGAAATTCCATCGTGCACACTGCTTGTAGGTAATAAAATATTTGTTCTAATGCACTGGAAATCGTTATAATAATATGTAATAAAAAACGTGCAGGCAAAACTGTCAGTGGTTTTAGTCATTTTGCAAACTTTCTTCCTGGTGGTTGGTGCAGATGAATGAGCAAGCGACTTCGCACGTCTACCAATAGTAGTTGGAAGTTCACAGTGTAGTTTTAGTCAGTGCTGAGATTGTCAGACCCTTCCGATCTCCCAAGTGCGGTGAACATAAGCACAAGAGAATCTCCGCGCGTAAATAAGGGAAAAATCATAACAAAATATTTTAAAAAATAGAGTAAGAAATCTCTGTTTGTCGCTCTGTTTGTCTCAAAAGAATGAATACAAGCAAACAATAGCATTTATACAGAGACATTACGGTAAGCGATCGATTGTGTTATGTTATGTATATAGGTCGATACAAACCCATGTATTGACATTAGTTACGGGAATACGAGTAGTACAATGGGAATTAAAGCATTTATTGTGTTAACATCTCGACAAGCGAACCAATGAACCACAACTAATAACCGTTGATACTGTTTTCGTTATTTTTAGAAAACAACGAGTAACTGCTATAATTAGCAGTAATTCGAGTTATTTTTCTTTTCGTGTGGATTGTGACTAACCTGATGTCAGAGTTTTAAAGCCGTCCATGGGCCTCTGACTTGGCTTCACATACCGTCGAGAAATATCTCTCAGGCATGCTGGTTTCCTCACGATGTTTTCCTTTAACGTTTTTGAAGCAAGTGATAATTATACAATACGCACATGAATCCGAAAAGTCAGAGAGGTGCGTACCTTGGGTTCGAACTCGAGACCTATGACTTGGAAGTCTGACGGTCACACACACCACTAAGCTATCACTGCTCAGTAATTCTAGTGGATTACCTTTTGTAATAACACTTTATATGGCTTCTATAAATCTCGTTTAAAAGCTCTTACTAGATATTTTCGTATCCTAATTGGGCCATAATTAGCTAACTAGCAGTCTTAATCAAACTGTTTTCACAATTCAATAACTTGTTAGCATTCAAACGGCAACAAGCATTTATCAAACATAAATTGGCACCATTGTGATCCTACCATTGCTGAAATGACAAAAAGTGTTGTACAGAGCTGTACCTACTTGATTAAATACTAAAACATCTCCAATACTCCAAATAAGGAATATTATTTAGCTAAAGTAATTCGCAATTGTACCGCGTTGGCAATCTTTACTATGTATTATAATGAAATATTAAAGCAGACCGATAAATATCAAAATGTATGCTTAGAATAGAGGTATAACTATTCAAATCATTATAATGTCTGAGGAAAGTGGTAGAAAACTTTATGTTTTGGCATTTAAAACTGGGTCCCCTCCAAAATAAGATTTCAATAAATGCATTTCGATTGGCAGCCCTGCTAGCATCGTGCGCTATCATCGGGCTATGACCGGCGCGCGCGCACGGTACCGCTAGCAGCTCTCGGCGCAGATGCATTGCCAGCCATTATTTGTTGTGTAACGGACAGGCTCAGGCGATATTCTACTAAATTCGATTTATCTGATGACAGTACTGTTTGAGAAAATATCGTAGTTAAGAACAGATCGGATATAGAAGCGTATAGGAGGATGCTGCTGGCCATTGTTTAGACAGATCCAATCCTGTACTGTATGAATACAGAATGAGGTCCAAGAAGGCCACTGCAGAGCACAACTTGGCAAGAAGAATTGTTAAGTTATTTAAAAAGCTTTAATTTTAGTTTTTGTAGATTTGTTTTCTTTTATAAATTTAATTTTAGGTACTTACATAATTTTTTATTTGTGGAAGCTTTTAAATGGCAATCGTTAGCTCTATTGTAAATAACTTACCTTCATAGAATAGACTAAGCTTTCTGAAGAATAAATAAATAAAATATCGGACATTATCTCTCATCAAATTCCTGACCGTTTTCCTAATTTGAAGAAGACTGACTGGCTAATCTATTCATCACGATAAGAGGTATGTGATTATAATGAAAGATGACGAAACCGATACTCCGAAGAAAAAATATTTGGTCCCTCTTTCGAGCAACGAGAGCCTAGCATCGCCTATCCGTCTTCATCAAAGATATTGACAGGCGAGGTGGTGGAGCGTGTAACACAGCCGCGCCAGCGTCACAGTCGCACATTACCTGCGCGGGTATAATTACAGATGTTATCCGCGGCGCCGCTCCGCTGCCTGACTGGCGGTGATGGGAGTGGCGACAAATCATAGCTAACACTCGTGACATGCACAATTGTTCACTCGACACAACTACTCCTCCTGCAAGAAACCTAGACAACAGATTGCCAGTTACTTATTCAAGACTCGATTAAGTTTTTAGCTGTTTTGGAGGATAGTATCACCAAAATTTGATGGCGGTTCCGAAGTTGAGGTCTTGCACAGTAACCAATCGGTAACTATTTTATCCATGATGATTCTAGTCTTTGGCAAATTTGGCATCCTCAGTTCTGAGTAGGAAATTATAGGGCAATACCGAACCTGTATCTACATAACTATACCAATATAGTCAATTCTCTGACATAGCTCCAGTGGGCCAGGGGGCCAAGTCTACTAGTTTACAAACGTCACAATGGTCTCTCGATGGTGAGTTTTTGACAGATTTTGTAGCTATGCAAATGGCTATGGTCTTTCGATGGTGATTTTTTGACAGATTTGCTAAAATCTGTCAAAAAATCACCATCGAAAGACCATTCTGACGTTTGTAAATTAGTAGACTTGGCCCCCTGGTCTACTAATTTACAAACGTCACAATGGTCTCTCCATTGTTAGTTTTTGACATATTAGCCATACAAAATCTGCCAAAAACTCACCATCGAGAGACCATTGTGACGTTTGTAAATTAGTAGACTTGGCCCCCTGTAAGTGTGTATTTGTATTTAAAAAGATTGCAACTAATTGTGTGTGTATTGCTAAGTTTTATTTCTTGCCCACACCCCAATCTTCTTAGTATAGTGTACCAGTAGTAGTATGTAATTAACGCCGTGTGAGAGCTGCAGGCATGCAACGTTGTGTGGCAACACAACGTGCCTAGACTTAAATAGACGCTAGGTGCTCGCTTTATGGGCTGGGAATGTTAAGGATGTAACTTACTATCTAGCTATACTTGCAAACAGTTCCGGCCCATGTTTCGCACAAAGTTCTTGTTATTGTTTTAAATTATATTTCTAGAACCTTGAACAGTTTTTATATTCATATCGTTACGGCAGATAAAAAAGAAATATAATAACTCGAAGTAATTGCTTTTAATTTGGAAATAGGTAGGTACGAAACTGGTTTTTTTTACAGCCAAATTATGGTTATTTTACAATTCCCAGTTCAGCATTTACAATTTCCAGCTACTGCCACTTGCATAGCTAAGTAATCACCTTAAAATAAAACGGAGTAACCAAACTACTGACCAATTATTTTTAAATTAAATAAGAACTCACAAAAATATCCATTTTATACGTCAAAACCCGTTACAGCGAGCTACTTGGAGCATACATTTAATTAAAACTATAAAGTTTAGTGATGTGGCGAGATCACACGACACTGTGCAGGCATCCGTGCAGTAGAAACGTTAGAAAGCATAGCGCGCGTTTTTTGCGCGGCATAGCTGCGCGCGCGCACTATCAGCCAATTCCGTTGACAATTTGACGTTGCTGAATATCTCTTAATTGGCTTGCTCTGCTTTTGAATGGAAGTTATCATGCATATCCGATTATAATATGCGTTTTTCTTTGTGTAATAGATCTCGGTATGGCCGATTAAGCCGACAGACGTGCGATCAATAACAACGACACCTCTGCTACGTTGAGAGAATTCCTTTGAGATCTAAATAATAGCGAAGATTAGCAATACTGTGGAAAGTTTTGAGCAGGTTAATATCTAGTGCTACGTATTATGTAGATTTATGTAATCTGCATGCGTGCAGCTGAGCATATATTTTTAATTCCCAACAATAAAATAGAAAAGGCGCTACGCCCAATATAACACGCGACGGTTAACGAGCAAATTATTATAATTTAGCATCTTAAGAACGAATTACGCGGTCTTTGCACCTTCGAGGAGGCGATCTGCTATGTAAATGATGTTAGATGTGTAATTAGTAACGCGGCCTGGCCAGCAAGCCATCTGTCACTGTTCTGTACCGTTACGCATAATAACTCTAGTTTTGAATACGGTAATTTCTGTTTAATCAGGTAAAAGTTAAACAAAACTTAATTATAAAAACAGATCAAAACCTGAGTTTAATTTTACTGCAGAAATTCGAGCGACGCTTGTTTTATGGCAATAATAAACATTTCACATGGAAGTGTTTTAAAAACATTCTGCCTGCTTCTGTCAATACATATAATTTTGACCGACAACGCTGAATGAAAGGAGAACAATAATTTTAAACATAGTTTGCTTTCCTACTAAATAAAGCTTATTTTATCACAATATCCAGCAAGATGATATAAATGTACTAACACAAGATGCTGAACGAGGAAATATTTCTACTGCTGTCGGTAACTCGATAGACAGCTCGTGACTGAGAGATACGTACTCCGATAGCAAGGTCCAGATCGTGACGAGAACTATACACAAAACCGCAACATACTCAATTAAGTATGCAAGAATTGACTGCGAAGTACGCTGGTAAGTAGTTGTTTTGGATGTAAAATAAAAACAATAGGTTGAGAGCTAGCATTATGATGTATTGAAAGAGCATCTATATGAACCTGCCACGCCACGGTATGCCAGTCAGCCTTTTTCACCACGATATGTGCGCGCCCAACGGTCCCCTAGCGCCACTCTTTAAAAAAAGTTTTATATCGTGACTGAGAAGAAATTATTAATAACGGCTAGTAGTAAGGACCCTCGGTAAGGGTCGGGGCACACTTGCCGAACGTTCCGCGGCAGAACGTTCGGTTGATACGCTCCTAATGTTTTTCAAGTTACCTATGACACATCAGCCGAACGTTACGTCGGTTCATGGGCAAGCGTCACAAGACGCGACGGAACGCGACCGAAAGTTCGGCGACGGAAAGTTCCGCGGGCGTAGTGGAACGTTCGGTCGGTGGATCTCGGCCAGTGTTTCCACTATAAAGGAATTTTGACCCATTTTTAGAAAAAAGTTGCAAACAATAAATATGGTTTAGGGATATTTTATTTTGACAGGGATTTTGGGAATTTTGGGGAAAAATTAAACTTGAGTTGATAGCCCTTTGTTTATAGTAGCAACCAATATACCTACTACTTAACTCTATGGCTTCACCGATTGATTAAAGGGGATTCCCTCAAAGTCGTAATGAATGTAATTCGTCTAATTTTAGTTTACCATGTCATCGTTAATTGTACTTTTACCGTGGCTAAAAACGACATCGGAAATTAATGAATATTTTGTAATCTCGTCAATTAATGGAAGTTTTGTAGGTGTTTCGTGCTATAAAATTGAAAAAAATTCTTAAACCATTTTTTTTTGGGAATTTGAGGGATAATTCATTAAGAAACTGGGGAAAAATTAAAAACGACACTGATCTCGGCGGCGGCGCGGCGCGGCGTGGCAAGAGAAGAGCGGCAACATCGCGTTCCTGCCTACCTGCCTGCCCGGCGCCGCCGGGCCCTCCGCCCTGGCGTGGCCCTGCGCGCTAACGCGATTAAAAAGGAGTGGAATAAAATTAGTTGGCATGAACTAAAATTCACACACTTCAGCTGCAAAAACAGTACTTTTTAATTTTGCTTATATCTCGAAAACGGTGCGTCCTAGCCCAAAAATAATGGAAATTTCGACCCCCTTTGCAACCAATTTTTTTATATTTTCCGTATAAAAAGTTAAAAATTCCATACAATTGCTTATACTTATCTCGAAAACGGTGCGTCCTAGCGCAAAAATAATGGAAATTTCAACCCCCGTTGCGACCCGTAAACCCATGTACCTCTACACATAGGTAATATTTTTTTATATTTTCCGTACAAAAAGTTAAAAATTCCATACAAAACACGTCAAGGCTGCCCCCCAGCGCGCCTCTAGCTCTATAAAAATTCACGGAGTAGAGCAAACAAGTACCATGGTGTCGCGACGCGATTGTCAAATTCGATTTTAGATGTGTCAATTTTTTTTTTTTATTTAGAGATATTTTTCCGCAGAATAGCTTTTAGATTCTCATAGACAAAAGTAAGGAATTTTAGTGATAGTTTAGTTAGTTTAGTTCGGTGTACAAGAGAATCGGCACCACTGACCTGCAAATTGAATTTCGCGGGCTACCTTGGCGCATTCCCGTTGTGTCACTTTAGTCTATTTCAGAATGGGAAATCCTCGTTTGACAGGACTAAACTAAATTTTGGTTATTTTTAGTCTAGTTTAGCGGCATTTTTGACAAGAGAATCGGCACCAAATGTAAACTAAAATTAGACGAATTATATTCATTACGACTTTACGAGTTTTAGGGAATCCCCTTTAATCAATCGGTGGTGCCATACGCTTGAGTAGGTACCTAGTACATTGGGTGCTACCTACTATAAACAAAGAGCTACCAACTCAAGTTCAATTTTTTAAAATAAAATATCCCTAAATCAAGCTTATTATTGGCATTTTTCCTTAAAAAAGGGAGAAATCCCAAAAAGTGGAAACACTGTGACGACGACGGAACGTAATTTTCCGTCGCGTAACGCGCCGAACTAAACGCCGCCGACCGTTCGGCGCGTATAGTGTGTCATGCCAACCGAATCTACGACCGATAGTTCCGTCGCCGAACCTTCCGCGACGGAACGTTCGGCAGGTGTGGCGCCACCCTAAGTGTGTCTAGAATTTTCTAATAGCTTTTATAATATAAAGTTTCATATTGAGACACGAAAAAACATAATACGATCTAGCGGAATGTTGTCGCTTTTCTCTAGATCGAATTTTGTTGCAGTCACGAACTCACGAGATAATATTTTTTTTAAAGAGTGGCGCTAGTGAACCATTGGGTGCCCTCTTAAGTTCGCGAGGATAGCAGTGGACTACTATAATATGCTGATGAGTCTATAATAGATAATTAAAAAGAAAAAAGATATACAATTCAGCTAGTGGCATGCGAGCAGAAGCGCTATTTAGCAAACCAAGCTATGATCAGGCAAAACGCTAAGGATAAAAAATACTACATATATTTTTGAGAAGCACATTAGTTTACCGATAACTGTTAGTACTGAAACAGTTATCTGCTAGTAACCAAGCACGTATTGTTGGTGTTTTTTTTTTTGGTACAATTCAATATGATCTACCATCTTGGAAATCAATATTGTGACGAGCCGAGCGTGATTCTGCTCGCTATAAAAACTTGTGCCAGTTACGTGAATGAATCTGTTCACAATTAAGCCGTTATTTACCGAAAATAGCAGTTATTTTACAATAAAAGTAACTTTGATTGGAATGCCCTGGTTTCGAAGATTGAGTTGTCAAACTGACTAAAAATAAACAGTGCCTGATACCTAAGTGTGCAGCTTGTTTTTTTTTAGAATTTGCCTAGTATATTCTGCGTTTTAGGTTCCTATTTTACCCCTTGATAAGATTAGAGTATACTTTCTGCATACAATTCAGAACTACATACATGTAATATATCTATTTCAAATATTTTAATTGTAAGTAATTCTTTATTTCAATTTTTTTTTTTTTTTTGCCAAACCCCTCACTATCTAATAACCAGGGGACCAAGTCTACTAATTTACAAACGTTACAATGGTCTCTCGATGGTGAGTTTTTGACAGATTTGCCATACAAAATCTGTCAAAAACTCACCATCGAGAAACCCATTGAGACGTTTGTAAATTAGTAGACTTGGCCCCCAGACCCAGCGGTTACCGTGACTCTGCATATATACCAAGCTCTTCATTAACACCGCGCTGGGGCTCTTATATTACACATATACAGCTATTCCTGCCAGTGTACCTTCCGTACACTGTCGTTCATAATAAGTGCACAGTTGGCGTGACTCTGCATATTGTGGCGCCTTTATTAACGGTGCGGTATGCTGCCTTCCTTCGAGATTTAAGCTCATGTCAGAGGTCGTGATACTTTTGTGCTTGCAGTTAAATATATTACAAGTCATTCTAATAATCTGTCTTGCTATTATAGTTATATTATAGTGACATTTTCTATTAAAAGGCAGCGTTTAGAACTAACATTTGGTCTAGGATATCGATTCTTATTTGACTTCTGGTATCTACCAATTATCCGAGCATTCTACTTCAACCAGGTAGGCATAAGTAGCTACACAGCAGAGCCAATCTAAGCGAGCGATGGATCGTGTAATATACGTGAGGTGAGGGCGGGTCGACACACCGTTAGTTAACTCCTCAACGATCCTGACCGCCTGGTACTCGCTGACGAGATCCGAGCAATATACAGCTTCCTTATAGCCCGGCCTTTCAACGACATTAGCTTTTACATGATTAAAGGAAATTGTTGTTAAAATATAAAAGCTTTCTAGCTAGTACGAGTGAACTCAAATTATACTTCTGAAAACTAGGCCTCATACTCGTGATTCTAGCCTTTACACATAATGACAAGATGTTTGGGAGTTTCGCGTGAGACACAAACGTACACCAAGATCTAAGAACTGTTGGAGTAAGAAATTGAAGAGAAAAATTCGGAAATGGGTCACAATGGATTAAATACTCGACCAGGTTAAGACCCTTCCACGGTTGTAAAGCCTTAGATGATGATGACAAACGTACATCAAAGTCTGGACCCAACTAATCTAATAAGTATCATCGACTCAAAAAGAAGAAGATATTGTCCATCCACTATTAACTACCTGAGACAATTTATTTTAAAGATTTTCTTTAACTCGTCTTGAACTCCACGTGAGCGTGATGTTCTAGATGACGCCATGAGGACAAGTAAGTATGCAAACACAGCGACTCTAAACAATACGGGTCAACAGTCGCAGCTCCTCGAGTATTGGCACACCTCTCACAACAGAGCACGACTTCTGAGAACGACAAAACAATCCGCGCGCGTCATCGAGAGGCTGTGGCGAGAAGATGCGATACCACTGAGATGCATAAAATGTGGAGACAACAATAAATGAAAATACTGGCACTACTAATGCATAAGAGTATTTTGGAACTATCAAATAAATCCTAGCTTCGGAGTTTTTCAAACATATTAAATAATAGTGTATGCCGATCCACCCTAAGCCTATAAATTCCGTTTATCCAACTAGGCCCAGGGTGGATTCTCGGACATACGTTTCCGAATATCCACCTTAGGGTGAATTTTTTGGGGTGGATAAACGGAATAACCCGAACTGACTATGGATTTTGCCGACCTTCTACTAGCGATATTGACTAAGCTATTGAATATATTCGATTGAATGTTTGTTTTTGTTTTGTTGTCGTCTCCACCTTGTATACTAAATTCTTATGGATAACGTCAGTCTAAAATGGCTAAGCAAATCATGGGCCCTCAGCTACTACGAGTATTATAGCTTTCCTAAATAAACGATGTGCGGTGTAGACTGTAGTGGTCAATGGTAAATATCACGAGAAAATACTTCCTTTTATTCTGAGAAGCTTCGGCCATTTTTGCAAGTACAGCTTATAACCAAATCACCAATAATTTATACTCATCCGTTAAACAGAGAAGTTAATTTAACCGTCACCGAATAAAGACCACACAGATCCTTCCACATTGAGTGCAGCATCTTTTAATGGCAGAACTGTAATGACGGTCCCGAGCAGCGAACCGAACTGTTAACTTTCACTTCAACACTACAAGGTAGGAACTAGGAAGTAACACTGCAGACAAAGGAAGTGCCCATTAATTGTGTTTATGAGCGTTTGAGCGATACTGGAGCGATAATGTGCATTCCGTATTTGACTCGGAAGCGATTCGGGTTTACTATCTAGTATCTACTATGCTTGTTTGTTGTACTTCATGTGATTTAATCTTGTAGTAATACATTTTATATTACGTAAATTTTTTGCCTACAAGTGCGTCCGCTGCACCCTATATTCACTCTGCAGTCATCCCTACCATAAACCACACGGGCTGCTGACTAGCTTTTAGTTTTAACCATGGCAGCAAACATGCAAGCATGACAGCCAAAGTGTGGAACTCTCTGCCGGCATCTGCGTTCCCTTCCACATATAACCCATCACCCTTCAAAGCAAGAGTGAACAGGCATCTTCTGGGCACGCTCGATCCATCATAGACCTCATCCATCGTTTTCCATCAGGCGAGATCGACGTCAAGAGCAGGCCCATTCAGAAAAAAAAAAAAAAATGGTACGAGCTAAGATTGGTTTTGTTCAGATTGTTTTATTCGATTTGAGACTATTTTATGTAGATATTGTCCATCCGACCACTGTTAGGCCTTCAATGATGCATATTACACAGACATCTTAAGTAAAACGAGCTGACTCACCTTGCTTAACCGACACGTATTTCTCGTTGAGCGCCGCGACGAAGGCCGCCTGGGGCAGGCTGTCCTCGAGCGAGAACAGCTCGTCCCTGGTCACGGCCGTGGAGCGCGTCTTCAGCACGGCCTTGGAGCCGATGGGCGCCAGGTAGGCGCCCGCGCCGTCGCGCAGCGCCAGCGCGCCCGCGTGGTACTCCGCGCTGAACAGGCACGTGGCCGTGCATTGCTCTTGCAGCTGAAGAGGGAGAAGGATGTTAGAATGTGGAGCGGAACTTGTATAGTGAGATATTTAAAAACACATCGTGACTGCATTGGTCCAGGACAGAGCATGCTATCTCGAGCCCATACAATACAATGCAATATTGTGTTGCAGAAACCATAAGCCTAGTACAGTCAGTGACTTGCATACCCCGACCCCTATTCCCCTCTTTAAGGCCGGGCCTCCAGGTAATGCCAAAGACTTTTTGAATTAGAATCAGCTTAACACGTTCAATGCTGGGAGCCCTCTTGGAGGGTTCACATAGTCATATGGGATGCCTGGAGCCCTCGCGGAAGGCTCATTTTAAATGTAGGTTTTTCATAGCGAATACAGCAGTATAAACCGTGAAAATTAAATTTGATGTATATTTTTACAAGATTTAAGGTAAGTATAAGCGTTTGTTTTATTATTTTATTGACGTTTACAAATATTCACAAAAAAATTAAAAGGTTGGAAACAAAAACGACATAACAGCGACAACACCCTGAAAACACAGTTTTACTTCCTTTTACAGTGTTTCATAACACGGTTTTAAACCTAATGCCAGCCACACACGTAACGATTTGCTTGCGCAAACTTAGGCTTGCGCAAATCTAATTTGACGTTTTTTCAAAGAAATTTGCGCAAATTTCGTCCCACACACGTAACGATTTGCTTGCGCAAACACAAATTTGCGCAAGCAAATCGTAACGTGTGTGGCTAGCATAATGCCGTTGACCGTGCGCTATGGTTAACTTTAACCCTCCGGTAACCCTTCCGGAGGGTTCACTACCAATATGTATGGCGGCATGGCGTATGAGTTCTATGCAAAGTGGGTGGAGTCGAATGTGTATGCCGTAATTTAGGTGTTATCATGGACACGGAACTTCGATTTCACAAACACATATCTGAGTCTATCCGTAATTGCTATTATAGACTTAAGATTTTATACAAAGCCCGTCCCTATCTTACTGAAGAATTGCGAGTCTTGCTTGTGGAGTCTTTGGTTTTATCAAAGTTGAATTATGCGGACACGGTGTATGGTCAACGACTACTGTCAAAAACTGAAATAAAGATCCAAAGACTTCAAAACGTCTGTGCACGCTTCTGTTTTAAAGTTCCCTTTAGGGGACATGTTACACCTTTCTTTAATGAGCACAACATTTTAAAAATGAAAGCAAGACGTAAACTCCACTTGGCGAGCCTACTCTTTGGTGTTATTAAGTCTCATTCCCCTTCTTATTTATATGACAGACTATCATGGACAAGAAGACACAGAATCGGTGAGGGAAGAAAATGTTCTCAACAGCTTTCCATACCACGGCACAAGTCAGCGGCTTTTAGAGGCAGTTTTCGGTACGCAGCTACCAAATGCTGGAACAATATCCCTCCTCCCATAAAGTATAGTAAAAGTTGCTCGACTTTCAAATTTAAATTAAAAGAATTTTTATTAAGCCATCAAAAGGATGCTGAAAATGTTCAAGCCGACATATCTGCCATATAAAAATACAGACATAATTTTTATAACATTTATCAATTTTATCAATTTTGTCAATTTTACTAATTTATTTTATCATTTTACAATTTTATCAGTTTTAATCTCTTATATTTGTCAATTATTATTATATACATAGGTACTCAAAATGATAATAATAAAAACTGCATCAACCTCCGTTTCGTAGTTTAGAAGAACTACGCAGTCACACGATTTTGCCTTGAATGTACTTTCTATACAAAGATGATAGATTTATTATTTTAATGTAGGTAATACACAGATTTTTTTGGTTTGGTTACATATACCTACTAAAAGTTAATCGCAACACAACGCACACACGCATGTATGTCACAACATTTTATTAATTTTGTATGAGTCTATTTTAATTTTATATATATATATATATATATTTCGTATACTACCTTGTTATTTATTTATTATAGCGGACAGGCACTTCCCTATGTTTATTATTCTAGCGTATGGCACTCGTGGGTTGCAGCTGAAAATCAGCGTCAGGTGGTACACTTTGTGTTGTCATCTGACATTATGCTGAGCTGAGGCCCTTTTGGCATTACAATAATTTGTTTTCTGTTTTTTTATAGTTTTTAAGGTGTATTTTTTTGTAATGCCAATAAACGCATTTTTCTTTCTTTCTTTCTTTCTTTCTAAAAACGGTTTGGTCAATGGCCTTCTAAGAAGATAAAGACATTCAAATACACTCTTTGCAAAAAGACTATTGCAGCAATCCTGTATTGCGTCATGTAATCTCCTTACCAATAATAGTAAGGGTAATTCATTTACATCTAGTTTGGTCACAAGTCTAAATTGTTTTTACAGAATAAAAGCAACATCCGCCTCATTAAGTAATTTACATAGGCAGTCGCTCGGGCCTCGGCAGACTACGTACGAAACAGTTTGATTCCTTCGCTACTCGTCCATAAAGAGCTACAGTGTTGCGGGGCTCTCACGCATGCGTCGTAAGTCAGTATCGGCGGTTCCCACGTGTGCTGATGGCATGGGAACCCGCGGCCGTGGCGGCATTGTTTGCAAAATGAGCTAACTGGGCTGTGATTAGGGATGCTAACTTGATACATTCATACAACATTAATTTAGTGTCATGATCTGCGCATCAGTGTAACCAGATGCGGCTGGAAATCAAAATTTTTATCTTAGAAACCTAATCCTTGTAGACTACTTTAGGTTCCTGAAAGCCTAATCTAGTTTCAAAGCCTGAACCATTTTTTTCGTTGCTTTTCTAGCGGAAAAGTTGTACAACTTTTGACGTAATGCGCGTTATCTATGAGTTATACTTATCACAAATAAAGTTAGGACCATTTTCGAAGACGATTGTTTTCAGTAGACAATTTATTTACTTTTAATATCAAGGTCACATAATATTAAATTCAGCATTTCTTACGTAGCAACCCTGTATTCTTTAGATGCGCGTACGCAATTTGCGGCTACAAATAACTTATTTTACAAGTGTTGAGCGCCCAACGCTTTGTTCTGCGTCTGCCGAGTGCCGTGTCAGCGAGTTGTATCTTAATATTCTCACTTATGAACTTATGTATTAATTACTGCTCTCTTTTACATAGTTTAATATGGTAATTAGCAACTTTTTATTTACAAGTTGGTATTAATTAATCGTATCTTGGAATTAAAAAGCAGTAAAGGTGTTAGATTGTCATCTCGTGGTAATTAGAGTTCTTTGACGTGGCGTGAAATTATAATCTTCAAACGTTCTCTTGATCTGCTTCGTCAGCATCACTTAACGAGCATTAATAAATCCGACTACGCCTAATCTATGCTGCGGCACTAATCTTTTTATGGATAAGGCTGTTTTTGGTTCAAAGAAAATCGAAGAGGTGTTAAGTGTACTTTGCGTTCGGCGCTTGTTGTGGCAACGCGTCGTGTCCGGGTTTGCAACAAGGCAATCGTCATCCTGAGGATGCCTCGTGGAGAGGTGAAATACGTATCGATTTCTTACAGGGTTCTTTAGGACTCTTTAAGCACAGTTAAACGGATTAGGCTACTAAATATACGTCGTCTATTGTATTTTAGAATGGATTTCCGCAAAGTCACGTCTGAGTCAATTAACTAGTGTTTAGCGTTTTAATACAAGTCCCTTTGTCCGTAGAATAATTTGGGATGACTTTATGGTCAATATTCAGATTAAAAAGTTAAGAAATAAGATACATCGCGGAATCTTTCGAAGAGGTGTAACCATGATGAATGCCCTTTTGTTCTGCACCGTTTGGCAGGGACCATAACTGAATAGTCTCTAATAACGGAACATTGTGACTCACCTTCCCACCAGCGCTCAAGTACTTATTATTGCAGGTGTGCAGCGCGTACTTGCCGCCCTCGTCGGCGCGGAACTCCAGCGTGAACAGCGTGTCCTCGCCCCACGGCACGTTGGCGTCCACGTGGATCTCGTCCAGGGACTCTGACAGGTGCGCGAAGCGCTTGCGTCCGATCGAGCGGAGATTCACCTGGATGGAACAACGGGTTAAAATGGGGTTGTAAAATAAATATTCATTTGAAAGCGAACAGCTTCTGAACTGAGACTTTTGTTTTAAATAATAATTGCAATAATTTTATTATACATGGCTGTATCATGGATAATATGGGGCTTAAACGGCAAAAAAAAAATAAGGAAGGCCTTCGCCCGGCAATGTGAAGCTTAAATTAAGAAGAAAATAAAGAATGTGTTTTAAACTTTTTATACAGATGACAAATGGGCTCAGAGAACCACCGATGGGTCCCACTAAACGCATGTCGACATCGCGGCAGGCCGAGAGTGTCGAGACTAAGATGGCGGGACGAGTTTGACTCCTATTGAAAGGACTGGCTCACAATAGCAATAGACAGAATTGAGTGGAAGAGGGAGAGGGAGGCCTTCGCCCTACAGTGGGACAATACAGGCTAATTAGATTAGATATTTTTATACAAAAAATTTCAGAAAATACACGATTTAAGAAAAAAATCGCTGTTAAGATTTAGTGCAGGGTTCAAACCTAATTTCCCCGGATATAGATATATATAATTGCAAAATAATAATAAGGAAATTATTATTTTGCAATTATAACAAAAATCTGACATTAATAGAATCTGGCATTTGTAGAATCTGGCATTTATAGAATCTGGCATTTCTAGAATCTGACATTAGTCGACTAATCCAAGATTTTGTGCATAAAATTCGTAAATATCAGCATCGTCGCAAGCTATCTGTATACTATCATCACAATCTTTGCATAAATTATATCCAACTGATGCATCTGTTATTCAAAACAGTCTTTCTTCACTAATACCCAGTAGCGCATTCCCCTCTGAAGCCAACGGGCCGAGCCGGCGAGATCGTCGATACGGCACGGAATCAATCCGGCGCACATTATCTTGTGATATGTCATTCAGATGATATTACACTGATTATAAGTCTGAGAAACTGGGGCGGGATATAACAGTATACTGTTTTATTATACGCTTCTCGGTTGAATGTATCTTTAATGGAATGAAATAACGAATAACCTACATGCTATATTGATTTACAAATGCAGGCAACAATAATTTGTAAATCAATAATGTCCAACACAACAATAATGGCGTTGTTAAAATTATTTTTTAACTGCTAAATCTTTTCCTTATTTACTTTGTGTTTTTTTAATAATAACTTAACGTTTATCATTTAAAATGTAAAGGGCAAAGCTGTCTAAAATTAAATACTGATTAAATAGAATGCAGATTCTATTGCAATTATAGAGAATTCTCGTCTAAATCCTATTCTAGCAATCCCCTTGCAAAGCAAACCACTACCCTTTTGAGAAAACTTAATGGACTTGAATTCCTGTGTTTGGCAAGTCATCGACCTAGAGGTCCGACGGTTCTGGCTAGGTACACAGTCTGGGGAGTTTCGTTTCCCTTGAAATTCGGAAGTAAATGTATACACTCATACTTGTAGTGTTCACATGCGATGATCAGTACGATATTTTACTGTATAATCTTGGAATCACATGGCAATTTCATACTGCATTTGTTTTTAACCGTATGAACAGTGGAATGTTGAAGTGTGATCCCATGGTTTACCGTAAAATATGAGAAGTTAAAATACGAAAAGGTTTTTTTTGCTAGTTCCCTTCTGATAGAATCTTGCTAGAGCTTATCCAAGGGGATAGCGGAAGGAATAGACAGACTCAGACGTAACGCGCCGGATCAACTCAGGATGGATGACATGGCGTCAGGTCACAGAAACAACTTGCGGCCCATGGATGGGGCATCCGCATCATCATCAAGTTAAAGGAGAAAATCTACAAGTCCGTGTCAAGGCCTGTCGTACTGTATGGATCAGAATACTGGGCCGTGAAGAAGAGGGATGAAAAAAGATTGCATGTAGCGGAGATGAGAATGTTTAGATGGTGGAGTGACGAAAATGGATAAAGTAAGAAGTTAGTATATAAGGGGAAGTTTAAAAGTGGCGCCAGTGACAGAAAAGTTGAAAGGAAATCGTTTGGCCTGGTATGTGCATGTGATGAGGAGAGAGGAAACGCATGTGACTAAAAGAGTGATGAATATAAATGTAGATGGATGGAGACGAAGAGGAAGGTCAAAGAAAAGATGGATGGATTGTGTGTGAATAGAAGAATGTAGCCCTTATTACAAGGTGAGCTGACGACCTGATGAAGGTCACGGGTATCTGCTGAATACAGTACAGTGCTGAATGAAGACCAGTCAATGCGGCGAAGCTTGAGGTCTATGTGCAGCAGTTGACGTTTTCCGGCTAAACGATGATGGTGTTGAGTAATTACCTGGGGCCTCGCAGCCAGGTGCACGTGCCACAGCTCAGCATCTCCGGGCACCTTGGCGGTGCAGGTGAGCTTGTCCGAGCTGGAGCCCAGGAAGTAGCCGCGCTCCACGTTGCGCAGGGCCCAGCGACCGCTGTTGTCATCTGATACACTGGACAAGGAGAAAATAAGAATTAGTGAACAACATCTATAGGTACTATACTATATAATATTATAAAGAGGTATGTAGAGGGTACTCGTATTCTCCAGAACTATCAATCGGATTAGAACATTTTTTTTCCCTGGTTAGTCCAATTCTTGAGGAAGGTTATAGGCTCGCGGACGAAATCGCGGGTAGAAGCTAGTCTTTCATAAAAGAAGCTGATGCTTGCAAGAGAGTTGCAAGGAGCTGAGAGCAAAGGTTTTATTGTTACATGCATTTCCTTCAAATTTCAATTAAAAAAATCTAAAATTTGGTGTTTAGGTTTCGCATTTTGGGCACTTTGTAGTCTTATCGAAATAAAGTCAATATGGTCACACTTATCATAACATTCATAACAAATCGCTAGTCCGCATTGTCAGCATATTTTTCTGCGTGACAATTCAGAAGGCACATATTACATTTTGATTCCGCCTTATTAGTTCACGAAATGAGCATGAAAGCGATCCATACTCTTTTATGAACACTTTCCATCACAAATTGTAACATTCCTCCACATAAATCCCGGCCTTATAGTCTAGGCAATAAACATCATATTCCTTTATTTAAAAGAGTTATTTTCTTTCCAACAATGTGTGCCTGGGATGGGTTCGTGGAACAAGCGCGAGCACCGAGACGGTCGCCAATTACGAATGCCGTGCAATTATTTAATTTGTGGTATAAACAAGGACCTATACGGCGATGAGAGCTGAATGCTTAGGATTGTTGCGAACAAAGACCGAGATATTATTCTGGTATAGAAGAGTTTTTTCGATAGAAACCAAGGTCTGAACACTGGAGGATGAGAGATAAAGGACAGATTAGGCTTGTCTACTTCTCTTGGATCGGCAAGAAAATGGCAAGGTATAATATGAGAAAGAAACTCTAACCGTGGCGAATCAGTCAGCAAATTTCCCAGCTAAGCAAACTAGCCCGGTTCGTGACACAGACTAAAATAGCGCAGCTGAAGTACTTAAGACTTAAGAATTTCCGCGATGTAATATCAGAATTCCACTGAAGACACCTGCCGTATAAGAGCTTGTACAAAACATACGTGATTATACAAGACGCATCCACGACACATTATAAGGGGACGGAGCCACGAGCCACCCTTCGCACTGGAGGTGCATTTTAATTAACCACTACACTTGTAAGACTTGGGGGTGAACGTCGACTGTCTTTTGTTTTAACTGGCAGTACCTCTCCGCAGGTTGACTATTTGCTAAGGGCGAAAAGGTGACGAGGAATAGGGCTCAAATAGAGGCACTGCATTTTTGTGTCCCCGAATTATCAGGGGAGTATATCTATTTTGGTGTTCATCTATATAGCTAAAAACGGTGGTTGGCTATGTATGCTAACTGCAACGGTCATAATGCGATATTTCAGTAGAGTTTAAAGTTGTCTGGGTAACATTTTAGTATCTTTACTGATATTAGCACATGACATATTTATAACATTAACTGCATAACGCAGTCACATACCAGAACGCATTGGAGCCAGCCAGCTTCAGTTTCATGACTTCTAAATTCTTCAGTCTAGTCTGGCCCAGTTACCTTTTGTGTGGCCTACTTTAAACAAAGAGGATTTAAATACCAAGCATTTATGTAAAACAAAATACAGTGAGAATTTTAACAGAAATACCAATAAATTTATTAAGTGTTCAACAAAATACAGAATTGAAGTTAAATGAAAACTTATTTTGTCTGGGTGTTTGTGCTCACAATATTAAAGAATAGAATACATGAGAAACTTTTCCTTTCACGCCAACCAGCCACTCGAATGAATGGCCAGTATGGCCACTAAAATGTATGCAAACTTAAAATGTCAATGGGTAAAGAAAGATGTAAACTTTACAAAATATGCTTGTAACATTTACCATTTGCATCAGAACACAAACTGTTGAAAGCGACATTCAATTTAAATGCCAGGCGATTTGAAAGCTTAGGGGACTTGCAGTTTTACTTGTTGAAGAGCGAACGAGGCAAATGTCGGAGAAATTACTCGCAAATGGCATAGAGGTGGTGGATAGCTTACTGCGTAAAAAAAAAAGGTAAGAGCAGGCTTGAAGCATACATATGTGATATATCATGTGTGTATATTGGTCCGTGACACCTATGCATGTATTTGATATCGACGGAGCAATGTGTACCGACTGTGATAAAACAGCTTTGAGAAAGCTTTTAGAATATAAGTAGGTACGTAAATTGTATTCTGTTGCATTTTTCAACGCTTTTAGGTCGAGCCAAAGAGATGGAAATTCTATTATTAGCAGGGAACCCTGCGCATAAACGGATCTTATTCCAACAAAAGTTTGTTATTTCTCTGGAGTTAAATAAATATCTTTACATTAGTTTGCATATCTTCTCCGTATCCCTAACAGGCCATCCTAAGTCAACAAACAGTGCTAACATAATAATAATTTCCATAACAATTGTGAAGGCCCTTCAAAACAATTTAAAGACGTTAGTTTGGCACGCGCTGTTACTAGCCTTATAACCTTCACGTAACCTTTAATTTTACAGGCTGAAATAAACTTTATTGTTATAATTTAAAGTTGAATGTCCTTTGGGGTCGTCTCGTCTGCACCCTCGTTCACTCCGTCACTCCCCTCTAAACGCTCGGTGTGTGTTGTATTGAAAGATCAATAATTTTGGGGTAACCTCCGGTAGCTCCGGTGGCTAACGTGCTTCAGAAGTCCATTAAAATGTTTTCTGAAGCTTTACAAGTGTTTCGATGATTGAGAGCTTTGTTATTACAAGATTTTTGACTACATAAGTGCCATTAAATATTGAGGAAGATAATAATAATATGAGGAACTTTCAGTCTCAGTTTTTAGTTGAATTTAACGATTCCAATTTAAGTTTAAGACAACAAAGGAAGAGAAGCCAATCAAATACTCAAAGTTAACGTAAGCAGCAGTATTGGATTCTCTTGTGAAACTTGCTCAAACGCAGTAAACACTGGCTATCAAGACATGGGATATCTCGCCAGGATCTGAAAGTTCGCCAACAAACAATTCCTAAGTTATTTGTGTGAAGACTGAGTCATGGGTTTGAGTCACGTTTCATCCCTTTTACTTATTTGGAAAGCTGCGAGCAATGTGAGTCAGGATTTGTTTTCTCCTGAAAGTACTCTGAACAAAATGGCGTCATTACATATTTACACTCCCGGAACATCAATTATTATAATTTGACAGTGTCTTGATTTATTAACGGCAATATTAGCTTGTAAATTATGCTACTGCAGAGAGACAGAAGAAACACTTTTATTTTACAGAAGCGGTCTTGAACATGCTCTCGTAAAACATGTTAAAAGTCAAGCTACCATAGACAAGGACACACAAAATTGAGTCCATAACAACAACAAACTAAGTACCTTACTGCTTATCGAACAGCAGGCAATCCCGAAAACGTGAGTAAAATGATAAACAGTCATAATCTTTACATGGATCAACAACAAAACAACACCCAACTACTTCCAGCAGTACTCACTCAGCAGTGCACTCAAGTGCTACCCTCTTTGAGCAAACTTAAAAGTGCCAAAAACGCTTGTCATTCAGCAAATGCACCACGCTTCTTGAAGACACCACGAAGGTTTTATCATAAATCGTTTGCCAATAAAGCAAATATCATAGACTATAAAAATGGTAAAATATCGCCGGCTCAAGCTCCCCGGTTCCGGTGAGTCAGGGGGGATTAGCATTAGTAATATTAGTATGCGAGGGGACTTCGCCTTTGTATGGCGTCTTAGACAGAGCACGACAAGGTTGTTTGAACTGGATAGATTTGTGTTCAGATTGGTTTTTATTGCGTGTGTTAGATCAAACACGTTTTCTTTGAAAGACATTATTTATAAATAGTATCCATTTTGGAACACAAATCTTTTAAAAGCCTTTTTTCGTATTAGCATCCCTAAAATCCGTATGTATGTCTTTGGGAATTGATTAGTTATCTCTTTCGAGTTTTGTCTTTATATTCTGATTTCAAGAATAAGAATTCTTATTCAAACTCGTGTTAAAAAACCTGGTATTTCATGTCGGTTCTTCAAAGCAACATCGCAAACCAGTGACACGATCTGATGAATTTTAATAAAGCTCTGTCAGAAATGTCCGGAGCTTGTTAAATTACATTCCGTTTGTGAATGTTAAACACGGAGTGTTTTGTTTAATGAGTGTAGGTCCTTTGATCTCTTAAAGATTAGGTATTGGAATATTATTCTACCCGCAATTTGCTTATGTTGCGGACGTGACAGATCATTTATAATGAAATGATAGTGCTACTATTATATGATATAAAATGACTCTGATTTTTTTCGAAGTAGGTTTCATCTAAACAAAAAATTATGGCTTTGCTGGTCCTAATCAGAAACGAAAGGACGGAATCCCAAGGAAACATAAACCTTTTTGTAAAAAAAAATGGTATTTGATTTTGGCGATAGCATCTTCAGTATGCCAGCAATGACAGTAGAGAAGAGTTACTCCTTACCTGATATGGAACTTGCTGCCAGGTTCCTTCTCCTCAGACTCGCAGGTGACGTTCCCGAAGGAGTCCACAGCCAAGTACTTGTCCAGGTGTGAGCGCAGGTAGATCATGCCTGGACAGAACGTAACAAAATTCATTAGGGGCTATTTAATTTAAACGAGAAAGAAGTAATTACAGTGGATATGAACATAATATCACGCATGAACATAAGGAGCTCAAAACACACGGTAAGCACACGAGTACACGAAGAATTTGATACTGTTAAGAATAGTTTAATAAGAATAATTGATGACTTATCATGCTAATTAAGTAAGTCATGCTCCGGAAGGATATAATCAATACAATGGATGCCATATTTAATGACTATGATATTAAGAAAATGTACTTAAGAAACCACGGATAACTCAGTGTTGATTGGCGTAAGATTATAAGCGTACCAAGAATACGCGCCTGGACGAAGATTTGCGGACACAAGCCCGTTAAACAATAAAATTAAAGACCAAGATTTATTTATACTAAACACTGCAGTAAATGAAGATAAAACGCTGTTGTATGCAATAAACACTAAGCTTTTCATCAAAACCCGACTAGCTAGCTCCAACCCAAATAGCTGAAGCACTACTTTGTTCAGGCACTTAACTGTTGAAGTAGAAAGCTTTAATCAAGATTAATCGTGCCGCCGCCACTCTGTCAGCGATCGGACTTGCATTTGCCCCGATTGACGGTACCGTACACCAACGGTTTGTGTAGTATACTGTATTGAGATGTAGCAGGTTATAGAATAGGTGTTTTGAAGAAACTAAGATGATATTGATGATTTACTAACTAGGAGTAGGTAACCATCGTATGCTCGTAAAAGTCGTACGTTCAATTTATGATATTATATCTATAAACTTTATGTACCCTGGATTATAGTAATAATCATTTACAGCTTTCTTCACTGGAGAATTTTATAAGACTTGCATTTCATAATCTCGATAAATTGCACGTAAGTACACCTCACGTCGAAGAAGATTAATGAAAGAAGAAATAATAATCATCCTCAGAGTAATTTTAGAATGAAAACGCAAGATATGGTACTTTAATTTATTTATTCAGTAACATTTTAAATTAACAACTAACATGAACTTCCAAAACTAAAAATAATTAACCTAACTTAGGTAACTAAAACTATTAGGAAACAAACAATAAGGCATCGAAAAATTCCTCCGCATCGCTGTCGACTGGTAATGTACCCAAGAGACTGGCGGCATTGCCACGTTGTATGGCAATGCTTAGCCTCTGGCCCAGGTAAAAACCAGCCCTTGGGTCACGGGAAGTGTCAACCAGTCGTTTGGAAATGTCATTGAACAGATCATGAGCACTCGGACCCCACGGCCCTAGGGTTTCAACCCCAAACGGCTCGAAAATATAGTTACCTATGAGGTTATTATACTTTCGCCGCTTGAGGTTTTCTGCAGCCGCAGCGGCAGCGCCAGCACAGCACGCTGAGCCAGGAAGATGGGATGGCGCAAGAGTATCGACACACGTTGCGTCCCACACTAAAGGCCTACCCATCATCCATGGAAATAAAGACATACCGTCCGGTCTCTTGCCATCGTCGCGTGCCAAGCCATTGGGTTCTAATACAGCTGGAACGCCGACGGCGACAAGAGCTCGTCGGATGATGTCATTAATGTTCGCGTGCCGCGCTAAGCGGCCCGCACTTCGGCTGCAAGACAGGCCGTGGTGTCCGAGGCTGTTGACAACTTCGCCACAGTGACAGCGATGAGGAGAACAACAGGGAGCTCCTAGTCGCAAGGAAGCAGCGATGCGGAAAGTAGTGTCGTCGAGCAAAGTACCTAAGTTCGACGACGGTAGTGCATGAAGCCAGAGGCCCGACTCCCACTTCCCCACAGCCAGCAGGCGCGCACGCTCCGCAGGAGTAGCAGACGTGTCAAGTAAATTGTTCTGTACTACTCTGCAGAGCGGCTCATCCCACCGTCTCTGGGAAAAAGGGTGGTTGGGCGGATCTGAATTCGGGCAAGCGAGTCTCCAGGCATCCATAGCCTCGGTGAGGCACGGCACATCAAAATTAACCAGTGTAGGGGCTAGGATTTTCCTGATTAATCTTTCAGTACCGTGGACCGAAGATATGAAAGCCAAGATTAGAATGAAAGGAAACATCGTCAAATATAGAATTTGAGTAATGATGTTGGCGAATGCAAAGCACTAAGCACACCTGAGGGATTTGACATAGATCAGGTGAGGGCAAGCTCACAGCTGTTAGACCTTCAAACTTGACAGCGGAGTGAGGGGAGCGACCCTCTGATTGGATCGTAATTTGGCAATCCGTGGGGCGGGGGCTGGCATACATGTTGTTTTGTACGCACGGCTAGTACGGCTACACATCAAGCTATACATTTCCAGTTTATGGTAATCTGAATGAAGTAAGGTTTGAATGGAATTTGAGAGCAGCATTTGTTTATTAGCCGGAGTAGCGAGTGATGAACTGATGACTACCATTAATCTTTTTAGTTTAACTGCTCTTCACTCTATTGCGTCAACAATTTATGTTAACTATTTAAAACTCTACTAGGCAAAGTTTAAAAAGTAGATAATATTTATAAAATTACAATCTGAGTCGATAAAAGCCTGGTACGATGTTTGTATTTGAATCCTACTGCTTATTTGAAAACTTTATTTTCCCAGTTTTTGCAATACAATTAAATTTTAGAACAATTGCTTTAAACCCTCTTCTGTCGTCCGTAACGCCCGCGGCATGCCCTATGCACACCGGTGTAATTAAGGGCTCGGTGCAGGGGACTTTTTGCGACAATTAGTAGCAGAGGGGAGCGTGGCAAAACTGTCATTATGGCGACATACCGACGTTTTTGTCACACGAATTATATTTAGGTGTCATGTTTATTAAGCAGGCAGTATAATTGTGATGCACCAAGAATGTGATCAAAATCATACACATAATACCTTTAGACAATGAAGCGCGGTAAATCACCTCGGCACGATTCTCTCAGCATAGAGCATTTACAAAATGCAGGTGTTCACATGCCTAGAGAGCTAGGGCTATGTTTTTCAACTTTTGCTCTTCTCACATACGTATCTGCCTGAAGATCTAGTTAATGAAAACGTTAGTTGTGCCGATTGTAAAAAATCGCACTGGAGACGCTTCGGACATAAATAACTATAGGACCATATCGTTGGCTATGATTATTGGCAAAGTTTTGGACAGTGTGCTTGACAAGCAGTTAAATAAACATCTGTCGTTTCACGATGCCCAATTTGGCTTCAGAGCGGGTCTTTCAACAGAGCTCGCTGTTCTGTGTCTCAAACACAGTCAGATACTTACTATACGGACAGGAAAACCCCCGTGTACCCGAGTTTTCTTGATCTTTCAAAAGCCTTCGATTTGGTGTCCTATAGTGTTTTGTGGAAGAAGCTGTATGAGGATACAACACTTCCGGGTGATATGATTGAGTTGTTTAGATATTGGTAAGGCCATCAGACAAATATGGTGAAATGGACAGTCGCTATCCGATCCGTACGAGCTGGAGTGCGGGGTCAAACAGGGAGGTCTGATTTCGCCGAAACTCTTCTGTTGGTACGTGGATCGGCTGATTCGTGAGCTCAGCAGTACTATGGTAGGCACTGTAGGCAGTTCCATTGACGGAACACTCGTCAATAACAAAGTTACTCCGATGACATGGTGCCTATCGATCAGCGCCCTTAGGAAACTCATGTCTGTTTGTGAGTGATATGCGGAGGCCCGAGGCCTCAGATATAATGCGAAAAAGAGCGAGTGTCTGGGAGCGGCGAGAGGACGCCCCCTTGTCCTGCACGCGTAGCATGATGCTTTCTATGTCTACGAAGAGTAGACACAGCTCTTTCTATACAAAGTGACATTTCCTTTCTTCATTTTTGACATCGCACCGTAGAAATCTTTCTTCAATCTGTCACTTTGTGTTTCGTTTCTAACTATCTTTGTCTAGGTCATTTTATACGTAGACTATTTCAGAAGAAAGTTTTCTATACCAAATTGTCAAAATCACTCTGACGACTGACAGTTGTCTATGGTAGTTAAATATTCTACTCGACGGTCACAAAGTATACAGGGTTATCTGCAAAATCATGATTTTACAGAAGAGCGTTTTAAACGCAAAACTGTGATAACTAATAGAAGAAGAAAGCTATCTTCTCCTATTTTACATCATTTAGTTAATATTACCAAGGAAATGGTTAAGGCCAATATTACTGTAATGTTATTTGTTCCAAAACACTGTACTTCGACACACAGAAAAAAATAAGCTGTACTTAGTTGTGTTTAACGTGACCGATATCAGTAAAAATTGTCAATCAAACAGTAAAAACATCCTATGACGAAACAAAGAATTCTGAGTCGAATTATATTAAAGAGTGAATTTCGTAAAAAGTCCAGTTGCCTCTTTCTACTTTGCTGCCGTCGTACTGTCTACACGGAACGTCATTTTTGTCTACTCTTCCGTCGACAAAGCGGTGCTCATGCTACGCCTGCTGGTAGTAGACAGCCTCATCAAAACACTCAACGACAAAGGTTACTTCACCGTAGGCTACGCCGATGACTTAACCATAATAATAAACGGAACCCACGAAAACACACTATGCAACCTCATGCGTCAAGCCCTGAGAATTGTAGAGGAATGGTGTAACAAGCATCAACTCTCAGTGAACCCCACAAAAACCGAACTGATTCTCTTCACAAAAAAGAGAAAACTGACGACACTACAACTACCACGATTCTTTGGAACAACCCTAAGCCTTTCAACTGAAACCAAATACCTGGGCATTTATTTGGACAAACAACTGAACTGGGCAAAACACACGAACTACATTACTACAAAAGCCAGCATATCCCTGTGGCAGTGCAAGCGACTGCTTGGCAGGAATTGGGGGATCAGCCCCAAGGTCACCCACTGGTTATACACTACAGTCATCCGACCAATTATCACATACGGCTCACTGGTCTGGTGGCCCAGGACGGACCTGAGCACAGCCCAAAGAGATCTCGAAAAATTTCAGCGATTTGCTTGCGTCGCAATCACGAGCAGTATGAGAACCACACCCACCGCCGCCCTACAAGCAATGCTGGGATTGCCGCCCCTGCACCTCATTGTGCGGGAGGAGGCGGCTTTAGCCGCCTTTAGGCTCCATTTATCAGGAACCCTAAGCAATGACTCCAGAGTTAAGCACACACGCATAAAGGAAGATGCGATCAAACGACGACCAATGATGGCATCACCTTGTGATAAAGCCCCGAAAACACACCACTTTCAAAGGCACTACAACATTGTACTTACAGAAGAACAGTGTGACTACTCAGGCCCGAATGGGTAAAAGCATTGGGTCACTGCAAAGCAGACAGACCATGTTGACATGGAGAGGGAGCGTAGGGCGCTGTCAGTCAGTTGATCCGTCGGTTTGCAAAGTGCTAGATGGGAGTAAAAACTAAAAACTACTCTGGTTAGGGAATACTGCCAATCTTTTTACACTAGCAGGCTATGGGTGGACTACACGCAAAAGGCTTACAGCGCCTTACGTGTCCAGTACAACACTGTATACGGGTTACCACGTTATACTGTACGGGTTGCCACGACACTGTAGCGCATCAGGGATATTCGCAGAGGCACGTATAAATAATGTTTCTTTTAATTAAGTATTGCAATTTGATTATTGTATTATTAATGATTTTGACATTATTATGAATGATTTTGACATTATTGTTAATGATTTTGACATTATTGTTAATGATTTTGACATTATTATTATTTTGAAATGATTACCAAAATATGTCAATATGTTAACATGTTGTTTAAGATGTAATTGCATTTTATGATCTGATAAATAAATGATTTGATTTATTTGGTAAAAACTTGTAAAAGAATTAAGTTCCCAGGGTGTACCTACTGTTCCCTGGCAATAATAATAGTTGTTAGCGATCCGTCAGCTAGGGCCTTATATGCGTCCGGAAGTCGGAGATTTTAAAAAGAATAGCACCTGAAGTGAGTCATGGATTGCTTGTTAGATTACTAATGATATTGTTAACGACTAAGTTCAATGCTCTGGCGCTAATGAAAAAAGGAACGATAAAGATTGTAATGTCGGTGAGGACATTACAATCTTTATCGTTATTATACAAGATTTTACAGTAACTTATGTCTTCTTTACTCTTTATTTGGTAGGAAGCTATCATGATAAAACATTTATAGTTAATATAGTTATATGTAACTGTAATGTAACTCATTGATTGCAGATGATGAATAGGACAGCCAGTTGGTACTGAGTATAAATGAACATCGCAATACTGATAAATGAAAAGTGTAGCATTCGTTAACGCTAACGGAAACTTGATAAACTATCTGGGTTTATACTTTAATTAATTATAAAATCAACTCGCAAAATATTCGTCATACTCATGAGGCGGGCGTTTAAAATTTGAAGTTCTAGTTTCGAGAACATAGTATCCAGGTAATTAGGACTTACATAATATACTATAGCTTGCAGCGAAACAAAAGACGATATTATAGTTGTGTAACACCATATTATGAAGACAACAAAGATTAATCTTATGGGAACACAACAAAACCAAATATAAATAGCCCATAAACCAATTCAGTAAACCATCAAAATGCCATCTTTAATACACCATACAATGCTACAATCTGCCTTCCTTCGAAGACTTCTCGTTAACCGAAACACGTAGCGAATTACAATTTCACGAGCAAGATTACAAATTGCTCAGATCCCTTATCATATGGCCCGACACTACTGAGCTTATTATAGAGAAACGATAGAACAGATTTGCGCATCTGTTCGTAGAACGTTAAGTGGAAAGATTCCAACAATATCGGATAATCTTTTCTGGAAAACAATAAGAACAAAATACGGTGCTTATATAGAGCCTGTATCTTTTTCTGGGCTCAATGCTGCGGCTTCAGCTTTTGGGGTAAAAGGATTACAGTTTATGGGGCTTTTACGAAATTGGTATGTTCCACGTATCTATGGTATGTTCGCTATTGCTCGGTCCTAAAAATATTAGTCTGCAATTTGGCGAAGTATTTCCTGGATAAAGGAATCTTTTGGTCGATATTTACATAGCTTCATTGTGATAATGATGATTAACGTAAAGTGCTGCTGAATATGGTATTTCCGTGCTCCTCAAAATCATGGCGTACCGTGAAAAAAGATTACCCAGTCAGGCAGGTGGTTAACTGACTTTCGACACTGTCGAGGGTCGTCATTCGTAGAGGCTCTGCGCACGTAGACACGGAAGAGACGATAGACAAAATAACAGATTGTGGAATGTTAGGTAAGGTGGCGCGCCGCGCGATGTGAAATATTTAGAATTGAAATGTCACTTTGTCTTCGTAGAGAGATCAAGCTAAGCGTGCCGATCTTAGCTTTTGATGAAATGTTGTAAAAGTTCGAATCTACTCACTATCATTAGCGTTCCCTGAAGCAGGCTCCAACGTCCATATCTGCTTCTTCTTGAGACTGGTGCCGTTGGCGTTGATCTTGAAGCCGAAGGTCTCGGCCGTGAGGTAGCGGTAGCGCGAGTTGATGAGCCCGATGGTCCACCAGCCGCGCTGCTGGTTCTGCGTGATGATGTCTCCTGCGCTATTCATGTCGCCGTTGCTGTGGCCGTTCATTTTTATAGTCTGTGGAGGAAATGGTGGTGGTGAGAATCGGGAGTCATTCAATTCAAACAGTAGGTAAAATAAATTATTGGTCCTCATGTATGGCTCAAAATCATGACGTAGCAAAGTTCCTGGGAATTCTAAAGCTAAAAGTTAATGATGAACATAAATTAGGGATCGAGGTCGAAGTTATTCTTTGTTTACTAAAGTTGAATAACCCATCTACTGAAAACGAAAACAAAAACCAAGACAATTCAAGACATTCATTCAAGTTCCAAAACGCAAACCATTACAAAAGTACTTTTAACACACAATGACACAATAAGCGGTCTGAGAGCAATCTTGTGTCCGTTGATATGAAAGATGGCGGGCGCGAAATCTGTGAGAAAACAATTCATTCGCCTCGCAACCCGCAGGACGCAAATAAAGCAAGAATCGTCCATCTCACAGCTGTCTGGCAGCTCATTTGTTTTGGAGACAATAGCAGACATCACGGGTGGATATTTGGAAGTGGCTTGTATGTAGGTATTCAATTCGTTTTGGCAGAAGTAAGTACGGAGAAAACAAAGAAGACTTCTCTAGCAGAGAATCAAAAGTATCTGATGAACAGGGATTATTACAGTTCTGTGAGAAATTATAATAAAATATGGATATTGAAATAGTTGCTTAGAAAGTATTTGGAAAGCCTGAAATAAGTGTAGTGTGCGCATGCCTAACTGATCGCTAGATTGAGCGTGCTATTCACCTGACAATATCAGTGTCAGTGACTATGGACAGGAGAACTTTAGATTGAAAATTCCTAAGCAGATTATGCCACACATCCACTCATCCAAGACAGGTTGTCATGTCCTGCCAGTCGTTAGCCAGGCAGCTTCACCCCCTGACATCTGCCAAGCTGTCCCATTACCTCCCTATCTGGCTCACGCATCTGATTCATAGCTCCTATCGGTAGGGTCATCAGTACGGTCTAGACGAGCAGTTGGCCCATTTTACGACTATTTTACCGACTATTTGCCGAGATTAACAGCGTCCGGTTGTTTATCTGACAGATACGCTTCCGTATAACTTTGGTTTTATATCGAATTCTGTTTACCGATAGTTAATTTAGAGATCTCCTTAATTTATGCGCTGTTTTAGAGGGGCAAATAAGAGCGCCCAAGTTTTACTTTTAGATTCATGATCGGAAATTGAATTCCAGATTATTATAATCATGTTTGAAAGGTTTATCTTCAACAGGTCGTTGTAGGTTAGGGCTTCTGTCGGCATACTAAAAAGCATTCAAGATCTTTTCGTGAGGAAGCTTGTAGGAATCTTAAAATATGCGCCACCACGTACAAGTTGTCGAGAAAATGCTCGGGTACGAACGAACTTATCAGAGTTGTAACTTGAACCAACTACTGAAATACGAGGTTAAAAGGCAATAAACATCAGGTTTCTGTTTCAAATAAGTCAGCAGCTTTTGCAGACGGCCCAAATTACTCTACAGATATTATTTCAACAGCAGCAGTAGTTGGTCATTTTAATCCAAATGATGGCTTTGAGGTCTCACAACAGTAATTAGATCCTTCAATAATACAACTAAAATACGAATTAGCTGGGCTTATAAATGGCTATAGGCTGGCAGGATGCACCGTCACGGTGGTGCCCAAGGTAACCAAGGTCCCACTAGGTCAAAGCCACCGCGCCTCGTCCGTATAATATTACTTGCGCACACGCACAGGCGCGGCGGACTGAATGAAGATACGATTGTTGCGACGGTGGATTGACATGTTAGTTGCTTCATTATTAATTGTATGGAAATAGGGAACGGTGTAGGAAGTAGAGCCCTTAATTATGCTGTTGTTAGGTTGGCCATGATCATTTGGTTCGACATCAGTAATCCTGCTACAATTTTTGAATGCGTCGTTCGACAAGATTATAATCCAAGATAAGAGTGTCATCTCCGAAATAGTATGAATCCATAGAAATACTTCTTTCTTATATCTATGTATGAATCACAAAATAACTGTCTCATCAGTCATCTTAAGGCTGCCTGTCCACCGGAGCGGAGAGGAGAGGAGCGGAGATGTGTCAATATTAACCAATAGAATCAAAACTCCGCTCCAGAGGTGCGATTCTATTGGTTAATTTTGGTACATCTCCGCTCTTCTCCTCTCCTTTCCGGTCCAGTGGACAGGCAGCCTAATAGAGATAAAATGATCGAAGTGTATAGAGTGCCGCGAGTTTCTTGTGGCACTCTAGTGTCACTGCCTCGGCCCGGCTAGGGTGCCGTGAGCGTTGCATTGTCACTGTCACTTGTTATTTAGGTTAGGTTAGGTTAGAACTGTGACCACACAACGCACGAGCCGAGCGAGCGTAGCGAGCGGTGCCGCGGTAGCGGCCGGCGAAGTGCCAGGGTCCGTTTAGGCACAAGAGAATGTAATGTTTTGGGAATGTGGTGTTTTACAGCGATCTAACCTCGACAATCAAACAAAATACCAAGTGACGTGACAATCCAATGCTTGCGGCACTTTAGCCGGGCCGAGGCGGTGTTACTAGGGTGCCTGTAGTGGCACTTTATCCGATAGGGATAGAGTGCCAATGGTGGCACTCTATACACTGCCTAAAATGATTTACTACAGACGAACTGAAACCAATGCAAGAAGTGAACTAGTTCTAGACTTAAAACAAACTCATAAACAATCCGTAAACTGCCGTCAAATGAACAATGGCCACTTATCTCCGGTCGGAGCTTCATTTACATACTTGCGATTGTTTTGGCGGCATCCATCCGAGCGTAATTACTGGGACATGAGTACATGACATCCATCATCATGGTAATAGGCTGCCCATGTCAAGGTGTGCCCAGGAGGGGCCATGACTTCCCTCATTCTAATGTAGAATAGGCCCTGTAAGGTTATAAGCCTTTTAAAGAAGCTAAGATGGATGTTTACGCCAGTGGGACATTTGTGTCAAGAGATAATATCCTGTCTACTTTTCCCTTATTCGGTTATATGAATATTGACTAGCGTAAATGAAGCAGTTGCATTTCAATTTATAGATGCAGCTATATATCAATGATAGAAATAGTGACTGATGACCTAGTCCTTACTGTTTCTGGTATATCATCAAGGATCTATCACTCAGTATCTTGGAAAACAATATAATATTTAGCTAGACTAGATTTAATATCTGCTTTAGAGTGAATAAAATACCATAGACGATGTATATTTAGTAACCTAATCCTAAATCCTAATTCTTAAAGAGTCATAAAGAACCCCATAAAAAATCGACACGTGTTTCACCTCTCAACGAGGCATCCTCAGGATGACGATTGACTTGTTGCGAACCTGGACACGACGTGTTGCAACGTCAAGCGCCGAACGCAGAGAACTTCTGTGGTTCGGCGCTTGACGTGGCAGCACGTCGTTATAATGGGTTTCCGAGTCAATGAACTATTTCAAGTGAATATTTCCTATGCAAAGACAACTGATTTCGCACTCTTTTCAGTAACTGGACTATAATTAGTTATGTGATTCCAATACTCCAGTGTTTGTCTAAATATTGACACAGTCCGACATCTGTCTATAAACAATAACAGCGTTGTTTGTTTTAGAAAGTAAACGGTTATTGTACACAAACGGCTTCCTGAGAGAACGGATGGTATCTTGATGGAGATGACAGATATTTATTTATTTATTTATTTATTTATTTGGATCTCCAACAAAGATTACACCTTACATGCTAAAAATAAAACATAAAAAGATACAAATCCTTGTGCATCTTCAATTATAGGAGACCACAGCTTGCATTAAGATATCAAACAATCAATTATTAATATGGAAATAAAACAATTTAAAGTAAAAACAACAAGAATCAAAATTATAAAAAAAAAAAACTATATATATATTGGCGTTTCAAATACAAATACTAGGTCATTATATAGCGAGAACACGTTTTAGTCGTGTTTTTGTATTTCAGATAAAACATGATGAAGAAATTAACGTTGTTCTAGAGGTCTGGCTGGTCAGATGGCCTTAATGGAGACTTTTGAGGAAGTTTTGTAGGTAGATAGAGAGCTAACAGTTTTTATTGAGTACAAGCTGCGCCTCGCGGTTTCACCCGCATAAGTTTCGATCCCGTAAAAATATCGGGATAAAAAGTATCCTATGACCTAATCCAGGTCATGGTGTACCCATGTGCCAAATTTCATCAAAATCTGTTCAGCCGTTTTAGCGTGAAAGCGTAACAAACAGACTAACAAATTCACATGTTCCTCCTAATTTGTTGTACTTACATGCCTATTATCGTGGTACATCATAAATAGTGCTCCAAATAATTATAATTAAATGCTAGTACATTGTACAACAGATAGGCAACATCAAAACTAATAGGAAGTTAGTATCAGTTACTCAATTAAATTAAATCACGCGTAGTATAATTGTGTTTACAATCCTCAGAGTAGAAGCACAATATACATAGGCTAGAAAATGTTCTACCGCAGTGTCGCGTCGCGCCAGTTTGCGAGGAGCCTTAATACAGAAATAAATGTTTATTTATTGGAACGACCCGTAACATCATCTTTTGTAATTTTAAAATAATCATAGTGGACATGAAGTTTTAGCTTTCAAATTAACATAGGTAAGTACTGTAGTTTTTCATAAAGATGCTGATAGGTTTGAGCATTCACTTTTAACAGAGCCAAGCACGCAACGCTCATCAAAAAAAAATCTTCACGAATTCGGAAACGGAACAATGACAGAATGACTCGCACGGCAAAAAGCTCGAAACAAGTTTACTGTCCTTTTGCTAGAATGCTCGCTAGATCGCTCGCAAGAATGCTCGCTAAAACGCTCCCGATTATTTTTCTCGCTAGAATGCTCATTACAAGTGAATGCTCAAGTTTATCAGCACCTTTAGATACAATTACAATTGGACCCTTGGCTTGACTTGAAAGCACTGAAAGCAGTCATCTCCGATCAAGATTCATAAGTCGCCAACTCTACATTGTATATATATAAAATTAAGCATACAGTGATCAACAAAATGTATGTTCTCTCCAAGCAGTATATTATATCCTTTCATTCTCAAACGAACATGGATTCTGCACAAAGCGAAATATACAATATCTAAAGACATAACCGCAGCCGCGTGCTGTAACAATATCCTGTCCATCGCGAGATGATTCACCGACTGACTTGACAACCTAGCACATACATGATCTACATATCAAGTACTAACTGTAGGCATACAGATAAGTTACCTATATTATGATTAGTGATCGGATATTCGGATGCATATTTACCTAAAGTTGAGGTGTTCGCTATTATGGAAAGCACTTTTGTATCGAAAACATCCCGGGATTCCGGGATCGAAAAATTTTGAGTTCTGATTATAGAATCGAATGTATAATATATTTACTTACGTTCAGGTGTTGGCTGATATGGAATGCACTTCTGTATCGATCACAAAAATCCCGCGATTCCAAAATTGATAATTTTATTATTTTTTTACTATAGAAATGCTAGGTAATGTTTTAAAGTAGGTTGCTAAAATGGCATAGCATATAGCGATAAATAACTCGGTGCCCTGAGTTTCGTTAAAAAATGTTTACAGTAGGTGTAGTAGTGTTGTAAACTTTTATGTTAACAACGCAAAAGTAACCCTCCTAAGAGGGCTGATGATTCCTTTCTATATCATGTATGCGATTAGTTGTGCATTCCCGGATTTTATGGAATTCCGGGATTTATATTAAGAAGCCACTTCCATAATTTCTTAGCCAAAAATTAAGTTTAGGTAAATATGCATCCGAATATCCGATCACTATATATGATGTAGCCCCAAGTAAAAATTCGTGTAGCTTTACGAGATCATATAACGATTCTTGGGACTGCATTTATGTTTAAAAACAAAGTTCCCAAAGTGACTGTGCTGAAATTAATTTGCTAAACATGGAACATGGGTTTTTAGAGCTAAAGTAAATGGCATTTTGCAATAATCTGTCTCAACTGTGACCTATTCATTGTGGCCTTCAGGCAAGGTCAAGCGAAGGAAGACACTCCTATTCCAAAGTAGATGAAGAGGAGGTGCAGGATGGGCAAGAGCTTCCGGCCTGCTTAGGCCCCGAAGAATATTAATTTCAACTCAACAATAACTTTGACACTGACACATTACAAACGAAGAAATTGACACCAAATTACTTCAGGAAAACCCACAATCTCCGTAAACGCAGCGATTACCGCCGAATCGATTATAAATCTTTACAAAAACAGTTCCTGATACAGTTTTTTCCGTGTGAGTCTATCTGGCAGGCCCCAACGAGATTTATCAATAGGTGATAGGTTTACATAAGGACATTATTTTGTACCTATAGAAAATAAATAAGATATATTTTGTACCTCGACAGTTTTTGATTAAATGACGTTTCTATGAAGTGTCTAGCTAGCGGGCCCCTTATGATTATTTTTATTGTTATTATACTTTCAGATCGCCCAGTAGTGCTCGGAGTTAGAAAATATTATGTACCTTACAAATCCGAAATTTCGAGTTTCTGTGAGCTATACTTTAGGAGATATTCGTTACTTAGACAAACGTCCAGCCAGCGGGCCACTTTTTAAATACTACTCTTTTATATCATACAATAGCAGAAGAAGCTTGATCCTATTATGTACCTTACAAATCCAAAATTTCGACCTTCTGTGACCTATACTTTAGAAGATATTCGTTACTTAGACAAACGTCCAGCCAGCGGGCCACTTTTTAAATACTACTCTTTTATATCATACAATAGCAGAAGAAGCTTGATCCTATTATGTACCTTACAAATCCAAAATTTCGACTTTCTGTGACCTATACTTTAGAAGATATTCGTTACTTAGACAAACGTCCAGCCAGCGGGCCACTTTTTAAATACTACTCTTTTATATCATACAATAGCAGAAGAAGCTTGATCCTATTATGTACCTTACAAATCCAAAATTTCGACTTTCTGTGACCTATACTTTAGAAGATATTCGTTACTTAGACAAACGTCCAGCCAGCGGGCCACTTTTTAAATACTACTCTTTTGTAACATACAATAGCATTAGGAGCTTGATCCTATTATGTACCTTACAAATCCAAAATTTCGACTTTCTGTGAGCTATACTTTAGAAGTTATTCCATTCTCCCATGTCAATCTTCAAGCTATCATTTACTCATTAAAGATTATAATTACTAGGTATTACATTTTCTCTTTTAATCAGTTAAATAGCGCCCTACTTAAAAGAACTACTCTTTTTCTTAATCCCAGTTTTGTTGTAGCACTGTTGAGTGATTATGAAAGCAGGTATAATGTTTGAAAACGGGTTTGCCAGCTAGGCGCTTATTTTATTAAGGAATACCTTATGAAGTTCATAGGAAGTTGAAATTTTGGATATGTAAGGTACAGACGCCAGCATATCAAGTTACTACAATCTGTCAAATTTCTTTAATAGATTTTTAACTTTATCGCTAAAGAATAAGGTTCAATGTTGATTGGGAAAATTTCACAGATTGGAGTAGGTTGATGTGCTGGCGTCTGTACATAATAGTATTACCCAGTTACTGGGTTGTGGAGGTGAGATAGGCAGTCGCTCTATATAAAATACTGGTATTTAGCTGCATTCGGTTAGACTGGAAGCCGACCCCAAAATGGTTGGGAAAAGGCTAGGCAGATTGAAGGTACATAATAGCACAGTATAAAAAGATACAGTAGGACGACGCCTTTGATCTCGTGGTAAATGCAGACAACGTGTAGGCATTGTCACGACAGCTTGGGTTGTCCCAAGTTAACAATATTTATTTTATTAATTTATTTTAGATCAACCTGGGCATCAACATTATTATAAACAATAATTAACAATTATCAAAAAGATCGTCTTTTTGTGTACCAACCACTCATCTATAAAACTGTAGGTATCTTTATAAATGGGCGACTGAGAAATATTAGATTTACTAGATTAATGTATTAGATTTTTGGTTTTTAGATTTACTGGATTTGAAATTTCTGTTGTTGAACTTAATTATATAAAAAATCCTCATCCTAATACAAAAAAAATATTGGGAACCATGAACATGGTTTGGTATTGAATTCTATTTGACTCAAATGCTCAAACAATTTAGACCCAATGTTGTTTCCAGAAAAATTAAAAATCGACATCAATTTTGTTTCCAAGCTATGGATGTAATCCACAAAATCATCCTGAGGGACTTGTAGTCCTCCGAAGCGATCACGGCTAGTATTTTAAGCTGAAATTGATGCAATCGCAACGTCGTATGCACCATTCTAATATTATACATAAATTAAAACAATATTAAATTCAACACGATAGCCCTGAAAGTTATTTCCCGAACTACTAACACGGTAGCGTAAGCAGTCCGGGAGCGCGCTTCCCCCGTCTCGCCCCGCACGCCCCGCAAGATTACCCTGTCTTAGACGTCTTCATCGGACGACTGTATGATGTATAGACTGATGGGTGATAATAGTATCAAGCTTCTTATTCTATGTATGATATAAATGAGTAGTATTTAGAAACAAACCCACTGGCTGGACTTTGTCTAAGTAACGAATATCTTCTAAAGTATAGGTCACAGAAAGTCGAAATTTTGGATTTGTAAGGTACATAATAGGATCAAGCTCCTAATGCTATTGTATGTTACAAAAGAGTAGTATTTAAAAAGTGGCCCGCTGGCTGGACGTTTGTCTAAGTAACGAATATCTTCTAAAGTATAGGTCACAGAAAGTCGAAATTTTGGATTTGTAAGGTACATAATAGGATCAAGCTTCTTTTGCTATTGTATGATATAAAAGAGTAGTATTTAAAAAGTGGCCCGCTGGCTGGACGTTTGTCTAAATAACGAATATCTCCTAAAGTATAGCTCACAGAAAGTCGAAATTTCTGATTTGTAAGGTACATAATATTATCTAACTCCGAGCACTACTGGGCGATCTGAAAGTGTAATAACAATAAAAATAATCATAAGGGGCCCGCTAGCTAGACACTTCATAGAAACGTCATTTAATCAAAAACTGTCGAGGTACAAAATATATCTTATTTATTTTCTATAGGTACAAAATAATGTCCTTATGTAAACCTATCACCTGTTGATAAATCTCGTTGGGGCCTGCCAGATAGACTCACACGTTTTTTCCGATGTCTAGACTAGCACCGTTATAATAATGGTATTTATGAAGAACTACGCCGAGTTTCCGCACCACCGCTCCTCAGCACCAGGTAATATTATCGTTCATCTGCCGCCGGTAATTGTTTGAAAGTTCATCAAGCTTTTGTTTCAAATTCAAAATGTTTCAATGTTATGGTAATTCGTGACAGGTTTTGATGAATGGTGATAAACAATGACAAAAACCTGTAGTTTCCGCGCGTTGTTTTCGTGAATCGTGACATTCGTGACTGGTTTTTGCATGGTTACGGTTAGTCATCTTTTTTATGTATTCTAAATTAATGTTACAAACATGCATTAGCATCACCGCCTGTCTATATTCACCAAAGGGGTAATAATAGAAGGGTATAAGAAGTATGGACACAATTTGGTTTTTGACTTTCTCTTTCTCTCCAGATCTCATATTGCATTTATTTTCTTTCGAATACTGGGCTTTCGGCTTTAGTATGTACTGTGTGTCTTATTTGTGAATAAACCTTTTTCTTTATTTCCATTTCAGTGAAATTTCTTGTCTCCCAGGTACTGACTGTTCAGCTGTCGTCATAGCAAGAAACTGTAAAGATAAGAAATGTGACAGACGCCTGTGAAGCACTCTGATAACGTCCAAACCAGATTACTTAGTAGTGTGACATCACCAGACAAACAGCTGTGCTATCACTATCCATCCCGAATGGATATCAAGCGTAACTGCGGGATGAAGTTTTACAAAACTTTATCATCCCACCTTAGAATAATAACGCAATCCCACATAGTCTGTCAGACGGAATGATGGTTTATTATGTGCTATTGTTATAGGATGTTTTGTCAAATGATAGGTTTTAGGTAGGATTACACGATAACACCCGCTGACAAAATCGGGACGTACCTATGTAAGTACCTACTTATAATTACCTATGCTATTTATAAGTCACTGAATCGAAATATTACCGAAAACATAAATTATTAGTAGGTAGGTCTAGGTATCTTAATTCTAGCAACATCCATGGAAGCAACGGGTATTTAAAACGATGTAATAACTAATTGGAAAAACAACTAGTTTATTTTCCTGTCACAATCACAAGACTGGGGGGACTATATTTGTTTAGGTAAAAATCTAAATAAAGCAACGATTAAATGAATTATTCTGTAAACAATCTACATATGGATGACCTAATAAAGATATTTGCGTAAATAAATTACCATTCCTCTGCAGGGGGCTGATCGCTGCGGTCAGTTCAATGACCTACTCCCGCGATTTTGCAAAAATGGCGGCAAGATAATGCTCGTTTCACACTTACGCAAATTATACGCACTTTTATATAAAATTGAATCACAACTGTATTGTAATTTAATTATATTAAAGCAGATAAATTATTATTAGTAGGGATATTTAAAGGAAAAGAAACTGTATAATCCACAAGAAATAAAAGGCTTTTTATTTTTATTTTATTTTATTTAAAGCAGATAAAATAACTTAGCTACTCATTTATTTATTTACTTATAGTTAATGTAACCAACATTTTATAAACGTAGCAAGCATGCAATATTTTATAATAAATCTTTACTCATTTATATCGTACGGCAGCAAATTAGCAAAAACCCGATTTTATTAACATTTAACAACAACATAAAAGTGGACTTAGAAACTTTTCTACCTAATTAATGAATTAATTATTTATCTAATACAAGACCATAAATTGTTATTGAATCAAAAGCCAAACGTCTTTGCCATCGACAGAGCGCGACCGACTATCCTTTCAGATTTCGCAAAAGCAACGCAACGGTCCGTTTGATGAAACCAGCAACTTGGTTGTTGACCTCAAAGCTTGTCAATAAATGATTCATGATTTATAAATAAGCTTATCAATCCAGCGCGAAGCTCAGTTCAAAGGTCTTCGGCCGCGTAAACTTGCAGCCAGTACATAAATCAGCATAATAAATAAACAAAGTGCAAGGCTGTGTGGGCGCCTTGCCTGTGCCAAGACCAGTTCAACTTCACTTTCTTGCAAGTTCACTATACTTGTACCATAGACACGCAGTTTGCGACAATGTAACAGGAACTAAGATTTAAAACCTGTTTATTGAACAATTTTTATGCAAAACGTATGTTTACTATCTAAAGTGTACTTCATGAATATTATAATGAAGTGGTGAATTTGAAATCTTGTTTTGATTTTTTTAAAGATTCTGATAAGCTGATATTAGTAATAAATAAATAAACACGACTAATCCTTGTTTGAACCAGTTGCTGTTGTGAAAGTGCAATATGAAAGAGAATAATGGCCAAATCTCTTATGGCTTTACTCTTACCGATATTAATGATTCATTCTCCTCAATTGAAGAGTAAGTAGCCAGCAGTAGTAACACACACACAGATTAATAACAGATTCCACGAAGCTTATACGAAACTATCAGCAAACTCGTTTAGTCTGCCAGTCGAGCTGGAGTGTTATCGGTAAGCACCGAAAATACGGTATTTGCAGATGGCCAGATGCCGTTTTTAGGAGGCATGAGGAACAGGGTGTAAAGTTCACTCATCCACCATAGAAAAGGGAGGATCCTCCAACCAGACGGGTTGTTATGTCTGGCGGGCAACTGCCCCATATGTTGATTTCGGATAGTCTTATCTATGTTATTCGCTCAGTAAACTCTAACTGCGAGATGTAGGAATTGTGTGACGTCATGTCTTTTTGTTTCGTAGTTTTTTTTTTTTTTTGTATGTGGCGGTCTAACCGCTACACGTTCATTTATTGTCTGTGGTTATGTGCTCGCTGAGCGGCTGAGCTTTTCGTCCAGTCACTTGCTATACTTACTGTATACTTATACTGGCCACTAAACTAAGACTTTCTACAAAAATAAAACCACTAAATTGATGCTAAATTGTGTACATTGAGATGAGTGTGATTGTGACTTTGTGAGCTAACTTTTATAAGTACTACCAACATAACTTTATTCACGTAATTATCATAATATTATATATATATAAATATTGTATACCTTTCTGAGAAAACAAATAAAAATTCTGAATACTTAATAAAACGTCGGTTATATGAATAGTTTTCTGGGAACTTAATTCTTGTTTACAACTAAAAAAGTTTTACACTGCAACAAGCTACAGTTATTCACCTCGTTTACGGAAACATAACTTGTTGTTTAAAAAAAAAACACGTTTGATTGAGCTGCTTACGTTAGGTCAAGTACACTGATTTAGTGCAAAATATCTCGTTTATATCTGCCTAGTGTAAAGAAAAAAGATATTGCTATGGAGCTTGGCCCATGTAAGTGCACTCCACAATGAATTAAGTATTTTTTTATTACTTATGCCAAAAGAATAACTAATCGAGCTAAGTAATTAATTGAATAGGTACGTGCTTCAATCAATTAGTACGTGTACGGAAGTATTCACGTAGAATGGACTAACACTAATTAATGAAATGCAAAGGAGTGGCTGCAAAAATTTTTATGACAACATCCGCGCACCCAGTACACACACACTACATGTCATGTAAGCATTTTGTTGACAGTTTTTCTTGATTTCAAACCGTAGAACACTGTCAGGAACTCAGGACAGGACCATAGATATAAGAGAGAATTCTATTGTCAGGACCCACATCACGGTGACTATTCCTTGATAGATCCGATATTAGGATAAAATGGCCCTAAACACCGCGCCGCGGAACGGAACACCCCGTCAAGATAACGTCATTCTGTGTACAACAGCCCGCTGGGAACGGCTGGGAACTGTTGAACAGACACAATAATCGTCAACTGTTGCCGAATAGAACTGACTTCAGCCAGACTAGACGTCGCGAAAGTTTTGCAGAATGCAATCCAATGTATTACACAAATAAGTACTACATATTGGGTTCTCAGTGTTATTTTATATTAGTTGTAACCTACGGTTCAAAGATGTCGAGGCTTTTTTTTCTATAAGTATTTATTGGATAATATGTTAGACAAAAATAAAACAAGATTAATAAGCTTATCATAATAATAAGGAAGTCATCTGTTTTGCTCTAAGGTATTTTTAAAATATTTTAACGGAAGTTTTTGAATATTTAAATTTTAATTATGAGCCCATAGACGAATAAAAAAACCTTTTTTAAACGTCTATGGATGAGCCCCGAGTGGCAAGAATATCTCAAAGTAACAGTGAAAGTCGGAACTCTTTGTGTTCGGCATTTAACTGTTATGTGAATCATGTTTGCATCTCTAACCTACTTGCAATCTCACTATTTTAATCACCTTTCAAAACTAGGTCCGTTCGGTATAGGAAAAATAGTAAAAGAACGTGCAAGTTTTTCGATGGTCTCTCTTTGAAATGCAAAGAAAATCGACATTCTGATGAATAAAATTTATTTATTTGTGTCTTTTCCGTTCTACTTCTTTTAATTGATTTACTTATAAAACCGGTTTTTTTTTGTACGGATATTTTTAGTACCATTTTTTTTCGGTCAATCTGATGACTTCCGGGGTTTTTATTAATACATAAATTAATTAGAAAGAAAACATCAAAACAGCATGCGTGAAGTTAACAACTATTGACGTCGAACGCTCAACAACGGGTTTTGTCTACGGAAGAATAGACAAGATGACAGATAAACAATCACAATCTGTCATTTTGTCTATTCTTCCCTTCCGTCAACAAAACCAGTAGAACCCGCAGAGCAGGGTTAACAGCGCTTGCTCTGCGGTCACTAACCTGTTTTTTTGGATAGCAAAGATTAAGCTTAAAATTGGTTCCATTTCATCTTCCACGCAAAACATAACACTTAGCATGTTAAATGACGTGTTAGCAGCGTGTTGTCCCTTCGCGTGTGTAGTGTGAAGGCGATCACGCGAATCACCGCGAATGTGAAGCGCCGTTAGCACGGTTCGACGACCCGGTTCGGTTCACTCATATCGGATGAACGGGGAAAAGATGCACTTCCAAGATAAATATAAATTATCTATCTTGGAAGTGCATCTTTTCCTCTAAAATAGTTACTTATTAAAATAAGTAACAATTTGAGGTAAGATACGCATATTCATTGGACTACTGTTTCACTTACTTGGGTGGGCTATGCGAAGTGTGAGCGGAAATATCTGAAGTAATTGGAAAATAATGGAGGCAAGACGATTAAAGACAGTAAGCAAACCATCGTTAACAAATGCTGGTATTTCATCTTGATCGCCGGCAAGAAACAACAGTTTTTGAAGTGAAAACTTCTGTTGAGCGGATTTTGGTAGGGTTATGGCAAACTTATGGATTCGCGTCACCGACATGCTCGCACCGTAGTGCTGTACTATAGCACAATAATGGAGCTAGTACCAGTTTTAAGTTTCCGCTTCTGTCGCCAGACCGTAAAAAAAAAATGGCATGGTATTTTTCTAGACCAAGGGAAGAGTGTTTTTAATACCGAAGCATTAGCAGAACATGACTAATGTTTAAGCATTTGCAACAAAGAGACTAAAATCCGGACAAGTGACCAGCGCGGGCGCAGAGCCTCGAGCAAGCGGCGCGTGACAACAGATGCCGTCGCGCTTGTTACACACAGAAACAAAAAACAACGTGGTAATCTAGCAAAACATATTTCTGGATTAATTACCAGACTTCGTTAGGTAGCTGGTCTTTGCCTTTTACTTGCGAATAAAAATTAGATAAAAATGATAAAATGAAACAAAGTACCGATGAAGCTTATTGGTTCGGAACCACTAATGATCAAACTGGAGACAGAAACTTTCATTAGTCCATTCAAATAAGACACACAAATGTGATTATTTCCTACAGTTTTAAATTAAACAATATTGAAAATTTTAAGGTGCTCTGACCGGGAGCATTCACTTGTAATTGCGTTATTATTCTAAGCTTGTAATGTAACATTTGAGATTCTATTTTGAGCATTACATTACAATTCTGCCTCCCAAACTGACGAAATGCGCCTGTAATGTAACATTTCAGATTAAATATTAGATTACACCGGCTATTGTTATTATTGTGAAGTTTTCTTAGAAATTGTATTGTTCGTGTCGTGTCGCGCGACTGTTCTCCTCCCTCACTGATGAAATGCTCGAATTGTGTGTATCATTACAGGTTGTGCACTGTAATGCTCGGTTCTCCTCCCTCACTGATGTAATGCTTGACTCTGAACGTTACAGGCAAATGCTAGGTGAGGGAGCACCTTTATATGCACCGTTACCCCAAAATATTTAAACTTACAAATAGAACCGGAAACAAATCACAGCTAACCGAGCTAACCATCCCAAAACAAATCACAGCTAACCGAGCTAACCATCACAAAACAAATCATGTCTAAAATAAAAGGAATATAAACAGACGTGCTACTTGTATAATTAACGTGAAACGTAACTGTTCCGGGCGTGTGTCGACAAATTAAATTATCTTAAATAGGGCCGTTGATGACAGACGCCATGTTGTTTAGGTCCTTTTTGACTGGAACGTGATTTAATAACACTAAAGAACCAAATATTTAGGGGAAGTTGAGATTTTTAATGAATGTGGTGTAGTTAATTGATATTGCTACAATGACAGAGGAATTTAAAAAAGTTGATACTTAGATCTTAAATCAGAATGATCAGATGAGGGATCAGTTGAGGACAAGGTCCAAAGATAAATATACGAAATCGATGAACGGAAGTAAGTAGGTAATTGAAGTCCGTAGCGTAATTGCAAAGTGAATTATGGCATGACACTATTTAATTCTCAAAACATTAATTTACGTCGATTTTCCCATCATTCGACTACTTGAGTACAGAAAAACAGCTGTTTCTAATTTCCGCTTTCCAACCGGTTATTAACTTCTCAGATTTATGTCAAATACTGTTGTGTGCATTCCTTGGATGCATTCTATTCCGGATCGAAAGGCCAGCATTTAATTTCGTGTCATCGTAACGCCTGTGTAGTTAGGATAGGTCCGAGTTATAAAATAGATTGATGGCTTGTTTCACCATAACCGTTATTAAACTTATCGGCTGGCACTGAACAACATTTTATGACTTTTACGGCTTGTCGTTTGAAATATCCATCGATAACACTGTGAAAGTAATAATAAGAGAAAAAATTATGAAGTTGTCGTTTTTATTGTGTTTAGTGACGCGAGGTTTCTGACATTCCACAATTTTTGTAAGTTATTTATGTACATAGATTTACAGACCTACCTACCTATCTGAAGCTAAAACGCTATGACCAAAGTTATAAAATACAATAATAAAAAAATTCTCGTACTTATTTGTACAGTCTTGGAGTCATTGACACTTGACATGCGTTCACAAGCAATCTTATAGGACCAGAAGTGCATGCCCAAAATTGCAGATGACTCAAAGCATCCAACAACCATTTACAAGCATAGTAATAAAAATACTCCATGTGCAGCTGCGTTCGAAGTTCGAACTTGTAAAAATAAAATGTTCGATACTGCGGCGGGCGCGACGCGGCACGCATGCGCCCGTGACCTTGACATCGGATCGGACGCGGCGCGACGCGACTGAAACCGAATCGACACGCGTTTATGTATTCCAGCCGCATTTGGACAAGGATTTTTTTCCAAACGGAGAGTGTAGTTCTATTGTTGCAATTCCCAACACACTTAATTTTGATACCTTTTATTAGTCATGTTAATAATTCTGTGAGACTTGGAAAGCGTTAGAATCTGTATCTAGATTGAAGGGGAGGAGTGAGAGTGCTTTGGGAGTGATTTGAACAAAGTTTAGCAGTGGCGTTCCAATTAACCTCATTGTTCCAATCGGTTCAAATGCGCGTTCAAATGCGATCTTACCACAAAGGTTCAATAAACTCGGTTAGAGAAATTCCAATTTCTAAATTACTCCAATCCATTTATAAAATGAGATTATATTAAAAATACCCGATATTTAATAAATTCCAACATTGTAAGTGAAACTGAGGAGACAAATTTATGACGAACTTTCGCTTGTTACGACCAAAATGTGGAAGTTTTTGAACGAAACGAGAGCGGATTGAAAGGTCGGCTATGTTCCGTGTCGATTATCATCATAAAGCGACCGTCACGAAGATCGTAAACTATGTCTATGTCACATAAAATATGGAATTTTATGGTCTGGTGGGGTGGGCCGCAACCGCAATAGTTCATTAGCCGCTTGTTGCGCTGTTATCATTATTTGTTTAGTTGAGTTTGTATTTCGAATTTCGGTTCAGAGCTTGTAGCTTCTGCAAACGGGAACAGTTGAACGGTAATAGCTACAAGTCTATTGTCATCAAGCCACGCTAAGTTTAGTCTGTTGTCCTTGTCCAAAGTTTTAACTTCTAACTTTGCAAAATCGTCTACTCTAGGGATTTATTATTCTACTAGCTGCACTCAGCGGTTTCACCTGCATAAGTTTAGATCCCGTGGGAATAGGTACCTATCTGGAAAAAAGTATCCTATGTCCTAAGTCCTAACCCAGGAGGTCTTGGTCTACCCATGTCCCAGATTTCATCCAAATCCGATCAGCCGTTTTAGCGTGAAAGCGTAACAAGCTAACAAAAAAATAAACAACTCACTTTCGCATTTATAATTTTATTTATTATAATACTAGCTTTCGCCTGCGGCTTCGCCCGCGTGGAGTTCGGAAATTATCGTTCGGTATAAAAAGTATCCTATGTGTTAATCCAGGTTATAAACTATCTGTGTGCCAAATTTCATCTAAATCCGTTCAGCTGTTTTTGCATGATAGACTAACAAACATACAAACTTTCACGATAAGCCAATCTACCTAAGGATGGACCATTGTCCATTCTTAGGTAGATCGGCTTACCTAAAATTGGGTGAGATTTTTTAAATTAGAACTATTGGTACCAAAGGACCATTTAATAACAAAAACATCTTTCAAATAAAGAATCAATTCGGATATACGCACATAAGCTATAGAAGTGTATAATTATATCATATTTTGTTCGGCGCAACATTTAATACCATGTCCTGTCCCTTTCCCATCCCGTTCCCGGCCCAGGAGGCAAGTTCTGCATTACAATGAAGGCATTCATACGCAGCATTGTGGACACGCGAAGATGGGAGATTAGGGCGACACAAGTGTTTTGTGTTTGTATTTTTTTTACTCAGCCATATGTTTCTGCAGAGAACATTTCTATGACAAGTAAATTGACTGGCTTGTTCTGTAAATTGACAATATAAGTATTGTTTTGATAAAAACAATTTACACTTGGTCCAAACAATTTGTTAAGCTATAATCTTTCTTTTCTGATATGTGCATTCATATTCTAATCAATGGCAGTATTCTTCGCCCTCCAAGAGGAATCCCTGTCATTATTGTGTAAATAAAAAATACAAAAAGTTTGAATTTTAAACCCAAAAGATAATAAATTCATTACCAATTCATAAATTGCAATGGTAGCAAATATTTTATTAGATGGATCGGAAGGACCAATTTTGTCTAAATTCTGCCGCTCTGCATGGTGCATTAAATAAACATACAAGAGCCATACAAGATGGCATCCGTAAAAGGAAAACCACACAATCCAGGGCCATCGTCTGTGCTAAAATTAAACTCCATTGCACCAATCAGTGTTGCCAGCCGTAACGCTTTGTTTTACTTTTTAAGACATTCTATTGCGATTATCCCGATAAAGTATCGTTATTATCTGTGCCGGATCGATTTTAAACTCCGCAAATGGAGGATTCGTCATGATGCTCGCTCGGACTGCCAGTATCTTGTATTTAATTGAGCATTGATATAAAAATAAAATATTATACTTAGGTAAAAAACCTTTTGAATTGTGAATCCGCAATGGTTGTCCCGAGTTTTTTACTACTACAAGACGCAATTATTATTATCAAAAATGTATAAAGTTAATTAAATCTTGTATATTGACGACTCCCAGCTGTTTTTGAACAAAGAACCCAACTGTTTAAAAATCAGAATAACTTAAATCGGCAACACCAGCTAGCTATAGGTAAAACTGTCTGCTACAATTACATTAAAATTGTTCCAATATTACACATCACCATCAGTATCTTCCTCATGCATTAATTAACGACGATTTCCAACACTTCATTAGTGACTAAACGGGAAGATACGATACCAAAGCGTATGCGCAACACGACTGCTGTGATGGCGACGCGTCTCACTTGAGTAAACAACTAAGCACACAGTACACACTTGCCATGCAAAAATTGCCTTTATTCCTATTAAACCAGTAAATGCATCTGCGGTATCTACATTGGCAGACACGATCTTCGCTGAAATGAAATGTTGAAGTATTCATTCTAGTGTTTAGCATTCTCTTCGAATGTCTGCTTTTCAATTTTATGATGGATATTTGAATAAAACACGCAGGCGGTCTTCCATTTTCGAATGTAACTCGGTTTAGATTAGACAGATAAACTGACGGTTGGCATAATATCCCTCCCATGCATGACGCGCATAGAAGATCTCGACTAAATGTAAATTGCACAGCCTTAAATGTAAAGACGATACCAAAGAATATTCAGTATCTAAATGAATGGATTGATTTACATAAGAATAGATTAACTTTCTTACGCATTAAGCTACTTATCTTGGCAAAATTAAACTTCATGATCGACGACATAATACATGAATTAAGAATGTGTACGAATAACGAATACACGTATGAATATGGAATTACTATGGAGCGATGTTATCTTGATACATTAATCGTTTCATGAGGATTTCAGGATATTATCACATAATCTTGATTTGCATAAGTACTTAGAAATCCATCGTCGACGTCAACATTTGGTATTTTAGTAGGATTTAAGAATAGAAGGGATTCAGTTGATACTGATTAGTTATCAAGTGATTTAAGAAAGAGCTGACCTAAATAAGTAAGACATGATTATGATGTAGACTAGGCTGGGACTGGGGCTGTAGATCAGGATCGGTGTTCCAGAACATCATCATTTTCTGACTATGTATTAGCAATTTGAATTACTTTAAAGAAAGAAAGAAATATATTTTATTTGGGATAGACACTGGAAATACAAAAGATTAAAACTGACAAAATCATGAAAACAAAAAACTGTATTACTATGTCCTTTACTGTATCAATACTTATTGCAAATAAATGATTATGATCGTCCTTGGACAGGAAATTGCTTGGCTGCAAAGAGTAAAAATAAATCACTTCTAAGTTAAAGGACCAGTATATATTGAAGAAGGAAATATCTTAAAGTCATTATTTCAATCTTTACTGAACAATATCGTAGATAAAATATAAAGACCAAAAAGAATTTGGTCCTCTAGTACGAAGTGTATATTTTTTAAATTCTGCCCACAATTTTCACATGGTCCCCGTGCACAGCATGTCAGCACGAATACAGTTGCGCATACGCAAGTGACGTGACAACAATGGACGGATGTCTGGCTGTAATCACGGGGCATTGTCGCCTGTACCAGCACTGGGACCATGATGACACGACATGCTTAACATTCGCTTATTGATGAGCAGAGGAAATTGGGCGCCCAAATGTGCCTTCATTAAAATATAGTGCGACAACAATGACGTTATTAAATAATGACACTCATGTAAACAATTACTAAAAAAGTGGATTTGCATTTAGTTCACCTCAAGCCAATCTTAGGATTTCTTAAGAGACCTGAAGCTTCACGTCACCTCAGACCAAATTATTTGATCTGGGGACGTCACGTGAGTCGTGACCTGTTAATTTGTGTCTTCATAGTTTACCAATAGTATCAATGCTATCTAGAAAATGAAATAATCCTATTAAGCGCCACACCATTGAATCACCCCGCGAAATTCCCAAAAGCAAGATAAGCTAACCTCATTGTTGACACTATCCATCGGTAGATAAATATCCGACTGTATCACTATGAAAGCCTCTCGAAAATGCTAATAACCGACGTAATAGATGAACTGATAGTGCCGATAGGCTATCAGTAGATATCCATCCGTATGTCAGACGCGGTGGGAAAAATTCGAGATGAAAAACACTAAACAAATAATTTGGATATCGGAACCTTATCGGCCAAACAAACTGATACGAGAATTTAAGTCATTATGCTGTTCACGGAATTTGTTTCCGTAGCATCCAATATGGATGACATCTTAGCTTGATTGATAGCAAATAACGCACTCCGCCTTCAGCCAATCTCAAGAGATGAATGCGAAGAAAGTGAGAGAGATAATTCACAAATAAAAAATACAAGCTAATTTGTTATTTATTATGCTTTAATAATTAAGTTGAAATCCAGGAATAATAACAGAAACCGTTGGGTGCGGGAAGCACAGACTTTCACAGAACCAGTCGAAATGGCGCATGGCGGTGCTTGGGGAAGCCGATATCCAGCGGTGTGGACGTCTTTCGGCAAAAATTATGATGATGAATAATAAAGCTCACAATTTTATATATGTATATAAGTGTGTATATTGTCTGTAACACAGGCCATTCACACAAGAATCACCGAAAGCCGTTTTAAAAATTCTGAATTTGGAATTAAGAACGCGAAGCATGGCGGATACCGCGTTCGGATACACGTTCCGGTGTCCGCTTACAGAATAATTAAAACCAAAGCGCACTTAATTACTGAAATGGCCACATATCTGTTGCTCGAGCTAAATGAGCCTCATTTTTATGAAACAGATAACATCGACGCCCGTTGGAAAGTCGGCGCGATGCCGTGTCTATCACGGATTTGGGAAAGTATAGCAATGATGTTCGAACGCATTCTTTAATATAAAACATTTATTTTAAATTGTTACGTGACTTTCTCCTTGCAAATAATATAGTTAAAGTGATGACTCGTACGATTACAAAGCACAATTTTAATGAGCACAAGCACAGATCGAGAGAATATTTTTTCCGGTCGAACTCACTTCTGATTTCGCTACACTGTGATTTTGCAGATTTAGTTTATAATAAAGATACTCATTAATTCTGGACTTATAGTTTATAAGAGGATTTAAAAAGAGTAAATCTTCCTTCCATAAAATTTTGTAGATTTTGAAAGTAATACCTCGAATTTTTATTACAAAAGATAGAATGTTTTGCATTTATATGATATTAAACAAAGAGAAAGCGTCTGCAAACGGAACTAGTATTAAATATATGGCGTCTAGACTTAAGTTCGTATTCTCTATTGATTCAAGCCAGACGTGGACTCGTGGAGCAGTGAGTTCACATGTTGAGTTTAGAGCAAATTGCTTTGAAATTGATTCAATATTTACTTACCTCGTGTGTGTCTTTCACATAGAAAGCTCTTTGAACGGCACATTCTACAGTTTATTATGTGTTAAAAGTCAGCTATTAATTGAGGTATTAGTTACCAGCTGTTATACAAATACGAAATAGTCACGATCAGCTTCACACATCACGCTTGCCTCAATCTAATTACTGAATTCGTCATCACATCTAATCGTTACTAGCACCAACAAATTGAATTTACCAGAAACTACTGTTTCTGATTAATTGGAACCCACTTTGTCATCACTAATTGTTTCGATGTAGACATGAAAACTATTGTCAACTGTCGCATCGAGTGTAAGACGACACGCGATGGTAATGAGGTGTGAACAAGTCAGATGGACACTTGATACAACGCAGGAGGACATGCTCAAGCGCCGCGGTCTGATTCTGCGCGTGCGCTCGACACCCGTAAATCACACAGGCTAGATCCGAGCTCAATTTCTCTGACCATTTATTAGTCTCCTCAGCCATTTCGTGTCTGTTCAAATAATTTGTGTACACGCAACGGTAATTTAATAAAAATGTGGCATCTTTGTTACTGAGTTGTAGTCACGTCAGCGGAAATGTTGCGTTTCGGTAAGTGATCATTAGAATTCTTGGAGATGGCAAGTTTGATTGCTGTGGGTATTCAGACTTCAGATAGGATTGGTCGGTATTTACGAGATTTCATGGTTCTTCTTGGTTGATTATTTATTGATGCGTAGGTGATGCTCGAATATAAAGCGAAGGGCCAAAAGCACGGGAGCGAGACACCCTGGTGTCTTGGCGTAATAAATAAGTGTGTTTACTTAGAGAAAACGAACCAAGCCTATCAATTATTTATCATATTCTTTCGTTTGTCCTCTACAAGTACAGCTACACAGGAGAGTAAGACAAAGATTTTTTCCCCAATACAAGTGTTTTACTACAACTTATGTTTTGACGTAGTGGTCAGCAGTAGGAAGCGCTATACTTGGACTTTTAATTGTATTCAGTAAGTTGACAGTTCGAAGCAAAACAAATCGGTCATTACTCATTGTTTAAGTTATACTGTAAGTTGTTAACGTAACTTTGTAGTGTACATAATAATATAATTATGTTTGTTTTTTATTGAATTTCACAAATTACATAACTTAAACAATGAGTAATGATAATGACCGAGTTATTTTGTCAACTTACTGAATACAATATTATTATAAGTCCAAGTATAGAAGAAAACTTTTGGGGAGCGAAACATGGGTTTTACGTCCTGCACACGACATGACATATTGCATACAATGTACCTATTTGTTGTCTTTTCAATTCAAACACGTCCTTCTACCCATTACAACGTAAGTCGGTAAAAGCTGGTGACTCATTCAAATAAATAATACTATCAAACATTTGTGCATTGTTTTATTCATTGGCATACAATAGATGATATTGACAAATATTGCTTACGCTTATTTTCTTTTACGACAAGTAGCATTCCAATGTAGCAGTCCATTTTAGTTGGTGGTACAAAGTGCGGTGATAAGGACCAGATATTTAAATGGTGGAAATTACTTATTCAAACTGGACAGATATTGGTCCTAATGAATACAACAAACAAGGCGTAATGTCGATCGTCGCATTAACTATGAATAATTCAAAAACGAAAGTATAGGAATAACATAAAGCAGACATGTAGAACGTTCTATTAATAATTCATCGGCGTTATTATGATTAATATTTGTGAGCGGTTATTAAACTCATTATTCAGTGTAGGTAAGCCATATACTTTCACGTCAGTAGCATCTTAGTATAATTTGAGAATGTTATTTTCAATCTGCTTCTTGTATAGGTACCTACAATTCATCATATTTTATTTATTTATTCGTTACTTTATTATAGACGGTAGAACTGCCGAGCTCGAAACTGTTTTTCAGACTCTTCACTCAAATCGAAATGGAATGAAAGTTTCTAAAGGTTAGAACTCCTCATCAACATCATAGGTGTACCGTGCTGTGGGTGGTGGTGGTGGTGGTTTTAGCCACATACAGTACCGGCTTTCATTTTGACAGTTCCACAACATTCATTGCGTTATTTACGGTGTTGAGCAGAGTCATTAATTGAAGCAATGGATTAGCAATATCCTTCAAAATCATTCAGATTGTGATTGATAGTGTGTTGCTCGTGGCTAAGTAATAACAGCCGCACGGGTCGATCCATCAGGGGTCTACTAATTTACAAACGTCACAATGGTCTCTCGATGAGTCGATGGTGAGTTTTTGACAGATTTTGTATGGCAAATCTGTCAAAAATCGAGAGACCATTGTGACGTTTGTAAATTAGTAGACTTGGCCCCCAGGTTAAACTAAGCTTGCCGGGGTTGGTCCGTAGATACGTGCATGCATGAGAAGGCTTCTTGAGAGAATTTTTGTACGTATTTACCTTAGCTGGTTAGGTACAGTAGCATTTATTGGCCGCCATTATCCAGTAATTCTCCTGTAATTTCAGAAGGCATTCGTTTTGGTCTGTTACCAACGATTTATAGTATCTTCTCTTAGAGAGTACCTAGTCGAACAGTTAATAATGTAATTTTAGTCTTAGGGGTTAAAATTATGTCCTATTTATTGATGTCTGTCCCTCCTACTCCTAGTTCTACCAATTAGGTAAGTAGGTACTTTACTTTAACTCATTTTGATTTTTTAGGTTCTTTTTTATCTTGTGAGTAGAAGTTGTGGTATGTTATTCAAATGACCCGTTTTAGCTCAGGCAACACGAAATAGTCAGTCACAACATTTTCCTGTAAATCAATTCTATAGCAAAAAACTGATCAGGAAGGAAAATACTGTTCAGTCAGGCTGTGGTCAGGGTCGGTGGGTAGCCTTAGGGGCAGGCTTAGGTACAGTACAGTACAGGTGATCAGTTCAGTCAGGGTGACATCAACATTTTTGGAAAAAAATAACTGCGTTTTTTCCTCATCCTAGCCTGTATCTCAGGTAGGTACGGAACCAATGCCGACTCGCACTTGGCAGATTATTTCTAAACCAGTCTTATTGTATTCGGCTTTTTTTTGTTGTGTCATTGCTTCTCTCATCATCTTTTAGGGCTGACTTGGCAAATCTTTAGCATTGGATTTGTACAAAGGTTCAACTTTGCACCTGCTCTCATTCCTCTTAGTGATTTAGTGAATCAGAAACTTATATCATGATACTTAGATGATAAAAGTTTTCACCGGACCGGAATACCTGAGATTACAAAAAAGATTATGATAATAATAAAAATGTGGGTAGCATGAATTATTAACGTAACAAATAACGTTCTGGAGTTCATCCACGTAGATAACTTTACCCACCTCAGTGCAGCAGAAAAAATAACAGCGGTGTACAGAAGAATGTTGATAAATATTCATACACAACAAAACCGGCGCGCCGTGTCTAGCAGACTATACAGTAGGTATACTAGTTCAAGATCACCACATGAAACGACAATACGGCGAGCTGCGGGCACGAGAGAGTGAGGGTGTGAGTGCGCAGCCCTAGAGCTCCCGGTCCCTGTTCGTAGCTATACCTACCCATCCCATGGCGGGACAATCGATTCGCGGGAGTCGCTCGCTCCCCCAGCGGCGCGCCCGGCTGCTCGGCCGGCCCGGCCATCCGACCGGCACATTCTACCGATAATAACATAAAAACTTACCTTTTACACTTCAGCAAGCTCACACCACCAAAGAAATGCAGCCACGGAGATCGCGAGATCAAATCACAGGTTGCACTATATTCGCGAACGGCAGTTCAGTCTAGCACTTCATCAATTAACTTGACACTGATTTTTAATTATAATAGCTACTTTATATGTATAATAGTGTATACCGGTACGGTTTGGTCCGGTGTAGATTAATTACGTGAATCGTTGCAACAACAACGTTACCCCCACGGTGGTTCGCGGCGGACTGACCGGCTTGAAGATGGCGCTCTGCGTGCGGCGGCAGGGACGCGAGTGAATGCAGCTGCGGAAGCACCGTTAGAAATTACTCCAATAAGAATCCAGTATGACTCCGAGCGACTGTTGTCGACCAATAGTTAACGAGCTTTATCTCTAAGATTTTGCCCGTGAAAGTTCAAAAAGACTCATCATTATTCTAGTATAATTAATTTAATAATAATCATAAAATGGGAAGACTAGAATAGTCGCGTACAGTAATTATATTATTAACGGTTAATAAACGCACATAAAACTATATTAATAATTCGCGATTAGAGAGTCCATAAAATAATAAGTTAAGAATAAAAAGATGTACTTTCACAGTTATACTCATTGATATATATGTTACACTAGATTAGTAATTACCGCGCCAAGGCGTTGTCACTGGACATAAGGCCACAGCCAATAGAGTAGCTAACGTCAGTTCAGTGCTCTGTGTGGCGCCAAACGAAGTGAACCGAGTGACACGCGACAAAAAATATCGCCAATTTGGGTAAATGCGTGCGGTTCAAGATCACAAAAGCACAATAAATTAACCGGAATTATTTTCCACACGTAAGTTTATTTAGTTTCTGTGGTTATATCAACGTAAAAACGCAATAAAATAAATTAAATGTAGAATTTTTTAAATTAGGGTCAGTGTTACCACTAAAAACTTAGTTTTAGTTTCCCACATTTGTGGGAGTTTATAATTTATGGAATAAGTTATTTTAATTTAAAAAAAAATAAAAATACCGTTGCAGGGTGCCTAAAGATGAAGCACGCCGTGATAAATGTGTGTAAATAATCCGATTGCTGAGAAAAGAGACTGACTGGCTACCAACAAAATCTACTCTCATTTTTGTTCAAAGCACTTCCGTGAACAAGACAGAATAGGTCTAAAAAGTGAATGCGGCCGTGTTTATTTGTCCAATGAAGCAATTCCAATGCTTATTGTAAGTAATAATTTTATGCGGTAATTAATATTATCAAATTATTGGTGATGGTAAGGGTCAACAAAAAATGCCTTCCCATTGAATTCTACATTGTGTACTGGATGCTCTTTTCAACTTAGTTTTTAGATTGTAAAAAGCAGCTTTGGTTACAAACATTTTTATATTTTTCAGTACAACCGTTATTCTAAAGAGCAGGTGGAGCTTTCAGTAGAAGAAAATATGGATGTGGATGCTGTGGAAACCGATGAAGAGATAGACGAACTAACTGAAACGCCGCGAAAGCACAAAATGAGGAAAATAATTCACCGTTTGAAAAATGTATCGGCTGGAAGACTAAGAAAAATTTAAAACATATCACAAAAAAATTAAAGATTAGAAATAAAAATTTAAAAATTTAAAGATGTTATTTCTTGATTAAAATATGATTTGCGAGCGTAACTAAAATGGCTTTACAGAATTATAATCATTAGAATCAGCAATACAACTCCGTATGATAGAATAACCCCCAAATGTCATGATTTCATGAAATCATGACATTTGGGGATTACATGAACTTATAGAGTTGTGTTGATGATTTCTATGATTATAATTCTATAAATAAACATTTGATATGGTTGCAAATCATATTTAACTCAACGTACAACCTGATACTGACCTGCAAATTGCGCGACGCTTTCGCCTTAAGTGTACCAAACTGACGAATCGACGAAAACTGGCTAACACTGGAAACTGTGAAACTTGACAGTTTCCAGTGTTCGCCGTCAACTTGACAGTGTCAAGTTAACGTAACTGTCTAATCGGCAAAACTGACGAATCAGTGAAACTGACTAATCAACGAAACTGGCGAATTAAATAAACTGACGATTGAGCGAAACTGACCAGTGATACGCGGACTCTAATACACATCCAATAAGAAATACAATAATTCAAATACATAGTAAGTAGTAGTAGTAAGTTTTTATAAATAAATTAACTTAACGTTAAAAAAACGTTACCGTTTTTTTAAACGTTTTTATGGCTTAAAAAGTTGGGCAAAATTTCGCATGGGTAGGCAACCCCATCCCGGCAGTTACTGCCATTGCATGTTTATATTGCGGTCTTTGTCTAATCTAAGCGTCGGTATTATTCTTGCGACTTGTGTGAGTGAGACAGATATATGTTTACTTTTAAATGTTTAGTGGTTTCAAAGCTACGTCGTCGCGTTTAAATAGTGGCTACACTTTTTTGACACATTTTAATGAGGTTTGCTTCTCTAGTTATTTAACTCAATGGTTATACTAGGTTCAGTTCTATTAATTGCGTGAGATCATATGGTAAGGTTAGACTTTAGTGCTGACAGAACGTACCTACTTATTTCAGTAAAATTATAAAGCTATAAAATTAAAATACTATAATTATACTATAAATATACAGCGCTTGTTTATCTTGATAACCTCTTGAAGAACCAAAACCGCCTGCTTATCAGGCTAGGTGTAATTAGTTAATTACGTACAAATACGATTGCCTACTGCTAGATCTATACCCGCTGCTGGCAGGTTATAGATCCCGATAAGTTTTGATACATTAAAAATGGTTGACAGATTGTTATTTAGCCACCACAGCTTCAGTTATCAGTGTTTGATCATCTGTTGACAAATTGTATTGATTAGCTTTGTAAACTGGATAGCCTACGAATGATAGCACAGTGATAGGTACTAAATACTGACTATGATAATCAGTAGTTTTTTGAGCTTTTCTGTACTACGTAAGTACTAACGCCTAATTTGGGCTAGAATAATCACCTCTACTAACCATATACTAAAATGAATTTGTTTTAGTCACGCACGTTACCATCGCCTAAAATCCACGAAGTGCTTTTTTTTATTTTGGCAAAGGAAACGTGCGTGTCTAAAGCATAGAAGTAAAATATTGAAAGTTTTTAATCGGTTTCACGGCATCTTTTGTTGAAAGCGTCGACCTGAAATGAAAATTCATCTTTTGGGAGCGTGTCAATACGTAAAGATTACAATTACAAGTAAATTCATTACTGTAAACTTCGGTCGCATAATACAAAATGGTGGTTTTACGGAAGACAGCTTTGGAAAGTAGCGAACACACACACAACAAGTACCTATTTGCATTTGTTTAGTGGTGTAAATAAGTGGTAAACTTTGTGAGAGCAATCTCTCTTACGGTTTTACTCTCGCGGGTAAGTATAGTACGTACCTACATGAGGCAGACCTCCCAAGTTGAGGGCTTCAAGTCTTATAGACTTTGCGTTTGATTCCTAGGCAACTGAAAACTGAGAGAAAAAACATTCAGTTGTCATATTGAAATATTTTTTCGCATGGCGTTGTTGGCTGATTTGGATGGGGAAAAGCAGAAACCTTAGGATTTTAGGAAACAAAAACCTATAGGTATACAATGTGTTTGGTCTTCTCTTCGACTCTTTGCTCTATTTTATCAATAAAATTATTCTACGGTGGGTCGTAGTGTTGGGATTTTATCCGGATAAATACTCAAAACGGATAAATACTCATAAATATCCGTTTTTACTCGAGTATTTATCCAAAACAGCGGATAAATACTATCTACAGTTTTCGTTACGTTATGAACCGTAAATTTTGCAATTTTACGAACAAAAGGACTAAAATAAATGACAATCTGAAAATATACATTTGTACCGTACTTTATTAATCACTTTAACCATAACAAAAAGCCTATAATAACAATGATTTCATGAATATTTTCATCAATCATTCTCAAAGTTAGATAAAATTATACATTTGTGCGTTACTTCTTCTTCTTCTTTTCGTGCGGTTAGTGTCTAACCTGGTGTTAGAGTTTAAAAGCCGCCCATGGGCTCTAACTTGGCTTCACATGCCGTCGAGGAATATCTCTCAGGCATGCCAGTTTCGGTGTGGGCGCTTTCCTTGAGGTTGCGGCCAGCTCACCGGTTGAACGCGTTTCAAAGGGTCATGGCCATCCGGATGGTCCGGGAATACCGTACGGTCTCCGGTGAGGCAGAGTCCTTGCCGGATTGCCACCATGGGATCTGGAGGCGAAAGTCCTCGCGAGTGGCGTTAGGAGGTAAAACTCCGCTGCCGCGAGAAATTACGGCACAACGGACAGAGCTCCGGTGGGATCTCATGGCGTCATGGAGAGTGCGATTGTCGCAATCCAGTGTTGGGCACGCCACGATTGTGGTGATAAGTCCCCTCTTTGAGGAGTGGCTTGAGAGGCGCCACGGCATCCTCACCTTCCGCCTGACGCAGGTCCTCACCGGACACGGTTGTTTCGGGAGGTTCTTGTTTCGCATAAGGCAGGAGGAAACACTCGGGTGTCACCACTGTGTGGATCGCCCGGAGGACACGGTGGAGCATGCGGTGGAGGACTGCCCGGCTTGGGCGGAGCACCGCCCAGCCCTTGCGGAGACGATCGGCGGCAGTGACCTTTCGCGTCGGGCCCTGGTCCAGGCCATGGTACGGAGCGAGAGGGCATGGCAAGCCGTCACCTCCTTTTGCGAAGCAGTAATGCTCGCGAAGGAGGAGGCGGAGTGCGTCAGGGAGAGGCAAATTTCACGCCTTCATGCCCCTAGCCGCCGCAGACGCCCTGGGCGTCGGGAATCGGTAGCCGATTTCCGGCCACCGTCGCGTAGGCGCGGGCATGCGGACGGAGAGCAATGGGTAGCTCGCCGTTCGATAAGGACTAGGCCCGGGTCGACGGCGCTTTGTGTTCCACGCGTGCTTCAAAGAGATGTCAGCACAATTGACGGGGTCCGCTAGGGCCGATGCCTCCCGGGGTTGCGGGAAAGTACTAAAGGGAGACCGTGGCCTCTGGCAACGTACAGGCAACTGAAGGAACACGGGTGGGTTTTAGTCAGTAAGAGTCTGACAAGCCCTTCCGCTTCGCCCAGAGCGGGAGAAGTTATTCGATGATTTCCCAACCAAAAACAAAAAAAAGGCATGCCAGTTTCCTCACGATGTTTTCCTTCACGGTTTTTGAAGCAAGTGATAAATACAATACGCACATGAATCCAATAAGTCAGAGCTGCGTGCCTTTTTTTTTTGGTTGGGAAATTGACGAATAACTTCTCCCGCTCTGGGCGGAGTGGGAGGGCGTGTCAGACTCTTACTGACTGTATAAAACCAACCCGTGTTCCTTCAGTTGCCTGTATGTTGCCAGGGGCCACGGTATTCCTTTCAGACTTTCCCGCGACCCCGGTAGGCATCGGCCCTAGCGGACCAAGTCAGTTGACATCTCTTAGAGACGCGCGTGGAACACAACGCGCCGTTGACCTGGGCCTGGTCCTTATCGGATGGCCAGCTACCGATTGCACACTGTCCGCAGGTCCGCGCCTACGGGTGCCGGGAATCGGCCTAGGATTCCCGACGGCCAGGGCGTCTCCTGCGGCGGCTAGGGCCGTGAGGTTGCGAAATTTGCCTCTCCCTCACACGTTCCGCCTCCTCCTTCGCGAGCATTACTGCTTTCTAGAAGGAGGCGACGGCTCCCCATGCCCTCTCGCTCCGTACCATGGTCTGGACCAGGGCTGGACGCGAGAGATCACCACCACCGATCGCCTCCACGAGGACACGGCAGTGCTGCGCCCAAGCCGGGGAGACCTCCACCGTATGCTCCACCGTGTACTGCGGGCGATCCACACAATGGTGACACCCGGGCGTTTCTTCCCGCCTTATCCAGAACAGGAATTTCCCGCCTTATACGGAACAGGAATCTCCCGAAACAACCGTGTCCGGTGAGGACCTGCGTCAGGCGGAAGGTGAAGACGCCGTGGCGCCTCTCTAGCCACTCCTCAAACAGGGGACTTATCGCCGCAATTGTGGCGTGCCCAGCACAAGGTTGCGACAATCGCACTCGCGGTAGCGGAGGTACGTCCTGGCGTTTCGCCTCCTTGCGCCATTCCCGAATGTGCGCGAGGACTTTTGCCTCCCAGATCCCATTAGACCAGACTATTTTTAAACGCGATTCAAAAGGAGTGGAATTACTTCATGACAACAAATTTTATTCCCACCAATTCTTCGACTTCAGGTGAAAAAACAGTACTTTATCTTTTTTTTTCTTTTGCTTATATCTCGAAAATGGTGCGTCCTATCGCAAAAATAATGAAAATTTCGACCCCCTTTATGAAACCCTTAAACCCCTATAACTCAACATGTTAGTAATAATATTTCATGATTTCTATACAAAAAGTGAAAAATTCCATATAAAACACGTCGTGGCTGGCCCCTGTACGCCTCCGGCTCTATTGTAGGCTACGGCAAATAATTTAGTATTTTGGAAGGCCCAAACAGCAATACTAAACATAAAAATTAAAAAAATAACCATCGGAAGCGCAAAAAATATATTTATCCATCATTTTGAGTAAATATCAGATAAAAATGAGTAAAAACGAGTATTTATCCGTTTCGGATAAATACTCGAGTATTTATCCTCCGAGTATTTATCCTCTGCCCATCACTAGTGGGTCGGAACCACAGAACAGAAAAAACAGTGTTTTTTCTGTTCTGTGGTCGGAACCCAACCCCCCCTGAATGGCAGCCATTTTTGTTTTTTGATCGCATTATATGAAGCGTGCATCTAAAAGTACTTTAACTTTGGAATTTAATGTCCAATTATCGAAAAAAAAAACTTTCAATAAGTGAAAAGTGCTAACAATGGGTTAAATAACTCAAATACTGACAATAAATGCTGCATCATATTGAAATAAATGCTAAAAGATCAATATCACGATAAAATTAACATTGTTTTTTTAGTTTATCAAGGCTATTACAAAATTCACCCTGGGGAACTATCTTTTTTTATCTACTCGTCTAACAGATGTTTAGTAAAATAATGATACCAAAAACTCGATTCTATGACAATTGGTGTTGGAACATAGGCTTGCGTATGTAGTGAGTTCATAAAGATTTGGTTTTTCTGTAGACATTTATATTTATTAAATTCCAAAGTTAAAGTACTTTTAGATGCACGCTTCATAAAATGCGATCAAAATACAAAAATGGATGCCATTCAGGAGGGGATGGGTTCCGATCCCCCATGTACAATAATTATATTGATAAAATAGAGCAAACTACCTTCCCTTTAAGTTTGTACAGTCCGAGACCAAACACATTGTATATCTTTGATTCTTCTTTTCTTTTTTCCTAATTCTGCGAGCATAACAACTTCAATTTGAACAAAGCAGTTTTACGTTAGGAATGTGTCTAGTTTCCAAGCCTTGCAGCAGACTGTGACGCGACGAGCTCAGTCGCGGGTCACACCTAGTTATCGCTGGCACTCCTAGGTCTGCCCGCTAGACTCAGGTCACAGCATAGTAATGAGCGCCTAACCCACTACACACCTTCGTGAAACAGCAGTTTAGGTACCTAAGTAATTCATTACTATTCATAGGAATTATATGGCTTTTTAACGTTACATTCCTGCTGTTCAGATTATTCGGATGTTGCGTTTTCCTTGTTCTCCATGACAACGAAATAGGATAAACGTATTAAATAGGACAATTTATGTAAACCTACTGAGGAAAAATAATTAAAAGTATTCATTGTCCTATCACTTTTTTTAATTTTATTTACAATCGTAAATAAAAATAAAAAAGGTGATAGGACAATAAAAGTGGTACAATGTATTTGTATTTGTTTATTTCTGAGTAGATGCGGTACATAAATACTGTTTCACATAATATACAATTGCAGATGTAGAAATATTGAATAATATGCTAGGTACATGCAAATCAGAAGGAACAAAGAATAAATCTTAATTAATGTCAAAAGAGTCTAATTAGAAATATTAGTCTAAATATAAATCATAATATCAAAATCATTATTAAGATATTAATTCGTCATTATTAAGATTTTAATTGTAATAACAAAAAGTATGATTTAAAAATTCATTGACTTATTTATTACTTATTTATTGTACTCACCTACCCTATCAAATAATAATTGATGGTTGTCCTCTTTTAGGCACAAACTTTCGAAAAGGAGGAAATTCAAGTTGTTGGTTAAGCAACTATGATGCTTCCAATCCAAAGACATACAACTTATTTTAATTCTAATAATGTTGTGTTGTGCATGATAATTTAGCTTACCAATAATGCGATTTTATGAGGCAATCTACTTAAAGGACGGCCGTTTGCCATGGTACAGCTTGCCAGGAACTTAATATTTATTTACTTCATAATGGCCAACTTATGTCCAGCTAAGCAGAACGGTGTCTAGAGCTAAACGGTGGTCCTGTTAACAGCTGCAGGCCGTAGCGGTTAGCTAGCGGGAATTACCGCAAATATCTGCAGTTTAAACACTAACTTGTGGATAATTATGTACTTATTCTGTGTTATGGGAAACAGCTTCCTGAGCGTCGGCTATGGTGTACGAGATAATTATACGAGATTATCGTGAACTGTGCTAATTGAGAAAAAGTGTGTGCATAAGTGCTTGAAGATTAGCATCGATTCCACGATCTTCGGATTTAATCTAGGTGTATGTAATCGTAGACGCTAAAAAAACGAGCTGCAGGTAAGACAAAATACCTTAGGACAGATTGTGAAAGGCTTAGATCAGCAGAATTCAATACGCGGACGACCTTAATAGATAAAATACAAAGGGTAATCCATATAAACTAAGTGGGAAAAATATACGTATTATTGAAGCTAACTCAAAAACTATCCAAGTAAAGTTAATAAAATTTATATGAGACCACCTCGGGAGCATACCCTTTCAAACAAAAAAACATTTTTTTAAATCGGTCCACAAATGACGGAGAAACATACAAAAAAAAAAAAATGTAGGTACAGACGAATTGAGAACCTCCTCCTTTAAAAATACAAAGGGTTAAAGGGTATAATGATACACCGTCAAGAAAGTCCGCGAAATTCAAATTTTCTTACGTTTTTTGACCTGTAAATTGCAAAAAAGGAAAAAAAAAGTTTCACGGGCTATCTTAGCGCATCCCCCTTAATGGACCAATTTGCATGCCCACACAGGCGAGGAGTCAAGAACTGAACTAAGTAATAGTACTTAAGTCCAAGCAACTATAACTTATAACAAGTCTTGCAAAAACTCCATATTCCGCCGTAACAACCCATTAGAGGTCCAGTGAAGCACAACTGGCATCACCGCGGACATGGGCTCGATGGAGCGTGCTAAGTTACGGCCAGTGTCAGTCTGCCTGATACAATTTGCCTGCTACTATGTTATAGGAAACATGGGAGGATATTGTAGCGAGCGGCGGACTGTGGCTTGACAGGGTTGATGTGCAGAATTGAATTGAATTGATTGAATTTCAATATTCGGCTTGGGCTAAGGGCATTTGAAAGATAAATAAATTAATCCTCACGTTCTTCATCTCTGTACCCAAGTCGAAGAATATAATATAAACCAGTTTATTTCCAAACTTTGGGTACATCATTAATTTGTTAGCAGAAAGTATTTGGGTAAGTAATCATAATTTATGTCCCGCACCTCAGTGTGCCTTTTGTCATAGGCCTCCTCCAACTGTCTTTACTGTGCCCTGTCCTTGGTAACTGGTCCAGTATGGACCCAGGGTTAGATGGATGTCGTTTTCCCCTCTTTTTTTGGGGCGCCCCCGGTTTCTAGTCCCAACTCTTGGGAACAGAGTCACTTGCTTGCTCCATTTGTTTGTCTTACATCGAAGCGTGTGTGATGTGTCCTGCCTGTCAGCCCCATTTCAAATGGTCTATGTGAACCACTAGATCCTTAACCTTCGTTTTTCTTCTCTGTGTTTCTGCTTTTGTCCTTTAGTTTGACTCCTGGCATGCTTCTTTCCATCGCCCTTTGACATTTTGTTAGTTTCGCTCTATGATTCTCAGCGACCGACCAAGTTTCGTAGCCTTATGTTTTGCAGGGAAGAATGCAAGTGTTGAAAGTTTTCCTCTTACTCTTAATTATTTCCTTCAGAGACCAGTAGTTTTTCCATCCACAGGCTATTCTTTTATTGACTTCCTTTGACATTTAGTCATAGATAATTTGCCCTAGGTAAATATAGTCACTCACATATTCTAACTTGATTAAATAAACTTCTATGTCGACGTCTGGGGAGTTAGTCATCACCTTTATTTTGCTCGCATTCATTTCTAGCCCTACTTCTTTGCTTTTATTCGTTAGGGTTTTTACCATGAGTTCTAATTTCTTGGGATCTTCTTCTAACAGGACAATATTGTCTGCGAATCTCATAGATGGTTTAGGCGGCTACAGTTGATACTAAACCGTATTCTTCCCAGTCTATTTGTCTATAAAATACGTTCAAGTACGACGTTAAACAGTTTAGGAGATAAAAGGTCTGTCCTCTGTATATAGGAAAGGGGACTCCTTTCGTTTCCAGTTTTATGCGGCTTTTGCTCTTACTAAAGATGGTTTGTATTAGTTTGATAAAGATATTTTCCACTCCTTGTTCTCTTAGGCTAGACCAGATATATTTGTGGTTCATACTGTCGAAAGCTTTGGAATAGTCAATGAAGGCAATGTACAATGGCTTCTGGTATTCGTTGTATTTTTCCATGACTTGTTTGATTGTGTGGATATGATCGATGATACTATAGTCTATTTCTGAATTGCTTCTGCTTGTTCTATCGGTAGATTTTCGTCTAGAGTTTGTGATATTCTTTCCAAAATAACCTTTGTGAAAACCATAGAGACGTTTGATATAAGGCTTATTGGTATATAATTGCCAAATTCGTCCTTGTCTCCTTTCATACGGATGAGAATGTTATGTCATTCTCCCAAATGGTCAAGTCGAAGAAAGTATAGGTATATTTATTAGGCCCAATCATTTACTTAGTAGACTCTAGGTCTTAGAATCTGTGTATAATTTCTCATGCTTGAGTCATTGTCTTAATATTGTTACAAGTTGTTACATTTATGCTTAAACAAGTTCTACCTACCTTGTGATTTCATAACTTTTTACTTATTTACTGCCAGGTAAGCTAGTTGTTTCTATGTTATTTTTATAGCTTATCAAGCCCAGAGCAGTGTAGGCCGGAAACAAGAAAGAACGTAATGATTCAAAAAATCTCTCTACGTTCGCACAGATTCCTGGGACGCTCCGTAACTTGGACCATTACGGCGAATTCCTCATCCTCACGCGTCGCGATATAAATTAGAGACGATCGGCCATCAATCGTCGCGTTCATGCTCTATGCTCGCGTCACCGACCGTGTTCGGATTTCAAACACCGCATTTTTTTCTATATCGAAATTAATGGTCTGTATTTTTTTTTAAACGGGTACTCATTAGCCCCCGAAAAAAATTAATGTAACTTTTGGTACCTACTTACGTGAATTAAGTTAGAATTAGGTGTCATTGAACCTTCGTCCATTCATAAAACCAACAGTTAGCTAACGATGGCATACCGTCATCATTTGTGTCTTCCAAGCCAATCGCCATCAATACTGTATTCTTTCTTACTAAGAATTTCTAAAAACAGAAAATGCACTCAACTTACTTATTTCTACTATTCCTGAGGATTGAATAAGTATTTGATGCCAGACGATCATGCCATAGCTGTACACTACACTCACTGCTAACCCACTTATTCCAACTCCGTGAAGATAAAATAACAATAAATTAAGTTTACGAACAAATTATACAAATCTCCGCCTGATCCCGTCGATTTCTAGTGCAGTGCGTTAATTCAGCGCGTGCGATAGTATCGCCACGTGGCTGAGCGGAAAGATCGCTGGATAGCACGCAGGCGTAGCTCAGATGCTGGTGATACCCGGGAACACTCGGCGTGAATGGAATGGGGCTGATTAAGGAGGCGAGTATGTGTTTTTAGTTTTTTTTTATTGCTAAATGGGCGGCCCTGCTCTTGACCTCGATCTCGCCCGATGGAAAACGATGGATGATGTCTACGTGCCCAGAAAAAGAATCAGAGAATCACTGTGCGTGTTGCTGGAAGTGAGTATTTATGGTCAGCCGCTTGCCGAAACATTTTGCTGCAATGTCGTTCACATTTTGGCGGGACATTTTGGAATTCCACCAAGTTTGTGCTTAATTAACAATTCATGCCCCTCAAATAACCAAGAACTTGGTAGTAGTGGCGAGAATCCGCTGGTTTAATTGCGGGAGGCATAGGACCGGTGGTTGTGACGAACGTGACGATGCTTGGGCAGCCTGGGGGACGGCTAAGTCCAGCAATCGACGTCTCTCAGCTGAATGATGATAGCGACATACAGATGTTCCTTATTTGCCACGTATCGAGAGATCGAGGGCAAAGGTAAAAGGGACAAGCCAATAATTGCCGTGAACGTCTGACATTTGGTTTACCCAATAATTCGCCTTTCTCTAAAATCCGTTAGGTTTGAATTGCATGCGCGCTTTTAACAGTCCGTGCCACTAAGGCACTAATATCACCCTATACCATACTTCACGCCATTATCATGCAAATGTCAACAATTAGACGCTACTCTACAGGTCTTGATGCAGAACAATAAGTGGTTGTAGCCAGAGAAAGGCGGTAATTACGCAATCTGTTATTGTTTCCATCGAGAATGGCGCGAGGGATATCATTTGTGTGTCAGCGGCTGTCTGTTATTGGCGTCGATCATTCCGTAGCCTGTTGGAAGATGCTTGATGTTTCTAATCGCTGTTTTCCGTCTTGTTTGGCGTGAAACAATGAAGAAGTATTTGAATAAGTACGGGTATATCTTCCTGTGGGATCTTATAAGAGATGTTCCTTTGAAAGGCATCGTTTTTGTCAGTCACACTCACATGCTAGTTGATGCATACTTATGATTTGCTGAGACTTAGCTCAAAAATACATTAAATACGTTCAACGTAGATAAAATATTTCACAACACAACCACTAGAATGTCTATCAAAGTATCAATTAAATACCATACGGCATACCGCAGCAGCATTCTTCGTTGAAGAGGTTACAGAAAATGATCTACTCGCGTGACAAATCATCGTTATTTTCATGAAAGGATAGCACTGCGTCGTCGGCGTCGTTGGTAAATCGCCCTCGAGTGGCCTTTTCGGTCCCTGCCCTCAAATGTCACATAAAGCAAATAATTTGAGTTTCTTATCAAAATCCCATTACTGCTATGCTATGCTATTGCTACTGCTATGCCAGCTATGCTCCGTATAATACGTATAGCATTAGACAAATAACGGCTAATTATCGTCTATTATAAACTAGCTTTTACCCGCGGCTTCGCCCGCGTGGTTCGAAATTCAAAATTCAAAAGTCATTTATTCAAACTAGGCTGAGAATCAGCACTTTTCGAACGTCAAAATTATGTACATAAGACAGTCCCCCAAAAACGCCCGCCCTTCACCACTTCCTAGTGCTTTTGCTGGAGAGAAGAAGTGGCGCAACAAACTCCCCAGCAGCACAGGTTGTCGCAAAATATCCCACGGGAACGTACTGTCGGGATTACATACCTAATAGCCGACGAAAAGGTCATTGACTCCTACCGCTGCGCCCGCGTCGCCGTCAACGGTACCTAATTATTTTGTTACGCTTAATTTTGAATCTTTGATATCTTTTACACTATTCATTTAAATGATATGATGTCAATTTTAATATGGCATATTTTAATCTAAATTAAATTCCCAATTTAAATAACATATTTTATTGGATAAGGATTAAAATATAATACCGGTATAATAACTTCGGAAAAAACAATGAAATTTTTATTAAATTCTGAAAGATAAATAGGTCACTGTGGGTCATCCATAAAAGATAGACGTACTTATGCCATTGCGGATTTTTTTTGTTGATGAACCATTCTGTAAAACGTAATTTTAATACAGTATCTTTTACGCCAGTAAAGCTCCTAGTCGGCATGATTTTTTCCGACTTCTTCAACAATAATCGTCATTCGTCAGCCATTTTACACAAAACCTTAATGAATTATCTATCTAAAACCTTCCCCATGAATCACTCCGTCCATTGGTGAAAACCGTTTGGAAATCCTTTCGGTAGTTTTTGAGTTTATCGCGTTCAGACAGACAGACAGACGCGGCGGGGAATTTGTTTATAATGTTTTTTTAAATGTAAACGTTATAAAATTACGTAGCTTTGTATTTATCGTGAAATAACGGAGTTTGTTATACGTTATTATCGAAATAACGGGCGATAACCGTTATTTTTCTAATGTTATAATTACTTATAATAAATGGAGTATAGAACTGTCTCAACTGTCCAAATGGTATGGTTATACTTTCGAAGCCCAAAATCACCAGAGCGCAAAAGAAAGTTTAAGTCATAAAAACAGCATTTGATAATTTGTCGATTGTTGAAAAGTGTTACCGTCACGTAAATTACTGACCTATGTTAGAGGTGTAATTTAATTACACATTGTTTTACCCGACGCCAGGGAAAATAGGAACTTGTTATGAAACCCGACACATTATAACGACAATTGCCCAAACAACAACGGGAACTAGTGAAAAGTGGATTTGTTATTTATTGCACCTTTATTAGTCTGGACCTAATTAGGTCATTATTGTTTCTGTACACTTAACACTTCATGAGTTCATGACCTAAGGACCTTGCAAAGTCTAGGTCAGGTAAGTATACTTATCTACTCTCTTACGAGAGGTCTAGGTAATGCAGCTGATGTTGATGAATTGACGCTGATTTACGTCGTGCCAAAAAAGCGGTACATTTGTGAAATGAAAGAAATGAATTGTTTATTCTGTCAATATAGGGTATCGGTATATCATTTTTACACGTGATATAAAAAAATAAGCTAGATGGAGTCGAGATTGTTTCGTACTTTCTTCTCAGGGGTACTCAGCCCCCCAATTACGCAATGCACGATCAATTTTAAATTGAAACCAATTTAAAAAGATTGCCAGTCCATTGCTTCATAAGTTCGACAAAAAGAATCTGCTCAATTTTTTTTGTCGAACTTATGGACTGGCAATCTTTTTCAAATGGTTTCAATTTAAAATTACGTGCAGTACAACGTAATTAGGGTGCAGATAGGGACTACCCCTGAGAAGAAATGGCGAAACAATCTGACAATGCTTGAAAAGTTCCAGCCTATGGATTTGTTCGACGTTGGTCGCACCACCACCACATGCGTCTCCATATCAGCCCAGATAAGTAACAGTTGTATTCAATAAAAACTCCATATAAAATGCAGTTCATTACCGAACAATGCCCCGATCTCATTTGCGAGTTACAAAATAAACAATAAATACTACCGAAAGCGTAGCGGGATATATAAAACGTCTTCATCAGACACCAATTATCACTGCTACTTGCTACCTCTCCCGTTAAACTTGTAAAATGTTCTCGTTTCTCAGTAATTATAACACCAGCGGAGCTTGGTCCCCCTCACCTCGACATCAGACACTGTGTGAGGAAGAAACAGGGGGCGGTCGGAACAGTTTCAGGGGTCAAGTTATTTGCCTGTTTATTGTAGGCCAACTAACAAGAGCGTGAAGACGCCGCAATTTCGGTATGTGAGCGATTTAATTAAGAATGTTTAATGTTCACAATTTTAATTTCATTATGCGCTTTCATTTTGACTTATGTGATTCATAGAAATGTTTCTATGCTTGGAAAGCGGAGAGATGGCTTACAAATATAACGTTTAAATGAATTATATTTGTTGTAACTCGGTTATTCTAATACTGTTACCTTGCTTGCGCTTGCGCATGGTTCCATAATTTTAAATAAATTTTAGTTTGAAACTTGTAGGTACTGAAAGTTTATCGCCCAGTATATAATAGAACCGTACAAGCTTCAGTCGTAATTTGTTAAGGCAAGTTACTTCAAGTTAGTAAATATGCTTGGCGCAAATGCAAATGAAAATCAACAATTTCAGTTATGTATGTTCTATGTTGCCACCCAGTTTCAAAAGTGTTAGGTAGGTAACGTATATGACTTGCACATCTGATCAGCAACTAAAATGACATTCAGTTCTCGATATTCAATAAATCGATCATGACTTGACTACGTATAAAACTAGCCTACATTTTACACTAGTCATTAAAAAAATAAGACGCTTTTTCTCGATACCAATAATTAGAAATTTAGAAACAACAGAGCAGCTGTTATTCGTGACTTGCAAACCGCTCCTTATTTCTCGCCTATTAGCACCTTGACGACAAATCTCATGCAATTATAATCGATATACACATCAAATTTACGATGACAAGCATCGTTAAACCTCGGAATTAGGAAAGCCGATGGCGTGTTGTCGCGTGCGCCTGCGCTCCTCAGCAGCATTATCATAATTGATGAAAGCAGTGCCGTATCTATTGTAACGCGAGTTTTGTGCGCTCACACTACGCTTGAGATTAAATATCCGTTTGATTAGTGGAGCTAAAAAGCTCCGATTTTTCAATTCATAACGACACACGTGTCGCAACTCTATTTCCGTGACCTGTCGCCATTTCATTCAACCTGAGTTGCGGTGCGTTACGTCTTGGTCTTCCTACTCCGACATCCCCTTGCGACAAGTCTTAGTGACCCGAGGTACCATGTAGGAAATCGGAACAAATCGGTACTTACGAGACTCGCGGGCAGCTAGGAGTCTAGGACCACGGTAATTATGATAATATTACCGTGCTAGGACTGAAAAGACCGCCGAAATCACAAGCCAAAACAGTTCAGTTTTCATTCTCCAGTCTTTGCAAACACACCTCCAATCGCTCTAGAGCTCTCTCTATCCTAGAATAGAGGGTGCATCTTCCTAGATGTTTGACATAATAGCGTCCTTTATCACCATGGAGAAGTTTAGTAAGGGCTGTGAGCCGACCCTTGGTGCAAGCCGAACGGCTATATTGAAGCTGCCAGTAGGTAGTGCCCATTAGGCTGACCCATAGTGCTTTTGCATAATTTGGACTGGTTGTCTGTGATCATCTTACGGAGTTTTGTGCACTTTCTGCCTACCTATGTATTTTCTACAATGCTTCACCAGACCTCCCATCTATACCTATATTCAGGTACTTAGGCTTAGGTTAAAATTATTGGGTTTAAAATCAATTAAATTGTATAAACTATGATCGAGAGCAGTGGTGGCCGAGTGGCCCCGACATACGTGTTGTAGGTCGTGGGTTCGAACCCAGGCAGGCGCTTTACTTTGTGTAAGTAATTTCATCACCAATGCTCTCAAAAACGGTCAAGGAAAACATCGTGAGGAAACCAGCATGTATTTGAACCAAAAATTCGAAGACATGTGACATCTACCCGCACTGGGCCCGCTGGTAGATTACGGCCCACTCCCTCTCACAGAGAGGAGGCCTGTGTCCCAGTCCCAGCAGTGGGAACATTAATAGGCTGATTATGTTTGCTCGAATAATTATGAAGCATGCAGCTTTTGCGAGTGTGGGCTACCAATGTAATTTAAATCACTTAGTAAGATGATTGTACTCGTAATTGTACTGTACTTATCTCCTTAGTAAAAAACTCTTTGGCTCGTCGCTTATTCATTACTTAGTCGATAGTTAATTGCTAACAATAATCCACATCGATTACGGATAATGAACAATCAATGAATCGACACGGTTTGCCGTCGGAACTGTGGTTGGGACTACGAATAATAAAAGGGTTGGGATCTCGGGTTGGAACCGCATTTCTTTGTTTTTTTATGTAGGACGTAGGACCATTGATGTATTAAAGCGGAAGATACGAGACTTAGTAACAGCGCCTGGTTCTATCAAACTACGGGGAATCACGTAGTCGGCACTCAGTCGCGTACGGCATACAGTTGATCAAACAGCTCCATAATTACAGTTTTTTTTTGTGATAAATACGCATCAAAATGACTTCTTGTGCAGCTTAACAGTGTTTAAATAATACAAGGAAGAACAATGAGACACGCGGGATTACCACTCGTCCTGTACAGCCGAAAATGCTAATTTGTTGAAAGTTAGAATAATATTTCATGTTTGCTTCGCCATGTTTGTGAGAGCGAGAGAGATATTGAAACATGATAGACACGATAAGCACATATTGCGCGAGTTGCTCATATTGCGATTTCACTCGCATGACAGCGCCGTCTGCTATCTCTGTTATTGTCTATCGTTAACTGAAGGTTTGCGACTGTGATCACACAGAGATGTGTGAGTTTTGCTGTAGTGGTGCGCCGACACCAGGTTTACTGATTGCGATTTTAGCGCGTAATTTTAATATATCAATGTGTAGGACTATGTTTTTTTTTTAAGTTTCGTTAGGCTCAAAGAATTTAACTTCCTGGAGCTAATTTGGAAATCCCGTCAGTTTATAGGTAGGTCCAAGTCCAACTTCACATTCGAATAAAATTATTTATTCTAATGTGCAGTAATATTTGCATTTTACCTACATAGGTACACAATTTAATTTTGAAAGATGGTAAAGTGATTAGATTATAATTAAGAAAATAAAATAAAAATACAAGTAGACACTTGGAACTTTCAACAGTAATGGTTGTTTAGTATAAATTATTAAATTAAGAACGGTATACCTACCTACCTAGTGTTTTTGGTTGTGATTCTGGCTGTTGCGTCTAAATATTCTTAGAAACGTGAGAGGGCGCTGCTAAGCGGAACGGGATCCTAATTAAATTATCTGGAGCGTGTCATGCGCGCGCATTTTATGCGTTATGTTTTTCTGGACGGTAACTAAAACTAGCAGTTTTGTTAGTTAAGAAAAATAATAGGTATTGTATTTAGAATAATAACGATTTTGTATGTAAATGTACCTTCTTAACTATTATATTTTGAAACACACATAAAATTTCTTGTTCCTTTTTTTTTTTTTTTTTTTTTTTTTTGGTTGGGAAATCATCCAATGACTTCTCCCGCTCTGGGCGGAGCGGAAGGGCGTGTCAGACTTTTACTGACTAAAACCCACCCGTGTTCCTTCCCTTACCTAGACCAGGGCCACGGTTTCCCCTTAGGACTTATCCGCAACCCCGGTGGTAGGCATCGGCCCTGACGGACCCCTTCAGCTTCGCTGACAACTCTTTGAGGCGCGCGTGGAACACTACGCGCCGTCGACCCGGGCTTGGTCCTGATCGGACGGAGAGCTACCCATCACTCTCCGTCCGCAAGCCCGCGCCTACGGTGGCCGGAAATCGGCGATCGATTCCCGACGCCCGGGGCGTCTACTACCGCGGCGGCTAGGGGCTCGAGGGAGCGACCTTAGTCTCTGCCTCTCGCGCCCCGCCTCCTCCTTTACGAGCATTACTGCTTCGCAGAAGGAGGTGACAGCCTGCCATGCCCTCTCACTCCGCACCATGGCCTGGACCAGGGCCGGACGTGAGAGGTCACTGCCGCCGATCGCCTGCACGAGGACACGGCGGTGCTCCACCCAAGCCGGGCAGACCTCCACCGTATGCTCCACCGTGTCCTCCGGGCGATCCACGCAGTGGTGACACCCGGGTGGAGCGTGTCATGCGCGCGCATTTTATGCGTTATGTTTTTCTGGACGGTAACTAAAACTAGCAGTTTTGTTAGTTAAGAAAAATAATAGGTATTGTATTTAGAATAATAACGATTTTGTATGTAAATGTACCTTCTTAACTATTATATTTTGAAACACACATAAAATTTCTTGTTCCTTGGGAACCCCGTCACGTCGCATTGTCTGCCCACGCTATTACTTCGTTTTTGCTTTAGTGTTCTTTCTGCCTTTTTCTTTTTGCTCGGCTCCATATGGTCCTCTTCCTCAAGAATTGGGCTAGCAAATGCAAAACATAATCTAATCCGGCGTGCATGTCCAGATGCATTCAAATTTCAAACACAAACAAATGAAACAAACAAACTCTTCAGCTTTATTATTAGTACCTATAATGTATAATATAAAGATCTGGGTGACCCGAGGGTTTGTGTTCTAATCTGTACCCTAATTACGTAATACACGATCAATTGGAATTTAAATAAAATTGAAACAGATTGCTAATCCATTGCTTCATAAGTTCGACAAAAAAAATCTGCTAAATTTTTTTGTCGAATTTATGAAGCAATGGACTGGCAATCTTTTTCAATTGGTTTCAATTTAAAATTGAAAATGCATTACGTAATTAGGGTGCAGACGTTTACTACGCCTGGACAGGAACGGCCTGCGCCTGGTGACGGGGACCATCACGGGACACTGCTCGCTGAACAAACACTTCCACACAATAGGCATAACGGACAGTCCTCTGTGCAGGGCGTGCATGGAGGCTGAGGAGACCGTCGCGCACGTGCGTTTGAATGCACAGGCGTCACCCAACTATCTAATTAAATTACGCAACACATTTTCGTAAACGATTCCGACCAATCTGTTTCATTTTCACAGTTTAACAACATTAATTGCATTATTTACGTTATTGAGCAGATTTTTTTTACGAACTCATGAAGCAATGGATTAGCAATCTGTTTCAATTTTATTTAAATTCCAATTGATCGTGTATTACGTAATTAGGGTACAGATTAGAACACAAACCCTCGGGTCACCCAGATCTTTCACGGATGTTCTGAACAGGCCAGGAGTTTTAATTAGCTTCTGGAGGGAGGTGGGCTGGTTGGAATAACCCCCCAAGCGGCCGCCATGGCCCACGCACAATGGTCCACTTGAAGGACTAAGTGCGGAAACCAAACCCTCTAACATCGAACATAGATAACGCGCGTCGTTCGGCTGACTTCGAGTGAGTTCGAGGCTCGTGTGTCACCCGCTATCGTCAGCTTTTTGTTATTCACAATTTTTTTGTTCTAAGAAGTAGTTTAGGATGTTTTGTAAGTTATGAGATTTTCCCAAAAAAGAAAAATTTTCGTCAGTTATGTATTTCATTTAACACGTGTTAACTGTCTGTCTAAGTGTAAAAAATGAGCCAAACTTCAGTTTACAATAGATTTTTAACATGTCAAAAAAGGCTCGGTTTCGGTATCGGTTTCGGCCGAAACTGACACAGATACCGAAGATTCGGTTTCGGTTTCGGTCCTATTTCGGTCGGTCACTAATCGCCGGCGAACTTACACGGCGGTTTTAAAGTGCGTGTACTGTACTTACGGTGACACACGTGCGAGAAAGGTAGCCGAGCCATAAGACCGCGTACTTGCTCGTACGTTTATCACCCCTTAAGGCTGCTTTTCCACCAGAGATGAGCGAGGATGCGTAGCGAGGGATGTGTGTGTAATTTACCAATATCATCGTTTCACTGTCATAGCTTGACCTAAGCTATTGGTTAGTTTTACGGACATTCGTCGCTACGAATCCTCGCTCATCTCTGGTGGAAACGCAGTCTAATACTCTGATAGTATGATCAACCACATCATCGTCAATAAGGAAGAAAACTAAATAAAGGCTTTAGAGCACTGAACGTCAAATTGTTACCATGTGCGGTGCGCTTGACGGTAAGTACAAAAAAGTTCAATATCAAATAAAATACAATTGCTTTTTTGAAGCTGTATGACATCCGTCTTTGCTCTGGAAGCTCTCTGGAAGAATCACAGAGCACTTTATATTATGGGAATAATAGGGAACCTCTTATACGTTTTTGGGTCGCGCATAACCCCAATGTCAAAACTGACAGTTTTGGCTCGGGGTCGCCCGCGTCCCCCCGGGTGGCCCAGTCAATTTTGTCTGTTATTTGTATTATAAATAGTGTTTACTTTGGTGGAACAGGTTTATAATTAAAGTCTATGAACCAACGATGACATAAAACATGACATGACCGACATCTGACAGTAAATTCATTGAATAAATTCAATATTTATTCAGTTCATACGGTCTGCGCGCAAAATGGCCGCGCGTGTGGTGTTTGTCTCGTGTTTTGATTTCGATTTTATTTTGTTTTAGTTATTTTCGGTAGTCCTCAAGCCTTTGTGTAGTGTTTTCCCATGAGTAAATAACATCATAAGTTCGAATGTACGTTCAGATTTGAGTATAGTGCAACGTAATAAAAACTGTGATCCAAATAAATTGCTTCGTTTTCGTCCGTGTTAAAACTTTTAATGGCGTGGTCAAACGTGGTGTTATTTTTGTTAAAAATAAACAATTATATCAGTTGAATCTCTGTTAGCTATTGTATAAATGACGAACAAAAGATAAACTTCAGCGTAAAAGTGTTTGTGTGTGATTTATTGAAGAGAACAATAGAAAAAACAGGTTCCGTTATCGGGCCGGCGGCCGTCGGAAGGTGACGTCATTGCGCCGGTAAGTGACAAAATTTTTTTTTATGTGAATATTGTGTGGAAACGTGTAGTTTTTTATGTAATTCTTTAACGTTAAATAATATATCAATTTAAAAAAATAATAATAATAGATAAAAATATTTTCAATATTATTCAATTATTTTTTTCTTTACGGTAATGGGGAAAAAGCCCCCTCCTCGTGACTTTACATTAAAATTAAGAATATAATAGGAAAATAACATTTAGTTATCTAGTTTTATTGTGTTAGCTTATTTTATACCGATTCCAACTACGTAAGTATTATAAATAGCTCCCATACGAATCTTTAGAGATATAGTCGTTCTAATCTTAAGTGGCAGGCTTTGTGGGGGGTCTCGGGACCACCCACGCGCCGTTTGACAGCTAACGGTTGTGCGCCGGCGCGGCGCGTGACGGATTAGAGGAGGGAAGAATCGGGGAAGAATGGAAGAATGTTTGATACTGACAGGACCGTGACAGGACAGTTCAGTTGACAGTTAGTGACAGTGGAGAGGTGACACTTGACAGTGACACTGACGTATGGTCTTTTGTAACATTGCTAATTGGAGGTTATGTTGTGTTGAACTTTCGAGTTTTTCGGAAACAAATAATGAACTAATAACTTTTTAATTGATGTTAGTTTGTCAGTGGATATAATCAGCAATCATGGCTTTTGCATCGCTGCGTCTTAATGCCCTGCGCAAAGTAGTGCAGTCAGCTTCATATACAACTTTGCTAAAGAGGCCCTTGGCATATAAGAGTGCAATTTCCCTAGAAACATTGTACCCTAATAGTTCCTTGAAGCTTACAACGCCAGCATTTGTAAGTAATTTTAATATTTAATTTATAATTCGTGACAAAAATTAACTCCTTCAATGATAACCTAATTTAAATTTCTTGTAGCAACCAGCTGACCCAAATGAGAAGTTCTCAGGATTCATACCGATCGATAAACTAGATATAACATACAGTGCTAGCTCTGGACCTGGAGGACAGAATGTAAATAAGGTAAGATATCATTTAATACTTCTATATTAAAATAATTAATATTTAAACATTTGTAATAAAGGAAATTGTGAAGAGTTACTACTTACATCATACTTACTTTACGTTATTGAAAGCGTAAAAATAGCACAGAACTGGGTGTTATGCCACAACTTGTAAGATTCTGAATGGTAACAAAATATCAGAAATCAATAACTATTTAATTTATTTACTTTACAGGTGCATACCAAGGTTGACCTAAGGTTTAAACCTAGTGAGGCAGACTGGCTACACCCTGACATCAGGATCAAAATGGTGGAACTGGTATGCTCCAATACCTTAATCTTATAAGCCTTAATCCTTATATTATGTTCTCTAGAGTCTTATCCTTATCCTAATAGCTGGCAAGCTGAAAAAATATTAATATTTCCTTTCTACATTTCAGTACGGCAACAAACTAACAAAAGAAGGCTACTTGATCGTCAGATCAGACACCACCAGGTCTCAACAGTTGAACCTGGCCGACTGCATGCAGAAACTGCGGAACATGATCCGTGATGTTTCCACGACCAAGAGGGAGCCAGCACCTGAAACTGTTGAGAGGATTAGACAAAGGTAACAGAAATATCTACAATCTATATTGAATAATTAATTATTATAAATACAAGACTGTCTGCCTATCTGCCTTTTACTATAAAAACGGCCGTGCACCATACTCGTCTGCTCCAATCTCGATACTCGCAGTCTTGCATGCACAAACACTTGTATATTAAAGAAAGAGACAGATAGAGTGAGGTAGCATATTGCATATGTGATATTTTCTGCCAGTCAACGCCTACCGTAAGCCACATAAAGGAACTTCGTCCCAAAAATCTGTGTAGTTTTGGGTGTAGTTGTAGTTTCTATTATTGTATATTACATAAGTGTTACTATTATTTTCCAGACACCTGAAAGCAGCGCGCATGCGCGTGGCAGTCAAGCGCGAGGACTCCCTGAAGCGCGCGCTGAGGCAGTCGCCCACTATAGACTTATGATTTTTCTATTAAATTGGGCATGCACGGCTTGACTTGTGCTGAACTCTGAGGAGATACAAATGAAGTAAAATAGTTGCTTTATTGTGGACGATTATGTTTGTGGACCTCATTTTTCAATGGTAGCAGTATTATGGTGAAAAGTTATAATCTCATCAGCTGAAGTCAGCTGAACATTGTGCAGTGCAAATCAATTAGCATTTATAAAGGGTTTGTGTGAAAATTTGGTATGAATAGAGAATGTTCTGTTACTTGTTCATTAAATACAAATAAATAAATAGAGTGAGGTCCAAAAACACAATATCCTCAGGTGTTCAGTCCAGCCGTAAAGTTTGACTGTTCTTATAGTTATGTGTAATTAATATAATATAGTTGTTTAGCAATCCGAGTCTTTATTTAAGCTTTTTTAAAAGTTAGGTTACTGCATCCTTTGACAGAGTTGGAACGAATTGATAATGCCATTGTGTAAAGTTCTACACCAATATTGTATTTTTGTTTTTAATGAATAAACTCAAAATTCTACCGAACCGATTTTTCAGCAGTAGAATGCTTTATGATCACTGAGTAACATAGACTATAATTTATAAAAATACCACACGGGTGAAGCCGCTGGCGGAAGTTAATATTAGATTTACGTAGTAGTGTAAAATCTCGCGGTTGATTTTCATAAGCGCCTGATAAAAGTGGTTGAGCAAACTTTTATTAAAGATTCTTGTAATATACTAGGATTTCGTAGGAACTATATTATTGTGTGAATGGATAATCATTTTAACAGTCAAACAACATTTATACGTATTTGATGAACGTATAAATGTTTCGTGTGCCCAATTTAATATTGGAATAATGGTATTCCAATTGTATTTTAGATTATGGTAATGTAATAATGTATTTAATGTAATGTGTGTGTAGCCACAATTGTAATACAGATGGTGCAAATAATAAAGTAAAAAAATATTACTTCTCACACCCAGGGGTATCCGAAAATAATCCGTGTATGTTCCGATTTCCGCGATTCTTGATAGTTATCGATTATTACTAATTTATTTAATTTCTTGAAAATTATATGAGAAGGAACCTCTATATAAAAATCCTATTTAAAAATATGTATTCAAATTTTTATAGAATATTCTTTCATACATAAAATAATCCTAACATTAATTCAAGATACAAAAGTTTTGATCGAAAAGGAGGAATTTACGTTCAAGTGATAAAAAAAAAAAAATACTACCTGGTTCCTAAATAGTAGACTAAACTGAGGAATCTACGCGTCATTATTTAGACCAACCTGTAGGTATGTAGGCGCGTGAACATAATTTTTTGATCATAATTATACAAATATAGACAGCTAAATGTCACGTCGGTTCAATGTTGGGCATAATTCAATTAATTTTTTAATTGTAGAAGCAAACAATTACAATTTTAATTGCAATTAATTTAATTCAATTATTATATTTTAATTGTGAGATGCAATTGAAATCAATTGCAATTAAATCTATTAATTGTGATAAACAATTAATTTAATTTAAATTTTAATTGTTACTAACAATTAACTTAATCGTCAGTTGTTTATTATAACAATTAATACTATTTGATGACTGTAAAAACTCACGCACGGGAATGTGCTCCCGGGATAAAAAGTATTCTATATGTTAATCCAGGTTACAAACACAGGGAATGCTAAACTTTGGCACAGAGATATGTGTGCCAAACATCCAAATCCGTTAGTCCGTTTCTGTGTCATTGAGTAACAACAAACACACAAACAAACAAACTTTCAGATTTATAATATTAGTTGGAAGTAGGATAGGATTAACTATAATTGTAAACATGCACCCAACAATATTAACAATTAATTACATAATTGTAATTGCAAGATGGACAGTTAACAATTATTTAATTGTTAATTGTGTATCTTGCAATTACAATTAAATATTTGAATTGTTAATTGCAATTAAATCTTGCAATTTAATTGTTAATTGTTTTCACAATAAACTTTTGCCCAACACTGCGTCAGTTCTTTAGATTATTAGTATATCATTATAGATAAATAAGTAGTTATGAATAAATAGTACATACTTTAAACTTCAATGTTGTTTTCAATCTTTTCTCGAATATCCTTCCTATTATTTATTATTATTCGGTGGAATTCATTAATATTTAGGGTAGTGGCACCAATAAATGAACGATTAAGCTTTTTTGACAACTTTAAATAGCTGTAACTCAGTTATTTCATGACATTCAGGCATTTTTGATTTTTTTAAATTAGGCCATAATCCTCAGGATGTGACTGATTAAAAAAAGAACCGTCTAGATCTACAATTTATTTTTATAAGTTGCTGTTTGTAAGAAAAAGTGGGATTTACCCCTATAGTTGAACACTGAGCCCTAATTGTGAACATTTTGGACCCATTACTTGAACTAGCATTTTAATATTACCGACATTGGTCCACCTTGTGGGGGCGGGCTTCCAACGCTATGTCTTCCAGTACGCGGTCGCAAATCCAGAACCTTTCGGCCCCATTGGCCATCTTTTGGCAATTCTTCGGGCTATGTCGGTTACCTTGGTTCTCCTACGGATCTTTTCATTTCTGATTCGATCACGTAAAGAAACTCCAAACATAGCCCTCTCCATTGCCCTTTGAGTGACTTTCAGCCTGCTTATGAGACCCATGGTGAGCAACTACGTTTCGGTGCCATAATAGGTCATCCCTGGCAACACGCACTGGTCAAAAACTTTCGTCTTGAGATATTGTAGTATATGATATGAGAAGCAGATTCCCGAACGCCGCCCAGCTGAGTCGGATTCGACGATTGACCTCTTTCTCGAAGTTGAACCTACCTAGCTGAACAGTTTGCCCTTTTGTCCATATTCATTTTAAGACCCACTTTAAGACTCTCTTTCGGAAGCTCTACACTGAATTACTGAAGTCATCAAAAATTGTACTGAGGTCCTTCATGGTCTTAGTTATGACTAATCGTAGGCAAACTGAATGTGATTGATGTATTCGCCATTGTAGTTGATGCTAACCCTTTTCCAGCTCAGAACCTGGAAGACATCCTCCAGGGCAGCGGTGAACAGTTTCGGACAGATAACGTCTCCCTGTCTCACCACTCGCTGCAGAAGAATAAGTTACGAGGTCTGTTCCCAGGACCAGACCTCGAAAACTATTCTTCTGCAGCGAGAGTGCTGATGTTTTTGACGTTTCAAAAACGGTTAGCACCTCGATGTACTGATAGTCAATCTGGCACCGTTGGAGAGACTGCAGTACAGCCCAAGTCTCGATCGAATCGAAGGCTCTCTCGTAGTTCACAAACGCTGAGCAGAGAGGCAGTTTATACTCTTCGGTCTACGGTGCTAAAGCTTTTGCGGAATCCGGGAGGCTGGAAGTCGTCAAACCAGCGCGCGAGACGATTCGTGATGACTCTTGAAAGCAGCTTGTAGTCAACAACTTCTAGAGGGCCTTAATAATGAGTTTTCCATCGGCCTTTAGGAGTTCGGCCGTAATTCCGTCATCACCTAGCGCCTTGTTGTTCTTGAGCTGCTTCAGAGACATCCTAATCTCGTACTAGCTGACGTCCGGGATGTCTTCGGTATACTGTCGGGTAAATCTAGCTCTTGGTTGGTTTGCCAGATTCGTGACAGCCCAACTGGTTGACGTGTATAAATCCTCTTGATCTCTCTCAGTAGTTCAGGTTGACGGATACGATTCTGCCATCTTCGGTCTTCTGTTTCGCAAACTGGCTCTGCCCAATAGACAGGTCTTTGCCACTCGCAATACGGACTGTGTTAAGGAATACGGTCCGTCTATTTAGCTGAAGGTATTTGAGTGCATCATCTGAAGACGATTAACAACAATTGAATTCGTTCATTTTTTGGATTAGGTAAAGAACCACAAAATGAACGAATAAAATCCCTTCAGCGTTCAGCTTATGGCATGAAACCTAAAATTTGAACGAATAAAATATGAACGTATTCCTTAGTTCAAATTTTGGGCATGAATCCTAAAGATGAACAGTACAAGATTTCATACTAAAATAAAGTCTTAAAAGTAATCAAAAACACTAAAATAATGTGTTCAACTTTTGGTAACTAAGTTCATACATTTATTAAAATTCATTTGAGTTGATTTGTTTTGGTCTATAAGCGTGAGTTTACAAGTAATGATAGCTGTAAAAATATGCCTTTACACCATTACCTGAACGCCGTTCATCTATTGGAACAAGCAAACAAAATTGAATCCATTACTTGAACAGTAAATTTCTCTAAAAATACGGTAAATAATGTTTAAAACTATCAATATACTCAAAGCCAGATATAACAAGATTTTATTCTAACCAAATCCACTGAAATCTATCATTAATTCTTTCTTTAAGCTGACAAAATTCTTAAATTAGGAGGGCACTTTCCTTAAGTAGGTTTCCATACAAAGCTGATTTTTGGCGGGACGCGCTCACACAATGGCAGACTGTGAGCGCGTCTGAGTTGTCACTGCCAAAGTTGTTATGATAGCGGGAAGAAAATATGTTACCATAGCTTGAAAAAAATATTGCAGACATGTATCTAGCGGGGTTCTTTTTATTTTTTATTTTTTCGGTCGGTCGTTCATCTATTGGGGGTCGTTCATCTATTGGTGCCACTACCCTAGTTATTTAGATTTAATTGGGAACATAAAGCCTCGTGCAGACTGGCGCGATGCGACACCGGTAACTGTCCTACCGTGAAGCTTTCTTGAAATTGTTTTATTTAATATGCTACGGTTTCCTAGAAAAGCGGTGGCCGCACTTGACGGCCGCAGTGACAGCTGTCATGAAAATGATGACAGCGGCAAAGATTTAAATTGTTAGATTCGTCCCGTGTAAGATAGTCACGTTTCTGTTTCGTTTCGACATCTCTAACAAACAATGACGCAGTGACAATACTTGTTTGTCATGGATTCGCTATTTAATAATGTGTGAGCTGATGAGCTCACTCTTCTCAGTATGGACACTTTTTTAAGGGCAAAGCTAGCGATTTAAATTCTTGGGGGGGCGGGGTTTGCTTTACGGTGTCAACAACGGTCTCCAGGAAACCACATCAACTTACTTTCATAATCAACGTTTCAGTGACGTCATTCGCCGTAAATTGCGGACGCTACGTAAACGGTAACGGCTTTTCTAGGAAAAACCGTAGCTTTAGAGTTGCGTCGCGCCGTCACGTCGCGCCAGTGTGCTCGAGGCTTAACAAAACCATATTTGATGCTTTCTTGAACAATTTAACTGGCTGCTACATTTTAAAACACAATAAAAAAAAGTTTGTAGGTGGCAACGCCGTTGTCATAGCAACACAAAAAGACAAATAAACAACACTGTCTTGTCAAGTCACATTACTGTAAATAATTTTATACTGAGCAATATTTACTTTCAATAAATATGTCTTACAGGGATTTGAGGAGTAAGTATTTTTTTTCATGCAAACACAATAAATGAAGCCTTTTGTCACTACCTACTCATTTTTTTTGCGATTGGTAAGATTTTAGCGAAGCCATGCGGGTTTTGGGGTTTCCAAAACCGATATCTTTGGAGAGCTTCAGGACTCCGAACTGGGAGCTGATGGAGGAGTGTCTTCGCTGGCTGGCAGTCAGGGTCGAGCCTGACGCAGAGCTGGGCGGCGGCAGACACTCCATGGAGCAGCGGGTGGCGCTGGTCACGCACGCCATCGCACTGTTTGTAAGTGTTCCTTTTATATCGGTTGATGGTAATGATACGTGCTGCTGTCGTTGTCCCAATTTATTTGGGGTCGTCTCGGCATGTCTTTTTCTTCCATAAATGTCTAAGATACAAAATACTGCTTAAGGAATTTATCCTATTGACAAAACTATAAAATAAATTGGTTGCGAGGTAGCGCAGTTTGACCGTGGATTGACGGTGTTTATAAAAAAAAATTTAGGTTAGACCTAGGTAGAGATAGTCAGTGGCGCACTCAACACTAAAGCTGGGAACAAATTATCGGACGCGTCCGCGGACGTTTCCGTAATCTGCATCTTATCACAGATTAATCTGTGGTCTTATTTTAATTAGGATATTACATTTAGTACTACACTGTGCAAACTATCGGTCGTAAGTCGCGGACGTGAATTGACGTGATCGTAGGGAACTGTCAGTCGCGCGCTACTTACGGACGCGTCCGATAATATGTTCCCAGCTTTTGGCACACTCCTTCTTTTCGTGTGGTTATTGATTAACCTGGTGTCAGAGTTTATAAACTGCCCATGGGCCTCTGACTTGGCTTCACATGCCGTCGAGAAATATCTCTCAGGCATGCCGGTTTCCTCACGATGTTTTCCTTCACCGTTTTTGAAGCAAGTGATAATTATACAATACTCACATGAATCCGAAAACTCAAGAGGTGTTGCCTTGGGTTCGAACTCGAGACCTATGAAGGCTTACCATGAAATAAATAAAGGTACCTAATGAGGACGTGCCTGACGTACTTCTTACATAAATGTTCTAAGTCTTGTCGATCACGTGAGGTCGATATATGACGCTTGAGAAACTCGCCTAGTGTAAACGAGGCTTTACTCTTCGACCGTCTTCCAGCATTCTCGCGCCAACATCAAGTTGAACGGCAAGCGCGTGTACGGCGCGGACGGCTATGCGGTGCGCGAGATGATGAAGGTGGCTTCCCTACTGCGATCAGCACTGGAGACACCCTCTACTGATGACCACCAGCGTGAGACCACGCCTATGAGCTATGACTTTAGCAGCCGGGTAAGTCATTGCAGTCACGTGCAGTAGTTTCATAAAAGAGCTGGTGTGCTCCGCAACGGCGGATTCGTTTCGAGTCAGGGGGGAGGGGACATATAGTCGAGATAGTCAGTCAGGACAAGGTCCAATCAGTGGCGGACTAACACTGTCGGGAGCCCGGGACGGCAAAACAAAAAAATGAGGCCCCCGGTCTTCTCAGTTATGTTAGTAGGTATTTCTAGTAAAATTTGTGCAAAAATGAAAATGACAAGAAAAAAAGAAATTGTTTTTGAACCGTACTTACGGAGATAGAAGTAACCTTGTCGATTTATGCAGAAAGTCAGAGAATGTAGGCTGAAAGAGCGAGCGGAGCGAGCTCGAAAATTTTAGCACCCTACATTTATGTTTTGCATACGTACGGGGCCTCTAACAAATCTAACAAATCTAAACTGCTTCTTACTCGACATATTGACCGTGTTTGGGATTTGATTCAAAGGGGTTATTTCCCCCTTGAGGGTGATGTTCTCAGGGGGGAAAAGGGGAACGACTCAAAATGAAAAGGGGACTTTCGGTTTTTTTTTTTACTATAGGGTCCCGTTTTCCCCCCTGAGGGAGATTCTCTCAGAGGGGAATATGGGAATAAGCCGATTCAAAGTAGGTACTTCTTAAGATTTGGTGGCCCTGGGCGGTTTATCGACACTATTCTGGGGCATTTCATTTGCACGTCTAGCTGCTCAGCCACTTCTACTCTAGATCAGTAGCGGATTCAGGGGGGGGGGGGGTCTAAGTGGCTTAAGCGTTTACTTTGCTAAAACTACCCACAGCGGGGTCAAGCCCCCCCATTCCCCCAAGTTCTACATCAGTTATAGCGTGCAATTCCATGGGTACCACCGACGCATCGGGTGATCGGAGGCGCGGCCGTGAACGAATTTTTTCTTTTCTTTTTTCTTTTAGTACATAAATATGTTTTGCCTTATCTTGCAGCTAAGTGAAATCAAGCAAGCTCGAGCTCTGGCTACAGACATCACGGCACAGGGCGCCTTCCTCTACGATCTGTTGGCTAAAGAGGCAGAAAACAAGGTGAGTTTCTTACCCGGCCAAACTCAATGTAAAAAAGTCTTTTCCAAAAAGTCTGTACTTTTATTATTAATAAATGTATTATTTTTATGTATTGTGTGTAGTATTATATTTATTATCTACACTACTGACTACAGTCCATCCAAAGGTTGTCTGGAAGATATCACTATCGTCGACAAGACCGCCATTGTTCACAGTATTACCAATAATGTAAAAGAGCTTTGTAACAAACTCGGTGTACAATAAAAATGAAGTAATTTTCCATAACCCACCACACAGTATAGGGTGGAATGAATTTAAAATCTATGCCTTGGCTGGCCATGTCTGTTAGAATATCTTCATCAACTGAATTTCGTTACTAGCTCCGACAAAGGCTGTCGCGGCGACTCATGAACCGATGAAGAGCATCAATGAATGTAAGGTCCGTGACGAGCTTGAGGTGCATCTCTCTAAAAGAGGTTTCATCGTGTCAAATATTCCAGGAACAACGCGAGCAAGCGCTTTCCCGTCCCCTTGACATGTCTGCAATGGAAGCCAGTCTCCGGCGCGCGCTGGACGCCGTCACCGGCAAGGTGTCCTCCGGGCGGGAGCAGATCGACAACGTGGCGGCGACTGAGGCTGCGCTTGACGCCAAGCTGGAGAGGAAGAGAGCCGAGCTTATGAGAGCGGAGAAGAGGCTGCATACTGTGCAGAAGATCAAGTAGGTATTTATAGGTCCGATGGTACTGTAAGGACTCCTCGGACTCCCGTCTCCCTACCGGGTCTTGTAATTTATTTTTTAACGAATAATTATTTTTAGATTGAATATTGTAGATCCGATGATCTACAATATTTTACGTAATGACATAGACGGCATGTCAGCTCTTCAGCTAACTCCCAATTATTTTTCTTACTTCTATATTCATTATAGCATTTATCTCATTGCTATGCCATTATTTTGTAAGTACTAGTAAAAGTTTGCACGGTGGAACCAAACAAGTTACGATCTATTCAGTACCTTGCTTAGTTAGGGTGCTCGCAAGATGTCTATAAATATGATGGTTATAGTCAGTAGAAATCTTTCTTCAGCTTCTCATAAAAACAGTCCGTCGAACATGCTTTCGGAATTTTCGACGTTAAGTGACGACAATAGTCGTGATCAATTCAGCTGCAGCCGCATTTCTTAGCATTCTCTGCAGCTTCAGCATTTATCTGATTCTTAATACTTCCAGACCAGCCTACCAGGGTGAGCTAACTACTCTGGAGACTGAGATAGAACAGCTGTGGGACCAGTACGTGCTGCGGTATCGCTGCGTCGAGGCGCTCAAACACCAGCTCAGCGTGCTTGAGAGTGCTCAGGCTGAGGTGAGCTACTGTGGAGAATGCCTCATTTTATTTTACATTCATGCCGATCTAGTGAGGGTTCTTGGCTAAGTCTGGGCTCTTATTGGTTATTGTTTGTTTGCAGGCAGCTGAAGAACAGCAAGCTGCAATCATGCAGCTGATTCACAAGTATGAAGCTGAAGATGTTCTAGGGAAACTAAGCGATTCTGGTTTGTACTCAGGGGTACTAATGTTATCTATAGGCAAATGGAAATGTAAAGAAAAATTAGAAAATACCTACATTTTGTAGATGACATGGACTCGAGTGATGACGGCAAGGACTTGAGTGAAGTGAAGCAGCCGAGGCCAGCCACCAGACCTAAGACTCGGCTGAGGATTAAAACAGCAGGTCAGTCATTATTAGTGATAGCGAGATATGTCTTTCTGAGCAACTAACTTATATACTGTAGTTGTGATTATATGTGTGGTGTTGGCGAGTTTTGGCAGTATTATTTAGCTGAGAGTTCCGTGTCTTTAATATGGTAATAAGTAGATACCTACCTAAGGATTTTATCGAGTTAAATGGTTTGCGATTGGCTGATGATGTTGAACATAATCACATAATCAGCCTATTAATGTTCCCACTGCTGGGACACAGACCTCCTCTTTTTGAGAGGGAGTGGGCCGTAATCCACCACACGGGTCCAGTGCGGGTTGGTAGATGTCACATGTCTTCGAATTTTCGGTTCTAAGACATGCCGGTTTCCTCACGATGTTTTCCTTCATCGTTTTGAGAGCAGTGGTGATGAAATTATTTACACAAAGTAAAGTGCCTGTCTGTGTTCGAACCTACGACCAACAACTTCCTTTACCACTGCGCCACCATTGCTATGATGATGATGATGTACGCGCCTTGCTAACTATTAGGCAACCTCTGATTTCACCTTGAATTAAAATATATCAAAAGATGTAAACTACCGCCACATTGCCTGTAGGCACAGCGGCGGCGGAGGCCCGGCGCGCGTTCGGCAGCATGGCGGCGCGCGACTCGCTGGACGAGATCCGCGACGAGGACGACTCGCACTCCGACTCCGACTTCTCCGACAAGCAGGGCTTCGGGGACCTGTCCGTATCTAGTAAGTGTTGGCTGTTACTGATGAGCCCGGGCTCCGGCAGTGGCCACAACTATTGGTAAACAACATGGGTTGCGTTCAGCTTGGGGTGCCTAGGACATGTGGCCGATACAATGATGGGACATTCTCACACCGGTCCCATTGGGACGGTGTCAATAAAAGGACGGCCGTCATAGCTGTCATGTAACGAGGAGGATGTCTAAAGGAACTCAAGCTTTACTGACAAAGAATCTTCATCTATGATAATGCGCATATTTCACCTTGAAATGGTGAAACAAATGGCTGGGATCCCCTCAATCAGCTTTAAGTTCTTAACATGACGTTGTAACTGCTACTAATTCACATCATTTTAAGAGCAGTTCCAAAAGAAACGCACAGTTATGAAGCTCAGGCCACACTGGGAACGATGCTAAGTTCGCTTCGCTCATGAATAATAGTAACCGCGTTATTACATTCATTTCAAGTCGCGAAATATGAACCGAAGTATGAAATGATGCCCGGGGTTGCGGGAAAGTCCAAAAGGGATACCGTGACCCCTGGCAACGTACAGGCAACTGAAGGAACACGGGTGGGTTTGAGTAAGAGTCTGACACGCCCTCCCGCTCCGCCCAGAGCGGGCGAAGTTATTTGATGATTTCCCAAAAACAAAAAAAGAATAGATGCGGCGGCTACATGAACGAAGCTAAACGAACTTCGCTTCCCAGTGTTGCCTGCGCTTTAGCAAATTCTTTGCCCAACATTCACCGCTGTTTCCAATAGTAAATGGTCACTGGAGCCAAGATAAAGAAGCATGCGACCAGTTCATTTAACATTGCCAGCTTCAGCGCGAACATGTTTGCCATTAAACTGTTTGTAACGCAGGGAAGGGACCGGCCGCCAGCTCGGACGGCAGGATGAGGTCGGCCGCTACTGCATTTGGTTCGTCATGCATTGCTTCTATTGCTAACTCATTCATAGTTAATTTTTTAAGAGAATCTCGTAGATCAGGTATTTAGCGATGGTATTTGCCGTGTGATATTTGCTATGTTTTGAAAGAAAAAAGTACCTAGTACCATGGGCTTACCCAGCATTTTTTTAGGGGTGGGGCAAAACTAAATAAACTCGATACATAGTAGGAATATTGCTCCCACGAAGCTGCATTGTTTCGCGTGGTAATTTTGAATTTTAACTAATGAATAATTAATTTTAAAAACCAAATTTTTACCTTCGAGTCAGGGACCAGAGTGGGGCAGATGTCCCCACCCACCTTGACCCACCGTGGTGGGTATGCCCATGCCTAGTGCCAGTAACAAATGCTGTGCCTATAGTACAGGTATCACACATACCTAAGAGAGCCCGCAGACATACAATTTAGTCGTTGGCCGACTAAATCGCAGAGTATACCAATAGGTATAGCGACATCGAGCCTGTTATGGAAGAACATCGTAACCGACAGAATGTAGGTATTTCACTTTTTTATTGTAACGTATAGCTAAAATAATTTAGACCATAATACAAAGACACTTAAACCCATATTTGCATAACGGCAAAGTTATAACTGGCATTAGATAGTATCGTAAACGACAAAAGTAAAAGTTTGATATTTATGAACAATCAGAATTATCGTAACCAACCTATCGTAAGTAACGTTTGTCACTTACGATAAAGCATATTGGTATGAATTACCCAAAGTCTGTGTTTCGTTTAGTTATCTTATTAGGTATATTGTTTATTTGTAAGAAATACTGTATTCTGATTGTTTGGTTGCCTATTTATTTGAATGAAGTAATATTCAATTTGGCATTCATATTATCTTGAAATGTTATTAACAATTAATTTAAAGATTACTATTGTGAACTGAGTAACATCTAAACGCAGATTTTTAGAACTGTTCAAATTCAAACTTGTTCGAAATAACGATTTACAGTGCCTTGCGACAACTTTTATTTTGTTTGTTGTTTAGTAATTAAAACTCAAGACTGTTAAACTTGTAACTACGAGTATCACTGTTGCATAAATTAATAGGTGTTTAGTGCAGTGCACTCATGTAAGTACAATCAATATTATTACGATATTTTTTTGTTATTAAAGAGATGGTAAGGGTGGTGGTATGTGACTTTGATGGTTTTGGTGTTAATAGGGTGTTGGCAAGCATGCTATATTTGAAGGTTTATGTTACATTGACCGAATTACGTGTACCTACTACTGCTATCGAATGGGATCAAAAATATATAATTGATACATTTTGAAATGCTTTGCTATTTGGATCGTAATTCGTAATCTAACATGGTTTTGACAGCTTGCTCGCTTGTTCATCTAGCACTAACCTATCTTATGCTTTTGCGCAGTAGTAAGATAAAATAATTTTCTTTTCAGTATTCCGAAAATTACCATGAATAATGAAGAGCAGGACGAACTTGTATAAAACCAATCGGTCTTAGTTCCGTACCCAAATTCAGATTCGACGTATGGTAGTTCAGAAATAGATTTCTGTGGGATTGATTCCGATGGATCTTGGATTATGCTAATGAGCAAAAAAGTAAAGCGACTTTTTGAATCTCCTCAAGACAGTTACGGCGTCTACATCTTCTTCTACCGTTTTGCGTACATTCTTTGAAACTTACAGCTCGAAGCAGTTCTACTGAAACTGAATCGAACGATGGAATAGGTGACGATGATGAAATAGTGGGCAAAAAAGGATTTTGAAAGAAGCGCTCTTATACAGGAGACTTACTACCGGAGGAAAGTGATGATGAATCATTAGTTAATTGACTCAGGCGTGACTTTGCGGAAATCCATTATAAAATACAATAGGCGATGTATATTTAGTAACTTAATCCGCTTAACTGTTCTTAAAGAGTTAGAGAACCCTGTAAGAAATTGACACGTGTTTCGCCTCTCAACGAGGCATCCTCAGGATGACGATTGATAGTTGCGAACTCGGACACGAAGTGTTGCCACGTCAAGAGCCGAACGCAAAGTGCAAAGACAGTGTGTACTTTTGACGAATCATTATTATTGATGTTAATCAAAATAGTTAAATATGAATAAAAATTTAATTTATGCATGGGTTTTCGTTTTATTGTGAGAACCTGATATTGAAACGTGTGATATTAGGAGAAAAAACACAGTATTATACAACAGTTAACACAATAGTTAGACTTAATTATAGAGAATAGTAGTAGCGTAAATGACAATTTTTGAATAACTAGAAGAAATCATGACATTTATTTTTATCTTAAGCGACAAAAGTACTCAATAGTGAACTCTTTCTGCAATTAATTAATTGATTTTACGTAAAGCCTAATGTGTTTTGCAATATATACAAAAACCAGAGATCTATAAATAAGAAATAAAAAATTATCAATAAAAAACCTCTCCTGTAAAATTTCATAAATGTCGCTTACGATGTTCTTCCATAACAGGCTCGACGAGCCTGTTATGGAAAAACATCGTAACCGACAAAATGTAGGTATTTCACTTTTTTATTGTAACGTATAGCTAAAATAATTTAGACCATAATACAAAGACACTTAAACCCATATTTGCATAAACGACAAAATTACAACTGGCATTAGATAGTATCGCAAACGACAAAAGTAAAAGTTTGATATTTATGAACAATCACAATTATCGTAACCAACATATCGTAAGTAACGTTTGTCACTTACGATAAAGCATATTGGTATTGGTATGAATTACCCAAAAACTGTGTTACGTTTAGTTATCTTATTAAGTATATTGTTTATTTGTAGGAAATACTGTATTCTGATTGTTTGGTTGCCTATTTATTTGAATGAAGTAATATTCAATTCGGCATTTTTATAATCTTGAAATGTTATTATGAATGAATGAATGAATGAAATGCCCCGATCCCAGCGTGGTTTAACCAGACTCGATAAATCGAATGAACCCCAAGATTTGCACTAGCCCATGAAATCTCATGTTGCATGGGACTTCAAAAGCCATTGCATATCAAAGAGTAGACCGGGTGGCGCGGTAATGGTAGGGATTAGATATGTGCCCTGGGAAAAGGAGGGAGATATGAGCCTACCGGATATGCATCCTAGAGTAAGCCTAGGACTAGTGGAGAGACAGGTTATAGATCATTGGATGGGCATCTTTTTACGACGTCACCACTCGCCGTTATGTCGGTTCACATAGATCTTCGCTGGTGGTTCTTGAGGTGGGGTTACGCTGCTTTCTCGGCTTTTTTCAATATCGCTGCTTTGCTGTGTTATATTTAGCTGTTTCTAAGTCTTCGTCAGAGGCCTCGCTGCTATCCGTTTCAGGTTTCTTGTAGATCTCGCTGGCAGCCTTCATTATCTTGTTTCGGTCTGTAGCCGTGTCCCTCCAGAAGTTGACTTCCTTGTCGAAATAAATCGAGTCCTGTTTAATGTTGTCATTCCATGTGTAGATTGGACGTCCTACTTTCTTGGATTTGGCCTTATACTGCATTGCTGCGTGTAGCAGGTGTAGTTTGCCTCGCCTGTGAACGTGTGCAAGATAGCACATTCTGTGATTCTTGATGCGTTTGGTTACTGTTTTTCCGTCCAAGATTTCGTGCATCTTCTTATGTCTTGGTTTGTTTCTGGCGTGGTTAATCAGGTCTCTCAAGATGACTCGCTCATATCTTCTCAGCCTTGACCTGTTAGCTTTGGTGATTGCCGATACTTTCAAACCGTATATCATACAAGGTACGATCACCATTCGGTACATGAGTCTGGCTAGTTTCCAGTCCATCTTTGAGTTTGTTATGAATGGTAATAGTGCCTTTGCGTTTCTAGTAGCTTGTTCGCATCGTTTCCTAATTGTGTTTCTCCTGCTTAAAGCAGATGTTATGTATGTGCCTAAATATTTAATTTCATCGACAGTATGTAGATTTAATCCGTTCATTGACACATAAGTCGCTTTCTGTTTAGCTACTGGGTCCCTAATTAAAATTTTTGTTTTAGTTTCGTTTATTTGTAGGCCGACACTACCTAGTAGGGATTTAATATGGTATACGATTCCTTCTAACCCTTTTAGATCATCTGTAATGAAGATGAGGTCGTCTGCGAATGATAGCACCAGCGGGAGTGAGATTCCCCGATCCTGGTCTAATTTTATTAGTTGAGTTTCCTCTTCGAGGGTTCTAAGGACTTCATCCATGACCAGTGTAAAAAGGCGAGGCGACAGCGGGCAGCCTTGTTTGACACCTTTTCCTTTGGTAATCCAACTAGATTGCTGCCCACACCATTTGATGTGCGTGCGTTCATTCATGCAAACCTTGATTATCCTATTGGTTAGTGCCTTGTTGGTTCTTTGTATTAGAATGTCTCGCAGTGCTTGGAGGTCGACGTTGTCAAAAGCTTTTTCAATGTCCAGAGCGAGTACATAAATTCTTTTTCCTGCTCGCCATTCTTCGTCCAGAACCCTTTTTAGCGTAAATATGTGATCGTCTGTGGATCTATTGTTTAGAAAGGCTGCTTGGTAGTTGCCCAATTCTTTTATTACTTCGTCTAATTTTTTAAGAACGTAGGAGGCGTAGATTCTATAGCCCGTGTTGCAAACCGATATTCGTCGATAGTCATTTGGGTCTTTAGGGTTGGTTTTTTTTAGGGATTGGTACCTGCATTGTTTCTAGCCACGTGCCGGGTGCCTCATTCTGTGTCCAGGCTTTGTTAATGTGCTTAGTGACGGCTTCCTGTAATACTTTGGGCATAGCTTTGTAGAGCTCTATTACTATTTGATCTGTTCCGGGCGCCGTCCCGTTTCGCATGTTGTTAATTATTTCCATTACGTCATCCACTGTGGGTCCTTTGTTTTGTTCGTCGGTTGTCGGCTTTGTTATGTTAACCGTTGGTATAGTTTGGCCCTCGGAGTTTTTTAGGATTTGCTCCCATTTGGACATTGGTATATAGGCGTTCCTTTTACGGCGTTTTGTAGCTTGCTTGTTTTTCCTGTAAAAAAGATAAAGTACCTGCATGCGTTTTGAAGGATGTTTTTTTCCCAGTCCATTGAAAAAAGCCCTGCATTCTTTGTTTTCCTCTTGGTTTCTGATCTTTTGAAGTATTGCCTGACAATCTTTTACACGATTATGTCTATTTGGGTTATCTGGTTGATTTCTTTGTACGAATTTAGCCTTTTGTAGGTTGGCAAGGGCTATACGATGATTCCTAGAGTGATTCGGTTGAAAAATCAAGGTTTCTTGGGCAGCCGCTTTTAACACTCCCGTTATGGTACACCATGGTATTTCAAAATCTTGTTCCGTTGAGTCTATTCCTGAGTCTTCCAGTTTTTTGATAATGCACGCTTGGTATTTTGCTTTGGTGGATTTGATATTGAGAGCGGCATAGTTGCATTGTTTGTAATTAAAATCCTTGGTCTCTATTGTTATTTCATGTTTTTGTGTCTTGTGTGTGGTGGTGTCATCTTTGTTTAAGATACTTCTGAGCTGCCCCCAAATTATTTTATGGTCGGATATGGCCCTACTTGCCCATTCGCCTTTAATATACTTAAATAGTTTTCCTGTTGCCTGTGGCGTAATAATGTGATCCAACTGTGACTTCTGTGTGCCCCTTGACCATGTTATCCTACAAGATGATCTTGCTTTTGTTGTTTCTATTTGCAGTATTTCCCTGTTAGCTATATCCATTAACATTTCCCCGTTGTAATTAGAATGGTCATGATGAAGATTTTGGTGAATCAGTCCTTTGCGTTGGAAACTTATTGTATCTTGTCTGCCGATATGGGCGTTAAAGTCGCCTAGGATTATTAAAGTATATTTTTTTGGCTTTTGTCTGATCAAGTTTAATACACCTGTGAAGGATCTGGTTGCTTTAGAGGTACAGCTGTTGATTTTAGAGTTAATTATGTAAAGTGACGCAGGTTTGTCACTTCCTCTAACAACTTTGAGAGTGATTGACATCGCATCTGTATCACTGCTCTTCTTTATTGTTTCTATATGGGCATCCTTTCTGATTGCAATTGCAAGTCCCCGGTGGGCTTTACCTGATGTTCCAGATAGGTGCCATTCGTAATGGGTGGAATTGTACGTTCCTGTGTTCATCCCTGTTTCTTGTAGGCAGGCTACGTGAATGCCCCTATTTGAGAGTTCCGTATCTATTCTAGCTTTTTTAGCCGGCTTAGAGGCCCCACGTACGTTCCATGTTGCAATGTGCAGGTCTGGGCAAGTGTACTTAGTTACGGCAGAAGGTTGGTTTCTAAGTATTGTGTATCCGGTGTCATCAGCGACTTCATCCGAAACCGGTGGTGTACCTAATGTTGAATTTAATTGTTCACGCGGTGTTAGTGAGCTAGCTAATGTAGTTTTGTTGGTTGTTTCTTGCGTTAGATTTTGTATGTTATTGTTGTACTGCTCGCCGGCGCTCATGACACAGCTATCATAATGTTGATCTTTGTAAAGGATATGTATATTTCCGGGTACTGGTTCACCGGTAGGTGAATACATCAGTGTGCTCGCGTGATTTGTGTGCACGTGTACATTTACGAGATAGAATTCAGCCGCGGCAATTAAGATGTCTTCGCCTCCCCAAAAAGATTCGTTATACTGCGCGGTGATGTATTTTGTTATCCTTTGTTCCTGAGAAAGCTTGCTGTTAGGGATAAAGTCTTGGATATTATTTCTAAGTGCTAAGCGTATTCTGGCATCGTCGCAGTTATCCGAGACATAGGCCGCTAGGTCTCGGCGAACGGACTTGTGGTCGAATGTTAACCCCATTATATTGTTTATTTGGCGGGCGATTGCGCTAAACAGACAATTGCCGTCTTTACGCATCGCCGCAATTATAACCATTGTAAACTTATTGTTTTGGAGTTAAAGTCCCACTTTTCCGTGCACGTGCAGGTCTATTTTCGAGACAAATGACTGTGGGCTGAAATTTATTAGTTACTGTCTTTGTTTTTCAATAGACATGTACCTAAATGTGAAAGTTTAATGGCCGTTCGTTACAAGAAACTTGGGTACATTGTTCAAAAGAAACTCAACAAAAACAAGATAAAAACAAAAAAAAGGGTTGGCTCACATGCGACTGTTTTGTAATTCTAAAGAAACTGCCCTATTGTTTCGTGCCGCATGAATCAATGTTCTATGCAAGTATTTTTTTTTCCAGCAAGGCTTGGTTGAGAGTTGGACGTATCCTTTTTTGCATACGCGATTGTACTCCTTATTTGTATGACCTTACGGATCTATTTTCCATGTAGTAAGAGAATACTTGAAAGTATCTCGAGCCCTGGTTTTTGGCGCTGGTGTCTAAAGGTGGACGTACTTGGAAGCCCTGGTACTCGGTTTTGCAAGTGCGACCCTTGTCCTGCGCGTATCAGTAGACACGCCAACCAACACCAATAAAAACCAATCAACGCAACATATATGTTGATTGGTGTAGCTACGCCAATCAACAGCCATAAAAGTTCAAGATTCGCGCTCGATATGTTAAACCTTATTCTATTAGATACTATACTGAGCTTAGCCTCTGCGTTTTAGCCGCGGAATCAAAATATCGGCGAGATTTTAACTCATCGACTTGTCCGCTACACTTACTAGGAGAAATTCTACATGCAACTTGCTTTGGTATCTGAATCTAAAATATTTTCTGAATATATTATGACAGCTATGGAATTATCTCACCGGGTTCTGCTGGCCTCGCCGTTCATTGGTTCTGGATCCTGTGTCAGACGATTAGAGCCTCATATAGCCTGGATAGCTCGCCTGGGATCCGGATCGGACGTAGGTCTAGCACACCTCACTCTATCACTGAATTTATTTGGCAACCCGTAATTCACAGCCTACTTTAAACAAAACACAGCACTGTTCGATTTTGGCGGTAAGAAGAGTCACCGTTTGATTTTGAGGGCAAGCGACCTGCTGTCCGCACATGTGTTAGGCTCTCTGCGAACTCGAAAAATATATAAAAAACTTTGGGAGCTCGCTTCCGGTGCGTCCGTGTCCTACGACGTCCAACGACCGAATCCTTATAATCTTGAAATGTTATTAACAATAAATTTAAAGATTACTATTGTAATTCTTGTTTCTGAGTAACATCTAAACGCAGATTTTTAGAAGTTCAAATTCAAACTTGAAATAACGATTTACAGTGATATTTTGTTTGTTGTTTAGTTATTAAAACTCAAGATTTACAGTCAAACTTGTAACTACGAGTAACACTGTTGCAAAATTAATAGGTGTTTAGTGCAGTGCACTCATGTAAGTATAATCAATATTATTACGATATTTTTTTGTTATTAAAGAGATGGTAAGGATTGGTGGTATGTGACTTTGATGGTTTTGGTGTTAATAGGGTGTTGGCAAGCATGTTATATTTAAAGGTTTATGTTACATTGACCGAGTACGTACGTGTACCTACTACTACTATCGAATGGAATCAAAAATAAATAATATAATTGATACATTTTGAAATCGTTTGCTATTTGGATCGTAATTCGTAATCTAATATAGTTTTGACAGCTTGCTCGCTTGTTCATCTAGCACTAACCTATCTTATGCTTTTGCGCAGTAGTAAGATAAAATAATTTTCTTTTCAGTGTTCCGAAAATCACCATGAATAATGAAGAGCAGGACGAACTTGTATAAAACCAACCGGTCTTAGTTCCGGACCCAAATTCTGATTCCACGTATTGTATTGTATTGTATTGTAATTCAGAAATAGATTTCAGTTGGATTGATTCCGATGGATCTTGGGTTATGTCAATGAGCAAAAAAGTAAAGCGACTTTTTGAATCTCCTCAACACACATTTACGGCGTCTACATCTACAGCTTCTTCTACGGTTTTGCGTACATTCTTTGAAACTTACAGCAGTTCTACTGAAACTGAATCGAAAGATGAAATAGGTGACGATGATGAAATAGTGGGCAAAAAAGGATTTTGAAAGAAGCGTACTTATACAGGAGACTTACTACCGGAGGAGAGTGATGACGAATCATTATTATTGATGTTAATCAAAATTGTTAAATACGAATAAAAATTTAATTTATGCATGGGCTTTCGTTTTATTGTGAGAACCTGATATTGAAACGCGTGATATTAGGAAAAAAAACACAGAATTATACAATAGTTAGCCTTAATTATAGGGAAAAGTAGTAGCGTAAATGACGATTTATGAATAACTAGAAGAAATCATGACATTTATTTTTATCTTAAGCGACAAAAGTACTCATTATTGAAATCTTTCTGCAATTATTTAATTGATTTTACGTAAAGCCTAATGTGTTTTGCAATATATACAAAAACCAGAGATCTATAAATAACAAATAAAAAATAATCAATAAAAAACCTCTCCTGTAAAATTTCATAAATGTCGCTTACGATGTTCTTCCATAACAGGCTCGAGTAGGAATGGCAATGACCCCGCTGAACTTGCTTATCAGTGCCATCGCTGAAGCCCAATCCTGGAATATCCCGAGCTATTTGTTGGAACAGAAGTGTTTAGTGTGTGTCAGTAAGTCCTGTGTTGTGGGCACAGGCGGCGGCGGCGGCAGCGGCGGCGGCGGCTCTGCGGCGCGCTGGTCGCGCGCGCGCCCGCGCCCCGCTACGCGCACGCTGGCCGCGGCCGACGACGATGACTTCGCCGATCTGATTGAAGGTCAGGTTCCGGTTCTTGACATTGGTTTAATTTATTATCTACTTTCCTTAAGAGGGCTTATTTTTCGAAATTACTGAAACGATTTTAATGAAACTTCATACGCATATGCAAGATACAAAGGTCTAAAAACTTAGTTAAGAACATTTTCAAAATGTCTTATTTAAAAGCAGATAACTAGAAAACTCTGATTCTATGGAAAATTAAAAATCGGTCTAATTTGGCTGTAACACTATTTTTCGAAAATGTTCTTAACTAAGTTTTTAAACCTTTGTATCCTGCCGCGTATGAAGTTTCATTAAAATCGGTTCAGTCATTTCGAAAAATAAGGGCTTGAAAGTTTGTATGAAAAGCCGTACGACGTAAACCCTCTTAAACACAGCGTGGTCCAAGAAAAAATATGTGTTATCCTAACTAATATTATAATGTGAAAGTGATGTTTGTTCGTAACGCTTTCACGCTAAAACGGCGGAATGGATTTGGATGAAATGGACCTAGAGAAGGATCCGGCTATTATAGCTGTTTCTTCGCCTGAGATCGCCTCAGTCGGCGCTAAATTTCAAATACGCGGCGGCGGCGGCGGCGCGCAGCTTGCGGCGCGGCGCCCACCTCTAGTTCTCACACTACTAAAGCATCAGCTTCAAGTCATGTCTTCAAAATAATTTCTTCTTCTTAGGAGTGGAAAGTGGCGACGCAGGAGACTCTCTGGGCAGTTCCTCAGAGAGTGAGCTCCGCGTGACCAGCGCCCGGCCCAGCGCTGCGCCTGGTCGCGTCTCCGCACTCAGTGACAACGAGTTCTGAACCTTGTCGCTCGGGAGTAAGGTGCATTTCTATTCGTAGTTGTTTGTACTTTTAGTAGGTGTTTAGATGTGACGCAATAAATACGTGAAAATTGCTGATGGATTTACCTAGTTCTTTTATTATCTGTAGTTGGATCTGTCAGATGTTTATTACCTACTTCAAATTATGAACAACGCTACAAGGTTATTTCGGCACATGGCCAAAACTAAAGCTGCTCTCTTGTTTTGTCAATACGATTTCAAAAATGTTTACCAACAATGCCCCGTTGTAAATGTCCTTCAGGCGCCACAAGATCCTTAGAGCACTCTACAGGCCTTGGTATCTGGTACACCCTGAACACTCTACAGGCCTACGTATCTGGTACACCCTGAGCACACTACAGGCCTACGTATCTGGTACACCCGAGCACTCTACAGGCCTACGTATCTGGTACACCCCGAGCACTTTACAGGGCTACGTATCTGGTACACCCCTAGCACTCTACAGGCCTACGTATCTGGTACACCCCGAGCACTTTACAGGGCTACGTATCTGGTACACCCCTAGCACAGTAGGGCATGCAATTATCCGCCCATTTTACTATTCGAATATTTCGGATACTGCCAGACAACTATTCGAATATATTCGGATAATATGGATATTTTGGATACCATTGTAAAAGAGGTAAATCAAACTTATAGTAGTTTAAAATCTACATTTTTATTACAAAAACTAAAGTATATCAGTTCGCACTAAAAGCAAAATCTGTCCGATCTGTCATTGACAGATACGAGAAAAGAAAAAAAAGAAATCCACGAGTTATCTACCAATGGTATAATAGATCGTGAGCTGGTCAAATGCTATCTTTGTTAAGATGGCTAGAACAATTGAAAGCACATTAGATGAAGACTGGAAGTCTTACAAAATAGTGCTTGGTAATAAATGAGACAAAATCACATCACTGACATTGCTAGATGTCAAAGTATCTGATGTATAAGTTGGATCAGCACAAACTAATAGCCACGAATGACATGTACTTTCATCGATTCCCTGAATATGTACTATTTTCTGTGCGTTTCGGGTCATTCAGTTCTCGTTATCGCGATTGTGCAGTCCTATCTTCCGTTAGACATAATATATGTGAAACTTTGAAAAACCCAATCCGGAAAGTCCTCTTTAGGAATACCTCCTAAAGAGGACTTTCCAGATTGGGTTTTTACGGTCCAGGCAGGAAACGAATTAATGCAAATCATGAATGCCGAGAATCATGATGAGGCCTCTGCTCCACATTCCTACTTCCCATATCAATCTGATTTTGGGTTGGTTACCAAAACAGCTTATTCAAGTGTAGCAAATCCTAACCTTTTCTTTGTTTCATTTAGCAGGCACTCTATTTTGGTTTTGTGAGATCTCGTCAAGCAAGACACAATACCGAGATGAATCTAGAGAACAACACTAGTAATCAAAGCCATCATTCTTGCCAATGCCTTTAAAGTAAATGCCATGCTTGTCAAAGCATTCACTGTTGATGGTTAACCTGCAGAGTCCTTTCGATTTCTTTGCTTATTTTCTCTGTTAAAGTAAATGATATTTCAGTTTCTGCTGCTTGTAATCACTGAGTGCTACGTCATCACCATCGCTGTCGTCAACTGAAGTCGAACTCTGTGCAAAAGCACTTAAAAAAAAAATCTCTTCTAAAGGACATGACCAGTTTTAGCCTTCGAATTCGGGAACATGCGCAGCATTACAACTTTTACACTAAGATTTAAAAATAAAGATCTAATTTATCATGGTAATATTATTCCGACTAAAGCCCAGATTAAATTATCTGAAAAATCAGTATATTAATTGCTTCCGTTTCTCTCTTTTATGCACTTCCTGATTTTGACGTTCCATTGTATCTTTATTCACCCGGTAACCAAAATAAGCTACACATAATATGGAAAAAAATAAACTAAAAACGAGCTATTTTCGATCAAGTGAATTTTAATGACATGGAATATATGTTATGTTATGTTTTGTTTATAATTACTTATTTATTGATACGCCTACGGGTTATGTTAGGTTTTATTGACACGTGTGAAGTTCGAACACCATATTTTTTTTAATAATCACTGCGTATATAGGAGTGTTACTTCGTTGACTTTAGTTATTACTCTGAGTTCGTTGACAATGCATCTGACATTAGCAGACACCTGTGTAGGGAGGGACCAAAGGGGTAGTAGTTTTTTTCATAAAATTGATAATTCAATCGATTCGAGTCAAAGCATGAAAAATCGATTCACATAAAATGGATTTTGAATTGATATTTTCTATGACCGTTTTGAACTACTTATATTTAATTTGGATGAATAATAACATAACACCTTCATTTCGCCAGTCCCGTGTAATGCGGGGCGAGCGTTTTACCATTAACCGGATACAAATCGGGACTCCGGGCTGCTATTGAGAAATTCCAGATGGAAAAACCCAATAACACTTTGCCCGACCCGGGAATCGCACCCAGGACCTCATGCTCAGCTGTAGCGCTTGCCACCACTAGACCAACGAGGCAGTCAAATGTTTTCGAATTTTATGTGTTAGGTTCGAGAAAAAAGCAATTGACACTTTATCGATTTCAGATCGCCATTCACCATCCCTACTTGCACATTCAATCTTGGCGTCACGTCAGGTATTAATCTGTACTTTTTATGGTGTACATAATAAATAATCTTCTATCTATCCATCATTGCAGTTCGCGACCCACGTTGTGTTTACGCATTCGTTGTGTACTGTGCGATTATTGTGTTCTATTTCTACGCCCCTAAGACGACCCACTGACCACGACCATTGCTATTCTTTACGGACTGACATCTTCAAAACCCGATTACCATTGCTATTCATAAAGGATTCATCTGTTTTGCTCTACGATTCAGATAAACGGATATTATGATGAGGTGCCTAAACTATGGCATATCTGTAAGGCGGGTTAAAAGGCATATTATGAAGATTTATCAGGGAAATGGTGTTGTTATTTTCTTGTCAAAACCCATTTTCCCTCAAGAATCTAGGACAGCCGCTCGGTTAGTATTGAAGTATCCAGATCCTTAGGTGCAGGACGTCACCGCTGCTTGGACTGGGATAGCTTTACAACCTGCATAATCTACGCGTCCAGCGATCACGCCCGTCCGACACAGTTCGTCTTTCCTACATATTTTATTTTATTAAAGAATATTAAAATAATTAATTCGTTTAAATAATAGTTTTATTTAAATCCTCATGCCTTCACAAATAATAATAACAATAGCCTTATTTTTATTTCCCGAGCCACGTAGAGCCTAGTTGTAGTCAATAGCTGACTGTAACTCTTAATTGGGTTGGCTCGGCCGGGGAGGTACCACACTCTTACAGAATACCAAAGTAAAGTACCAACATTATGTTGCTCCGCTTCGAATAGTGAGTGAGAGAATCGGAGGCCCAGGGTTTGGGGTGGGAAAAGGGTGGCAGCGCATCGGCAGTAACCCTGGTGTTGTAGACTTCTATAGGCGGCGGTTATTGCTTATTAACATCAGGTGATCAGCATGCTAGTTTGCGCCCTTGATGGTATAAAAAAAAAACCTAGCGCCTCGATGGATGGCGTGTCGAATAGTAGAAAATCATTCTTTAACTCGATTACCACAACGCCTAGCGCCATCTCTTAACGAAAAGCAGAGCTATTTAGTGAAAACTTATCTTTATTTTTCTCAGCTCCCTGATCTTTTGGAGTCGTGAAAGTTTTTTACCTGTAAACTGTAGAATACAATAATTGCAAAAATAAAACAATTTTTGCTGCAAATTGATTTTTAACTCGATTACCACAACGCCTAGCGCCATCTCTTAACGAAAAGCAGAGCTATTTAGTGAAAACTTATCTTTATTTTTCTCAGTTTCCTGATCTTTTGGAGTCGTGAAAGTTTTTTACCTGTAAACTGTAGAATACAACAATTGCAAAAATAAAACAATTTTTGCTGCACATTGATTTTTACACCTAAGCAGGCGCCCATCGCCCCACTGGTCATGTCCTTTTCTCTATGATGAATCTACATAGTAATTGTGTCATTAGATGGATTTTTGAAGATATAGCATGAATTGTCACGATTGCGAATACCTCTTTTATTAAAACACAACGTTAAGGGGGATGCGCTAAGATAGCCCGCGAAATTCAAATTTTCATTCGTCTTCTGCAATTTGGAGCTCAGTGTCAGGTTTTGTGTTGATTAAAATATGATTCGCGACCGTAACAAATATGGTTTTACAGAATTATAATCATTAGAATTAGCAATACAACTCCTTAAGTTAGCAAAAGTGTCAAATGTCATGATTTCATGAATTAGTCATTCAATACAGTTACATGAACTTAGAGAGTTGTATTGATGACTGTTATGATTATAAATCTATAAATAAACATTTGATACGGCCGCGAATCTTATTTAGAACAACATTCAACCTGATACTGACCTGCAAATTGCAAAAAACGTAAGAAAATTTGAATATCGCGGGATACCTGGCGCATCCCCCTTAAATTTTATATTATCAAAAGGAAATTGGAACAAAACTAACTATCCGTATTATCCGTTTTATCCGGATAGTAAAACAAATATTATTCGGATAATATTTTCGACGGATATCCGGATAATTCGGATATCCGGATATCCGAATAGTATGCCCTAAGCACTCTACAGGCCTACGTATCTGGTACACCCTGAGCACTCTACAGGCCTACGTATCTGGTACACCCCGAGAACTCCACAGGGCTACGTATCTGGTACACCCCGCGCACTCTACAGACCTACGTATCTGGTACACCCTGAGCACTCTACAGGCCTACGTATCTGGTACACCCCGAGCACTCTACGGACCTACGTATCTGGTACACCCCGAGCACTCTACAGACCTATAGTCGGGGTTTTCAAAATTTGCAAAAGATGTATACAACAATGACGGCTCGAAATTGTCTGTGGTTTAGTGATGCGGTCGTAGGTATGTCTTTTAAGTTTTGGTGCTATCGATGTTACGATTTTTTTAAGTGTTCCATCAGTATTTTTTATAATGAGTAACTTTTAAATCAAAAACTGTTTTTATTGTGATTCCATTGAAATATGGTATTTATTTTTCATTTGGTAGATGAAGCTTGCGCGGTGGTCCCATATTATTTTATTAATATTGCATAGGTAGTTTTTAAATTAGCTTCAGTAATACTTATTTGTGAATGATGAGATAAGAACTTTTTGTCAGTGATGATATAATATCGATGATAAACCTATGGAATTATTTAATAAAGAAAAAAAGATCGCGTCTTTATTAAGAGGCCTATCACAAAATTGAGTTTTGACAGTTCGAGCACCCGATGCATCGCATTAAGTAGCAATTTCGCAGTTGTCTACAACACTTTCAATAAAAGATCTTATATTATTTTCATTTCATTTGCTATGTACAATAGTTCTACCCACGAGCTCAATAGTTTTGTCTTCTTAAAATTAAGAAAATAATTACAAAAAGCGAGGCCTCTATGAACTATACTAATAAGTATTCTCCACCACTCAATAAGCCGTAATTGTCGAAGAAATTGCAAAAAGCGAGGCCGCTATGAACTATAAGTACTAATAACTATTCTCCACCACTCAATAAGCCATAGTTGTCTTTCAGTTACTCAGAATAATAACGCCAAAGATGCCCATTTAACGCAAAAATCACCGTTCGAATCTAGGGCTCTTAAGTAGAACGCGGCCTAGCTCCCACAGCATCTTGAAGATCCTAGCCAAAAAGTATTAAATACTCCTTGTACAAATAGTCGATATTTATTATGTCAATCACTAGCATTTCAATGACAAGATAAACTTAGAGGAGTAATAAAATGATGAAGACCGTTTGACGTTACAAAATTTTCAAAATCCATCCCAGTTTTCGCTTTTATTTATAGATATATTAGTGTATTTAAAAGTTTAGAAACACGAACAGGATGTAAAAGAGAGTGTGAAAATATGCGTAGCCTATTTAGTGCGTATTTTATCAGTGAGACGCAGATATCGCGTTCAATTCCTAGGCAAGTTCAATGTTATTGCTTTTTGCAAATCGCGAAAAAATCCACTTTACGTATCTGGTACACCCCGAGCACTCTACAGGCCTACGTATCTGGTACACTCCGAGCACTCTACAGACCTACGTATCTGGTACACCCGAGCACTCTACAGGGCTACGTATCTGGTACACCCCGAGCACTCTACAGACCTACGTATCTGGTACACCCCTAGCACTCTACAGGGCTACGTATCTGGTACACCCCTAGCACTCTACAGACCTACGTATCTGGTACACCCTGAGCACTCTACAGGTCTACGTATCTGGTACACCCCGAGCACTCTACAGGCCTACGTATCTGGTACACCCCGAGCACTCTACAGGCCTACGTATCTGGTACACCCCGAGCACTCTACAGGTCTACGTATCTGGTACACCCCGAGCACTCTACAGGCCTACGTATCTGGTACACCCCGAGCACTCTACAGGCCTACGTATCTGGTACACCCTGAGCACTCTACAGGTCTACGTATCTGGTACACCCCGAGCACTCTACAGGCCTACGTATCTGGTACACCCCGAGCACTCTACAGGCCTACGTATCTGGTACACCCCGAGCACTCTACAGGCCTACGTATCTGGTACACCCCGAGCACTCTACAGGCCTACGTATCTGGTACACCCCGAGCACTCTACAGGCCTACGTATCTGGTACACCCCGAGCACTCTACAGGCCTACGTATCTGGTACACCCCGAGCACTCTACAGGCCTACGTATCTGGTACACCCCGAGCACTCTACAGGCCTACGTATCTGGTACACCCCGAGCACTCTACAGGTCTACGTATCTGGTACACCCCGAGCACTCTACAGGCCTACGTATCTGGTACACCCCGAGCACTCTACAGGCCTACGTATCTGGTACACCCCGAGCACTCTACAGGCCTACGTATCTGGTACACCCCGAGCACTCTACAGGCCTACGTATCTGGTACACCCCGAGCACTCTACAGGCCTACGTATCTGGTACACCCCGAGCACTCTACAGGCCTACGTATCTGGTACACCCCGAGCACTCTACAGGCCTACGTATCTGGTACACCCGGAGCACTCTACATGGGCCCAGGTATCCGGTACACCCTGAGCAGTCAACCTTGCTGACTTTTCTCTCTATGGTATGAAATATTTTATTATCTTAATACGAGGACATTTGACTCTTCAATGTTTTTAGTGGAAATAAAACATCATTATTTTATAAAAAGTAATATTTATTCGTCTCGTCATCCAAGCAGTATCTGTCCACAATAAATAACCTTCTGAAGCCGTAGACATAGACAAGCAGCCACAATACTTCTGTCCACCGTAAACCCTATCTTAAAGTATATACATCGATCTAAAGAGTATAGGTTTATTTACAATTATATTTTACAGTCTCTAAGTATTTGTTTACGTAGAATAATTAAAAGTAAAAAAAATATAAATTCTTATCTAGAAAAGTATAAATTGTAATAATCTTTAAAGATTTCTTATAGCTAGTTTACGTATAGTTTGGATACCGGAAAACCTGACACACGGTGGATCTTGGTTAGTTAGGTATCTATTCCTCTAATTTGATTATTTGACAAAACGCACGACAGTCACGAGCAGTGGCACAGATTAATCTGTGGCAGTGGTAAAGGCCGCGACTTACGAGTTGTAGGTTCGAACTCATACAGGCACTTTGTGTAAATTATATCATCACCACTGTTCTCAAAACGGTGAAGGAAAAAAACATCGTGAGGAAACCGGCATGTCTTAGAACCAAAAATTTGAAGACATGTGACATTTACTAATTCGCACTGGGCCCGCGTGGTCGTATGACCCACTTCCTCTCTCAGAAAAAGGAGGCCTGTGTCCCAGCAGTGGGAACATTATAGGCTGAATGCTGATTATGCTTATGCATGACACAAAAGCGATGTTATAAATTCTAAACGTTCCTCAATCCAAGGTGTGTCAGCAATTTAAAAAAAAGTAATGAAGTATATCAATAATAACAATCAAGTTATAGGAAAAGTAATAATAACAAAAAAAATCAGACCCTGAAAAATACGCTAAGACAAAAAAGTCGTTAAAAGATTCTAATAAACAACAATATATTAATAGCTTAGCTTAGCGGAAAATAAAAGAAATACTTTAATTATTACAAAATTAAAAGCATGTTTGTTCTAATTTTTAAACAATTGTATTTGAACAAAATTGAGCAACAATTTAGATGTTAATATTTACACCAATCGTGTGTTCGCAATTTGGCACCGTTTAGGTACATAGGACTTTATTTTTTTATATATATACAAACGTATACTTGACATTATATCTAAGAATTTAAACTAAGCTGTATTTGTGAAGTAGCTTTCATGATAACTTTATTCTCGTCCTTTATTATTAGAAATACAACGTGTTTTTTTTTTTTTATTAAATGGTATAGAATGGTAGTAGACCATGGTCTGAACAACGTTTGTTCTAGCAAAACTGTGATTCAAATTTCACGTTGTATAATGCAATTTGGAAGTCATAGCTTCAGAGTAGAGTTTCATACTGAATTATTCATTCTACAAAACAATTATGCACATTAAAAATATCTTCACAAATAAAGACGATATAAAACTAGATAAATAAGACTTAAAATAGAATATAACACAGATATTTGACGATACGTACAAGTTTACAATTTATTATTAGTTATGTTAGTTAAAGTAAAGGGAACTAACGAAGTAAAACATGAAATGAAACTACGATTTAAAATGATGAACGAACTACAAAACGAGAATGTTATAAATGAATGACAAAACTTGAATGAAAAATATTATCGTAGGAATCAATTGAAATTATGACTGATGTCTCAGCTTATGCCATTCGAGTACCGAACACCATGATGTCATCTACATAAACTAAACTAGATATTACAATAATCAGGGCAAATACAGCTACCATGTTTGTCAGTAAAGAAATACTGAAAACATTTATAGTAATTTCATGCTAATCATTTGCAAAATCTTTTGGTCCCTTTTGATCTATAATTGAATTATTACGCTGGTAGACCATCAGTCGGTACTTAGTGATAAGGGATCGTTGTAGCGAATGAAATGAAAGCGATAGATGATAAGTATAATATTATAAATTCATAATTCTGTTTTGATTAATGTTTTACTTAAAGTTAGTGAAAATATTTACAATTTATCATAACGTATTGCGACCTTATAAAGCTACATTGTTAAGTTTGGTATGATATGCGTAGACAGTTAGTTTACTTAAACAAAGAGTATTTAAAAATTTCTTACGGGCTAAAGTTACTAAACATTCGTATTCATTTACATGTTCGTATAAATTACTTGACGCTATTTTATGACCCACTTAACCAATATGTAATCGTTAGATCTCGATTATTATATCGATGAAGGATGAAAGTTTAATTTTGACTTAAAATGTGTCATACATTTTCGTGGATGTAAAATGTAGTGTGTTAGGATAGCTCCTGATGCGAGTGGCTGGTGTCACTGGTGGCAGACGTGCTCGCCAGGGAGTCATGTTGTTCCGCAGCATGACGGCTCTCGTCGCATACCGCTATGAATTGCTCCGCATATGCCCTAGAACATTGACAATAATACTAAGTATTTAAAACAGGTTCATTTCATTTTCAGGATTGCATTGTGTTTTTGAGCGTGTAGACCTAACTCGGAGTTGGGTCAGCACCCTAACTACGTAATGCATGATCAATTTTAAATTGAAACCAATTGAAAAAGATTGCCAGTCCATTGCTTCATAAGTTCGACAAAAAAAGTTGAGCAGACTTTTTGATCTGAATCAAATCGAATTGATCGTGCATTGCGTAATTGGGGGGCAGGTCTACACGTTCGTCTTATAGTTATGAAACTGTCCGTTTTTGCTTCAACTGCCTCTAGATATATGCTTCTGTTTCCAATTGCACCAATTCTGAGATGTTATATTATCTATCATAGTGAATTAAATTCATTACGTCATTAGTATTAGTCGTTATTAGTAGGGTTTGTATGAAGAGATTTCTTTAGAAATAAGCATCACCTTTGTACGTATTTTTCTGTTCTTTTCTTCTTGTCTGTTTTTAAATGTGTGTACATAAATGGTTAAATAAAAAAAAAATAAACAATATGAATGATGTAAGTTACCTATCAAGACCGGTGTAGGTCCTCTTCAGGTCTGCGTCGGTGATATGGTCGCGGTCTGCGCGCCTCTTGCGGTGGATCCTCTCGAGAGACCTCGCCAGCTGCGAGTCTCGCTCGCGACCCTCGCGACGACGCCGCTCGGTGGTCGCGCGCGGCGATCGACGACGGCGCACGCGCTGGAAAATGTCAGAATTGTTATGTCAAATCAAATTAACAATTTGGAGCTCTTTACTGTTTGAAAAGGACTGCCGATCGCGAGTAACAGATTAACTTGTAGAACAGTAGTTAAAAAAACTAGAAGTATTTTTTCCGTTACATTCTTTCTCCGTTTATAGATATATTGGTTATGATGGCCAAATGGAGGAGCTCGTGACTAAGTAATATCAGCCGCACGGGTCGATCCATCAGGTTAAGCTACGCTTGCCGGGGTTGGTTGTGGATGGGTCCATCTTTACATACCGAGACTCCTCCATGCCTCGGAAAGCACGTTAAGCCGTTGGATGTCATTCGTGGATCTTTCACAGTCGTTATGGGTTGTCAGAAGCCCGAAACTCTGACAATCAGTCTTACCAAGGGGTATCGTATTTCCCAGGGTTGTGGAGGTCAGATAGGCAGTCGATTCATGTAAAATACTGTATTCAGCTGCATCCCGTTGGACTGGAAGCCGACCCCAATAAAGTTGGGAAAAGGCTAGGCAGATTGATTGGTTATGATGGTCAAAAGTTATAGATGGATTATGACAGATCGTCTGCATTGACTGTTGGCGCAAGCTTAACAACTTCTCTGCCAACGATCTTTTACCACGCTGGTTTCCATTTTCATCTAGTTCTTATGAGAGAATTTGTGATGATTTATAATTCTACGGCTTCCGGAGGAGGTTAGTGAACCTCAAGCATGGTTATGCTTGAGGTTTAAAAAAAGCAGTCTACTTACAGCGTCATGCACGGGGTAGTACATAGGTCCGGGTGCGTATGTCGCAGGCGGCAGCGGCAGTGTCGCGTAGCGCGGCGGCATCACCATGCAGGCGGCAGGGACACGGCCAAGCTGTAACAACGACAGTTGAGGAATTATCATTAAAGCAGCAGGTAACTGGTTGGTGTTTAGAGAACCAGGTCGTTGTTTGTAGACACTTGGATCTATAAACACATCGTATTTGAGCAGGAATTGCTGGATGTATTTAAGCACGAAACGTTACAATAATAATAATAATCTTCTATAACTCCAGAAACCATCACAATATAACATTCAGAAATACACAACCCAGTTCTAACCTTACAGTAACGAACGATTCAGTACGTTAAGCTCAGAAATACATATAAGGAACAAAATAATATGTTTTGAACTCAATAGGCAGTACGCAGGTCACCAACACACCAGTCAGCACACAACAATCGCCACAAATCGCAGAGCACAATACGCTCTTCAAGTTAAAGAGAAATGCTTACGATTGTATGCGACGACCATACAGATAGTTGAATAGGGCTGACGGTCGAAAAAAGATTAAACTTGACCTTAAAATTGTAGGTTTATTGAATTGTAGGTCAAATGTGTGTGAAGGTATACTAATTGCGTATTAAAAATACATTAGCCGCATTCATATTGAATTTTTTGTAATATTCAGTTATACGCCGACCTAAAACGCACGAGTAGACAAGACATGGCTTTTTACGAGACGAAAGTCGATGAAGTCTCGTGTCGGAGAAATAGTATACTTACTAAGCTCACTTATAAGAAATTCGTCTATTTGTCGTGACATGCTATACTGTAGGTTCGAGCCGAACTTCTAAAATTGAATCGACATTCGTCTACTATGAATATGATGCAGCAGTTAAGTTTGTCAAATTTTTGTCAAAGACAACTTGTCGCAGGTCACTTGGTCGAAGAAAAGGCCTTTGAACATCAGTAGGAGCTATGAAGAGACCAAAGGGACCTTACTATGAGTTAATTTGTCGAAAAACTTAAATCCTTTCAGTTAGGCACTTCCATATTCCTTATCTATCGCATACCAGTGACCTCCATGTAATCTCAAGTCCATGAACCCTACATTTGCGGCTTGCATCTTAAACAATAGTCCATAATATGTGTGCCAGCGCGCTTCCTAAGCCACTGACACGCTGTGGACTCTGAATAATTCACACCGTGCGCGTCTGGTGGAAGTGGGCATATCCTATTGTTCCACATTCTCTTCTTGCGTGATATCCTCACACTTTTTGAGAAAACAACATGGACTACTCTCATACAAATCATACAATTATGCCAATGAGAACCTATCTATACTCAATTAATGCTCATTCAGCACGATTTCTACTAGAGGAAATCGGTTTTTCAATTTCGTGATGGAGTCAGTTTGTACTGACTGCGAAATGGGTTTTCAGTTCCCAAATTACAAGCTGCTCCTTAAACGGACATAACATATTATTTTGTTGTCTGTCTGCCTGTTTTGTTTTATCGAGGTGGATTAGATTGTATTTTATTTTAGCTTAGTATTACACGTGTTTTGGCTTGCTACTAAAGAGATTGCATTATGCAGTGTTTTGCAAAAACCTCGCGTTTGACCTGAACGGACAACGAATAAGCAATTTCTAGGCAATCTATAAAGTGTTTTAGTGTGTCCAATACCTACATAATTACATTAAATTAGACCAGACTTCTACAGAAGAGATACCTAACTTTAAATGATGGTAAGTCCAGCCTATGCTACGCTATTACCGTTTATTAGCTGGACATACGGCTTTCCCGAAAACCGGCCGGTTATATGCCCGTAGTTTCACAAAGATTAATAGCATATTGTTGATGTGGATGTAGTAATAAAAGTTAAGATAAAGCAAGAATATGTACTTCTCCATAAAAGAATCTAGTAAGCCTCGCAAGTAGCCATTACGAGTGTTGCACCATTAATTCCTCGTTGGACAGATAGTTAACGCTGAGATAATGTTTTTTCTAACAACTTCAACCGCAGGAGTGGAATGCGGGCGGCCTCAAATGTCGGCGGCGGAAAAATATGGATTGCTTTTACCTGCAGCGCGCTCTTGTGTTTTATGTTTGACGACTCTATTTTCCTATTAAAGTATTTATTATTGGTTACGATAGGTTACATTCTAATTTAATGATAATAAGTTTTGTGATCGCATTGGAAGATCCAAGAATAGAGAGCAGTGGTGGCCCAGTGGTAGCGGCCGCGCCTTACGAGTTGTAGGTCGTAGGTTCGAACCCAGGCACGCGCTTTAGAAAACCGGCATGTCCTAGAACCAAAAATTCGAAGACATGTGACATCTACCAACCCGCACTGGTCCCGCGTGGTGGATTACGGCCCACTCCCTCTCAGAGAGGAGGTCTATGTCCCAGCAGTGGGAATATTATAGGCTGATTATTGGAAGATCTATGAATGAACTTTTGTTTTCAGTCTGGTAATTACAAAATCAAAAGCTAGTTAACACTTTTTGAGTAATGTTCCTTATGGCTTCATTAATTGCTTACAAAATTAAGTTAATTTTTCATATTTATAGTTCTGTCAACCACAACTTGAATCATTTTGAAGGATGTTGCTAATCCATTGATTCATATACTTACTTATTCGAAAAATAAATCTGGTCAACAACGTAAATAACGCAATTAATGTTTTTGAACTGTCAAAATGAAACAGATGGTGATTGATCGTGTGTTACGGAAATAGGCTGCCTGTCCACCGGAGCGGAGAGGAGAGGAGAGGAGAGGAGCGGAGATGTGTCAATATTAACCAATAGAATCAAAACTCCGCTCTGGAGCGAAGTTTTGTTTTTGAAAATTAACCAATATAATCGCACCTCTGGAGGTGCGATTCTATTGGTTAAATTTGGCACACCTCCGCTCCTCTCCTCTCCTCTCCGCTCCAGTGGACAGGCAGCCTTAGGGTGCTGCAAATATATTATTCAGAAGGTATTTTTCAACTAGCCTTGGGTTCCTAAGCTTTTTCGAAATGTCCAAGTTAGTGCCAATAGGTGCTTGATATTGGCACTAACAGACAATCAGAATTTAAAGTACAACAAAAACGAGCTTAATAATGAATAATCACTTGTCACTTTGATTGCTGCTTATCACATTATAGATCATTATGATAAAAATGTATTGAATGAATAACGTCACACTTTTCAATCAATCAATCAAGTATAACATCACATCAACTCAATCATTCGGTACTACCTCCAATATAATTGCCTCAACCTTCACATTCTTCTCTGCCGCAGTATCTTCAACTATCTTCGCGAATTGTGAAATACTTTTTACAACTGCCATGTTTATATCAATGATTAACTTGTCCTTTGATATTAAGGACTGTTCGAGCAAATTGCGATTGAGAAATATTACTACTTCTAGATTCGAGAAGGTTATGGAGGTTATTTGATAAATAGGCACCATTTTATAGATGGCATTTAGTATGAAAATATTATTAAGTGTAGTTCAAACAACAGCGCGAACAAGCCACCGGTCAACTTAGGCCTCCTGTATAGTAAGATTAAGAGGACATTATTACATATAACAGCACATATACAGTACATTACCAGCAGGGTTGGGCAGTATTTGAATTACTTGTAATTAAAATACGTAATTGAAATACGTAATTGGTATTTGTAATTCAATTACTTCTTATAAATGTAATTTGTAATTGGTATTTTAAATACCTGACGCTGAGGTATTTTGTAGTTAGTATTTCAAATACTTATGACTCCAAAATACATTTGAACATAAATACATTTAGCGATCTTATGAATGGGTGCAACCTGCAAAAAATAGCGCTCGATAGCTTTCGTAAGCAAAATGGCGACCGCTAAATATGTCAATCTTTAAAGTTGGCAACACTGCACTTAAACTGTACTGTAGTCTGTACTGCAGGTACATACGTCAAATTGTCAATTACATTATAACTTGTCAATTGTAATTTCCATTCGGCGATGGAGTGAATCATGTGAATGCTGTGGCATATTTAGCGGTCGCCATTTTGTAAAATATGATGGTAAGAATATTCCCTTTGCCTTAGGCTGGGCTGGATTAGTTCTGTTCTATTTATATACCTAACCTAACACCAACTGTATTTTGTCATTTGTATTTTGTATTTTAAATAAAAATAGTCAAAATACTGTATTTTGTATTTTATATTTCAAATACACGACTTAAAAATATTTTGTAATTCGTGTTTTAAATAAGTGCGACATAGTATTTAGTAATTTGTATTTTAATTAAAGCAAAGCATGTATTTTGCCCAGCTCTGATTACCAGCATGTACAGTACGACACAACTTAGATGTAGCATCGGCAAAATTCGTAAAACCAATCACCATCCGAACTGAGTGCGCCTTCAAAATCACCAATCTTTATTACTGCTTCAGGTGAAAATGATCTTTCTAAAACGCAATTACTTGTAAAGTCTTATAGCCTAATACATTCGTGAAATTGAAATGAATGAATGAAAATTTTCAAATCTATGCTACATCTAAGTTGTGTCGTACTGTACCTATGATGGTATTTTCTCCCACATATATGCTAGGTAAGTGCGGAATCTCATCCATCATGTTTGTGTCTCTTACGATATTCAAGGAAATCAATAAGACGTTTTTCTACGCGGCTCGTTGAATTAAACTTAGGTAGTAAATAAGGATAAATACATTTAACTAAGTACCTAGATACAAATTATAGAGCTGCATGGTAAGCTCCCACGAAGCAAAACCAATCCTCCTTGATACATTTGCAGACATGCCACTGAGACTAGATCATTATGCATGATTTACATAAATGTTTCGTGACAATGCATAGATCGAGTTAGAATTAACTATGCAGTACATATTATGACTAGATCACATTTCCTGAACTCTATTGAAAGATCGACATTCCTTAATAAATACTGATTGATTGCAGTTTACTGAATGTAGGTACTTCTTTTGTTTATAATACAGGGTGGACCAAAAATACACGTCATAAAAAATTTTTTTGATTCCTCATGTCTAGGGGTAGTGACATTCAAGACGATACTGTCGCAAAAAAAAAAAAAACTGGAAAATACTCACTACAAAAAAATATATAAATTTTTGAAGCTCCACCGGCAAGAAAACTTAAAAATTTTCGAATACCCCTGGACATGAGGAATCTAATTTTTTTTTATGACGTGTATTTTTGTCCACCCTGTATATAATGATTAATTTTTCCACTTAGTAGTCTTCGTCAGCCTCTTGCCGGAGTCCAAATCCATCTTAAATTCATTCGTGACCAACAGCAGGAGCTACAGCATAGCTGTTCTAGCACCACACGTGCGATGCTTGCATTTCGTCCAATGCTCTCGAGTAGTTCTTTATTGGGACCACGGTTAGGACTGCTATCTTGAGCGATTACTAAGATGCATCTCTTGTGAATCCCTACTTAATTAACAGTTGGTTGATACTTGCTCCTTCTAATTTCTATATAACTATGGCAAGCTCTTCGCTCTCATTCACAGATCTTGCGACAAGTGCGTACGCGCTGCTAGTCGGTCGACCGGTCCATTGTGAGGTGTGATCGTAATATGCGCGGGCGGCGATTGTTGTACTAAGCATTTGTTTGCACCCTAGGATCTATGGATTTAGGAGGTTTATTGTCGAAGGTCGAGTTCTTAGTAAATCTGGTTTCTTTGCAGGTTGTGTTTACGTTGTTTCCTTCGACAACTGAAGGTTGCTTATCTGTTTCCCTTACACAGTTGATTTAGCTGGGTTATTTTTAGGGTCACCTATTAGTTTATTCGTAAAACCATTAATTAAATTGATGTCGTTCAATAATGGAATTTCCATAGTTATTAAGACCCCCTTCTCCCATTGTGTCGAAACGAGCTAATGAGAAAAACTCGTGAGGTGCAAAAAAGATGAAATATCCAGCATCGTTTATGATAATTTTGAAAAACGTCAATATAAAACCCATCGAGTTGTCACCACTTCGATAAAAAAAAACATTAAAACCAACATTTTAAAAGGAAAAAACAATAAATGAGTCTCATAAATATTCTACCAGCAAACAAATTAGTTGTCGCCTACTTTCTTTTCACTTTTAACGTGAGATAGACCAACTTTGGCGGCAACCGGCAACCATGTGAAAAGTGAACGCCAAGGTCAAAGAATGATGCTCTCGTGAATATTATAATGGTTACCGGGTCACTGTCCCACGTTCACGGAATTGTAATTAGCGATGCGTTTGTGACATTGTTTTGTAAAGAATTTGTGTGTTTCGGAAACGTGTGGCTTACTTTTCTTAACAAACGAAAGCTCTAACAAAAGGCACGTGCAATGTGGTTTCTTTACATGGATCTGCCACTACTTTTCTTTTAGTAGGTCACGGTTGCAGTTGAGGAAAATAAAATATGAAAAACGGTATGCAGCAGTGGATAATTCTTTGATGAAAACTGATAACAAACGACGGAGTGTACATAATCACGCAGTAAACATAAATAGTCCGAAACTGCACGTCATGACTGTGATAAGAAGGCTTCCACTCAGCATGATGCTGTGCTACACGTGCTGCTGGGGACCCACAGCACAGCGCTTATTTGTCAGTGAACACCGGACAACCCAACATGGGATGATGCTGGCATATAGGTACAGGACCATTCGACCGAAGGAAGTCTTTGGTTACGTCACAAAACCAACAAAGGATTGTTCTCAAAACAAATAAAAGGAAATTGGATTCAGTTCTACAATATAGGTTCATACGAGTCCAAGTACTTCGTGGCTATCGAAACATTGCATTTCCAGTGTTTTGCAAGGTACTGCACGTACGCGTTCGACCTGACCGACATTGAATAGGCAATTTGTTGGTAAAACCATAAGTAGCACTCGGTTTCAAAGTGTTTTAGTGTGTCTAACAATGGTTCACTTTAGTTCTGATCGAGGACGGAATATTAATATTGAGTTAATTTTAGTATAAATCCATCATTTAAGGCAAGTTCTAAATTGAGTTCATACCAACAGTCAAGGCAAAAGTTCGATAACCCGCAGGACTAAATGTTAAAATGCCTACGAAACAATAAATAATCATCCCACACGATTGTAATCAAAACAACATTCTATTAAAATTCCTAATCCACGTAATAATTTAGTCAATTTCGTTAGGAATGTTGCAATTTGCCCGCAGTTGCAGTTTTTGTAATAAGCACTGATAGTGATCTTGGAGACTTGCTATGACTTCTTGCCAGCAAGTGGGGACATAAATCAAGCCCGCCCCCTGGCGAAGGCAGCGTGCACCTCGCTTAGCTGTAACGGGACACTATGTTACACCCACAGGATTCGGAACAATGTTATGACTAGTTTTACGAACTGAAGCTTATAACACGTTCTTTCAAATGCAAGGTACTACTAAATTTTTTGCGAGGTAACAAATTGCAAGGAAATCAGCCTGATACAAACGTCAAGCTGCTTACTAACCTAAAACTTATCAAATTAAAATATTGCATAAGAAAAGACTGAGTCGAGGAGCACTGTGACAATCCTGAAAATAATATCTATACTTCTATATATAAAGTTGAAGAGTTTGTTTGTTCGTTTGCTTGAACGCGAAAAATTTTTTCAGTGTTAGATAGCCCATTTATCGAGAAAGGATATAGGCTATATATCATCGCGCTAAGACCAATAGGAGCGGAGCATCAATGAAGAATGTTACAAAATCGGGGTTTTTTTTTGTGTTAGTCGGTTAGCCCAAAGTAACTATTCCACGCGGACGAAGTCGCGCACAGAAGCTAGTGTTTTAATAAAGCTAATGAATATTTCATTTATTTCATCTTCTACTTGACAAACTTAACTAGATCAGATACTTGCTTCATGAAAAGTTGAGATAACATTAACATTACCTACCTATCTACTTTGAAGCTGTCGACAGGTCGCCCATGACAGCAGCATATTTCACAGTTATACGCGAAATTATTTCGAGATAATTCCCAATAATTACGTCAATATTAACTATTAACAGGGCAGTCGTGTAAATACCTGAACTGGATGCCCAAATATAGCAAACGTAAGGCTTGAGCTTAATCGAGAGTTTACATACGATATAGAAAAATAGAAGGTTCACTTTAATGCTGTTCAGGAAACTTCAAATCAGTAGTTGACTTATTGATTACTGTACTATGGTATCCATAGGTGAAGTTATGAAGTAGACCAGTGTCAAATCACAGATTTTTATACGCCTCTGGTTATGTTCCAGAAATGGATTTGAGGGATACCAGTAGTTGTTAGCGCACAACGAAGATTAATTGTTACTCTGCTAGCACTTTATGCTAACCTGCCCCCCAATTAACTTAAATTAAATTAATGGACTGGCAATCTTTTTCAATTGGTTTCAATTTAAAATTGATCGTGCATTGCGTAATTGGGGGGCTGGTTCCTGTACCTGCAGGCAATCCCTCCATCCATCCACGGAATTATTTTGACATAATTACGTCCTACCACAGTCCCAAGCACAGTCCTAACCACAGTGTAGTATTATATTATCTGTGCCACAGTTCAAAATGACCAATGTTAGCGCAGGGAGCAATGATAGAGTAGGCTGTATTTTTAGGCAATGCTTTAATGCCGTCTGATCTTTATAAATTATAAACTGTTCCGGACAAACAATTAAGGATTTAAATTAGAGAAGAGAATATTGTCCGTCGCGATGGAGTCCGTGGAAGTGCGTGGTCGTCGTCGCCGCGCCGCGCCTCATCTTGTCGATAACGCGTTGATCACGGAGCCTGCTCATGCAGATCGCGCGCAAGATGTTCGGTTCGATTCCCAACACCAGCCATAATCAAAAAAACATAGTCCTAAAAGGTCTATAGATAACTCTATTCCTGGGATCGCCAATTAGTTTTGTTGGGGGTCCGTTTTCAAAAAGAATATGACAGTGGGGGTCCGTTAGGTAGAGGATTACTAGCAACAAAGTTTAAAAAAAAAAACGAAGTAATTAATATTAATGTGAAAAATCGGTTCAGTAGTTTAGGCGCTACGGTGGAACACACGTAAAAGCAAACATACATACATAGACTGCTAAAATCATAACCCTTCCTTTTGGCTTTGCCGTAGTCGGGTAAAAATGACAGTTTTTACTTTGTATGGTACAAAGTAAAAACTATGCATCTGTCTGAAATAGGTGCAAGCTAAAACTGAAAAAATTATGTTAATATTTTAAGTTTTATTTAAAAATATTATACCCCCTTTCGCCATTTGGTGACCTGCTCTATTCATTGGTTTCTTAGGGAACTGGGCTTACTGTTATGCTTATTTACTTTGTGTTAAATAGAGTTGCGCAGTGCGCCTGCGCGGAAGGTCGGCCGGTCGGCTGCGCTTACGCAACCTCTGTCGCACATCGCACGCATCTGCACATTGCACAGATTTACGTGAATACGTGGTTCTATAGGTGCAGTGATGCAGTGCGTATGCGAGTTGAATGCACTTATTTAAGAGAGGTCAATCACTTCTGTAGTACACTTTAGATTGTATTGGATGGCTGCGCCGCGCAAATGCTCTTAGAAATTGCACATCGCTGAATCGTACGATGCGTCGTTGACAAACCATTGCTAAGCCTAAGCATACTCAATACATGGGATGCTCAAATATTTAACGCAATTTTAAGTTGAGCGTAGGTTTGTCCATTGCAAATATTAGCACGGTTGATCAAATCTCGGAGCTCGCTCACATACCTACCCAGATTTCGCAACCATATATGGAAAATATTTGTCTAGAAAACATAGGCGTGATCTCGTTTATTTTTCTCTACATTTAAAAGGTTAATGGGAAGGTTATCTATAGCCGAATAATACATTGTTAACCCGTGAATGCGGATGTTTAGAACCGTTGCGTCGCATACATTACCATAATACCATAAACAATTCTATTAATGCTTATAGAACTATATTTTACACTTTCGCTCTCGAAGATGGCTGTTTTTTGAGTAAACTGAGTTAAATTGAGTGTTACTTATTTGAGTAATTTACTAGAAGTTAATGGCCGTGTACCGAGTTGTTTGTTTATTAATATGATGCATTAACGATTAGGTTTGTTTATGAGTGTTGTTTATTCATAATTTCTTTTTTTGTGGTGAAATGTTGTTATATCATGCATAATGTGTGTTTTATAGTTACACGTAGTGAAATGCTGTGTGTGGTATGGTGGGAGAATGGAACTGTGTCCAACAATAGTTATGGCAACGTTGTATGTGCCTTTGTAAGAGTGCTAAACAACCTACCTACTTTAAAAAAAACAACGGGTTGCGCCCCGGGAGTGCCGGCAGAAGAGAAAACTTGAACATTAACGTTGTGCATTTCTATTCTCCCTCCGACTTACGTATTTTCGATCAGGTCACGTGTCCTGATGCGAGTTTAACATTTTTTACCTATCCCAAAAAAGTGTACAACGCCGATAAAGAAGTGTTCACATCAAAAACTAAACATATCATTGGGCTATAAAAGGAACTCTGCTTGGCCAAAATAAACTTTTTTCTCACTGTGTCTACGTTCTCATAGGTACCTAATGATTAATCACGTAATAAGTGCCTCTAATTATAAACTAATTATAACGTACTTGACAGTTAAAGTTAAACGTAGTACGTACAGGTACAGCTACCGACCAACCGGAAACAGGAACCGGGTTGTGCAACATAACCGCACCGGCTGATAACCGGTGATACACAGCTTGTAACCGTGGGCTGTGGGTTGCGCAACCGATGGTTGTTACTATAAATACTACTGTTACCAGTTTGAGATGAAAGTCACTTTCAGTGAGTGTGATGTTGCGTTTCAGTTTGCGCTGTAAATACAACGTGAAATTTGAATCACAGTTTTGCTAGAACAAACGTTGTTCAGACCATGGTCTACTATCATTCTATAGCATCCAATATGTTATTAAAACAAACTAAACTAGGCGTTCTCAAATAAGTCTTATGTTGCTCAAACGTGTTCAAACATTAACCGTAACATCTAAGGACTCATCGCGGTAGCAAAATGGCATTCAAAAGAGTTATGAGGAGTCCACGTGGACTACAAGGATGTCCGGCCAATGCGGGCCGAAATTTTAATAAATAAATCAATCTTTTTTTGTGTTTTTTCAAATACCATCGAAGTTTTTTTTAAAATTGATTGTTATAGAATAGTAGTAGACCATGGTCTGAACAACGTTTGTTCTAGCAAAACTGTGATTCAAATTTCACGTTGTATATCTTGACTGTAAGATTGTTTGTCTTCAATATAAGTGTGTGCGTTGAGATTTAACTCTATTTAAACTCTGCTGATGAATGTTTTACTATTTAGTACCTCACTAAGTAATCCGCTGCAAAGATCTAGTGATAAGTAATCTTTAGCTAATTAATGTTTGTTAATTACCTCTGATTAGGAATCAAGGAATAACTTTGTCATTTTAAAACAACTGAGTTTTGATTTTAAAACTATTTTGTTAATTCATTAGCTACAAGACAGGGTTGTAGGTGGAATTCTAGGTTTTTCTCATTTCGACAACTTGGTGGTTTCGGAAACGGTTGTACGTTGTTTTATAGAATTTCGTTTCACATAAAATTTTTCATATATTATCATTTCACAGAATAATCAATACGCAGAATACTTACTTTGAATAAACTTTAATCATTGATTTTTGTTACAAATAAAATTAAAAGTTTCGATATTCATATCATAGAATAACAAATCAAATATTCTTTATTCTCATACTGTTTAGTTAGTATAAAGCTTATTACCAAGAAAATCCCCAGTGCCCTATATTTTTGATACTGTAACCAATTTCGATGTGGCGCTCGCCGGCCGCTGCCGCGGCACCGCTCGCTTCGCTCGCTCGGCTCGCGCGTAGTTGGTCACAGTTCTAACCTAACCTAACCTATATGGTCGGAGTGCCCTAATAGTTATATTACCAGACAATACACTACACACACACACACACTATATACCGTAGTATAGTTATATGAAAGCGGTTCATCTGTTGGAGTGCCCTAATCTTGATACTGCGACCAAATCCGATGTAGCGCTCGCCGGCCGCTGCCGCGGCACCGCTCGCTTCGCTCGCTCGGCTCGCGCGTAGTTGCTCATAGTTCTAACCTAACCTATATGGTCGGAGTGCCCTAATAGTTATTACTAGACACTACACTACACACACACACACACACACTATTGTTGTTTATAGCATAACGTCTATTCTTACATTTTCGTTGAAATTACTGAACAAACAATATTCGTAAAAAAATTATTCTACTGTTTGACAAGTTCGTTAAATAAAAAAATGTGATTAAAAATTCATTGAATTGTGTTTCTGTGAAATAATGTTTCATCCAAGTAAATAGTTGTTGAAACAATAATATTCGAAATAAAAATATAAGAACTAAATAAATATGAAACATTTTGGTGCGAAACGAAATTCTATGTAATTTCTGTCTGCGAAACAAGGTGACACCTTCGGAAACATAATTTCCAAAATTCACATAACCACATAAAAAATTGGCAACACATGACATCATGTGTTATTTTATGAGCCTTCTCTTATATAAACAACAATACGAAACAGAACAAAACTATGGAACGTCTATAAAAGGCAAACAATTTGTATGATTACAATAAAACACAATAAAATCCATAACTTTCTCTAGCGGACACAAGTTTGTGTGAAAGTGACACGACACGCCGTATCGATCGAATCGAGACTAATACCGACCGCCGCTAGATCTAATTATGTTATTATGTTGACATCGATAGACTCGGACAAAAGAGATGAAATTAACGAAACCTGTCTTGTCTAAGGCCCCTTGCCCACTGGTCGGTAAGTGTGCGGGGCGATATCGTTTCGGTACTGCGTGACGTCACGCATTTTACTGCATCGGTACTGGAAGCTTACCGCGCAGTGTTTCCACTTTTAGAGATTTCTCCCTGTTTTAGGGAAAAAATACCAATATTAAGTTTGGTTTAGGGATATTTTATTTTGACAGGGATTTGGGGAATTTTAGGGTTAATATGAATTTAAGTTGGTAACCTTATTGTTTATAGTAGGCAGCACCCAATATATTACTTGACTCTATGGCACCACCGATTTATTAAAGCATTCGATTTATTCCACCACCGATTTATTCCCTCAACACAAACTCATAATGAATGCAATTCATCAAATTTACCATGTTAATTGTGCCATTACCTTATTATTTATAATCATGCTCCCTAAACCAAGGAAATTTGAAGATTTTTAGGGAAATTTAGAGATAATTCATTCAAACTGGGGAAAAACAAAAAACAAGTGAATTATATAGTACGAGAGCCCATGACCAAAACCATGTCACATCGTTTTACTGGAATAATTGTAAAAAAATCTTTACGTTTTGATGATTCTGAACCCGACTCGGTGGGCAGTACAGTACCGGTCAGAAACGTTACAGTTTTATGGGAGCCTATTTCTGCTATGTCAAAAAAAATTGGCAGACGGTTTCATCACAATATGTCTGATAATAAAAATATACAAAGATTTCGTAATTTGATTACTAAAAAGTTTGTTTTCAGATATTTCATTTGCGTCACTTTGCGTGTCAAATGTGGCCTGAGCACATTTCCAAAAATGACGTATTCGAATCAACTGACCAATGTTCACCAGAAAACATTTTCAGATGGATTGAATACGGGTTTTATTGTTTGCCTCATATTTAATTTTCTCAAATGGTCTCTTGGGTAACTCGAAGCTACTGGTTTCTGAAAATGGTGTTTTCGGTACTTATGTAAAATCTATCATTTTTAAACATGATAAAAAAGAATTATCGACATATTTAAAAATGCGGTCAGGTCAGAAGATGTGACGCGGAAAATTTCTGAAAATAGGATTTTTGAATTTATGAATTACCAAATCTATCGTTTTTATACGATATTGTTCGTAAAACGATAAGGCAAAAATGTTGGTCATGCGCTCTCGTACTAATTGAATTAATTTGAATTTGGAATTCTAGATGAAAGCAGTGCAGTACACAGATATAGATATATAATAATACCTAGATAAGGCAAGTATCACAATCTGTATGAAAACCATGCGTGGCATTTAAAAAAATTTATCAAAGCGCCTATACCATGAAACTGAAGCAAAATACGATAGTATCACTTGTTTCGATAGTCATAACCTGTTAACACTCAACGTCACATCAACCGTTCCTAGTAAAAAGCTGTAAAGTATTACGAATATAGGCATTTTCTATTTTATTATTTATGTCCGACTAGCGCGGCGGACAGGCGCAGACCATAGACTATAATAATATTATATAAAATGAGACACACTGAGCCACGTTCGGGCACGCGAAGTAGATGCTCTTGCGCTATCTAGGTATATCTATATCTGTGTGCAGTACCGATTCGGTACAGAGTGCTTACCGACCAGTGAGGAAACATAAGCAGTACCGCGCAGTACTGTACAGTACTGCGCGGTAAAATACCGACCAATGGGCAAGCGGCCTTAGAATATTGTGTTTTAATGACAAATGTGAAAATGATGCAGTGTGGAAACTGGGAAGCAAAGATAAACGAAGCCTCACTGAGCAGCAGTCAAAAGTCAATAAGTACATAATAATTATGGAGAGTAGCATGTACTTGACTGAAAATCGATTCCAATATAATTAGAAAAAGATTAGGAGCTGATGATGATAACCAAGCAAAAACTGTAGCAATTGATACTGATGTACCTAATCATAGATTCTGAAAGCGCCAATAAAGTCAAATAATGAGTTTATTATGCCAAGACATTAATTATTGTAGTAAATGTAGTAACGTACGGGAGAGCAACATTTGAAAGTAGGAGAAGCTTATACCAGCTCAGCTTGATTCAAAATGCTGTATACCAGCTGTTAGGTATGTCATATTTTTGTAGCTTCATTCAATCCATCAAATACCAACTATAATTACATTTTACAACTTAATCCCCCGCGGATGACCTCCCCAACCTCACGAAGGCAATAATGGCCACCATCATCTCCCATGTTACACCATGGACTGTAGCTAATAATGGTCAATGTTGGCGATTGGGTCCACCAGTTATGCGACCTTTGCTATTTGCTGTCGGTACAGTATTGCCAAATAAACAGGTTGCTCAAATAGTTGTAGTAGAGGTACGGTCAGCAAAGATAATAATCAAAGGATTTTAGGATAAAAAAATAAGACACATAAACAAGAGATCTACAATCTAAATCTACAAATTAATGATACTTTGATTTGTCAAAAAACCATGGTGGTGGTGATGCAGTGGTTTATTGGTTTAGATAATGGTAAAAGATATGAAAATAAAGAAAAGATTTCAATAGTAACGAACAAGTAGTCCAAATAAAAATTCTTGCGATTCTGATCGTGTGTGGTTGATGAAACTTAATTTATTCGTTTGTATAAAAAGTAAGGCGTTCTCGATATTATTCTCTTTCTTATGTAAATGTAAATCGATCAAAAAGCATTAACTTGGCCATTAAGTTTCGTTGCGATTATTCATTAAACTTTCCTTGTGAGTGTTGTGTTAGGGTGACATCATCGCATAGTTTTGACTTACCCAATGTCCACAGGTTATGGACCCACCTTAGAATATTTTGATTAGATTTTGGAAAAACCAAATTGGAAAAGAGTTTCTACTTATTGTTTGAAAGTTTTGCATACCGTAATGTAAAATGTAACGGGACCAATTATATAAAAATTACATCTTATCTGTACGAGTATACCTACATTTTAAGCAAGTGATGTTATAGGTAGCAATAAATAATGTTGATTGTTTCTCAAGTAAGCCATATTATTTTGGACCATTTCTAATCTACACAAACCTAGGCCCATGCGGTGTTGATTTATGAAATAGAACTTGAGACTTCTTAGATTTCTAAGTTTAATGGAGCTTAATCTAGGTATTTCAAATTTTAGCTCAAGAATGATTCCGTTCGAGATTAGGACTACAACTAAGTCGTAGTTCTATCAATAAAAACACTTGAAGACTTTAGAATGCTATTTCCCACTTGGTTCGCGTGATTGAGAAACTACGCGTTTCCACGATTCACGCGATCGGAAAACGAACGATAAACGTTATAATTGTTACTATGTTTTTATGGCGGCTTCAAATACAACATGCCGATAAAAATAAATTGAGCCCACAAGTACCTCGACATGATACAAGTCGATAAATTAAATTATGCAAAAATAGACACACGACAGTCGTTGACGGTAGATGGTGAATCAGCAAATTCTGTTATCTATCACACGTGCTTCAAACATAAATGCATCTAGCAATACTAAAAAAGTAAAACTTTCATAAAACGTAATAAAATTGTAGTGTCGACGTAACTTTTTGTCAGTCTGTACGTTACGGCGCGCGTGAGAAATAATTGTATGAACCCCCTCCCTCCCTCCTCCCTTACAGGTGCGCCCGCGCAGTGCCGTACTACAAAATATCTCATTATTGTTCGTTTATTGCTCCTTACTGTTTACTATTGTTACTATAGTGTGTGACGATCATGGGTGTTCTCGAGACAAAATGCTCGTAAATGTCCATTTCAGAAACTTTATTGATGCGTGAAATTGAAGAGGCTGAAATTTAGGTACCAATTTTTTTATTCTAACCGCCTAAAGAGCTAAAAATACGAAGCTCTTGCTGGATATCAAAGAGTTTTACGGAAGCAGTAAGAAAGATAACAAAAAAGATTACAGGAAAGAAAGTCAGTCCGAAAACGACAAAACGAGAAATATGGTCTTTGTTGGAAATGGAGGATGACAAAAGAAAACGTCGCGGAAAAACTCAAACTCAAAGTATTTATTTCAAATAAACCAATTAGGTACAGGCACTTTTGAATTTTCAAGGGGTCGGTCAGTCAGAAAAATAAAGACAGATAGTTGCCCATTCCAAAGCGTAGTAGGTTCCTATGGAGAAGAACGGGCAAGAAACTCCACGGACACTCTTTTAAAGTAAAATATTGTTACAAAACTAAACTGTTAACGCCAACTTGTTGTGAAGGTACGTATGGTGACCAACGCTCGTCTCTTCTCTGTATCAGAAGACGTATTTTCCTAGCTTTAGACTACTTCTAGTCTGTAATTACTTGCTAGTTTTTACATTCACATTGCGTCATACTCTACCTTTAATGTCATGTCCTAACTCATGTCCAGCACTATAATTATGTTGATACGACATTACAACATGTCTGTGAAACGTTTATCTCAAAATTTAATTCACATTCAAGTGATCAAGTTGCGATCTTAATTGATTTTTGTAACGTGCAGTAAAAGTTTTAAGCAATTTCATTAATTTTTAGAACATGTTGATATTGGGACACTTTAAATAGGACATTTATTATAAATTTAAAATTACAGGATCAGCTACTACTTTCTGTTCTACACCAACATTCATGAACCTTCGTCATTCAACTGCTTACCAATATCCTCCTTCCTTCCTTCATAGACAACATTCTTTCCTGGTTTCTAGCAACATCTTTTATCAACATTGTAAGTGATGTTTTCCTTTGCCATAAAACTTTCTTATTGTATTGTATTATTTTCACGAAAGTAATGACATTTGTTATTATCAATTTTAGTAGTTTAGGTCACTGAAAACTGCGGTTAGAACTTAACAACATACCGAAGGATAGAGATTCCTTGCCCAAAACATAGTAAAAAGCCATAATAAGACCATAACATGACAATCTAAGAAGCCTAAGTAACATACTAGTGGTGTATGGGAGGTGTAACCGCAGCGCTTAGTGTTCTAGAATGTTGCAGGCGTGTGCAGGTGAAAGGGACGGCCCTACGAGCTGCGCCCGCGCAGAGCCCAGATTGGACACGTAGTGTACAGATCCGCGGTAAAGCGTAGACTTTTTGTTTTTATAGAAATTAAAGGGTTCGTCAAAATTGTGGGGGAAAGAAATCGGAAAAGATTTTATGTAGCAAAAAGACGGTGACAACTTGTATAGGTACTGGCAAGCAGGGTGATAATTTAAACAGTTGATGAATAGCAGTTACCACTAGTATGTTTATTTTGATCCTTGTTTCATTTTCCAAAACTGACTAGCGCCAATTCCCTTCCATTGGTTTTCCCAAACAAACATTTCGTTTTGTTATAAGCACCATGTAGCATATCAAGACGAACTCTTCCAGTATGAAATGCTAAACAGTGTGTCCGGACATGGACTAGCGATATTCTAAATACTTAAATATAAACTATTTTAAAGTACAATTACACTCTAGTAATAATTGCTGTAATAATTAAGTATTGGTTGAATTGCATAATTTTTCTTTTTTTTTTCGACTTTCACATTTTTATTCAAAAGTTATGGAATTGTGAACACATTGCTTTGTAATGCAGATGGTAGACAATATTATTGCCTTTCGAATAAGCCTATTTTTATCTCAGTATGACTAAAACTTTGAGATATATGATATTTTTTGTAAAAAAAAACAAAATGGCTGCCACATAGCGGGGAAGTGTATTGGACCCAAGCCTAGAGTGTAATTGTACTTTAAAATAGTTTATATTTAAGTATTTAGAATATCGCTAGTCCATGTCCGGACACACTGTATAAAAATGACTAGGTAAATCGTTCAACAACATCCATTGTATCCATAGATTAGTGAACAGATGAATGTAATCAAAGATAATGACTATGAAACGTTATGTGATCGCCACTACTAAGGTCGTGACGGCCTCAGCCGCTGCTGCACACAGCTTCGAGTGTTCCACCAACAGTATAGTACCGACTCTGGCTGTTTGGATCGTTTTGTTTTACTTTATCTTAGTAATAAATATTATGCAGTTGATCCTGTTAAATAAGTAACCCACCTCCAGCTGTATATGGGACTGTGATTTGTGAACATTGGTCTTGAACTTTAGGGTTGTGTTCTGTTCTTTTATTTGTCACTTGGTTTAATTACTTTGCTTGACGTGTTAGTCAAAGTGGAAGTATGGGACTTCCTCCATTTTCAACTGGTTTGTTGAATACCATTATTCTAATTGATAGCATTTAAGACAAGGCCCTTATAGCATCTCGGTCACTGATCTACAAATACCAGTCTATTGTTTGAACTCCGGTATAACATTTGTAAATTACGTAAGCTTCGATCGTGATTTAAACCACCACACTGTTAACCTTTGAAGTGACATCGATATGGCGGGTTTTACTCAAAATTTCGTGCATTTAGTAGCAGGTTGGGAAATTTAGGACATATAAAACTCTGTTATCAGTTTGCAAATTCGGGGATTTGCAATTTGTTAGAGACAAGAACCTCTGTTAGATGTGGCAATCATTTGCAGTCTTGTAATAATTCTTCTGTCACCAACTTAGCATAAGCTGCAGAAGCTGGTGACATCATCAGTTAGGAATTTGAATTTTGTTTTGTTTGTATGATAATAGACTTTCTTCTAAATTGTTTTTGAAAGTCTTTGGGCATCCATGTAAAGGCATGGCAACAACCCGAAGAAGGAATATCCCGTACTAATCGAAGTGTTAGCAAAACATTTTGCCATTGTCTCTACTCGTCACTAAATAGACATAGCACAACTTGCCATAACATTGTTTTACGAGCCAATCCTAACAATTTGCAAATTCTAGAAACTGAACAGTAAATCATTTCAGCGCTGCATGCCTAACGATGTGATGACTTCACACTTTATGGTAAGGGTCTGACTATGATCATATAATTATTATTCAAACCGTTATTCATATCATTACGCCTATCTTATTAATTTCTTATGACCAAAGTTACTTTAGTTATTTAGGTACTTTTGGCTTGCATCTTGCAAGCTGCAGTGACGGAAAACTGACGTCTTCTAAATAAGCAGCGGTTATTAAAAAAGAGACGAATTTTTGCAAAATGGCTTTTGAGTAACGAAAATGATAAAATATAAAAAATGATAAGATCGGAATTTTCCTTCGCCACAAAATTTTGATGACAAGTATATATCATCATAAAGATTTAATAAGATAAAAAGCAGTGACGTGCAAACGGGCCTAGCATAGCATCAAGTGCCGGCCGTACTGCGCATGCTCGCTACGAAACCAACTCTTGCGCAATCAAAGTTCATAAGTCATCTATAATAACGGTCAGAGTGCGATTGTTCTGTACTGCGGACTTCTCTGTCATGTGCCGAATGTTTTGTAACAGCTCGACGATAGATAGATGAAGATGAATAGTTATTGTGGTCACTTTGAAAATGCGCATGAAATATTAGGTAGCATATTTCTTGATTTTGAAATTTTGGCCATTAGAATGTATGATTTTTAGAGATGGCATAAAATCATTCTTATTGCATAGACTGCAAGACGTTTCGGTAACCTTTTTTTTAAGTACATAACGACGTTTCCATAACCTTTTTGCAATTTCCGTAAAATGGACCATTTGCGATATCAGCAGCGGGATAATTCCGTAACACACACATAATGTCAATTGATCGCAATGGGTTTCAATTTGACAGTTCAGCCACGCTCATTGCGTTATCATTGAGATCAATGATTTACATTGTTGAGGCGACAAATTTTTCTAACCTAAGAAGCAATAATCGTTCAAAATTCTCGGATATGTGATTGAAACTGTGTTCTGTAATTATGGTGGATTGGTAAACGAGCTCTGGTTCTCAGATTTAGCACTAGACTTTATAATGTATTTGGCACACAGAAATCGCAGGTCAAATCCATGATAAAACATAAAAAGAGTCGTAAATCTCTAGGCCTCCACAGTAACACATCGTGTCGGTCTCTTGGCACCGATACAACGTCCTCATTCTAAAAAAACTTGTAAAATTTAACACACGGTCCGACTACAGTTACAATAATAATACCATTCAAATCATTGACATTTTGTTAAATATCCATCAAATAGCACTGACCGGGCCATACGTAACCGAAACATATTCATCGTACTATCAAGTATCAACCTAACTTACGAAGAATAAGGTGTATTATCATTTATTTGGAGGAACTGGCCAGAGCTTTTCGGCAAGTACAAAAATAAGCTTTACAGCAAATCTATCATAAGTATAATAGTTTCGTACCGTTAGCGATTTGTTGGAGTTGTAGTATCACGTTTTTATGATATTTAATTTTAGAGATATATGATAGAAAAGCAAGGTTCGTTCTTTGTATATTTAGGACAATAATTAGTACATATTTTATTAATAGCGTCGCCGCTGTTGTTATTTATATCTGTTTTTGCAAAATTTTAAGATCGTATCATCTTTAATTTGTGTGAGAAAATTTTATAAGCCATTTTAGGCAAGTGAGACTAGGGTACTACTTTTACATAAGTGGAATCTTTACTGCTTCAGTTGCATTTTGAGCTACAGAGCTTAAAGTTGCATCACAAGAAAGAGTCAATTAAAGTAGCGTGTAACTGCATGTACACATAGTTCACAGCGATTCAGTGCATCTTTCTCGTCCTTTCCAACGTTTTACAACGTCTAAATCACAGACCAAACATATTTTATAATGATACAACCACTAGTACACCCCTTACACCATGGTATTCGCTAAATAATCAAACATTTCGTCAACAATAGCTTTCGCTGTAAAACATGATTTTCTACGAAATGTCGAAACATTCGACGCGTATGCACTGTGGGACTCCATGTTCCACAGACGCGGTTCCCTGCGGTTTTTTATCGCATTCGCAATGCTTGCTCAACGCACACCGCACGCCCGGCGCCGCCGCCGCCGCCAGTACAAACCGCACGTTTTTAGGACATAATTGTAGCTTTCCTGTGGGTTGCCTTACTGATTGTAACACAGTGCAATACAACGTAAATTATGTGAAGAAAGTTAAGTGCGCGTGTATTGGCGAGTTGTTCTATCGTTATTACTTACGTGTGTGGATTTAAATACAGTTGATCAATAACTCAGCAATCGTTCACTAGATACTTTTGAGAGCAGTGGTGGCCCATTGGTATCGGCTGATAATGAGTTATAGAGGTCGTTGGTTCGAACCCAGGCTTTACTTTCTGTAATTTATTTCATCACCACTGCTCTCAAAACGGTGAAAGAAAACATTGTGAGGTAACCGGCATGTCTTAGAACCGAAAATTCGAACACATGTGATATCTACCAACCCGCACTGGTCCCGCGCCCGCGTGGTGGATTAGGTACAGCCCACTCCCACTCACTGAGAAGAGGCCTGTGTCCCACCAGTGGGACCTTATAGGCTGATAATGAATGTTATGCGTTCACTTACCTGTAACAAAGAAAAACAATAATATTAATATTCACACATCTACAGTCACAGAATTAATGTGACTTACTTCGGTATTTTGAGATATTCTTATTTCCATTCCATTTTGAATAAGCAAGAGGAATAAAATATTTAAAATGTAGAACCGTCTTTCTAGCTCTGTGAAATATTGCTAGGAGTCACAGTGGTTCATTCTAACCACGATCTTCTACTTCCACCGCTAACCCTGCCTAGCTCGGCTAGCTCAGCCATTCCCATCCTCGCTCCCTGGCAGTTAATGACAGCTTCCCACCGTGCAGCTCACTTGGTGGTCGTAATTCAGTGGTAGCTGCGGGTACACTCTCACTGTAGAAACCGAAAGCGGTCGGGTGACGTGCCACGGACCGCGTACCGGCGCGAGCGCACCCGCGCCCTCACACCTGCTCGGGCGCAGATAAGTTAATTACGTCAAAACTTATGCTACCTAATATAGTACTGACTGAAATAGGTAGTCATGTTAAAGCTAACATTATCCGGGAATGTATAAGCGCTATATAAGTATAGGAAGATTATAATCAGTTTCACATAACTCTATCAATTCGGACCCGTTTACTAGAAAGACAGCAATGACGAACCTAGATTTATCTCACCCGTGTTCTGATGAAATAGGTAGGTATATTGCTTCCACGTGAAATAACCGATGATGAAGACGATATACGGATTTGCCTACTAGACGAAGTCCTTGTTTCGGCATCCCAATGCAGAAGTATGCCCACCATTTCTACGTCCCAATCTAAGACATGAACGGGTTAAGCAGAATGCCTTTTATTTTATTCAGTGTTTACTACGTTATATAGTAATTAGGGTTAGGAGCTACTTGTATTCAGTAATCTTTACATCAAAGCTACGAACATGTTCTGATGTGTTGTGACTTTCATATCAACACGTATCGCTTTCCCGAACTGAATGAGCGGACTTCCAAGAAATAAGTACCGGTCCCCCGAGTCTCTTCACTTTGTAATGAGTCCACTTGCTTCCACTTACAGAAACGTTTCCACTAGACGAGCTATTTCATTTAGGTGTGCCTTCATTCTTGTGGCTGTTCTGTGTTGTGACATTCAGATGAATAGAAATGAAGAAAGAAAATCAGATAAACCATAATTTTTAAACAAAGTAGATTTTTTAAATTAAGTGTTGGATAGATAGACAAGAACCTACTTATCTGAGTAATCTTTACACACGCTAGTGCAATACTAGAAATAGAATTTAAAAACCTAATAAAACAAACAAAAAACTGTCACAATAGCCGCTAAGATCCGAGATATGAAATGAATTAGTCAACATTCAAAACATTGTATTTGATGACAAAACTAACGGGAACTAGACCAAGCACACAATATTATCATAATCTAACGTTTAAAACAATAGAAAAAGCATTTTATTGTTCGAATTAAACGTAGCGTTATGGCAAAATTATAGAGATAGCCGGCTCTATGGTTATGTCAAAATATCAAGATGGCGGCGTGTTCCGTGTTTGATAATAATTAGTTGTTACGCAAAATTAATAAGTTTAGTTGCGGGGCCGCGGTGATTTGCCGGAAAAATGGACGGTCACTAAGACAATAAATACTGTTTATGTAAGCAGCTGTGTGGGATTTGGAGAGGTTTATAGACATACGTTACGCAGCGAGTTTATGAGTATGGCCACATTGGTCACGGGCAGTTAGACACGCGTATTGATGTACTATACGCTTATCTATGTATGAATGAGAATTTTAGCAACATTTCATGCGCAAGACGATGAGTCAAGCCAGTAATAAATTGTATATAAAATGTCATAAAAACCAAGATATTGGCATTTACATTTTCTGAAGTTCGAATTTATTGTCGGTTCAGCAGCGCTTGTTACAAATATACATGGAAAATTGTTAAATCTGTACCAATAAGGGACCCAACATCAATACGGTGAACGGACATGTCCTTTATTGAAAAACCATTAGCTGCGCTAAGTGTGTCAAACCTTTCGAGTGTCAAAGCCCTCGAGGCCTTCACACATTGCTGTGTATGGACCATGGGTGGTAGTATAGACATATTACATCACACATGTTTTTGCTGGGCTATTGTGAGGTAATTAGCGGCACAATGATGGTCACACATGTCCCTTTGTGCGCCCGCGCTGGTTTAGCGATGATCGATGAATGGGCGAGAAAAAGCCAATAAATTATCTGTATCGCGACGCTTTATGTGAAATATTATTGGATTGTTTTTGCTATCCTTATTATTCTGAAGTTATTTGAGATCAGCTTAGGGTGAACTGACTTTCCTGGACACAACTGAAATCATTGGGAATGGTGGTCTTCGTAGGCTTCTAGCTAAATAAAAACTGAGTAGTTTCCACCAACCAATGTAATATTCGTATTATCAAACTATGAAGTAATGACAACTTGATGCCAAAGAATATGGTAAAAACTGGACCTTACATTGCAGACGAGATTTACTAATGAGAAATTATTTAGAAGAGGCACTACATTTCCTGCGAGCTGTGGAACACTCCAGTGACCCGTTTCCCTCAGTTAGCTTGTAACGAGCAGTTCTGCCTATCTGTTAGTGCTCGGCATCGCATGACCCACCACTTACGCATAATCGTGGTGTTCAGCCACACGATAGTACTGTGCACTTGTGCAGCGCTCGAAGCGACAAATAGATTATCGACTCAAGGTCAGAGTTTCAGTTTGCTACAACAAGAACCAATTTAGAAGAGAAGAGCAGCAAAAACGATGACATATTAATTTGTAATTTCAGTATTTAAGTTTCTCTAAGCATATTTCGGAAAAAATAACATTTGGTATATTTTCAAAGCTAGATGCGAGAGGAAATCTATGAAAATCTGAGCATATCATCCAGAAGTGTTGTATTATTAAGAGAGATACGCAATCAATCATGGTGTCCGGAGACTTTCCCGCCGCGCGGCCGTCGCCCCCTATTGTTCATAACACTTATTGATTTGTTGGCTCGATGCACGAACACACTTTGATTGGCACAATGCACGAAAACCGCACAAGTGCTGGTAAATAGTGGCGATCTCGTGCATATATCCTAATAGCCGCATACAGACATAGTTCCCTATGCTAAATTAAAACTGACCAAGAACAGCATGTTATCTAATTGGAAAAAGTTGTAATGCAGCGAAGTAAACAATGATCAATGAGAACAACTTTACTTGGAATAGGTACTGGCATATGGAAATATATGAAGAAAAGATACTACAATAACAGCTTTTAGGCACTTAGGTAAATAGGTATTACCATACTGCAGCAAGATCACATTTCTAAGCTTGGCAAATATGATCACAATGGACAGCCGAGAATAAAGTTAATATACTGTGCAAAATAACTACAGAGACTGGTATTTTAACTGCCCATAGTGAATATTTACTGCCACGGATGATGACAGCATGCACCTACTGCACAATAGCTCCATCAGTTTCGGTACATATTGCTGTGTTATTGCGCGACGATGCATTTTCATAATTCACATGATGCAAACTAGACATTGAGGAGTTGTCGAGTAGAAGTGCTGTTTACACAGTGTTGTAAGGCGCTGTAATTGACTTGGTAGTGCACAATGAAGCCGCGATTTTAATTAAGATAAAACCTTCAGCTCTTTTTACGTCGTGGTTTTCATGTTTTATCAAATGAACCAATATGAAACGAAGCGTAGACAGAATAAGCGAAATTGAATATTGTAAACTGTCGCGTTTTTTTTGGGATTCATAGGCACCCATTTCTTCGTAGCTGCAGAACCAAGACGACAGTTTGTCTACAATTACAAAAGTAAGATATAAAGTCTCTGAATAGGTGAAGATATTCTTTGACAACCTCACAAAAGGCTGTGAAAGTTAAATGAAGAGGCTATGGTGGAATATAAAGGTTAGGAAAGTAAAACATCGATGAAGGAGGATTTAAGTGATGTGCAAGAGTTCATATAAACTATTACATTACATAGAAAAGAGAAATGCATTACTATGAGTCTATGACGCAACGACGATGACTCTGCAAGTAGCATTGTACATTTGTACGCAATTATGACCATACAGCCCCAAGCGATAGCTTATTATAACCACTCAATCTTCAGGAAGGTCCTACACATTGCGTAGCTGTGTTTAGACGTGATTACTTAAGCCTTTCTATCAATCACACAAGAATGTCTGTTTATTTCTTTAAAAGTTTTTGTATTTTTTGTGACCAATCACTGATTTGATTGGATTGTTAATTAGTTACATTACATCAGAGGTCATTTACCTCCTTATTCATAGTTGCGACCTGAATTTAAATCATTGCCTCTTTTGTAGAACCTTTTTAAAACTCAATTTACTATATTCTATAATAAACTCTACCTACTTCAATAATTCTTTTTCTTTCTGTATTATTTTTCCCATGTTGAGTTGAAGCTTGTTCTACAAAACTTCTTTTACATTTACAGTTCATTCAGTTTTCATTTGCGATATTAGTTAGTTTGGAAAATTCTATCATTAATTTAGTCAGCATATATGAATCCTTACGAGCCGTGTTTCCCTATGAAGCACCTTTAAAAAAATAAATTGTATATTAAACAAACACAGAATCATCAGCTTTCAAGGAAGGTAGCACACATTACGCAACCCAATACGTAATTATCCTGTCTATTAATAGAAGCACCTTACTATCACTACCTAATGCTAATCGGTTCTGCTGCCGAAGAATTGACACTGTTGTCATGACGTAACTGACATTATGAAACAAAAGATTATGATCAATGATCTTTTGTGTTCTTTCGATAGCTTGTCTTGTTTTGCGTTCGTTTGTTGTTCTTTTAAACTTTTTATGATTATCTGATGCTGTTTTGTTTTCGTTTTGCGTGAGTTTGGTGAAAGAATTTAGAGAGTGAGGTAGGTATGTGGTTTATAGATTTTTGAAATCGATAAGATCAGATAGATAGGTTGACCTTGAGGTGTAAATTTCCTTCCGTTTTTCGCAAATTATAGGTCAGTTTCAGGTAATATCTTGATCTTAACAGGTATTTATTTACAGAACTATAATCATTAGAATCATTAATATATCTCTCTAAGTTAGATTTGTTCCATAAGAACTTTTCATAAGAGATTTGTTGTGATGATGACCTGGAAATATTAAAAAAACTTAAGAAAACTTGAATTTGAAACACCTCAATGGGATGCCAATTAGTTTTTCCCTTTTATGACGATCTCGAGTTGAGCTTTGTTGAGGTAAAAAGGAAAAAAAATCTGAAAGAGATCCAACATAATTATATAGACCTAAAAAACTCTCTGAAAATGTTTTGGGTATATCGAGTCAGTGTGCAATTGCAGAATAGAATGTGAAACAATGAAGAGATCACAGTGCAGCTTTCATCTCGCTACACTTGCCCTTTACGAAGGTACTCCACGTCAGCCTGACCAGGGGTCACACACGAGTGGCCAGGTCGGGCGGCGTGTGTAATTGACTGGTTTCTCCGCCATCGGAGAAAGTGCTGTAATCGCCGCGTTTCTACCCGCCCCCGGCTGCGCCTGCGCTATCACCGATACCACTTTTTTCCATTAATTCGCGGAGATAGGCTATTTGGAGCGTTGTGTCGGAACTAGAGGAAATGGGGTATCAAGTATTAAAGATACAACTGTTTTTGCCAATAACTTTGCTCAATTCTATCAAAGCTTTTAGCCCATAAACAATGACAATTAGTTAAATCATTAATATATCTACGTATGCATCTATAGAGCTACAATAAAAGAGCTTCCGCGAGTACCACCGCCTGCTACCAGGAACGTTTTGGGCAGTTAGCCCCACTACGAGCTTGGTGTTGCAGTTGCACATTCCGATAACTACCTACGATTTAAAATATGAGTAACCAACATCTATTTAATCTACATAAACTGCCTTAATACCTGCCTACTTCATCCGACCAGAGAACATTAAAAGCACGCACATAATTCTTCTATTCTTGTCATTTCTCCTTTCGCAGGTCTGCTGGAAGAAATTTCTTAAGAAATAAGCAGTACCTTTGTACTTAATACAAGACTTATAAATGTCTGTCTGGATCTATTTTACAGTGTGTACATAAATAATAAATAAATAATTTATACATTTTCTTCAAGAAGTATTTTTCAAGGGTACGAGGCTGTTGACAGTAATAATATTTTTTACATAAATTAATAGAATTAATTTCCGGTTATTAATATTTCGGTTTTAAGTGAAAACTAGTTTCCAAAAAGGAAGTCAATATCACATACATAATATGTATGTAAATACTTGTTTTATTCTCAAATAGAATAATTAATTAAAATTGAAATGAATGTAGATAAGAATGACTAGACTCTTAAAAGTTGAATCTAAGTGGAAACGAAATGTGTCAACTTGATTTATTACAAACACTGCGGTTTCAGCCTACCGGAAAGTGAACCTTATGATATTTCAATCGGTAGGCAGAACGACTGCCGTCTTAATTTAGAAGTCATACATAACATACATAATCAGCCTATTAATGTTCCCACTGCTGGGACACAGGCCTCCTCTCTGTGAGAGGAAGTGGGCTGTAATCTACCACGCGGGCCCAGTGGGGGTTGGAAGATGTCACAATATGTTTTCGAATTTTTGGTTCTAAGACATGCCGGTTTCCTCACGATGTTTTCCTTTACCGTTTTGAGAGCAGTGGTGATGAAATTATTTGAACAAAGTAAAGAGCCTGCTTGGGTTCGAACCCATGACCTTACAACTCGTAAGTCGGGACCGTTACCACAGTGGCCACCACTGCTCAAAATTGAACTTAAAATATTTGGATGCATTCATAACAAATCTCTACGAAGTTTCTGACGTAGCCGACTCCCGTAATACCAGTCTGCCTATGAGATGCCATTTATTCAAAACTAAACAACCAGGCAACTTTGAGAAAGATTAAGTCACACAAGTCAGTCAATGGTTAATTTTAATGTAACAAGGTGCAAGAGGAGCGGTTAACTTCAGTCCTTTTATGATAGAGCAGCATGATCTACGATCTGCTTCAGAACTGTCAGACAGATTCTGTACCAAACCCCGGACAGCAAAATTTAGCAATATATCATTGTCGAAAGCAAATTTGCTACTGTAATCCACAGCAGGCCACTACGGCCAGCTCCATTGTGTTCCAAAGCGGGCTACCGTGTAGAAAGCATTCTAACCTCCCAGGCCGCGAAATTAAGATGTTCCCATTACAATTGCAAATGGCGGTGAAAGCAAAGCCCTTATGTTTACATATAATGACTGATCTGTATGTATTTATGCGGCTGATGGCCGTCGTCAATGTTCCGCAGTGACAGTCAGCCGGGGGTCGGTAGGGCTCACGGAGGCTGTATGTCGCTGTACAGATTATGGTAATTTTGTGTGTATATACATATACTGATTATACAGTGGAAGTCGAGTTTTCTAGGATGATGTTATTAGATACGGATTGTGGACTTTATACTGCCGAGGAAGGCCTATCTTCTAATTATGTGTGTCGATTTTGTATTAATTTTACAGGACTCGCGTTAAAGGTTTATCTCCAAAAGGCATGAGAAAAGCTAAGTTCTGATACTCGCCAAAGAACTACTTCATAATTTACTTTTCAACATGTTGGAAATGCTGCAATAGGTAAAGTGCAAGTTAGTGCATCCAACCAAACATAACTAATAATGTTTCAGCCCGCGGATTTCTCTCACGGACTCACAACATTCAATAAAGCAACACCACAAAACACAAACACACGAACAAACATGGAATCGATCGATAAAATAAAATCCTTTCCACAAATCGCGGAAATGCACGTCTGGTAGGCCATAATTTAATATTAACCACGACCATTCCGCACGAACTGAAAAACATGCTCGAACAAACCGCGGGAGCAAAACAAAACACTGACATATCTGCCTCTCTCTCGTTGGTAGAGCTCTGTCTTTCTCTAAGAATGGCCGGTCCCTTTGATCCGCGGCTAATTGCGCGCTTTCCCGCAGGAAGCGGTCGATTATCGCGTTAATATGAGGAATCTAAACGGGTAATACTGCCTATCAGAATGTTTAGGGCTGTTATTGGCACTCACGGTTTATGTGTGCTTCTTGCTTGATTTATTTTGTGCTGTAGTAAGTAGTACATTCTTATTGGAATGAAAGGTAGATCAGTCTTTGTTGAGCTGATAAAAGGTTATTTTTTATAGGGTCATCTTTGGTAGATTATTATAAAATTAATGTTCTGCAACATAATAACGAACCAGTTCGTAAATTGACTATCAAAAAGGCAAATTGAGTAATTTTCCAGAAGAAAACGCTCTTGAAAGAAATATTTCAGACGTCACGTGACGTTTTCATTATGAAAGTATATAGAAGCATTCGTCTTCCATGAAAACTTTTCAAAGGATAGCTTCTGCGAGGAGGTCTGCTTTATTTGGGAATTGATAACTAGTGTCCGACCGAAACAGGACTTTCTACCGAAACCGAAAACGAATCTTCGGTGTCTGTCTCAGTTTCGGCCGAAACCGAAACCGAAACTTCTTAAGACATGTTTACTGAAATTTTGCTTATTTTTTAAACTTATACAGACAGTTAGCACGTGTTAAATGAAATAAAAAACAATAATAGAACTACGTGAAAAAGAATACTTTTTCTATTCTATTTCTATTTTTTAAATTTGCTACACAGTGTTAACTACGTCTTGGAACAAAAATTTGTGAGTAACAAAATGCTGATGTTGGCGGGTGATACATGAGCCACAAACTCAACAGAAGTAAGCCGAACGACGCGCGATAATTCACGAACGCAGAGTTTCGGTGCTGCCGAAGGTTCGGCAGATTTTATGCCGAAACCGAAACCGATGCCGCAACTAGATTTTTCTGCCGGAACCTGCCGAAACCGAAACCGTTACCGAACCTTCGGTCGGTCACTAATGATAACAGATAACTATGTAGCAACGGTCGATATAAGACACCGTACAGGACCTAATAAGGTCCCAATATAAAACTGATACCTATTATACACTGGGGGCATCGATCACTAATAAATAAGTGATCGATGACGGGGGTCATAAAACATCCCTACTAAAGAATAACATTTTATCAATAGGTCCTGTTAATACAAAATAAAAAAATAACTAGCCGCAAAAACTAAAAGAACTTCCCATTACAATGTTTAAAAAACAGTTAACAAAATTACTATTGGACAAATGGTATTACCTATACAATAAAACATTTTTTTAAAGACAAAACTTATAAATTAAATATTGCTGTTTATGGGTAATTTGTTATTATAGTTAGGTGAATTTTTATGTTATTATTAATAATAATAATTAATCATTTTTGATAATTTCTATTCTAAACCTATTGTTATGTTATCTGTTAGATTATTTTATGTTTTCGCTTACCCACTGTTTTTTTCTAATTACTAAATCTGAAAAGAGTTTTTATTGTATGGAAATTTTGCATGCTGTAAGGTAAAATGTATCCGGACCTTTTATAAAAATTACATCTTGTCTGTATACCTACATTATAAGCAAATAAATTATTTCTATTTCTAGCAGGTAGTACCAGGACCAGTAGGTACTTACTTAGAACAATTTCTCATAGAATTGTGTTTCACACAACTGGACTTCGTGCCCAGGGCACATAACTGGCGATGATCTGATGAATGAAACATAACTCGGACCTACTCAGCATCATAACATTAAACCAATCTCTGTAGCGTAATATAAATCACTTAACTTCATAAATTCAGCATCTTCGCTCCAGTTACCATGGCAACGGGCACGCAGGCGCGTAATCAAGTTCAAAACAAACCAATATAAACCTTATCTTAAAACGAACAGAGAATAATTTCGCATAATCATGGAATGCGCAGCTAACAAATGATGAAAAATGAAACTATGTTTTATATAGTGACAATAGGATTCAATTTCGGGTGTGTTTGTCAACAAATAATTGTCAAAGAGTGCGCGCACGCACTGCGCTCTAATTCGGAGCAGCGGATGCGATTATAATTATTGTTTTAATTGTGCGAACAGCTCAGGCATTCGAATGATTGTGCGAGAATCGAGTTGTAGCTCAGAACACCGTAAGCTTTAACACGAATTAAAGCTATTAGAATTGTGTATTCTATTAGAACACGGGAATTAAAGATACAACATGATCACATTTTATTTAAGAACATTGTAATCTTGTTGCTAATTTCTTACCCAAATGTTCACTAACCAGTAAACGTTTATGCAAACTTGTAAAAGCTTATTATGTACAAGCTTTTTAATACTCACACAAAATCTAGCATGCATCAATTTGCTTGCATTGGTTGAGGAGACACCGCATGAAAATGGTATCGATCTGTATTAGGTAATCAATGAAATATCATTATCATCCAAGGAACGAAGTAATAATTATTTACTTCGTGGACCTACCGAAGAAAGTTTTCTTTTGTTTTTTTTTCATAAAACGGCCTATATTACATAATTATATATGTATGTTGAAAGTTTTTAAGTACTGCTTGGCAAACAACATACTCGTATGACATAGCATGAACAGCTGTGTGAAGTTGGTATATTTTGGCACTTGTTTTAAGGCCGCGGCACACCTCGCAGGGCGGGCGCGGAATGTGGCACAAGGATGGACGTTCGAGGTTTTGTCAGTAACACGTCAAGTTTTATGGCTGTAACTTTTGGCAAAACTGATTCACACTATGAAAAACCACTGCTGATATAAGCTTTCTATTGCTGGATGTTTCACTGATTGGCTTGTTATACAACTTCATTATATAAAAGAAATACATTACAACTGGAAGTGGAGTAAGTCCTCATCAGCTCTGTTTTTGACAGTGTCGTGATGATCGTGCTACTTTGAAGTGACCCTCATTTGTCAAATGCTAGCAGACATGCAATAGCCTCACAGATTTACCTGTGAGAATCCTCCAACATAAAATTTCGGAAAAGTAGGGAAGGTAGATAAACCAGTGCATCACAACTGTGATCGTATTTACAAGTGTCAATATTCTGTCAGGATCGATATTACCGGGCAAATACTGCTCGTTAGTAAGGTCGCAGCACACCAACCGAGTAACGCCCGGTATCGGGCACAAGGATCCACTTACTTGCTTTATTTTATTGCAATCTCATGCTCAAGAGAACAGGTCACACGTCCAGTATTAACTCAGATAATTGTATGTAACATAGATTTTAAATTCTAATCCAAAGCAAGCTCCCAGAATTTACCGCAAAAAGCAATAAAATAAGCTAATTAACATAATTATTGTCCAAATAATAAATCAAGTATATTACCAGTAGACGTTTATGACCCACTTCAAGTCAGTCTAGATTATGTTCAATGACCTCCATTTAGATTATTGTGCGAAAATACCATGTTTGACATTTAGCATAAAGTAATATTTCAAAAGTGTGTTGCCAGCATCGCGAATTATTTCTGCTAATTTATATTCAAATTGAGTCTCAGACTGTCGGATACGAGTTATGTAAATGTCGAAATATCGCTGATGTGTGATTGATAAAGCTAATTAATAGTCGGAATCAATTAATAAATCATCTTGGAGGTTAGTAATTAGGGCCATCTGTGCCGGTTATCTGATGCATGGTAAGTGAACAACGCGCCCTGTGGATCGTGATCATATCAGCTAAACGGTGTTATTATCAGGGTGTAGCTACTAGTTGATGTACGATAACCACGTGTCATGATCAGAACCAGATCGAGATTACAATCTGTCCCAGCATCGCTCTACGAGTTCTCGTGAAGTGAGGTTCTTACTCTTGGTTGCATTGAGTTGGTTTGACAAATGTACAGTCAGCTGCAGAGAAATCTCACCCCCTAGCAATATAAAAATACATTGCTAGGGGGTGAGATTTCTCTGCAGCTGACTGTACTAAGACCCGATAAAGCAAAACGGCAAATTTTTCTTACTTAAGTCTTTGATTTATTATCGACAAATACCGACCTTTGCATTTTCTTGTGATGAAATAAAAGAATCACTTAGGTAGGTCCCTAACGAACGCATGTGAAATAGCTGACAGATTACATGCGTTTATAACAAATTAATGTAATTAACTCAAGCTCTGATGAACCATCAGTAACACTAATGCCACGATCGGTTACAACCAATGAAGCCGGTAATCCAGCCTCGTGCGCAGCTCGCCTCCCGGCGCGGGCGCATAGCGGCGCGCTTTTTGTGCCGTTCCGCTCTCATACACACACGCGAATTCTTCACAGAGCGGGGATATCTCACTGACCAGTACGTGGAGTTTGCAGATAACAATGCTATGCATAGCTAATTGTGATATTTATGTTCATGACTTCGGAAAAGTCGGAAACCTGTTCACTTATTTGACTGACAATTATTTGTGATTAATTAGACACCACTTCTTCCAAAGGCAAGAAGTTTTTCCGCCTAAAGTTTAAATTAAACGACTTTGAGTATTGACTTTTCGTAGAACTCTGGATTTATGTACCTATTTCGAAAGGCCCATGAGTTGAGAGTTTTCCTTTGTCTGCATATCAGTTCATACCACGCCCCTCACGCCCCCACAACCGAAATCTAAAGAATGGTAATACTTTAGTGATTCCATAGACAGTTTAACTGGCAGGTATTCATCACCAACTTTAATGTCAGTTCATAGGAAAACTAAGCGAATTCAATATTTCACTTTTCACTATAAACCATGACTTTTTCACAAATAATAAAGCTGAAGAGCTTTTTTTTTTGTTTGAACACGCTAATGTCTGAAACTGCCGGGGTCATCATCATTCTCCTGCCCTTATCCCAATTTTATTTGGGGTCGGCGCAACATGTCCTTTTTTCCATACTTCTCTATTAGTCATCATTTCAGTAGTTACCCCCCTTTCTAGCCATATCATCTTTCACACAGTCCATCCATCGTTTCTTTGGTCTTCCCCTACTCTTATAGCCATCGACATTCACACTCAAAACTTTCTTCACGGCATTTTCCTCATTCCGCCGCATCACATGCCCATACCATGACAACCGATTACCGCACAACTTTTCGGTCACCGGTGCCACTTTCAGACTTCCTCTTATGTACTCATTTCTTACTCTATCCATTCGTGTAACACCACACATCCCTCTTAGCATTCTCATCTCAGCTGCATGCAATTGCCTTTCATTCATCCCTTTGGTGGCCCAACATTCTGATCCATACAAGACAGCAGGTCTAACCATTGTTTTATATCTTCCCCTTAAGTTTAAGGGGAATGCGGGAGTCGCAGATTGTTCCCGTGACCTGCTGCCATTTCATCCATCCAGGTTACATCAAGCTATCTTCTAATAAAGTCGTCAAAATATAACAGAAAAAAGTTGTGAACTGTCTCGATGAAAGATCAAATCGTTTATTTCTAATAGCTGTTCCGGTGTTCACTCAATGGTCGGTGTCTTGTCTCAGGGTGCTGCGCGGGCGTCATGCTCTGCCGCTCATTTACTAGGGTTGACAAGACAATGATTTAATTCCGTATTGTATATTCCTCATGCTAAAAATCGCTATTCAGCAAGCTGGTAGCAGAGTTAGCTGCCTTCTCAAGGGGTGCTAGACGTATAGGCTATCGGTAACTACATATAAAAAATTGACTGCGCCTTTATTTCGGGCGGTAGTTCAAGTTTATGTGACGTATCGTATATTTTAGTAGAGCCAATATTGTATATTCGTTTAAGTGCGGTTTTTATTATGTCTGCTCTGAAATGGAATTACTCTGCTTATCTTATATTGTCAATACAAGCAATTGTCAACCCTATCCGTGTTCAATGGGCGTTTGTCGAAAGTGGCCAGTTATTGTGCGTACGCGCCGCGAGTGGCGTGAATTTATTTCATATCTCTTTTTGTATCGATTTTTTTCTCCTGAATTTATGGAAGCAAAGAAACCATGGAGCCGCCAGCGGTAATTATTGTGCAAAGTTTTTGCTGTAAATAATGTTTAAAGGGAGTACCTAATTATGCGTTAAGCTTATATTATTTAGTCAAAGACAACCTACTCAGTACTTACATTGTTGTATTTATTGTATCTTACTATCTACAATAAATGTAACAATAGATGGAAACAATTCGATGGTACTGAGTATGCTGTTTTTTACGGGTTTGGCAGGATTGTACCGTACGGGATACAAGTTAAACATGATTAAATCAACAAACTGTTCTACGTAACTAAATTCAAAAGCTACAGTTTTTGTGATGGTATGGAAATGCTTATTTTTTTTGTTGCAATAGATAATTTTAACAATTACGTCAAGTGTCAATGTTAAATCATACTGCGTTAAAAGAAGCTGTCACGCGGACACACGTTGTCAGTTTTGCTAGAAAACGCAGTTATTTAACTGACATATTTCGAAGTCACGTAACATGTAGCTAAAGTCCAATCTGACAAAAAAACTAATTCAACAAAACAGTAATTTTTCAAATTGTTACGGAACTACATAGCTACAAACCATTTCTTTTCAATTACAACGCGATGTAATTTTTTCTCAATTAGATTCAAAGATACTCGTTATTATTCAATGAGCGTGTTGAATACAAAGTGGATACAGAAGATTCACAAAAAAAAACTTTGCTTCTATTCGATTCTGTCTATCGTGGCCACCTTTAACGAGTAACTAAGACATTATATTATGTTTTTTATATTACATACTAACTGCTCCCCGCGGTTTCACCCGCATAAGTCTCGATCCTACGAGAATATCGAGATAAAAAGTATCCTATGTCCTAATCCAGGTCATGGGCTACCCATGTGCCAAATTTAATCCAAATCCGTTCAGCCGTTTTAGCGTGAAAGCGTAACAAACAAATTCACTTTATTATAAATTAGTTAGGATTATGATATTATTATGCGTTTGATTTTACGTTTGTTTTGTAATTTTATAGTGTTATAAATAAATCGGGTGACTCTTCTGTATTTTCTTACTCTGTGTCCTGCGCGTACGCCGCGATCTAAATATTTGCGGGCATTTGTTCTTGTTTATTTCGGTTTCTACCAGAATTACCGTTTCTCAGCGAAAACACAAGAAGTGAAAAGAGAAACAAGCTGTAGATTTATGTTAATTTAATTCATAAAAGTGACTAAACTTTTAAAATAAAAAGTATTAGTTAAAGAGAATTGGCAAACATAGTCGGGAAAGGCTTTCAGTTGGTTACATGAATCTTAAGAAGGAAGATGGCCCCGATCGGATACTGAAGACCTTGATGTTGTCTTGTTATGCCCAGCAGTGGACAAAAATGGGCAAAGTTCTTTTATTGAGGGGTAGTGTTGCTATGACACAGTGTATGTTATTTATTGGGAAAATATGTAGCTGCGGAATCAAATAAATACTTTATTTCTTTATTTACTGGATCCCCAATGAGGCTACACAATTTCATGCAGGTTTACAATCTAAGAAAACGGACAAAATACAGTGTGCGCTTCAAATTATAGGAGACCACATCATTCTTTTATTATCTAGGTAGATACAGTAAGTTTGACATAAGCGAAAATAATAATAATGATAAAACAAATCAACACAATACGAAATCATAAAAGGAAACAAAATGAGATTGTTGTTGTACTCAGCAATGCATCTAAATTGTAAGTTAAACAGGCATTTTAAACTTTGAAGAAAAAAAATTTTTGCAAAAAAAACCAACAACGTATGTTTACAAGAAGTGGCGATTACATAAGAGGCGTGTCAGCATATCAATCAGTTCAGGAAGGACCTGCGCCCGCGCAATGCGGAACACTCATAACTGACGGCTGTACGCACTTAGCGGGGTTTTGTCGTGAATAACTTAATTTTTTGTAACCTATCTAAATATATGACCATTTAATAACAGGTTCGATTATGATCTAGTGTTTGGTATCTTAATTATGAATGTAATGCGTGACTTGTTTAGTTCGCAGTATTTTTTTGGGAATCAAAGATCGAATCATCTTGAAAAAACTGTTCGTGACATGATTTGAACATTACAAGTAACCTTTAATGCGATTGATTTATAAAAACAATGTTTTCTTAGTGACAGGTTTATGTATGGGATACAAGTTTGTTTTTTTGTAATTGTGTCGTAAGTTTTGAATATTTTACAGTTTACGATACTTAATAAAATCATCACGTTTCCTATAATAATAATAATAATTAATCGATTTAATTTAATCAACTCGTGCGTCTTCATAACATTAAAAGATTACACCTTAACCTCACGAAGTTCAATCATTTATTAATAATAACTGTGATGTTAACGTGCGTTCATTATAAGTAACGTTACATCAGCGTCGTGACAGTTGATGGTTGTTGGGCAACCTGACCCCAGCGCTGGGCACGTCCGGGCAGACGCGACCACGCAGCGAGTAGCACGTAATCTTTATAGGAGTTTTGTATTTTTTTATTTTTTTCAATCTACACAGTCTTCAATATTTTTGACTGCCTTGTAGGTCAACTGATCGCAAGAAAGAAGAAAGAAAGAAAAAATGCGTTTATTGGCATTACAGCAAAAATAAATAAAAATAAACACCTTAAAACTATAAACAATTTGCTTTTAATGCCAAAAGGGCCTCAGCTCAGCATAATGTCAGATGACAACACAAGGTCACCACCTGACGCTGATTTTCAGCTGCAGCCCACGAGTGTCATACGCTAGAATAATAAACACAAGTGCATGTGCCCGCTTTAATCAAATAAAGAGTAAATTAAAATTGGAAACTGATAAAGGAGAAACCCGAGAGTTGCCAGCTGGCAACTCTTGTGTTTCTCAGCTGATACAAAAAAAAACAAATAAAATGTTGTGACATACATGTGTGTGTAGTTGCGTGTGCGTTATGTTGTGATTAATGGAAAACTTAAATAAATACCCAATATTTGTGAATAATCTTAAAAAAGAAATAAAAGGTAGAGGACAAAATAGTGTGAACGACTGCGTTGTTCTTTTAAACTTCGAAAACTTATTATTTTGATCAGGGTGTCGTCATCATTTAGGCAAAAATTATTGATTAATAAAATTTAAATTGAGAAAATTGAAAAAATAGAAAAAAATTGAATAAATTAATAAAATCGATAAAGTTGATTAAAATTACAAAAATGTATAAAATAAATATTGTTTTATATGGCAGACATGTCAGCTCGAACATTTTGAAAATATTTTTGGTGGTTTAATAGAAATACTTTTAATTTCAATTTGAAAGTCAAGCAACTTTTACTATACTTTATGGGAGGAGGAATATTGTTCCAGCATTTAGTAGCTGCGTAGCGAAAACTGCCTCTAAAAGCCGCCGTCTTGTGCCTTGGGATGGAAAGCTGTTGAGAACATTTTCTTCCCTCCCCTATTCTGTGTCTGCTTGTCCACGATAGTCTGTCATACAAATAAGAAGGGGAATGAGACTTAATGACACCAAAGAGTAGACTTGCCAAATGGAGTTTACGTCTAGCTTTCATTTTCAAAATGTTGTGTTCGTTGAAAAAAGGTGTAACATGCCCCCTAAAAGGAACTTTAAAACAAAATCGTGCACAAGCGTTTTGAAGTCTTTGGATCATTCTTTCGGTCTTGGACAGTAGTCGTTGGCCATACACTGTGTCCGCATAATTCAACTTAGATAAAACCAAAGAATCTACAAGTAAGACTCGCAATTCTTCACTAAGATAGGGACGGGCTTTGTATAAAATCTTAAGTCTGTAATAGCAATTACGGATAGCCTCAGATATGTGTTTGTGAAAACGAAGTTCCGTGTCCATGACCAGACCTAGATTACGTGCCTCGTAGACTCGCTCAATAGGCTCTCCCATAACAGTTACACAGCCAGCACAGGGTTTAATTTTACCTAACTGGTTTTCGGTTCCAAAAAGCATGTACTTAGTTTTTGTAGGGTTCAAGGCAAGCGTGTTGGCATTGGACCATTGTACTATGCTTTCAAGGTCTGCATTAAGATCGTTTAGTGCTAGCTCATAGTCTTCCGGCTTAAATGATATATAAACTTGTGTATCATCGGCATAAATATGGTATATGCATTTATTTATATATTTAATTATATCAGCACAATACAAAATAAACAATACTGGTCCAAGGATCGAGCCCTGTGGAACTCCCCTGCCTACTGAGCGATGTCTAGAAACAACTGTTGAGCCGTCCGCCCGGCGTATTTCTACGAATTGCGTACGGTCGCCAAGATAGCTATCGAACCATTTGATTGTGTCCTCGTCAAATCCATAAAAAGCCATCTTTGACAATAATAGAGGGACGTTAATACACTCAAACGCGCGTGAAAAATCAAGCAATACCAAAAGTGTGCACATCCCATTATCTTGAGCTGACAAGATATTGTCTGTCACATCCAACAAAGCCGTGACTGTACTACGACCCTTCCTAAACCCTGATTGAAGATCAGGGAGTATTTTATTAGTCTCTAAAAATTTAACCAGTTGCGCACATACTACTTTCTCTAAAACTTTAGAAAGTACCGGCAGTATACTAATAGGTCTGAGGTCCTTCATGTCCAATGCATTAACGGTCTTCGGCAATGGGTGCACTTTGGCAATTTTCCATAACTTAGGGAAAGATGAGGATATGACAGATGTATTTATTAAAGCAGTCACGGCGCCCAAAGTCGCAGGTAGTGTTAGTAATATCATATTTATGGTTAAGCCATCGCAACCTTCGGCATTCGATTTAATTGAAGTCAGTATGTTCGCGATTTCCTTGCAAGTTGTAGGTGTCAAGCTAAACGTGGAACTATCATTTCGTGCGGATTCAAAATATGCAAGCAATGAATTACTTACCGTATCCGCACCCGGTACATTCAGAAAATGGTCACAAATTTTGTCAGGATCGTCAAAGTGCAGAGGTAATTCTTTATGTTTTGATGGGAGAAGGGATGACTTAAGGTTTTTCCAAAGCGCTTTAGAGTCATTTATTTGACTGTTGATCTTATGTTTATAGTACGCTGTCTTTTCGTAAAATAGAGACCTAGAAACAAGTGTCTTCAATTCTTTGTAATAAAGCTTTTTAGAATCGGATTTTTTGTTTTTTAAATACTCTGCATGTGCTTTATTCCTCAAATTCATCATAAATTTAACATTGTCAGTAATCCAAGGGTAACAATACTCCTTAATAACACTAGTTTTTAGAGGTGCATGGGTATCAAATAGAGAAAGTAAGTTTGAGTTAAAATCACTGACCATAGTATTAACGTCTTGCAGCTCGGTTAACGCTTTCCAGTTAAGTAAGTCAAGATCCTGATCAAAAAACTCCCTATTAATGTTCTTTAGTGGTCGATAAGTTATGGTTCGCGATGGAATTTTCAGGCGTTTAAAACTAAATTCGCCGGAAATCAACGCGTGTGCACCAAGATCCGGTACTACATCAACTGATACAGAGCGTGGTTTAACATTTGTACAGATGATGTCTATCAGAGTATTGCTATGCACTGTGAAGTGCGTGGGTGACTGTACCAATTGTTTAAGCCCCAGGCAGTTTAAAAATGAGACTAATTTGTCTGTTTTTGGGTCCGAGTCACTAAGCATGTTTATGTTAAAATCCCCCATTAATATCGTGTATTCACAATGCGTTAGGGAGTTTAATGAACCGGATACAGCGTCTAGGAAAAGATCAACATCTTGCCAGGGCGGGCGGTAGGCGGTACCTATTGCTAACTTAACTCCGCGTACACTAATTGTGACCCACATCTGCTCGACCGTGGTGTGCAATGGGCTAGCAGAGTGCGAGTGGCTTCGAACATATAAACCTTGCTTGATATAAAAACCAACACCGCCACCACGTCCATTCTTGACAGACAATGGGCGCGGTATATGCCGCAGCCTATAACCCGGTACGGAGGGCGCGCGCCCTTCTTCGCCTATTCGCAGCCACGTCTCATTAATGGCCATAATATCGACGTCCAATCCCAGTAATGCTGCTATAAATTCGTCGTGTTTCGTGCCCAAAGAACCCGCGTTCCAAAAACCAACCTTAAGGTATGTATTAGACATCATTGAAAAGATAATTTACTAACAATGGGTAAAAATATCACAGAATATACTAAATAAAAGATCTCACAGATTGATAAAAGATGTATGTAGGCAGGATTGTTGTGGTAAATAAATAAAATGTAGTGTAAGTGAATTATTATAAGTGGCATACAAAAAATATATAAATATGGTCTGGCACTGTGGGCTGCGTGGATTATATGTAAAACATGGCAACTTAAAAAACTAAAGACAATAGGAAGACACTGACAGGAACATGTATCATGTTGTATTGTACAATTAAATAAAAAAGGATGTTTAACAATGGATATGGATGTGTACGATATTAAAAACGACATGCAACAATTAAATAAGAATAAACTAGATATTAAGCAAAACAATGGACTAATTTGAAATTTTTTTTTAAGTGGCTCCTTGAAATCCGAGCATGAAACAAAGAAAACGTTGATAGCAATTGCTACTTTAAACACGAGCAAACCTACTGAGAGATGAAAAAACGCGAGATGTCCTTTTCCGTTCTGATGTGCACAACCGGCTTTCCCTCCTCTTTACGTGCTAATATGCGGCCATCCCTAGTCCAGGAGTACTTCCATTCCAGGCGACTAGCAGCTTGGCGAGTCTCGAAGAATAATTGCCTGTTAGTTTTAGTCAGGCGCTCGTTGAGGTAGATGCGGTGTGGTGCTCCCGGCACTTCTATGTCAGAAGTAGTGAGGTTGCGGCGGACGCGCGCGGCTTTCAGCAGATTATCACGCGTCGCTCGTCTTGCTAGTCGGACGACGATGATTCGAGGGCGGGGCGCTTCGCCTTCGGTGTGGTCACGCCGAACGTTCCCAACACGTTTAGCGAAAACGATATCCTGTTGTTCGAGATTAATCGCTAGCTTAAGCGCAAGGGTGTTAATTATTTGAGCCGGGTTTTCCCCTCTTGACTCAGTAACGCCAGACAGTTGAACATCGTTTAGCAGTGACTCTTGCTCACGTTCATTCAGCTGCTGCTGGAGTTCCCCAATTGTTTCCTCCAGTTGAATAAAACGCGGGCAATTCGTTTGCTCGGTATTCCCTTCGAGTTCTTTGACACGAGTTTCCAGGGTGTCCATACGGTTATAGCAGTTATTTACCTTATCGTCGAGACCTGAGAACTCATCTCGAAACTGACGAATCTCATCTCGCAAGGCGTTAACCTCACTACGAAGACCACGGATTTCCATCGCTAGGCTAATCTCTTGAGTGTTTTTTATAGCAACTGGGATGTCAGCATTATCATTGGGGCTGACCGCTGCTGGACTGGTGGATGACCTTGACTCCTCTGTTCCCTTCACGGGGGTTTGAGAGTTGTCTACCCGAGGCATCTTTGCCTTACATCCAGGGCACATCCAGTTTGCCGAGAATGTTGCTGTGGGCGCAAGGTTGACGCAGATTCGGTGATAAAATCCCGGACATTTTGAGCATTTTGTGCCGTCATTAACTGCCAAAAATTTTCCACAAGCTCCGCACTTCGGCATTCTCGATTTTCAATATCAACAGAGCAAAACAATCGTAATCTACAAATTTATGAATTACAAAAAGAGTACGATCGCTCGACGTGGATTTGAACCCACACTTCGTGACTATCTTAGAAAGAGTCTCTACTGCTTTTGCTATTTGGACTCTTATAAAGGATAGCGAATTAATTGACCTTATTGCAGCCGGATGGCAATTCCAGAATGAGTGAGGGTGTGATAATATTTTTTTTTAGTTCGAATACACAAACACCTTGCACTACTTTTAATTTTACTTTATCATTTGTTTTTATTGTATTTAGATGATTTACACTGTTTGTTTACGTAGTATTATTTGAAATAATTATAGATATTGTCACAATCACCGCATATATGACTTTTTACAGTCGAAACTTCACTAATTCCTATTTTAAAATATTTTTTATAACGGAGCAAAAAGAAATACGTATATTCAGATTCGAGCGTATGAGCGTCAACTGTGAGCGGCAAGCGCTAAGCTGTAGCGCTAGCGATATTGGTCTTATTCTGGATTAGATCGCCTTGTCATGGTTTTTGGTCTGGATTTGGGCCCGACTCATGCCATTAAACTAGCCCAAATAGGTGAAATGTGGATACATTATATACTTATGTATGTGTATTTATTACGTTTTTAACTATTAATCAAAACCAATACAAAGTATTATATTTTACTTACCTAAAACTGGAACGGATCTTTTAACGTAATATTATGAAACGTAATTAACGTAATCGTAACTAATGAACAAAATAGTAATGTCCTTCAATATGGTGAACGTAGTCTGTGGCCACTCCCATAGCTAATGAGTAAATATGCTGACGAATGCGTTGATGTCTTTTGTATGCGCGGTTGGCTCGTAGCGGTGAAAATGTGAGAACAAGATGAAATTCCGTTTTTTTGTAATTACAACGTTTTCATTTTCCACTGAATTTTACAGTCCATTATTTTATATAGCCGGTTGCAAAGGCTAGAATATTTTTCAAGCACCAAAAATAATATTCACATTTTGACAAAATAGGTAAGTTGCATGTAATAACGGTGTACCTACAAAGTTATAAATTATGAAGTAAAACAATACAGTAGCTACAAAAACGCTATATCATTTCAGTTACGCATCACTTCACTAGCCGTTACCACTAACTGGAAACTAAACGATTTTGCCTAAAAAATATTAACTCATTTGAATTCACAGTCCGTGCTTATTCAGCTAAATTATTTACACGAAAAATTAATGAAATTGGCGTTACGAAGTATTTCACGGTATTTTAAACAATAAGGCAATAAGTCAAGATGTCATCCGAAAAACTAATTTCGATTATTAAGTTAGTAGGTATTTAAGTAAACTTTACTAATTATGCTTTGCAACATATCCTAAGTCATAATCGTTGTAAGATTATGGACACATTAGATCGTCAGGTAATAAACTCATTTGCATATCAAAATCGATGTCCCAAGCATAGATCCCTGAAAAGATACGATAAGTACTTGGATATGTCCTGTGTTTCTTGTGGCGCGTTTGTGAGTTTACACCTGAAAACACCTAAATAGAATCCTATTGCTGAGTCAATAAGGCGAGTCCCACATCGTCGATGTGGGACTCAATAATAGGAATTTAGCGACATACGTCAGAACAACCACGACCGCTCCGTCAAGAGTGCACCGGGTAGGAAGGAAGGAGTACTGTAAGGTGTTATATAATTAGCAACCTTATATTGTACTGGCTATTAAGAAGATAGCGTTCAAACGATCTGACAAATCAATCAATCTTTCTAGCCTTTTTTCCCAACTATCTTGGGGTCAGCTTCCAATCTAACCGGATGCAGCTGAATTCCAGTATTTTACATGGAGCGACTGCCTATCTGACCTCCGCAACCCAGTAACTGGGTAATACGATGCCCCTTGGTAAGACTGGTATCAGACTTTCGGGCTTCTGACGACTCGTAACGACTGTCAAAGATCCACAAATGACACCCAGGACCAACGGCTTAACGTGCTTTCCGAGGCATGGAGGAGTCTCGGTATGTAAAGATGGTCACCCATCCACTGACCAACCCCGGCAAGCGTAGCTTAACCTGATGGATCGACCCGTGCGGCTTGTTATTACTTAGCCACGAGCTCCTCCGTTCAAACGATCTGACAATTTGTATTTTTAAATAGAATAGGAATGTGGTTTTGTTTGATGGAAGAAAATAATCGAAGGCTGGCCGTCAAGTAGTAAACATGCGCGTCTATTTTAATATAATATGTTTAACTTCAAATAATTATCAAATACGCGCTAGAAAGTATAGAAATCCCGTGTATCGTTACTATTAATCCCCTATACAAACGAGTATGCGTAACATTAACATACATACTTGAGAAGGAGTGCCACGACGCTCCACGACGCCCTCTTACAGTACTCATTATACAAGCAATCCAAAAAATATGTCACTAACCGTGCTAGCAGGATGTGCCGGCAGCAGCACAAGCGGGGGCGGCTTCCTCTGCTTGCGCACGCCCCGGCGGCGGGCAGTAGCCACCGCCCCCGCGCCCGCGCCCCCGCCCGCCCCCGCCGGCGTCTGATGCCGCCCCAGCCACCGCGTCACCAGCTTCTCTTTGCTGTTAGCGCTGCCGTATTCCGGCTCCTCCTAGAGAACACAGCCATGGTCAAAATGTGCACAATAATTATGGCAACTTTACGTGTTAAGATTATAACGTTGATTTTATGCGTATGATTTTGGTGTGTACTATTTTGACCATCGAAAATCATCAATAATTTAATTCTGCGTTTACTAACCACAGATTTTCGACTTTAGACTTTCAGAAACCATTTCAGTATTTTATTTCCAATGTTACATGGCCCACATGTTTCAAATTATCGTTTCCTCGCCAATTTCTCGTTAACAGCCAAAGCACACTCTACTATATGCTATGGACATCTCCCGCTCTCAAATAACTTAACCAGAAAACTGATCTACATAATACATCAATCATCTGTTAAACAGCTTCTGTAGTACTTTTGTTTTCGGAAAAAAATCACTAACTCAGTAACTCAAAGTCTTTATTACAGTGTTGGATTAAGAGTAGATACTCTATCTTACTAACATAGATTTTCAAAAGTTAACCTCACGACTGTAATCCCTAAGGGCTCGGTAGAGGTGTACCTATAGTACCTTTAATTTTCCCACATTTCGCCAGTCATGTTCAAATGCCATGTAATAGGTGTCGAGCCTACTGCCATTAACCGGGCACAAAGACTTGGAAGAACCCAATAACACTTTGCCCGACCTGGGAATCGAACCCAGTACTTCAGGCTCAGCAGTAACATCATCAACAACATCACTGCATCATACACATGAATGCAAGTAGCTCACCTTCTTCTTCTTCATGGTCTCCCCTTGCAGCTTGACCTCCAGCTCCTTGCAGAGCTCGTGGTTCCTGACCCTCTCCACATCTTGGCCCTTCTTGACTTCATCCACGCTGACCACGAACTGCTGCACAGGCCTGAAGGTCGGGTCGAACTGGTTGTGGTCGTACGCTTGCTTGGCGCGGAAGCAGGGGCAGATTCTCTTGGACAGATGGTAGATGCTGATGATGCAGACCAGGCAGTGCACGGACGCGATGATGAGGAGGGCGATGTTAGTGAGGACTGGGGTCCACGCTTCCATTTCATCCTGTTGGAGGAGTTGGTAAGTTAGAAACAGAAGTTGTAAGTTTATGTATCTGAACTAAGTTTAGTTGCTTGTTGGGGACGCTTAAAATCTTAACCTCAATTGAATTAACGTTAATATTATGACCAATCACAGAAATCTTACAGAAAGTCGGAATTACTATGTATAAAAATTCTCTATAATAATTATAGCATAGGGGTATTAAACAACATTAAAATTATGGATTTTAAATGGTACACCATAAATGCCCTCGATCTAAATAGGTACATAATAACAGTGTATGAGAGCCTAGGCCTACAACACCAGCCGCGACCTTTAGACCCCGCGACCACCATCATTACAAACTACGACGGCCCATCACTTCATTTGTTAACATTGTTTAGTAATCAACAAGTGTTGAGTTGTATTTAATATCTATACGAATTAAACTACGCCATTAATATTTCGGCACTTCTGAGAGAAGTAAAATTAATGAACATCTGTTAGACTGACAAGACGTGTTATGTTTTCTATGTACCGTTCTATGTCGAACATAACTATCATATTATGTGTGCCGCGTCTTTGTTGTTAAATGAATAAAATATAGAAGATGATTTAGCGAAAGACAGTATAAACAATAATTTAAAATAATGAATTATAAATAACTCACAGAAGAACAGTTTCAAGTAAAATTATTTATGTTGATTAGCTTGTTCAGAACAATAGCATTCTTTCAGGTAATATGAAACTGTAAACTGGCAATGTTTTAGTTCATTCACATAGGAGCGTGGAAAAATGCTCCTTCAAGAACAATATTGTTAATAAATATCGTTTGACTTTTAATACTCGCGCGACAAGATAATCAGCTCCATAGATTCTCTGTTCCCCGTTACATGGACACATCTGGGAGAAATGGTAGCTCCATGTCGGTGTTATACACTCCCGCTAGTATAAAGGCTTATTACACACAGTGCCGGTGGGCTCCTGGCTGGAGGCTTTGAGTTTCGTTAGGAGCTTAAGGCAGCCACAGGAAAGTCCGGTTAAGCAGCGAGTACCTTAGTGGTAGCCTGCGAGATGCCCTAGTCCAAAAAAAAAAACGTGCCGGTGGTTTTTGCCAAACGGCACTCCTTTGTGCCGCAAGCCGGGCGCATCGCGACTTGCCCGACGGCATTGCCGCACGGTGAGCAGGTGCCAATTGGTGATAGCAGTTTAATATCATTGGCAGAAAGTAGGAGGCTGTTACATTGTCTTTGTCTTAATTGTTTCCATGATTTTGTTTTCCGATTTTATAACAGCACGCACCACAACACAATGACAGGGTTTGTCACCTTGTCGGTGCAAAATAATAACGCTACTTAAATAAAGTGGATCCTACTGTATTCTGTAAATTGTTTTACTTTATTTTCTTTTCACCGTTACGTTTTGTAGTAAGTCGTAATTTTAATGAAGCTGTAACAGTGCATTGAACTTAGCTGCACTTATTTTACGAGAAAATGTACAGGTACGTAGATTTACCGTCCGATTCTACCAAGAACAAAGGCTAGTATTTAAGTTTCTAGACATTTTACTGAATATTTTAGTCACTGGACATAAATATTGCTAATACGTAAGAATATTACATAACTTGGTCACATCACAGCGTATTTCATACATACCCTTGAATTGAAATATTACAAATACATTCATAAAATTTTACATAATCCACTACTGTATAATACACAGCTATACATTCATACATGCTTCAAAAACGTCTTACATTTAAGTTTTCTATTCGTCGTGTCGGGCGTGCTTTACTATCATTACATCGAGCGACTAATGAGTGTGACCGCTCGATAATTGACGTAACATTCGTGCGCCCGCGCCGTGTCATTACGAGTAATAGCCGGCGAATGTGCATCACCGGGTAATGTCAGCCTTGACCGGGGAGTTACTACATCCGCTCGTTTGCACCCCATTATACTGTTAGCCTTATTAGTTGTTGTGAATCACAGAAATTGTGTGTTTGTTATTATTTTGGAAATTATTATAATGATTTTCAGAGGAAATAGTGTGACTTCATCATAAGAAGTCTTTACATATTATTATGTAATTATGTACTGGCGAAGACATGTGACATCTACCAACTCGCACCGGGCCCGCGAGGTAGATTACAGCTGACTCCCTCTCACAGAGAGGAGGCCTGTGTCCCAGCAGTGGGAACATTAATAGGCTGATGATGATGATGATGACTGGCGAATATCTTATAGTTATGTAAGCACCTACTAGTTATGGATACATTTCAGAACTCACAGTGATACAAGATAGGATCCTTTCGATTCCTAAAGGAAAGTTTCTAAAGGAAAGTTTCATGTATAATAGGTATTCCCATAAGTACTTAGAAAACCTGCTTCTTTGTTTAAGTTATTGAACATAATAGGAGGTATCAGTCATTCATTTCTGACCGGACAATTAATACTGTCATTAAGAGTATTTAAAGTCAATAAAATTAACCGTCTACATCTACAATTAGACGTCCTCATTACTCGAAACATTTATTTACTTCTAACTAACTAATACATAAGATGCCACGTATCTCGCCATGTGGAACAAGGCTGTCCAGTGCATGGCTTCAGCACAATCCGTGGCGATGTACTCGCGGTACTAGCAGGTTCTATTCATTAGCACACATGTCACCCGACCTTTATCCTCACCGACATTACAGATGTAAACAACGATGTATTTACGAGTTGTATGCTCTTGTCTAAGTGCATTGTAGTGGGTGCTTGACCAAGTTGAACTTGAATGAAAACCGATATAATTTCCAGCAAAGTTAGGAATTGAGAGTTACCTAAAAGTATATTACTGTCATTGTAGCCTCGTAGCATAGATTAGTCTTGAACATTAATTCGTTTGACACTTCACAAACTACGCTTTGTACTTGGTGCGGTACGAGCTATTGTTGTTGTCAGAACCGCGAAGGCCCTTGATTGCCTACCTAAGTAGAGAGCTGTTCCATAATTACGATCTCCACAATTACTTGGTTGTGGACAAGGTATTTACATAAATGTAAGTAGGTAAATAAATAAAGAAAGTAAGGAAATACTTAACGTTATAGTACTAAAAGTTGAGTAATTCGTTTAGCTAGTGGTTCCTAGAATAAGTTAGCAGTAAGTGGCTGGGTTAGGTAATACGTGAGATATGTTAACTACTTACAAGTGCTGCAATATGTTAGAATATGAGTAGGCGTTTATTATTAGGAAGCTTTAAAGCCTGCTAGTTAGTTACATAGGTTATATGTAATTATATTTAATCTTTCATTATAGCTGGAACCACAGACATGATTTGAACATGCTAAAATAATGGGAAATTGCAAAGTCTCCTTAAGTCATTTGACGAAAAGTGTCGTAAGCTTACATAATCATTGTCCAGAATAGAATCAACTGTGATGGAGAGGCATGTAATTCTATTAAAATATCTATCTTACTTCACAAATTGAGAGGTTGTCACATGAAAGCAACAATACAGAAGTTCTACTCTTGTGAAAAAGACAAGGGACAAAGCCAAACATCTGCTGCTGGGGAGTTTGTTGCGCCACTTCTTCTTCCCAGCTAAAGCACTAGGAAGTGGTGAAGGGCGTATGTTTTTGGGAGACTGTCTTATGTAATTTTGACGTTCGAAAAGTGCTGATTCTCAGCCTAATAAATAACTTTTGAATTTTGAACTTTGAATCGCTATCATATGAAATCGGCATGTAAATATAATGCTGAAACTTGCACATCTAAGCATGAAGGAAAATGCCCTATGAAGGATTTATGACCGCTATGTTTATATTATCACGCAAAAGTATGCTGCCCATCTTCTTGACTTATCAATTTAGTTTGAGCGAAAGTCATTTGCTCTGAGTTTTTTTCGGCATTTGTTCTCAAGGATCAGTCAGCTAACAAATGCAGGCTCCATCCAGTATTTTTTTTTTTTAATATTGACCAAACACCAGACGTGTCTCTGTATCTTAACCTTGTAGACCTTTTGCACTTTCTTGTTTAGGCAAATATCTTGCAAGTACAAATAAGCGCGACTGATAGCAAGTTATTTATGCAGGCAAATGTAGCGGGCAGTAGCAGCCAGCAGCTTGCCCAACCGCCGGGCAATAAATAGCTCGCAGCCGATGTACTGTCAGATTGTATGCTAATATTGATAACGTTTAATTGAATCAATTATTGGAGTACGCCGAGTGGAAAATATGTTATCTGCTTCAGTTAAAAGTTTCACTATTCTTGAGCCGTGTACGAGTATGTAGAACAGATCTTGATTGATATTATTATAGGTTTAGTTTATCACGCAAACTTGGATTTTATATAGGGTGACTGGTAATTAGTGACCGAAACTTAAACACGTGACTTTACTCATCATTATGAACAACTTTTATTATGGGCCCAAACCTGAAATCGTGAAAAAAAAATCAGCTGTTCCCTACATTTATGTTCGCAAAATTCGTCAAAGTGTATGGAACAGCAGATTTTTTTTTCGCGATTTCAGGTTTGGTCCCATAGTAAAAGTTGTTCATAATGATGAGTAAAGTCACGTGTTTAAGTATCGGTCACTAATTACCAGTCACCCTATATACCTACTTGTGTTTCTCGTATCGTATGCGTTCTTTATTATCAGGAGCAGAAGGTAGGTATAGCTGCCGTTCTGTTCTCGCCAGTGGCGGATTAAGAGTATCCGAGGCCCTAAGCACAGAGCCTGTGTAGGCCCTCTATTGCTTAAATGGAAATGGAAGGAATGGAATGGAAGGTAGAAAGTATAAAATGAAAGTTCATCAAAATAGAAAGTTTAGTAGGTATAATTTAAAACTTAAAACATTTTTTTCCTTGCCTTAATCAGAGCAAACTCCGAGATTACATCGTCGAAATTTATCTGACGAAGTATGTCTGCCTCAATACACATTAATGCTAAAGAATTAAGCTTGTCTGGACGGATTTTTGTTCTTTGCGGGTTTTTTAATCTTTTTAGTTGTGAGAAGGATCGTTCAGCAGAGCACCTTGTGATTTCGGACATATTGTGGATGAATCTCGATAAAATGTAGGTATAAAATGAAACGCCAGCAGAGGATGGAGGCCCCTGGAGAACAGGGGCCCCAAGCACGTGCTTGTAGTGCTTATACGTTAATCCGCCACTGGTTCTCGCTGCATAGTACATGAAGAAATTGGCTGTTCCTTTAAAGAAATTAGAATCTTGCTCTATTTTAGTATTTAAGGCGACGATAACCGAGTTTTAATGATTTAATTCTGAAGATCACGTCTAAACAAGTGTTAATGATTCGGAATAAATATATGTTAAATGAGAGCGTTTTCTTAAAAACTTAATATACAAATATTTCAGATAGTGTTCATATTACATAGTGAAATTAATTTGTAAAATTATGTCTAACGCGGATAAAAAACTGAGAATCGCACAAAATCTATCAAGCGTATTTTTCTGAAACCTTGACCATTTTAAAGATAATTTAAATATTTATATTTTAGTATACGTGTTTTATTAAAATAGCTTTTGTTTTAAGTATAATATATTAATATTGCGTTTAATTTGGGACAGAGCTCCTTGATGGGCGAGTCCTATTAATTGCTAGACGTGCGAGGCGTTGCGTCAGTACAGAACACGCAAGCTAACCACTCTAAGGCCCGTATTACAGAACCTCGCTCAAGACTCAAGCATTACTTAAAACTAGTTTCAACCAATCAAAAAGCTTTAAACGAGTTTTAAGTAGTGCTTGAGTTTTGAGCGAGGTTCTGTAATACGGGCCTAAGTCACTGGCATATATCTGCGTCTTAAGTTCTGTAGTGCATATGGGCATTCTTCTATCAAATGCCAGAAGGTACTCTTCCCCGACAGCATGAACCACAGACATAAAAGCGCAAGGTTCATGAACTACTCTTTATCATGTAATCACTTCGATAAGAGTAGACGAGTATCAACTTCAATGTCATAACTGTTCTAGACACAAATAGTTTATAATGTTTGCTCTTCATGTACTCACCTCGAAGCTGGCGTGCGTGGTGGGCTGCCTCAGGGAGTCGCGCTGCAGGCCGGTGGCAGCCAGCACAGCCGCACTGTTGCCACAGGCCAGGCACAGCAGCGATAGAGCTAGGAACGCAGTCAGCAGTGGACTCCTGGAATTAAGACATGCGTTAGTAAAGTAATCTGGGAATTAAAAGAAAGGACAAACAGTGACGCAAAATGGAAGGCATCGTTTTTACCCGACTGCCCCAAAAGGAGGGTAATGTTTTTCGAGACTATGTATGTATGTATGTATATTTCTTTGGCACGCTCTGTAGCCTAAACGGCTTGATGGATTTTAACATAATTATGAGGTGTCGTTAGATTCGTCTTAATTGTGGGAGTGACATGGCTATTTATGTATTGCATCTGCAAATACAAAAAAAGGGAGGGGAACGTTTTTTTTTTAAATAAATTACAACAATATTGGTATCAGATAAAAGCTAGTAATGACTTAATGAGTCAATTCCAAATTTAGATATATTAATAAATCTAAAAAGCTTGAAATAAAGAAAATTATTAAAAAAACAGAAAATCCTACTGCAAAAACACACAACTGAAAAGAGAAAAACAAGCTCTAATCTATAGAATTTTGGTATCGCAGGCGGGGACAAACTAATAACTGGAAATATGGTGTAAGTTTTCTTTGTCCCCGGGGCCGCCTGCGATACCAAAATTCTATATATTATAGGTAATGCTTGTTTTTCTCTTTTCAGTTATATGTTTTTGCAGTAGGGTTTTAGTTTTTCATTTTATGATTTTATGTAATTATTTATTTGTTTATTTAAGTTTGTTGCCTTTTTCAGCATTTCAGCGGAAAGACGTCCACTGCTGGACATAGGCCTCCCCCAAGCACCGCAATTTCCACCGGTTCTGTGCTTCTCTCATCCAGCAGATTGCTGCAGCCTTTACCAGCCTTCGGTCCACCTTGTGGTCTACCTAAAGTTGACCTGACAGATTTTTTTATTTCGACATAGATTTTGTTTAAATTGTATTTAATTATTTGTTAAAAAATAATGAATTAATGAATGACATAGGGTAGATTTGTGCGGCCGTAAATATTTTATATGAACTTACTTACTACACTACCTGATACCAAAAATCACACTAATAGATCCGAAGTAAGATCGACCGTCACCTACATATAAAAAAAAAATCTTTACCATATTAAAAAAAATATGTTCATGGCTATATAAAAATACTTAAATACAGTATTTCATTAATAATAGTCATGAACATATTTAATTAGGTCACTCGTCTGCAATAATTTTGTAAAAGTATTCTATTTGATAAAAAAACATTTAATTTTCATGGTAAACAGATGAGTGAAGGTCGATCTGACGTAGGATCTTACACTATAATAAATGATTTGATTTAATTTAAAATCCGATTGGTTTAGGGTACGCGAATGTGAATATAATTTATGTTTAGTTATTGTATCGAAGATGAAGCTGCCAAAGCGAAATTACATATACAAGGTGGAGACGACAATGCGACAAAAAATTCAACGGCGTGTCCAGAACGACGTTCCCATTCTGTATACAAAAATTCAATTAAATATATTCAATAGTTTAGACATTATAGCTCGGCAAAATCCATAGTCGGCTCGGGCTATTCCGTTTATCCACCCCAAAAATTCACCCTAAGGTGGATATTCTGAAATGTATGCCCGAGAATTCACCCAATGCCTAGTTGCATAAACGGAATTTATAGGCTTAGGGTGGATCGGCATACATTACATTTAATTTGTTTGAAAAACTCATTTTTTTATTTCGAAGCTAGGATTTATTTGACAGTTCCAAAATAATTTTAAGCATTAGTAGTGCCAGTATTTAAATTTTTTGTTGTATGGTAGTCTCCACATTGTATAAGTAGTCGTTGTATAGGTAGTGTACGTTATGGAAAATAAGTACTTTCTGAAGTTTAACGTTCTCTAAATGTGTGAAATTACAGTCTTTAGCCTCAATGCCCCAAATAGAAATCATCCTGCCATGTTTTTCCTGTGACTCACGTGCATTAATGTTGATATATAATCCCATTTGAAGTCGTGACTTCGACTCGACCTCTGTGACCTTTTGGTAATTGAGCAGCGAAAGTTTGTACGTCTGCAGTTCATCTATTCAATTAGATTTAACTAACCAATAAACGTCGATGAAACGTTTAGTGAAAACTTAGCATCTTGATCACTTTCATGGAACGGGATGGTCTTTAATTAGGTGTCATCCGTCAAACTAAAAAGTTACTGAAGGATTTACATCCAGATTGAGCCGAGAGTTGTATAATTGTGATTATGACCATTTCCTTCACTAATAAGGGCTAATTTCACCAATGAAACTGACCACGATCAGCACATCTAACCCACGTTCAATTGCTGGCAGTATTCCACTACAATGATGACACTGACAGCTCTTGATCGTTCAAATGCTGGCAGTATTCCACTACAATGATGACACTGACAGCTCTTGATCGTTCAATTGCTGGCAGTATTCCACTACAATGATGACACTGACAGCTCTTGATCGTTCAATTGCTGGCAGTATTCCACTACAATGATGACACTGACAGCTCTTGATCGTTCAAATGCTGGCAGTATTCCACTACAATGATGACACTGACAGCTCTTGATCGCGATCAGTTTCATTGGTGAAATCCGCCAGTGAGGCTGCGATGAAAGCCTTTTCATGTGGTTTCTTGTGGTCCACATTAATGAGTAGGCCTCCTCAATGCCCTCAGGGTCCACACCGACCCGTCTGTCGCTCATCGTCGTCCTAATTAAATGATATCGAGCCGTCGATACTTTCTCTATCGCACAGCTGTTAATTATTAGTTTTATATCGTTGAGATTGATGGCAATAGCTCTGGCCTCGATTGTGGCTTGCGAACCTCGCGAATATCAAAGTGGAATATTAAACCAGTAATTGGTGGCTCTAAAAATAAAGGAAGACAAGAGAAAAAAAAAACATTCACAGTATTATTATTACGGTGTGGTTTATTTTTCTCTAAAATTGGTAGGTCGTGAACTCGTGTCGTAAGAACTGGCAGCTTCACGTCATAATAACGCACTCAGCCCCAGCATCCAACACAACAAAATACATCTCAGCTCGTAAAGAAACTCGTTACAGATAAATAGAAATCCTGACTCAAGAGAGCACCTATTACGAGAGTCCATTACAGCCTCCGTGGTCGCTCAGCCAATAATTTAACAGTTTATCTTAACTAAATCGACGCTCATTCAGCATCAATCATCGATCGCCACTATCTCCCTTTCGGCACTTTACAAACTAATTATTTTCTCTCGTGATTGTCACTTGAAAATGGACTGTGATGCTATGACGTTATGACACAGATTCGCCCGTGTGATGCAACGTGTCGCGGGCGAGTGAAAGCATAAGATGCGCCACATACACTTGTCTTGAGGCATCCTATCGAGTTTCATGTTGATACTAGTGTTATGTTGTTTCAACGAATACTGGATATAGTAGAGAAGGAAAGAATTGGAAGGTTGAGTGAAATTTGCTGGGATTTTTTAGTTTTAAAGCGTGGACACAACCAGGTCAGCTTAGAATGTGATGCCCAGATTCGTGCATAAGGATCTCTTTTTATGTATTTACAGTTTTGGGCATAAATATTTACCAGCAAAATCAAGTAAATACTGGAGGGCTGGAGATTAGTAACTTTTCAGGCATTCTCGGAAACATTATTCAGAAATACAGACTTTAGAGTCTTGAATATATTATCTAGATTATTCAAAGGTCCACGTTAGCAAGTCCATGTGAGAGATGGATAAGGGGCATTGAGGAATCTTCTTATTAGCACCTGCTGTATTTATGCAGTGGTGTGTATTATCGCTGTTGAAAATGACTAAAGTTCCTGAAACGACAATGTTGTCCTTTGTATAGTTTGGGAAATTAATTGTAAAGCAAATTGACACTATTTCATACAACTATCAAAGGATGACAGTGTTGTGATTTGGATACACAGACAACTATTGCTTCACATGGCTTTACAAGAACAACGTTCTTCATCACTATCCGTACCCTCTATCAAAATGACATAGTTTACTATATTTTAGTCACCAATGCGTTCTGACAGTTGACAACTTGTCATCGTATAAACACGATAGTAGCTTGTTTCCCTTCGCGACAAGACGACCGGTCGCATGTCGTTGGCATTAGTATTACGTGGGAATAAAAGATGCAGGTTCTTCCTGTATCATCGAAATACAGCATATGTAGTGGTAGAATATAATGACTTGATCTGATACATAAAATACAATAGACGACCTGACGACGTATTTAGTAACCTAAAGAGTCATAAAGAACCCTGTAAGAAATCGACACGTGTTTCACCTCTCAACGAGGCATCTGAAACTGTAATAAACATGTTATAATATAACAAGCCCGAAACTCTCGTACCTATCTCAGCCCCGGATCCAGATTTTTTTTGAGGCGGCAACATATTAATCACTTTTTATCGAGCGATAATGCGTCAATCCACCAGGGGCGCTAAAACTGTTGTAAAAAAAGAAAGAAATAGAAAGATTATTATGTTCTGCGCGTCACATTTATTGCAAAGTTGCGGTGTGCTGGCTGGTGCACTTGTCTGCTACGCTTGAATTTGTCGCCCCTGAATTTTGGCGCCCTGGGTACATGCCCCGTTTTGCCCACCCTAGATCCGGGGCTGAAATATCTATAAAATTTTAAAGTGACGTTATGATTTTGTGAATACTAAGTTACTACATTGTTAAAAGTAATAAATAACATTACCCTTATTACCCATAACTGAATTATTTTGCAAGTTAAAGATTTTTTGTACATTCATAAAATAGGTTGAACAGATTGACATGCTAAATCTCAAAACATTCTAGTCACTCAAATGTCTATTGCCCGTACATAGGCTCTGACTTGTCCGAAACTAAGCAAAACAGCTTATTTTCCGCGACAACTTGACGTGTTTAACATAACCGTATCAGACGTTCACTTGACAACAGACTCGGTACAATTTAACTTGTTCCCGAGATAACTGAATGTTGAAATGACATGATTTCGCCATATTGTTAGCAGTCTGTGTATAAACAGACACACGACATCTTAATTAATATTAGGAGTTCGCTAAATTAATTCGCGTGAGTGTGTGAATCTCACGACGATGCGACGTATGGTTACGCAAACGCAGTTTCGGTAAATGTACGACGCACAACGTATAGCTGAAACCCTAAATACTATATCATCAAGATACAAATAATCCGTGACCATACATTTAAATATGAATACGTTTGCCCCGCAGACAGCGGACTAGACTTGAAATTCTGGACGAGGTAGTGTTCGCGAAAATACTGTCTTTCACGTTGCATTCTTTAATTTATCGTTAGCTGATTTAGTAAAATTAGTCTAGGGAATTTAGTTTTGTTTTGTTTTGCTTAGTTTATTTCAATGTGTCAAAAGATGACATAAGATTCCATCAAATACAACTTCATACTTATTCCCACTAAGAAATATCTCTAAACTGTATTATAATATTTCCATAAACAACCACCACATTCAATAAGGAAATAGCAACAAAAACCGTACAAATGCAAATCAATAAGCATATCTCACAGCTTCCAGAAGTGGTTCCCAGCTGGCAGACGACACAATAGTGTTAACAGTACCAGACACGTGTCTCGGCACGGATCAACACACAGCGACGAGGAAGCGGCGCGGGCGCAACGGTACCCGAGACGCATCATTGCGCGCGCCGTCTTCCAACTAGACACACTGTGTTGTGTCTGAGAGTGGAGAAAAATTCGTGCTTAGTTAATTGTGCTGAAACGTATGATGAAGAGAGCAATGAAATAGCTTTAAGGATTCAACGATCCTATAAAGCCGCCTCTGACTTTTCGGATTCATGTGCGTATTGTATAATTGTTGTCACTTGCTTCAAAAACGGTGAAGGAAAACATCGTGAGGAAACCGGCATGAGAAGCCAAGTCAGAGGCCCATTGGCGGCTTTAAAACTCTGACACACTAACCACACGAAAAGAAAAAAATTAAGACGCATGAAGAAACATGGATAGGAATTTCGACTACTTACTACTACTACTTCGAGGTACTTACATTTTGAGAGCTTAAAATAGTGCGTGAGAGAAAACAATATGCTGCTGCGCCTGCGCTGTCCCCTTTCTTATCAAAGTTCTTTCTTTATCAAAGTTGATATGAGAATCGACTACAGAATTACAAACCAAATGAACGAGCTCTCGGTACATAGCATTTCAATGCTCGAAGCTACTAGGGTGTACACCTAGTACATGGTGTCGTATGCGCTCTCATCTGCGCGCGCGCAGCGGAACACGTCACGGTCCGCTGCGCGACACTCCCGCGCCCACACGTCTAGATATGGGCACTTCTTACAAGGAAACGTATGGACATATGGAATTAAATACATATATCATGTAAGAGAAGTGGATGTATTAAGCAATTATTATTCCGATACAAATATCCTACTTATGTCCTTATCCAGGTTACCGTCTACCTGTGTGTCGGTTCTGTTAAATTACATTGAAATCCGTTCAGTAGTTGAAGCGTGAAAAGGTAACAGACAGGGTTACTTTCGCATATACAGGGTGGCAGGGACATCGACGCGAAGCCGGTTACCATGGATTCAGTACATGGTTCTGAACCCCTCTGCGTTGAAATTTTTCGTCGGTTATTAAAAAAAAAATCTGCTGTTTCATAGAAAAGTGCAATACCTACGCGGTCAAAATGTATGGAACAGCTGATTTTTTTTTTATAACCGACGAAAAATTTCAACGCAGGGGCGTTCAAAATCATGTACTGAATCCATGGTAACCGGCTTCGCGTCGATGTCCCGGACACCCCGTATAGTAGGTACCTATTATTGTATATTATCAATACTATATTGTAGTATCGATGGCGTTGACCTAGGAAGTCCGTGATGCAACATGACTTAGAAAAAATAAAAGTTGGGTTTTAGTTTTATAACTTTTATTTTATTAAATTATTTTGGGGTTATAAATATATATTTTTGAAATGTGCTAAGCTTAAGGCCTTTCATTTGATACGTACCCAAAAAGAAATATCCAACGATGCCTCATATGTCAAATTATGATGAGAAATTTAGAAATTATGAGGTAACAAATGAACATACATACATACAAGATACAACATAGGTATATACCGGTCAAAATCATAACCCTCCTTTTTGCTTCGCCGTAGTGAGGTAAAAAGTGTGTGATCAGCAGACTTATTGATGACCACAATAATCGCATGACATATTACATATACAGGCTCGAATACTCCAATTTTTTGGCCATGTGTCACGACACTCACGAAACGATTCCATAGAACCTCTTGTAGTGCAGGGAAAGGTCGAAGGAACAAGAGCATTCAATCCGCAGTGGGCGGCCCACGACACGTAGGCGCACATGTTACAGCAGATAGAGAGAAGGATAGCGACGCATAGTGAGCCAAATCACGGCTGTCCGAAATCTCATTGCAACGAGATGACCACGACCGCTCTGTCAAGAGTTCACCGACAAAGAAGAAGAATAACATAATACCGAGAGATGTGATAATGTTACAAACGGTCACAGGTTCACCAATAACTTTCAGTAATCTATGAAGAAGCTTCGAATCAAAGCAAATGAAACTCGAATCGAGGTGAATCAAATTAAGAAGTTAAAAAAGACTCATTATGAATACTCCGAATTTCTCTCACAAATTGTATCACATTTTGTTACTTTGCACAGTTTACACTTGCATGTTTCTCTCATAAATTAATGCTTTTTTAATCTCTTTCCTTTGTAGATACAGTCTAACGCATTCTCACTGAGATCTCAATCACTTCGGTTATAATGTGTTTTTTTTAATGTGACTTTAATATCTGTTCCGACGGAGGAAATGTATCAAGTTTATTGTCAGCTTCCTTAGAATAAACAGTTAATTAAAGGAAATCATAAGAAGAAAGGTACTCTGATAGTTTAATACCTTAGGTCGATGTTACCGAGAGGGGAGATTGTGAAGGTAATCTACAATAACGTTTATAGATATTAAAGCGTAATATTGTCTTGAAGAGCATAAATGTTTTCTGCGTACAGATATCCCCATTTTAGTTCCTACTTTTACAATTTTATTGGATTTTCAATCCTTTCTTAACATTGATCTTTTAAGGTGTTCCTCAGGGTTCTATGTTGGGTCCAATAATTTTTATAATTTCCTTTAACAATCCTACAGTAACAAACCGGTCAAAACATATTTGGGATTTATATGTTTTCAATAATAATTTTGATTTTTACTATGCATTTCTCATAATTTTAGAGCGAAACAATTCGAAAACATATTCATTCTATCTCGCCTAAATTTTCCTCACCTTATAACCTAAACCCGAGCCCACATCAGCGACCTTTACATTACCTAACACAAGTACCTATCATACAAGATGCAACTGAACTGCCGAGAGAAAGCGCTGGACTTTCATCAAACAACCTGGTTGCCATAGCAACGAGTTTGCGGAATGCTGTCGATTGATTTCCTATTTCCTGACTGAAGGATTTATGGTCATCGTGGAAGTCGAGGTAAAGACGCTTTCTTGTAGTTAACGACATGTGCTAGTATTGTAGAGGAAATTGACACACTATAAACGCAGCGATACTATTAATTTTATGATTAAAAAGTAAATTTTATGATACTTTAAACTTTTTTCTAAAAGTATTCCAAAGATTCTTTAAAGAGGAAGTTTTTAATGGCAGCAGGTTGCTCACTTCATAATTATGATTTGTTGTTAACACAATGAATTGTAGTTTCTGATTGTGTATATTTTCATCTTGTTGTAGTAATATAAATTGAAACTTAAATTTATTTATTTGTATAACACAAAACAAATACATATTGGTTTCCGCCACCCCCATAGGTTGGGTGGGGGAAACCAATTCGTCGTCGTCGTAATTAACCCATCCTTGCCAAAAGTTACTTTTGAAAACTTTCTGTATTTTCAGAGACTGTGTTTCTACATATTTGTTAAGCTATACCACGTTTTCGCCGCTTTGTATTTACATTCGATCTAATGTCGGTCTCCAAGTGAAAGGTCACGAGTTCAAAGCCTGCTGAACTGTTGTTATTTGTTATGAAAGTGAACCGAGATTGCGTCACTTGCGCACCGCTGACTAAACTGATGGATGCCAGTTCATTATGTTATGCCCATGGTGGTCTTCGATACACATTAGATCACCTTGGAATCATCTTTCACCTCATTATTAGTGTGTGTTTGAATGGTAGGATTTTTGGCAAAGTTTTGAAAATGTATGTAGATTTTAAAGGTCAGCATTTTTGAGATTAACCTATTAACGATTTTCGTTCAGATCTTGCTTTCTCAAAATGTTTATCGAATGTTTTATAACCAGTGATGTTTTTCTTGATTGCCTTATAAATTCCAATCGATTATTGAGACATCAATAATCGATATATTCAATTGCATAAGCCATAGATCACAATGTTTGCATATAAATGAAGTATTGGTATTGCGCCACGCGACCGATCAGCTAATGATGCGCGTGCGCTGACTTGCGAGGAAGCTCTATTACGTCAGTAATTGAATGGCAATTGGTTTTGAATTAGAACTTTTAAATGATTAGATGGAAGAGAGTTCAAATTCAAATTATATCACCATGAGGTTGAAGAGCAGAACTAAAGTTATTTCTATCAGGGAATTCTCTAAAAACCACCTTTGATCACAAAAGGAATGGTTATCCCGATAGATTGAAAATAGGAGCACCGAGGATCGACCGGGGCAGAGTCATGAATAAGTGAAGTTAAAAATATCAGTTCATGATATATAGCTTAGGGAAGACTAATCTATACAGTGGCCGTCTCAACAATGCCCGTGTCTTCATAGTAGTGATTCCATATTGTTTGACAAAGTATTCTGTATTTCTTATAACAGCTAACTGGATATGGATCACCGTTCACGAGATGACACACTTTGAACAGATTTTTGTGTTACCTACAAACTTTTTACAAATCGCTCGTGATTCTGATAAACTAGTTCGTAGTCTCCAGTAAAAGTAGTTCCTCGCGCTTAATAACATAAGTTATGCAAAAACGACCGCGAGATAACCCCGAATATTCTGTCGAAGATTAAAATATTGTTGACATCAATTTCTATGTCGTTTTAAAAGTCTTAAATATTAAGCTATTTAGTCTAGTCTCTGGTAGGTATAGCCAAGTCCTGGTTGTTTATTTATTTCGAAAAGATAAACTTTCTCTTTAATTTACATCTCAGTTACAAGAGTGTACTGAAATGAACAACAGTTTCTCTTTTAACAAACGCTTCCATATCGTATCGTTTCGTTTTAATAAGTGTAGTAACTAATTCTATCTAAAGTTTTATTTTGTTAATTTTTAATATGTGTATCATTATAATATTATCTTTATTGCAAAAGTCATTTCACAGTCGCGAATTCATGCTCTGTTGCGTCAAACACATCGCTTTGGAAGAAACTTAGAGCTCGGAATAAATTCACTCAAACGAACTCTCTCCCAGTTTATTGCACGGAACTGACATGCATGATGCATCACAAACATCTCTCCACCAGCTGACACTCACCCGTTGCTTCCTCCATTCAATCCGTAGCAGTCATTGATGCCGGCGAGCACGCCGACCACTCCGGCCACTACGGCGACACAGCCCGCCCACAGGCCGGCGCCCACCCGCGACAGGGCGGCGCCCTTCACCACGGCCAGCGCCCCGGCGCCCACCAGCAGGGCGCCGAGCACCACCTGCCCCAACCCCAGAAACACCACCAGTCGCCTCCGAGTAGGTTCATCACTGCCCGCTTCAACACTCTTAGAACTCACACTCTTGTCTTTGGTCACTTTCTTAACTTTCTTCAGAGGGGTCTTGCATATGAGCTGCTCAGTGGAGTCCTCAGACTTGAGGCTGGAGACGGTGGCCGTGGTGACCCTCGCGTCGTAGGTGTCGGCTCGCTCGGCATCTGCCATGTTGTCGGCGCATAACTGTGTGCGCGTGCGCGGCGCTCGGCTCTCGGCAGCGACTGACGCGCATGCGCTTGCACGCGCCGGTGAAAGTCGCGCACCTGTCTGTTGTGTTGTTGTTGTCCACTGTTCATTGATAACAGATTCGGCGTCGCGTGATAATGTGTTGTTCCGACTTGTTCCCACAGTTTAGATATGCGTAGGTTTGATGGTGCGTGGACTCGTGATGATCTCCAAAATCTCGTTTGTAGCAGTTGAAGTTGGATAACGACGACGATGGCCGTACGCCATACCCACCTTCAACTTACTCACAGACGCCTTTGACTTATAAAGACCGCCCCCTTCAACCAGTTTACAACAATGATGTTCCTACTACAAACGATGCAGCATAGCTCACAGTTGTATTTAGCAGACGAGCGTCACACACGCAGAGAAAGCGGCTCTCACGGAAGCGCTGGACATTACCGGTGCGGGCGCAGGCCGACGGCGGCTGCACCAATCGGTTGCTGTGTTTACGTTTGATGCGTTGTTGACAACAGATTAGTGCGAGGATCTGCCTGGGAACTCGCACTAGTCTCCGGTCAGACTGTATGGATCAGGTCAGCTTTAGTGACAGTTGTGATTGTTTCGGAGTACGCGAAATTTTCCGCATTTTCTACATAAGTAGGTACCTACAATGGTAGACAAAAATGGGAGAGAAGCTGAATATCCGTCTTTTGTGCATATTCGGGCTTAGCCCAAAGACCCCACTTAATCTTTTTTTTTGCGTGTCAATTCACGAATTATGTACCTACTACAGAAGTCAACTGCTCCTTTTTCTTTTGCATGAATTTTTAACTTCCTCATAATAGTCTAAGGGCCTGTTTCACCACCTACGATTAAGTTCCTATTAACTTACTTGGCAGATAATTACATACAAATTCTGTTCCATTTATGAATTTATTCAGTAAGTAGTGGCTATTCGGACATCGTGAAATAAGCCCTAAGTATGCAGAGGCAATGGTAATATCCCATGTTTTATAGCGAGAACCATCTGTGAACATGATGATACCGCTTTATGCTTACCGCTTGAAACTTATGCATGTGTTACCAGTTTACAACGGTAAGTAAGCGTTGCTTCCCAGATGACAAATGAGTTATGTATTAGTAGTGGGAAGTTACATGCTGAATATTACACTAATGTACCTGACTTTATGGAATGCTATCAAGTTTTTTATTGATGGTTCACTAAACAATAAAAAGTTATTCAAAATATGCTTAATCGAGAAAAAATAAATGATATTTATTTCTGTCATTTGGTTATAGAAACATAAGTAATTATACTTACCTAAAAGTAAAAAGTTGTGAAAAAGTGTTGTCTAACACTTTTATACGACACGTCAAAAAGAAATCATGTTTTAAAACTAGATGAGATCGGTGTTGCCTATCCGAATAAGAGAAGAAACATAGAAACAAACTCTGACGTCACAGTCTCTTTTAATGTCCTGACATAATCTTGGTCTGGTCATATGATGAAGACCATGCACAGATTAGAGTCTGAGACTGTCTTTGGAGGAAAAAATGTAAACAGGATTTATAATATAAAGGATATTTCCAGACGAAAATTCGATCCTTAGGTATCAGCGAGTTATTTCGTCTTTCAGACTCAATTCAGTATGTAAGGCATCAGTATGTAAGGGTTCAGTATGTACTTTTTCTTTTTGTAATGTGTTATCTGGTGTACAATAAAGTATATATAAATAAATAATAAATAAATAAGGCTGTAGTTTAATATCTACCAGTTATAGCTTGTAGCCCGACCAGACTAGCAAGCAGGACGTATCACCTTAGGAGTAGGTATCTACAACGTTTGTCGCCAGAATAGGAAAGTAAAATATTTACTTTTGTCACATAACTTTCATATGGGAACTGTATTAGCATGCCTGCACGTTACCGTGACTCACTCTAGTTAGATCACCGACCAGTCGTTTACTATTAGAACATATCCTTACATATTATAAAATAAAGTCCCCTGCCGCGTCTGTCTGTCTGTCTGAACGCGATAAACTCAAAAACTACCGAACGGATTTTCAAATGGTTTTCACCAATGGACGGAGTGATTCATGAGGAATATATTATAATAAATCGTTAGAGATACATATTTATGTTCTATCTATGGATGGTAAATAATAAAAAGTTCAACAAAAAATCCACGATGGCATATTTCTAATGGCTGTGTTAATGTAAAACTAACTATCCGAGGGGATTGGCGCTGATAGAAGAAATACAGGTTTTGGCTGGTTCGGCTACAGATGCTTAACTCATTTGTACTCAAAACTAGCCTAAGTTTAATTTGTAAAACAGTTGTAAATAATCTAGAAATAAAACTTTATTTATTTATTAACTTCTAAGGATGACCTACAATAACCATTATTAACTTTCAGAATTTGATAATTTCATTGTTATTTAAGCTATTTTGACTGATATCATATTAATCCTTATTTCCTTATCCAATAAAATATGTTATTTAAATTGGGCATTTAATTTGGATTAAAATGTGCCGTGACATCATATCATTTAAATGAATAATTTAAGAGATACCACAGATTCAAAATTACGCGTAACAAAATAATAATGGTTGAAGGCAACGCGGGTGCAGTAGGAGTCAATGACCTTTTCCGCGGCTTTAGGCATGTAATCCCAAAAGCTAGCTAAAAGGAGGAATTGATTAAGTATTCTTAACTGTCAAAGTAGGGAGTTAGTTCTGAGTAGAATTGATTAAGTATTCTTAACTGTCAAAGTAGGGAGTTAGTTCTAAGTAGAAACCGTCTGTTACAGTTATTTCTGAAGGGTCCTTACTGTACCTGTCATTCGGTATCAACTAATCACATCTTTATCTAGAAAGATCACGAACGCAATACGTACTTACTATTAATAAAAGATGCTTCATGAATGTGAGTACGACTAAAACAATATGACACTTCATTTGTCGTCATAAATCATGATGCTTACATACATTACATCTGTAGCCATAGCCATGCATTCATAACCTAAGAACAAGTGGTGATGATCAGTCATAGATCTATGATAGGATCACGGTGATTATTCTCGTGACTCTCTAATGGACCTCACAGAAGAGTCACCCGACGTATAGCATTAAGACTGGATTCCTCATTCATTCAGCACACATACGAGTACATGCAAAACACAGCTTAAGAATATTATTTAGTCGAGTACCTATATTAGTGCAATTACCTACATGATAATAATCTCAGTAGTAGGCCACTAGTCTGTCTCACCCACCCACTGACTGACTTCCTTTCCTGTCGTACAAAAATAACACAAACCTAGTATCTACCGGAGACAACACTTATGAACCGTTACCTACCATCAGCTGTCTTGTGCCTCCTTGTCTCTTGCCCGCACTTCCGGCCGACACCGATCCGCGCCGGAAGCTGTAATTCTAGAGGGGCGCGTGCGCAAGTCAAACGCAGGTGTTAAAAAGTAAAGAAATATGTCGGATCAGATGTTTGTGGTAACTTTTTTGGAAGTCATCTGTTTTGGGTATACTTTTTCAATAATTTAAGGTTTAACGAGTTCTTTCCTCTCCCTCCCCAATTTGACCATGTCGCAGGGCGGTCGATGACCACTGACCAGTCTAACAAAATCGAAGCAAATGTCAGCACCACCTACATTCTGTTCGTGATAGTGCCTCGTGGTGCTCGCTTTGCTTATCACAAGCACTTGGCGTGACTATATGAGTGCTACATACGGAACACTTTCCGCCTGTTAGGTATTCGGTTTTCATTCGTTTCCTCGCGCGCCATCGGCATTGTTTTCACCCACCATTTGAGGTTTGTTCGAATCGGTTGAGTGAAATGCAGGTGCATGCCCGGCTTTGAATGTGGACTTCTTTGTTATGTTCTATCTTATCGACGCTTTAATCGAGTGCGAAAGTAATCGGGCGTTCCCGAAATATGCACTGAAGTAAAACAGAGTAAGTACCTACCAACGTCTATTTGAACATCTCCGTACTCGCAGTGCATTACACCTCGCACTTACAAAACCTATTAATGCAATCATATTTTGTATGACACAATCTCATCGCCTATTCAAGGCACATGGTAACGTGTCACGTTACGTTAGCGTTACATCGCGTTGGATTCCCTCGCCTGTGATGGGGAGAAACGATAACCTTACTAGTCTCTAACAATTAGGTGCGGGTAACGTAATCTTATTTGAATATTCGTAATTAATTATACAAAGGACTATTAATTGAGGTGTGAAAGAGGGAAGTCTACGTGACACCTATGACACAACGTCGTTCTCTGAGAGTCCTATTAGGTGCACCAGGTTTGCCTCGTGACATGGTTATAAAGCCGATAGTACACGTTGGGTGAGCTCGTCGCTCGGCCAACGTATGTATACTGGACCTTTTTGCGTGATTTTCCGTTTGATTTGCGTGTATTTTGCGTTAGTCGAGCTCGTTCGGTCAACGGGCTCGCCCAACGTGTGCTAGCCAGGCCAATAATAACTTGTAGAAGTTTCGAGTACGTAGTTTATTATGACATAATCAATACAAGCGGAAAAACTTCCTCTGCTGGACGTAGGCCTCCCCTGAGTTGCCACTTGCCAGTGATGGCGATGGCGTCAAACCGTGATAGCTCACAATGCGCCTAATTAGAAGACTCAAAGTCACCCAAAGCCGAGTGAAATAAATAAGTTGTAAATACTACTAGATAGTAGTCCAATCAGTAACTCAACTAGGGATGGGCCGAACGTGATTTGGTGGACCGAATACTCGTACGAACTTCAGCCCAACGTTCGGTGAACATAAAAACTTTGGGCGAACTTCGGTTATTTTTTCAAGCAAACGGTTCGGTTATTTTTTACGTTTTTATTCGAACCTACCAATACAGGTAGGTTCGAATAAAAACGTAACAGACTCCTGTCAGATAATGCAGCATCCTTGTTTTTATGTTTCGAATGTTGGAACAACCATACCGAACCGTACCGCACCGAACCGTATTTCGGCCGAATGCCCAAGTTCAGTTAAACCGGATGTGAAACGAATTTCGGCTCATCCCTAATCTCGACCGGTAACGGCCCGTTTTCCCAGACATTGAATCAATATAAACATGATCATTATGTAACAAGACATCGACCTCTATGTACTCTTGCCACATCCTGATACACACGAGTATGTATCACACTACACAGTACATACAGAGAGAGCGAACATTACGCAATGATCAAATCGAAAGTATCAAATAAAACACCAATCACTAGTGTACTAGTGTGTATAATGTATTATACTTATTTATTGTAAACTGTTGTCACATACTGCCAAACTATTGTTAGTACATTAATATTAGTACAATATTGTTCAGGTACCTACCATTTCGTAGCGGTGTAGGTGTACATACACATATATTATGTACTTATAAAGTTAGAAAAATATATTTTTAATTCATTGGTCAAATAGTTTTCACAGCATAAGTAATAAGGATATAGTAGGTACACACGGCTACACATCAAGCTATACATTTCCGTTTATGCTGATCTCGCATTTTAAAGGATTTCCGTACAATGCGAGCTCAGCTTATACTGGAAATGTATAGCTTGATGTGTTGCCGTGTGTACATAGTTCATACCTACAAATTGGTTTTAAAAACACAAAAATATATATAGGTCAAAAAAATTTTTTTTTTTTTTATTTACATTGACTATTATTATAATTATCTATATTCAACAGCGTCACAATTTATTTAATATTATTAAAGGTACTCGCAGTATTTAAAGTCATGTATATTAAAAAATACCCACATGTCTAGGAGTTACGTTTTTCTTTTTTATCGTCATATATTTTATAATTGTCACTCTTAATAAAAACTTCTACTTTTATCAATTGTCGACTCCGTAAGTCTTCTTGATGAAGTGCGCGGCCTTCTCCGCCATCATGATGACGGGCGCGTTGGTGTTCCCGCGGATGACGGCCGGCATGGCGCTGGCGTCGGCCACGCGCACGCCGCGCACGCCGTGCACGCGCAGCGCCGCGTCCAGCACGCCGCCCAGCGCGCACGTGCCCACCGCGTGCCACGCCGTCATCGCCAGCTCGCGCACCTGGCACCTTATCACCTCATCCCCCTCCAAAGCCTTACAACTCTCTGGAGTCAAGTCCACCACATAAGCACCTTTGTCCTTGAAGTACGTCGTATTAACCAGCGACAGAGCGTCCTTAACAGCTTTAGGATACTCCTCCATGTCGGCAACATTGTCAAAAGTGCCTGAGTATATCAGAGGATCGTCAGTCGGGTCCGTGGAGGCCAGCGTGACCCTGCCTCGCGACTGCGGCTTCAGCAGCACCACGGCGAGTGCTATAATTTCGTTCTGCTTGCTCTCGTTCATTAGCTTCATACAAGTGTCATTCGTGTACCCGATGCCTCGCATACACGCATCATAAGTTAACTGTCCTTGAGGGATGCATGAAGGGTAAATCCCAAAATATGGTACGTTCTGGTCTCTGTTCTTCTGAGGGAGATATATACCAATACTGTCGGAATAAGACAACATTCCTGAGCCATCGTATAGGTATTTGATCACATCGAATTCGAGATCTCGTTCATTTTGCGGACAAGTCCCCTTTTGTGCGGCAATGTAGAACAGCACCATGATGTGGTCGTTCAGACCCTCTCCTACCGGCAGATCTTGAACCACATCTATTCCGAGCTCGTCGAGGGAAGCCTTTGGACCGATGCCCGACAGCAACAATAGCTTCGGAGTGTTGAAAGTCCCGGCTGATACAATCACCTCTTTGTTGGCGAAGAAGGACAATTCTTCTCCATTCGAGAGAGCCTTGACACCAACCGCTGAGTTGTTCTCAATCAAGATCTTCGTCACTAACGTGTCTTTTAAAACGTGGAGGTTGTTGCTCTTAACTTTATTAAGTAAAGCAGTTAACGAACTGTCCCTTCGTCCATTTCTAATGGTATGAGAAAACCTGCCGGCTCCTATCTTGTAAGGGTACGTCATGTCGTCCACTATGTCGAACCTTAATTCTTCAAAGGCCTTCAGAAGCTTTGCGTTAGGGCCATCCGGTACATCTTTGCCTGATACTTCAATTTCCCCGTGTGTTCCATGGTACTGCATGAGCTTGCTGTTCTTGACGATCCTATGGTCGGTCATCTGTTCGGTCTTCATGAAGTAGGGAAGTACGTGTGTCCAGTTCCAATCGTGTCCCACGATGTTCGCCCACTCATTGTAATCCGAGGGGTGTCCGCGCGAGTATACCATGTCGTTGAGGCTGCCGCTGCCGCCCAGCATCCTGCCGCGCGGCTGCTTCTCCCGGCCGCCCGCCAGTGACTGGCTCGTGTTGCCGTCGTCCACCGTCGTGAAGTTCCAGTCGTAACGGGACTCTTTGAGAGTCGAACGGAACCCTGGTATCTGGAAATTGATTTAAGACAAACATTTATGTTTTTGACGCACGTGCTAATAATGCTTGAATAAGGAAAAACTCTAGTTGGTCATTTACTAGCAATATATTATATGGCCATTGATTTACAACCTTCTATGTACTTAGTATACATTTCTAGAAGCTTTAAATCCTGACCTTTTAAAAATAAACCCTAAAATAAGTTAGGATACAAGGATATGTGATATGTATAGGCAGGAGGATGTTGACAATTTTCTGAAAACATAAGATTCCCCTTTGCCAGTATGAAGACGTGTGCGAACTCACAATGCTCTCCTGGGGCGGGTCGGGGCCGGCCTCCAGCAGCAGCACGGAGAAGCGCGGCTCCTGCGCCAGCCGCGCCGCCAGCGCAGACCCCGCCGTGCCGCCGCCCACGACGATGAAGTCGAAGCAAGACCCGTCTGCATATCATTCTTATAAGTTTACCTAAATTACATTTCGCCAGTTATGTTGTACTAGCGACGCGCTCCTGCTTCGCATGGTTTTTACGATTCGACAAAACATAGATGTAACTTTAATATCATGTATTTATTTCACACATAAACCTTCCGGAATAAATTATCTAAATGAACCATGGAAACCGCATCGAAATCCGTTGCTTACTTTATAAGAACAACGCGGTTACACAGACAGACAGGAAAACCGACTTAAATTTATAATAGACTAGCTTTTGCCCGCCGCTTCGCCGGCGCGGGCGTCGGAAAATATCCCACGTAAACGTACTACCGGGATTAAAAGGAAGCGAAGCAAGGATTGCATGCCAAATAGAGGAAAAGGTCATTGACTCTTGTAGCACTGCGCCTGCGTAGCGTTACCGTCAACCATAATTATTAACAAAATAATTTAGAAACTGTGATATCTTTTAAAGTATTCATTTTAATGATATGATGTCAAGGTATATTTTAATATAAATTAAATGCCCAATTTTAAATAACATATTGTAATGGTTAAGTATACAGTTTGAAATGTAGAGAGTGCACTAAGAACAGCTATTGGGCGATAGTTGTTTGACAAGGTTCCGTCACCACCCTTGAAGATAGGATGAATAATTGCTATTTAAAAAGAAGAGGGAAAGATAGCTAACTGAAAGCAAGGGTTGAAAATGTGGCATAGTATAGGTGCCAGAGTCCGAGCGTATCTTTTTAGGAAGGTTTGAGATATGCCAATCGTATGTAAAACTTCATCAGGATCTGTGTGTTCTAAAACGAAAGATTTATTGAACTTTTTAGTTTGAGCGTTGGAGGGAGTTGAGTGGATTTGGGGCTCTTTATACATATTTTCTGCAAGTTTTTTCCGAATGTTAACAAAGAATTTGTTTACATCATTGCAAGACTGTCTGGGCGAGTAAGAGTAAGTTAATAATTGGTTGGAGGGATTTCTCTTTTTCTGTGAATTGATGATGGTTTTTATAGTGTCCCATAGTTTTTTAGGGTTGTGGTGTGCCATATTTAGTTCTTCAGAATCAAATTTTCTTTTTATTATTTTTAAAAGGGTTGCACAAAAGTTTGTGCAACCCTTTAGATTAGAGTTTGGTTGTCTGATGACTGCTTAACTTTTTTGTGAAGAGAATCTATGTGGGTGAACTTGGCAGATCATTTCCCAGCAGAGCCCAAAAAAATGTGAGTTCTATTGGCATGCGGGTGAGTTCTAGAGTTCCTTATACTTAAAAAAAATAGTTCTGGCTTATTTGCCTGAAAAAAGTCAAATGAAAATATGCTCTGCTAACTTCCGGTAGCAGATCATTTTCTCCAAAATTAAAATTTTAAAACTGATTTAGGTGCACAGTGGTGAGGTCTATAGTTCCTTATACTTTTCCGAAAGAGTTCTGCTGACCTAAACCTACAAAAAAATAAAACAAAAATATTGATCGGTTACTAGAAAAAGAGACTCATTTTGGAAAAATAGCCGTGAATTACATAATTTGTGGATTTTCGTAAATTCTTCCAGCTATGATTACTAACCACGATCCAAGTAACAGTAAAAAAACTATATGAAAGCAAAAGTCTCACAAAATTATTAACAGAGGCTTGTGAGAAAGATAGGTTAGGAGAAATCGAGATTGCATTCAGTGTTTAAGTTAGCAGGATCAAAAACCAATTTCATTAGCAATGAAGAGCCGGAACTCCTCATTTTCTGATGCATCTATAACAAAGCTATCAGAAATCATGAAACATGAACCCAGAACTCCCACTCAGGTATCAGCAGAGCATGGTTGAAAAGTTCGATTAGAAGAAATCAAGATTGAATTAAGTGTTTCTGTAGGAAGGATAAAAAAAAAATTAAGAAGCACTGAGGAGCCGGAACTCCTTTTTTCCTTATGCATCTATAACAGAGCTATCCAAAAATAAGAAAAAGTAACCCAGAACTTTCACTCAGGTATCAGCAGAGCATGGGTAAAGGTTTGATTAAGATGAAATGAAGATTAAATTCAATGTTTCAGGAAGATTGATGAAAAAAATAATTGTGTAGCATTTAGGAGTGGGAACTCCGCGATTTCTAATAGACCTGTAATGGCAGAATAGGAAAACACGATTAAGTAATCCAGAACTCTCACTCAGGTATCAGCAGAGCATGGGTAAAGATTTGAGTAAGTTGAAATTGTTATTTAATTTACTGTATCATAAAGAAAAAAATATATAAAAAATTGAGCAGCACTGAGGAACAAAAACTCTTGCTTTCTTGATACACCTATTAAAGCGCTATCAGATCTCGTGAAATATGAATCCAGAACTTGGACTAGGATACCAGCAGAGCATGTTTGAAAAGTTCGATTAGAAGAAATCAAGATTTAATTAAGTGTTTCAGAAGGAAAGATAAAAAAAAAATTGAGTAGCACTGAGGGTCCGGAACTCCTCGTTTTCTTTTGCAACTATAACAGAGCTATCCAAAAATATAAAAAACCAACCTAGAACTCTCAATCAGGTATCAGCAGAGCATGGGTAAAGGTTTGATTAAGATGAAATGAAGATGAAATTCAATGTTTCAGGAAGATTAATGAAAAAAAAATTTGTGTAGCTTTGAGGAGTGGGAACTCCTCGATTTCTAATAGACCTGTAATGGGAGAATAGGAAAACATGATCAAGTAATCCAGAACTCTCACTCAGGTATCAGCAAAGCATGGGTAAAGATTTGAGTAAGTTGAAATGAAGATATAATTAACTGTATCCGAAAGAAAAAAAAAATGAAACATTGAGCAGCACTGAGGAACAAAAACTCTTGGGTTCTTGATACACCTATTAAAGGGCTATTAGATCTCGTGAACTGTGAACCCAGAACTTGGACTAGGATACCAGCAGAGCATGGTTGAAAATTTCGATTAGAAGAAATCAAGATTGAATTTAGTGTTTCAGTAGGAAGGATCAAACAAATATTTGAGTTGCACTGAGGAGCCGGAACTCCTCGTTTTCTTTTGCACCTATAACAGAGCTATCTAAAAATAAGAAAAAATAACCCAGAACTCTCACTCAAATATCAGCAGAGCATGGGTAAAGGTTTGATTAAGATGAAATGAAGATTAAATTCAATGTTTCAGAAAGATTGATGAAAAAAAAAATTGTGTAGCATTTAGGACTGGGAACTCCTCGATTTCTAATAGACCTGTAATGGCAGAAGAGGAAAACACGATTAAGTAATCCAGAACTCTCACTTAGGTATCAGCAGAGCATGGGTAAAGATTTGAGTAAGTAGAAATTGTTAATTAATTTACAGTATCATAAAGAAAAAAATATATAAAAAATTGAGCAGCACTGAGGAACAAAAACTCTTGCTTTCTTGATACACCTATTATAGGGCTATTAGATCTCGTGAACTGTGAACCCAGAACTTGGACTAGGATACCAGCAGAGCATGGTTGAAAAGTTCGATTAGAAGAAATCAAGATTGAATTTAGTGTTTCAGTAGGAAGGATCAAAAAATATTTGAGTTGCACTGAGGAGCCGGAACTCCTTGTTTTCTTTTGCACCTATAACAGAGCTATCTAAAAATAAGAAAAAGTAACCCAGAACTCTCACTCAAATATCAGCAGAGCATGGGTAAAGGTTTGATTAAGATGAAATGAAGATTAAATTCAATGTTTCAGGAAGATTGATGAAAAAAAAAATTGTGTAGCTTTGAGGAGTGGGAACTCTTCGATTTCTAATAGACCTGTAATGGGAGAATAAGAAAACATGATCAAATAATCCAGAACTCTCACTCAGGTATCAGCAGAGCATGGGTAAAGATTTGAGTAAGTTGAAATGAAGATATAATTAACTGTATCCGAAAGAAAAAAAATATAAAACATTGAGCAGCACTGAGGAACAAAAACTCTTGGGTTCTTGATACACCTATTAAAGGGCTATTAGATCTCGTGAACTGTGAACCCAGAACTTGGACTAGGATACCAGCAGAGCATGGTTGAAAAGTTCGATTAGAAGAAATCAAGATTGAATTTAGTGTTTCAGTAGGAAGTATCAAAAAATATTTGAGTTGCACTGAGGAGCCGGAACTCCTCGTTTTCTTTTGCACCTATAACAGAGCTATCTAAAAATAAGAAAAAGTAACCCAGAACTCTCACTCAGGTATCAGCAGAGCATGGGTAAAGATTTGAGTAAGTTGAAATTGTTATTTAATTTACTGTATCATAAAGAAAAAAATATATAAAAAATTAAGCACCACTGAGAAACAAAAACTCTTGCTTTCTTGATACACCTTTTAAAGCGCTATCAGATCTCGTGAAATATGAATCCAGAACTTGGACTCGGATACCAGCAGAGCATGTTTGAAAAGTTCGATTAGAAGAAATCAAGATTTAATTAAGTGTTTCAGTAGGAAAGATAAAAAAAAAATTAAGTAGCACTGAGAGTCCGGAACTCCTCGTTTTCTTTTGCAACTATAACAGAGCTATCCAAAAATATAAAAAACCAACCCAGAACTCTCACTCAGGTATCAGCAGAGCATGGGTAAAGGTTTGATTAAGATGAAATGAAGATTAAATTCAATGTTTCAGGAAGATTGATGAAAAAAATAATTGTGTAGCATTTAGGAGTGGGAACTCCTCGATTTCTAATAGACCTGTAATGGCAGAAGAGGAAAACACGATTAAGTAATCCAGAACTCTCACTCAGGTATCAGCAGAGCATGGGTTAAGATTTGAGTAAGTAGAAATTGTTAATTAATTTACAGTATCATAAAGAAAAAAATATATAAAAAATTGAGCAGCACTGAGGAACAAAAACTCTTGCTTTCTTGATACACCTATTATAGGGCTATTAGATCTCGTGAACTGTGAACCCAGAACTTGGACTAGGATACCAGCAGAGCATGGTTGAAAAGTTCGATTAGAAGAAATCAAGATTGAATTTAGTGTTTCAGTAGGAAGGATCAAAAAATATTTGAGTTGCACTGAGGAGCCGGAACTCCTCGTTTTCTTTTGCACCTATAACAGAACAATCTAAAAATAAGAAAAAGTAACCCAGAACTCTCACTCAGGTATCAGCAGAGCATGGGTAAAGATTTGAGTAAGTTGAAATTGTTAATTAATTTACAGTATCATAATGAAAAAAATATATAAAAAATTGAGCAGCACTGAGGAACAAAAACTCTTGCTTTCTAGATACACCTATTAAAGCGCTATCAGATCTCGTGAAATCTGTATCCAGAACTTGGACTAGGATACCAGCAGAGCATGGTTGAAAAGTTCGATTAGAAGAAATCAAGATTGAATTAAGTGTTTCAGAAGGAAGGATAAAAAAAAATTGAGAAGCACTGAGGAGCGGGAACTCCTCGTTTTCTTTTGCATCTATAACAGAACAATCTAAAAATAAGAAAAAGTAACCCAGAACTCTCACTCAGGTATCAGCAGAGCATGGGTAAAGATTTGAGTAAGTTGAAATTGTTATTTAATTTACTGTATCATAAAGAAAAAAATATATAAAAAATTGAGCACCACTGAGAAACAAAAACTCTTGCTTTCTTGATACACCTTTTAAAGCGCTATCAGATCTCGTGAAATATGAATCCAGAACTTGGACTCGGATACCAGCAGAGCATGTTTGAAAAGTTCGATTAGAAGAAATCAAGATTTAATTAAGTGTTTCAGTAGGAAAGATAAAAAAAAAATTAAGTAGCACTGAGAGTCCGGAACTCCTCGTTTTCTTTTGCAACTATAACAGAGCTATCCAAAAATATAAAAAACCAACCCAGAACTCTCACTCAGGTATCAGCAGAGTATGGGTAAAGGTTTGATTAAGATGAAATGAAGATTAAATTCAATGTTTCAGGAAGATTGATGAAAAAAATAATTGTGTAGCATTTAGGAGTGGGAACTCCTCGATTTCTAATAGACCTGTAATGGCAGAAGAGGAAAACACGATTAAGTAATCCAGAACTCTCACTCAGGTATCAGCAGAGCATGGGTTAAGATTTGAGTAAGTAGAAATTGTTAATTAATTTACAGTATCATAAAGAAAAAAATATATAAAAAATTGAGCAGCACTGAGGAACAAAAACTCTTGCTTTCTTGATACACCTATTATAGGGCTATTAGATCTCGTGAACTGTGAACCCAGAACTTGGACTAGGATACCAGCAGAGCATGGTTGAAAAGTTCGATTAGAAGAAATCAAGATTGAATTTAGTGTTTCAGTAGGAAGGATCAAAAAATATTTGAGTTGCACTGAGGAGCCGGAACTCCTCGTTTTCTTTTGCACCTATAACAGAGCTATCTAAAAATAAGAAAAAGTAACCCAGAACTCTCACTCAAATATCAGCAGAGCATGGGTAAAGGTTTGATTAAGATGAAATGAAGATTAAATTCAGTGTTTCAGGAAGATTGATGAAAAAAAATATTGTGTAGCTTTGAGGAGTGGAAACTCTACGATTTCTAATAGACCTGTAATGGGAGAATAAGAAAACATGATCAAATAATCCAGAACTCTCACTCAGGTATCAGCAGAGCATGGGTAAAAATTTGAGTAAGTTGAAATGAAGATATAATTAACTGTATCCGAAAGAAAAAAAATATAAAACATTGAGCAGCACTGAGGAACAAAAACTCTTGGGTTCTTGATACACCTATTAAAGGGCTATTAGATCTCGTGAACTGTGAACCCAGAACTTGGACTAGGATACCAGCAGAGCATGGTTGAAAAGTTCGATTAGAAGAAATCAAGATTGAATTTAGTGTTTCAGTAGGAAGTATCAAAAAATATTTGAGTTGCACTGAGGAGCCGGAACTCCTCGTTTTCTTTTGCACCTATAAAAGAGCTATCTAAAAATAAGAAAAAGTAACCCAGAACTCTCACTCAGGTATCAGCAGAGCATGGGTAAAGATTTGAGTAAGTTGAAATTGTTAATTAATTTACAGTATCATAAAGAAAAAAATATATAAAAAATTGAGCAGCACTGAGGAACAAAAACTCTTGCTTTCTAGATACACCTATTAAAGCGCTATCAGATCTCGTGAAATATGTATCCAGAACTTGGACTAGGATACCAGCAGAGCATGGTTGAAAAGTTCGATTAGAAGAAATCAAGATTGAATTAAGTGTTTCAGAAGGAAGGATAAAAAAAAATTGAGAAGCACTGAGGAGCGGGAACTCCTCGTTTTCTTTTGCATCTATAACAGAGCAATCTAAAAATAAGAAAAAGTAACCCAGAACTCTCACTCAGGTATCAGCAGAGCATGGGTAAAGATTTGAGTAAGTTGAAATTGTTATTTAATTTACTGTATCATAAAGAAAAAAATATATAAAAAATTAAGCACCACTGAGGAACAAAAACTCTTGCTTTCTTGAAACACCTATTAAAGCGCTATCAGATCTCGTAAAATATGAATCCAGAACTCTGACTCGGATACCAGCAGAGCATGTTTGAAAAGTTCGATTAGAAGAAATCAAGATTTAATTAAGTGTTTCAGTAGGAAAGATAAAAAAAAAATTAAGTACCACTGAGGGTCCGGAACTCCTCGTTTTCTTTTGCAACTATAACAGAGCTATCCAAAAATATAAAAAACCAATCCAGAACTCTCACTCAGGTATCAGCAGAGCATGGGTAAAGGTTTGATTAAGATGAAATGAAGATTAAATTCAATGTTTCAGGAAGATTGATGAAAAAAATTATTGTGTAGCATTTAGGAGTGGGAACTCCTCGATTTCTAATAGACCTGTAATGGCAGAATAGGAAAACACGATTAAATAATCCAGAACTCTCACTCAGGTATCAGCAGAGCATGGGTAAAGATTTGAATAAGTAGAAATTGTTAATTAATTTACAGTATCATAAAGAAAAAAATATATAAAAAATTGAGCAGCACTGAGGAACAAAAACTCTTGCTTTCTTGATACACCTATTAAAGCGCTATCAGATCTCGTGAAATATGAATCCAGAACTCTGACTCGGATACCAGCAGAGCATGTTTGAAAAGTTCGATTAGAAGAAATCAAGATTTAATTAAGTGTTTCACTATGAAAGATAAAAAAAAAATTGAGTACCACTGAGGGTCCGGAACTCCTCGTTTTCTTTTGCATCTATAACAGAGCAATCTAAAAATAAGAAAAAGTAACCCAGAACTCTCACTCAGGTATCAGCAGAGCATGGGTAAAGATTTGAGTAAGTTGAAATTGTTATTTAATTTACTGTATCATAAAGAAAAAAATATATAAAAAATTGAGCAGCACTGAGGAACAAAAACTCTTGCTTTCTAGATACACCTATTAAAGCGCTATCAGATCTCGTGAAATATGTATCCAGAACTTGGACTAGGATACCAGCAGAGCATGGTTGAAAAGTTCGATTAGAAGAAATCAAGATTGAATTAAGTGTTTCAGAAGGAAGGATAAAAAAAAATTGAGAAGCACTGAGGAGCGGGAACTCCTCGTTTTCTTTTGCATCTATAACAGAGCAATCTAAAAATAAGAAAAAGTAACCCAGAACTCTCACTCAGGTATCAGCAGAGCATGGGTAAAGATTTGAGTAAGTTGAAATTGTTATTTAATTTACTGTATCATAAAGAAAAAAATATATAAAAAATTAAGCACCACTGAGGAACAAAAACTCTTGCTTTCTTGAAACACCTATTAAAGCGCTATCAGATCTCGTAAAATATGAATCCAGAACTCTGACTCGGATACCAGCAGAGCATGTTTGAAAAGTTCGATTAGAAGAAATCAAGATTTAATTAAGTGTTTCAGTAGGAAAGATAAAAAAAAAATTAAGTACCACTGAGGGTCCGGAACTCCTCGTTTTCTTTTGCAACTATAACAGAGCTATCCAAAAATATAAAAAACCAATCCAGAACTCTCACTCAGGTATCAGCAGAGCATGGGTAAAAGTTTGATTAAGATGAAATGAAGATTAAATTCAATGTTTCAGGAAGATTGATGAAAAAAATTATTGTGTAGCATTTAGGAGTGGGAACTCCTCGATTTCTAATAGACCTGTAATGGCAGAATAGGAAAACACGATTAAATAATCCAGAACTCTCACTCAGGTATCAGCAGAGCATGGGTAAAGATTTGAGTAAGTAGAAATTGTTAATTAATTTACAGTATCATAAAGAAAAAAATATATAAAAAATTGAGCAGCACTGAGGAACAAAAACTCTTGCTTTCTTGATACACCTATTAAAGCGCTATCAGATCTCGTGAAATATGAATCCAGAACTCTGACTCGGATACCAGCAGAGCATGTTTGAAAAGTTCGATTAGAAGAAATCAAGATTTAATTAAGTGTTTCACTATGAAAGATAAAAAAAAAATTGAGTACCACTGAGGGTCCGGAACTCCTCGTTTTCTTTTGCACCTATAACAGAGCTATCCAAAAATAAGAAAAAGTAACCCAGAACTCTCACTCAGGTATCAGCAGAGCATGGGTAAAGGTTTGATTAAGATGAAATGAAGATTAAATTCAATGTTTCAGGAAGATTGATGAAAAAAAAATTGTGTAGCATTTAGGAGTGGGAACTCCATGATTTCTAATAGACCTGTAATGGCAGAATAGGAAAACACGATTAAGTAATCCAGAACTCTCACTCAGGTATCAGCAGAGCATGGGTAAAGATTTGAGTAAGTAGAAATTGTTAATTAATTTACAGTATCATAAAGAAAAAAATATATAAAAAATTGAGCAGCACTGAGGAACAAAAACTCTTGCTTTCTTGATACACCTATTATAGGGCTATTAGATCTCGTGAACTGTGAACCCAGAACTTGGACTAGGATACCAGCAGAGCATGGTTGAAAAGTTCGATTAGAAGAAATCAAGATTGAATTTAGTGTTTCAGTAGGAAGGATCAAAAAATATTTGAGTTGCACTGAGGAGCCGGAACTCCTCGTTTTCTTTTGCACTTATAACAGAGCTATCTAAAAATAAGAAAAAGTAACCCAGAACTCTCACTCAAATATCAGCAAAGCATGGGTAAAGGTTTGATTAAGATAAATTAAGATTAAATTCAATGTTTCAGGAAGATTGATGAAAAAAAAAATTGTGTAGCTTTGAGGAGTGGGAACTCTTCGATTTCTAATAGACCTGTAATGGGAGAATAAGAAAACATGATCAAGTATTCCAGAACTCTCACTCAGGTATCAGCAGAGCATGGGTAAAGATTTGAGTAAGTTGAAATGAAGATATAATTAACTGTATCCGAAAGAAAAAAAATATAAAACATTGAGCAGCACTGAGGAACAAAAACTCTTGGGTTCTTGATACACCTTTTAAAGGGCTATTAGATCTCGTGAACTGTGAACCCAGAACTTGGACTAGGATACCAGCAGAGCATGGTTGAAAAGTTCGATTAGAAGAAATCAAGATTTAATTAAGTGTTTCACTATGAAAGATAAAAAAAAAATTGAGTACCACTGAGGGTCCGGAACTCCTCGTTTTCTTTTGCAACTATAACAGAGCTATCCAAAAATATAAAAAACCAACCCAGAACTCTCACTCAGGTATCAGCAGAGCATGGATAAAGGTTTGATTAAGATGAAATGAAGATTAAATTCAATGTTTCAGGAAGATTGATAAAAAAAAAATTGTGTAGCATTTAGGAGTGGGAACTCCTCGATTTCTAATAGACCTGTAATGGCAGAAGAGGAAAACACGATTAAGTAATCCAGAACTCTCACTCAGGTATCAGCAGAGCATGGGTAAAGATTTGAGTAAGTAGAAATTGTTAATTAATTTACAGTATCATAAAGAAAAAAATATATAAAAAATTGAGCAGCACTGAGGAACAAAAACTCTTGCTTTCTTGATACACCTATTAAAGCGCTATCAGATCTCGTGAAATATGAATCCAGAACTTGGACTCGGATACCAGCAGAGCATGGTTGAAAAGTTCGATTAGAAGAAATCAAGATTGAATTTAGTGTTTCAGTAGGAAGGATCAAAAAATATTTGAGTTGCACTGAGGAGCCGGAACTCCTCGTTTTCTTTTGCACCTATAACAGAGCTATCTAAAAATAAGAAAAAGTAACCCAGAACTCTCACTCAGGTATCAGCAGAGCATGGGTAAAGGTTTGATTAAGATGAAATGAAGATTAAATTCAATGTTTCAGGAAGATTGATGAAAAAAAAATTGTGTAGCATTTAGGAGTGGGAACTCCGCGATTTCTTTTGCATCTATAACAGAGCTATCTAAAAATAAGAAAAAGTAACCCAGAACTCTCACTCAGGTATCAGCAGAGCATGGGTAAAGATTTGAGTAAGTTGAAATTGTTAATTAATTTACAGTATCATAAAGAAAAAAATATATAAAAAATTGAGCAGCACTGAGGGTCCGGAACTCCTCGTTTTCTTTTGCAACTATAACAGAGCTATCCAAAAATATAAAAAACCAACCCAAAACTCTCACTAAGGTATCAGCAGAGCATGGGTAAAGGTTTGATTAAGATGAAATGAAGATTAAATTCAATGTTTCAGGAAGATTGATGAAAAAAAAAATTGTAAAGCTTTGAGGAGTGGGAACTCCTCGATTTCTATTAGACCTGTAATGGGAGAATAGGAAAACATGATTAAATAATCCAGAACTCTCACTCAGGTATCAGCAGAGCATGGGTAAAAATTTCGGTAAGTTGAATCTGATATTTAAGTCACTGTATCAGAAAGGAATTTAAAAAAAAACATTGTTACACTGAGGAACCGGATCACTTGGTTTCTTGATACACTTATAAAAGCGTTATCAGAAATCATGAAATACGAACCCAGAATTTGGCCGCAGGTATCAGCAGAGCATGGTTGAAAAGTTAGATTAGAAGAAATCAAGATTTAATTCAGTATTTCGGTAAGATGAATGAAAAAAAATTTGATTAGCACTAAGGAGCCGGAACTGCTCGATAGATGCTATCGAGTACTTCTCTTTTGACTTTTTATAAGGGTTTTAATTATTTTTCACATTATTTTTATATATAATTATATCGTATTAGATTAAGCCAGCATTGACCACGTAATCGCTCGAAAATCGTCTGTTGACACCTTGATCTACAAATGTCGATTTTTTATAGTGTTTATAACTATAATAAAAATTTAATACACACAGATATATTCTGACAAAACTACGTTAAACTGTATTGAAAACCGCATCAAAATCCGTTGAGTAGTTTAGAAGAACCGATCGGTCAAACAAAGTAGAAAGAATGCGCTGAAATATTTAACTTTACTTCCCTAGATGGCGATGTCGTCGAATTAGAAGTCGCTATGGTTTCGTTACACGCGATAGTATAAGACTGCCGTTCAAATTTTCAGTTAAAAAATCAGGCCCGTGCTCACATCCCGCATCCCGACGCGCGTCAAATTGGGCGTGTATAAGACTTATATACGCCCAATATTGACGTACGCCGCCCCGGCATGGTTCGCTCTCACTAGCGAGTCGAACCGAAAGCTGCTCCGCACGCAACAAAACTATGCGTTGCGGACCATTGTAGACGCTCCTCGCTATGTGAGAAACGATATTATCGCCCGGGATCTCGGGATAGAGAGCCTGGACGAGTTTGTGAGGCGACTCGCTAAGGCGATGTTCGCGCGTGCCGACGCTTCTGCCTGGCCCCATGTCAGGCAGATAGCGCCCTTGCATGCGCGCCCGCCTGACGCGAGACCCACGCCCCGCGACCTGGTAGCGGACCCCTGACCCCATTGCACCTATTATGACGCCTCGAGTTAGCAGCACCCAGGTTACACGCAGCTAACTCGATATAATGAAACTCTACAGATGTATACATACATCTAGTCGCACGGCGTGTTCTAGGTTAATATAGGCATCTCGTGCGACTAAGAAACAGACATTCATCACTATACAGACGCTTAAACACAACACACGCCGACGCAGCGCGGGCCGCGACGCGTGTCTACACTGGGTGGCGTTACACTACATAGCTAGCCACCCACACATACATTACTGCTACCCCTCCAATCCGCTAACGGCTAGCTCTGTAAATGGGGCGGAGGAAGCTTCATCTCTTCCTGTAGGTGCGTCAAGCCGGTACCCTAGTCGCAGGTCGGCCTCGTTGGGCTTCCCCCAGGCAACTGGGGGTCTAACCTGATGTGGTAGGACCGCCTAGGGCCCGTGAACATCGACGCTAGTACCTTATTAGCGTCGCGACGCCCCTACAGATTTCACTCAATGCAACCATTTACACAGACGCAGCTTGCTGCGTCATTTCCGCCAGGCGCTTAGCCGCATAAGAAGAAGGGCCCATCGTAATGGGCCACTGTATAGCTTCCGCGGGCGAGGGGCGAGGCCCCGACCCCGCCTGCCACGCCCCCTTGCGGGGGCGTAGCGACATCCACACTCAGTTAAAAAAAATCGTTGGACCCTGGTAGGTATTTAACTATCAGCGACTGACGTATTTTTTGTTTCCCTGAAAATTTATTGTTCTAGTACTAAACTAATTACTGTAATAATAAATTGTTACTGTTAATGTTATTGTTTCCTTGTTGTTGTTGTTTCGTTATTGTTTTGTTGTTATTGTTTCCTTGTTGTTGTTGTTTCGTTATTGTTGTTATTGTTTCCTTGTTGTTGTTGTTTCGTTATTGTTGTTATTGTTTTGCTGTTATTGTTTTTATTATTTTGGTTTTAATTATTAGATCTTAACGATTTAATAAAAAATACTGAATAATTAAACTAAAATGGCAGGCAAAACACCGTACAATAAAATAGCTTTACGGCAAATTTTGTCGGATGATAATTGTCGTACTATTGATGATAACGGGCGTTTGTTTCCACCGTCTAATGACGTATATAAAAAAATTTCGAAATTAATGGCGGATAAAGGATCAATAATTACGCCTAAGCATGTCCATACAATAATTAACAGCAACCGTAGTGGGGTAAGAGACCTAATCGTTAAAGTTTTCAATATTCCGGAGCGAGAATTGAGTTTCTCTGAAAGCGATGGCAATTACAGTTTCGAGAGGTGTACAGAGCAGACCATAGACACTGAATTATCCAGCTTAACTTCAATTAAGATAAATTTGGTAATTTCCCAAGAGAAATGGCAGAGTATTAAGCCGCAAGAAAAACTATACGGTAAGCGGAGATACTGGAAATTGCGTCTAGGATGGGCAGATGTGATAGCTGAAGCTTTGTGGGTACAACACAGTCTCGATTGTGTTGTTGTATTTAAAAATCACAACATATATTTGAGTGCGGTAGCCAAATTTTTTATAAAAATAGAGGGTTATTGCAGTGAATGCAATGCAAAAATTTATTGCATACTTTTAAAAAGGCCTTCGGATGGTGTGGATGTCATTTTCCAATGCTCCATTGAAGACATTAAAGCTACTTCGCATACAGGAAATAAAAGAAGGCAATTGAGAGGTGCCCGTCGTCGTGAAGTTTCAGACTACCTTATTGATGGCTGCAAAGACGCGGTTACATGGCGTAGGAAAGAAGCTAGCCGTATAAAAAAATTTGGAGGTAAAAATCCACCTATCCTACCGAGCAACGAAGTTGTTCGGAAAGCTAAACAACAGCGACTATTAGATAAATTCGGTTTGCAGTTTGGAAATCCAGCACTGAATTTGCTTAATAGTGCTGAACAGGGCAAGTTAGTTGGATGCATACAATCTGTAGGGCTGTTTAAATTCAACTGTATATATTGGCTACCCGAACAACTTCAAATATATATTGCCCGTTGCCGGAAGGATCCCAACGCAACCTTAGCAATCGATGCTACTGGTGGCATTGCAAAACGCAACAAGTCACAAAACCCACACATTTTTTTGTATCAGTGTGTGCTCGTATCCCAAGAGGGTAGCGTTCCAACTTTTCAAATGGTATCAGCAGATCAGCGAGCTATCATTGTCGCTAGTTTTTTGAGCCACATCCTGGCGGCAAATGCTCCTATTCCGCCGATCGTAGTTACTGATTTCGGGTGGTCTTTGTTGATAGCTATAGCCCAAATTTTTGGCCAGTGCGCCAGCTTCAATGATTATTTGCAAAAGTGTTATGATGCTGTTGTAATTAAATCCACGTCGTTGCCCTCAACGTTCATGCGATTAGACGTTTGTCACCTTATGTCAATGATAACACGTTGGCCGAGTTTGAAGGGCAAGGATAAATATTTGGTAAGACGATTTTATAAGCGGTGCATTGGAAACGCCCACCAAATAGCAAATCTTGAAGACTTATCTTTCTTTTTGCAATCAGTTCTCGTTGTTGCTCTAAGCAAATGTATTGGATCTGGACCCAATGGCAAGCATTTACCGGCGGAAGAACGATTGCAATTTCTTAATAAAAAGATAAAAGGAGACCATCTCACTGATAATGACGTAGATGACGATCACGAAAGTGATGAAGAAGGTAGTCACCAGCCCGACGAAGAATCTGACATCGGTGCAATGGAAGGAGAGACGGGCAAAGTCGGTTGGAAGTCGTGGCGTGACGCCTTATATGACGCAGCAGTTATAATAGCGGACCAATCATCGAACGGCGATACAATAAACGCCTGTTACAGCCCAGATTTCGCTAAGAGGTTGAAAAGGTACCTCCTTCCTTACGTGCCTTTGTGGACTGCAATTATGGTGCCAGTGTTTGGCAGAGGTTCCGTATCCGCTACCTCCGCTGCAGTCGAGGCAGAGTTTTCTGACTTGAAGCACCGTGACTTCAGGGGTGAAATTCCGATGCGTATCGATCGTTTTGTGATGCAGCATCTGGAACGCATCGACGAAAAAATAAAAGAGCGCTGTAATGCGTCTGATGCTGATATAAAAGATACTGCAGAAATTGCAAAAAGCACAGACATTGAGCTTGGTGAATTTTCAGACACTATCTCGACTTCTGAAGACGAACAAATAAAAAATTGTAAGAAGCTCAGCACAGAAGTGGTTGAGGACTCCACTGAAATTAAAAATAATGAACTGTTTGGTGAAAACGACTGGAATGTTAAAGAAGAATGGGGTGGCCTGAACAAAAACTCCAAACCAGAAGTTAAGGAACCACCAAATAAAAAGCGACGATATCCCACGTGTCTAGATGCTTGCCCCGAGTGGGATTTTATAAAAAATTTAAAGACTGCCCATACACCAATTTTATTAAACGGTAACATCTCGGGGTCTGTGCGATTTAAAGACCATGATTTAAACGTCACTTCAACGTGTGCCTTTGACTCAATTTTTCAAGGTATCCTCTGCGGTCTAACGGTGAACAAAACTTATTTCAATGAGTTAATGTCATCAGATTGTCCCATAATTAAACTGGCGCAGAGAGTCATAGAAGAAAAAAAAATATCAAAAAAACATTATTTTCAACGAGCTGACATATTAACAAGCACAACCATTTTTAAAAACTCCATCAAGACCTACACAAAAAAGTTAAAACGTTTAGATGCAGAGTGCAATGTTGCACATTTAGCACAATACCTAATTTTAAGAGAACCCAGCTATTCGTGTGAAGTTGATTGTTTCTGCGGATATTCAAATAAAAGAGAATACCCACTTTTAAATGTTAACATTGATACAATTATATGCCAAGGTCTCCATCTCATGCAGGAAGCAATTGATAACGCTATGGCAGGAGAAAGGTCTTGTTTTGAATGCGATAACGAATTATTATGCTTATATAATTATGGACCGCATGTGATGATTGATACGTCTGTGATTAGCGATCCAGGATATCCCAGCCGAAAGAACATGATTGTTCACAGGTTAGAGTCGCTACAAAAAACCATTAAGGTTAATAATAAGACTTACATTGTAACTGCTGTCATAAATTACAGTTCTGAATTGAAACATTACATAACCTACGGGTTAACGGGTGAGTATTGGCACAAATACGACGGCCTTTACAAAAAACGAGAAGCTATCAATTCGAAGACTTCAATAACCCCTCACCTAATAATATACACAATTTTACAAAAATAAATAGATCTCTAATTCATTCGTTCTTTATTAAAATGTACGATCATATTACAAATAATATGGATTTTGAATTACCAATTACATAATGTTGATTGTGGTTTATTACATATATACCATAAAATATTCATATTTTATAAAAAAAATATACCAAAAAAAAAAAACTTTTATATTATTGTACTGGAAGCGGTATCTACTTTGACAGCCGTAGGTAGACGATTTCAATTTCCTATTTCTTTATGTGCCTACACTAAATACTACACATTTTATAAATGATATGAATACTGCCGCATTGTGCGAGAGAGATTCAACCAATCGGTGCTTTTCCTTTCAACACCCATTCCTTTCGTTCGTTCTTCCCAGCTAAGGCACTAGGAGTTGGTGAAGGGCGGGCGTTTTTGGGGGACTGTCTTATGTATTCTCAGCCTAGTTTGAATAAATGACTTGAATTTTATTGAATTTTGCTTTAACTATAAGTCCAGGTTTCCTCACGATGTTTTTCCTTCACCGATGTCAGTAATGTCCAAGATAAACTCAGAAAGTACAATCATATGAATTGAAAAAGTCACATTGGTACTTGCCCGGATTTGAACCCACAACCTCTTGCATGAGAGATAAGGCCTTAACCACTGGGCCATCACGACATTTTGATGTATCATTCATCACATGCAGTCCATAATTATATAAGCATAATTATTAATTCGTTATCGCATAATTCTCCTGCCATAGCATTATCAATTGCTTCCTGCATGAGATGGAGACATTGACATACAATTGTATCAATGTAATGTCAGCTCGTTGAAAATAATGTTTTTTTGAAATATTTTTTTTCTGTTACGACACTCTGCGTCACTTTAATAATAATTATGGGACAATCTCTTATTATTAATTCATTAAAATACGTTTTGTTCACCGTTAGACCGCAGAGGAATGCTTGAAAAATTTAATCAAAACCACACATTGAAGTGACGTTTAAATCTTTAAATCGCACAGACCCCGAGATGTTACCGTTTACTAAAATTGGTGTATGGGCAGTCTTTAAATTTTTTATAAAATCCCACTCGGGACAAGCATCTAGACACGTGGGATATCGTTGCTTTTTATCTGGTAGTTTTTGTTCAGGCCTCCCCATTCTTCTTTAATATTCCAGTAATTTTTACCAAACAATTTATTATTCTTAATTTCAGTGGAGTCCGCAACCGTTTCTGTGGTGAGCTTCTAACAATTTTTTATTTGTTCGTCTTCAGAAGTTGAGATAGTGTTTGAAGATTCACCAAGCTCAATGTCTGTGCATTTTGCAATTACTGCAATATCTTGTATATCAGCATCAGACGCGCTCCTTTATTTTTTCGTCAATGCGTTCCAGATGCTGCATCACAAAACGATCGATACGCATAAGAATTTCAGAAAACTCTGCCTCGACTGCAGCGGAGGAACGGAACCTCTATCAAAATCTGGCACCATAATTGCGGTTCACAAAAGCACGTAAGGAAGGAGGTACGTTTTCATAGTCTTTGCGAATTCTGGGCTGTAACAAGCGTTGATTGTATCGCCCTTCGAAGATTGGTCCGCTATTTTAACTGCTGCGTCATATAAGGCGACATGCTACGTTTTCTAACCGACTTTGCCCGTCTCTCCATCTATTACACAAATGTCAGATTCGGCGTCGGACATGTGACTAACTTGTACATCGCTTATGTTTTCACTTTCGTCATCGTCATCTACGTCATTATCAGTGAGATGGTCTCCTTTAATCTTTTTATTAAGAAATTGCAATCGTTCTTCTGCCGGTAAATGCTTGCCATTGAGTCCAGATCCGATACATTTACTTAGAGCAACAATGAGAACTGATTGCAGAAAGAAAGACAATTAGTCTTCAAGATTTGCTATTTGGTGGGCTTTTCAAATTCAAAATTCAAAATTCAAGAGTCATTTATTCAAACTAGGCTGAGAATCAGCACTTTTCGAACGTCAAAATTACATAAGACAGTCTCCCAAAAACGCCCGCCCTTCACCACTTCCTAGTGCTTTTGCTGGAAAGAAGAAGTGACGCAACAAACTCCCCAGCAGCACAGCTGTCTGTTCAGTTAGAAAAAAACTTGATTCTATACAATAGTATGCAAATAATTAACATTATTCAACACAAAACATTAAATAAAATATATTTGCCATAATGACAGCTAGCACACGCCAATGTACCAACGAAAAAATATCGAAATCTAAACTCAAGCGAAAATAAAAACTAAAAACGTACTCAGAACTTAATGCCCGATAAAGGGCGTGCCCGCTTATAATAGCTAATAAAGCTGTAACTCGAAGTCACATAATTATGATAAACTAGGACCATCGAAGTAAAAATAAATCAACAGTTAGGCAAGAATAATATAATGATCTACTGTCGAGGTCGCTAGCTTACCACATATTGCAATACAACTCATTAAACAAAAACATTGTAATGAGTCGATTATGTCAATAATAAATGAAAATTAAATTAAAATAGTTTGGAAAATCCAAAAGTGCACGCCTCATAAATAACTCTCATTCATAAACGAAAAAGAAATTTAAAACATAGTTTCTAACAAAAATTAACAATTTATCACTTTTCATGAAGTATGTTTTGACTGCTTTTTTACCCATCAATATGGGTAAAATTTCTAAACTCGCATCGATATCAATCTCTCTCATATCGACCTCCGGTCTCCGGAGGGGAATAATGTAGCGGTTACACCACCACATACGAGCTACGCAGCAAAGACATGACGTCACACAGATGCTGCATCGCGCAGTTAAGCGCAGGCCACACCGCCAGCTAGCGGGCGGGCGAACATCGTTTCACCTCTTTACATACTTCGGTTCACACCGCGAGCTACAATATTTCGCGTAGTTTGTATAGTTTCCTTCGTTCGCTTCGCCCACGCCCGCCCGCTGGCTGGCGGTGTGGCCTGCGTTTTAGAGTTTACCACGCGACCGACATAGATAAAACTATCCGAAATCAACTTACGGGCAGTTGCCCGCCAGACACAAACACCCGTCTTGGCCGGAGGATCCTCCCTTTTCAAATGAGGATGAGTGAACTTTACACCCTGTTCCTCATACCTCTAAAGTTTTAAACTGAAGTATGAACAAAATATTTTACGGCGCCATTCGCCATAGACTAAAACATTCAGAAGTGAAGTGTAGGTACAAATAGCTGCCGTTTGTTTTTATGGCGGATTTTTTTTATATTAAGTATCTAATATTTTGAACGCTGATATTAATGTTTGTTTTATTATATTATGGTTTATGGTTATTTGTTATCAAATAATTATTACAATTTGTGGCATTTTTCCCTTTAAGATTTCCACGTCCGAGCTCCAGGAAACAAGGGAAAAATTGATAACATTTGTGCAAAAAAATCGTAATGAGCAAACGTGGTTGCCAAGTGAACCATCTTACATAATGTTCATCATTAATACAATGGAAATTAGAATAATGTTCTGCAGTTAAAACTGTGTTAGGTATCAAGTAGGCAGAAGAAGCAGACTGTGTCGCATCTTCGGGTGCATTACACTATGAGAATCTCCTCGCAACGCGCATGCACCGCAGTAGTCAAACGTCAAAGCATCCAAGGGACACATTTTTTGTTCGCGGTGTCTTCTTTGATAGTATATTTTAGTTAGTATTTTATTAATTATAATTATACTACTTTGAATAAAAGAGCCATTTTCAATAGGGTTCCTTCTATGGATGAAACGAATGTATAAAAAAAACATTGACTCAATTAATTGATTTTATCGCAAGCTACAATGTTTTCAGGGTTCAAAAATTGACGGACAGGAATTTTTTTTCAACTATTTTGATGCTTTTTCCATTTCTGCTGCATTAAATCAATTATTAAAAAACACAGTATTAATCTCCATTTAATCATCTATACAATGGTATATAAATTAAGTAGGGTCTGTGTACTAGCAGGAGTGTAACAATAAAAACAGTTGCAGAAATGGGGCAAAAAATATTTTTCGATCGTAGAGCACACTCTAATGCTTCGCATTATGAGTCGTGCAATAAAATGACTTATACAGTCAAATAAAATAAACAATTATATAACTCATATATAATTGTCAGTAGGCTAATTCTGGGGAAAGAACATAAACTTTGTCTTGAGTTAATCACAGCGACCAAAATTGTTGTCGTTTAAGTAGTCATAGAATAGTATGCCTTTGAACAAAGGTTGGATTTTAATTAATAGGTGTATCAAGAAACCAAGAGTTTTTGTTCCTCAGTGCTGCTCAATTTTTTATATATTTTTTTCTTTATGATACAGTAAATTAAATAACAATTTCAACTTACTCAAATCTTTACCCATGCTCTGCTGATACCTGAGTGAGAGTTCTGGGTTACTTTTTCTTATTTTTAGATAGCTCTGTTATAGGTGCAAAAGAAAACGAGGAGTTCCGGCTCCTCAGTGCAACTCAAATATTTTTTGATCCTTCCTACTGAAACACTAAATTCAATCTTGATTTCTTCTAATCGAACTTTTCAACCATGCTCTGCTGGTATCCTAGTCCAAGTTCTGGGTTCACAGTTCCCGAGATCTAATAGCCCTTTAATAGGTGTATCAAGCACCCAAGAGTTTTTGTTCCTCAGTGCTGCTCAATGTTTTATATTTTTTTTCTTTCGGATACAGTTAATTATATCTTCATTTCAACTTACTCAAATCTTTACCCATGCTCTGCTGATACCTGAGTGAGAGTTCTGGATTACTTGATTATGTTTTCTTATTCTCCTATTACAGGTCTATTAGAAATCGAGGAGTTCCCACTCCTCAAAGCTACACAATTTTTTTTTTCATTAATCTTCCTGAAACATTGAATTTAATCTTCATTTCATCTTAATCAAACCTTTACCCATGCTCTGCTGATACCTGAGTGAGAGTTCTGGGTTACTTTTTCTTATTTTTGGATAGCTCTGTTATAGATGCAAAAGAAAACGAGGAGTTCCCGCTCCTCAGTACTTCTCAATATTTTTTTTATCCTTCCTTCTGAAACACTTAATTCAATCTTGATTTCTTCTAATCGATCTTTTCAACCATGCTCTGCTGGTATCCTAGTCCAAGTTCTGGATTCATATTTCACGAGATCTGATAGCGCTTTAATAGGTGTATCAAGAAAGCAAGAGTTTTTGTTCCTCAGTGCTGCTCAATTTTTTATATATTTTTTTCTTTATGATACAGTAAATTAAATAACAATTTCAACTTACTCAAATCTTTACCCATGCTCTGCTGATACCTGAGTGAGAGTTCTGGATTACTTAATCGTGTTTTCCTATTCTGCCATTACAGGTCTATTAGAAATCGAGGAGTTCCCACTCCTAAATGCTACACAATTTTTTTTTTCATCAATCTTCCTGAAACATTGAATTTAATCTTCATTTCATCTTAATCAAACTTTTACCCATGCTCTGCTGATACCTGAGTGAGAGTTCTGGATTACTTAATCGTGTTTTCCTATTCTGCCATTACAGGTCTATAAGAAATCGTGGAGTTCCCACTCCTAAATGCTACACAATTTTTTTTTCATCAATCTTCCTGAAACATTGAATTTAATCTTCATTTCATCTTAATCAAACCTTTACCCATGCTCTGCTGATACCTGAATGAGAGTTCTGGGTTGGTTTTTTATATTTTTGGATAGCTCTGTTATAGTTGCAAAAGAAAACAAGGAGTTCCGGACCCTCAGTGCTGCTCAATTTTTTATATATTTTTTTCTTTATGATACAGTAAATTAAATAACAATTTCAACTTACTCAAATCTTTACCCATGCTCTGCTGATACCTGAGTGAGAGTTCTGGGTTGGTTTTTTATATTTTTGGATAGCTCTGATATAGTTGCGAAAGAAAACGAGGAGTTCCGGACCCTCAGTGCTACTCAATTTTTTTTTTATCTTTCCTACTGAAACACTTAATTAAATCTTGATTTCTTCTAATCGAACTTTTCAAACATGCTCTGCTGGTATCCGAGTCCAAGTTCTGGATTCATATTTTACATGATCTGATAGCGCTTTAATAGGTGTATCAAGAAAGCAAGAGTTTTTGTTCCTCAGTGCTGCTCAATTTTTTATATATTTTTTTCTTTATGATACAGTAAATTAAATAACTATTTCAACTTACTCAAATCTTTACCCATGCTCTGCTGATACCTGAGTGAGAGTTCTGGATTACTTAATCGTGTTTTCCTATTCTGCCATTACAGGTCTATTAGAAATCGAGGAGTTCCCACTCCTAAATGCTACACAATTTTTTTTTTCATCAATCTTCCTGAAACATTGAATTTAATCTTCATTTCATCTTAATCAAACCTTTACCCATGCTCTGCTGATACCTGAGTGAGAGTTCTGGGTTGGTTTTTTATATTTTTGGATAGCTCTGTTATAGTTGCAAAAGAAAACGAGGAGTTCCGGACCCTCAGTGCTACTAAATTTTTTTTTATCTTTCCTACTGAAACACTTAATTAAATCTTGATTTCTTTTAATCGAACTTTTCAAACATGCTCTGCTGGTATCCGAGTCCAATTTCTGGATTCATATTTTACGAGATCTGATAGCGCTTTAATAGGTGTACCAAGAAAGCAAGAGTTTTTGTTCCTCAGTGCTGCTCAATTTTTTATATATTTTTTTCTTTATGATACAGTAAATTAAATAACAATTTCAACTTACTCAAATCTTTACCCATGCTCTGCTGATACCTGAGTGAGAGTTCTGGATTACTTAATCGTGTTTTCCTATTCTGCCATTACAGGTCTATTAGAAATCGAGGAGTTCCCACTCCTAAATGCTACACAATTTTTTTTTTCATCAATCTTCCTGAAACATTGAATTTAATCTTCATTTCATCTTAATCAAACCTTTACCCATGCTCTGCTGATATTTGAGTGAGAGTTTTTGGTTACTTTTTCTTATTTTTAGATAGCTCTGTTATAGGTGCAAAAGAAAACGAGGAGTTCCGGCTACTCAGTGCAACTCAAATATTTGATTGATCCTTCCTACTGAAACACTAAATTCAATCTTGATTTCTTCTAATCGAAATTTTCAACCATGCTCTGCTGGTATCCTAGTCCAAGTTCTGGGTTCACAGTTCACGAGATCTAATAGCCCTTTAATAGGTGTATCAAGAACCCAAGAGTTTTTGTTCCTCAGTGCTGCTCAATGTTTTATTTTTTTTTTCTTTCGGATACAGTTAATTATATCTTCATTTCAACTTACTCAAATCTTTACCCATGCTCTGCTGATACCTGAGTGAGAGTTCTGGATTACTTGATCATGTTTTCCTATTTTCCCACTACAGGTTTATTAGAAATCGAGGAGTTCCCACTCCTCAAAGCTACACAATTTTTTTTTTCAATAATCTTCCTGAAACATTGAATTTAATCTTCATTTCATCTTAATCAAACCTTTAGCCATGCTCTGCTGATACCTGAGTGAGAGTTCTGGGTTACTTTTTCTTATTTTTGGATAGCTCTGTTATAGTTGCAGAAGAAAACGAGGAGTTCCCGCTCCTCAGTGCTTCTCAATTTTTTTTTTATCCTTCCTTCTGAAACACTTAATTCAATCTTGATTTCTTCTAATCGAACTTTTCAACCATGCTCTGCTGGTATCCTAGTCCAAGTTCTGGATTCATATTTCACGAGATCTGATAGCGCTTTAATAGGTGTATCAAGAAAGCAAGAGTTTTTGTTCCTCAGTGCTGCTCAATTTTTTATATATTTTTTTCTTTATGATACTGTAAATTAATTAACAATTTCAACTTACTCAAATCTTTACCCATGCTCTGCTGATACCTGAGTGAGAGTTCTGGATTATTTAATCGTGTTTTCCTATTCTGCCATTACAGGTCTATTAGAAATCGAGGAGTTCCCACTCCTAAATGCTACACAATAATTTTTTTCATCAATCTTCCTGAAACATTGAATTTAATCTTCATTTCATCTTAATCAAACCTTTACCCATGCTCTGCTGATACCTGAGTGAGAGTTCTGGGTTGGTTTTTTATATTTTTGGATAGCTCTGTTATAGTTGCAAAAGAAAACGAGGAGTTCCGGACCCTCAGTGGTACTTAATTTTTTTTTTATCTTTCCTACTGAAACACTTAATTAAATCTTGATTTCTTCTAATCGAACTTTTCAAACATGCTCTGCTGGTATCCGAGTCAGAGTTCTGGATTCATATTTTACGAGATCTGATAGCGCATTAATAGGTGTTTCAAGAAAGCAAGAGTTTTTGTTCCTCAGTGGTGCTTAATTTTTTATATATTTTTTTCTTTATGATACAGTAAATTCAATAACAATTTCAACTTACTCAAATCTTTACCCATGCTCTGCTGATACCTGAGTGAGAGTTCTGGGTTACTTTTTCTTATTTTTAGATAGCTCTGTTATGGGTGCAAAAGAAAACGAGGAGTTCCGGCTCCTCAGTGCAACTCAAATATTTTTTGATACTTCCTACTGAAACACTAAATTCAATCTTGATTTCTTCTAATCGAACTTTTCAACCATGCTCTGCTGGTATCCTAGTCCAAGTTCTGGGTTCACAGTTCACGAGATCTAATAGCCCTTTAATAGGTGTATCAAGAACTCAAGAGTTTTTGTTCCTCAGTGCTGCTCAATGTTTTATATTTTTTTTCTTTCGGATACAGTTAATTATATCTTCATTTCAACTTACTCAAATCTTTACCCATGCTCTGCTGATACCTGAGTGAGAGTTCTGGATTACTTGATCATGTTTTCTTATTCTCCCATTACAGGTCTATTAGAAATCGAAGAGTTCCCACTCCTCAAAGCTACACAATTTTTTTTTTCATCAATCTTCCTGAAACATTGAATTTAATCTTCATTTCATCTTAATCAAACCTTTACCCATGCTCTGCTGATATTTGAGTGAGAGTTCTGGGTTACTTTTTCTTATTTTTGGATAGCTCTGTTATAGTTGCAGAAGAAAACGAGGAGTTCCCGCTCCTCAGTGCTTCTCAATTTTTTTTTTATCCTTCCTTCTGAAACACTTAATTCAATCTTGATTTCTTCTAATCGAACTTTTCAACCATGCTCTGCTGGTATCCTAGTCCAAGTTCTGGATTCATATTTCACGAGATCTGATAGTGCTTTAATAGGTGTATCAAGAAAGCAAGAGTTTTTGTTCCTCAGTGCTGCTCAATTTTTTATATATTTTTTTCTTTATGATACTGTAAATTAATTAACAATTTCAACTTACTCAAATCTTTACCCATGCTCTGCTGATACCTGAGTGAGAGTTCTGGATTACTTAATCGTGTTTTCCTATTTTTCCATTACAGTTCTAATAGAAATCGAGGAGTTCCCACTCCTCAAAGCTACACAATTTTTTTTTCATCAATCTTCCTGAAACATTGAATTTAATCTTCATTTCATCTTAATCAAACCTTTACCCATGCTCTGCAGATACCTGAGTGAGAGTTCTGGGTTTGTTTTTTATATTTTTGGATAGCTCTGTTATAGTTGCAAAAGAAAACGAGGAGATCCGGACTCTCAGTGCTACTTAATTTTTTTTTTATCTTTCCTACTGAAACACTTAATTAAATCTTGATTTCTTCTAATCGAACTTTTCAAACATGCTCTGCTGGTATCCGAGTCAGAGTTCTGGATTCATATTTTACGAGATCTGATAGCGCTTTAATAGGTGTTTCAAGAAAGCAAGAGTTTTTGTTCCTCAGTGCTGCTCAATTTTTTATATATTTTTTTCTTTATGATACTGTAAATTAATTAACAATTTCAACTTACTCAAATCTTTACCCATGCTCTGCTGATACCTGAGTGAGAGTTCTGGATTACCTAATCGTGTTTTCCTATTTTCCCATTACAGGTCTAATAGAAATCGAGGAGTTCCCACTCCTCAAAGCTACACAATTTTTTTTTCATCAATCTTCCTGAAACATTGAATTTAATCTTCATTTCTTCTTAATCAAACCTTTACCCATGCTCTGCTGATACCTGAGTGAGAGTTCTGGGTTGGTTTTTTATATTTTTGGATAGCTCTGATATAGTTGCGAAAGAAAACGAGGAGTTCCGGACCCTCAGTGCTACTCAATTTTTTTTTTATCTTTCCTACTGAAACACTTAATTAAATCTTGATTTCTTCTAATCGAACTTTTCAAACATGCTCTGCTGGTATCCGAGTCCAAGTTCTGGATTCATATTTTACATGATCTGATAGCGCTTTAATAGGTGTATCAAGAAAGCAAGAGTTTTTGTTCCTCAGTGCTGCTCAATGTTTTATATTTTTTTTCTTTCGGATACAGTTAATTATATCTTCATTTCAACTTACTCAAATCTTTACCCATGCTCTGCTGATACCTGAGTGAGAGTTCTGGATTACTTGATCATGTTTTCTTATTCTCCCATTACAGGTCTATTAGAAATCGAAGAGTTCCCACTCCTCAAAGCTACACAATTTTTTTTTTCATCAATCTTCCTGAAACATTGAATTTAATCTTCATTTCATCTTAATCAAACCTTTACCCATGCTCTGCTGATATTTGAGTGAGAGTTCTGGGTTACTTTTTCTTATTTTTGGATAGCTCTGTTATAGTTGCAGAAGAAAACGAGGAGTTCCCGCTCCTCAGTGCTTCTCAATTTTTTTTTTATCCTTCCTTCTGAAACACTTAATTCAATCTTGATTTCTTCTAATCGAACTTTTCAACCATGCTCTGCTGGTATCCTAGTCCAAGTTCTGGATTCATATTTCACGAGATCTGATAGTGCTTTAATAGGTGTATCAAGAAAGCAAGAGTTTTTGTTCCTCAGTGCTGCTCAATTTTTTATATATTTTTTTCTTTATGATACTGTAAATTAATTAACAATTTCAACTTACTCAAATCTTTACCCATGCTCTGCTGATACCTGAGTGAGAGTTCTGGATTACTTAATCGTGTTTTCCTATTCTGCCATTACAGGTCTATTAGAAATCGAGGAGGTCCCACTCCTAAATGCTACACAATTTTTTTTTTCATCAATCTTCCTGAAACATTGAATTTAATCTTCATTTCATCTTAATCAAACCTTTACCCATGCTCTGCTGATACCTGAGTGAGAGTTCTGGGTTGGTTTTTTATATTTTTGGATAGCTCTGTTATAGTTGCAAAAGAAAACGAGGAGTTCCGGACCCTCAGTGCTACTCAATTTTTTTTTATCTTTCCTACTGAAACACTTAATTAAATCTTGATTTCTTTTAATCGAACTTTTCAAACATGCTCTGCTGGTATCCGAGTCCAATTTCTGGATTCATATTTTACGAGATCTGATAGCGCTTTAATAGGTGTACCAAGAAAGCAAGAGTTTTTGTTCCTCAGTGCTGCTCAATTTTTTATATATTTTTTTCTTTATGATACAGTAAATTAAATAACAATTTCAACTTACTCAAATCTTTACCCATGCTCTGCTGATACCTGAGTGAGAGTTCTGGATTACTTAATCGTGTTTTCCTATTCTGCCATTACAGGTCTATTAGAAATCGAGGAGTTCCCACTCCTAAATGCTACACAATTTTTTTTTTCATCAATCTTCCTGAAACATTGAATTTAATCTTCATTTCATCTTAATCAAACCTTTACCCATGCTCTGCTGATATTTGAGTGAGAGTTTTTGGTTACTTTTTCTTATTTTTAGATAGCTCTGTTATAGGTGCAAAAGAAAACGAGGAGTTCCGGCTACTCAGTGCAACTCAAATATTTGATTGATCCTTCCTACTGAAACACTAAATTCAATCTTGATTTCTTCTAATCGAAATTTTCAACCATGCTCTGCTGGTATCCTAGTCCAAGTTCTGGGTTCACAGTTCACGAGATCTAATAGCCCTTTAATAGGTGTATCAAGAACCCAAGAGTTTTTGTTCCTCAGTGCTGCTCAATGTTTTATATTTTTTTTCTTTCGGATACAGTTAATTATATCTTCATTTCAACTTACTCAAATCTTTACCCATGCTCTGCTGATACCTGAGTGAGAGTTCTGGATTACTTGATCATGTTTTCCTATTTTCCCACTACAGGTTTATTAGAAATCGAGGAGTTCCCACTCCTCAAAGCTACACAATTTTTTTTTTCAATAATCTTCCTGAAACATTGAATTTAATCTTCATTTCATCTTAATCAAACCTTTAGCCATGCTCTGCTGATACCTGAGTGAGAGTTCTGGGTTACTTTTTCTTATTTTTGGATAGCTCTGTTATAGTTGCAGAAGAAAACGAGGAGTTCCCGCTCCTCAGTGCTTCTCAATTTTTTTTTTATCCTTCCTTCTGAAACACTTAATTCAATCTTGATTTCTTCTAATCGAACTTTTCAACCATGCTCTGCTGGTATCCTAGTCCAAGTTCTGGATTCATATTTCACGAGATCTGATAGCGCTTTAATAGGTGTATCAAGAAAGCAAGAGTTTTTGTTCCTCAGTGCTGCTCAATTTTTTATATATTTTTTTCTTTATGATACTGTAAATTAATTAACAATTTCAACTTACTCAAATCTTTACCCATGCTCTGCTGATACCTGAGTGAGAGTTCTGGATTATTTAATCGTGTTTTCCTATTCTGCCATTACAGGTCTATTAGAAATCGAGGAGTTCCCACTCCTAAATGCTACACAATAATTTTTTTCATCAATCTTCCTGAAACATTGAATTTAATCTTCATTTCATCTTAATCAAACCTTTACCCATGCTCTGCTGATACCTGAGTGAGAGTTCTGGGTTGGTTTTTTATATTTTTGGATAGCTCTGTTATAGTTGCAAAAGAAAACGAGGAGTTCCGGACCCTCAGTGGTACTTAATTTTTTTTTTATCTTTCCTACTGAAACACTTAATTAAATCTTGATTTCTTCTAATCGAACTTTTCAAACATGCTCTGCTGGTATCCGAGTCAGAGTTCTGGATTCATATTTTACGAGATCTGATAGCGCATTAATAGGTGTTTCAAGAAAGCAAGAGTTTTTGTTCCTCAGTGGTGCTTAATTTTTTATATATTTTTTTCTTTATGATACAGTAAATTCAATAACAATTTCAACTTACTCAAATCTTTACCCATGCTCTGCTGATACCTGAGTGAGAGTTCTGGGTTACTTTTTCTTATTTTTAGATAGCTCTGTTATGGGTGCAAAAGAAAACGAGGAGTTCCGGCTCCTCAGTGCAACTCAAATATTTTTTGATACTTCCTACTGAAACACTAAATTCAATCTTGATTTCTTCTAATCGAACTTTTCAACCATGCTCTGCTGGTATCCTAAACCAAGTTCTGGGTTCACAGTTCACGAGATCTAATAGCCCTTTAATAGGTGTATCAAGAACTCAAGAGTTTTTGTTCCTCAGTGCTGCTCAATGTTTTATATTTTTTTTCTTTCGGATACAGTTAATTATATCTTCATTTCAACTTACTCAAATCTTTACCCATGCTCTGCTGATACCTGAGTGAGAGTTCTGGATTACTTGATCATGTTTTCTTATTCTCCCATTACAGGTCTATTAGAAATCGAAGAGTTCCCACTCCTCAAAGCTACACAATTTTTTTTTTCATCAATCTTCCTGAAACATTGAATTTAATCTTCATTTCATCTTAATCAAACCTTTACCCATGCTCTGCTGATATTTGAGTGAGAGTTCTGGGTTACTTTTTCTTATTTTTGGATAGCTCTGTTATAGTTGCAGAAGAAAACGAGGAGTTCCCGCTCCTCAGTGCTTCTCAATTTTTTTTTTATCCTTCCTTCTGAAACACTTAATTCAATCTTGATTTCTTCTAATCGAACTTTTCAACCATGCTCTGCTGGTATCCTAGTCCAAGTTCTGGATTCATATTTCACGAGATCTGATAGTGCTTTAATAGGTGTATCAAGAAAGCAAGAGTTTTTGTTCCTCAGTGCTGCTCAATTTTTTATATATTTTTTTCTTTATGATACTGTAAATTAATTAACAATTTCAACTTACTCAAATCTTTACCCATGCTCTGCTGATACCTGAGTGAGAGTTCTGGATTACTTAATCGTGTTTTCCTATTTTTCCATTACAGTTCTAATAGAAATCGAGGAGTTCCCACTCCTCAAAGCTACACAATTTTTTTTTCATCAATCTTCCTGAAACATTGAATTTAATCTTCATTTCATCTTAATCAAACCTTTACCCATGCTCTGCAGATACCTGAGTGAGAGTTCTGGGTTTGTTTTTTATATTTTTGGATAGCTCTGTTATAGTTGCAAAAGAAAACGAGGAGATCCGGACTCTCAGTGCTACTTAATTTTTTTTTTATCTTTCCTACTGAAACACTTAATTAAATCTTGATTTCTTCTAATCGAACTTTTCAAACATGCTCTGCTGGTATCCGAGTCAGAGTTCTGGATTCATATTTTACGAGATCTGATAGCGCTTTAATAGGTGTTTCAAGAAAGCAAGAGTTTTTATTCCTCAGTGCTGCTCAATTTTTTATATATTTTTTTCTTTATGATACTGTAAATTAATTAACAATTTCAACTTACTCAAATCTTTACCCATGCTCTGCTGATACCTGAGTGAGAGTTCTGGATTACCTAATCGTGTTTTCCTATTTTCCCATTACAGGTCTAATAGAAATCGAGGAGTTCCCACTCCTCAAAGCTACACAATTTTTTTTTCATCAATCTTCCTGAAACATTGAATTTAATCTTCATTTCTTCTTAATCAAACCTTTACCCATGCTCTGCTGATACCTGAGTGAGAGTTCTGGGTTGGTTTTTTATATTTTTGGATAGCTCTGATATAGTTGCGAAAGAAAACGAGGAGTTCCGGACCCTCAGTGCTACTCATTTTTTTTTTTATCTTTCCTACTGAAACACTTAATTAAATCTTGATTTCTTCTAATCGAACTTTTCAAACATGCTCTGCTGGTATCCGAGTCCAAGTTCTGGATTCATATTTTACATGATCTGATAGCGCTTTAATAGGTGTATCAAGAAAGCAAGAGTTTTTGTTCCTCAGTGCTGCTCAATGTTTTATATTTTTTTTCTTTCGGATACAGTTAATTATATCTTCATTTCAACTTACTCAAATCTTTACCCATGCTCTGCTGATACCTGAGTGAGAGTTCTGGATTACTTGATCATGTTTTCTTATTCTCCCATTACAGGTCTATTAGAAATCGAAGAGTTCCCACTCCTCAAAGCTACACAATTTTTTTTTTCATCAATCTTCCTGAAACATTGAATTTAATCTTCATTTCATCTTAATCAAACCTTTACCCATGCTCTGCTGATATTTGAGTGAGAGTTCTGGGTTACTTTTTCTTATTTTTGGATAGCTCTGTTATAGTTGCAGAAGAAAACGAGGAGTTCCCGCTCCTCAGTGCTTCTCAATTTTTTTTTTATCCTTCCTTCTGAAACACTTAATTCAATCTTGATTTCTTCTAATCGAACTTTTCAACCATGCTCTGCTGGTATCCTAGTCCAAGTTCTGGATTCATATTTCACGAGATCTGATAGTGCTTTAATAGGTGTATCAAGAAAGCAAGAGTTTTTGTTCCTCAGTGCTGCTCAATTTTTTATATATTTTTTTCTTTATGATACTGTAAATTAATTAACAATTTCAACTTACTCAAATCTTTACCCATGCTCTGCTGATACCTGAGTGAGAGTTCTGGATTACTTAATCGTGTTTTCCTATTTTTCCATTACAGTTCTAATAGAAATCGAGGAGTTCCCACTCCTCAAAGCTACACAATTTTTTTTTCATCAATCTTCCTGAAACATTGAATTTAATCTTCATTTCTTCTTAATCAAACCTTTACCCATGCTCTGCTGATACCTGAGTGAGAGTTCTGGGTTGGTTTTTTATATTTTTGGATAGCTCTGTTATAGTTGCAAAAGAAAACGAGGAGTTCCGGACCCTCAGTGGTACTCAATTTTTTTTTTATCTTTCATAGTGAAACACTTAATTAAATCTTGATTTCTTCTAATCGAACTTTTCAACCATGCTCTGCTGGTATCCTAGTCCAAGTTCTGGGTTCACAGTTCACGAGATCTAATAGCCCTTTAATAGGTGTATCAAGAACCCAAGAGTTTTTGTTCCTCAGTGCTGCTCAATGTTTTATATTTTTTTTCTTTCGGATACAGTTAATTATATCTTCATTTCAACTTACTCAAATCTTTACCCATGCTCTGCTGATACCTGAGTGAGAGTTCTGGATTACTTGATCATGTTTTCCTATTTTCCCACTACAGGTTTATTAGAAATCGAGGAGTTCCCACTCCTCAAAGCTACACAATTTTTTTTTTCAATAATCTTCCTGAAACATTGAATTTAATCTTCATTTCATCTTAATCAAACCTTTAGCCATGCTCTGCTGATACCTGAGTGAGAGTTCTGGGTTACTTTTTCTTATTTTTGGATAGCTCTGTTATAGTTGCAGAAGAAAACGAGGAGTTCCCGCTCCTCAGTGCTTCTCAATTTTTTTTTTATCCTTCCTTCTGAAACACTTAATTCAATCTTGATTTCTTCTAATCGAACTTTTCAACCATGCTCTGCTGGTATCCTAGTCCAAGTTCTGGATTCATATTTCACGAGATCTGATAGCGCTTTAATAGGTGTATCAAGAAAGCAAGAGTTTTTGTTCCTCAGTGCTGCTCAATTTTTTATATATTTTTTTCTTTATGATACTGTAAATTAATTAACAATTTCAACTTACTCAAATCTTTACCCATGCTCTGCTGATACCTGAGTGAGAGTTCTGGATTATTTAATCGTGTTTTCCTATTCTGCCATTACAGGTCTATTAGAAATCGAGGAGTTCCCACTCCTAAATGCTACACAATAATTTTTTTCATCAATCTTCCTGAAACATTGAATTTAATCTTCATTTCATCTTAATCAAACCTTTACCCATGCTCTGCTGATACCTGAGTGAGAGTTCTGGGTTGGTTTTTTATATTTTTGGATAGCTCTGTTATAGTTGCAAAAGAAAACGAGGAGTTCCGGACCCTCAGTGGTACTTAATTTTTTTTTTATCTTTCCTACTGAAACACTTAATTAAATCTTGATTTCTTCTAATCGAACTTTTCAAACATGCTCTGCTGGTATCCGAGTCAGAGTTCTGGATTCATATTTTACGAGATCTGATAGCGCATTAATAGGTGTTTCAAGAAAGCAAGAGTTTTTGTTCCTCAGTGGTGCTTAATTTTTTATATATTTTTTTCTTTATGATACAGTAAATTCAATAACAATTTCAACTTACTCAAATCTTTACCCATGCTCTGCTGATACCTGAGTGAGAGTTCTGGGTTACTTTTTCTTATTTTTAGATAGCTCTGTTATGGGTGCAAAAGAAAACGAGGAGTTCCGGCTCCTCAGTGCAACTCAAATATTTTTTGATACTTCCTACTGAAACACTAAATTCAATCTTGATTTCTTCTAATCGAACTTTTCAACCATGCTCTGCTGGTATCCTAGTCCAAGTTCTGGGTTCACAGTTCACGAGATCTAATAGCCCTTTAATAGGTGTATCAAGAACTCAAGAGTTTTTGTTCCTCAGTGCTGCTCAATGTTTTATATTTTTTTTCTTTCGGATACAGTTAATTATATCTTCATTTCAACTTACTCAAATCTTTACCCATGCTCTGCTGATACCTGAGTGAGAGTTCTGGATTACTTGATCATGTTTTCTTATTCTCCCATTACAGGTCTATTAGAAATCGAAGAGTTCCCACTCCTCAAAGCTACACAATTTTTTTTTTCATCAATCTTCCTGAAACATTGAATTTAATCTTCATTTCATCTTAATCAAACCTTTACCCATGCTCTGCTGATATTTGAGTGAGAGTTCTGGGTTACTTTTTCTTATTTTTGGATAGCTCTGTTATAGTTGCAGAAGAAAACGAGGAGTTCCCGCTCCTCAGTGCTTCTCAATTTTTTTTTTATCCTTCCTTCTGAAACACTTAATTCAATCTTGATTTCTTCTAATCGAACTTTTCAACCATGCTCTGCTGGTATCCTAGTCCAAGTTCTGGATTCATATTTCACGAGATCTGATAGTGCTTTAATAGGTGTATCAAGAAAGCAAGAGTTTTTGTTCCTCAGTGCTGCTCAATTTTTTATATATTTTTTTCTTTATGATACTGTAAATTAATTAACAATTTCAACTTACTCAAATCTTTACCCATGCTCTGCTGATACCTGAGTGAGAGTTCTGGATTACTTAATCGTGTTTTCCTATTTTTCCATTACAGTTCTAATAGAAATCGAGGAGTTCCCACTCCTCAAAGCTACACAATTTTTTTTTCATCAATCTTCCTGAAACATTGAATTTAATCTTCATTTCATCTTAATCAAACCTTTACCCATGCTCTGCAGATACCTGAGTGAGAGTTCTGGGTTTGTTTTTTATATTTTTGGATAGCTCTGTTATAGTTGCAAAAGAAAACGAGGAGATCCGGACTCTCAGTGCTACTTAATTTTTTTTTTATCTTTCCTACTGAAACACTTAATTAAATCTTGATTTCTTCTAATCGAACTTTTCAAACATGCTCTGCTGGTATCCGAGTCAGAGTTCTGGATTCATATTTTACGAGATCTGATAGCGCTTTAATAGGTGTTTCAAGAAAGCAAGAGTTTTTATTCCTCAGTGCTGCTCAATTTTTTATATATTTTTTTCTTTATGATACTGTAAATTAATTAACAATTTCAACTTACTCAAATCTTTACCCATGCTCTGCTGATACCTGAGTGAGAGTTCTGGATTACCTAATCGTGTTTTCCTATTTTCCCATTACAGGTCTAATAGAAATCGAGGAGTTCCCACTCCTCAAAGCTACACAATTTTTTTTTCATCAATCTTCCTGAAACATTGAATTTAATCTTCATTTCTTCTTAATCAAACCTTTACCCATGCTCTGCTGATACCTGAGTGAGAGTTCTGGGTTGGTTTTTTATATTTTTGGATAGCTCTGATATAGTTGCGAAAGAAAACGAGGAGTTCCGGACCCTCAGTGCTACTCATTTTTTTTTTTATCTTTCCTACTGAAACACTTAATTAAATCTTGATTTCTTCTAATCGAACTTTTCAAACATGCTCTGCTGGTATCCGAGTCCAAGTTCTGGATTCATATTTTACATGATCTGATAGCGCTTTAATAGGTGTATCAAGAAAGCAAGAGTTTTTGTTCCTCAGTGCTGCTCAATGTTTTATATTTTTTTTCTTTCGGATACAGTTAATTATATCTTCATTTCAACTTACTCAAATCTTTACCCATGCTCTGCTGATACCTGAGTGAGAGTTCTGGATTACTTGATCATGTTTTCTTATTCTCCCATTACAGGTCTATTAGAAATCGAAGAGTTCCCACTCCTCAAAGCTACACAATTTTTTTTTTCATCAATCTTCCTGAAACATTGAATTTAATCTTCATTTCATCTTAATCAAACCTTTACCCATGCTCTGCTGATATTTGAGTGAGAGTTCTGGGTTACTTTTTCTTATTTTTGGATAGCTCTGTTATAGTTGCAGAAGAAAACGAGGAGTTCCCGCTCCTCAGTGCTTCTCAATTTTTTTTTTATCCTTCCTTCTGAAACACTTAATTCAATCTTGATTTCTTCTAATCGAACTTTTCAACCATGCTCTGCTGGTATCCTAGTCCAAGTTCTGGATTCATATTTCACGAGATCTGATAGTGCTTTAATAGGTGTATCAAGAAAGCAAGAGTTTTTGTTCCTCAGTGCTGCTCAATTTTTTATATATTTTTTTCTTTATGATACTGTAAATTAATTAACAATTTCAACTTACTCAAATCTTTACCCATGCTCTGCTGATACCTGAGTGAGAGTTCTGGATTACTTAATCGTGTTTTCCTATTTTTCCATTACAGTTCTAATAGAAATCGAGGAGTTCCCACTCCTCAAAGCTACACAATTTTTTTTTCATCAATCTTCCTGAAACATTGAATTTAATCTTCATTTCATCTTAATCAAACCTTTACCCATGCTCTGCAGATACCTGAGTGAGAGTTCTGGGTTTGTTTTTTATATTTTTGGATAGCTCTGTTATAGTTGCAAAAGAAAACGAGGAGATCCGGACTCTCAGTGCTACTTAATTTTTTTTTTATCTTTCCTACTGAAACACTTAATTAAATCTTGATTTCTTCTAATCGAACTTTTCAAACATGCTCTGCTGGTATCCGAGTCAGAGTTCTGGATTCATATTTTACGAGATCTGATAGCGCTTTAATAGGTGTTTCAAGAAAGCAAGAGTTTTTGTTCCTCAGTGCTGCTCAATTTTTTATATATTTTTTTCTTTATGATACTGTAAATTAATTAACAATTTCAACTTACTCAAATCTTTACCCATGCTCTGCTGATACCTGAGTGAGAGTTCTGGATTACCTAATCGTGTTTTCCTATTTTCCCATTACAGGTCTAATAGAAATCGAGGAGTTCCCACTCCTCAAAGCTACACAATTTTTTTTTCATCAATCTTCCTGAAACATTGAATTTAATCTTCATTTCTTCTTAATCAAACCTTTACCCATGCTCTGCTGATACCTGAGTGAGAGTTCTGGGTTGGTTTTTTATATTTTTGGATAGCTCTGATATAGTTGCGAAAGAAAACGAGGAGTTACGGACCCTCAGTGCTACTCAATTTTTTTTTTATCTTTCCTACTGAAACACTTAATTAAATCTTGATTTCTTCTAATCGAACTTTTCAAACATGCTCTGCTGGTATCCGAGTCCAAGTTCTGGATTCATATTTTACATGATCTGATAGCGCTTTAATAGGTGTATCAAGAAAGCAAGAGTTTTTGTTCCTCAGTGCTGCTCAATTTTTTATATATTTTTTTCTTTATGATACAGTAAATTAAATAACGATTTCAACTTACTCAAATCTTTACCCATGCTCTGCTGATACCTGAGTGAGAGTTCTGGATTACTTAATCGTGTTTTCCTATTCTGCCATTACAGGTCTATTAGAAATCGAGGAGTTCCCACTCCTAAATGCTACACAATTTTTTTTTTCATCAATCTTCCTGAAACATTGAATTTAATCTTCATTTCATCTTAATCAAACCTTTACCCATGCTCTGCTGATACCTGAGTGAGAGTTCTGGGTTGGTTTTTTATATTTTTGGATAGCTCTGTTATAGTTGCAAAAGAAAACGAGGAGTTCCGGACCCTCAGTGCTACTCAATTTTTTTTTATCTTTCCTACTGAAACACTTAATTAAATCTTGATTTCTTGTAATCGAACTTTTCAAACATGCTCTGCTGGTATCCGAGTCCAATTTCTGGATTCATATTTTACGAGATCTGATAGCGCTTTAATAGGTGTACCAAGAAAGCAAGAGTTTTTGTTCCTCAGTGCTGCTCAATTTTTTATATATTTTTTTCTTTATGATACAGTAAATTAAATAACAATTTCAACTTACTCAAATCTTTACCCATGCTCTGCTGATACCTGAGTGAGAGTTCTGGATTACTTAATCGTGTTTTCCTATTCTGCCATTACAGGTCTATTAGAAATCGAGGAGTTCCCACTCCTAAATGCTACACAATTTTTTTTTTCATCAATCTTCCTGAAACATTGAATTTAATCTTCATTTCATCTTAATCAAACCTTTACCCATGCTCTGCTGATATTTGAGTGAGAGTTTTTGGTTACTTTTTCTTATTTTTAGATAGCTCTGTTATAGGTGCAAAAGAAAACGAGGAGTTCCGGCTACTCAGTGCAACTCAAATATTTGATTGATCCTTCCTACTGAAACACTAAATTCAATCTTGATTTCTTCTAATCGAAATTTTCAACCATGCTCTGCTGGTATCCTAGTCCAAGTTCTGGGTTCACAGTTCACGAGATCTAATAGCCCTTTAATAGGTGTATCAAGAACCCAAGAGTTTTTGTTCCTCAGTGCTGCTCAATGTTTTATATTTTTTTTCTTTCGGATACAGTTAATTATATCTTCATTTCAACTTACTCAAATCTTTACCCATGCTCTGCTGATACCTGAGTGAGAGTTCTGGATTACTTGATCATGTTTTCCTATTTTCCCACTACAGGTTTATTAGAAATCGAGGAGTTCCCACTCCTCAAAGCTACACAATTTTTTTTTTCAATAATCTTCCTGAAACATTGAATTTAATCTTCATTTCATCTTAATCAAACCTTTAGCCATGCTCTGCTGATACCTGAGTGAGAGTTCTGGGTTACTTTTTCTTATTTTTGGATAGCTCTGTTATAGTTGCAGAAGAAAACGAGGAGTTCCCGCTCCTCAGTGCTTCTCAATTTTTTTTTTATCCTTCCTTCTGAAACACTTAATTCAATCTTGATTTCTTCTAATCGAACTTTTCAACCATGCTCTGCTGGTATCCTAGTCCAAGTTCTGGATTCATATTTCACGAGATCTGATAGCGCTTTAATAGGTGTATCAAGAAAGCAAGAGTTTTTGTTCCTCAGTGCTGCTCAATTTTTTATATATTTTTTTCTTTATGATACTGTAAATTAATTAACAATTTCAACTTACTCAAATCTTTACCCATGCTCTGCTGATACCTGAGTGAGAGTTCTGGATTACTTAATCGTGTTTTTCTATTCTGCCATTACAGGTCTATTAGAAATCGAGGAGTTCCCGCTCCTAAATGCTACACAATTATTTTTTTCATCAATCTTCCTGAAACATTGAATTTAATCTTCATTTCATCTTAATCAAACCTTTACCCATGCTCTGCTGATACCTGAGTGAGAGTTCTGGGTTGGTTTTTTATATTTTTGGATAGCTCTGTTATAGTTGCAAAAGAAAACGAGGAGTTCCGGACCCTCAGTGGTACTTAATTTTTTTTTTATCTTTCCTACTGAAACACTTAATTAAATCTTGATTTCTTCTAATCGAACTTTTCAAACATGCTCTGCTGGTATCCGAGTCAGAGTTCTGGATTCATATTTTACGAGATCTGATAGCGCTTTAATAGGTGTTTCAAGAAAGCAAGAGTTTTTGTTCCTCAGTGGTGCTTAATTTTTTATATATTTTTTTCTTTATGATACAGTAAATTAAATAACAATTTCAACTTACTCAAATCTTTACCCATGCTCTGCTGATACCTGAGTGAGAGTTCTGGGTTACTTTTTCTTATTTTTAGATAGCTCTGTTATAGGTGCAAAAGAAAACGAGGAGTTCCGGCTCCTCAGTGCAACTCAAATATTTTTTGATACTTCCTACTGAAACACTAAATTCAATCTTGATTTCTTCTAATCGAACTTTTCAACCATGCTCTGCTGGTATCCTAGTCCAAGTTCTGGGTTCACAGTTCACGAGATCTAATAGCCCTTTAATAGGTGTATCAAGAACTCAAGAGTTTTTGTTCCTCAGTGCTGCTCAATGTTTTATATTTTTTTTCTTTCGGATACAGTTAATTATATCTTCATTTCAACTTACTCAAATCTTTACCCATGCTCTGCTGATACCTGAGTGAGAGTTCTGGATTACTTGATCATGTTTTCTTATTCTCCCATTACAGGTCTATTAGAAATCGAAGAGTTCCCACTCCTCAAAGCTACACAATTTTTTTTTTCATCAATCTTCCTGAAACATTGAATTTAATCTTCATTTCATCTTAATCAAACCTTTACCCATGCTCTGCTGATATTTGAGTGAGAGTTCTGGGTTACTTTTTCTTATTTTTGGATAGCTCTGTTATAGTTGCAGAAGAAAACGAGGAGTTCCCGCTCCTCAGTGCTTCTCAATTTTTTTTTTATCCTTCCTTCTGAAACACTTAATTCAATCTTGATTTCTTCTAATCGAACTTTTCAACCATGCTCTGCTGGTATCCTAGTCCAAGTTCTGGATTCATATTTCACGAGATCTGATAGTGCTTTAATAGGTGTATCAAGAAAGCAAGAGTTTTTGTTCCTCAGTGCTGCTCAATTTTTTATATATTTTTTTCTTTATGATACTGTAAATTAATTAACAATTTCAACTTACTCAAATCTTTACCCATGCTCTGCTGATACCTGAGTGAGAGTTCTGGATTACTTAATCGTGTTTTTCTATTCTGCCATTACAGGTCTATTAGAAATCGAGGAGTTCCCGCTCCTAAATGCAACACAATTATTTTTTTCATCAATCTTCCTGAAACATTGAATTTAATCTTCATTTCATCTTAATCAAACCTTTACCCATGCTCTGCTGATACCTGAGTGAGAGTTCTGGGTTGGTTTTTTATATTTTTGGATAGCTCTGTTATAGTTGCAAAAGAAAACGAGGAGTTCCGGACCCTCAGTGGTACTTAATTTTTTTTTTATCTTTCCTACTGAAACACTTAATTAAATCTTGATTTCTTCTAATCGAACTTTTCAAACATGCTCTGCTGGTATCCGAGTCAGAGTTCTGGATTCATATTTTACGAGATCTGATAGCGCTTTAATAGGTGTTTCAAGAAAGCAAGGGTTTTTGTTCCTCAGTGGTGCTTAATTTTTTATATATTTTTTTCTTTATGATACAGTAAATTAAATAACAATTTCAACTTACTCAAATCTTTACCCATGCTCTGCTGATACCTGAGTGAGAGTTCTGGGTTACTTTTTCTTATTTTTAGATAGCTCTGTTATAGGTGCAAAAGAAAACGAGGAGTTCCGGCTCCTCAGTGCAACTCAAATATTTTTTGATCCTTCCTACTGAAACACTAAATTCAATCTTGATTTCTTCTAATCGAACTTTTCAACCATGCTCTGCTGGTATCCTAGTCCAAGTTCTGGGTTCACAGTTCCCGAGATCTAATAGCCCTATAATAGGTGTATCAAGAACCCAAGAGTTTTTGTTCCTCAGTGCTGCTCAATGTTTTATATTTTTTTTCTTTCGGATACAGTTAATTATATCTTCATTTCAACTTACTCAAATCTTTACCCATGCTCTGCTGATACCTGAGTGAGAGTTCTGGATTACTTAATCGTGTTTTCCTATTTTTCCATTACAGTTCTAATAGAAATCGAGGAGTTCCCACTCCTCAAAGCTACACAATTTTTTTTTCATCAATCTTCCTGAAACATTGAATTTAATCTTCATTTCATCTTAATCAAACCTTTACCCATGCTCTGCTGATACCTGAGTGAGAGTTCTGGGTTTGTTTTTTATATTTTTGGATAGCTCTGTTATAGTTGCAAAAGAAAACGAGGAGATCCGGACTCTCAGTGCTACTTAATTTTTTTTTTATCTTTCCTACTGAAACACTTAATTAAATCTTGATTTCTTCTAATCGAACTTTTCAAACATGCTCTGCTGGTATCCGAGTCCAAGTTCTGGATTCATATTTCACGAGATCTGATAGCGCTTTAATAGGTGTATCAAGAAAGCAAGAGTTTTTGTTCCTCAGTGCTGCTCAATTTTTTATATATTTTTTTCTTTATGATACAGTAAATTAAATAACAATTTCAACTTACTCAAATCTTTACCCATGCTCTGCTGATACCTGAGTGAGAGTTCTGGATTACTTAATCGTGTTTTCCTATTCTGCCATTACAGGTCTATTAGAAATCGAGGAGTTCCCACTCCTAAATGCTACACAATTTTTTTTTTCATCAATCTTTCTGAAACATTGAATTTAATCTTCATTTCATCTTAATCAAACTTTTACCCATGCTCTGCTGATATTTGAGTGAGAGTTCTGGGTAATTTTTTCTTATTTTTAGATAGCTCTGTTATAGGTGCAAAAGAAAACGAGGAGTTCCGGCTACTCAGTGCAACTCAAATATTTGATTGATCCTTCCTACTGAAACACTAAATTCAAACTTGATTTCTTCTAATCGAAATTTTCAACCATGCTCTGCTGGTATCCTAGTCCAAGTTCTGGGTTCACAGTTCACGAGATCTAATAGCCCTTTAATAGGTGTAATAAGAACCCAAGAGTTTTTGTTCCTCAGTGCTGCTCAATGTTTTATATTTTTTTTCTTTCGGATACAGTTAATTATATCTTCATTTCAACTTACTCAAATCTTTACCCATGCTCTGCTGATACCTGAGTGAGAGTTCTGGATTACTTGATCATGTTTTCCTATTTTCCCACTACAGGTCTATTAGAAATTGAGGAGTTCCCACTCCTAAATGCTACACAATTATTTTTTTCATCAATCTTCCTGAAACATTGAATTTAATCTTCATTTCATCTTAATCAAACCTTTACCCATGCTCTGCTGATACCTGAGTGAGAGTTCTGGGTTGGTTTTTTATATTTTTGGATAGCTCTGTTATAGTTGCAAAAGAAAACGAGGAGTTCCGGACCCTCATTGGTACTCAATTTATTTTTTATCTTTCATAGTGAAACACTTAATTAAATCTTGATTTCTTCTAATCGAACTTTTCAAACATGCTCTGTTGGTATCCTAGTCCAAGTTCTGGGTTCACAGTTCACGAGATCTAATAGCCCTTTAATAGGTGTATCAAGAACCCAAGAGTTTTTGTTCCTCAGTGCTGCTCAATTTTTTATATATTTTTTTCTGTATGATACTGTAAATTAATTAACAATTTCAACTTACTCAAATCTTTACCCATGCTCTGCTGATATCTGAGTGAGAGTTCTGGATTACTTAATCGTGTTTTCCTACTCTCCCATTACAGGTCTATTAGAAATCGAAGAGTTCCCACTCCTAAATGCTACACAATTTTTTTTTTCATCAATCTTCCTGAAACATTGAATTTAATCTTCATTTCATCTTAATCAAACCTTTACCCATGCTCTGCTGATACCTGAGTGAGAGTTCTGGATTACTTGATCATGTTTTCTTATTCTTCCATTACAGGTTTATTAGAAATCGAAGAGTTCCCACTCCTCAAAGCTACACAATTTTTTTTTTCATCAATCTTCCTGAAACATTGAATTTAATCTTCATTTCATCTTAATCAAACCTTTACCCATGCTCTGCTGATATTTGAGTGAGAGTTCTAGGTTACTTTTTCTTATTTTTAGATAGCTCTGTTATAGGTGCAAAAGAAAACGAGGAGTTCCGGCTCCTCAGTGCAACTCAAATATTTTTTGATCCTTCCTACTGAAACACTAAATTCAATCTTGATTTCTTCTAATCGAACTTTTCAACCATGCTCTGCTGGTATCCTAGTCCAAGTTCTGGGTTCACAGTTCACGAGATCTAATAGCCCTATAATAGGTGTATCAAGAACCCAAGAGTTTTTGTTCCTCAGTGCTGCTCAATGTTTTATATTTTTTTTCTTTCGGATACAGTTAATTATATCTTCATTTCAACTTACTCAAATCTTTACCCATGCTCTGCTGATACCTGAGTGAGAGTTCTGGATTACTTAATCGTGTTTTCCTATTTTCCCATTACAGGTCTAATAGAAATCGAGGAGTTCCCACTCCTCAAAGCTACACAATTTTTTTTTCATCAATCTTCCTGAAACATTGAATTTAATCTTCATTTCATCTTAATCAAACCTTTACCCATGCTCTGCTGATACCTGAGTGAGAGTTCTGGGTTTGTTTTTTATATTTTTGGATAGCTCTGTTATAGTTGCAAAAGAAAACGAGGAGTTCTGGACTCTCAGTGCTACTTAATTTTTTTTTTATCTTTCCTACTGAAACACTTAATTAAATCTTGATTTCTTCTAATCGAACTTTTCAAACATGCTATGCTGGTATCCGAGTCCAAGTTCTGGATTCATATTTCACGAGATCTGATAGCGCTTTAATAGGTGTATCAAGAAAGCAAGAGTTTTTGTTCCTCAGTGCTGCTCAATTTTTTATATATTTTTTTCTTTATGATACAGTAAATTAAATAACAATTTCAACTTACTCAAATCTTTACCCATGCTCTGCTGATACCTGAGTGAGAGTTCTGGATTACTTAATCGTGTTTTCCTATTCTGCCATTACAGGTCTATTAGAAATCGAGGGGTTCCCACTCCTAAATGCTACACAATTTTTTTTTTCATCAATCTTTCTGAAACATTGAATTTAATCTTCATTTCATCTTAATCAAACCTTTACCCATGCTCTGCTGATATTTGAGTGAGAGTTCTGGGTTATTTTTTCTTATTTTTAGATAGCTCTGTTATAGGTGCAAAAGAAAACGAGGAGTTCCGGCTACTCAGTGCAACTCAAATATTTGATTGATCTTTCCTACTGAAACACTAAATTCAATCTTGATTTCTTCTAATCGAAATTTTCAACCATGCTCTGCTGGTATCCTAGTCCAAGTTCTGGGTTCACAGTTCACGAGATCTAATAGCCCTTTAATAGGTGTATCAAGAACCCAAGAGTTTTTGTTCCTCAGTGCTGCTCAATGTTTTATATTTTTTTTCTTTCGGATACAGTTAATTATTTCTTCATTTCAATTTACTCAAATCTTTACCCATGCTCTGCTGATACCTGAGTGAGAGTTCTGGATTACTTGATCATGTTTTCCTATTTTCCCACTACAGGTCTATTAGAAATCGAGGAGTTCCCACTCCTCAAAGCTACACAATTTTTTTTTTCAATAATCTTCCTGAAACATTGAATTTAATCTTCATTTCATCTTAATCAAACCTTTAGCCATGCTCTGCTGATACCTGAGTGAGAGTTCTGGGTTACTTTTTCTTATTTTTGGATAGCTCTGTTATAGTTGCAGAAGAAAACGAGGAGTTCCCGCTCCTCAGTGCTTCTCAATTTTTTTTTTATCCTTCCTTCTGAAACACTTAATTCAATCTTGATTTCTTCTAATCGAACTTTTCAACCATGCTCTGCTGGTATCCTTATCCAAGTTCTGGATTCATATTTCACGAGATCTGATAGCGCTTTAATAGGTGTATCAAGAAAGCAAGAGTTTTTGTTCCTCAGTGCTGCTCAATTTTTTATATATTTTTTTCTTTATGATACTGTAAATTAATTAACAATTTCAACTTACTCAAATCTTTACCCATGCTCTGCTGATACCTGAGTGAGAGTTCTGGATTACTTAATCGTGTTTTTCTATTCTGCCATTACAGGTCTATTAGAAATCGAGGAGTTCCCGCTCCTAAATGCTACACAATTATTTTTTTCATCAATCTTCCTGAAACATTGAATTTAATCTTCATTTCATCTTAATCAAACCTTTACCCATGCTCTGCTGATACCTGAGTGAGAGTTCTGGGTTGGTTTTTTATATTTTTGGATAGCTCTGTTATAGTTGCAAAAGAAAACGAGGAGTTCCGGACCCTCAGTGGTACTTAATTTTTTTTTTATCTTTCCTACTGAAACACTTAATTAAATCTTGATTTCTTCTAATCGAACTTTTCAAACATGCTCTGCTGGTATCCGAGTCAGAGTTCTGGATTCATATTTTACGAGATCTGATAGCGCTTTAATAGGTGTATCAAGAAAGCAAGAGTTTTTGTTCCTCAGTGGTGCTTAATTTTTTATATATTTTTTTCTTTATGATACAGTAAATTAAATAACAATTTCAACTTACTCAAATCTTTACCCATGCTCTGCTGATACCTGAGTGAGAGTTCTGGGTTACTTTTTCTTATTTTTAGATAGCTCTGTTATAGGTGCAAAAGAAAACGAGGAGTTCCGGCTCCTCAGTGCAACTCAAATATTTTTTGATCCTTCCTACTGAAACACTAAATTCAATCTTGATTTCTTCTAATCGAACTTTTCAACCATGCTCTGCTGGTATCCTAGTCCAAGTTCTGGGTTCACAGTTCACGAGATCTAATAGCCCTATAATAGGTGTATCAAGAAAGCAAGAGTTTTTGTTCCTCAGTGCTGCTCAATTTTTTATATATTTTTTTCTTTATGATACTGTAAATTAATTAACAATTTCAACTTACTCAAATCTTTACCCATGCTCTGCTGATACCTGAGTGAGAGTTCTGGATTACATAATCGTGTTTTCCTATTCTCCCATTACAGGTCTATTAGAAATCGAAGAGTTCCCACTCCTAAATGCTACACAATTATTTTTTTCATCAATCTTCCTGAAACATTGAATTTAATCTTCATTTCATCTTAATCAAACCTTTACCCATGCTCTGCTGATACCTGAGTGAGAGTTCTGGATTACTTGATCATGTTTTCTTATTCTCCCATTACAGGTTTATTAGAAATCGAAGAGTTCCCACTCCTCAAAGCTACACAATTTTTTTTTTCATCAATCTTCCTGAAACATTGAATTTAATCTTCATTTCATCTTAATCAAACATTTACCCATGCTCTGCTGATATTTGAGTGAGAGTTCTAGGTTACTTTTTCTTATTTTTAGATAGCTCTGTTATAGGTGCAAAAGAAAACGAGGAGTTCCGGCTCCTCAGTGCAACTCAAATATTTTTTGATCCTTCCTACTGAAACACTAAATTCAATCTTGATTTCTTCTAATCGAACTTTTCAACCATGCTCTGCTGGTATCCTAGTCCAAGTTCTGGGTTCACAGTTCACGAGATCTAATAGCCCTTTAATAGGTGTATCAAGAACCCAAGAGTTTTTGTTCCTCAGTGCTGCTCAATGTTTCATATTTTTTTTCTTTCGGATACAGTTAATTACATCTTCATTTCAACTTACTCAAATCTTTACCCATGCTCTGCTGATACCTGAGTGAGAGTTCTGGATTATTTAATCGTGTTTTCCTATTTTCCCATTACAGGTCTAATAGAAATCGAGGAGTTCCCACTCCTCAAAGCTACACAATTTTTTTTTCATCAATCTTCCTGAAACATTGAATTTAATCTTCATTTCATCTTAATCAAACCTTTACCCATGCTCTGCTGATACCTGAGTGAGAGTTCTGGGTTTGTTTTTTTATATTTTTGGATAGCTCTGTTATAGTTGCAAAAGAAAACGAGGAGTTCCGGACTCTCAGTGCTACTTAATTTTTTTTTTATCTTTCCTACTGAAACACTTAATTAAATCTTGATTTCTTCTAATCGAACTTTTCAAACATGCTCTGCTGGTATCCGAGTCCAAGTTCTGGATTCATATTTCACGAGATCTGATAGCGCTTTAATAGGTGTATCAAGAAAGCAAGAGTTTTTGTTCCTCAGTGCTGCTCAATTTTTTATATATTTTTTTCTTTATGATACAGTAAATTAAATAACAATTTCAACTTACTCAAATCTTTACCCATGCTCTGCTGATACCTGAGTGAGAGTTCTGGATTACTTAATCGTGTTTTCCTATTCTGCCATTACAGGTCTATTAGAAATCGAGGAGTTCCCACTCCTAAATGCTACACAATTTTTTTTTTCATCAATCTTTCTGAAACATTGAATTTAATCTTCATTTCATCTTAATCAAACCTTTACCCATGCTCTGCTGATATTTGAGTGAGAGTTCTGGGTTATTTTTTCTTATTTTTAGATAGCTCTGTTATAGGTGCAAAAGAAAACGAGGAGTTCCGGCTCTTCAGTGCAACTCAAATATTTGTTTGATCCTTCCTACTGAAACACTAAATTCAATCTTGATTTCTTCTAATCGAAATTTTCAACCATGCTCTGCTGGTATCCTAGTCCAAGTTCTGGGTTCACAGTTCACGAGATCTAATAGCCCTTTAATAGGTGTATCAAGAACCCAAGAGTTTTTGTTCCTCAGTGCTGCTCAATGTTTCATATTTTTTTTCTTTCGGATACAGTTAATTATATCTTCATTTCAACTTACTCAAATCTTTACCCATGCTTTGCTGATACCTGAGTGAGAGTTCTGGATTACTTGATCATGTTTTCCTATTCTCCCATTACAGGTCTATTAGAAATCGAGGAGTTCCCACTCCTCAAAGCTACACAAATTTTTTTTTTATTAATCTTCCTGAAACATTGAATTTCATCTTCATTTCATCTTAATCAAACCTTTACCCATGCTCTGCTGATACCTGAGTGAGAGTTCTGGATTACTTAATCGTGTTTTCCTATTCTGCCATTACAGGTCTATTAGAAATCGCGGAGTTCCCACTCCTAAATGCTACACAATTATTTTTTTCATCAATCTTCCTGAAACATTGAATTTAATCTTCATTTCATCTTAATCAAACCTTTACCCATGCTCTGCTGATACCTGAGTGAAAGTTCTGGGTTACTTTTTCTTATTTTTGGATAGCTCTGTTATAGATGCATAAGGAAAAAAGGAGTTCCGGCTCCTCAGTGCTTCTTAATTTTTTTTTTATCCTTCCTACAGAAACACTTAATTCAATCTTGATTTCTTCTAATCGAACTTTTCAACCATGCTCTGCTGATACCTGAGTGGGAGTTCTGGGTTCATGTTTCATGATTTCTGATAGCTTTGTTATAGATGCATCAGAAAATGAGGAGTTCCGGCTCTTCATTGCTAATGAAATTGGTTTTTGATCCTGCTAACTTAAACACTGAATGCAATCTCGATTTCTCCTAACCTATCTTTCTCACAAGCCGCTGTTAATAATTTTGTGAGACTTTTGCTTTCATATAGTTTTTTTACTGTTACTTGGATCGTGGTTAGTAATCATAGCTGGAAGAATTTACGAAAATCCACAAATTATGTAATTCACGGCTATTTTTCCAAAATGAGTCTCTTTTTCTAGTAACCGATCAATATTTTTGTTTTATTTTTTTGTAGGTTTAGGTCAGCAGAACTCTTTCGGAAAAGTATAAGGAACTATAGACCTCACCACTGTGCACCTAAATCAGTTTTAAAATTTTAATTTTGGAGAAAATGATCTGCTACCGGAAGTTAGCAGAGCATATTTTCATTTGACTTTTTTCAGGCAAATAAGCCAGAACTATTTTTTTTAAGTATAAGGAACTCTAGAACTCACCCGCATGCCAATAGAACTCACATTTTTTTGTGCTCTGCTGGGAAATGATCTGCCAAGTTCACGGACATAGAGAATCTCGGTTCCGGATGCAACGCAGCAACCCTGGAGTAATCCATGGTTTCAATACCTATCCTTTTACTAGCGGGGACTTTTACAAATGTCGTACATTCATCTATGGCATTTTTCGTTATTATATATACGCATTGGAGTTCAAACAGACAGACAGACTCGGCGGGGGACTTTGTTTTTTGTTTATTTCAGGATATTGTTGGAGCTGGCCCACACAACGATGCGAATGAGGTGTGCATCTCTGGTGCGCAGGCACCAGAGATGCACACCTCATTCGCATCGTTGCGTAATAGTAGATTGTTATACAAGGAGCTAAAATGACCCATTATAACGAGGTAGTTTTACTCCCGAGCTTTAGCAAGGCAAGGGAGTAAACAGAAACCGAGGTATAATGGGTTTTTAGCGCCGTGTGTTACACTCTACTTTTCACTACGATTGCGAGAAAATAAAATAGTAAATAGAATAATAATTATTTATTAAAAATTATTTCTTTTTCTTTCTCATCCATCTGCAAATTAGGGTCTCCATTCTCACTAGATGATGACATTTTCACTGTTGTAAATCATTTACGGTCACCAATGCAATTTATTGAAGAAAAATTAGAAATATATCTTACCAATCTTATCTGTCTTACCTATCTTACCTATCTTACCTGTCTTACCTATCTTACCTATCTTACCTATCTTACCTATCTTACCTATCTTACCTATCTTACCTATCTTACCTATCTTATCTATCTTACCTATCTTACCTATCTTACCTATCCTACGTATCCTACCTATCTTACCTATCTTACCTATCCTACCTTTCCTACCTATCCTACCTATCCTACCTATCCTACCTATCCTACCTATCCTACCTATCCTACCTATCCTACCTATCCTACCTATCCTACCTACCCTACCTATCCTACCTATCCTACCTATCCTACCTATCCTACCTATCCTACCTATCCTACCTATCCTACCTATCCTACCTATCCTACCTATCCTACCTATCCTACCTATCCTACCTATCCTACCTATCCTACCTATCCTACCTATCCTACCTATCCTACCTATCCTACCTATCCTACCTATCCTACCTATCCTACCTATCCTACCTATCCTACCTATCCTACCTATCCTACCTATCCTACCTATCCTACCTATCCTACCTATCCTACCTATCCTACCTATCCTACCTATCCTACCTATCCTACTTATCCTACCTATCCTACCTATCCTACCTATCCTACCTATCAGACCTATCCTACCTATCCTACCTATCCTACCTATCGTACCTATCCTACCTCTCCTACCTATCCTACCTCTCCTACTTATCCTAAGAACCTTCTCCTTACTATAACATTTTTGATTTATTTTTACTTCAATGGTCCTAGTTTATCATCTAATTATGTGACTTCGAGTTACAGCTTTATTAGCGATATGTAAGCGGGCACGCCCTTTATGCCTGGAGGCTTTATAATTCGGGTATTAAGTTCTGTTTACGTTTTTAGTTTTTATTTTTGCTTGAGTTTAGATTTCGATATTTTTTTTTGTTGGTACATTGGCGCGTGCTAGCTGTCATTATGGCATATATTTTATTGAATGTTTTGTGTTGAGTAATGTAAATTATTTGCATACTATTGTATAGAATCAAGTTTTTTTTTCTAACTGAACAGACAGCTGTGCTGCTGGGGAGTTTGTTGCGCCACTTCTTCTCTCCAGCAAAAGCACTAGGAAGTGGTGAAGGGCGGGCGTTTTTGGGGGACTGTCTTATGTAATTTTGACGTTCGAAAAGTGCTGATTCTCAGCCTAATTTGAATAAATGACTTTTGAATTTTGAATTTTGAACAAACACAACAAAAAAAGAATTAGCGAAATTGGTCCAGCCGTTCACGCGTGATGCCGTGATCAAGGAAATAGGGATTCTTTTTTATTGTATATACATATAAATAAGAACGCAATGGCACGCAATTACTTTAACACCGTGTATAAATATGAACAAAGACTTTTTCGTTTTTGGGTGGTAGGCTCGTTGGAAACAGACAAAAATTAAAAAAAAAATACTTTAGCCCCTAGAGGATGAATTGCTATTTTATCTTCGCTCTGGTACGCTACAATGACGGATTTTTTGAGCAAGAGGAGTTAAAATAGTAGATTGTTTACTAAGGGAGCAAACAACTATTTTTAAGGCGAGAGTGTTTCTTTGAATCCAAAGCGGAGCGAAGGATTCTAAAGTAGAATCCTGAGCGCAGCGAGGGATTCAAAGTACATCACTCGAGCTTAAAATAGTGTTGCTCCCGAGGTGAACACTCTACTTTTTATCACCCTCTATGAGAAAACAAACGTGTGCGGTCCGACCCCCATCAGGAACGAATTTCCTACTCACTGATTTACACAAAATAAAAAAATTATGAAAATAAAAAAAGTCGCAATCGCCATGTTGGATTCACATTTTGACCTCACTATCGGGTTTACCACCCTCGAAAACTATGAAAACGATACCCATGACGATTTTTTTTTTAATTTTCGCATCCACCATCTTGGATTTAAATTTTGACCTCACTATCGGCTTTACCACCGTCAAAAACTACAATAACGATACCCATGACCAAAAATTTTAAAATTTTCGCATCTTGGATTTAAATTTTGACCTCACTAGCGGCTTTATCACCCTCGAAAACTATGAAAACGATACCCATGACAAAAAATTTGAAAACTTTGGCGTCCGCCATCTTGGATTTACATATTGACCTCACTATCGGCTTTACCACCGTCAAAAACTACGAAAACGATACCCATGACGAAAAATTTTAAAATTTTCGCATCCGCCATCTTGAATTTAAATTTTGATCTCACTATCGGCTTTACCACAAAGTCGAAAACGATGAAAAAAAAAATACGAATCTCAATCATCTTGGATTTGAATTTTGATCAAATTCACACTTTCTCTCTTGCCAGCCTGTTACTTATTCATACAATGTTCGTGATCGATCTCTTTGGTGAATAGAACTTTTACTAACAATTTCCACATTCCAAATTCAAATCACTTTTAGTCCCTAGGGATTAAAACGCTATTTTTGTCCCTGTTTACGAGGATTAAACTACGTGTTTTTGAATAGATGTGATAAAAAGCAATTTATGTGTGCGTCCGCGAACATTCCCGATATGCTATTAAAACGGGGCAGCCCCACCAATACCCTGAAAGCGTTGTTGTATTGGACACGAAGGGCGCTGTACGGCCTTTGGGTGCACGTTGTGCAATAAGCACGAACAGAGTAATTTTGACTCTTAAGTGAGCAGCGTACAAACCTGCGAGCCAGCATGTTCGCCCTTACCGACAACGCCCTTCGCTCCCGCTCAATATCCAGTCCGTCATTGAGGTCAGGGGTCAATATATGACCAAGATATTTAAATTTAAATACTCTTTGTAGTGGAGCCCCATTGAGTAATACAGGTGGTGCATAACCAGGTCTACCCCCAGCCTCAAAGACCATGACCTCCGATTTATTGGAGTTATATATATAACACACCATGTGCTACTGCATATTGCTCACATTTGGCGACCAACTTTCTGAGACCACAGATTGACGCGCTCAGAAGCACCATATCGACTGCATAACTATTAATATTATTTACACAGATACCATCTATAAAGCAACCCACTCTGGTGCTGCTGAGCTCGCCAATCAGTTCGTTTACATACAAGTTGAAAAGCGTTATTACCTGTTTAGTCAGTAGTACAGAAAGCGACCTAGTGCCCTATGTCCAGCAGTGGACGTCTTTCGGGTGAAATGATGATACGAAGTGAAAGGTCACTCATTAGTCGCTGACTAAACAGATCTGAGATGTGTCTCTCATTTCATTTCAGTATTCCATAAAATACGAGCAAGATACTCAAGTGGCTCCCTATTCGACTTCGCAGGAACTCTCGCATATTGTGTCTGCTATTTAACCTCCTTTACAATCCTAAAACTCCATCTTATCTGCGGGAGCGCTTTTCCTACGCCCGTCCTTCTGATGTACCTTGCAGGTCGCATCTAAGAAACCTCCTTAAGTCCCCTCCCCACGCCACTGACTTCTAGTCCTACTCCTTCACTGGTGCACGCGGTGCGGTTGTGGAATTCACTCATAGGCTGCACGAGTCAGTCGATCAGGTTAAGCTACGCTTACCACGGACAGTCCATGGATGGGTGATCATCTTAACATACCGAGACCCCTCCGTGCTTCGGAAAGCACGGTTGTCATTCTGGGATTATATTATGTGTTTTATTTTATTAAGTAATGAATTGTTTTGATTCTATGTATTTTACTTTCTCTCTACTCTTACACAAGGTGTCTACATCTCTTTGTATCCCCCTGTCCTATCGCAGGTATGGTGGAAGAGATTTCTTTAGAAATAAGCATCAGCTTTGTATGTATTTTTCCTTCTTGTGTTTTAAATGTGTGTACAATGGTTAAATAAATAAATAAATACGTACTGGTGACATTCGCCTGTCCGGGGTAGGGCTCCTGCACCAGACATTGCGAGGCTGCGAAGAACTGCAGCGCAGCCGACACAGCAGCGCTCACCGGCCCTGCGCCCGCGCACCCACCCACCGTGTAGCACATCCTTGTTGGAAATATAACAACACAAATTATTTATATATTTAATACAGCAAGTTAGCCGTTAATACTAAATTAAGTAAATCCTTGCACTCTGTCTTCTCACAGAACCGCGAAAATTCAAACATTATCGTCATACATTCATCAGCAAATAAGTGCAATTACCCCGGGCTGGTCTCCACGAGCGCTTGTTACTCTTTAAGTACTCAATATATTTATTGCCCTCCACAATGTGAAGGTTTTTTTTCATAACTATAGCCACTACTATAATTACACCTTCCCTTCCCTTCAAGTCCCTTTTTGCACGACTCATAATGCGAAGCATAAGCTCGGCGGCACGACGCCGCCACCGCGCCGTCACCGCACCGCCGCGGCGCCGCCACGCCGCCACCACACCACTAGTATTGTGAGAAAATTTGAATTTCGCGGGTTACGTTGGCGCATCAAACAATTGGATAAGTATACACAGCTAAAAAGCACTCCACGTTTTTTGATTTAATAATTGGATATAAAAGAAGTGACAAGCTGCATAGGTATTATATCGTTACTAGTACAATTTAATTTCATCCTTACATATTATAAAACAAAGTCCCCCGCCGTGTCTGTCTGTCTGTCTGTCTGAACGCGATAAACTCAAAAACTACTGAACGGATTTTCGAACGGTTTTCACCATTGGACGGAGTGATTCATGCGGAAGATTTTAGTGTATAATTCATTAAAGTTTTGTGTAAATTGGCTGAAATATGACGATTATTGTTGAAGATGTCGGAAAAAATCATGCTGACTGGGAGCTTTACTCCACGTAAGCCGTGAAGTATTGTAAGATATCCAAAAAGTCTGCGATGGCATATATCTATCTTCTAAGGATGACCCACAGTAACCAAAAATGGTTATCTTTCGAAATTTTATAAAATTTTCATTGTTATTTCCGAAGCTATTTCGACCGGTATCATATTAATCCTTATCCAATAAAATATGTTATTTAAATTGGGCATTCAATTTTGATTAAAATAAGCCTTTACATCACATCATTTAAATGAATAGTTTAAGAGATATCACAGTTTTAAAATTACGCGTAACAAAATAATTATGTTTGACGGTAACGCGGCGCAGTAGCCTACCACTGCGTCCGCTGAAAGTTAGTCAATGATCTTTTTCATTTCTCATGCTCGGAAAGTAGTGTTTGTTTGATCCGAGTAGCGGGTGGAAAATGCTGTTTCCCTCTCTAGGGCGGGAAAGACTCATAGTAATTGCTTCCCACCCTAGGGCGGGAATTAATTAAAAAAATGTAAATTTTGGTTAGGTAGTCGGCTACGAAACTTTTTACATGAAAAATATCAAATAGAATAAAAACAAAAAAGCTGCGACAGTGTTTCCATTTACGTTTTTGGTTTTTCCCCAGTTTCCTAATGAATTATCCCTAAAATTACCTAAAAAATATAAAAAGTCCTTGGTTTAGGGTATTTTTCATTTTTATCGCATAAATACCTAGAAAACATTCATTATTAATCGAGAGAGACGAAACAAACCAACTCTAGGTATAATGCAACTTATTTCCGATGTCGTCTTTAGCCACGGAAATAGTAACTACTATTAACAATAACATGGTAAACTAAAATTAGACGATTTACAATCATTACAAGTTTCAGGGAATTCCCTTTATTCAATCGCTGGTACCATAGAGTACCTAAAGCTTTGTGCAGACCAGCGCGACTTGTCGCGCGACGCGACACCGGTTATTGTTATACCACGAAGTTTTGTATTGTTCGTGTCGCGTCGCGCGACAATCTGCAAAAGCCTTAAAGTAGTACATCGGGTGCTGCCTAGTATTATAAACAATAGGGCTACCAACTCAAGTTCAATTTTTCCCTAAAATTCCCTAAATCCCTGCCAAAATAAAATATCCCTAAACCATGCTTATTACTGGCCATTTTTCCCTAAAAAAGGGAGAAATTCCTAAAAGTGGAAACACTGGGCTCCGGTCTTGTGAGGATTTTTTAAAATTCACACTGGCTTTTTATATAAAACAGCCAGTGTGAGTAAAAAAAAAAACCTAATACGCGGGACGGCCCGCAGAGATGACGCGAGGCGTTCCATATTTAAAAAAAAATCACAAATTGTTCTAACTTCTCAGTTCTTTTATAGGTACTACTCATGATAATAATAATAAATATTTTAAACACTATTTTTTACTTTCCATATATTCGAAATGAAAAGTAGAGTGTTTAACACGGGTGAAAGACATCAATTCCTTTCGACCCTTATAATAACAATCTACTATTCCTCGGCTACTAGGTATTCAAATTATGTATTCCCCTTAGAACGTTCCTGTGGGATATTTAGCGACATCCACGCGGGCGAAGCCGCGGGTAAAAGCTAGTTATTTTATAATTTTTAGTTCGTGTAAAAAACGTGTTTTTTTGTTTTTTTAAACTACAATTTTTATTGTTACACTCAACACATAATTTAATGGAGATTAATTATGTACTTTTTTTAAATTGATTTAAAAAATACAATAGACGATGTATATTATTTAGTAACTTAATCCGCTTAACTGATTTTAAAGAGTCTTAGAGAACCCTGTAAGAAATCGACACGTGTTTCGCCTCTCAACGAGGCGTCCTCAGGATGACGATTGACTTGTTGCGAACTCGGACACGACGTGTTGCCACGACAAGAGCCGAACGCAAAGTGAGCTACAACCGCCCGACAACCCACTTACATAGGATCGCTTATCGGCCCACCTCGGCTAGGATCGTTATCAGTGCGATAAGCAACAATCGCAACAAAGGTGACCTCAAAGGTGAGGAGGTTGTATTTTATAATGGATTTCCGCAAAGTCACGCCTGAACTAACTATCTTAAATTGATTTAATGCAGCAGGAACAAAATAAATATAAATAAAAAAATCTAAGAAATAAAGAGATTAAATAGTTATAAAAAAATCCCGTCAATCAAGTGTGAAACCTGAATACATTATAGCTTGCGAAAAAAACAATTAATTGAGTAATGTGTTTAATAGATTGGTTTCACCCATAGGAGAACCCATTTGAAAATGGCTCTTTTATTCAAAGTAATTTTTTTTATACGATCTAATGAGCATTAAGTATGAGACTATGAGTCGTGCACTTTTGGATTTTCTAAATATTTTTCATCTAGCTGCCAGTTCCACTTGATCAGTAAGAGACAGTTCGGTCGCGCGCACTTTAAACACCAATTTTGTATCGTAAGTACGTAAACGTACATTCGTGGTCGTATGAATTGAGTGCGCACACTGAATACGTTTTTCTCAGTCAAATAGGTGGGTAGTGTTCCGGTGAAAAAAACTCAACTCCCTTGGTACTTGGAAGGTTGGGATCGTTCGTGCATGTTCGCACTAATAAAATTCGTACGAAAACGTGCTCAAGTTCACGACTTCTAAAACCCCCTGCGCTTGTAATTCAGTACAACCACAGATTACCGATGAACTGCCGAAACGACCTCTATCTAAACTAAAAGGATTTTTGTCTTTTTCATGAGCTGTATTGTGCTTGAATTTATTTACAAACAGACGTCACGAATATAAAGAAGATTACCTAGTGGCATTTTCGCCGTGCTTGAATTACTCAATCCTAAATACTTAGGTATTCACTCACTTACTTATGTGTCCCAGTATATACAAACATCAAGAATCAATACGAAGTCTGCTTTTGTTGTTCGTAAATTGTTATATATAACTGAAAGTACCTACTCACCTAATTTCGCGAGATAACGTCGTCAGTCGATGCACCACACCTTGAACGACAGCAAAAGATAAGCGTTATTTAAACATTTAAAAAATTCGTTCTCAAGAACTGAAAAGATACACTACTCCTCAGAATTTTTGTTTTACAACTAATATATACACTTGCCTTCTCAACGTCTCGTCTAAAACTGACCTTGAGTCCAATAGTTTGTGTGAATTGTATATTTTAGTCAGTTACCTACGTTTTTATTTTATTGATTGATTGATGATTGCTTTAATTTTATGCTTTAAATTGTTATTTAGCACATTGTACACAAACACTTGGCTGGCACTAAGTGGCACTAATGCTTCACTGACGATTCATTAAACACTTAGGTACCTACTATGATTTGCAAAAATCACGTTTTTGCTTAAATTATAGATAATTACTATGTAAGGAGCTCGTGGCTAAGTAATAACAAGCCGCACGGGTCGATCCATCAGGTTAAGCAACGCTTGCCGGGGTTAGTCAGTGGATGGGTGACCATCTTTACATACCGAGACTCCTCCATGCCTCGGAAAGCACGTTAAGCAACGGCCGGGACCAACGGGTCCCGGCTGTCATTTGTGGATCTTTGACAGTCGTTACGAGGTCGTCAGAAGCCCGAAAGTCTGACACCAGTCTTACCAAGGGGTATCGTATTACTCAGTTACTGGGTTGTGGAGGTCAGATAGGCAGTCGCTCCATGTAAAATACTGGTATTCAGCTGCATCCGGTTAGACTGGAAGCCGACCCCAAGATAGGTAGTTGGGAAAAAGGCTAGAAAGATTGATTGACTATGTAATAGATGTTATCTTCGTAGATTCAAATCACATCAAATAAATCGAATTGTTTATTTGTTTGAACTAAAACTCAGAGCAATCTTAAAAAAAAAGGAAATTAAACTTATCTAAAACCCGACTGCGTAAAAAGTGAACTTTAAAAAAGATGGAAACAAGTTGATCTATTTCTGTATCCAATCCAACTTAGGCAGATATACTAACACAGTCGCATCGTCAGCATCATCGGACAGGCATCATCAGTTAATTTAGAAGATGGCCCTTATGCAACCGAGTTTTATTCCCCTTTTCTAGATCCTCTTGACCACAGAAGATGTGGACTGCGTGCCGTTCCTTATCATAATATTGCTGGTATTCACTAACACAACCGATAAATGCCCTATAAGAACACGGTAAATGAGCAATTAGGTAAACTAATATACACAACCTGTGCAGAGTGCACCGCGGTCCGCGCCACACCCGAAGACTGAATGATCGTGCCGTTGTCCACAATTGCTTTTTAAACATTTTCAAAACGCCTTAGGTATAAGAAGAAAGTTCTTTATTTGTTATGTTTGTTTAATTTTTTCAATATTCTGTGTACTTACCTACCTAACTAAATACACCGATTGCGATTGTGTCGTTGTTCGGGTTCAATGATCTCTTGATGATGTTGGCAATAGAATTGTACTAATTTGTTTGCATTAAGTATAACCTACTTTACATGAATTAGATACCTGAAGCGTAGGTAGCGTACGTAGATAATACAGCGATGATTCAAGCTGTTTGTGTGAAAAAAAACTTTTAAATTAAATATGGCCTTGCCCTCGATCATCACAAATCTAAGAAGACAGTTGTCTTTGATCATGCAAGAACAGCACCCTTATTGCGTAACACACTATCAATCACAATCTGGATTTTGAAGGACATTGCTAGTCCACTGCTCCATATGTTCGAAAATATTGTCTGTTCAACATCCTATAAAACGCAATGAAAATTGTTTAACTGTCAAAATGAAAGCCTAAGCCATTGCTACATTTGCTACTGCAGTTCAATTACAAAAATGATTCTCATTTGTTTTTATTTAGGTTTGACAAACAGTAATTGGATGATTCTTTAATTTATTTAACTAGTAATTATTTTAAGGTACGTACTTCACAACTTAGGCGCCTCTTAGAATACATTTTATTTTATTAGCTTATTTTACAAATTAGTGGTTCTAATTTTTCGTCACCAACAACCAACAAACACATTGTTACCAAGAAATAACGCCTGACAAAATTGTCATAGCAATAAAAACTCAAAATATAAATACTATAAAACGAAAATATTGTAGGCACTTATTTCTAAAGTACCCACAATCTTTAAATTGACTTACCTTTAGGTATGTATGTGTTGCAACAATGTCAGTAACCGACTCGTACATCATCGACCTCTACGTTAAAGAGTTCGATATCGGCTGAATAATCAGCCAAATCAGTGTGTTTATCTCAACAGTTTTACATAATTCCTACCTATACCTACGAGTACTCCAAACTGGCCGATACTACGACTACTGGAAGATCAAGGCCTCAATGTTTTTTTAAAGTACCGCATAGCTAGAAATTTCTTATATCATTTAACCGAAACAGATAAACAGCGATGCCTTTTCACAATACAACCTTGAACCTTGTCATTCGCGCGCGTGGAACACGACGCGTCGTCGACGGCGAGCTGGCCGTTGCTCTCCGTCCGCAAGCCCGCGCCTACGGTGGCCGGAAATCTGCTACCAATTCCCGACGCCCGGGTCGTACCTACTAAACATTAAGGATAACTGAGAGCTATAAAAATCTATATCTTTATAGCTCTCAGTTATCCTTAATGTTTAGAGTTTGACTCACCATCAAAGAAAGATGGATAAGTATTCCTTATCGGTAGATATTATTCTGTTGCACAGATGAGTCGCTCACAAGTACGAGAGATAAACAAGTATGTATTGCTACACGTAAATGTTGCATAATAGATGTTGATATAGCTAGATTTTACCCGACTACGGCGAAGCAAAAAGGAGGGTTATGATTTTGACCGGTATGTATGAATGTATGTACAGACGCCAGCACATCAACCTACTCCAATCTGTAAAATTTTCCCAATCAACATTGAACCTTATTCTTTAGCGATAAAGTTTAAAATCTATTAAAGAAATTTGACAGATTGGAGTAGGTTGATGTGCTGGCGTCTGCACGTTCATCTGTTCCCTCACAACTTCTAAACTACTCGTCATAATTTGAGAAATGAGTACCTACCTATCGTTGGAAGCGTCTTGATCGTCCGTTGGTTATATGCTATTATGTAACGTATAGTCAGTACTTACATAGGTAATAATGATGTATCGATCAAACGTGGAAAAATAGACGGTCTTCTTAAACCAGAATGCTGCGGATTCGATTCCATGTCGAAGAAATGAAGATGCACATGTCGACTATCAGTAGGTATTGTTCTGCTTATAATTTGTAGGTAGGTACACTTTTGGGTCTTGGCGCTGTGTATGTATTTTATGTACAAGCAATATAAAAAAAAAATGTCACCATGCGTGGATGAGGGAGCAGATTGTAGGTACCATATAAAAAGCCTCCTACCTAACTTTCAACGATCATTAAATCGTTCCAGACTATTCCAGAGTTAATCGTGGAGATGATCGAGAGGAAACAAAAAATGCAAAGTGTTAATTTTGTATGAATGAATGAATGAATTCTTTATTTGCCAGAATATAGGTACATTGTATATGGTAAATTTTTTATATGGTTTCATTATATTCGACTTTCTAGTCGTGCAAATTTTAAAAATAGACATAGTCAAAGCTTTAAAAAAAAAAAAAAAAAATTATATCAAATTTTTGTGTAATGAGTTGTGCGGTTTCAATATTCTAAAGTGAATAAAAATGTGCGATGGTGGTAATTAGTAGGTAATAAACAAAGTAAGAAGTGACGTTATTTTGAAAAAGGACCATAAAATAATGATGGATTTTACTAATGACTTTAAAGCTTACAGTAGGTACCTACCTACTAAGTATGTTAAAGAGTTTTATTTTCACTTTCTGGGTTGTGTTTATTATGGTGAGCAATTGCATTCCAATAATTCCAATGTATCAACATACGCCTGTGTCTACTACGGTACCCGCCTATAAGAATGTGGTATGTAAGTATTTAAATTATTAAATTAGGTAATTGGGTAAGTAAGGGAATGAGAATGGGAAATCTGTGGGATGGACCATTTGTTATTTTAGAAGATTTAGGCGATTTTACTGAGTACTTAACCTTATGCTGTAAATAAAAATAGGACAAAACCATTTAGAACGTAACCATGTAACCTTATATATGTGTGTATCTATATGTATAATAAGTATGTTTATATATTTAAAAAATAAAAACATTTGTTTTTCATATTTTTCTTGTCTCGCCCCCGAGTTGAGGTGTAGTATGTATGTACAGACGCCAGCACATCAACCTACTCCAATCTGTCAAATTTTCCCAATCAACATTGAACCTTATTCTTTAGCCATAAAGTTGAAAATCTATTAAAGAAATTTGTCACATTGTAGTAACTTGATGTGCTAGGCTGGCGTCTGTACTTAGTAGGTAAGTTATATGTTATTAAATATATTGGATTTGTATACGATAAGTACTTAGTAATAAATGGTAATCGATCAGGTAGGTACAGTTGTTTCAATAATACTAGTTCCCTACAACAGTATAAAAATGTTTATTGTTCAAGTGTACATAACATTAAATGGCTTAATTTTATTATAATGTTTACAATAATATGTACATTGGTATAATGTGCATTACGTATAAGTAGATATCTATGTGGTACCAACATTATAATAATACATAATAATTAATAGGTACTTCATGCGTTATCTTCGTGTGTCCTCGATAGAGCTGAGAACTGTAACGCGCAGGGAACTTCAGGGCTTATGTATTGTAGCTGGAAACAAAAAATAGTCACTTTATCAAAATTGACGTAAGTAGAAGTAGATCATAATCATCTAATACCAAATGAGCGCATCTCGCGCTACAACCACATGAATACAAAACTTATTTAGTCATGCTACTGTGTCAGCATCTGAACGACGCACATCAACATTGCGTCTATTAAAATAAAGTCTAAAATCGCGTTGGTGCACTGTCCGTTGATGATCTCTCGGACTATTAGAAGTGTAATTAATTTCAACTGACGCAAGGTTGACATTTATTTGGCAGTGAGAACTACACTAACTACGTATCGCTGTTATTGTACTAAATCAAATATTTTCAGTACGTAACACAACTAAGAGCAAACCTTGAGCCTGTTGGTTGATTAGGAGCAGCAGATGATACCACCAAGCAATATGCGTGCGTGTGTAGATCAGTCAACCGTATACCAAACAGGACAATATTGTAAAAATAAACAAAAATTAAAATAACTGCACGTTTGTTTTTTTTTTTACAGACGGTTTGCTGGTTAATGATCATGACGTGAAATAGATCACCCGTACGGCCGCGTCCTGTTTAGAAGTTCGCGCGAATACGCGATTGGTCGCGTGCATAAAGACTCGTGCAGACTGGCACGACTTGTCGCGCGACGCGACCCCGGTAATTGTTCTACCGTTAGGTTTTCTTAGAAATTGTTTTATTAGAATCGCGTGGCGCTCTCGCGTCGCGCCTGTTTACGATGGCCTTTATACCTATCTCACTTTTTATTTGGAAAACCGGACCAAAGGCGCCCTCTGCGGCTCGGCCACGCGCAGGATCGCCGAACGAAAACTTCGAACAGTCATGTACCTATTCGCGCCATGATCCCTTCTAAATAGGACGCGAGGTTAGACTTCAAAATTTTGAACAAAGCTTGAATAAAAAAAAAACAAAAATTTAAAATAAATAAATTCTATTAGGAATAATTCTATGTAATTACATATTAATAAGACTATAAAACTTTCAATAGCACCGGTATTTTGTACAGATTGGATGTTCAACTGGAAGGTTGATCCCGCGCCTTGCGGACGTGGCGTCACTGGGCAACACACTCGTCACTCCAACTCCTGGTGCTAAGCCCCACGGACTCTGTACTTTTATCATGATTTACTACTTTTTTAACAGGTTGTTCAAGGAACTGCATCCAACTCTTGTCTTTTCTGTTTAAACAAATCTATTATTAAAGTTTGGGTTAACTAGCACACACCTCCGCCGCGAAACCGTAACAGCGAAACCGCAGTAGTTCAATTCAACTGGCTCGCGTCATGTTCCGCTACTCGAAAATTCGAGTAGCGGAAGATGATTACATAACGCGAGCCAGTTGAATTGACTAATGCGGTTTCGCGGGGGAGGTGTGCTACCGACGCGACGTTAAAGAATTATTTTTCATGTTGCTTGGGACCTCAACGTTACTGGCAATATGTGGTAGGTGTTAGTACCTTACACAATTATGTTGTTTTAGTGTTCCGTACCTCAAAAGGAAAATACGGTATCCTTATAAGCTCACTCGTGTCTGGCTGGCTGTCCGTCTGTCACAGTCAACTTGCTCCGAAGCTACTGGACCAATTTAGTTGACATTTGGTTCATTTAATACGAATTTTGAATATGGGGGTCACTTTTCGGGGGCAAATTGGAAAATTAAAGAGAATAGTTTTGCAAACTGTACCGTGTGACATATTATTATCAAATGAAAGAGCTTGTTGTGAGGAACTCAAATATTTAAAATTTTATAATAAATGCTTTAAAGATATACAGGGTGCAATTTTTGAACCTCACCTGGAGGGAAAGTACTCTAAATACTGGAGATAGCAAATTTTACTCAAAGGAAACATTCCTTCTTTTTTTTAAAGAAACATTTCTGCACTCAAAGTTTTTCGAAAATTCCTTTCCCACACTCGGGAATCGAACCGGCTAAAGTCCCAAAAAATAACACAGGTAAAATACAGGTATTTTATGGGATGTAGTCAATCATAAGGACCAAATCTCTCTAACAAACATGGTAAGTAAATGAAATGAAAGGAAATTAATTAAATGAATGCATAGTGTTTCTTTAAAAATAAAAATAAAGTAATGTGTCCTTTGAGTAAAATTTGCTATAGATCTGCAGTATTTAGTGTACTTTCCCTCCAGATGAGGTTAATAAATTCCAACCTGTATTAGAAAATTTACCATTCGTAGTTTCGGAGCTCGTGGCTAAGTAATAATAGCCGCACGGGTCGGCCATCAGGTTAAGCTGCGGTTGCCGGGTTTTGCCGGGGTTGGTCAGTGGATGGGTGAACATCTTTACATACCGAGACTCCTCCGTGCCTCGGAAAGCACGTTAAGCCGTTGGTCCCGGCTGTCATTCGTGGATCTTTGACACTCGTTACGAGTCGTCAGAAGCCCGAAAGTCTGACACCAGCCTTACCAAGGGGTATCTTATTACCCAGTTACTGGTTTGCGGAGGTTAGATAGGCATTCGCTCCATGTAAAATACTGGTATTCAGCTGCATCCGATTAGACTGGAAGCCGACCCCAACATAGTTGGGAAAATGCTAGGTAGATGGATTGATATATTTTTATTTTCATTTTATATTTTGTGCCCGGTTGATTTGATGGCAATAGGCTCGCCCCCTATTACATAGAATAATTGTTTATTTCTTACCACAAATTACAAAGAAATTAAATACGTAGTCTACAGACACAATTTTACAATTAATTTGTGGAAGACTGGTGCCAAAACTAAGTTTTTTACAAAACTTGTATGTCAGGTCACCAGGCCCCCTAAACAAAGTTTTACATAATTATGTTGTACTGGAGACGATTTGACTGGCATATAATATTCAAATAAAAATTTCATAAGTAAATACATACAATTATTATATTACCATGTTGCTCATTAAAAAAAATAAAGAAATTGATGATGATGAATATTGGTTTACAAAAATAAAAATAAAATAAAAATAAAAATAAAATAAACATAACTGGCGAAATGTGGGTGCACCTGCTACAGGCCCACCTCTGCCCAACCCTTCGGGGAAACTAGGCGTGATGTTATGTGTTATGCAAAGTATATAGGTAATGTGTTAGTAGGATCAATGATATTAAAAGTAAAAAGATTTAGGTAGGCTACCTACACGAAACTCGATGTTCAAAAAGTAAATAACGTATTGTAATATCCCAATCTATACTGGGACATTACAATATTACGTTATGAACACACGGCTACACATCAAGCTATATATTTCCAGTATAAACTGACCTCGCATTGTACAGAAATCATATGTAATGCGAGATCAGAATAAACTATTGTACTTTACAAGATGACAAGTGGAAGTAGGACGGAATTTCGTAATTATTGGAGGCGAAAGAGACAAACATGTTGGTGCCGTTGACGCCGGCGCGACACTGAGGCCGGCCGTGTGCTACCTAGCCCAGCCTGGACGTGCCACTTGCGGAGAGTGTATACAGCAAGTTACCTAACAGAGGGCGTGCCCCGCGTCCATACATGCAAAAAAAATTATTAACATCGAAAATTAGAAGATTTTTTTATTTTCATTAATAAAGACAAGTGCGCGTGTACAGAGTGTTTCTTTAACAATTTAATTTTTTGTTGTGAATATTTTATAATAAAAGTATTTTTTTTGCATGTATGGACTCTATGGTATTGCGGGTTAACGGGAAGCGGGAACGCCCTCTTTTAGTTAGCATACTGTATATTCTATCTACCTCTTTTTACTGATAATATCGTTGTGTAAGGTAGCTCACGTTTTTTTCCAGATGGAGAGCTGTCCCAGCAGGATGGGCCCGACGGGCACGCCGGTGCGCAGGTTCACGGACGTGATGCGCGAGCCCGGCACGCGGATCTCGTAGTACCTGCAGCACTCATTCCTCATCAGCTATTGTTTATATATTTATTCAAACTTCATGTATAGTATTGGAGTCTTTCCAAGGGATATCGTGTTACCCAGTAACTGAATTGTGGAGGTCAGATAGGCAGTCGCTCCATGTAAAATACTGGTATTCAGCTAGCCGACCCCAAAACTGATGTACAGTACATATATAGGCAGAATGAATGCCCCACAGGGACCGCGGAAGTACTCCATGCCGGGGGGCGGGGAGGGGGGGGGGGGATTTACTGCAGTTATAAGACGAAACAGAGATAAGAAGGTCAATTTATTACGTAAGCGAAACTTTGTTTAGATTAGTCAGTTCTCTTGCGTACTCTCGGATAGTCTTCACTTTAGGTACTATCTTCATTTGCAGTGCGTGAACGCCTAACTCGACCTGGATGTCGCTTGCTGATGATTTCTTTGAAAGGTTAAGAAGAAGAGATTCGAGCTAGGCAGGGAGATAAAAAAAAACTAAGCTAAGTTAAGGATAGTACAAAGAAACCTTCTTGACCACATAGTGAAATTGGAGGGGGCGCGGCGCCTTATTTGCGCCGGGGAATTGGGCCCCTTCTGCCCCCCACTTCCACGGTCCCTGATGCCACAAGGCATTCTCTAGTCAACCTTTGGGCTTAAAGGATGTATGCTCACTTACATAAAACTATGAATTTGCTAGGACTTCTATGTTATATTCGTTTCTGTATAATCTAAAGGTTGCGTTTTCTCCAAATAATTGAATAGGTTATTCTTGACGTTTCTGATGTTCATGACAATCACGTGACGATGGCATCACACATAACTGTGGTTCAAAGTCAACTCGAGATCAAAAATTAAACCACATGAAATGCCACATTATTTGTTATGTATTCATTATAACAAACAAGGAGTAACATACATACATAAGCACCCTAGATTTTATTTTATCTAAGTACACTATTATAAAGGGTAAACTTTTTTTACAAAATAAAAACAACCAAATTAACAAAAAAACCTTCAAAGTGAAAAATTACTTTAATTTCGGAAGTCGGTGTCGAGAGAAATATTATAACATTACCCACATAGACAAAAACTACCCAGACAAAGTTAATAAAAATGTATATGGGAGCACCGCGCAAGCTTCCTCCAGTCCTCTACCAAACGAAACTAATTACATAACATAAATACAAAAGATCAAAATCGGTCCACAATTTACGGAAATATCGATGAACGAACCTCCTCCTCTTTTTTGGAAGTCGGTTAAAAATATTTGTATTTTTATTTGTAATGAATAAACTCAAAAAGTACTGAAACAATTTAAAAAATTCTTCATCAGTAGAATATCACTGAACAACAGAGGCTATAATGTAGAAAGATATCACGCGGGCGAAGCCGCCGGCGGCAGCTACATCACTGAACAACAGAGGCTATAATGTAGAAAGATATCACGCGGGCGAAGCCGCCGGCGGCAGCTACATCACTGAACAACAGAGGCTATAATGTAGAAAGATATCACGCGGGCGAAGCCGCCGGCGGCAGCTACATCACTGAACAACAGAGGCTATAATGTAGAAAGATATCACGCGGGCGAAGCCGCCGGCGGCAGCTACATCACTGAACAACAGAGGCTATAATGTAGAAAGATATCACGCGGGCGAAGCCGCCGGCGGCAGCTACTTTTGAATATTTATTTATTGTTTCAGAAGAATCTATTCAATTACTTGGAGTATAATGCAACGGTTACAAGGCAAGAGCGATTCAGTGACAGTACAACAGCTACGGGTCACGACACCTACCTGACTGTCCACCCGAACTGGTTGTCGATGGGCACGTAGAAGCCGGGCTGCGTGAGCAGCAGGTAGGTGCGCAGCTGGCGCAGCACCTCCTCGTCGGCCGTGCGCAGCGGGTACACGTGCATGATGCCGGCCGAGCTGCCGTCCAGCGGAGACTGCCGCGGCAGCAGGCGCCCCGTCAGCGTCACGGTCAGGTAGTGGTCGGTCGCGTTGTGCATGTCCAGCTTGACGTTCAGCGTCTGGTCGGGGTACTCGAGCACGTTCTTCGTGACCACGCACACGATCAGCCCCTCCTCGCACGGGAAGTCGCAGTGCAGCAGGCGCACGTAGCGGTGCTCGGCGCACATGCCGTCGGACGGGTGCACCATGAGGCTGGCGCCGCCCGAGAAGCTGTCGCCCAGGTGCAGCTGCAGGCACTGGCGCTCGTCGGCCACGTGCGCCAGCCCGTAGCGCGTCGCGTCCTGGCGGTTCAGGCGCAGGTTCAAGGACGGCGTGGCAGCCGAGGAGTCGACGTCCGCGGTCGACGTCTCGCTCGCCACCGCGGTCGGCGCCGGGGACGTGCTTTCCTCTTGCGGTTCTGATATTTTCAGTGGCTTTTGTTTGAACATGTTTGTTTTAGTCTTCAGTTTTTTTTCGGCCTTCCCGGGCAGGCCGGCGCTGTTCCCATCCTCGTCCTCGACCAGCGATATTAGGCTCTCGGCGTCGGCACCGGGCTGCGTGTTCTTGTTGACGCCCAGCAAGTCGGAGCGCGCCGGCACGAAGGATTCGCGGATGCGGATGATGCCCTTCTTGTCTTTGTACTGCACATCGTTCTTCACCTTTTCGAGGTTTTCGATGGAAGTGAGCAGGTAGCCGTGCGGGCCGTGCGACGCGTTGGGCTGGTACTGCTGGTGGCGCAGGTTGAACCACGGCGACGGGCTCAGCAACTGCCGGCACACTCGTACATCAAATATTATTGCGACTCGACCACAAAGCATTCACAGAGAGGATAAACATACCTCACCGTAGAGCCAGCGCTTTCTGCCCTGCCCCCTGCAAAAAGATGTCTGGAAGGGGATGTGGCAGGGCACGCGGGTGTTGAGGAAGGGCCAGATGCTGCCCCAGAAGGCGCGGTCGCGCAGCAGGAACATGTCGTAGGTGTCGAGGTCGTCGGCCATGGCCACATGGTTGTGGTCGCTCTTGTCGCTCGACAGGGCCTCGTGCGTCCACGCCGGCGCAAACAGAGCTATGGAGCAGCCCGCGGCGTGCACCACTCTGATTGCCTGCCACAACATTACCACCTCGTCACTATGTGCCCGACACGAGGACGATAGTAGAGCACCACCTCTCTTTACATGTGTCGAGTAATAAGCAGAGCCATACCACAAATATTAATCTGTGGCCATACTCTCTCCCAGCTATCGATTAACTGAATAATTATGACATCAAAAATAGACATAATATTGATCTTCTATAATAAATAGTACAGTGTAACCTGGATAAGTGAAATCCGAAGGGACCTAGGATTATTCTTAAAGAGGAGATATCACTTAAAGATGCTTATCATTTAGCAGTTTACCAAATAATCAGGTTTAATGTCAGTCGTTTACAGAGTTCGGCTAAGACAGGTCGAAATGAACCGTGTCCATATTACTTATACAGGTTATTGAACTATAAAGTATCAATTATATTATGTAAAGGGAAAAACCAAATAATCTAACAAATCTATTCTCAGTTATAAGGGCTTAATTATTCCCAGTAACAGAGGTATTACAATACAAGTGTCAGGACATCATTATAATGACCAGTGAGGTTTATAAGTTTAACATATCCAGGGGGCCAAGTCTTCTAATTTACAAACGTCATAATGGTGTCACGATGGTGAGTTTTTGACAGATTTTGTATGGCAAATCTGTCAGAAACTCACCATCGAGACACCATTATGACGTTTGTAAATTAGTAGACTTCGCCCCCTGGTCCAACTCAACCAGTTTACACTGTATAAAATAAAATTGCTTTTCGTGTGTGTCTGTGTGATCGCTTAGTTCTTCTAAACTAACAAACTGATTTTGATTTGAATAATTAAAACAATGACACGTAAAATTTAATCGGAAAGGTAACCGGATGGCGAGTGGTAATCTGGGTCTTGAAGTGTCACTTCAAGACCCAGATTACTACTCGCCTCCCGCCCGTACCGTCCTAATGGACCCCAGGCCCAAATGGACGGGGGGAATATATGGGGCAAAATATAATTTTTTGGAAGAGGCAACCAGATGGAAATGAGGTTGCTTTGAATTTTATACCATAATTATATAATTTAAAAAAATTGCCTGCATTCGGACGGTACGGGGGGTTCGGTATCACTTCAAGACCCAGATTATCACTCGACATCCGGTTGCCTCTCCGATAAAACTTTACGTGCCATTGCCTTGAATATAATAAAACCGAACGCGATCAGCATGTCTTAACCGCGGTCAGGAGCTGTCAGTGTCAATATTGCATACCAATGATATTGATGACACTGCTGCACTGTCAACTCTGACAAATGTTGAACGCGGTTTAGATCTGCCGATCACGTTTGCATTCATTGGTGAAATTAACCCTTAGTTGTAAGAATTGTTCTCACCTGCTGTGTGTTGAACTGTCCGCCGCCGAAGAAGTTCCGTCCCCAGACGTCGACGCCGATGTAGAGGTCGGTGACGCGGCCGGATGCCCGCGCAAGCTGGGCGCTCTCCTCCACGTCTTCGGGAGACCACGAGTAGTTTGTGAACAGGCCGTCACAAGCCTCAAAGAACGCCCTACAACAACCAACCACTACACTACTTATGACATCATGTCGTCGTCTCGATAGCTGGGTGAACAACAACGGAACGACGAATGAACACTTAATTCTCAAACGACTGAATAGAAGACTAACAAATTTTTGTTGCAGAGTTTGTTCTGCCAGTTGAGGTTGCCCTTGATGGTGACGCTGTCGTACCACAGCAGCGTGGCGTGCGGCAGCTCCTCGTGCAGCACCCGGTGGAAGTATATAACGAAATTCAGCAGCATGTCCGGCAATGTTATCTGAGCACAGAAACGGATAACACAGAAGTTTAGGCCGTTCACTACGTTAGGCGGACGCGGACGAGTGACGGCCCGCGCCACGCTGCGGTGCTCTTTGACTTTCCAGAAACTGAACCGCGCGCGGACCGTCCGTCGCGGACGTCCGTATAACATAGCGGACGTAATTAGTTTAAAGCCGCGATTGCGATCCTATGTAATATACGATGCCCCCGCATCCCGGTTAATGCATTTTCTTTATCTATGCCATACAACTGATACAACACAAACATTAATATTATGGTTGATGACGGATGGTTGTCATGGTTGACAAACATTTCATAAAGCTAATGATTGATGATAAGACATAATTTATGATAATCGAAACTATCTGTCATCAATCATCATTCTGTAGTTTCTGCCTACCCCCATGGGAAAAAGGCGAGATTTAATGTACTTATGAATGAAATAATGATTAAAAAAAAAACAATTAAAAAAACCTTGTTCTCAACATTAAGAAGATAGCCGTCGAAATTGAGAGTTTTTGCGATAGCAACCAGTGCGCTGGCTACTGTCTTATATTGTAACTCCGAAGATAACACTGCATCCCAAAACGCCGCACCTTCTGACCACTCCGTTATAATAGTTCCTGTTATCATAACATTTTTATTTATTTATTGCATGTACACTTTTGACGTCTTTTGACATACATGAATCAATCATGAGGATTACACTCTAGTAAATATTGCATCCTATTATCATAAATATTTATATTTGCAGCACTTCATCAGTGTAAGCATCAACCCTAGTCAATATTTTCATAAGGTAAGCACAGAAGGTATAGTGTCCACTAGTCGAGTAGGAGCAAGAAGGCAAAGGTAATCTCGGCGCCGCCGCCGCCGCCGCGGCCGGCGCGGCGGGATCGCTACTTCATCGCGAATGTATACGTTATATCGCGGACACAATACCAAGGCCTATTTCTGGGTGCGCCAAAGTTCACCTAAATTTTCAACTCCGATAATTGGAAATCCGAAAATGTTCTTCCTAACATTTTTCATCCTAACAATCACAATTCCTAATTACTCTGTCTCTAATGTTCATAATTCCGAAGCATTCAACTTCATAATGTCAGTAGCAATAAACATCTATCATACTTTTATTTGTTTTCCTGTATTTTCTCAACATAACCATCTTTTACACTATTATTCAAAGTCATATCTTTTTTGTTTAGATTAGGATTAGGTTAGGTTAGGTTAGAACTGTGACCAACTACGCGCGAGCCGAGCGAGCGAAGCGAGCGGTGCCGCGGCAGCGGCCGGCGAGCGCTACCTCGAAATTGGTCGCGAAATTTTTCTAAGTATTTTTTTCATAGTGCCCCCAAGACGACACTTTGACCTGAATTTCATTCATTTATGACAAAAATCAGTGAAACGACCTTTAATCATTCTAAACAGTTGGTTTTTAGTCATAATTATGTCAGGTATAGTAATAGTAATAAATCTGTAACAACAATAACCAAAAATAAAATGGCTAAATGTAAAAATGTGAACAGTTGTTTTGTAATCACAAGAAATAGTTTAAAAACAAACCTTTTCCTTCAAAGCATCTGGTTCATGATTATGTTCTCTCAGTAGCATAAAAGCGTTTTATGATAAAAAACAGTAGGAGTTTAAATATATTTACATTAATGATATTATTAATTACAATTTTCGGAAACATGAGTGTAATGAACATCGCCGGTAGCACTACAAATAGTATGAATGAAAACTTTAGGATGAAAAATTTTAGGGAGAGTGATCATTCGGATTACAAATCGTTAGGAAGAACAATTTCGGGTAAATAACTTTAGGTGAGCCAATATGGACCCCCTATTTCTGCTTGCAGCGCTCGGCCGCTATAGCAACGACGCTTACCTACGAAAAAAAACCAGTCAAGAGCGATTAGGACTCGCGCACCGAGGCGGGGTTCCGTACCCTCATATTTAAATATTTTGGAATAGGTATATTGCAGGTTTAGGTCAGCGCCATCTCTTGACCGACACTGAAATGTACTATGTACGGTTCGTACACTGGCAGAGTTGTTGTTGGTAAGGTTGTTGTTTAGGTTGAAGCGCGTAGAGAAAATATCACTTAGTTCCCGTTAGGTTTATTCCGTAAAATAGTGTTTACAAGTAATACTGTTGACGATTCCTTTCTCTAATGTTAGTCACCGCGTAGCAGTAATCGCACTCGCTGATATACATATTATAAGGTATTGATTTGTTGATGATTTCTGAAAAAGTGTGCTATTTAGAGACATCGTTTTATTTTTCCTGTAATCTTTACATGAACATCTATCACATAGCATAATTTCAGATTTTTCTCTATGCAAACTTCGGAGATAAGGGCCCCGAACTGTATATTTTTTAAATTTTTCGTCAAAAGTCGAAAACAATGCGCCCTAAAAAAAAAAATGTTTGCGAATGTACAAAAAAAGCGCTCTTTCATAATGATACCCCACATGCCCTTGTAGCCCCACTTAGAATTTTTAAGACCCCAGTTCAGTCCCTGTTGCAAGAAAAATAAAAATATTTTTATTTATTTCTTATTTGCAAAAGTTGGTAAAATGTCATCTAAAACTATTCCAAGTTTCAAGTTGATAGCATTAGTAGTTCTTGTGATATCCAGCTGTGACAGACAGACGGACAGACAGACAGACTGTGTGAGACCATAAGGGTTCCTTTTTACCATTTTGGTACGGAACCCTAAAAAGGGTCATGTGCACGGGATTTTTTTTTGCAAATTGGTTCCATATGCGTGACCGCGATGGTAGGTCCATTGTGGTACGACCCAGACTGCCACGCACTTCTCTTGCAACCGAGCGAGTGGGCAGGTTGCGGATAGCCCAACTCCGGCAGCGGGACCTATTGTCAACATCTACCGATTGTCGATCCCGTACCCGGATCTCAAAAGAGATCTCGGACGAGAGAAGTTCCCGAAGGTCAAATCCCACGCTTAGGGTAACCAATGTACTTACCTCTTCCTATTATGTACCCATCACCTAACCATTCCTTATGCAAACATCCCTAGATCAAATCCCAGGCCTAGGGTGACCTCAATTTCCCCACACCCTCCACCCATTAAATGCTTTCCCTCCTATCTCCTATCCCGTCGGTCCCAGAGGAAGGGTAACTTCGATTCCAAAAAAGCCCAGACACAACCAAAATATGCAACAGATGGAAAAGTCTACCCAGGTGGGTTCCGGCCAAGCCGGGGAATCCCACATCGCCTCGGCGGTCAGCCCCCAATGTAATCTCGGGGGGGCTCTCAACAGTTCTTTGCTCTCTCTTTCCAGCTAATTAAGTGCCCACAGCCCAGGGTTGCGGTTGATGTTGATGGAGTACGCCTGCTGAAAAAGCGCGGAAAAGTCTTGGCCTGGGAGAGGAAAGCAGGCGCCCGAAAGCGCAAAACCAGCGAATGGACTAGCCAGTGCGAAGCGCGATCGTACGCCGAAGAGGAGGTGCGCGACCAGCCACAAATCCGCGAAAGGGTAACTCAGCGCGAAAAGTGGCTGGACGCACGCGACCAGCTCCACCTGCAAGTGTGCGAAGGGGAACTCAGCGCGCAAAGCGGCCGGACGCCGTACCACGCGGGCGGGGCCAACCCAGCGCCTAAGCACGCGACATAGTTCGCCGGGGCCGCCTGCAACGCACCGGCAGAACCCACGACCGACCTCGTCCTAAACATAGCAGGGGTAAGCGAGCCGGAGCCTCACACCAGGCTTTGCCATAGAACGTACCCAGAATCAGACTCCCAGACACTGACTTAACACCAACGGTACTGCGACAATCTGACGTGCCCACCCGTGACCGAATCTCGCTTTTAGTCGCTCGTTACAAGGTGACGTAGCCCGGTTCAAAGTATTCTGATCCGTCAGACAGCTATGGGACTTATTTGACCCTGGGTGTGCCACTGGAGGAAGCTGAAAGGGACCTAGCCCGAGAGCGATGGTTATCGTACCTACTTGGGTCGACATACGTACGCTTCTGGTCCAACCCTCTGACGTCCAGACCGATAGCACGGACTCAAAGACGAAAACGATACAACTCATACAACCGACACTGACACAGAGGAACTACACGGACATTGCCCAACTCGAGGAGGTCATGGACTGAGCGGCAATGGTTGACGACGACGATGTTTACAAATAAAGAGTATTGATTGATGAAGATCCCATACCGCCCGAATCACCTGTCAGGAGCGAACAATTACTCGCCTCGTCGTTGGGCGACTCGACAACAAGTACAAGAGGAGGCAGTGGAGAGAAGGTCTGATAGATCCATCTCGGACTAGCTACACTCCACCACCGTCGTCGCCTCTTAATCATCCAAACCAACCTCCAGCATAGCCAGACTGCCATGGCTAACTTATGCAGGGCACTGCAGGTAAAACCCACAAGCCATCGCACGTATCCAAGAGTCGTAGATCAGAAACAACAATTTAAATGAAAACACAGTGTATGCGGATTCAGATAGTAGACTGAGACTTTTGATGTCCCAGACAAGAACATGTGGCACAAAAATGTTGTTTGCTGTCTGCTCTACTTTACATTGAACCTCAATGGCCACACCACAGCAATTGACAGCTTTATTAAGGCTTTATATACTTTCTTTAACAAGAAATAAAAGTAATAAAGTTTTTTATCATGCACTAGTTTCAAAGCTCTCACAAAATATTCAAAAAACTTGATGCCATACCAATAACTTTAACACCATGTGCATGTCCAACATTAATCCAGCCAACAGGAGGTATTGTAATCAAGTGGTGACTAAAGTAACAAAATATATCTATTCCCGCCCAGTTGTAGAATGTGTACGCATCTGAATTACTAGTCCCATCAATAAAACTGAAAAAAAATATATATATATAGTATTACACACCACAATCACAATGCGTACGTCAATATTTAAGAGTGTTTATCCCGAAAGTTGGCAAACTAGCGAACTAGAATATTAATAATGAATTGCAATTATAATGTTGAATTTGATGTTGTACCCACTTTAGGAGTAAAAAGGCTTTTGGAAAGTTTCCAAATAGTTTTTTTATGTCTAAAACTAAATATTTGTTGTTACAATATGAATTATTGCATTTCATAATCAATATTCTAGTTAGTTAGATAAACACATTTTTTATTTCCATACAGTATTATTTCCTAATTAATCAAAACAGGTAAATATTTGACAGCTATTTACGACATTGCCAAGTTTTAGGATGCACGCTCTTAATTGAATCACTATGTTCATTTTTATTTTAAATCGTCTGTCCCAGAAGGAGTGTAATGTTTATCGAGAGTATGTTTGTATGTCCATTTCTTTGGCACGCTCTGTAGCTTAAACGGCTTGATAGATTTTAACATATGAGGTGTAGTTAGATTCGTCTTAATTGTGGGAGTGACATAGGCTATATAATATTTATATATTGCATCTGCAAATACAAAAAAAGGGAGCGGAAGGTTTTTTTTTAAATAAATTACTACAATATTGGTATCAAATAAAAGCTAGTAATGAGTCAATTCCAAATTTAGATATATTAATAAAACTAAAAAGCTTGAAATAAAGAAAATTACCTATTCAAAAAACAAAAAACCCGAATGTAGAAAAAATATAAACCTAACTGAAAAGAGAAAAACAAGCATTACAATCTATAGAATTTTAGTATCGCAGGCGGGTTTTTTGTTTTTTGAATAATTTGGTCGGTGGGTAGCCTTAGTTTTAATAAAAAAAAGGAAAGGAATTAATAAAAAAAATTATTGTTAAAAATAATAAGTTATGAGTTTATGACAGGAAGAAACGAATTTGTGCTATTATAATTATCAATTATCTTTACCAGTCATCGTGATATCCATTGGCCATATCATGGCATACCAATGTCTTGGGTAAACTTTTAGATTCATAGCGTTTAACTTCTTCTACGTCCGGGTCGAAATGACAGAAAATTTCGGGTTCTTCAAGCGAATGGAAACGTTTATTTAACTCTATATTTCGGATTACAAAATCACTATGCGGTGTCAATTCTTTACATAAAGTTCTCCAAGGTGGTGGATTTTCTAAAAACAACGTTATATCACGGTAGGAATCCAGAGGTTTGCAGAAGAAGCGTGAGTCAGTCTTCGATTTTACTTGCTCTAGATTAGTTATTTTTTTAGGTTTTGACATTTCTGAAACACTTTGCTCACTGATCACAAGAACACTGAATAATATTAAATATTATGCACGTAGTTGCATCTAAAAATGCAGAAAATAAAATATCAAAGTTGTTTGTTTACGTCCCATTCCGTAACCGTTAACTTGATAACTGTCAAATCAAGTGTCAAATCGACACTGACTGACTGACATGAATCAGACAATTCAGACATGATCTGATCACATGAGACACACACAGTGTTTCCACTTACGTTTTTAGTTTTCCCTAGTTTCTTAATGAATTATCCCTAAAATTCCCGAAATATAAAAATTCCTTGGTTTAGGGAATTTTTCATTTTAAGCTATTGCATAGCTTCTATCGCGGGCCTTGAGCGTGGAGACCTAATCCAGAAATTCCGTAACGAAAATACGAGTACCTAAGGAGAGTGTTTTTGTATTGAAAATTATGTTTAACTGTTTGACAACAAAGTTCAAATTTACTTAGACGAATGATCAAATGAGAGTGTTGTATTGAAAATTATGTTTAACTGTTTGACAACAAAGTTCAAATTTACTTAGACGAATGATCCTTGACTATTAATAGTTAAATTAAAACCTTTTTATTAGTTTGTTGTTCCCATTACGTTGTGTCAAGTTTTAAAAACTATAAATGTGAATAACAGTTCCTGTAAATGTCACCATTGCTATTTTTTGTATTCGGGTTAATACACTCGAGAGCAATGAATCCGGGTCACTTAAAGAATGTTAAAAATCTCGGAAACTAAAATGATAGGTTAATGCAATAAATTGTATTTAATAGACAATGTAATACTCCTTAAATGAAGTAAAAAAAATATGAGTCACCATACATTTTATTAACACAAAATTACATAAAGAAAAAAACTGCTGATCTCTCCTTAAAACAAAAATAGGAAACATGAAATTTTTGAACTTTATTACGATTTTCTTGAATTTTAATACTTCGTATTGCCTCCTCGTGCTTCCATTACTGCGTTTACGCGGTTTGGCATGCTGTACACCAAGTTCCTTATACGATTTTGGGGAATATTCTCCCATTCCTCTGTGAGAGCAATTTTGAGCTCACGAAGCGTGATTGGGGGAGGGTTTCGTTGTTTTACGCATCTGCCTAGCTCGTCCCAAGCATGCTCGATCGGGTTGATATCCGGGCTGCGCGCTGGCCACTCCATACGAGTAATGTTCATCTCTTGAAGGTAGTCATTCACAATCCTACCTGTATGAGGTCGGGCATTGTCATGCATAAATATAGCATCCTCACCTAAATTGACCATAAATGGACCAACGTGATCATTGAGGATTTCTTCCACATATCTTACGCTAGTTAAAGAGCCGTTTTCTATGATCACCAGCTCTGTGCGACTTTCAGAAGAAATTCCGGCCCACACAAGTACAGACCCACCACCGTAGGCTACTTTTTCTTCGATGCATGCTTGCTTGAATCTTTCCCCTGGTCTTCGATACACTCTGTGTCTTCCATCGTGCTTGTAGAGCATAAATTTTGATTCGTCGGAGAACATAACTTTTGACCAATCTTCAATACTCCAATTTACGTGGCTCTGGGCATATCTTAGTCTTGAAATACGATGCCCACGCTCCAGTTTAGGGCCGTTTGCAGGTCTAAGGGGTTTTAAGTTAGATTCAGCAAGCCGACGTCTTACTGTCCATGCACTTGGGTTACTTCCTCCGAGGCGTCGAAACTGATTTGTGAGTTCAGTTCCTGTGAGAAAGCGATTTCGAAGCATGGTGTTCACCAAGTATCGGTCTTCTCGTGCTGTGGTACACCTGGTTCTGCCCGTTCCTGGTCTGCGTAGGTTAGAACCAGTTTCTTCGTAACGTCGGAGAACTCTTTGTACTGTTGACAGCGACACACCGACAGTCCTGGCTGTATCGCGCTGACTCCGGCCGGTTTCCAGCATTGTAAGTATTCTGGTGCATTCTTCAGGCGTAAGCGACATAATTTCAGCTTGAATAATGAATATAGAGCACTATCAACATGGTTTATGTACCCACATAAATGACAGATTACAAACAAAAGCAAAACCAAATGCTGTAATTTCGTAGTTCCATCTTCGAAAGTGGCCCTTTTTCAAATTTGATTTTTTTATGATATAACTTTACAATAACTAAGAAGTTTTAATACCTTCATTTAAGGAGTATTACATTGTCTATTAAATACAATTTATTGCATTAACCTAGCATTTTTAGTTTCCGAGATTTTTAGGATTCTTTAAGTGACCCGGATTCATTGCTCTCGAGTGTATTTTACAATGCCGAGAAATTAAAATCATATTAAAATCGATGAATCTTTTTTTACGGGCAATGAACGTACTTCGCAATTGAATATGGATGAAATAAGTGAACATGTGCCAATTGAAGACAATTTAGTTGCGCAGCAGCAAACTCTTTTGTGGAATGATGATTATTTTTTGAGTCTAGCACCCGGTGAATATAACAGGCCAGTCAGTATTTTAATGGATGAACATGCGGAAGAACTATCTTTTCCGACAATCTACGGCGGTCATTTTCGAATATACAGAGATGGTGTTATTGTTACTCCATTTATGCATCTACCAGCGAACTTCGGCGTACTGATAGGCGTGCTACTGACAACAACTTTTATACATCGCTGCTAAAATTATGAGGTTGCGAGTTAGTAAATGTGTCAACATTGCGTTTAAGCATGTTGGACAAGGTACGTCAATCAAATAAATATTGCACACGTTAGCGATGTTAATGTTAGGAGCTCATTTGTTGGAGATATTAGGTAGAGCATTTTATTCATCGCACTTTACTGGAGTACACTGAAGAAGGGTCGAAAATACTTGGTACAAATGGTAATAAATTTCCACTTATCTTGGCTGACGATTTCAACATCAACTTCGCTGATAAAAAATCAGAGCGGTTGACAACTTTTCTTTCGAAAATATTTAATTTGAAAATGAATAATGATCCACAAGAATCCACAACAAAATATGGGACCAACATTGACGCGGTATTTTCCAGATATTTAGAAGATATCAAGTCTCAAACTTATGTTTCTTATTTCAGTTACCATAAACCTATAGTTTCAATGATAAATATTCCTGAATAACCTACATGTATTGTAAGATAATAAAAATATTTTGAACAATATTAACTTCTCATTTATTCAATAAAAGAAAAAAAATTGTTTTGAATTAATATCAAAGAAAAAAAAACAAAGGAAAAAAAATACTGCATAAATAAAATAAATAAATAATTATAATTGCATAAGTTGATAAAAAATGCTATGCAATAGCTTTACCGCGGCAGTCCTCGAGTGCCACACGTCTTTTTTTATATCTTTATATACATACCTACGAAAAATTCATTATTATTCGAGAGAAACGAATATATCTATACTCCATTTGAAAGACAGACATTTAAACAAACCTTTTTTACAGTCCGTTGAACCGATTCTAACTACCATACCGTAGGCATAAGGATGGCATTAAAGCAAAAAAGTGGTTACAATACCAACTGTTTACTGCAGCTGCCATTTGTCATGCCACCAACGCAATAGAAGTCAAAATCGTAAAAACGGTTTAGTTAAATGCCTAATCTTATTTCAAATGGAATAGGTATACTTAATGCGCCTTATTTTCGATGTCGTCTTTAGCCACGAAAATAGAAAACTCAAACTCAAAGCATTTATTTCAAATAAACCAATTACAGGTACTTTTGAATTGTCAAGGGGTCAGTCAGTCAGAAAGATGAAGCTAGTTGCCCATTCCAAAGCGTAGTAGGTTCCTATGGAGAAGAACGGGCAAGAAACTCCACGGACACTCTTTTAAATCAGAATATTGTTACAAAATATTGGTTACATCATTCATGTTCAAATTATACATGTGAGAACAATGTAGAAAGACGTGCACGTTAAAAGCGTCCGTAATAAAAATAAAAAACGAAAACTATTCTAAAATTAAAATAAGCCGTGGCAGCTAAGAGATGACCAGTCCCCACTGACGGCGCCCTTTCACGAACATGACGCATGGATCAGCACCATTTAGCTCAACCATTTCGAAGGGAACTTAATGATCCAACACACACGCCACCACCAGCGAGACATGTAGTATAATTAACAATAACATGGAAAACTAAAATTAGACGAATTACATTCACTACGAGTTTCAGGGAATCCCCTTTAAACGCCTGCTAAACGGTCGCCAACCGCGTCCCAGACAGAGGTGACCTTGGTTGGCGACCGGCAAAGTTGTTCAACGTTTGGTCGTAAACCATAATCTACACGGTTGTAAACCACCAAGGTTACCTCTGTAGGGACGCGGTTGGCGACCATTTTAATCAATCGGTGGTGCCATAGAGTAAAGTAGTACATTGGGGGCTGCCTACCATGGTATACTTATACCATGCTGCCTACTATAAGCAATAGGGCTACCAACTCAAGTTAAATTTTTCCCAAAAATTCCCTAAATGCCTGTCAAAATAAAATATCCCTAAGCCATGCTTATTATTGGCCATTTTTCCCTAAAAAAGGGAGAAATCCCTAAAAGTGGAAACATGCATGCAGGCATGACAAAAGGAAGGCGGAACATGTACTTAGAAAGAAAAAAAACGAAAAGATATTGATGTATCGATACATGAATACATCGATATTATTCGTCCGATATAACCATATTTTTAGTGATATCTATTATTACCCGACTTCGGCGAAGTAAAAAGGAGGGTTATGATTTTGACCGGTAGGTATGTATGTAAGGTCAATGGGGCGAAGACCGGCATAGTTTATTAAAAATTGAATTCACTAACCATTTTTGGCCATCTCTATTGTATTTCAGGCAAGTTTTATTATATTGGGTGATCAATCATTTAGTTGGCTATTAATAGAAACTGTCAAATTTGCTTAAAAGTTATCAGTTTATAAGATAAACACTGGTTTTAAAAAGTTGCGAAATAGACGGATTTCTCTGCTATGTCGGATAAAACCGTCTAGTGTGAAAAAAACCTATAAATAGACGGTTTACACGAATACAGACATTAGGTACGCGTGTATCTTTCAAAAGCAGTTCATTGTGTGCTGTCGATATTTTTATTAAAGGTTCCAATTGGCATAAATTGCAAAAAGAAACGTTTGTCGGGTAAGTTCGGCATACTTCGCCATTCAGGGGTAAAAAACAATTTCATCACCTAAAATAAATTGGTACATCATCTTTTATTTACAAGTAGGTATAATATTTTCAGATAAAAATTCAGAAAATGGAAATCACGAAAGCTTACTTAATTAAGTACGAAAAACTGAGACGCAACTCGTATTTAAATATACTGACAAATACCTATAAATAATTAAAAATTTATCGAGGTAGCCTCTTTACTTAACAAATACCGAAGAAAAAGTTTAATGCGGTAGAATGAGTGGTTATAGCCACTTATTCTACCGCATTCAAGTTCTCCTTAGAGTATGATCCTATGTATATTGGATTTGTTTAGTACTTGCTCATATTGATATAGAATTACCTGAAAAAGCAATAATACCTACATAAATACATTCTTATTAAAACGTAATATTGAAGACTAAGGGCTGATTCTACAGGAAATTTTCAAGTGTAGTTAGGCCTTGAAAAATGGTTCACGCACTACACAGGAAGCCCAATTTTTTTTTTTGTAATATTTTTTATTATTCAACTATATGAGTCATATCCAAAAAAAGTGTACATTCAGGAAATGGTAAGGAAATGGTTATGTCAAGAAATGTTAGGAAATGGTATGTCAGGAAATGGTTAGGAAATGGTTTTGTCAATAAATTTTAGGAAATGGTAAATGTAAAGGTGTGTACTGAATAATTAATAAAAATACTTAATCATCGTTAATGTTATATTTTATATAATATTTTATTTAACATTACAGAATACAATAGATGACAAGTCTTAAATTATTTTTTTGGTCTCTTTTTTACCTTTTCCAAATGGCTTTTTCTTTTTTCTTCATTTTTTGAACGGTTTTCTTTATATAAGCGTACTATTTAAGATTTTTAGCGCTGTGCAGCAGTTAACAGCATCTAAAAATCTCAAAATAAAATAACTATTTCACAAAAATTTAATAAATTCAATCATTTCAGACGACTTGAGCACCTCCCTCCTGTTTTGAAGTAGGGTTTAATAAACAAAACAATACTGCATTTAAAATAATATTTCTTTATAAACTGTATGGTAAAAATATTCTTGTTATGTGACCTCGGCCTAATAATGAGTTACAATTTACTGATGTCAGGCAAGTCATGAAATTGTGTCAAGAAATTGAGGATTACAATTTATTGACGTCAGGAAAGTCATGAAATTGTGTCACTAAATTGAGGGACACAACCTAATTTTTCTTATAATTTTGCAGATTGTTTAATATTATCACTTCTATACAGTTCTATCTCACGATATGTTTGATTTCTTAAATCTACAATGTGAAACATGTTTTTAACTCACTTTTTTCGCAGTACAAACACCGTCAGTAAACTGGTTCACTTTTTGTCCCGGCACAGCCACCTCACACAAATTTTAGTTTTACACTAAAACTGTCAAGAAAACAAGATGGCGTGCTTATTTGTAAAACGCATCAGTGTTGCCATAATCGATATTCATAACGCTACCATGGCTCAATGAATTGTTACAGTAAAAATCCGCGTCATTAAGTAGTGTGAGTAAATGGTTCGAAAAATTAGGACATTTCTTTTTTACCGGTTTTTTATAGTTATTTGTTTAATTTATCAATTAAAAAGCATAGAATCATGAATTCACAGTTCTTGGTTTGCATATTTCGTTAAGATAGATGTAATAATAGCTATTAATAGTGCTAAAACTGACTTTATAAAAGTTGCAATTGAAGAATGACACTGACTTTTTTCATAAATTTCACCATTTTTAGACAATAAACATTTATTTTCTCTTGATTTTATTGAGCTATAGCTGTGTTTATAAATGAATTGCATAGCTTAATGTTCAGTTAAACTATTCTACCAAAAATCAAAATTGTTCTTGCAAAAATTATCGAGATAACTTCATGTGACACTCCTACTAATGAAAAAGGTACAACTTTTTTGGATATGACTCATATACGGACCGAATTATTGTTATTTTGGTATTATTCACTTGTGTCGTGACAAGTCAATAATACCAAATTTGTAACAATAATTCGGTCCGTATAATTCTACTTAAGAGCTGAACCAGATAGATATTCACTTTTATTTGCAGCCTTTTCCCGTAGTCCTATCCCTTGCTGTCGCATAAAAAATATGTCGATCACTAGAGCAAGTAATATGGCTAATAAAAATACAAACTAGTAGTGTTTTATAATAATAAATTATAAGTTACAGTTACAGAAATCAGATAATGCGATACGAATCAGTTATTATAGATATATAAGGTGTTAAAAAATTAACTTTAAAAACTTTCAGCGGTGCTTTAGACCAGCAAACTGAATAACTTTTGTTATGGGACCAACATTGAAATTGTGAAAAATAAATCAGCTATTCCATAGTAAAGTTTAATAGGTCTACTGCTCTAAATGTATGGGACAGCTGTTTTTTTTTTCGTGATTTCAATATTGGTCCTATGGTAAAAGTTATTCAGTTTCATGGTCTAAAGCACCTCTTAAAGTTTCTAAAGTTAATTTTTTAACACCTTATATAGATCGCTTGAAATTTTATTTAGGTGTAAAAGGTTTAATATATCTGGAATCGGTGAAGACCGGTGTATGCCGGTTTTTGCCTCTAAGAACTAGACGGACTTCCCCACTATAGCACTTTGAGGTTTAGTTTTTTTTCATCAGATGTAATTTCGTGAAAAATGTGTTAAATTCAATTCTAAAATTATAATTAGGTAAAGATTTTAATCATTAATGAAATTACACACACAAATCCTCAGCATCCTCCTTGTTTTTCTCTTTTCAGTTAGGTTCATATTTTTTCTACATTCGGGTTTTTTGTTTTTTGAATAATTTTCTTTATTTCAAGCTTTTTTTGTTTTATTAATATATCTAAATTTGGAATTGACTCATTACTAGCTTTTATTTGATACCAATATTGTAGTAATTTATTTTTAAAAAAACCTTCCGCTCCCCTTTTTTGTATTTACAGATGCAATATATTATATAAATATTATATAGCCTATGTCACTCCCACAATTAGACTCTAATGCAGCGGTGAACAGTTTCTGAAACATCCTCTAATAATTAGAGGATGTTTTCAAGGTTCTGGCCTGGTACGGTACGGGGTACGCATTAACTTCAATAGCAAGTACATATAGCACTAACCTGCGGTTTGCCGACGACATAGTTATCATGGCTGAGACCATGAAGGACCTCAGTACAATGCCCGATGACCTCACTAGAGTCTCAGAAAGAGTGGTTCTTAAAATGAACATGGACAAGACAAACGTCATGTCAAATGCCGAAAAAAAGATCGGAGACGCTACGCTCGAAGTTATAGACAAGTATATATTTACCCAGGACAAACTGTCCAGCTGTAGGTAGGTCCAACTTCGAGAAAGAGGTTAATCGTCGAATCCGACACGTTGGGCAGCGTTTGGGAAGCTACGCAATATCTTCTCGTCCCACATACGGCAGTGTCTCAAGACGAAAGTCTTTGACTAGTGCGTGTTGCTAGTGCATTGAAACGTGGTCGCTCATAATGGGCCAGAAGGCTAAAAGTCACTCAAAGAGTAATGGAGAGAGCTATGCTTTATGAGTTTCCTTACGTGATCGAATCAAAAATGAAGAAATCGCTGGAGAACCAAGGTAACCGAAATAGCCAGAAGAATTGCCAAGCTATTAAGTGGCAATGGGCAGGGCAGATTGCTCGCAGAACAGATGGCCAATGGGGCCGAAAGGTTCTGGAGTGGAGTGGCCACCGCGTACCGGAAGATATAGCGTTGGAAGGCCTCCCACAGGATGGATCGATGACCTTGAAAAGGCCGCAGGTATCCGCTGGATGCGAGAGGGAGGCGCAGAATCGGTGGAAGTGACGGTACTTGGGGGAGGCCTATGGCCAGCAGTGGACGTCTTTCGGCTGAAATGATGATAATGATGATATTCTATAATACAGTACTACAGTTCAGTACAGGCGCGAGCACGTCGGTATTAAGCGCTAGCTGTTTCCAACTCTACTTAGTTTTTATGGCAATTCTGTGTGACTATTGTGCCCTAAATATGATAAGCAAACATGAATTCAGGACAGAGTTGATAACGCTTGTTCCTTGTTCTATTTTGTTCTGTTTAATTTAATATTTATGTAGTCTCTAAAGAATAACGTAGCGTCGTAAATATATCAGTGAAATATTTTTGAAGTCAAAACTTCTTTAGCGGCGTTGTACACTTTTTTTGGGATGGGTAAAAAATTTTAAACTCTCGTCAGGACACGTGACCTGATCGAAAATTCGTAAGACGTAGGGATTTCGACCCTTTTCCGTTGCCTAGCAACCGACAAAGTAAATATCAGTAAATATCAAAATGAATATTCTTTGACATTACGTAAAGATTGCGAAGTAAGAAATTTTACCCATATTGTAGGGTAAAAAAAGCAGTGAAAACATAGTTCATGAAAAGTGTTAAAATAAATTGTTTATTTTTATCAGATTATATTTTGAAAATAAATAAATATACTACTACTTACTACTAATGAATATTGTATTTAACCACATAAATTATAGTAGGTACTTTTATACTGATAAATAAAGCAATTCGTGCGAACTTATTCCCATGTTCAAGTTTTTATACTGATAAATAAAGCAATTCGTGCGAACTTATTCCCATGTTCAAGTTTTCACTTCTGCCGGCACTCCCGGAGTGCAACCCGTTGTTTTTTTTGTAATCGGATCCCTAACCTGCTCAGAAAAATAAGATATTTTCTGCGTACGAAATAATCATAGAGAAAACTTCTCACCGGGATTAGCTTTATTTAGTCATTAGAAATACCTACTCTGCCGAGTTATTGCGAGTTTTTTTTTTGTAAATTATTAAGTACCTCAAGTTTATTCCTTATTAAATTCCGCCAAAAAAGACCGACACAAGAAAGTATACGGGTGGGTATGGATGACGTACCTAGACCTACTCAGAACAAATGTTTGGTAATAATTTTTGAAATGAAACTTCTTTGAGAATTGAGAGTGAAAAGCGATATTGGTCCCCAGTTCCGCCAACCAATAGTGTGAATGCGATTGATTGCTGCCTGCGTGTCGCGGCCTCGCGGGTTCGATCCCCGCACGGAAAAAATATTTGTATGACCTACAAGTAGTTGTTCCGGGTCTGACTGTTTGTTTGATCAATAAGTGCATTATTGATCGAAGGTTCGTTTACTGATCGAAGTGAAATATGACGATTATTGCGTGATGGCATACGTCTATCTTCTAAGGATGACCCACAATAACCATTATTCTTCTTCTTCCTAGCCTTTTTCCCAATTATCTTGGGGTCGGATTATTATCTTTCCAAATTAGATAAAAATTTCATTGTTATTTCCGAAGCTATTATGACCGGTTTTATATTATCCTTATCCAATAAAATATCAAAAATATGTTATTTAAATCGGCCATTTAATTTAGATTAAAATATGCCTTCACATCATATTTGATCATAGAGGTATTATCAATTTATCATTGACCGAGCGAGCGTAGCGTCTCTGCATCACTGGCACAAAATTTGCTTTCGTGTGTCAGTTTGTACGTACTCCGTACAGGTCGTATTTTACAACCGATCTGGATGAAACTTTGCATACAGGTATAACGATTTTTTTGAAATTTTTGGTCGTCGTCCGTCGGCGATTTTTGATTGGAGGTTTGCTTTCTCCAAAATGGGGCAAAAACGGGGCTACTGGATATCTCCACCTTATGAGATCCGATTTCGATGGTTCTTTATTCATTCGAAAGGTAATAACTTAAAAATGGTCTCAAAAAAATTTGGTAAAGATCTGATGAGGATCTTCGGCATGATGAGCAGAATACCTCCTCAAATGCAGTAAATAGCTCGCTATTTATTCAAACCTATTTGTTAATTTTTCTAGCTGGTCTACAAATTTTTACTCTTAATTTGTCTGGTTTTTAGGTTTCTGTAGTCAACAAGGAACAATGCGCTTTGGTCTGAATAAAGGGAAAGCAATGTCTTTAAAACTACAGTGGTTTTAACTGTGGCGGAGTTGGGTGTATTTTGCCCACTATCCTTTTAAAGATTTGTTCCGTATTCGTTGTTCCGAACTCGACGGTCTCCAGATTTGTCGTAACCCAGATTCGTCGTAAAACGTATAGTAGTCGGTCAAGAAAGTGGTGTTATTGGTTTAATAAAGGAAATTATGTAAAAAACATAAAACCCAACCCATACAATTTTGGTATCGCAGGGGACAATGGTATTTTTCTCTGTTGTTCCATGCCAAGGGTGTTGATTCCACAAACTAAGAGGGAGTTATAAACTGAAGTCATACATACCTAACGTTTAATTGTAGTAGAACCTTAGAGAGAGGATACACATGTGACCATTTTGATAAGGTCATTTTAGAGTATTAGTTTATAAGACCAGTTGTTGTAAAGTCAATGTGTTTGGTTGTGTCTCTGGGTGCTTTGCCCCAAATGTTATATTTCTTATAGGAGCACAACCATATAGGTCATTTACATACGATTGAGCTAAAGGTTGTTAAGCGTTCATCTCTCGGATCCTAACAAGCGACCTTGAGCTTGTTATTGTTAGTCTCATGTTTGTATTTCCTCTGACACATCTTGTAACGGAGACAGCGTGTGTCAAAGGCAGATGCTATTTTAGTTAAGATTGGAAAAGTTATCTTTGTTTAGTGGCTTGCCACAATTGTGTGTACCTTTGTTGAAAATACAATAAACTTTGTAATGTGTCATAAGGAAAATTGTTTAATTGTTCTTTCCCAATACCTGATAAATTCACTTTAGCACGGCACCCCCTTTTCGACGGGTTACAACACAATTTATGTTAATGAAATAGGGTTTCAGGCGCAGGTAGGTGGATAGGGTGCAGGGAGCTGTTAATGCAGAAAAGAGACAACATAGTATAGTAGGTGTCGTCGGTGACAAGTACACAAGTAGTACAAGTAACAAGTCGGTGTATTTGGTTTTGAACTTTCGTTTTTGGCCACCGACTTCCGAAATTAAAGTTATTTTTTACTTTGTAGTGTCTTTTTCGGAAGTCAGTTGTTTTTTTTCTGTTATAATGTTGTTTCTTTTCTCAAAATAACACAATTTATGTCACAAAAAAAACTACCGACTTCCAAAAATACACTACAAAGCTACAAAGAAAAAAATAACTTTAATTTCGGCAGTCGGTGGCAAAAAACGAAATTTGTTGTGTCTTTGGTAAAAAAATTGTACTTGTGAGTCAAATAAGTGCTATTTTAACTAATATTCATAATTATTCTTCATATCAATTGCAAAAATGTGAGAAAAGTCATTTCAAATGCTTGAAATAAATTTCATTATTTTTGACTGTATCAACTTTGAACTTTGAACTCGGTTTTCACGCAATAATGTCTTAAGAAGTACCAACTTTTTTATGTTATTTTGAGAGCTAAGGAACCTATAAAGTTTTTAAATTTATTTACATGTCATTCAGTCAGGTATAAGTATATTTTTTTTAAACTAAAAGCCGACTACTCAAAAATCACGCTCTTAAAAGTAAAAAACAAGAAAATATTTCTGACAGAAATCTAGACATAGGTACAAAAATGGTCAAGGTAAAGCCGATTCGCATGCCTGTTGGCTACAAAATAACGGCGTGTGACGACGGCTTTACCTTGACCATTTTCGTACCTATGTCTAGATTTCTGTCCGAAATATTTTCTTGTTTCAGAGCGTGATTTTTGAGTAGTCGGGTTTTAGTTAGCCGAATAGGGCTGATAATGATGACGGTTTCGTGACGGTGCAAAGGAGGAAGCGCCGATCCCGAACAAACAAGAATCGCTGCGGCAAAGCTCTTCAGGACCCCAAAGTGAGTCTGCGTGCCGCAAAGCCGAACACACCGGTGTACATCTCCCGCCTGCACTACACCACTAAGGCGGAGGACATCGTGGAGTACGTGCGCCAAAAGACGAAGTACGCGCCGAGGGTGCAGTTACTAGAGTCGCGCCGGAACGTCAACTTCAAGGCGTTCATCGTGCGTGTACCTAACGTTTATCTGCCCCTCGTCATGAAAGAAGACTTTTGGCCGCAGGACGTGGTGTTCCGTCGCTTCCGCGGACAAGTTCCACAAGACAGCACAAAGTCAAGCTAGTGCGAGGTGAAGTGCTACTAACATAGTCTAAGCCTTATTTATTAACACTTTGTTTTATATTAAAATATGTATGTTTAGGTTAAGGTATTTTTCTATGGGCCTGTGTCGCCTGAAATAAATGGTATTATTATTATTTTACGTCTTTGACATTTCTCGGGACCCTAGGGTCCCGGACCTTTGGAAGGCGTAAGAGGGGCCGAAGCCAACTCACAGAGGCCCGTTAGACGTGTTTAATGAAACGAGGCACTAACCGACGATTATCCCTGTTCGCACTATGCTAGTGCACCCAAGGACAACCCCCGGTTAGTGCAGGACTATTGCAGGATATGAAAACAAAGATATTGGTTTATGGGTTTGGATGGCTAAGTGAACTGGTTTTTTAGAACTATGGAAAGAATATGGCCCCTGCCTGACCAATAATTTATATAACAAACACAGGTAAAATGGCAGGGGGTGACTTGCACACTCAATAATGGGCCCCCGAAAACGGTCGCTAGCACAAAGTGTCGTAGCGACAAGGGGGCAACATGTCCTGAGGTGCTTATGAGGAGTGGAGCGGTATTCCACGGCTATCAGGACAATCCTGGAAGTACGGTCAAGATCCCTACCAGCATCTTACTGGAATACTTCCTTCCTCCGAGCACGTTTGCTCTTGCGAATCTCCACTCAAGCCGGCCAATAAAGGCAAGAATGAGGTGGGAGCTCTGTTCCTCGTCAGTGTTCACTCCAGCCGGCCAATAAAGGCAAGCCAGAGGTGAGGAACAAGACTTTTCCCGGGAGATAGGGTCCGTGGGGTCGCTACTGCCCAACAGCTCGCCACATGCTGCCCTGCGGGTTTTTGTATCTCTCTTGGTCTGGTTCCTTATCCTAGACCTATTCCGGCAAAGTAAACTCTACCGGCACAGACCTAGAGTTCGGAGCACGCAAGCCCCACCACGACGTCAACGTAGAGATACGGCGGTGGGGTATTATTATTATTATTTAGTTTTTACCATCTCGATCAAACGCATCCGCCGCGTTTGGCGCTCCGATTGGCAGCCGGCCGGCCTTCACCGGTGAAGGACCAATCGGAACGCCGAACCCGCTCAAACTCACACTAGGCCCTCTGGTTCCAGGATGATTGACGAGAGAACCGATACTGTTCTGGTCAGAAGGTTCACTGACCTCCATAGGTAATAAATATTATGTTGCGAGGCCGATGAGCCTACTGTGCAGGCAGAGCCGTAGGCAGGGGGGGGGGTTTTGGGGGTTCAAACCCCCCCCGAAATGTGAGAAACCAGAATTTCAATCCAGAAATCGACCCTCCTAGGGTACCTACGTACTGTAATACATCTGATATTGTAATCTATTTCGCGTAGGAGTCTGACTTTGTATTGAATGAATTCCTGCAACTTCAGCATTCTTTGAGAGTTTAACCTATCCAAGACGGGGTGATGTGGTTCGTATGTTACACAGAAATCTCTTCGAGCTCGCTTCGCTCGCTCTTGCATCCTATATTCTCAGACTTTTCTACTAAACTTACTTTTATTTCTGTACAAAAGGTCAAATACAAAGAAACCTAACTTATTCGAGTGGAAAATCATGCAAAAAATTTCGAGCACGCTTCGCTCGCTCTGGCATCATATTATTATATTATCCATAGCGCAATAAGGGGGGACGGCAGGTGCGGTCCGCGAGGCCTCCTATGTATTCTAAATATAAATGCAGAGTGCAAAATTTTCGAGCTCGCTTCGCTCGCTCATATTTTCTACGTTATTCTACTTCTTTAAGTTTTCTGCATACGTGGGCCCCGGGCCCCCGATAATATTTTTTTAAATAAATCTATACTCTTTATTTACCTACCCCTTAGAATAATTCTAAGACCTACCCTCTCGAAATGAGAAATACTTTATATCTCCTAAAAAAAAATCTCAACCCAAACCCCCCCCCCCCGAAATAAATTCCTGTTGCCTTGCCTATGGCCTTTTTTTTTAAACAAATGATCTAATTTCATATAAAAATGTAAATAAAAAAAAACCCATAAAAATCTGCTGTCACTTTGTCTGTACAGCTGCACCTAAAACGGAACAACCTCGCTCGACATTATCTGTGGCAAAATGTCAATATCACAGATTAGATGTCAATATGTATAATGTAATGTTAATTGTTGCATTTTTTGAAACTTTATGATTTTTTTTCTCAAAAACTAAGCGTTTCCGCAGTGTGAAATCTTGCTAAAGTGTTTTACATAAAGATACCTATAAGCTATAAAATTGTGAACCTTCGCACGCGCGCGTCATACACTGTTTGGGCCACCCACCGCTTTTCTAGGAAGGAAACCGCACAGAGTACATTCTAGGAACTCGTAAGTAAACGTAGCTTTGTCACTTTTGTCAGTGTGATCAGTCTCACACAATACATTGAATACACCGAGATTACTCCGTCAGTTAATCAGGTTATATGTTGATATGTTCTGTGCTGATAAGCCGGTCAGCTTTCAAGTGGATTTTGTATTCAAGTCATACAACTGTGTTCATATGAATTTGCAAGGCAGTTCAATTCACGTCGAGACACTGGAAATAAAGGTATAGTTCTGTACAACGCTGTACGCGTCAGTGCTGCCTGCCGCATGATTCCGAGCACCGTGGCACTGCTGTTCGTGGTTTACTTCTAAACAGTTGTCAACATTCACGTGTTATCGCTGTGCTGTGATGAAGGTCGCACTACTGGCCTGCTGCGGAGGCAGGGCGACACTGCCGCGTAGGCAGTGCTGTCTCGCATTGCTGCCGTGTACGAGCATGTAATGGAATGTCATATAAACCTATAGAAAATGTATGAGGACCAATAGTGACGTGGTAACCCAGTATTATAATAGTGCTCTGTGGCGGTAACACTGCTGCGGCCATAATTCGGTTCATAATACACCCAGAGTACAGCTGTTCATGTTGAACAAAAGCAAAGCGAGTTCCAAGTAATGTAATGAAAAAGCAATTTGTAACATGCATGATCCATTGTCACAAATTCCTACTTGAATTCCTGACCATTATCTTGTTACCTGATTTCCTAGTGTTCTACGGAACATCAACAAATATTGTGTCTTGTATGTATTGTAAGTTATAGCAGGGCTGAAATATTACTCTGTATTGCTGGCAACAGTAAGTAACTGACTAAAAACCAACTTAATGTTATTTAGATTACATTTTACAAGTAAATAAGAGCAACTGCTGAAGGTAAGGTTTGTTCTGTTTTACTACTACTACTCAAAAGTATTGCTTTTAATTAATTTATTTATTTATTTATTTAATACTTAATGCACAGAAATGTACAGAGGCGGACTTAATGCCATAGGCATTTTCTACCAGTCAACCTTAATACCTTTAATTATATTTTTTCTGTATTTATTTTAGAAAGGACACACTGTGGTTGGAACGTTTTCATTTAGTCACAAGAAAGAAGAGTATAAGCAATAAAAGACCATAATGCCTAAACACTTACTGAAAACCTGGTAGGTAATTAATCAATGTTTTTTTTTAAACAATATCAGAGCAGTTGCTTTTATTTGTAAATAAACTACTTATTTAAAATAACAGCTCTTCTGAGAGCTTCTAGCCCTGCCCACAGCTGCCAGTCGCCTGTAGCCTGCAATGACATTGAAATGATTTGCAATTGTTATAACTTGAAAAGGCATTGATATACGGTTTCATACAGATGAACAACTTAATACTTATGAGGAACCTATAGTTATTGAATTTGTAACTGTTTCCAGGATACTTCAACGTTGTGTGATTTCTTGTATATTTTTTATACTAAGTCTCAAAGCAATAATTCACTTCTTTATAACATATGGAGTGTACAACTACCCACACATCCCTGCGGAGGCCATACAATCACAACTGTACAAGCAGGTTGCTCCAAACCTAGTGCTCCAGAAGTCTAAACCTGATTGTAAATATGATGAAATACTTAAAAGTACTAGTTCTCTGCTTAATTGGGAAGTGCCAAGTAAATACGACGAGTTCTCAGCAAAGGGCTTAGTGAATGGTAGCTACGTGCCGGAACACTGCAATCCCCTGTTCAGTGTTGCTCTAATAGTAGCCTACAGGAACAGACAGAGTCAACTAGACATATTCCTGCCGTATATCCATAATTTTTTAAGGAAACAAAACATACACTACAGGTGAGCATTTTAAACACTGTCAATTAAATAATAACCAAACAAGGACAACACTTATTATTTTAAGGGTTCCATACCTCAAAAGGGAAAGGAACCCTTAGGGGCGTCGCTCACACGAGCTAGAGTCGAGGCGCGGCGTCGAGGCGCGGGCGCACAATTCGCGCGTCGCCTACGTTTTCTTAGGAATAAATGTCAGTGCGCTCAAGTTCTGTGCACCCGCGCCTCGACGCCCGTCTCGACTCCAGCTCGTATGAGCGACGCCCCTTATAGGATCACTTCGTTGTCCGTCTTTCCGTCTGTCTGTCTGTCAGTCTGTCAAGACCCTTTTGCTTAGGAACGCGTGGAGATAATATCAAGTTGAAATTAATATCAAATACGAAGGTCTGTGGTCCCTTGGAGCTCTTAAAAAAACAAACTTCCAAGTCAACGCAATAAAAAGATACGAACATAATGCGACATATTTTGATACTCGCAAATAAATCTAAACCTACAGGGTAGGGTTGTGTAACATGTCATTTACAGACGCCAGCACTTCAAGTTACTACAATCTGTCGAATTTCTTTAGTAGATTTTTAACTTTATCGCTAAAGAATAAGGTTCAATGTTGATTAGTAAAATTTTACAGATTGGAGTAGGTTGATGTTGCTGGCGTCTGTACTTCCCGGTGACCTAAAATCATGAAAAATGGCAAAAGTTAAAAAATCGATTAGTTTTATAACATTTTAAGTTAGTATCTGCAAATACAAGTTAGTAATGGCAAAAAAATAGTAAATATAATAATTGACCGTGACATCGATGTAAGGGAGAACGTGTTTTTCCAGTAGGTACCTGGTACAGTTTGTTTTTGGGATAAATTCATCCCAACTACGAAACCCTTCATTGTGCGTAGTCCGACACGCACTTGGCTGACTTGGCCGGCAGCCTTATTACGTAATGCACGATCAATAATAAATTGAAATGAATTGAAACACATTGCTAGTCCATTGCAAAAATTGAGCAGATTTTTTTTTCGAACTTATGAAGCAATGGACTAGCACTCTGTTTCAATTTACTATTGATCGTGCATTACGTAATAAGGGTACAGTTTACTATTGATCGTGCATTACGTAATAAGGGTACAGTTTACTATTGATCGTGCATTACGTAATAAGGGTACAGTTTACTATTGATCGTGCATTACGTAATAAGGGTACAGTTTACTATTGATCGTGCATTACGTAATAAGGGTACAGTTTTTGTCTAAATATTACATCCCAATTTATTTGGGGTTGGGGCAACACGTATTTATTTGGGGTTGGGGGAACACGTATTTTTTTCTTCCATACATTTCTATTAGTTTGTATGTAAATCTGAGTTACATACTACATCTGTTGAATTTAAATATTAAAGCAGTATATCTGTAATTAGTATATGACACAAATATGATAACAATAACTCTTTTAGGATATACGTAATAGAACAACAAGACGAGAAGATCTTTAACAAAGGTATTCTACTGAACGTTGGAGCGAAGACAGCTATCAGAGACAAGTTCCCGTGCCTCATCCTGCAGGACGTGGACCTGCTGCCGCTGGACGAGAGCAACCTGCACGCCTGCACGCACACCCCGCGCCACATGAGCGCCAGCATCGACAAGTTCCGATACGTACTCCCCTATGACTACATAGCGGGCGGAGTGCTCGCCGTCAAATCTAAACAATTCGTGGCAGTCAACGGACTATCCAATAGATTCGAAGGGTGGGGCGGCGAAGATGATGATTTTTCCTTCAGACTCAGCGCGCATAAGTTTGATTTAATCAGGTAATTAGATGAACGGATTTAAATAACTGAACTGATAAATTGACTGTACAACCAACTTCTGTGCGCGCCATCGTGCGCGTGGAAGAAATAACAATATGCTACGGCACTCACAAATAATGTAGCTTTCCATCAGTGAAAACATTGTTGTAACTGGAATACTGGATCAGTGCTTCCGGTGTGCTTCCAGACATATAATTCCATGTCTTTAAAATAATAGTTTACATTTGAACAATTTAAATTTAATAAATTATAGAACGCTCATTGCTCAGTCAGCCTTTCGAAGGGACTATATAAAATGATTATTTATTTATTTATTAAATAGTTGATCCTAGTCCTAGCCCACTCTTAACCAGTTATTTCCTGTATTAAATATTAATACACTAATTATAAATGTTACAGATTTCCCCGTGAAATGTCCCGCTACACGATGCTGGCGCACCCACAAGAGCCTAAGAACACCGCGCGCAGACGCATCATGAGAGAGAACCGGCAGCACGGCGGCCACGAAGGGCTCCGCTCGCTGCCCTACGTCACCACCCACGTCAAGAACAACCGCCTGTTCACACTCGTCGGGGTCCAGTTATAGCGACGCAGCGTGGGAGATGACGAGGTAAAGAGGGGCCACTGCTGACGCGTGTCAACACTAACGATTCAAATGTTGGCAACGGTCTGTGTGGAAGTCTATCTTCGCCAATGAATGTATATGAGCTAATGTGATGAGCTCTTGTTATCATGCATTGTGTGAATTTGACTTTTCCCTTCTTTACTATTTTACCTTCGCTCTTCTTAGAGTTAATCAGTTTACATCAGTCATTAAAAATTATTATAGTTCTATGAAAGCAAAATATGATATGATCAAGATATAATCTTGATCATACCATAATTATGGCTTTACTTTTTGTACCTAGTAGGTATTATCTCGCCTTAAATACTAAAATAAATAAAACATGCTAGATAATAAAATAATTTAAAAAATAAACTATTTAACAAATACTTGAAACGTCAAAGCGATTTTTATGCTTGCAGTTGGGTATGATACACTTGCGCAAAGACATAATGATTTGTTAGACTAATTGCGTGTCAGGGTAACGTGTGAAAAAACTTGGATCACCCCAATAGAATAGAGTTCTGCCACCAGCCGCACCTACTGTCTGCGAAATCGAATGGCCATCGCGCAAGTGTCCTACCATAGCAACTGCTTATTTATTAAGAGGGTGCCACGTGCTGTGGCCGCCGCGCACATTTGGTCGCCGGTGCCTTAATTTTATAACAAAACAACTGAGCACAGCACCTAATTGCGTAACATACTTTCATCACAATCTGAATGATTTTGAGGGATATGACTAATCCATTGCTTCATATTGAGGTGCTGATCACCGGGAGTATTCGCCTGGAGCATTACATCAGTGCGGGAGGAGAAGCGAGCATTACAGTGCGTATCGTCAATATTTAGTAAAAAAAACATTACAGGCGATTTATGCTCGTCAGACCGTCAGTCAGGGAGGCAGTACTATAACGTAATGCTGAAAATCGAATCTGTAACATTACATTACAGGCGAATGCTCCCGGTGAGGGAGCACCTTAATGTTCGAAAAAGTCTGCTCAGCAACGTAAATAAAACCTCGTGCAGACTGGCGCGACGAGACACCGCCGGTAATTGTTGTACCGTGAACTTTTTTTAGAAATTTTTTATAGTGGATCCACATAGCCCGGCTGCATGTGCCGGCGGCCTGACCGCCGGCTTTGCGTGCGACAATCGCAACAAAACCGGCGGCCATTTTGCCGGCCCGTTGGCCGGCCGCACCTCGCGGCATCGGGGGAACATCTTCTTTTGCTCTTTTTAAGACAGAGAATATACACCAAAATTGCAGCAGCAATTGCGATGTTATCGTCCATTTCTATCTACAGTATCTACGTACAACTCACTTCACTGAAAGTCACAAGATAACTGAAAATATCGATTCACAACCGCACTTATATTAAAACGCCGGCTTTTGCCGGCGGCTCGGCTTTGCTTGTGGTCAAGCCGCTGGCTGTGCCGCCGGGCTGTATGGATCCACCATTACAGACGAATCGCGCCGTCGCTCGCCGTCGTCGCGTCGCGCTAGTGTGCATGAGGCTTAACGCAATGAATGTTGTTGAACTTTCAAAATAAAAACCATTGCTAGTGTTGGTGTTGTTGTTAGTGTGTTACGCAGTTACCCCGCGGATCCTAAATCGTTTTACGGTTTGCCGTAGTAGAATCCTAATCGCTCTGGTCGGGGTGCCTTATTACAGTAACTACGATAGTGCGCCCAGCAGCCGCCGCCGTTGTTTTAACTCTCAGTTGCCGGCGCTATTATTTACAACTGCAATAAATGTTGCTAGTGTCGATGTCTACAGAGGCTTTGTTAGCTTGTTCTCAAACTTAAGAAGAATGTTTTTTTTTTAATAAACAAATGTTCCTCTTGTACACCGCTTGTACTATAGGTACACGTCTGCCTAACCCTTCGAGGAAAACAGGCGTGATGTTGTGTGTGTGTGTGTGTGTGTGTGTGTGTGTATGGACCTCTTGTCGTTTGTTGTAAACTCGTTCGATCAAGCTGTGAGCTACCCTTGGCTTTCAAGTTTAAATACGGGGTGGCAGGGACATCGACGCGAAGCCGGTTACCATGGATTCAGTACATGATTCTGAACCCCCCTGCGTTGAAATTTTTCGTCGGTTATTGATAGCTGTTCATAGAAAAGTGCAATACCTACGCGGTCAAAATGTATGGAACAGCTGATTTTTTTTAAATAACCGACGAATAATTTCAACGCAGGGGGGTTCAGAATGATGTACTGAATCCATGGTAACCGGCTTCGCGTCGAGGTCCCTGCTACCCTGTATATGTAATTGTTTATGCCACATTAAAGCTTTACCTTTCACGTATTTTCTTTGATGTAAAAATTTAATTATTATTTGTGGTACACAAACTCACATAATTTCTGGTAAATAAAGAACAGACTTATGTAAATCATGACTACGACAAGCATGGGAGCTGCTAGTGGATAGAACTCAATTGCCCTCAGGTCTCATTACAAGAGCCGTGTCAAGAACTGCTTTTTGACTTTATTTAAGAGTAGCTATAAACCTCTTGGTCCAGCGCATCTAGCGCGGCCACAGAGCACGGAATCGCCAAATAGCATTCGTGGCGCCGAAAGTGCGTTAAGAGCGTTTACGACGTACGACATTTCATACAAACTTTCAAGCCCTTGTCTACCGTGCCCTTGTTTTTCGAAATGACTGAACCGATTTTAATGAAACTTCATAACCATACGCATAAGCAGGATACAAAGGTCTAAAAAGTTAGTTAAGAACGTTTCCGAAAATTAAATTTTTAAAGATTTTAAATTTTCCATAGAGACACAGATTTCCAGTTATCTGTTTTAAATGTCTTATTTAAAAACAGATAACTGGAAATCTGTATTTTTCTAAAATTTTGTAAATTGCGAAAATGTTCCTAACTAACTTTTTAGACTTTTCTATCCTGCATATGCATCTGAAGTTTCATTAAAATCGGTTCAGTCATTACGAAAAACAAGGGCTTGAAAGTTTATACGAAATGCCGTACGTAAACACTCTTAAGCGGACTACTTCTGACATCTTCACCATTGAAAGCCGTCAATTTCTATAGGTCATTCATTAGTGACGTGTAAACGATAACACGGTTTGTATGGAAAGTGTTGACTGTGCCGCCGAGGCGTGCCGTGCTCTGTGACCGGGCAATGGTTGCCGGGACCACATGTCTACTTGTGCACAACTTCGTGTGCTCAATCATGCTTTATTTTAAGCAATAGGTATTTTTTTATTAGGTAGGTTTTTTTTCCAACCTGTATACCTGATAATTATCGATGATTCGATTTCAGTTTGTGCGACTGCTTGAGGCATAATTCTTGCATAGTCTCTCTGTTATCCGGTTTGAACAACTATGTACTAACACATTGATGCATTTCTTAGGTTAGAATGTATTAAATACACTATTTAAGTTTAAGCTGCTACTTACTTTAATTGAATTGCAATATGTGATATTTTTGCAATATAATGTTTTTTAAAGGTAGCTATTTCGGTTATTAAGGATACAGGAAGATTTTCTAGCCAGTTATCGGGACATTCTAAACTACAGGTCATAGAGAAAAACGCTGAAAGGAATTATGAGCTCAATTTTAAAGAAATACTCGAGTCACATTAAAAAAAATTCAAAATATTTTATTTCACATAAACCTACATCCATGGGCACGTATGAAACGTCAGAAGCTAGGTGCACACATTAATTTCCTTTGTTACTTTTTTCAGTTATTCAGTTTTGATATTATTTAAAAGGACCATGGGCAACTTTGTATGGAGTCTGGTACCAACGCTCAACAGTGATGAGACTCATGCCATGTGAAAGCTTTTGGGGTACTATTTAATTCATTCTATGGCAGCTAAGTCGAAATCGAGCTCGAACATGGTGTTTTTGAACATTCAAAAAAAGAAAAAAAGTTAGGTTAGGTTAGATTAGGGATGAAACTTATGCCATGTGAAAGCTTTTGTGGTATCATTTAATTTATACTACGGCAGCTAAGTCGAAATCGAGCGCGAACATGGTGTTTTTGAACATTCAAAAAAAGTTAGGTTAGGTTAGGGATAAAACTCATGCCATGTGAAAGCTTTTGGGCTATCATTTAATTTATACTATGACAGCTAAGTAGAAATCGAGCGCGAACATGGTGATTTTGAACATTAAAAAAAAGTTAGGTTAGGGATGAAACTCATGCCATGTGAAAGCTTTTGGGGTATCACTTAATTTATACTACGGCAGCTGAGTGTTTTTGAACATTCAAAAAAGGTTAGGTTAGGTGGGATGAGAGGGCGGAGGACATCCACGGGTGGGCGGAGGACATCCATGAGGATTTTCAAGGTCGCAACAAAAAGCATATCAAGGGATGAAACTCATGCCATGTGAAAGCTTTTGGGGTATCAATTAATTTATACTATGGCAGCTTAGTCGAAATCGAGTGCGAACATGGTGTTTTTGAACATTAAAAAAAAGTATAAAATGAAGGACAAATAAAACAGTAAACACCACTTATAAACCACTGTATAGATGATTAAATGGAGATTAATACTGTACTTTTAACCAATTGATTTAATGCATTAGAAAAGAAAAGAACATCAAAATAGTTGAAAAAAAATTCCTGTCCGTCAATTTATGCAACTTGAAAACATTGTAGCTTGCGATAAAATCAATTAATTGAGTTTTTTTTTTTTATACATTGTTTTCGGCCATAGAAGGAACCCTATTGAAAATGGCTCTTTCATTCAAAGTAGTTTAATTATAATTAATAAAATACTAACTAAAAAAAATATAATATCTTTATCTAAATATTTCCAACCTTGACTTAATGTGTTGCCTAGCAACCCACAACGTAAATATCTAAATAAATAGTCTTTGACATTACTTAAGGATTGCAAGGTTAGAAATTTACCCATAGTGTTGGGTAAAACAGCAGTCAAAACATACTTTATGAAAAGTGATACATTGTTAATTTTTGTTAGAAACTATGTTTTGAATTTCTTTTTCGTTTATGTGTGTTTTTGTGTGTTATGAGGAGTGCACTTTTGGAATTTCCAAACTATTTAATGTTCCAAAACACCATGTTCGCGCTCGATATCGACTTAGCTGCCATAGAATGAATTAAATAATACCCCAAAAGCTTTCACATGGCATGAGTTTCATCACTGTTGAGCGTTGGTACCAAAATGACGCATGGTCCTTTCTTTAAAAAACCCATGGTTCCTTTCAGCGTTTTTGTCTAGGACTAGTAGTAGTTTTTCTCTAGGGGTTCAGAATCTAAACATACTGGCATAACAAAACAACTGTGTATTATTTAGTAGCAATGATTTTGACGAAATCACATATTTTACCCACGTAAATTAAAGTAAATGTACGCGTGTGACCACCATGTGTATAAACATTGCATATGATATCGACACAGTCGAGAATTGTTTGTTGCTAGTTCCAATGAAAGTGGTGTTTAGTCGATACACTTCTAGAAGCCATTCATATACTTACAACATGTATGAGGTTTTGTAAACAGTCGTCAAACGAATAGTAGGTGTGTATAATCTTTTAATACTTTTTACTATGTTATTTTACTCACTAGAATTAATTTCGAGGACCTAGCTAATTCACTTGCAACAGATTTTGAACTTAACTATCAGAGGTTCATCTTAGACTAATAGTTTTATAGTCCACGGGGGCGATGAACAAATTATATAATTAAATATGAATATCTTGTTGGGAATACATAAATCCTATCAGATTTGTTACTTTAGTGTAGGTACCTTTTCAAAATCATGTTTTTTTATGATGTAATCCTACTCATACAACTGTTGTTGTTTTTGTTCCATGAAATATCTACATAGACTTGGCTGATTTATCAATCGATATTTTTTGTTTCTGGAATAGTATATAAAATATTAAAGCGGATTGACCATGGTTTGACAAAATTATTTTCTATACAAAAGCTGTCAAACCGACATATTTATTCTTCAGATAAAGTTATCTGACGATTGAAAAGTCGACCCTTAGTTAGATATATAAATTGTATTGCTTTGAGTTATCATTGATTTGTATAACTGCTCATGTACATTGAAAATAGTATGATTCCATCGATGTTTGGCTTGCTTACCAGGCAGCGGCGTAGCGTGGGTGTCGCGCGCCCGGGGCTGATGACAATTTCGCCGCCCTCTTATTTAAGTATTTCAATGTAATGTACTATACATTACTATTTTTCATTCTGTGCATTTATTGAGGGAGACAAAATAAATGTACACATCAATGTTGTAGGGTACATAGTTTGTTTTGGCTTCCTTGGTGGGTTGTTTTGTTTTTGTTTTTCTTTATTGTTTATTTTTTATGTAATTTTTGTTTTAGGACAAGTTTTTCAATTTTTATTTTATGGGTGCTAATGCCTGAAATAAACGATTAATAATTAATAAATCATAAAAATAAAAAATGTACATACATTAATTCTAGAGAACTTTTCGGCAAGAACAGTCATCATTATTTTGCATTATACCTACAGGTTAGATTTTAAATACAAAAGTTTAATCATGTTTATTAATCCAAAAATTATTTTACTTCAACTACTTAGATAGGTACATTGTTATGACAGATGCAATACCTATTACTTAAGATTAGGTACAAACACAAGAAATAAAATACGGGGAATCCTCGCAAGTCAGTATAGACGGTGTTGCCAACAGTCGCTACAAAATATCAGTCTAAGAAAGGGGTTCCCCGAATTCGTCACAGAATAAGTAATGAAAAATTCCGTGCTCTTTTCAATCGGTCCGAATTTGTAGTTGCGATAAACATATGAAATGGTTCAAATATTTTTATTATTTATTGTGAAATTTTGCCGCGCCCTAAAAAGTGCCGCCCGGGCGGGCCGCCCCTGCCGCCCGCACTACGCTACGCCACTGTTGCTTACGTTCGCGTTCTGTTGCTACGCTCAATTCTAATAAGGAGGCATGTGGAAATGGACAACTGTATTTGCAATTTTGTATAAACGAATGTTATTATTATTATCCTTCTTCTATTCGTGACACTCAAAGAATAACAATATACGTTGTTGATTACAAAAACCAAGAGATTTATTTCACCTAGATACTCCTAAGTCCTAAATTCCTGTACCTACCAATAGTTCGTAAGACATTCCGTCTGTATCGCTCTAAGTCTCTAACCGAGCACGCCTAACTACTGTAAGAAGTGTAATTAATAATGGCTACTATTTTTCCGCGCGGCACGTGCGTCTGGCTTTTGCGCCTTCATTTCCTTTGCGTTTGTTTGTGCGGCAGTGCCGGGCGCACCCGGCGGCCATGCCGCCGGCACTGTGTGTGTAGCCATTACATGGAGGGCAATCCTAACTATTTATTTATAAATGCGAAAGTGACTTTGTTTGTTTGTTAATTACGCTTTCACGCTAAAAGGGCTGAACGGATTTGGATGAAATTTGGCACATGGGTAGACCATGACCTGGATTAGGACATAAGACAATTTTTATCCCGATATTCCCACGGGATCGAGAATTATGGTCATCGCTCATTATAGCAGCACGGCTCCGACACGGCAAATAACTTTTCAATCAAGTTAGGACTTTAAGTCAAATGTATTTAAGTCTATTAATTTACGATGGCTATACAAAATAGTGGACGGCTCGCCGGCAGCGAGCGGCCCGCGAGCCGTCACACGGCGCGCCGACAGCTCGCTTCCAGCGAGGCGCCCGCTCACCTTGCCGTCCGCGCGTTGACGACTAGCGGTCGCCTTGCTTACGGCGCGTTGGCAACTAGCCGTCGCCTTGCTTACGGCGCGTTGACGACTAGATATTTCGAGGCGGTGCCGGGTTGTTACCGTGCTGGAGCGGTGCTGTTATAGTGGGCGATGACCTTTACGCGGGAGAACCGCGGGGCGCAGCTAGTGGTCTAATTATTTTTTTTTAATATGCGCGCGTCCATCGGCAGTTAACTGTTCCTCAGTTGCTGCTCAGTCAAAATCATCGCAGTATAGCACAAGTCTGCCGTGGAACCTGGCAGCGAAGCATAAGCAGGTTCAGTGTCTGCTAATGGAACGACGAAATGAATGATGAAGGGAAGTGGCCAGTGATGAACGAAACAGATTGCCAGACCAGAACTAAGTGGCCAGTGATTAATGAAACAGATTGCCAGACCAGAACTAAGTGGCCAGTGACGAACGAAACTGATTGCCAGACCATAACTAAGTGGCCTGTGATGAACGAAATTGATCGCCAGACCAGCCCCCCAATTACGCAATGCACGATCAATTTTAAATTGAAACAAATTGAAAAAGATTGCCAGTCCATTGCTTCATAAATTCGACAAAAAAAATTGAGCAGATGTTTTTTGTCGAACTTATGAAGCAATGGACTGGCAATCTTTTTCAATTGGTTTCAATTTAAAATTGATCGTGCATTGCGTAATTGGGGGGCAGAACTAAGTATGATGATGAACTGCCGATAGGAAAAGAAGCAATATTAAATACTGTATTTCATTTTACTGTTGGTAATACTCTACTGAGTCTACATAAACGACAAGGAAGGAAACACTACAATTTATATTCATAATAAATTCTAATATGTGACTACATTTTTGTTTTCTGGACAAAAATAAAGCAGTCATGGCTGTGGATTTTAAAAGCTGTGACAGCTTGTCTCCCGACGAGGAGCCCAAACTGAATTGCGATAGACTGGAGAACGATGTTCAAAATATATTGTTGAAAGACGCAGTGAGTTGTATTTGTGTCCATACAAAGTTTATATGTCTAGGAACACAATTGGGGGTGATACATCTTTTGGATCATGAAGGGAACACAGTACCGATATCGCAAGATGGGAAGAACAAGGAGCTGCAGGCTCATGCAATAGCTGTGAAGACAATCTCGGTGAATCTGAATGGGGACTACGTCGCCAGCTGCACGGCCGACGGCACGGTGCTGGTGTACGGGCTGTACACGAGCGACAACACTCGCCTCTCACTGGGCAGGGTGATCAAGTCCATCGCCTTGGATCCTTGTTACTTAAAGCCAGGCTCGGGGAGGAGATTTTTAACAGGTTCGAAACGTGATACATATTTTCTTCAAATAGTCATTTGTTCGAGCAATTTGAACTTAGTTGGAGATTATTATACTGATGATTATTATGATTTAATAAAAAAATGTGGTTACGAACTTACATTTGCAGTTGGAGAATTGACCGTGACGTATATCGATGTATGAGAGAACATGTTTGTCAACTACTAAATTAAGTTTGTTCTTGGGATAAATTCGTCCCAACCACGGAACCCTTCATTGTGCGTCATCCGACACGCACTTGGCCGATTTTTTTAATGCCTCGTTGGTCTAGTGGTCGCAAGCACTACTGCTGAGCATAAGTTCCGGGTTTGATACCCAGGTCGGGCAAAATATTATTGGTATTTTCCATCTGGTATTTCTCAGTACAAATCCAGACTCCGGGCTACGGAGTCTGGATTTGTGCCCGGTTGATGGCATTAGGCTTGCATTTTTGCTTGCACATTTGCACACTCGCCCCCTATTACATGGGACTTAAATAACTGGCGAAATATGGGTGTAGGTACTACGAGTATAGGAACACCTCTGCCTAACTTTTCGGGGAATATAGGCGTGATGTTATGCATCCGATGTATTTCTTTATTTATTAATATCAGCCTTCCGCTCCCGATGCACGCCGCGTGCACCGCCGCGTTCACCGCCGCTTGCAACGCCGCGGGCACAGCTACATTTCACGCCACGCCGCACGCCCCGCGCTTCCATAAACAACATCGTACATCACCATATCTCTACCGTGACCATATTATATTTGTGTTTGCGCGTGTGATGACGCGGGCCGCTGCACGCCCCGCCTATTCACCAAAGAGATCGATCACGTCACGAACATTGTATGAATAAGTAACAGGCTGGCAAGAGAGAGATGATAAAGTGTGAATTAGATCAAAATTAAAATCCAAGATGGCGGATGCGATTTATTTTTAATTTTTCGTCTAGGTTATCGTTTTCTTAGTTTTCGACAGTGGTAAAGCCGATAGTGAGGTCAAAATGTAAATCCAAGATGGCGGCTGTGATTTTTTTTCATATTTTTTTGTGTTATAATCATTCGTGAGTAGGAAATTCGTTCCTGATGGGGGTCGGACCGCACACATTTGTTTTCTCATAGAGGGTTATAAAAAGTAGAGTGTTCACCTCGGGAGCAACACTATTTTAAGCTCGAGTGATCTACTTTAGAATCCTTCGCTCCGCTTTGGATTCAAAGAAACACTCTCGCCTTAAAAATAGTGGTTTGCTCCCTTGGCAAACAATCTACTATTTTATGTGATAAAACAAAAAATTTTGAAAGTTCGGACTTTTTCCTTTACTAGTGCTGTAAGACCTTGCTTCCTGCCAAATTTCATGATTCTAGGTCAACGGGAACCGTAGGTACCGGTAGGTTTTGATTCATTTGCGAGTATCAAAATATTTCACATAAATGGCCATATTTTTAGTTCGTTCGTTCACTTAGAAGCTTTAATTGTTTAGAGCTTCAACGGAACATAGATTTACTTATTTGATGCTATATGTGGATATCGCCGATGTTCGTAATTCGTAGGTATTGAGCGTACGTACGATGCCGCTGGCCCCGCCGCGTGCCCCGCGGCGTTGCACGCGGCTTTGAACGCAGCGTTGCCCGCCGCGTGCCTCACGGCAGGCAACGCCGCGTGCAACGCCGCGGGCACCGCCTGCATTTCAAGCAAACGCCTATAAAAACGCTTCTCCGTAAACGCTCTCATACAACGCCATATGTTAGAATTTTGTGCGGGCCGCCCCGCCGCACGCCACGCCCAACGCTCCGTGTCCGTAAACAAGCACTAAGGGCTATATTTCACCGGGACACCATGGCGGGCAACTAGTCGCCGCTACCAATAATGTGTATACTGCTCTATAGAGAGTTACTCACCTGTACCCTAATTAGTGCGTTGCGTAATTGGGGGGCAGATGTCCGTTTGGTTGCGCGCCCAATTGGCGGCGCGACCAGCTCGGACGCGTGCACAGAATGATACTGCGCGCCGCCACGCTGGTCGCTTCACCTCTAATAATTATAGCGCTGTATGGTGTCTCACTCACTCGCCCCCACCTTATTGCATGCAACTCTCTCTCTCTTTTCCTACGTACATACCTACAGTATTAGTGCTATCCACAGATATAGATAGACATAGATAACGCAAGAGCAACTACTTCGCGTGCCCAGCTTACGTACAATAATCGTAAGCTGCCACTTTCGCGCTCAGTCTGCATCGTTGTGCCACGCTCAGCGTTGCCAGAACTCCTGATTTTCCAGGAGATTTCCTGATTTGTCTAACATTCTCCTGATCTACTGATTTTATTATTAAATCTCCTGATATTTGTTTTGAAATAAATGTACCTACGATGTAAAAAAGGAACGTATCTGAGTCTTCTGACTGAACTACAAATTTCTAACAATTGAACACTCTATAACATACCCTAACTCAATAATATAAGAGTGATTTTGCAATAAGCTTTTATCGATCGCCGAAACTTCAATATTGTGTTGTCGATTTGTATAGCATTTTCCCAAAATATCAAAGACCAAATTGAGTAATAAAATTGAACACTAGAGTTATTTCCGCTAAGACGACCCACTGACCCCGGTTTCTTGAGAACTAATAAAATAAAAGTAAAATTGTTTTGATTTTCAAATAATTAGCGATAAAATGACACAAAAAATTAACAGTCAAATGTATCAAAATAAACAATAATTAAGTGTTTTATTGATCTCCTGATTTATTAAACCGATCTCCTGGTTTTTTTACTCAAATTTCCTGGATTTTGAAAACTTCGTCTGGCAACACTGGCCACGCTAGACGGACGTCAGTAAAATAATTTAAAATGGTTAATTGCTCAGTTATACATTGTAAAAACTTTACAAATGTGAGGAGAAAAAATAAAGGAAACGATTCCTTCCATCGATAAGTCATTTTGTGATTAATATTATGCGTATTTAATATTAAAATCAATTATTTTAAATCTAATACTCTCTGTAATACCAAATTTGAGAAAATCATAGGTCATCATACGTAAACTGAATATTCGTATTACATTGCGGCTTTTACTTGAAGCAGTTGATGCGACGTTTTGTTTTAACAAGTGATGAATATCGAAGCAAGTGATACTATCGTATATCGCATCGGTTTCGTAGTACAGGAGCTTTTATCATTTTTCTGTCAATTTTAGCGATTAGTGCTGTTCATCGTATGCAACACAAATCGATTCTCAAGAATCGATTTCGGAAACAGAGGAATGATTTTGTATTTTATAGGTAGTAATTATGTAGACAATTTTAATAAATTATCGTAACGTTTAGTGATTTTTTTAGTTTCCCACATGAACCCAATTTAAAAGAAAAATGGATTGAGGCGACGGGAAATAAAGATTGGTTCCCAACAAAGCATAGCACTATTTGTTAAATACATTTTGAGGAAGCATGCTTTGTTGAAGGGAAAAAGTAACGAATATTAACAAAAGCAGCATATCCGACTATTGATGTACTGAAGATCACAACTTTCTTTATCTTTTTGCTGTAGTAGCTCAAGTAATTTTGCATCCATTTTAATTTTATTATACTTATCGTATTTTACTGGGTTTTCGTTTACCTTCAAAAATTTCTTCTCTAATATTTTTTTTTGTTTCTGAAAGATAATCTACAACAATTACAAGGAATAAGTAGGGAAATACTAACAATTTAAAGAAATTATAAATCCCTAACTGCCTACTAAGCAGATCAGAATTTTTTATTTTCCTCTGTTTATCTCATTCCTCTGTCTATCTCATTCCTCTGTATATCTCATTCCTCTGTCTATCTCATTCTTCTGTCTATATCATTACTATGTCACAAAATCGATTAATTAATCTATTTAAGCGATTCTCAATAATTCTTTACTGTACACGATTACTCAATAAATAGAGAAATGGTATAATAAAAAGGCGATCTTTATTCAAAATTGAGATGAAAAAGGGTAGAATCTCGTTGCTTTTGTAAACATTAGAACTAAATTGAATATAAGGTATTTCAATCGAATATTCACGTATTTATAATGGTAAACTTACTTGAAATTTTGGAAAAGGTATCCAAAAACGACGTGTGAACGTCGACGGAACGCGCACGAGCACACAACCTCTTAATGCGAAGACTTTTAGTTAGCGTACTGCTGGCTGGGTGAGCGCTGGCCCTAGGTGGGGGGGGGGGGGCCTAGCGCCAGCGCTCACCTCAGCCAGCAGTATCGATTTCAAAGATAATAAAATCGATTCAAAGACGCTGCCGCGTGCGGCGGATTTTATTTTCCCATCACTAAATAATGCTTGTGACGTCATAGTAGGTAGTAAAAAAATGGCACGCTTGGTTTTCATACAGATCGTGATACTTGCGTTATCTATGTCTATCTATATCTGTGGTGATATCTCTTCAAGGTCCATTTTGATACTGTCTCAGTATGGTGTGGCAACTGTCGGCAACTATCTGGTGTCTGTATGGTGTCTAGGTTTGGTAGCTTACGGACACCACGGTGGCGGGACTGGTTGCGCCGCCATGGTGTCCCGGTGAAGGGCCGTGATAAAGCCGTAGTCGCATCCCTGTCCGCTACAAAACTATAATGGCATGTGACGACGGCTTTACCTTGACCATTTTTGTACCTATGTCTTGATTTCTGTCCGAGATATTTTCTTGCTTCATACTTTTTAGAGCGTCATTTTTCAGTAATCGGGTTTTACTTTTTGAACTTACTTTTTATTTTGTTTTACAACTTAGCATTCCTTTTTTCTATTACAGCCGACACCAAGGTTACATTATACGAAAAGACATTCCTGAACCGCCTTCGTAGCACGGTTCTGTGCGAATGTGAAGGCTACGTGCAGGCCATGTCGTGGCACGAGCGCTTCGTGGCGTGGGCTAGCGAGGTAGGCGTGCGCGTGTACGACCTGGTGGCGCGCTGCTCGCTCGGCCTCATCCAGTGGGAGAAGGTGCCCAACCGGTCCATAGAAGACTATCGCTGCAACCTGCTCTGGTGCGCTCCTAAAACGCTCATGATCGGGTGGGTCGACACCATCAGGATCTGCGTCATACGAAAACGAAGTCAAATCGAACTTCAAACTCGAGATGTCACTGAGTATTTAGTTGATCCCGTGTACACTTTCCAGACTGACTACTTCATCAGTGGCTTAGGTCCCTTGGATGACCAGTTAGTAGTCCTGGGAGTACATAAGGAGTGCGACCCTGAAACCGGTAAGGCGCAAAGACCTGTGCTCACCGTTGCTGACTATAAAGACTTTAAACTACGAATTACTTCCAAAAAGAGTCTCGACATTTGCGGTTACGAGGAGTATTCCTGTAACGACTATTATTTAGATATGCTCATAGAGGAAAACAGATTTTTCATAGTGTCTCCCAAGGACATTGTAGTGGCAAGTCCATACGATATCGACGATAGAGTTAAATGGCTCACAGAACAAGGTCGATTCGAAAAAGCAATTACCGTTCTCGAAGAAGTTGGCGGGAAGACGTCGAAACATTCGGTGGTGACCGTCGGCGTGCAGTACCTAGACCACTTGATGGCTGAGCACTTGCACGAGGAGGCGGCCATACTGTGCGCCAGAATTTGTAAGAATGATAAAGTGTTGTGGGAGACACAGATAATGAAATTTTTTGAAGTGAACCAGTTGCGAGCGATCAGTCCGTATGTGCCTAAAACTCCTGAACAAGCATTGAGTTCTCACATGTACGAGTTAATATTTTATGAGTATCTGAAGTTGGACTCTCAGGGATTCCTGAAATTAGTTCAAGAATGGAACCCTGCGTTATACAAGACTGGCGTCATCGTTAAGGAAGTCTTAGAGCATCTGCTGAACACGGAGGTCGACAAAAATATTTACTTAGAGGCTTTGGCTCTCTTGTATTGCTACCAAAAGAAATACGACAAGGCTTTGACAACGTACTTGACTCTCCAGCACAAAGACGTGTTCACTCTGATCACTAAACACAACATGCACAACGTGATACACGACAAGATACTGGACCTGATGACGCTCGACTGTGATAAGGCAATATTAATACTTCTAGACAAGCCCAGGGTACCTGTAGATGTGGTAGAAAAGCAACTTGCAAGCAATGACATCATCATCATCATCATCAACCTATTAATGTTCCCACTGCTGGGACACAGGCCTCCTCTCTGTGAGAGGGAGTGGGCCGTAATCTACCACGCGGGCCCAGTGCGGGTTGGTAGATGTCACATGTCTTCGAATTTTTGGTTCTAAGACATGCCGGTTTCCTCACGATGTTTTCCTTCACCGTTTTGAGAGCAGTGGTGATGAAATTATTTACACAAAGTAAAGCGCCTGCTTGGGTTCGAACCCACGACCTACAACTCGTAAGTCGGGGCCGTTACCACTGGGCCACCACTGCTCTACAGCAATGACATGCTGCTGTTTAAATATTTAGATGCTTACAGCAAAATTGAACCAAATGGTAGGTATCACGGCAAATTAGTTCGACTTTACGCTAAATATGCAAGGGACAAACTTCTTCCATTTTTAAAATGCAGTGATAATTACCCAATTCAAGAAGCTTTGGATGTGTGCCAGAACAATGAATTTTACCCTGAGATGGTGTTCCTGCTGGGACGTATTGGCAACACGAGAGAAGCTCTGCAGATCATTATAGAGCAGCTGAAGGATATAAACCAAGCTATCAATTTCTGTCAAGAGCACAATGATAAGGAATTGTGGATGGACCTCATCAAGCGGACAGTGGACAAACCTGAGTATGTGACGTTACTGCTCAAGAGAATTGGAAACTACGTGGATCCGTGAATGTTAATACAAAATATACAGTCCGGATGTGAGATAAAAGATTTAAAGGACTCCTTAGCAAAGATGATGTGCGATTATCATCTTCAACTGTCAGTGCAGAAAGCATGTAAAGTGATCACTTTGCGGAACTACTTCGAAATACAACAGAAGCTAGTCATCAATCAGCAGAGAGGTATATCAGTTACGGATGACTTCGTGTGTTGTGTGTGCCACTGTCCAATCATAGTTAGGGATGTATCCAATGCTTCAGATTTGGTCGTTTACAACTGTCGGCACTCTTTTCACAAGAATTGCCTTCCAGAGGTAGTACAATGCCACACTTGTACGGTGTGCAGTGCCGTCAAAATGTGACCGGAATCGCTAAAGCTATTAATGTTGGCGCTTTTATAATATATCAAGTGACTTGTATTATTGTTCGTCCCAGAATCAAGAGTTCCGAATACCAGATACTTACCAATAAAATAAAACTATAATAAATGTGGTTCTTATATGACGAGATGACGACTAATAGAGAAATATGGAAGAAAGGGAGATTTTGCACCGACTTCAAATAAATTGGGATAAGGGTAGGAAAATGATAATGATGAAATGTGGTTGTTATAATTTCAATTAATATCTAATTCATCAAAAAGCGCCTTTTTTAAATTAAAGATTTAAAATATATTTATTTTCTAATATAATAAGTTGGACACTCCATCGGGTCCAGCACAGCGGGCCTCACACCCCCCAGGCCCGCATGCGGGCCCAGTCCCGCCCCACGCTCACGGCCACCGGCAGCGACACCGCCATGCCGCACAGCTGCCCGCACCCCTCCATTACTTGTTTAATTATTGCTGAAATATTAAATATGTTAAGTACTTCTGTCCCTAAACAAGCTTATCTGAATAATATTCAATATTCTGATTAGATCACTCTATTTAGGGTAAAATCATATGAAAACTCATGGCGCGGTTATTTTATTTTATTTAGTAACTAGGTAGAAGGGGATAGTAACTGGCAAAGTATCTATACGCCCGCTCGGCGAGCCTGCAGGCTACCTAAGTACCGGCAGGTACTGCAGGCATTCAAAGTCAAACTCAAAGCATTTATTTCAATTAAACTATTGACAGGCACTTTTGAATTGTCAAAGACTCGGTCAGTTAGTCAGAAAGTTGAAGCTAGTCGCCCATTCCAAAAAGTAGATCTCTGTGGAGAAGAACGGGCAAGAAACTCCCAGGACACTCTTAAGATATTACAAAATCCTGTTTAAATAAAGATAATAGAAAATCCTGAAATCCATTGTGAGGGTGATGTGGTCATTTTGGAAAGAAAACGTTGAGGATTTCAGAGTTCAGACCCTTCCAGCAATCCATAGAGACCAAACAACTAACGCTCTGTGCTGTTTAAAAACTAGTTTTTTTTAAATATATTTGGTTACCAGCGGCTCTGGCCACGTCTCGGTCGTCCACCTCCCACACGAGCTCGTCGTGTATCTGCAGCACAAGCTGCGCGTCCACCGGCGGCGAACTGCTCCGCAGCTGCTGCTCTGTCAGTATCATCGCAGTCTTGCACAAGTCTGCCGCAGAACCTGCCAGTGGAGCAGGTGAACCACGCTGAACATATAAGTGCATAGTTGCATGAGCCTCCCTCGGGAGGGGCGGGACGTAGGAGGAGTACTTTGGCGGAGTCCAACCTTCTACGTGTCGTTCCGTCCTAAATAGTGCCTCACGATGATAGAACGGCGAAAAACACTAAAATAAATGATGAGGCAGCGGGACATTCTAAATTGAAACATAGAGACGAGTGGCTAGTGATTAAAAAGGTTGCTTACTTAGTAATGACGAAAAGTATTACTTTGTCACTGTATAAATGATCACCTACACACGGTTTTACTACTGACGGAGCTAGAACCAGAATATCCGACGAATGTTCCCTGCCTTTAGCTCTAAGTAGTATAGTACCTACAGATTTATGGCATCACGCGGTACTTCGCGGAAACCCATGACAGTTTAATTTGAGGGAAATATTTTTAGTTTTAATACTACTAACTAGATCCAGGCTAAAGCAGTTAAGCAGTAGAAGGTGCTGCGTACTGCTTCCAAACAGAATCTAGTTCGGTATATAGTAATTAGTCGACGCTCGCACGGACGACGTAATAAAATCACGGCGATTTTTTTTCGCGTATTGGATTTTCGACGCTCTGCTTAGCACCGAGAGTTGAATATCCAACAGAGCGCATTCAGCGCGTCAAGAAAATACACTGTTGGATATTCAACCCTCGGCGCAAAGCAGAGCGTCGAAAATCCAATACGCGGAAAAAAGTCGAATTGTTTTTTATAAATTCGTACAAGAAGAAGAAGAAGATTACCTACAGATTTGTCCAAAAACGTGTAACAGCTGCACGAGCACAGTTTCAGGTGTCTTACCTTGCACGACAAAGTTGACGGCTTGTCGTTCAGCGTGCGACTTCACGCTGAAGTGCTCGCTGGCGATGTTGCCGAGCCGGCGCACGCGGCCGCGCAGCGTGGCCACGCGCCCGCGCGACGCGCAGCGCGCCGCCACGCCGCGCCCGAACGACTTCAGCGACGGAAACGTTCCTGGCAACATTACATCACGGGCATGCTCCCCAAACAGACAGAGGTGTGCCTGACCTATAGGGTTGTAGGTATACATAAAACTCCCATGAAATGGGCTTTAAAATATAACTTGGATTAGATGGAATGCTACTAAAATAGTGTAAACTTGTACACTATAACAAAAAAAATATTATATTTAAAAAAAACGCTTTCCACAAAATTAAAAATAAATGAACTGACTTGTATGAGTTACGATGTTATAAGTACATAGCAATTTGTCACTTCTTCTTTTATATATCGAACTAGCTGCGTCTCGCGGTTTCACCCGCGTAAAGTAGTTTTTTTTCTTTTAATCCCTATGTTCCCGTGGGAATATCGGAATAAAAAGCCTATTTTACGCCTCCACTGGGCATGCTCAGCTATCTCTTAGTGAAAGTCCCGTCCAAATCGGTCCAGCCGTTTCGTTTCGGAGATTAGCCGGAACAAACAGACAGACAGACAAAAAAAATGTGTTTTTGTTGTATGGATCGCACATACTTTCATATAAGCATTTAGTAAAAAGCTGTTAGGTATGTGTGTAAACTGTCCTTAACTTTTTGAGACATTTTGATTTGCAGATTTTGAAAAAAAATATACAGATAGCAATAAAATGGGGATGTCACAAATAAAATTACATATCTAAAAACTACCATTTAGCAGGGCAGGGGCCACTTGACTCTTATAATTTACACTTTAAGTTTAATATATTGCAAACGGATCCCTAAATGCAATAAATGATTTTGACAATATTTTTGGACGACCTTTCTAATGACACCCCATATCATAGGATAGGCATCCCTACTTTACGTGTAGGGAAGGTACCCAAAAAAGACTCGTCAAAACGAATCGTATGAGCCCAAACTCGAGAGGTTTACGTAGCCACTGAAGAGTTCCACTATCCACCTCCTGACTTCATCATCAGATCAGCTCCAAAGATACCAAATTATTGTATTGTCATCGGTCCTTCAAACGTATGCAAATTTTCAAGTTAACGGACGTCTTGAAGTTGGTTAAAATTACATAGATAGATGAAGTTAACAAAAGCGTGTTAAAATAGAATAAAAACATAAATTATATTGAAGGTCTACATGTGTACGTGAGAATCGACAGCACTTACTGTTGAAGCTAGCGGCGACCTGGAGCGCCTGCTGGTAAGTAGGATGTTATTGGGCACTCTAAGCCACCTTACGTTCCATCGGTTCACTTCGTTCACCTCGTCACTTCAGGTGGCTTAGATTGCCCAATAACATATATGAAATCCATTCTATTCCACCTGATGAACAGAAGGTGGAGTACGAATTTTTGCATAGTGCAGTAAAACAGGTGGCTTAGATTGCCCAATAACATATATGAAATCCATTCTATTCCACCTGATGAACGGAAGGTGGAGTACGAATTCTTCATATCAACCACTTACCTCGATTAACAAAAGCAGATCTACGGTTTAAACTTTGTTTCACTACACTACTTTACTGTCATTCTTTCATAGTTTCACTACACATTTCACCACTACTGAATTTATTCCTAATTTTAATCTATATGAAACGTGGTAAGCTAAACTTCAGGACAGATTGCCTCATGCCTCTCCGCAAAGTTAGAGATAGCGCATTACCACAAAGGTTCAACGCACACTCAGTTTATGCGACCAGATTGGTACCGAGGGCATCTGAAATTTAGAATATCGTATATATTAAACTAAAACTTGGGACAGATTGTCACTATGCCTGTCCACAGAAGAAAGAAATAGCGCATACCCATAGGTGCACACACATTCTATTTCCTGCGGCTAGACATCCGAAATTTTAATTTAATTTCATTTCATATAGATGAAAATTTACATGTTTATTAAACAAGTAAATGCGTCGGCTGTCTGAACCGATGACCTAAACTTCAGGACAGATTGTCCCTAGTCTCTCCACAAAGTTAGAGATAGCGCCTTACCACAGAGGTTCAACGCGCACTCAGATTATGCGACCAGATTGGTACCGAGGACATCTGAATTTTAGGCTACCGTAAACATTAAACTAAAATTCAGGACAGATTGTCTCATGTCTCTTCACAGAGCAAGAAATAACATGCACAGGCACACGCTTATTCCAAGTCCATGACCCCAGATTGGGCACCAAGATACATCCAAATTTTAATTTAATTCGTTCATACAGCTAACACTACCAAGTTACACGCTAACAATCAACGACTGGCTACTCTGCTGTTACTCCACATTTTAAAATCTCAAAGACTGCAAAATTGCATTATGTAAATTTGCTGAATTCGAACTTTATCGTTATTACGTGAGGTGTATGTGTGAGTAACTTCCATGTATTCAGCGATAACATTGTAAGATGATCGTCGCGCATGTTGCAGTCTTTTTAATTATCAATTTAAAGTTTACTACAACATACCTGTGAACATACTTTATGACACGGGTTCGTTTACATATATTTATATGTTTATAATAAGGTGTTAGTTCTATCAATCTAGGATTGTTTGAAAGATGATTCTTAATTATCAATTTAAAGTTTACTGCAACATATCTGTGAACTTACTTTTTGACACGGATTCGTATACATGTATTGTACAGAAAAAAAAAAAAAAAAAAAAAAAAAAAAAAAAAAAAAAAAATGCTTCTAGGATATTTTACTTTCGACTCATCTTAACTTGCAGATTTTTTTTATTTTTTTTTAATTTCAGATGGATTTATGTTATCATACAGAGTTTTTCTAAGACGGTTTATTAAACAAACATACATTCTTTACTATAATACATATTGTATACATTATAAGTAACAGCCCGGTGTCGGTTTCGCCTGTCGGCGAGCGTTAAAGCTGGTTTTGTATTTCGTTTCTCACGATAAAATTGCAATTTGACAGAAGCTGGTTTTGTATTTCGTTTCTCACGATAAAATTGCAATTTGACAGAAGGGTTTTCAATCAATGCGGTTTAATTTGTCGTAAGTAACATAATTTAGTTATACACCTGTGAGGACATGTAGTTAAGGTTTAATTTTGATATGAGATAAATATTGCTGAAATTGTATTTTTTATGTATATAAACCAAGCAATTTCGATCATATAATACATTCGCTCCAGTATCTTCCAGTGATTCACTTACCTTTTTCGTTACATATTACGTCATCCTACAACTATAAAATGTGAGTAAGTACTACTAAGTTTATTGAATATTTTAATGTTTAATCGGTACTCAGCTACGGACCTGGTTCTTGCCTGCCGGCTGGTGTAACTCTCGTCATTTCTTAATGTGTTTAATTGTTACCCAGCTACGGACCCGGTTTTTGTCTGCCGACTGGTGTAACTACTCGTATTATCATTTAGAGCGAGTTTTGTAACCTTCTTTTAATTCATAGTAGCATAATTATAAAATTAATCTTTCGTGTTCCATTAGGTTTGACTCCGAATCAGAATACCAGCAGTCACAGCGCTCAGCTGCTGTAGTTGAGGTTACAAAGGTGCAGCCGAAGAAAAAGGCGACGAAGCGTAAAGCTTCTGAAAGCACCACCACACCTTCAGAATATAAATCAAGGTAATTTACATTTACTGCTTATATCTTTCTATATACTACTATTTTTATGAAATGTAAGTAAGTACTCTATTAGTTTACTGAATTTGCAGTAGAACGTAATTGCTACCCAGTTACGGACCCGGTTTCTGTCTGCCGGGTGGTGTAAATATTATCATATTCGAGCGATTGATATTTCTTTAAATTTCTTCTGCAATTATTAACGTGTTCATTTTATTGCATCAGTCTTCTTTTAAGTCATAGCTGCATAAAATTTTAAATTAATGTTTTGTGTTCCATTTCAGATCTGACTCCGAGTCAGAGTACCAGCAGCCACGGCGCTCAGCTGCTGTAATTGAGGTTGCAAAGGTGCAGCCGAAGAAAAAGCCGACAAAGCTTAAAGCTTCTGAAAGCACCATCAAGCCATCAGAATATAAATCGAGGTAATTTTACTATTACTGTTTATATCTTTAGATACCTTCTTGTCGAATATGATACGTTAATTTCAGTGGTTAGTGGATTTATATATAAAAACAACTTTAGATTGTATTTAGCAAAACATACAATTAGTTCAAGAGGTATTTTTCTTTTATTTTGACAGTAAAAGATGCAGCTCGAACCTCTTTGGTTTGGAGGAATGCGATAGCGTTCCACCACCAACCTCAACCGAAGACTTCGCTTCGTCCCTCGTAAGCCGTGTCGCCAACGGGAAAGTGCGGCGAACGGCGGACTTGACTGGGGACTTTTATGTAGAGGTTAAAGTATATAATAAGAGCGAAGTTGTCTCCACTCCTAAAGAGGATCGGTGGAAGAAGGCATCGGTTGCACTTAAAGTGCAACTTAATAGAGACACTCCACAGTGGGACGGGCTACAAATATTTATGAGACGGACTCATCAGTTATTTGATAATTCTGAGCCAGTTTTTTATAGATACTGATAGATAGATAGGAATAAATAATATAATTTCTTTTTCGATATTGGGGTACCAAGATAATTTATTATTTGATATCTTTTGCGATCTTAGATAATCCATATTGCGACATCTTATAGTAAGTCTAAAATTATTTTAACGTACAGGTTAGTTGACATAAAATAAAACTAAAATGCCTTTCTGTACCGTTTGTAACACATCTCTTGAGCGCAGTCACTGGACAGGTCACTTACGTAGTACTAATCATAAAAACAAAAATATTTCGCATTTTTGTGAAGGTGTAGAAATAATACATTCTGCATTTCGTAATCGTATAGCTTCCTATAGAATTGTCGACCCGTCTGAGAATTGTTCAACAGAATCATTTTTAAATAATATTCGAAACAAAATTAAAACCTTAATCGACATGACTATTAAAGAACACATTTGTCTAAAAGTTAACTTCGAATATTTCGCTTTGTTTTTAATGGTTAAAAATGATTCTCAAGAAATGAAATCATTTGCCACAAAAAACTTTACTTTGCATCAGAATTATGAATTGGATTCATTACTGTCTCAAGTCAAAAACACCTTAACAAAAAAGATAGAAGAATTTCAGGATCGAGATAGTGGATGGACGTTCTTGAACAATTCCCATTTGGAAATTAATGTTAACAAATATCAACCTTTGCGCGGTTCAGGTTTTATCGAATTGCCTGCATCATTAAAATATAAAAAAGCATGTGTTAATATCCGCAATAATGATGAGTATTGTTTTTTATGGTCAGTTATTGCTGCTTTATATCCAGCTAAAAGTCATCCTGAAAGAGTATCGTCTTACCCTGATTTTCGAAAAGTCTTAAATGTAAAGGATATATCATTCCCAATTAATTTCTCAGATATTACGCGGTTCGAAGTGAATAACCCTGAAATTTGTATTTACATTTATGGTTTAAAAAATAATACCATCGTAGGACCTCTATACAAACCAAAAACCTTGAACGGAAAGGTGATTCATTTACTTTATTTAGAAAGTGATGATTTATCACATTACTGTCTGATTAAAGACTTGCCGCGACTTGTTAAGAACCAAATGACAAAGCATCACGGTAAACTATACTTTTGTGATGTTTGTTTAATGTTTTTTAATTCTTGCGATATTCTTAGTTCACATAATTGTGGAGGTGTCGCCACGGAACTACCTCCAAAGGGTTCTTTCATACAGTTTGAAAATTATAACAGAAAGCAAATTGTACCATTTGTTGTATACGCAGATTTTGAAACAATGTTAGAACGGTATGAATCTTGTAACCCCGATCCTACTAAGGCGGGTACTGTTACGCGGCAGCGACATGTGCCTATAGCTTACGCATATCATATTACGTGTGTGCTAGACGAAAACTACAATCGTTACGTTTCTTATCGCGGCTCGGATTGTGTATCTAATTTTGTGAAGTCTATTTATAAAGATGCCCGAAAAATTTACGATATTTTAAAAAATAATATTCCTATGATATACTCAGATGACAATGCTCGCGACTTTGAAAACGCGATGACTTGTCATATTTGTGATCACTTCTTGTTCGGCGACAGGGTTCGCGATCATTGTCACTTGACTGGTAAATATCGCGGCGCAGCTCATTGTTATTGTAACATGCAAAATAAGCTACCAAAATTTTTGCCTGTATTTTTTCATAACTTGTCTGGTTATGATTGTCACCTTTTTATAAAAGAATTAGGTGAAGCTCCTGGATCTATTAAAGTGGTACCTAAAACAAAAGAAAACTACATTTCTTTTACAAAGTTTATTCCTATTTCCACCGAGGAAAGCATGCAGGTTCGGTTTGTAGATTCTTTCAAGTTTTTAGGAACAAGCTTAGAAAAACTAGCTAGTACAATGAAAAAACAAGAGTTTAAACAATTAAAATCCTATTTTCCTAATAAAACACAATTTGACTTACTTACCCGTAAAGGTGTTTATCCGTACGACTATATGTCTCAATGGAAACATTACGAAGATACGTGTTTACCTCCTAAATCATTTTTTTTTAACTCTTTAACTAATGAGCCAATTACTGATGAAGACTATGAACACGCTCAGTCCGTTTGGTCAGTATTTAATATTCGTAACATGGGTATGTATACAGATTTATATCTCAAAACAGACGTACTGTTGTTAACAGATGTATTTGAAAATTTTAGAAAAACATGTAAACAACATTACAATCTCGATCCCGCGTTCTATCTTACAGCACCAAGCCTATCTTTTGATGCAATGCTTTTAAAAACAGGAATACAATTAGAGTTGATTAGTGATATTGAAATTTTTAGGATGATCCAAAAAGGTATTCGAGGTGGTGTTTGCATGTGTTCCAAAAGACATGTCAAAGCCAATCATAAATATTTAGATACTTACAACCCATCTCGTTCAAATTCATTTATCATTTATTTAGACTGTAACAATTTATACGGTTATAGCATGTGTCAATCCCTGCCCTATTCCGATTTCAGTTTTATGAATAGACAAGAAATAGATAATTTACAATTGAATTTGGCGGATATTAGCGATACTGCGGAAAACGGTTATATTCTAGAAGTTGATTTAATATATCCAGATAATTTACATATTGACCATAATGACTTTCCATTTTGTCCAGAAAAATGTTTGCCACCCGGTGGTAAGAATAAAAAACTAATACCGAATTTATATGATAAATATCACTATGTTATTCATTACATACATTTAAAAACGTGTTTACAACACGGTTTAATATTGAAAAGGATCCATCGCGCTATTGTATTCAAGCAAAGTTGTTTTTTAAAACAATATATTGATATTAACACTCAGTTACGTCAAAAAGCAGAGTCAACGTTTGAACAAGATTTTTTCAAATTATTAAACAATAGTATTTTTGGAAAGACTCTGGAAAATAATGAACATCGAATAGATGTTAAGTTAGTAAACAAGTGGTGTGACTTGAACAATAAAACAAAAAAGACTACTTGTGCTGAGAAATTGATCGGCAGTCCATATTTTCATAGCGCTTCTGTTTTTTCTGATGATCTAGTGGCAATCCAAATGAAGCCTTCGCGTGTTATTCTTAATAAACCAATATATATAGGATTTACCGTATTGGAATTATCTAAGAGTCACATGTATGACTTCCACTATTCAATAATAAAACCTTTTTATGGTAACCGAATAGAATTGTGTTATACTGATACGGATAGTTTAGTTTATGATGTAAATACCGACGATGTTTACGAAGATATCAATGGTCATTTTCTAAAATATTTTGATACCAGCAACTATGACATAGACAACGAATTTAACTTGCCAATTATTAATAAGAAGGTTCCAGGGCTATTTAAGGATGAAATGAGTGGCAAAATTATCAAAGAATTTGTAGGACTGCGCTCAAAGCTTTATTGTATTAAAACTAACGACAAAACAATTAAGAAAGCAAAAGGTACAAAAAAATGTGTTACGAAAAATTTAAATATGTTAGATTATAAAAACGTTTTGTACAATTGCAATGTCATTCGCAAAAAAAATGTCTTGTTTAAGTCAATAAAACATGAAATATTCACTCAGGACGTAAATAAAATAGCACTATCAAGTAATGATGATAAGCGGTTGCTATCGTTTGATAAGGTATCTACTTTAGCCTGGGGTAATGCAACTATATTTAAGTAATGCATTAACATTATTTTTAAATGTAAATAATTATAGTAGATACATTTTTAATGTATTTTAGAGGACGTCTTAAATGTAAAGATAGGAAATATTATGAACCTACTAATGCTTATTACCTATAGCAGGATCCAGACATAAGTAATGGGTAATGTAATTGTAAAACATTTATTTTCTTGGTGCCCCAAACAAATATTATTTTTAGTATTAAATAATATTAGAACTTATTTAGTACTTAATTAATTTTAAAAGCGTTTATGTGACATAGCATTTCGTAAAAATGACTAAAATATTCTCTACTAACTTTTTATATCGTATCCTGCTTAGACGTCTAAATTTTAATAAATCATATTATTCATTGCCAAAACTTTGGATTTTAAAATTTGTATGAAATGCTGTCCCATAAACGTGATAAGTTTTCTTTTATTTGTAGTACGTAAATGTAATAAATAGTATTTTATAATTATAATTATATCTGTTTCATTTCTATTCCTGATTGATGACAAAGCATACAGCGCTCGCAGCGAGTCGCGCATGAGGATACAGGCTCTAACTTGATAAAACATTGTAATGTTCATTTTTGACGACAAAGCACGAAGACGAAGCTGACATAGCTCGAAGTTCGGACGCGCGCGGTGTAGAATTCGACACCGAACAGGTGCTTATGCACGAGTTTGAACATGTTGAAACATGAAATTGAATCACAGCACAGCGTAAGGCTTTATAGAGCGTAATTAGATATTAGCCACGTTCCACATTATTATATTGGGTAGAACATCCATCATTAGACAGTCAACCACTCAGCCGGAGCGGTCATATCACGTCGAATAAAAACGAAACGAATTGTAAGTATTGTACAAGTACCCATCTACTTATAACATTATTTCATCATGTTGTTTATGTAATTATAATTAATTATTATTTCGTTTGTTTCAGATCATTGATAATGTGTGATTCTCCAGATATTATCGACTTCTCACAATACGCTCAAGGTTTTCCGACTCCGAGTCTAAGCTGGCATATCCCAGATTTCCCAGAACAAGAAAGACCTGTCAACAAGGAGCCTAGACCAAGACAAAACTGCGGACCTGCCATCAAAAAACCTAGAACAAGACGGGAGTGTCTAAAACAGAAGTCATCTCTGCATACATGTCAATCATTCGTTATAAACAATGAGAAGAAAAAAGGTTTACGGCTGATCCAGGTACAAGTGTTGGATATTAGTGAACAAGAGCCTGCAAGTGACAATCAGGACGGGGTAATGTTAAGTGCGCAGTATGTAGTGACTGAATCGGTGGATCATGTTATGGAGGAGACGCAATCGTTAATTAATAAAATATCAAAAAAACTTTGTGGGGACAGTTGTTATTATTAGCTGATAGTTGGTGTCATTATTTTGTAAGTATTTACTTTATAAGATTTTAGTAATAAGCAATAATAAATTATGTAAGTTATATTATAGTTATTAGAACATATTATTTGTTTTCGTATTTTTTACTGTTTAAACATCTTAGGTTTTTATGTTGTATAAGTTTTGAATGTAAGTATATCTAAATTATTAAAATGTTAAATATGTAAGTTTTATAGTAATTAACCTTTTGTATTTTATCCTGTACATAGTCTAAAAATTATAATAATAAAACATAAAATAATTATAATATATAATGTTAAGTTCTTTGTTTAATTTATTTGCGATAATGTTCATACATCACAAGTTTGTAAAATTAAGTATGTGGAGACAATTATTACTATTATTGGGTAGGTAGGTATAATTAGTTTGTAATACTTGTAAATAATATAAAAAATAAATAAAAATACATTATTTTACCATTTAAATTATGTTTTATTTTGTATTACTTATTTATACTCGGACTCTAAATTAGCTCTAGTGTAGTGTATTATAGGTTATTTTCTTTCAGTATATTTTATTAGAATAATTCATTTAAAATCATAGTACATTTGAAATTATATATTAAAATTTTTAAGAAATAATAATTTTGCTGCAGCTAATTTAAAGTTTGATAAGTAGGTTACCCTGATTATATTAAATGAAACACTCTTAAGTAGATAAACATTTTTTATTAACTTTTCAACACAATAATGAATTAAAATAAATTAAAAACAGACATATTATTATCAACATACCATTTTCTAATACACACCGCATTATTTAATGCACAATTCATTTTATGGTTCACACAATTAAAATCAGTTTTATTTTTACAAAACTTTTTTTTTAATATTGCAAAATTAGGACATCCCTTCTCACCTATGTCGACCACTTCACAATTTGTACATAACTCTTTAATCCACTTAATCTTTTCCAAACCCTTGGTAATAATTTTTTTATTTTCTAAATATGGTAAAATAACGCGTTGAAACTCTTTGTAGTCTATGAACCCCTCACTCCAGTAAATTCCTCGATTCCTTTCTAGCCACCTCACCTGCTTTTTTTCTTCTGGTGTTAGGTAATGGAATGAATATGGTGGTTTTACCAAGAACGTCTGTGTATGATCCTGACTCGCAATGCTTAATTCTTTGATAATAAAATTATTTATAGAATCTTTAAATCCTTGGAGTTCCACTATAATGGTATCCGAGTTCATGATATCTTCTTAACAATGTTACTTAATGGTTTGTATTCAACAATGCAATCGTTCAGAATAAGACAATATGCTGAAGTTTGATCTGGTATCTCTGAATCACTTTCAATTTCTACTCTCACATCCACAACCGGACCTGTCTTTAGATTATCCGCTTGTCTAGAGCAATCGACTACAAACAGCGGTGCTAAATCTCTAAATTGTTTCTCACTTAGTATGGGCTCCGAACGACGTCCGTAATACGACTGTTGAAATCTGGTGTATTGCTCGTATAATAAAGCGATTCTGTTATCAGCAAAACTCACATTTAAGCTTTCGTATGGAAAATACGTTGAATTAAGATACACTCTAACGTCTCGAATATGACAGTGATCGAATTGAGACATGTCGGAACTTGCATTGTTTTTTCTATTTGTCTGTAGCCCAATAATAATGTATCTTGGTTTTTCTATTTGAGATGAAGTTTTGATGGACCAGGTATGTTTTGTAGTTTTAGGCAAAGCTGGATATTCGTACAGATCCCAATTTCTGTATATCATTTGAAGTGGGCGATCTTTTTCTAATACTTTTAACAAACCAATTTTTTCTTTGTCTGATACTTTAACATGCGGTACGCGCCATATGATTTTGTTAATCTGAACATCATCCACAACTTCGCCAGTATTAAGTTTTACAGCGTTCAAATTAGTATTACTACGTAACAAAATCAGTTCATGTCTACTATTTATCACGACTTTTTTAAAATCTTCAGCAAAACCGAGGAGGTTACGAAGTGGTATAGAAGCAGAAAATCTTCCTCCATTTATATTTTTTATGCCATCAATATTCCAGCCCCAGGCATTAGACATTTTTGATTCACTTTCGTTCATTGAAATGAGTGATTTCATGGTTGTTGTTATACCTGCATTTTTTATTTTATCAATCTCCACACCATTTAGCTCATACCTAATGTCTTGGAACAAGTAGAGTAGAGCATTGTTCGTGAAATTGATACTAGTAGCTTTGTCCTTCGTATCTTTTTTGCTAACGATAACAGTTCCTTCCAAATATAGGGTGCTAGCTGACGGTAATATGTACAAGTCCTGTTGGTTGATAGGTATGCGGATTTCATCGTTCCTGTTAAAACTCGTTACATAGGGCTTGTAGGAATGAAATTCGATTCCTTCTATAGTATTGTCGTATGTCGGAGCGGATAAAACATCTAAGATATTCATTTTAATAATCCGATCGCTCTAAGGAATGCTTTATTGTCTTTAGTTAATTTTATTTTCTTCTTAAAGAGAGGTCTTATTTGAGAGCTAGCTCGAGCAGAACTGATATTCTTTACTTGTTGAGACACATTTTTATTGTAGTCAATCATTGTTTTCTTCTAAGATGCAGATATACCTGCACTTCTTCACCTCGTAAATTGATTAATCGTTTGTTTATATCTAACAGCCTGATATGTATGCAGCTTATGTTGTTTTGATTGATTGGAAAGTATATTGCGTTTTTCGGGATTTCTATGATCCTGTATCCAGGTGGCACATTAAGTGCAAATTCGTGAATAATATGACTTGGTTCACCGTTTATATATGAACCGCTTACAATATCACATTCAATCCTGACTACGGTCGTAGGTAGAATGTTGACTGGAGACTGTGACACATGCCATTTATTTGCTTTCAAGATTTGTTTGTTAAATCCTAACAGTCTTCTAAAAGAGTCTTCTTTAATAAAATTAATGTCTTTTGTACAGAATATTGTAGTTTTTAAAGTATTATTATTGCACCGTAGTTTGATCGCTGCATCTTTTATTTCAGATTTTAAATAATCGCCGATATCTTGCAATTCATAAGTGCCTTCCGGTATTTCAATAACTTGATTAAAACCATAATAGAACTTATTATTACTTATATCAATGTTTGGAATAGAATTAAATGTTGAAAAGTGCAATAAAGCACACTCATACTCTCCATCTAGTTGCAATGTATTAGGATAGTATGTAGTTAACACTGACGAGTCTCCAGTTATCGACAAAGTGAGCGACATCTTGCAAATGATTGAAATGAAAGAAAAGCATATATTTTATAATACATTTTTATTCCAAAAAGTCCACAAATAATTTAAACATAAATGACCACAATTAACTGCGTTAAATTTTTGATATCTTGTGTAGTTATAAAACACATTACAATTTTTAAAATATTGCATCAATTCCATTGGAGGTTTTAAATTTCCATAGCTATCAAAGTATTCACAGTGATTGTATACTTTAGCATAAGCTACCCAATGCGTTCCTTCGTTCTTAGAATCGTCTAAGTTAACGATACCACATTCAATGCATTTCGGCTTCCGAGGTAGTCGATCCTTCATGTAGACCCCACGAAAATATGGGATGTCACTTGAAAACTTTCGGATGTCTACATTTGTTAGAGGGCGTTTAGGTAGCATATTTTTCAGTTTTTTGAAGATGTTATAAACAATCCTTTACCACTTTTATACGACTTAATGTATAAACCCTTACCCAACACTAATGCCTCCATAGCTTTATTATGACGTTCTGTTTCTTGCAAATTTTGTTTGCTTGCTTTGTAATCATTGACGGTTTTTGCAATGCCAGCTGCACCACCAGCTAAAGTTCCTAAAGCTGATAAACCAGCGAAAATTGGAATTAAAGGTAAAACTCCTCCAGTCTTTGGTATGGGTATTACTCGGGGTACTCGAATTCGATGATGAATGTTTGGAAATAACTTTTTTGCGGTTAAGTAAGCTGCTTTTATTAAAGTCTTATTATCTTTGCGTTTGAGTTTCTTAATTTTTGATTTTATTTTTGAAACTAAGCTTTTAAATGTTTTAATGCCAGATCCCGACTTTAGTTTCGCTTTCATAACTTTGTTCACTACCCAAGAGCTTAGTTTTTCACCTTTCCCTGCATCTTTTGATTTAAGTCTTTGTTTAGCCATGTTAAGTAGTTGTAAATCGGCTTTGTGACGATTTGATAAGTCTGTATAGTTTGTATACGCAATGTCGTGTTGCATGCAAGCTTCGTCTAGCTTATTTACACCTCGGTCACCTCGCGCTAAACGTTTCTGAAGTTTGGTTCCTGGTCCGCAATAATTGTATCCTGGTAAATGAACTTCGAAAGGTAGATTATTAATTATGTTGTTAACTAGTCCACCCCCTTGCATTACTCAAATAATAATGATAGGATTTCAGATGAAAAATGGTTATATAATAATATTATTCCATTATTGCAGCTTTTTCAATCCAACTATTTTCTGCGCTGTTTAGACCTAACCATTTGACATACAATTTATTACCTTTCTTTCTCAAAACCTTTTCTATCAAATAAACATCAGGATAATTCGATTTTTGTAGTTCTTGTTCGTAAAAAGCTCCTAATATGTTTTGCTTTCGTTGATCTTCTATGTGATAAGTAACTGGTAAGGTTTTATTTACTTTTTTTATAATAAATAATTCAGTAGACCAATTAGGAGTGTAACCTTTCTCAAAATTATGTTTGTATTTACTTATACGAACACAATCACCAACTTTGAATTTAGGCTTCCACTGAACTAAATCATGTTTGTTAATTTTTTTTATATTTTCTTTGATTATTTGTTCATTATATTTATTCACATCAACCGGTTTAAATCGAATAGTACGATGTTTTGTGTTGTTATATCTCTTCAATGTATCTTCCAATGGTAGACCTAACCACTTATAGTTTCCATTGAGACTAAAATATTTATATAATTTATTTTTTACAGTTCTAATCAGTCTCTCTACAATTGATGCTTTTTTAGTAGAAAACGATGAGTAATGGTTAATGTTGTGCTTTTTCATAAGCGTTTGAAAAGTGATGTTATAAAATTCAGTTCCCATATCAGTTTGTAAGTTCATAGGCTTATTACGACTACTAAGCAATATATGTTCGAATGCACGAGTAACATCGAATTTATTTTTCGATTTTAACGGTTCAGCCCAGGCATACTTCGAGAAGCAGTCAATCACCACTAAGATGAAATTGTAACCTTTGTTATACTTTTTCAGGTTTTGCATGTCCATCAAGTCTGCTTGCCATAAGTCGTGGATTCCTTTCAGAATAACAGAACGTCGAAGGAAATTTCTTCGTGCCGCTTTGTGTATTTCATTTACAATCTGCTGTTTTACCATTACGGAGTTTTTTGAAGTAATTTATCTACCTCTGCTTTAGTGTAAAACTTATCTTGCAAATGAGTTGAAACCTCTGGTAACCTTGTTTTTAAAGTAGCTTGAACTGTACCCTTTGCATCTTTTATGATTTGAGAACGCAAGATACCAATCAGATTATTAACTTCTTTAAACATATTAGCATTCAATCCATCTACATAATCCTTGTTCACACCCAGATTCTTTAATTCTTTTAACGTGTTAGCATTCAATTGATCTACGTAATCCTTGTTCACAGCATCGTCAGCTTCTACTGGAGATCTAATTCCTCTCAGTCTTGATGTTTTTATATCGTAATCTCCGTTTTCTGATTTTAACAATGCATTCTCATTAAACTCAAATAACTCTGATAAACGCATTCTTTTGTGAATGTAGTGTCCGAATTTGTCTACGTTCATGTTTAAGGTGTATTGTATCGAGAGGCTGATAGTAAAATAAACACATTTTTAAATATTTATTTATTTATAATTTTACTTTCCCGCAATTCTTCAATGATAGATATAATTTCATTATCTAATCCTGTGTTGCCAGCATCTCTAGATGCAATTAATAATTTCAATCTTTCTACTAATTCATTAGGATTATCCCAGTACACTAAATCTACGTTTTTTCTCCACTTTTTTATTAACGGTAGACCCTTTCCTTGAACTGTATTCTTCAGTTTAAAAAGAGGTTTAATAATTTGCATATATTTTTGCCCTTTATTACTTTTTATTGGTTTACTTGGATCATAATCTCTACGATGTGCATTTGTATCAAGTAACATCGACTTATAATTTTGCATATCATTATCTGTAACCAAGCTTAAGTCTACATCTTTCTTAAGCAACAACTGTTTTAAACCAGGTGTATTTCGGTATTTACGTTCAGCTACGGTAATGTATTGATCGTTGATCGTTATGCAAGCAGAACCTAGCATCAGTTTCCCGCGATCTGCTCTAACCCCAAATGGAATATCTACCAACGCTTCTGAAGATACTGACCAGGATGATGTATCATAATCTTGATTCCTTTCAACTACTGATTCATAAGAAGAGTCACTGTTGATATCGGATTCATATTTGTCTTCATCGCTATTATTATCATTACTTTTTGCGCTGCCAGTTCCTTCTTTCGACATAGTTTCGTTAGTAAACGGAACATCAACAAAATCATTACTAGCACCCAGGAGAGCAGTTTGTTTACTAGCATTAGCAATTAGGTTGAGAGGATCTGTAACAGGTTTGAAAACAGTTTCTAGTGCTTGTTTATTATCAATCTCAGTATCTCTCATTTTTCGTACTTTTATCTTTACAGCTTCTGCCGCATCAACAATTTGCCGTTTCAATGATTTTTCCATATTGGTAAAATAGGTTGTAATTGATCTAGCGTCGTAAGGTGAATAATAATGTTTTGTAGGTAATAAACCTTTTATATGTATTCGTGTTCTTAGTCAAAGACTACAAACGTATCAAATTTATTTCTATAACATCCTTTGTTTTTGGAACAATCTTTATTAATTACAACATAATTGAAAGGTATACTCCATATTTTTGAACACATTTCCCGAAATTCAGTCCATGTCATGTCAGTGTTGACGTGTTCTTCATAAACATGTCTCATATTTCTTTCATCTTGTTTAAAAAGTACGATTAGGTTTGCGTTGTCTCTTACTAACTGTTTAGGGATTTTACTATACGTCTGATTTAGATAAAAACAATCGATGGACTTGTGTCTCCCCATAGCAAAATAATCACGTATACTACTTTGATTTTCACAAGCAACATCATCAAATACAATTACAGAATTCGGTTTTGCGGTCTGAACACTCAGTACTTGCTCATTTTCATGATATTTCTGAAATGAAACGCCTGGTACTCGTTGCAAGACTTTTTCTAAAAAAACGTACTTGGGTTGTTGCAAGGTTTTCGAATAAACATAAACATTTTGAAATCTTAATCCATTCTCGTGTATAAGAAGACCAATTAATAAATTAGTTTTTCCACAATTTGACGGCCCGCAAATGATACATCGTACCGATTTAGGTAATAATTCTCCATGGCGAAAACCAGTCTCCTGAGAATTAACACAAAGTTTGTTTATATGTAACGATTGTGGTTGTTTTACAAATTTCATGACAACTGCTTGAAACGGATATATTAATAATGAGTCGATTAATGTATTACATTGACATTTATAACTAGTTCCATCGGGTGGAATAGGCGCTGAACCATTATTTTACTGCACTATGCAAAAATTCGTACTCCACCTTCCGTTCATCAGGTGGAATAGAATGGATTTCATATATGTTATTGGGCAATCTAAGCCACCTGTTTTACTGCACTATGCAAAAATTCGTACTCCACCTTCTGTTCATCAGGTGGAATAGAATGGATTTCATATATGTTATTGGGCAATCTAAGCCACCTGAAGTGACGAGGTGAACGAAGTGAACCGATGGAACGTAAGGTGGCTTAGAGTGCCCAATAACATCCTACTTGGTAGTCCACGCCCAGGATGTCCATGAGCTTGCGCGTGCCGGCGCCGTACAGGCTCGCGTACACCAGGCGCTTCGTGCGCTCGCGCTCAGACGCCACGATGTCGGCCTCTGGCTTCTTCAGCCTGTAGGTAATGGTCAAGAAAATCCTCCAAGAAGTCGGAGAAACTAAAATAGATTGCGCGTTGTGATCTTTATGCCTCCCAGATAAAACCGGTTCTGATTTTCGGTTTATTATATTAAATTCAATGGGGACAAACAGGAATAAAAAGTTTCATCTGTCCCCTTATCACTGATAGGAGGACAGATAGGAGTGAATAAATTTGGAACTGTCCCCTCGTTGCTAACAAGGGGATAGATGAAACTTTTTTCCAATCTGCCCCCTAAGGCGATAGAGCAGGGTGATAGATCTGAATAATTCAAATCTGCGGGAGTGATTTCGTGAAAAGGAACGGAAGTGTGTCACAGGAAGCCAGGAAAGCGCGCACTATTTGATTTGACTACCACACGCGGTGGTAGAGCTAAAGAAAGAAAGAAAACGTTTATTTGGACACAGTTCGTGAAACACAAATTAGGTACCAAAAAATATAAAACAACAAAATAATCTTAATACAATATGTGTGTGCCTCACGGCTGCGCCAAAAAGGTTCATTTCAGCATTAATGCCAGACAGATGCTGTCTGACGCTGGTTTTCTAATGAACCCTACGGACAAGTGACGGGGAGTACAAACAGTTTCAACATACCCAATACATAATTTTTATACTACTAAATAAATAAACTAGTAATCAAATAAGCTAATTAAAAAAACAACAATAAATTCGAAAACAACAAGAACTGTCTAAGCAAAACCCATTAGTGATTAGCCAGATTAATTCGTGCACCGTGCACTCACAATTTCACAAAGCGTAGAGCTGACCGTCAGAAACTGCCTTGACGAGGCGCCGCGCCGCCCCTTTAATATTACCAAGGTGAGATGTCAGATGTTACAAATCATATTAGGGTAGTGGCACCAAAAGATGAACGACCCCCAATAGATGAACGATCGACCGAAAAATTAAAAAATATAAAAAGCTCCGCTAGATACATGTCTGCAATATTTTTTTCAAGTTAGGGTAACATATTTTCTTCCCGATATCATAATAGCTTTGACAGTGACCACTCAGACGCGCTCGCAATCTGCCATTGTGTGAGCGCTTCCCACCAAAAATCAGTGTTATATGGAAACCTACTTAAGGAAAGTGCCCTCCTAATTTAAGGATTTTGTCAGCTTAAAGAAAGAATTAATGATAGATTTCAATGGATTTGGTAAGAATAAAATCTTGTTATATCTGGCTTTGATTATATTGATAGTTTTAAACATTATATACCGTATTTTTAGAGAAATTTAGTGTTCAAGTAATGGATTCAATTTTGTTTGCCATGGAATCTTTTGTGACCTCTCCAAGGCATTTGATTGCGTCGATCACGAAACCTTGCTCTTGAAACTTGAGCATTACGGACTTGGAAAACTTGCGCTCAATTTAGTAAAATCTTATTTAAATGATAGACAACAGCAAGTTCAAATAAATGGTGTCAATTCATTAGGTTTAAAAGTAAAAATGGGTGTGCCACAGGGTTCGATATTGGGTCCATTCCTCTTTTTAGTGTATATTAACGATCTACTCCATTTATTAAAAAATCAACCACAAATGGTGTTATTTGCTGACGATACTTCCTTAATTTTTAAGGTAGATAGACGTGCTACAAATTTTGACGACGTAAATAACGCCCTACTGCAGGTCCAAAATTGGTTTACTGCTAATAATTTAGTACTAAATGGAAAAAAAACTAAGTGCATAAAATTTTCTTTACCAAATGTCAAAAGTAGTGACTGTGAGATAGTATTGAATCAAGAGAAACTAGAATTCGTCGATAAAACTGTTTTCCTAGGGATCACGCTCGACTCAAGGCTACAATGGGGTCCTCATTTAACATCTCTTGCAGGACGGCTAAGTTCAGCAGCATATGCCGTCAGAAAAATCCGTCAATTTACTGATGTAGATACCGCAAGGCTGGTCTATTTTAGTTACTTTCATAGTATCATGTCTTACGGTATTTTACTGTGGGGACGGGCTGCAGACATCGAGTCTATTTTTATTCTGCAGAAAAGAGCAATCAGAGCCATATATTATCTCCGCAGGCGTGACTCTCTAAGGGAACTGTTTAAGGATATTAACATCATGACGGTACCTTGTCAATATATCTATGAAAACATCATGTACGTAAGAAAAAATTTACATCTTTTTAGTAAAAGAGGTGATAGACATAATTATAGCACAAGAAATAGGGACCTATTAGTTCAGCCAGGTTTTAGACTCGCAAAAGTAGACTCATCCTTCATGGGGTACTGTTTAAAATGTTATAATAAAATTCCTCCCCACATACTTCAACTGAATGAGACGAAATTCAAATCTTGTATAAAACGCACACTATGCAGGCAGGCATATTATAAGTTGGGGGATTACATCTCTGATAAAAATGCTTGGCTCAATGCTGGTCCTGCTCCACAACCACAACTAATTGATTAACATTTGAAAATACTGTTGGAGCTGCTGAAGATTGTAACACCATCTTTGCATTGTATAAACTCAATTTCCTTTGTATTATATAATTGCATAGCACTGGTGTGAGTACTATGTACTAAAGAGCTACCATTCACCGGGTAATATGTCTTTCATTGACTTGAGTGTGCCCTGGCGGCTGGGAGTATGTCATGCTCACTCAGATGTCTCGCTGATGGTGGCGCGTGTGTTGGATCATTTAGCTCCCTTCAAAATGGTTGAGCTGAATGGTGCTAATCCATGTGTCATGTTCGTGAACGGGCGCCGTCAGTTGTGACTGGTCATCTCTTATTTGCCATGGCTTATTTTAATTAATTGAAATTTTTGAATTGTTCTTTATTTTTATCTTTTTATTACGGACGCTTTTAACGTGCACGTCTTTTTACATTGTTCTCACATGTATAATTTCAACTTGAATAATGTAACCAATTTTATGTAACAATTTTTTGTTTAAAAGAGTGTCCGTGGAGTTTCTTGCCCGTTCTTCTCCATAGGTACCTACTACGTTTTGGAATGGGCAACTAGCTTCATATTTCTGACTGACTGACTCCTTGACAATTCAAAAGTGCCTGTACATGGTTTAATTGAAATAAATGCTTTGAGTTTGAGTTGAGTTTTGAGTTTGCTTGATCCAATAGATGAACGGCGTTCAGGTAATGGAGTAAAGGCATATTTTTACAGCTATCATTACTTATAAACTCACGCTTATAGACCAAAACAAATCAACTCTAATGAATTTTAATAAATGTATGAACTTAGTTACCAAAAGTTGAACACATTATTTTAGTGTTTTTTATTGTTTTTAAGGCTTTATTTTAGTATGAAATCTTGTACTGTTCATCTTTAGGATTCATGCCCAAAATTTGAACTAAGGAATTTGTTCATATTTTATTCGTTAAAATTTTGGGTTTCGTGCCATAAGTTGAACGCTGAAGTGATTTTATTTGTTCATTTTGTGGTTCCTTACCTAATCCAAAAAATGAACGAATTGAATTGTTGTTTATCGTCTTCAGATGATGCACTCAAATACTTTCAGCTAAATAGACGGACCTTATTCCTTAAGTCCGTATTCTGGCGAAGGTCACTTTTCAAGACCTGCAGCGAGTGGCAAAGAACTGTCTATTGGGCAGAGCCAGTTTGCGAAACAGAAGACCGAAGATGGCAGAATCGTATCCGTCAACCTGAACTACTGAGAGAGATCGAGAGGTTCTATACACGTCAACCAGTTACCCTGTCACGAATCTGGCAAACCACCCAAGAACTAGATTTACCCGACAGTATACCGATGACATCCCGGACGTCAGCTAGTACGAGATTAGGATGTCTCTGAAGCAGCTCAAGAACAACAAGGCGCCAGGTGATGATGGAATTACGGCCGAACTCCTGAAGGCCGATGGAAAACCCATTCTTAAGGCCCTCCGAAGTTGTTGACTACAAGCTGCTTTCAAGAGTCATCACGAATCATCTCGCTTGCTGGTTTGACGACTTCCAGCCTCCCGGATTCCGCAAAAGCTTTAGCACCGTAGACCGAAGAGTATAAACTGCCCCTCTGCTTAGCGTTTGTGAACTACGAGAGAGCCTTCGATTCGATCGAGACTTGGGCTGTAATGCAGTCTCTCCAACGGTGCCAGATTGAGTATCGGTACATCGAGGTGCTAAACGTTTTTGAAACGTCAAAAACATCAGCACTCTCGCTGCAGAAGAATAGGTTTCGAGGTCTGTTCCCATGACCAAACCTCGAAAACTGTGTGACTGAGTGGTGAGACAGGGAGACGTTATCTCTCCGAAACTGTTCGCCACTGCCCTGGAGGATGTCTTCCAGGTTCTGAACTGGAAAAGGGTTGGCATCAATTACAATGGCGAATATATCAATCACATTCGGTTTGCCTACGATTAGTCATAACTAAGACCATGAAGGACTTCGGTGCAAAAAAGTAATTCAGTAGAGCTTCAGAAAGAGAGTCTTAAAATGAACATGGACAAAATGGAAGGTCATATCGAAAGCCCATTGTAACACCCACCCTCATAAAAATCGGACACTCTACACTCTCACAAGTTGTGGACGATTATGTTTACCTAGGGCAAACTGTTCAGCTAGGTAGGTTTAACTTCGAGAAAGAGGTCAATCGTCGAATCCGACTCGGCTGGGCGGCGTTCGGGAATCTGCTTCTCATATCATATACTACAATGTCTCAAGACGAAAGTTTTTGACCAGTGCGTGTTGCCTGCCAGTGATGACCTATTATGGCACTGAAACGTAGTTGCTCTCAATGGGTCTCATAAGCAGGCTGAAAGTCACCCAAAGGGTAATGGAGAGGTCTATGTTTGGAGTTTCTTTACGTGATCGAATCAGAAATGAAAAGATCCGTAGGAGAACCAAGGTAACCGACATAGCTGGAGAATTGCCAAACTTAAGCAGCAGTGGGCAGGGCACATTGCTTGCTGAATAGATGGCCAATGGGGCCGAAAGGTTCTGGATATGCGACTGCGTACTGGAAGACATAGCGTTGGGAGCTCACCCTCACAAAGTGGACCGATATGGGTAATATTAAAATGCTAGTTCAAGTAATGGGTCCAAAATGTTCATAATTAGGGCTCAGTGTTCAACTATAGGGGTAAATCCCCTTATTTTTGACAAAAAGCAACTTATAAAAATAAATTGTTGATCTAGAAGGTTCTTTTTTTAAACAGTCACATCCTGAGGATTATGGCCTAATGTAAAAAAATCAAAAATGCATGAATGTCATAAAATAACTGAGTTACAGCTATTTAAAGTTGTCAAAAAAGCTTAATCGTTCATTTATTGGTGCCACTACCCTATGCGATTACTGTAAGTTTTTTTTTATAATTTGAAAAAAAAAAACTTTTAAAGATATTTAAGAAAATTCCCCCTACTCTCCGAAATTTGTTGGTATACAAAGGTAAGATTAGGTATACCCTCACCACTGTGCAGCCAGCACCTTGAACAGGTCGTCCGAGCCCGCGAGCGCGCGCAGCAGGCCGCTGTCGCCCGCGACGTGCGCGAACACGCGGCACTCCACGTGCCGGAAGTCGGCCGCCAGGAACATTCGGCCGGCGCGCGGCACGTACACCGAACGGAACATCAGCTGTGCCCTGTCTGGTAACACATACTGCCTTTTCACTCAGTGAGTTCTTTGATACTTACCTACTTAACTTACATCAATATATATTTTTTTTTTTTGTTAGCCTATGTTGTCCCTCTCCTGAGCAAAGACCTCCCTCCACTCCTTCCATCGTTCGCGAGCCCGCGCGTCCTCTTTCCAGTTTTGACGGAACCTATCCAGCTCGTCCCGCCATCTCCTACGTGGTCTGCCGCGACACCTCACTGTCTCAGGGCACCAGTTCTGTGTTATTTGGGCCCACAGCACAGATTAATCACAGTTTGTCCGACATGCGGCAGACATGTCCTGCCTAGTCCCATTTAAGTTGGGCCTTATGAGCCATGTCAGCAATTTTCGTTTTGGAGCGCAGTATCTTGTTTCGAACACGATCCGCTTAACACCTAGTATACTGCGCTCCATTGCTCGCTGGCAGACCTTGAGTTTGGACATCTGGATGTTAGTCAAAGACCAAGTTTATGCACCAAAGGTTAAGACGGGAAGAATACACATATGTCCATGAGCCTGCGTAGTGCCATAGGCAACTCACCCTTGAATAGTTCCTTCATGGACCAGTAGCTCTTCCAGGCGTTTTCCGTACGTCTTGTGATTTCTTTATCTTGCTTCGCCTGAAAAGAGACTATACTTGGCCCAAGTAAAGGTATTCCTGGACATGTTGTATGTCTCCCCAAGTCCCCATCTACTTTTATGCTTCAAGGTGTTTAAAAAAAAAAAAACATCAGTCCAACCTCGAGGCTTGCATTACTCAGTTCTTGGAGCATCAATTCAAGTTCAGTGGCTAAGGATGAAAAAAGAACAATGCGTCGGCGAAACGTAGATTTGTCAGTCTCGCTTTTTATTTTATTTTGTTTATTTATTTTTTCAGACATAATTATATCTAGTCCATTCCATAGTTTTACACTCATCAATTTAATTTAGAACTTTAGGATACCTCCCCCCTTATCACATGACACGATGTCAGAATTTGTAGACCCCCTCCCCACCCCTTATCGTGTGACGTTATTTTTGGATAGTCCCATATGAAGTTATTAGAATTTAACTGGTACTAAGTACGTAATAAAAATGACATGATAGATAACCATCGTCGCCTGCATCGGGGAACATGACGAGACTGAAGGGAGCCTTCGGTATCGCCTGCAGGTTGGGGTTGTTGGAAGCGATGCGACCCGTCGCCGCCGCCATCTGCACCCTACAGGCAAATCATTTCATAAGAAAGTACACACGCAATAATACCACACGTTAGTTTGAAAAAGTCTATAATAGAAATATTGTTTGAGTAATTGAAGGACAACCCCCCTTCTGTCTAGATATTATAGGTCAGCGGACGCACGGAGAGGAGACTTACTCAGCGGACGTCCACTGAGCGATCTCCGAGACGACTAGAAGCTAGCGAAGTTTGAGGAGGAGACGAATTGCGATTCCCCTTGCGACGATTTTTTCGACGTGGCACAAGAACCTGGAGCCGCTCGTGTTGGTAACAGCAACCGTGGTGGTGTTCTTATGGGAAGTCTTCGCCGTGCTGTAGGAAAAGTCCTAATAATGAAAGCCGACTCACCACGTTGGTCTAACAACTCCGTCTTTAACATGCTGAGCGATCCCCGTGAGGAAGGTGGCGTGAGCCTTGTGCAAGTGCCGGTACTCGAGGATCAGCTTCGGCAGTGGATGCTCAGAAACGAGGCTGCGCAACTAAAACAATATACGACGTTCATTTGTATTTATTTTTGTATATGTAAGTGTCGCAGATGGATTGTCGAATCCATACATCAATGACAATCCATTTTCGACTTAACTTCCACTTGAAATATGGGATCAGGCGAGTAGCTGCCTTAGTAGATTTTTTTGCGATTTCATAACAAGATAAGACCATACCAGATAAAAGCTCACCATAGTTTCAGACGTGGACTTAGCGCCTTTGCATATAGTCTCTCTGATCTTGACATTGCACTTGGTGTCAAGTTGCAGCTCATCGTATATTATCGCGCGCACTTGCACAGCTGAGTTCATCTGAAATACCTTCCCGGCTGCCTTGTAACATTGCTGTTCTACCAACTTCATTCTAGTTAGCAGAACCTCTTCCATCGCATTTAGTTTGACCATATCGATACATACGCCTCGACGCTCCATGTCTACAATGATTGTGGAACCGTTTTTATATTTAATAAAACAATATAATATCTACCGATTTTTAAACCTTCAAATGTAATATATTCTTATATAATAAATTCCATAACACTTCACTTGCCTGCAATAATAGGTAGCAATTTCATTTCAATCTCAACGAAGACCTTCCACAGAGAGTCTGCCACAAGCATCGGATGCAGTTTGTCCCAGCATTCTTTCAAGAGGGACATATACCAGGCACATTTTTGCAGCGAGCATTCTGTAGCTATTGTGTACGGAGCAGTGAAGGACAACATCTTTTGAAGATCCGTGAAGTTCTCAGGGGAATTGTCAGGATCCAGTAAACTGGCGCCGATCTTAAAATGATTAAATTTCGGCTTGCAAAGGGATGACTCAAACTCAACATTGCTAAGTCCGCGCCTGCAGAATGTGGATTTTAGTACGGATCTACCGTTCCTTTTCCCTCCTTCCAATGCCTATTGAACCTCCTTAGAGGTGGATTCGTAAAATACTTTCTCGCTGCAGATGCCTAGTAGGTAGGTATACCTTCATCCTACATAGAATGTACGTACCATCAACCACAGGTTTCTAGAATTCTAGGCTTAAATAAAGCCTGAGTTTTCGTCATTAGTCAGTCTAAGACTTAACAATAAAAATTGTAGTCTAAGGTGACTTACCTTGGCATCATACATGTTGATCGAATTAATTTCCATTTGTAAGTGGGTCGCCAGGTAAATGAGAATGCTCCGAGCCTCGTAACATACCACTTTGTTATTTTCTAACAAGTTTTTTAGTGTCTCCCTAAAACAAAACTTTTTATTTAGGTATATAATGGCATTTTGTACACTAGTATTATTATTGGGCTCGTGGCTAACTATTAATAACAACCCCACGGGTCCATTGATTAAGTTAAGCTACGCTTGGCGTGGATATGATCCTCTTTACATTTACATACCAAGACCCCCTTCGGGCTTCGGAAAAAACGATGCCTTTGATGCCGTCTGTCATTCAGAGATCTTTGACATTCGTTACAGACAGTCAGAAGCCCAAAAGTCTGACAATCGTGAGCATCAAGATGACGGGACCAAGCCCCCAATTTAAAATGCATCACATTCAAGAGTTAGTACTACATATGTACTAATTGTACCCTAAACAAGACATTTGTACCTCTAAAGGTAAAGGAATTATGTCAAGATTTCCCTGGTCCCGCCACTTTGATATCAAAGTGGCGGGACCTTTTGGATGCGCTATTCAGAGGCAGGTAATACACACCCGAAGACTTAGTGCTACATTTGTACTGGTATACACTCAGTTTTCAATACAATTGTAAGTGCCAAATTAAAGTTATGTGATTAAAACATTGGTCCCGCCATTTTGATGATTCATGTTATCGCTGAATTCATATGAAAAACGTTAAAACTCGTGCAAAATCAAATGTGGAAACTTAGTACGTCATACGTACTTCATCGTGTGTAATTTTCATATTCGTAACCTAAGTACATCAAAAATTATCTATCATTCGTAGTTTTCTTTGAAATGGTCACATCTATGCAGGAATGAAAAAATGGTTTTGATAATGATATATACAGGGTGTTTGGCAGAACGTTGAACATACGAAAATGGTGGATAGGTGGGATCATCTGCTACTTACTCAGCCCTAATTTAACTGCCCCTGGTTTGTTTTTTTTTTAAATAAGTTGAAATTAATTTAAGTATTTTTTACATCTTTCTGTAAGTTTGAGCGTTTTAGAGAGTTTCTAGCTAACATCTGAATAAAGCAATAATTTTATAAGAATCTGCCAACATTAAAGATTAAAAAAAAAAACATTTTTAATAAAAATTACACTTTAAAGTGGTGAAAAAGGAACAAAGCAAAAAATGGTTTTTTTTTTAATATCCGGGGCCCAGGGTCAAATAAATTAGGGCTGAGTAAGTAGCAGATGACCCCACCTATCCACCATTTTCGTATGTTCAACGTTCTGCCAAAAACCCTGTATGTATATTGATCCAATATAAATGTTGCCTTTAGTGTTTTAATGATAAAAGTTCATCAAGTATCATATTTTACTATCGAAAATTTTATTTTTATAAAATTGGAAAGATGTATGCAGAAATGAACCAAACGAGCTTTATGATTCTGATGTACAGGTAGGAATTTTGTAGAAAGTGCGAATTAATACTAATACCCAAACAAACAAACAAACAAACAAAACACACACAAACACACAACAAACACAAATACAAACACAAATAATAAAACAAACAACACAAATCCATCTACAAATACACAACACACAAACAAACAAAAACAAAACAATTACCGTATACAAACAAACAACAAACACAAATACAAATTCTACAAATTAATCATTACTATTAAATAATGACTACAAAGAAGAATGGGCGGCTCCGTCCCAAGTGTTGTAACACTTTTCTACCTATATCGTATGAAAGATCTCAATGAGTGTATTTTTTTTTGTATGGTCATAACTCTGTATGACTGTATCTCATGCAGGGAAAGTGCTGTATGTGCTGGGTTCATTTATTTAGTAAAATACAAGTTAGTTAATTGGCAAAGACAATGTCTTAATTAGCTGATGATTGTATTCATCTGTTAAATAAGGCATAAAGTGTTGACTGATCCATCTTCAAGAATAAAAGTGATGTACGGGACAGCAACAACTATCGAGGGATAAAGCTCATGTCACATAGAATGAAGTTATGGGAGAAAGAAATAGAGAAAAGACTGAGAGAGGAGAGTGAGATTACCCCAAAACAGTTTGGGTTTATGCCAGGTCGAGGAACAATGGACGCCACCTTTGCACTGCGCCAATTGTGCGAGAAGTACAGACGTGCACACAAAAACTGGCACATGTGTTTATTGATCTGGAGAAAGCGTATGATAATACCTCGGGATGTGTTGTGATGGGCCTTGAAAGAGAAAGGTTTGCCTGGGAAGTATGTAGAGTTAATTCGTGCTATGTACAGTCGCGTTCATTAATATATTGGCCCTTTCAGGTTTCAAAAATATATGAACGTCAAAAAACTTCATAATATTGTAACAACTATAAGCATAATTAATAATTGTGGTCAAGATTTAGATTCATTAATATGTGACTGCTTTATTTCAGTAACATGTATACAGCCAAAGGCACATTATTTTACGAACCACTTTATGATCATAACTACCTGAACAATGTAGGATTCACAATTATGTATGCACACATGAATACAATAAGCAAGTTAGATTGCTAGTCAAATCTTCTTTATGACGTAGTAATAACGTTGAATTTGAATTACATTAACTTGCTCAGATATTATTGTATTCATGTGTGCAAACATAATTGTGATTCCTACATTGTTCAGATAATATGATCATAAAGTGATTCATGTAATAATGTGCCTTTGGCTGTATACATATACAGCCAAAGGCACTTGATATTTATTTGTTACGTAGTACTATGGAACATTGTGTGCGACCTGTGCTCGGTCTTTGATTCGACAGCGAGTGCGACATGAAGTCTCAAGAACGATATTAGAAGCAAGACCTCGGTTTGCCGTATATAACTTCCCCGAAATGGGCAGACACGACACGTCTGTGCAGAGGATCCTCCCTTTTGTATAGAGGATGAGTAAACTTTATACCCTGTTACCTCATACCTCAAAAAATACAAAACACCTTTTTCACTTGAATCTCAATAGCTTTTGACCTGCACGCAATTTTAATAAAAACATGAATTATTAATCATAAAAAAGCCTAAATGAACATGTTTATAATAGTCGCAACTTGTTAGAAGGGTTGGGACGCAACTCATATAATAACGCCCATTCTCCTTTATGTGTTCAAAATTATTATCTATTATAATAATTATAATTTCACAGTCATCGTTTTATTTTTGCTGTAATTATTTAGTCACACTCTATCAACCCTAATTATTTAAGAATTTAAACAAAATAATAATTATAATAATATGATTTTCAGGCAATTGTAAATTTTAATTTTATTAAAAATTAATTGAATTGTCCCATTGCCCAACACTGTTGCTGCCCCGTCTCAAAAATCCACCCTGTATAAGTAGTTAAATTGGATCAATATATAATAATATACATTTTTCAAAACAATTTTGGGTTGTTTCATTTCTGCATAGATGTGACCATTTCAAAGAAAACTACGAATGATAGATAATTTTTGATGTACTTAGGTCACGAATATGAAAATTACACACGATGAAGTACGTATGACGTACTAAGTTTCCACATTTGATTTTGCACGAGTTTTAACGTTTTTCATATGAATTCAGCGATAACATGAATCATCAAAATGGCGGGACCAATGTTTTAATCACATAACTTTAATTTGGCACTTACAATTGTATTGAAAACTGAGTATATACCAGTACAAATGTAGTACTAAGTCTTCGGGTGTGTATTACGTGCCTCTGAATAGCGCATCCAAAAGGTCCCGCCACTTTGATATCAAAGTGGCGGGACCAGGGAAATCTTGACATAATTCCTTTACCTTTAGAGGTACAAATGTCTTGTTTAGGGTACAATTAGTACATATGTAGTACTAACTCTTGAATGTGATGCATTTTAAATTGGGGGCTTGGTCCCGTCATCTTGATGCTCACTGACAATCAGTCTTACCAAGGCGTATCGTGTTACCCAGTAACTGGGTTATAGAGGTCACTGACGTCTTCAACCAACTGGAGTGACTGCCTATCTGACCTTGTAAAATACTGGTACCTATTTAGCTGCATCCTGTTGAAGCCAACCGCAACATAGTTGGAAAAAGACTAGGCGATATGAGCATACATCTACAGCTGAAATACAAAAAGTCATCTAGCTCTAGCCTTTATTTTAGAGAGATTAGCAAATCTTAACTTACTTGAGCTTCTGACCAGTACTCTTGAAACAGTAGAACATATCGTCATTATTGATGACGACGCCGTCAGGAACGCTCGTGCTGCCAGTGTGATGACTATTAAGCTGACAGAAACCATTGCTACAAAACACAAGCGCGACAAATAAAGTCAATAATATTTAAGTAAATAACAGGATAACACCTGCTGAAAATAATTAAAATTTAAGTCAATGATAGATAACGTGCTCGGCTTGCGCTATTGACGCGTTTAGTGAAACGAAACATTCATTTACAATTCAATTAATATGTCATGAATACTGATTGAATTATTTCGGATAAGTTTCATTTAGACCGAACGGACCTACCTATAAAATAATACAGCAATGATTTCATTATTCTTTATCTCACGAAGATTTGCTCGGTTGGTTTCAATATTATCTTCATCAATCGTCAGTATTTCATACATAACATCTTTAACAGGTATTTGAGATTTAATAGGGGCAACGAACTTTTTGACCTTTTTTTCTTTACTGTCTTTTGCTTTATTTTCTATAACATCTGCACATTTCTTGGTTTCTACACCATTTTGTTTAGGCTTACTGAACTTCATGACACCATCTTTATTAGCTAATTGTGCCTGGACTACTTTCTTGGTAGTCTTCAATGTTTTGTCAATAACAATTTTCTCACTATGCGTTACTGGTGTTTTGTTCAAAGGTGCATTTTGATCAACATTTTCTACATCGGATTTACCTTTACCTCTACTTGTATTTTGTTCAATATCGTGCGTACTTACAATATTACGTAAATCTTCATCAACTGGATGATGCGGGTCAACATTATTGAGCCAATTTTTAACAGCCTTTGTATACTTTTGTTTACGGAAATTATTCTTTTTGTTCAGTAGCTTATCAGATTCCTTTAGTTTTTGTTTATTTTCTCCTACATTACTATTACTATCGGTTCTAATTTTTTTTGTCTTAGGTTCAGGTATCTTTTTATTCTTACGTTTTTCACCTTTGGTCAAGTTATTTTTATATCCATTAGCTATGTTTTTATTCGTTGAAATATTTTTGTCTGGAAACCTAATATCAAATATTTTATCTACGCTAGTGTCTTTGTTTTCTTTTTCATTCGCAGTCATATTAAAAACAAACAATTCAGAATCAAGCATGTCATCCCAATTATTAATCTCTCCACTTTTATTTTTATTTTTACTTTTAGTGTGAGTTTCTTCCACAAATGGCGTATCATCATCATCAGAGTCTTTGTACACTAGATTCTCATTAGCAGCGATGGTTGGATGAAGGAAATCTAGTTTATCTTTTTTTTTTGGTACTGTGTTGATTAATTCTACAGACTTGGGTATTTCTGCTACAGTTTTGTCTGTTATATTAAAATTAAATGATCTTTCTTCCAGATATATTTGTTCGCAAGGAGCAGGCAGAATCAATGGCGGTGGCAGCGTGAACGGTGAATCAACAACTTTGTCATCAATAAAGCTAAAACAGTATGCGGTATTAAGAGGGTGCATCCTAAAAGTTGGCAACGTCGTAAATAGCTGTCAAATAATTACCTGTTTCGATTAATTTGGAAATAATACTGTATGGAAATAAGAAATGTGGCTAACCAATTGACTAGAATATTAATAATGAATTGCAATTATAACATTGAATTTGATGTTGTACCCGTTTTAGGTCAAAAAAAGGCATTTGGAAAGTTTCCAAATACTTTTTTTACATCTAAAACTAACTATTCGGTGTTACGATATCAATTATTGCATTTCATAATCAATATTCTAGTTCGCTAGTTAGCCACATTTTTTATTTCCATACAGAAATATTATCAAATTAATCAAAACAGTGAAATATTTGACATCTATTTGCGACGTTGCCAACTTTCAGAATAAACACTCTGTTTATACTTGCTTAGATTTGTCTGTTTACATATTTCGAGACACTTCAGTTCTAAGGCGAACGCAACATTTTTATAAGTCTTACCTACATAAAATTTTCGGTGTCACCTTGTTTCGCAGACAGAAATTACATAGAATTTCGTTTCACACCAAAATGTTTCATATTTATTTAGTTCTTATATTTTTATTTCGAATATTATTGTTTCAACAACTATTTACTTGGATGAAACATTATTTCACAGAAACACAATTCAATGAATTTTTAATCACATTTTTTTATTTAACAAACTTATCAAACAGTAGAATTATTTTTTAACGAATATTGTTTGTTCAGTTATTTCAACGAAAATGTAAGAATAGACGTTATGCTTTATACAACAATAGTGTGTGTGTGTGTGTGTGTGTGTGTGTGTGTAGTGTAGTGTCTAGTAATAACTATTAGGGCACTCCAACAGATGAACCGCTTTCATATAACTATACTACGGTATATAGTGTGTGTGTGTGAGTGTGTAGTGTATTGTCTTTTAAATATAACTATTAGGGCACTCCGACCATATAGGTTAGGTTAGGTTAGAACTGTGACCAACTACGCGCGAGCCGAGCGAGCGAAGCGAGCGGTGCCGCGGCAGCGGCCGGCGAGCGCCACATCGAAATTGGTTGCAGTATCAAAAATATAGGGCACTGGGGATTTTCTTGGTAATAAGTTTTATACTAACTAAACAGTATGAGAATAAAGAATATTTGATTTGTTATTCTATGATATGAATATCGAAACTTTTAATTTTATTTGTAACAAAAATCAATGATTAAAGTTTATTCAAAGTAAGTATTCTGCGTATTGATTATTCTGTGAAATGATAATATATGAAAAATTTTATGTGAAACGAAATTCTATAAAACTATTTTCTATAGAACAACGTACAACCAAAATTTTCTTTTGACACTTACGTTAACACCCTTTTATTTAGAGCGGGAAACTGGGACTGCTGATTATGCTGATAATCATTGTTATTTATAATACGTGCTAAAAAAGAAAAGCATTAATTAATTGAGGTGCTAACAACAACGCTGAATCATCTGCTATTCGACACTACTTCAATATTATTTTTTTACCTTTATCGGCTTTATCCCATTGCTTCATGAGTGCTGATAGTACTTTATTCCCAAAAGGTGACAAAAGCTCCTCATATCTTTTGTAATTAAATCGCACATAATAGTTTCTTTCCATTTTTAATATTTTTCGACCAGGTAATGTTGGGCGAAGGCGAAATGTTTGAAAAAGCGCGGTATTTTTTTTTTAATGTAGGTATATCCGGTTTCGTGAAAGATGTTGTTTTATTCAGCCAGACATCAATCATTTATTTCTAAAAGTCTTTATATTCATCCAACATCACCACAAAAAGAGGCTTCCACAAAAAGTGTCTTGCTTGAGCATTCGAAGAAGTCATTGAAGATTACTCTAACTTATCTTAGTACTCTAACTATCGGATCGGAGTAGCGCGGTTGAAGCGCGACCGGGGTCTGGTTGCACCCTAAGAGAGAAATGAGCGCACCCAGAAGAACCCTTTCACAGTACCTTTTTATTCTATTTTTTAAATTTTACTAATCTTATTGGCTTTGGAGTTTGACAGATGGCAATACTCTTTGTGGCAGAGAGAGAGAGAATTTTGGCAGATTTCGCCTCAGATTTCGCTCCCAGATGCTAATGATTTACAAAAGTGGCAGATTTTGGCAGATTTAAAAGATTCCAAGAAAATTCACATTAAGTACCTTATTTGAATTTTCAATGAATTCATCTTTTTTAAAGTTAAACATTAGGTTTTAAATAATTAAATTACAAATTATTTCATCGAACTGGTAACTTCTGTTTCATGGCCAGATTATAAGGGGATTTACCAAAACAAAACAAAAATAAGGAATAGGTTCCTAAACCAATATGTTTCTCATTTAATTACAACAAAAGAAGGGATTGAAGGAACACGGAGACTGTGTCACCTTTGAAACCAACTCAAAATATTATGATCAAAAAAGATGTTTTCAAAATCTATGTACACGGAAAAAGAAAAAGAAGCAAATATAGATACGTAGAGTAAGTAGTATAGGTATAATAATGCATATGAAAATTGTGATAGATTTTGTTGATTAAAGTTTCATTGAATGCGTGTGTATTTTTTTCCGTTTCCATGAAGGCATGTTTTTGGCATTTTTGGCGCTAAGTGTGGCAGATTTTGGCGGATTTTTTTACCAATCTGTGGCAGATTCGCCATTTATGAGATTGTCACACTGATGATAAGTCACTTGTGACTTGAATGATGTGACAGGTGTGACAGATGAAGTCACAATAAAAAATCACAATTTCATTCACAGTTTATTCGTATAAAACAAGGAAGGAAAATCCAGAGTTATAAAATCTAATATGTGACTGCACCTGTTTTTTATAACAAAAATAAGCAGTCATGGCTGTGAATTTTGAAAGCTGTGACAGCTTACCTCCCGACGAGGAGCCCAAACTAAAGTACGATAGACTGGAGAACGATGTTCAAAATATCTTGTTGAAAGACGCAGTGAGTTGTATTTGTGTCCATACCAAGTTTATATGTCTAGGAACACAATGGGGGGTGATACATCTTTTGGACCATGAAGGGAACACAGTGCCGATATCGCAAGATGGGAAGAACAAGGAGCTGCAGGCTCATACAATAGCTGTGAACAGAATCTCGGTGGATCTAAATGGGGACTACATCGCCAGCTGCTCAGACGACGGCAAGGTGCTGGTGTACGGGCTGTACACGGACGACAACACCCATAACCTCACACTGGGCAGGGTGATCAAGTCTATCGCCTTGGATCCTTGTTATTTCAAGTCAGGCTCTGGGAGGAGATTTTTGACAGGTAAATGAATAAAGCAATATTGATAACACTACCAATAAATCCATGATAATATTGCTTATGTGGAACTAAGTCTTTCTTCCTATCCCGGTAGTAAACTCCTTGGGATAATTTCTACCACGCGCGGGCAAAAGCTATACAGCCCACAAAATAAGTTCAATTAAAGGCAAATCTGCAAAATAAATCCTACTTTTAAGATTTATCACCGGGATTTATCATATTCAGGAATTAGGTATATTGTGTGAAAAAAGTCCACTATGAATCTTGTGCTTGTAATAACATAATTGACTGTCAAAGGTCCCAAAAGTCAGTTCCTTATGAGATTCTGGACTTCTCCCACAGTATTTTTAATGACTAAATAAAGACATTCTGAATCTGTATTTAGTCACTAGGATTTTTTCGCAGATATCTTACTTCCCTATTTATAACTGTCAATAAAATCATGCGAAAACATCAAACGCAGATAATTATGCATGGATGTTTTTAGGTATATAAAATGAGTGGAGTAGTCAGTGGAGGACTTAGCCTATTGGGGGCCGGGCGGCAAAACTAAATTAGGCCCCCGCCCAGGTATGCAGAACAGTTTGAGAAGTAGCATATAAGAACGAGCATAGTGAGCTCCAAATATTAAGCACACTCCCTTGAAAAGGTTAGGATTTCTTTTCACTATTCGTCTGTACGAATAGTAAAAATAGGAAATACTATGCTGATTTATACTGAAAAGTAAGAGCATTAGACGAATATAGGTAAAATTTTCTTTTGAACATTAGTATAGAAATAGGAATCACTTTTTGAGAATGTAGAATGGAATAGCAAGCTCAAAAATTTTAGCATAGCTAGCTTAGGCAGCATAGGTACGAAAATTGAAGTTATTTTGTCGACTTACACAGAAAAGTCGTAAGTAAAAAGATAATGGCTGGATGAATTAAAAAAAAATTGCATCTGACGTATTATATATAATCAGCATTATACGTAGGGCGCCCCCAACTAAAAAGTACCTTTTACTTAATGAACATATTTTGGCCTTATTTGGGTCTTTATTTACTTATTTAAGGCCCCCCAAGACCAGGGGCCCTGGACGGGTTGCCTGGGCTTACACAGTTGTGTCAAAAAGATCTGCGCATCACACTCTCTCTGTCCTTAATGTTACAATATTTGTAATGTTTATGTAAACCAAAGGAGGCCAGAAGCTGTAGGAAAATGGTCACTCTTATGATTCATTGCTAAACATGTTATTACAATAGGTAGATAACATAATGTCACAGTATAAATAAGTAACAGTATTATATCTTCATTAGAAAACGGCCGAAACGACGCACTTCGAAATCACAGTGTATCAGTACGCAACAGCGCTCCGAGTACGCAGCAGTTACCAGGGGCGGATCCAGGATTTCATTTCGCGAGGGGCCTTTCTGACAAAGTTCGGAACTAAAGGGTTAAAATCAGGGATGTTGCGGATATTCGCATCCGCATCCGCAAATGCGGAGCTTCCGCATAGATTTGGACATCTGCATCCGCATCCGCAATAATCAATGCGGATTTTCATGCGGATGCGGATGTAATAAAAGTGAGTGATAAAATCGATAAAAAAGAAATGGGGCGGGGCCGGTGAATGGCACGTGCCGCTCGCACGTGACAATGACCAATGGGAGCGAAAAAATTGATGACACAAGATCAGACGCGTTTGTTGTGGTGCATCATTTGCTTCTTGTAAATAAATCATTACGTGTTTGTTTGCGCTGCTATTATGAAAAATAGTAAGTGAAGTTAAAAAATACGATAAATAGTTTATCAGAACATCATTCATTTAATAATTAAAAAACGTGTGTGATTCTAAACTTCAAATAGTTTGGAAAATCCAAAAGTGCACGCCTCATCACACTCATACATGAACGAAAAACAAATTCAAAACATAGTTTCTAACAAAAATGAACAATTTATCACTTTTCATGAAGTATGTTTTGACTGCTTCTTTACCCATCAATATGGGTAAAATTTCTAACCTCGCCACCCTTACGTAATGTCAAAGACTATTTATTTAGATATTTACTTGGCGGTTGCTAGGCAACTTACGGACGTCAAGTTAAAGGTTGGAAATATTTAGTTACGAATATAGATATTATATTTTAGTTAGTATTTTATTAATTATAATTAAACTACTTTGAATAAAAGAGCCATTTTTAATAGGGTTCCTTCTAGGGATGAAACGAATGAATAAAAAAAAAATTGACTCAATAAATTGATTTTATCGCAAGCTACAATGTTTTCAGGGTTCATAAATTGACGGACAGGAAATTTTTTCAACTATTTTGATGCTTTTTCCATTTCTGCTGCATTAAATCAATTGTTAAAATACAGTATTAATCTCCATTTAATCAGCTATACAATGGTATATAAATTAAGTAGGTTCTGTGTACTAGCAGGAGTGTAACAATAAAAACACGTGCAGAAATGGGGCAAAAATTTTTTTTCGATCGTAGAGCACACTAATGCTTCGCATTATGAGTCGTGCAAAAATAGGAGCAGTAGACTTAATACTAATTTTCATTATTAAAAATGTTAATAATTACTTTATCATTGTTTTAATTCTTCATTCATATACTATATTTATATAAGATCTTTTACTATGTGAGCCTTCAAAAATCCGCATCCGCGGATGTGAAAAAATCGGCATCCGCAACATCCCTGGTTAAAATCTAAAAACTACAAAATTTAAATAATAATACTAGCTTTTGCCCGCGTCTTCGTCCGCGTAGAGGTCGGAAATTATTCTTATTATTATTATTATATATGTCTACATATCTCGGGACCATGGGGTCCCGGTCTTTTGGAAGGCGTACGAGGGGCCAAAGCCAACTCGCAGAGGCCCCTTAGACAATTTTAAATGGAATGCGGCACCAACCGACGACTATCCCTGTATACACTATGCAAGTGCCCAAGGACAAGCCCCGGTTGGTGCAGGACTATTGCAGAACATGGAAATAAAACATATGGGGCTATGGGTTTGGGTGGCTATAATGGATTGGTTACTAAGAACTATGGAAGGACTATGTCCCCTGCCTGATCGATGTTATGGTATACACGGATAAAATGGCAGAGGGTGACATGCACACTCAATAATGGGCCCCCGAAAACTGTCGCTAGCACATAGTGACGTAGCGACAAGGGGGCAACATGTCCTGAGGTGCTTGAGGAGTGGAGCGGTATTCCAAGGCTTTCAGAACAATTCCAGAGCCCGGAAGATGGTCAAGATCCCTACGAGCACTTACTGGAATACTTCCTTCCTCCGAGCACGTTTGCTCTTGCGAATCTCCACTCAAGCCGGCCAGTTAAGGCAAGAATGAGGTGGGAGCTCCGTTCCTCGTCAGTGTTCACTCCAGCCGGCCAATAAAGGCAAGCCAGAGATGAGAAACAAGATTACTCCCGGGAGATAGGGTCCGTGGGGTCGCTACTGCCCAACAGCTCGCCACATGCTGCCCTGCGGGTTTCTGTATCTCTCTTGGTCTGGCTCCTCATCCTAGACCCGTTCCGGCAAAGTAAACTCTATCGGCACGGACCTAGAGTTCGGAGCACGCAAGCCCCACCACGACGTCAACGTAGAGATACGGCGATGGGGTTATTATTATTATTATATGGAACATACTACCATACCGGGATAAAAGGTATCCTATATATGATAATCCAGGTTATAAACTATCTGTATGCCAAATTTCATCCAAATCTGTGGAGCCGTTATTGCGTTATTGAGTAACAAACATACACTTCCACATTTATAATTATTATTACTGATGGGCCGAATGTGGTTTGAACCGAATCCGAACTTCGGCCGAACTTCGGTTCAATTTCACGCGCTTTCTCGAGAGCGACACGTCGTCGTGACTTGTTACGCATTTACTTCAATTATTGCTAGATGTACCCCGCCCGCACACCGCGCTCGAAAAAAATACTTGAACTAGTAGCGCGCCGAAATTGATAGGAATACTAAGCTTATTTCATTTTTGTAATAGTATGTCTAATTAATTAGGCAGAGATTTTCAAGACTAATAAGAAGTACTAATTTAATTTAAGGTTTACATTTACAATGTTCCTAACTAAAATAAATGACCACGAGTGAGTAAAAGACATAATTTTATTTTACAGTAATGCTATTCTAATTCTATTAAAATTCAGTCAAAATAGTGCAAGTAGGTATTATTTTTCTTGTGCCGAATGTTCGGCATCTGAACCGAACTTCGGCCGAATGTCGAAGTTCGGTTCAAGCTGCCGAAATTCGGTTGAACCGAATGTGAACCGAATTTCAGCCTATCCCTAATTCCATACTTCCATACTTCCATACTTATATTATAAATTCGAAAGTAACTCTGTCTGTCTGTCTATCTGTCTGTATGTTACCTTTTCACGGTTAAACCACTGAACGGATTTAGATAAAATTTGGCAAGGAGATAGATGGCATCCAGCACGCGTAGCATGACCACCGTAGAAACAAGTTTTGTCGACGGAAGAATAGACAAAATGACAGTTAAACAATCACAATCTGTCATTTTGTCTATTCTTCCGTAGACAAAACCCGTTTCTACGGTGGTCATGCTACGCGTGCTGGAGAAGGACATAGGGTACTTTGTGTCTCAAAAATAACCCATAAGAGGGTGATAAAAGGGATGAAAGTTTGTATGGGAAACCCAGCATTTCATAAGTTAGCGATATGAAAATTTTTATGCTTTTGGTATAACATAAAGAATTACGTGTATCAGAGTTTTTGTAAAATCAACCCCCAAAGGGGTAAAATAGGAGTTGAATTTAAAATTTCCATGTAGTATTGATTTTTTTGTATCTTATTTTTAAGAGATTTAAGGGATTGGAAATATTATACTTTGCCCATTTCGATACTATACTTTGGAACAATTTTACCAAAGCTTATCGAAAGTGACTCTTTCAGTATTTTACGTCGGACTTTGTGATAGGAAAATATTGGAAGTGTCATATACGATACAGTACCACAGATTAATACAGATGGGACACTCCGCAGTTTAGGTATGAAGCTACAAGTACCCGGCGGGCTCGTCTCACTGTGCCTATTCAGTAGGGCTGCCGCGTGCCGCGCGCCGCCACCGGGTCGCACGTCTGTTTGTCGCAAGATATTAAAACTAAAAATACTAAAATGAAGGCATCCCAATTGGCTGATAATAATAAGGATCAGAACTTCACGTTTTTCTCACTTCCAAAGGAAACCAAAAGATACAGTATCTTTTGGTTTCCTTTGGTAGACCGTAGGGTCTACCTATATGTAATTAGTTATTACTACCTACCAAATGTTCACATTAATTGTTATTTTTATTTACGTAGTTCTTAAATATTCATTATTATTATTATACTTAGTATAGTTAGGTACTTACAAGTTCTGTTTACAAGGTCAGGTTCAGGCTTTGATAAGTAGGTAGGAAAGTACATAATTAAATAGTATTTTTGTTTGGTAGAGTCGTATAACCATAACTAAATATTATATACTTAGTAAAATTTTGATTATGTAGACAACAGGGTATTCGTACATATTTTTTAATTTACCCAGTTACGTGGTACATATTTAATAAATAATGGAGACTAAACAAATTAAAGTACCGAACGCAGGCGACGCAACGCCGCCGCGACACTCTGGTTTCTATAATATTTTTAATTAAGAAATCGGATCGCATTTCTATGAAGTCGCCTTCGGTCGGTTACGGATTTAAAAATAGAATAGACCAAGAGCTGATATTTAATTATCAAATTATTCTTTAAAAGGTGTTAACCCCGACGTGGTCCGAATGTATAAGAGTTACGCGATAGAAAGAGAAGCAATTTGTAGGTGAATATAACTGTAGGTAATTAGCGTTGTGCGATCTGAATCGCACTTTATTGTGTCGTAAGTCGTAACAAGAGTCGCTTTTTACCCGACTGCCCCAGAAGGAGGGTAATGTTTTTCGAGAGTATGTATGTATGTATGTCTATTTCTTTGGCACGCTCTGTAGCCTAAACGGCTTGATGGATTTTAACATATGAGGTGTCGTTAGATTCGTCTTAATCGTAGAAGTGACATAGGCTATATAATATTTATGTATTGCATCTGCAAATACAAAAAAAGGGAGGGGAAGGTTTTTTTTTAAATAAATTTCAACAATGTTGGTATCAAATAAAAGCTGCTAATGAGTCAATTCCAAATTAAGATATAATAATAAAATAAAACTAAAAAACTTGAAATAAAGAAAATTATTCAAAAAACAAAAAACCCGACTGCAAAAACACGTAACTGAAAAGAGAAAAACAAGCATTATAATCTATAGAATTTTGGTATCGCAGGCGGGGACAAACAAAAGTTACACCATATTTCCGGTTATTATTGTTATTTCCTTTATTTCATTTATATACATATTATTTACATTTTTATAAAAACAAAATAAAATAAAAACATTTAAAAATATAAAAAATAGTAGCCCACCGGTATCGGGAACAGGGTCCAAGCTACCGGTGGTCAGGGCTCCTGAGAGAGGAATCTCCTAACCATACGCGCCGTGTCCAGAAGTACTGCTTTCTGGATCAAGCCCTTGATCCAACTGCCTAACGAGAGCCTCCTAAGGTGTTGGTCGAGGCTCTTGGCTATTATGCCATTGGCCGTCACGACTATCGGCACAATGACTGCTGTATCCACATCCCACATGTCGACAACCTCGTGAGCCAGATCAAGATACTTAATCTGTTTATCTTTTTCTGCTTTCACGAGGTTCTCGTCATGCGGGACCGCTATATCAATAATCATTGTGCGACGCTCTGATCGATCTATCACCACTATATCTGGCTTATTGGCAACAATAGTCCTGTCAGTGATGATAGATCGATCCCAATACAACGTGATATTGCCATTTTCGAGGACTGGGTCGGGCACATACTTATAGTACGGTACTTCCGATTCCACAAGACTGTATTTCAGAGCAAGTTGCTGGTGGATAATCCTGGCTACAAGGTTGTGCCTATGCAAGTAGTCTCCGTTAGCCAGACGAGAGCAGCCGGAAATAATGTGTCGGATTGATTCCCCCGGACGGTGGCATGCCCGACAGATGTCAACCGTGCCGTCCTTCACAATATATTTCCGGTAGTTGTTCGTCATCATAACTTCGTCCATAATCGCAAAGACAAAACCTTCGGTTTCCCCTAAGAGATCACCGAATCGTAACCAGGATACGGACGCTAACATGTCTAACAACTTATTGTTATAATTATTATTGTCCCCGCCTGCGATACCAAAATTCTATAGATTATAATGCTTGTTTTTCTCTTTTCAGTTACGTGTTTTTGCAGTCGGGTTTTTTGTTTTTTGAATAATTTTCTTTATTTCAAGTTTTTTAGTTTTATTTTATTATTATATCTTAATTTGGAATTGACTCATTAGCAGCTTTTATTTGATACCAATATTGTTGAAATTTATTTAAAAAAAAACCTTCCCCTCCCTTTTTTTGTATTTGCAGATGCAATACATAAATATTATATAGCCTATGTCACTTCTACGATTAAGACGAATCTAACGACACCTCATATGTTAAAATCCATCAAGCCGTTTAGGCTACAGAGCGTGCCAAAGAAATAGACATACATACATACATACTCTCGAAAAACATTACCCTCCTTCTGGGGCAGTCGGGTAAAAAGCGACTCTTGTTACGACTTACGACACAATAAAGTGCGATTCAGATCGCACAACGCTAATTACCTACAGTTATATTCACCTACAAATTGCTTCTCTTTCTATCGCGTAACTCTTATACATTCGGACCACGTCGGGGTTAACACCTTTTAAAGAATAATTTGATAATTAAATATCAGCTCTTGGTCTATTCTATTTTTAAATCCGTAACCGACCGAAGGCGACTTCATAGAAATGCGATCCGATTTCTTAATTAAAAATATAATAGAAACCAGAGTGTCGCGGCGGCGTTGCGTCGCCTGCGTTCGGTACTTTAATTTGTTTAGTCTCCATTATTTATTAAATATGTACCACGTAACTGGGTAAATTAAAAAATATGTACGAATACCCTGTTGTCTACATAATCAAAATTTTACTAAGTATATAATATTTAGTTATGGTTATACGACTCTACCAAACAAAAATACTATTTAATTATGTACTTTCCTACCTACTTATCAAAGCCTGAACCTGACCTTGTAAACAGAACTTGTAAGTACCTAACTATACTAAGTATAATAATAATAATGAATATTTAAGAACTACGTAAATAAAAATAACAATTAATGTGAACATTTGGTAGGTAGTAATAACTAATTACATATAGGTAGACCCTACGGTCTACCAAAGGAAACCAAAAGATACTGTATCTTTTGGTTTCCTTTGGAAGTGAGAAAAACGTGAAGTTCTGATCCTTATTATTATCAGCCAATTGGGATGCCTTCATTTTAGTATTTTTAGTTTTAATATCTTGCGACAAACAGACGTGCGACCCGGTGGCGGCGCGCGGCACGCGGCAGCCCTACTGAATAGGCACAGTGAGACGAGCCCGCCGGGTACTTGTAGCTTCATACCTAAACTGCGGAGTGTCCCATCTGTATTAATCTGTGGTACTGTATCGTATATGACACTTCCAATATTTTCCTATCACAAAGTCCGACGTAAAATACTGAAAGAGTCACTTTCGATAAGCTTTGGTAAAATTGTTCCAAAGTATAGTATCGAAATGGGCAAAGTATAATATTTCCAATCCCTTAAATCTCTTAAAAATAAGATACAAAAAAATCAATACTACATGGAAATTTTAAATTCAACTCCTATTTTACCCCTTTGGGGGTTGATTTTACAAAAACTCTGATACACGTAATTCTTTATGTTATACCAAAAGCATAAAAATTTTCATATCGCTAACTTATGAAATGCTGGGTTTCCCATACAAACTTTCATCCCTTTTATCACCCTCTTATGGGTTATTTTTGAGACACAAAGTACCCTATGTCCTTCTCCAGCACGCGTAGCATGACCACCGTAGAAACGGGTTTTGTCTACGGAAGAATAGACAAAATGACAGATTGTGATTGTTTAACTGTCATTTTGTCTATTCTTCCGTCGACAAAACTTGTTTCTACGGTGGTCATGCTACGCGTGCTGGATGCCATCTATCTCCTTGCCAAATTTTATCTAAATCCGTTCAGTGGTTTAACCGTGAAAAGGTAACATACAGACAGATAGACAGACAGACAGAGTTACTTTCGAATTTATAATATAAGTATGGAAGTATGGAAGTATGGAATTAGGGATAGGCTGAAATTCGGTTCACATTCGGTTCAACCGAATTTCGGCAGCTTGAACCGAACTTCGACATTCGGCCGAAGTTCGGTTCAGATGCCGAACATTCGGCACAAGAAAAATAATACCTACTTGCACTATTTTGACTGAATTTTAATAGAATTAGAATAGCATTACTGTAAAATAAAATTATGTCTTTTACTCACTCGTGGTCATTTATTTTAGTTAGGAACATTGTAAATGTAAACCTTAAATTAAATTAGTACTTCTTATTAGTCTTGAAAATCTCTGCCTAATTAATTAGACATACTATTACAAAAATGAAATAAGCTTAGTATTCCTATCAATTTCGGCGCGCTACTAGTTCAAGTATTTTTTTCGAGCGCGGTGTGCGGGCGGGGTACATCTAGCAATAATTGAAGTAAATGCGTAACAAGTCACGACGACGTGTCGCTCTCGAGAAAGCGCGTGAAATTGAACCGAAGTTCGGCCGAAGTTCGGATTCGGTTCAAACCACATTCGGCCCATCAGTAATAATAATTATAAATGTGGAAGTGTATGTTTGTTACTCAATAACGCAATAACGGCTCCAGAGATTTGGATGAAATTTGGCATACAGATAGTTTATAACCTGGATTATCATATATAGGATACCTTTTATCCCGGTATGGTAGTATGTTCCATATAATAATAATAATAACCCCATCGCCGTATCTCTACGTTGACGTCGTGGTGGGGCTTGCGTGCTCCGAACTCTAGGTCCGTGCCGATAGAGTTTACTTTGCCGGAACGGGTCTAGGATGAGGAGCCAGACCAAGAGAGATACAGAAACCCGCAGGGCAGCATGTGGCGAGCTGTTGGGCAGTAGCGACCCCACGGACCCTATCTCCCGGAAGTAATCTTGTTTCTCATCTCTGGCTTGCCTTTATTGGCCGGCTGGAGTGAACACTGACGAGCAACGGAGCTCCCACCTCATTCTTGCCTTAACTGGCCGGCTTGAGTGGAGATTCGCAAGAGCAAACGTGCTCGGAGGAAGGAAGTATTCCAGTAAGTGCTCGTAGGGATCTTGACCATCTTCCGGGCTCTGGAATTGATCTGAAAGCCTTGGAATACCGCTCCACTCCTCAAGCACCTCAGGACATGTTGCCCCCTTGTCGCTACGTCACTATGTGCTAGCGACAGTTTTCGGGGGCCCATTATTGAGTGTGCAAGTCACCCTCTGCTATTTTATCCATGTATACCATAACATCGATCAGGCAGGGGACATAGTCCTTCCATAGTTCTTAGTAACCAATCCATTATAGCCACCCAAACCCATAGCCCCATATGTTTTATTTCCATGTTCTGCAATAGTCCTGCACCAACCGGGGCTTGTCCTTGGGCACTTGCATAGTGTATACAGGGATAGTCGTCGGTTGGTGCCGCATTCCATTTAAAATTGTCTAAGGGGCCTCTGCGAGTTGGCTTTGGCCCCTCGTACGCCTTCCAAAAGACCGGGACCCCATGGTCCCGAGATATGTAGACTTATATAATAATAATAATAAGCATAATTTCCGACCTCTACGCGGGCGAAGACGCGGGCAAAAGCTAGTATTATTATTTAAATTTTGTAGTTTTTAGATTTTAACCAGGGATGTTGCGGATGCCGATTTTTTCACATCCGCGGATGCGGATTTTTGAAGGCTCACATAGTAAAAGATCTTATATAAATATAGTATATGAATGAAGAATTAAAACAATGATAAAGTAATTATTTACATTTTTAATAATGAAAATTAGTATTAAGTCTACTGCTCCTATTTTTGCACGACTCATAATGCGAAGCATTAGTGTGATCTACGATCGAAAAAAATTTTTTGCCCCATTTCTGCAACTGTTTTTATTGTTACACTCCTGCTAGTACACAGAACCTACTTAATTTATATACCATTGTATAGCTGATTAAATGGAGATTAATACTGTATTTTAACAATTGATTTAATGCAGCAGAAATGGAAAAAGCATCAAAATAGTTGAAAAAATTTCCTGTCCATCATTTTATGAACCCTGAAAACATTGTAGCTTGCGATAAAATCAATTTATTGAGTCAATTTTTTTTTATACATTCGTTTCATCCCTAGAAGGAACCCTATTAAAAATGGCTCTTTTATTCAAAGCAGTTTAATTATAATTAATAAAATACTAACTAAAATATAATATCTATATTCGTAACTAAATATTTCCAACCTTTAACTTGACGTCCGTAAGTTGCCTAGCAACCGCCAAGTAAATATCTAAATAAATAGTCTTTGACATTACGTAAGGGTGGTGAGGTTAGAAATTTTACCCATATTGATGGGTAAAGAAGCAGTCAAAACATACTTCATGAAAAGTGATAAATTGTTCATTTTTGTTAGAAACTATGTTTTTATTTAAATGATTTTGCGGAGTGTCCCATCTGTATTACTCTGTGACAGTACGTGGAAGTATTTTTTATGTTTCAATACTATACCTATAAATAATAAACGAAAAATAAAAATAACACCAGCGAATAATATCGAAACAGTCACTTTCGATACCCCAACCAAAAATGTTATCGAAGTAAAAAATCGAATCAGTAACTTTCGATAGTATACTTCGAGTGAGTGATTATTTACTTGAGTAGTATTTTTTTTAGGTTGGAAATCATCCAATGACTTCTCCCGCTCTGGGCGGAGCGGAAGGGCGTGTCAGACTTTTACTGACTAAAACCCACACGTGTTCCTTCCCTTGCCTAGACGGGGGCCACGGTTTCCCCTTAGGACTAGCAACCCCGGTGGTAGGCGTCGGCCCTGACGGACCCCTTCAGCTTCGCTGACAACTCTTTAAGGCGCGCGTGGAACACGACGCGCCGTCGACCCGGGCTTAGTCCTGATCGGACGGCGAGCTACCCATCACTCTCCGTCCGCAAGCCCGCGCCTACGGTGGCCGGAAATCGGCGATCGATTCCCGACGCCCGGGGCGTCCACTACGGCGGCGGCTAGGGGCTCGAGGAAGCGACCTTTGTCTCTGCCTCACGCGCCCAGCCTCCTCCTTCACGAGCATTACTGCTTCGCAGAAGGAGGTGACAGCCTGCCATGCCCTCTCGCTCCGCTACATGGCCTGGACCAGGGCCGGACGTGAGAGGTCACTGCCGCCGATCGCCTGCACGAGGACACGGCGGTGCTCCGCTTAAGCCGGGCAGACCTCCACCGTATGCTCCACCGCGTCCTCCGGGCGATCCACGCAGTGGTGACACCCGGGCGTTTCCTCCTGCCTTATCTGAAACAGGAACCTCCCGAAACTACCGTGTCCGGTGAGGACCTGCGTCAGGCGGTAGGTGAGGGCGCCGTGGCGCCTCTCTAACCACTCCTCAAAGAGGGGACTTCACGCCGCAATTGTGGCGTGCCCAGATCTAGGTTGCGACAATCGCACTCTCCAAGCCGCCATGAGATCCTGCCGGAGCTCTGTCCGCTGTACCGTGATTTCTCGCGGCAGCGGAGTTACACCCCGGCGCTTCATCTCCTCGCGCCACTCCCAGATGTGAGCGAGGACTTTCGCCTCCAGATCCGATGGCGGCGTTCCGGCAAGGAGGCTCGCCGCCTCGCCGGAGATTGTACGGTATCCCCGGACTATCCGGGTGGCCATGACCCTTTGGACCGCGTGCAGCCCGGCGGGCTGGTTGCAGCCTCAAGGTTGGCGCCCACACCGGTGCCCCGTAAAGGAACATGGACCGCACGACCCCCGCGTAGAGCCTCCGGCAGGAGGCGTTTGGACCCCTTAGATTGGGCAGAAACCGCTTCAAAGCAGCCCCGGCCCGCTCCAGTTTGGGAGCCAAACGTCGGAAATGCTCCACGAAGTTCCATCGACTGTCGAGGACGAGTCCCAGGTACCTCATCGTCACCTCGACGTCGATGTGAACCCCTCTTACCGTTATAGTATCCGTGAAGACCGTGTATTTTCCTGAATTAATCTACTCATGATGATAACAGCATAACATATTCTAAATAATAAAAGGTTTGTATGTGCATAATACGTGGCACGCACGCGTTAGCCCCTCAACTATTCAAAACGATGAGTGCGGCGGCAGCAGTGGTGACCACTGCTGCCGCCGCACTCATCGTTCATCGTGGGTAGAGGTGCCCACAAAAATCGGTATATTTGTACCCAAAATCGGTATATGAGAAAAAAATACAATATTCAATCAAATTCGTTAATTTATCAAAAAATAAATTAAGAGTCTAATTAACATCAAACCAAACAAACTTAAATATAATTATTTTTTACGATGTTTAGGATCATACCAATACTCTTTGGCCATAGCCGCGGTCATCTTTGAATTAATTTCCAAGTCTTAGCAATTAGCGTCATTAAAGAGTCGTTTTGCATGTAATAGAGCAGTGATTGACTCAGTAGACAGCTGTTTTGTTTACCACCATATACCATTACCACACCGTCCACCATATACCACAGCTGTTTTGTGGACCACAGTGACCACCAGCATGCAGCAAACGCGCATTCCTGGTCATCACCCTCAGCCTCATCAGCAACCTTGGCACAGCACCTGCACTTCCGGCCGGTCTCACGAGCAGAGCCTATTCTACCCTCTCCTGGTCGACACAAACAGTCAGCCACAACCCGGCGCTGTACCACTTCCGACTCACTGGATGACTACGCAGCGCCACCCCGACTCACTGGGGAATCACCGCAAACAGTTCCGACTCACCGTGAACTATGCGGCACCCGGTTCCGACTCACTGGAACCACAGCTGGCACTGTGAAGCATCGCAAGATCCAAGACTCAGCCCACTATCGACCTCCGGTCTCCGGAGGGGAGTGATGTAGCGGTTCCACCGCCACATACGAACTACGCAGCAAAGACATGACGTCACACAATTCCTGTATCGCGCAGTTAGAGTTTACCGAGCGAATAACATAGATAAGACCATCCGAAATCAACTTACGGGCAGTTGCCCGCCAGACATAACAACCCGTCTGGTTAGAGGATCCTCCCTTTTCTATGGTGGATGAGTGAACTTTACACCTAGTTCCTCATACACCTAAAAAGAAAATATTTCAGACATAAATCAAGACATAGGTACAAAAATGGTCAGGGTAAAGCCGTCGTCGCATGCCGGTAACCATGTGGGTGCCAGGTACACCTACAAAATTATAATGACATGCGATCACGGCTTTACCCTGACCATTTTTGTACCTAATGTCTTGATTTATGTCTGAAATATTTTCTTGTTTCGTACGTTTTAGATCACTTTTATTTCCCCGTAGCCGGGTTACATAACATTTTTTTTTTTGTTTACCTATGTTCTACAAATAAAAATATTTGAATTTCAAATTCACAGTGTGTTTCAGTATAGAGCGCCTGTTTACCCAGACAACTAGACACTGCTACTAAGTATTCCTTTTTTCTATTACAGGTGACAACAAATTAACATTATACGAAAAGACATTTCTGAACCGCCTTCGTAGCACAGTTCTGTGCGAATGCGAAGGCTACGTGCAGGCCATGTCGTGGCACGATCGCTTCGTGGCGTGGGCTAGCGAGGTGGGCGTGCGCGTGTACGACCTGGTGGCGCGCTGCTCGCTCGGCCTCATCCAGTGGGAGAAGGTGCCCAACCGGTCCATAGAAGACTATCGCTGCAACCTGCTCTGGTGCGCTCCTAAAACGCTTATGATCGGGTGGGTCGACACCATCAGGATCTGCGTCATACGAAAACGAAGTCAAATCGAACTTCAAACGCGAGATGTCACTGAGTATTTAGTCGATCCCGTGTACACTTTCCAGACTGACTACTTCATCAGTGGCTTAGGTCCCTTGGATGACCAGTTAGTAGTCCTGGGAGTACATAAGGAGTGCGACCCTGAAACCGGTAAGGCGCAAAGACCTGTGCTCACCGTTGCTGACTATAAAGACTGTGAATTCTGTGAAATATCAACAGACAGTCTCAACATTCGTGGTTATGAGGAATATTCATGTAACGACTATTATTTAGATATGCTCATAGAGGAAAATAGATTTTTCATAGTGTCTCCCAAGGACATTGTAGTGGCAAGTCCATACGATATCGACGATAGAGTTAAATGGCTCACAGAACAAGGTCGATTCGAAAAAGCAATTACCGTTCTCGAAGAAGTTGGCGGGAAGACGTCGAAACACTCGGTGGTGACCGTCGGCGTGCAGTACCTAGACCACTTGATGGCTGAGCACTTGCACGAGGAGGCGGCCATACTGTGCGCCAGAATTTGTAAGAATGATAAAGTGTTGTGGGAGACACAGATAATGAAATTTTTTGAAGTGAACCAGTTGCGAGCGATCAGTCCGTATGTGCCTAAAACTCCTGAACAAGCATTGAGTTCTCACATGTACGAGTTAATATTTTATGAGTATCTGAAGTTGGACTCTCAGGGATTCCTGAAATTAGTTCAAGAATGGAACCCTGCGTTATACAAGACTGGCGTCATCGTTAAGGAAGTCTTAGAGCATCTGCTGAACACGGAGGTCGACAAAAATATTTACTTAGAGGCTTTGGCTCTCTTGTATTGCTACCAAAAGAAATACGACAAGGCTTTGACAACGTACTTGACTCTCCAGCACAAAGACGTGTTCACTCTGATCACTAAACACAACATGCACAACGTGATACACGACAAGATACTGGACCTGATGACGCTCGACTGTGATAAGGCAATATTAATACTTCTAGACAAGCCCAGGGTACCTGTAGATGTGGTAGAAAAGCAACTTGCAAGCAATGACATGCTGCTGTTTAAATATTTAGATGCTTACAGCAAAATTGAACCAAATGGTAGGTATCACGGCAAATTAGTTCGACTTTACGCTAAATATGCAAGGGACAAACTTCTTCCATTTTTAAAATGCAGTGATAATTACCCAATTCAAGAAGCTTTGGATGTGTGCCAGAACAATGAATTTTACCCTGAGATGGTGTTCCTGCTGGGACGTATTGGCAACACGAGAGAAGCTCTGCAGATCATTATAGAGCAGCTGAAGGATATAAACCAAGCTATCAATTTCTGTCAAGAGCACAATGATAAGGAATTGTGGATGGACCTCATCAAGCGGACAGTGGACAAACCTGAGTATGTGACGTTACTGCTCAAGAGAATTGGAAACTACGTGGATCCGCGAATGTTAATACAAAATATACAGTCCGGATGTGAGATAAAAGATTTAAAGGACTCCTTAGCAAAGATGATGTGCGATTATCACCTTCAACTGTCAGTGCAGGAAGCATGTAAAGTGATCACTTTGCGGAACTACTTCGAGTTACATCAAAAGCTAATCATCAATCAGCAGAGAGGTATATCAGTTACGGATGACTTCATGTGTTGTGCATGCCAAGGACGGATCATTATTAGGGACTTATCGAATGCCTCAGATTTGATGGTGTACAACTGTAGGCATTCATTCCATAAAGAGTGCCTTCCAGAGGGAGTACAGTGCCAGACTTGCACGGTGTGCAGTGCCGTCAAAATGTGACCCGAATTACTAAAGCTCAACTCTTAGATAGATGCTGTATATATTATGTATAATGAACAATGATTAAACAATATTTTTCCATTATAAACTTGTATAATTATGTTAATCAAACTAATTATTTAAAAATGTTTATCAATATTCGGTGCTTTTATAATGAAGTGGCTTGTATTATTTTTCCTTGTATTAGATAAACCCCAGATACCAATAAAAAAAAACTGAAATATGTGGTTGTTATAATTTCAATAAAGCGAACATTTTTTACATTTTACTAATGTTGCTTTCTAACAGCAAAAGAATTTTTGAAATCGGTCCAGTAGTTTTTAAGTTTAATCGTTACATACAAAAATCCAAAAATACAAATCTTTAGTCTTTATAATATTAGTGTAGAATAAATCAACAAAAGTACCTACAACAAAATTATTGTTTTGATTTACAGCTTGGCAAAAAAGAGTAAAATGAAAATGAGTGCGCTACTATCGCAATGGTCACTTCGAATAGGAAATAAATTGTTAAAATAAATGTGCAACAAAAACCCCAGCTTGTGGGTGACTCAAATCAAAACCTACTAGCCACAGAGTACTTTATAACATGCTACTAGCCAATATATTATAATAAATCGGTCAAGTGCAAGTCGGACTCGCACACGAAGGGTTCCATACCATGTCGTACAAGATTTAACACTATGAATTTTTGTAATACTTTCGTAAAGGTAACAACAGAGGCGCTATAAAAAAACATAGATTTGTAAAGAAATTGTCTAATTTTAATGAAAAAATGTTGTTGTGTTAAAATATAGGAGTAGAAGTATATTTATTTTAAGAGAAAAATATTAAGTTAACTTTATCCGGTAATATGCAATAAGTCAATAACTAAAGTCAAAAATAAAGTTATTTATTTGTTACTAACATAGTATTACTAGGTATAAATAGGTATATAGGGTAGGGTAGGGTAGGTAGGTAGGTAGGGTAGGGTAGGTAATAAGGAAAGGTAGGTGCGCCGTAGATAAGTACTTAGTGCTAACCGTACGAAGCCGGGCCGGGTAAAGCTAGTTACTTATAAATAAAAGGATTTATCTTGCTACATCAGACTACGAGTAGGTATATTGTACAAAATAAAATGTAAGTAGTACGCCAAATTTTAATTAAAACATTCCGTCAATACTGCACCCTAATTACGTAATGCACGATCAATTTTAAACTGAAACCAATTGAAAAAGATTGCCAGTCCATTGCTTTATAAGTTTGACAACAAAAATTGAGCAGATTTTTTTGTCGAACATATGAAGCAATGGACTGGCAATCTTTATCAATTGGTTTCAATTTAAAATTGATCGTGCATTGCGTAATTGGGGGGCAGGTATCTATTTACGTTATTTTTTATAGTCGTACAGAAATCTATTATTTCTTACTTATTTTTAACCGACTTCCAAAAGGAGGAGGTTCTCAATTCGTCTGTATGTTTTTTTTTTTTTTTTTTTTGTATGTTTGTTACGCGATTTCTCCGTCAATTGTGAACCGATTTTGAAAATTATTTTTTCGTTTGAAAGGGTATGCTCCCGAGGTGGTCCCATATCAATTTTATTAACTTTACTTGGATAGTTTTTGAGTTAGCTTTCAATAATACGTATTTTTCCCACTTAGTTTATATGGATGATATAATGATAACTTCCAATCACTGTTATTTACATAGCAAGTTAGTGGTATTCGAATTTGTATGGGGTAGGTACCACAACTAAAAAGTGCAAAATAAAAACTTTTTACAAAATAAAAATTTTAACAAAAACAAAATAAAAACTTTTTATAAAAAAAGAACAACCGACTTCCAAAAAAGACACTACAAAGTCAAAAATAACTTTAATTTCGGAAGTCGGTGTATTTGGTTTTGGACTTTCGTTTTTTGCCACCGACTTCCGAAATTAAAGTTATTTTTGACTTTGTAGTGTCTTTTTTGGAAGTCGGTTGTTCTTTTTTTATAAAAAGTTTTTATTTTGCACTTTTTAGTTGTGGTACCTACCCCATACAATTCAAATACCACTAACCTGCTATGTAAATAACAGTGATTGGAAGTTATCATCATATCATCCATATAAACTAAGTGGGAAAAATACGTATTATTGAAGCTAACTCAAAAACTATCCAAGTAAAGTTAATACAATTTATATGGGACCACCTCGGAAGCATACCCTTTCAAACAAAAAAACAATTTTTAAAATCGGTCCACAATTGACGGAGAAATCGCGTAACAAACATAAAAAACACTACAAAGTGAAAAATAACTTTAATTTCGGAAGTCGGTGTCTTTGGTTTTGTATTTTCGTTTTTTTGCCACCGACTTCCGAAATTAAAGTTATTTTTCACTTTGTAGTGTTTTTTTTGGAAGTCGGTTGTTTTTTTTTTGTTAAAAGTTTTTATTTTTCACTTTTTAGTTTTGGTACCTACCTACCCCACACAAGTTCGAATAACACTACCAGCGACGCAATTAACAGTGACAGGAAGTTATCATCATATCATCCTTAAAATGAATGAAGTCCAAACACAAGGTAGCTACTGTAAAACGTTGAGGAGTTCCCTTGACTGTCCTTTGTCTTCATCATCATCATTCATAATGACAGTCACAACCCATCTAGGTGTAAAGTTCACATCAATATAAATTAATCAAGCCCAAACACCAGGTAATTGCTGTAAATCGTTGAGGAGTTCCCTCAACTGTCTTTCGGCTTCATCACCAGATCGACTCCAGACCTTCATTAAATAGTAGTGCTTTAAAATGCTTAATTAAAAAAATTAACAAACGCACTACGATTTTGGAAGGTTCCCCTAGATTTGGCTGGGATGCCATCAGCAGATCCTGGTTTTAGAGGAGTTCCCTCAAGTCGTCATGGATTTCATCATCAGAACTGAATTTTGATCAAAATAGGACCAATCTTAAAGTATAGGTACCTTTCAGATAAGAAAAGATTTTTCTAAATTGGTTCATAAATGACGCCACCCGTAAAATACTTATCATTGAGAAGTTCCGGTGGCCATCTGTGGACTTCTTCATCAGTTCCACTTCACCAAATGATACTTTCTGAATGCAAATTCTTAACTGGTTGCTGAAAATAACGAAATCGCTATGTGTATATTGTGTATGCCTATAATATTTGAGGAGTTCCCTCAATTTGTCATGGATTCCATCATCAGAACTAAATTTTGAAAAAAATGGGACCAATCGGGAAGTATATCCTTTCAAATAAAAAAAGAATTTTCCAAATCGGTTCATAAATGACGGAGTTCTGAGGTAACACACATAAAAAAAAAAAATACAACCGAATTGAGAACCTCCTCCTTTTGGGGAAGTCGGTTAAAAAGAACAACCGACTTCCAAAAAAGACACTACAAAGTCAAAAATAACTTTAATTTCGGAAGTCGGTGGCAAAAAACGAAAGTTCAAAACCAAACACACCGACTTCCGAAATTAAAGTTTTTTTGACTTTGTAGTGTCTTTTTTGGAAGTCGGTTGTTCTTTTTTTGTAAAAAGTTTTTTTACACATCCCATCGGACTATGAGAGTGAGGGAAGAGAGAGTGCACTCGTGTCTGCGCACACACTTGTGCACTGTAATTTATCTCCCGCGCCAAAGGCTAGTCTCCGTTGAGATTGGCCGCCGTGGCCGAATATTTTTACACAAATAAGTTTTCTCAATATGAAATTGTATCGACAACGGTTTAAGGTAACTGAATAGTGCACTGTATACAAGGTGGAGACGACAATACAATGACGTTCCCATAATTAAACTAATGAATATTGTATTTGACCACATAAATTATAGTACTTTTATACTGATAAATAAAGCAATTCGTGCGAAATTATTCCCTATTCATTCCAAAATATTCAAAAATGCACAACGTTAATGTTCAAGTTTTCACTTCTGCCGGCACTCCCGGAGTGCAACCCGTTGTTTTTTTTTCACTAGTTCTTTTTACTTTTTTTTTTTTTTAATTTTTGACTCCGTCGTCAGCCCAACGCAAAGAGTTTTTATGTATTTGAGAAAAGTTTTACAATTTAGATGATGGTGATGACGATGACAATGGCGATGGTGATGACGATGGTCAAAGTCAAAGTCAGTCAAAGTAAAAAGTCAAAGACAAAAGGTCAAGGTCAAAGTCATGAATGTTGTCATGTTGTCTATATCATTTATATACGTCAGCCAATAATGCGACTACTGTAAGGGTCGCTCGTTTTTTTATTTCCTCGCACAATACATAGTAAAACGGTAAAACGTATGATAGGTACACGTGCGTAAGATGATTTCAGCACTTGTAGCATAAATAACTCTTACAATGCAATGTGCTCAAACAGCAGAGCGTTTTTCAAGCAGCCAAATCACAAATTGTGTGGAAAGTGCAATTTTTTACCCGACTGCCCCAGAAGGAGGGTAATGTTTTTCGAGAGAATGTATGTATGTATGTATGTTTGTTTGTATGTATGTATGTATGTCTATTTTGAGGTGTCGTTAGATAGATAGAATACTCTAAATATGGTATAAGTTTTGTTTGTCCCCGCCTGCGATACCAAAATTCTATAGATTTTATTAAGTACTTGTTTTTCTCTTTTAAGTTGTGTTTTTGCAGTCGGGTTTTTTGTTTTTTAAATAATTTTATTTATACACACTACTGCTTTTTAATATTAGTTTTTTTTTATTCCGTTGCGTCGTCAGCCTGAAGCAGTGTTTTTATTATTTGACAAAATTTTAACAAATTAGATGTTGATGATGGTGATGACGGTCTATCTAGGAATATTTATATATTTGTTCTTTATATTATGCGCAAGTTACTGTTTCTATATTGTAATTTGTAAGGTCAACATATCTTACTCCTCTAAAATTTTCGTTTGCTGGTAAAAACTAGCCAAGTCAAATCTTGAGCTTCAATTTATCCTAAGTGCTTTGTGTAAATAATTCGACTGTTTAAATTTGAGCAGTTATATTTCTAAATAGCAACCATTGTTATAGCAGAAAAAAACAAGAATTTAGGTTTTAAATTCATTTTAGAATGTTGTATGTTCTTATATTTTCAGAATTATCTACAGAACTTGGCACCCATTTAGATCTCAATTCTTTTTTTGGCGAAGTCGACAACAAAGCCTATTCTTAACTTGGCTCCCAATTTTCACATTTATGTTTTGTGGTTCTGTACAAAAAGTAATGTTATCCTATCATTACTTTTTGTACAGAAATTATTATTATTCGTCAACCGTAGTAAGATGCCTGCCGCGTTGGTCTAGTGGTCGCAAGCGCTACTGCTGAGCATGTGGTCCTGGGTTCGATTCCCGGGTCTGGCAAAGTGTTATTGGGTTTTCTATCTAGAATTGCTCAGTAGCAGCCCGGAGTCTGCATTTGTGCCCGGTTGATGGCAATAGGCTCGACCCCTATTCCATGGGACTTAAACATATCTGGCGAAATATGGTTGTACTATTGGTACACCTCTGCCTAACCCTTCGGGGCAGTAGCGGCGTTAGGGTAGGGCGCGGTTGGGCGATCGCCCAGAGCGCCGGATAAAAGGGGCGCCGCAGGCGCTCCTTTGTAGCCCATCTCTCATAGTTCGAGGTCTACATACTCGTAAATTCCCTAAATTAAGCGAAAAAAAAATTATGTTGGCAGCACTTGAATGTGTAGAGTGTAGGTTTGAATTTAGGAGTTCTCCAATAACACACAGCTCTAACAATAATATAACAATATAGTTTATTGATAACACAAAATTACAATAATTGGTTGTATGTTGTGTGATGAACTCCTAAGTCTGAAATCCTTTTTGCCTGATCAAGATGTGGATACTTCTATTCTTGTTTTAAATTTTATTTTAGATCGCAACTTACAAGAACTGTATCCAAATGTATGGATAGCATTACGCATATTATTAACTATACCTGTACCGGTTGCTAGTGGGGAGAGAAGTTTTTCAAAGCTGAAGTTGATAAAAACCTATTCTCGATCAACAAGCTGATAAAATTACCTATTCTCGATCAACAAGCTGATAAAAACCTATTCTCGATCAACAATATCTCAATCTAGATTGACAAACTTAGCAACTTTGTCAATTGAAAACGAAATTGCTGAAAACATCGACTTTGATAACCTTATAAAAGAGTTCGCTGATATAAAGGCCAAAAGTAAAATTTTATTAGTTTTTTCTTATAAACTGTTATAGTGCGAGAGCCGATTGCAAAAACACCTACCTTATAAGATACCTCAATAGGCTATTTGTAGATCGTTAACCAACACTTAAACACGTAAAAAAAATGAGGTCTGCCAGAGCCGATCCTACCGGGTCATAGAAATAATCGATATTTTTTGACGTAATTTTTTAGTGAAAATTACCTCATAAGATACCCGAACTAAAGTGCTGGCAACAGTTAACCACTGATTAATTATGTAAAAAAAAGTTGGTCTGCCATTCCGCACCCTGCCGGAAGTACTTGGCAGACCCCGAAAATATACCCCTTCCGACACCCTAAACCTACCTCATCGACTACCTGGATGGATCCTACGCCAAATAATAACCAAGATGCCCCTGATACTGGATCAAAAGGTCTGCCAGGTCTAAGCTTGCCGGAACTTTGTGTTCAAAGCATTTGAAGATGGAAGAGAGCATAATTTCACCTGAAGTCAAAATCACATATTTATGTCTAAATTTATACAAATTTATAAATATTAACTGCTTTTTTACCCGACTACGGCAAAGCCAAAAGGAAGGGTTGGCGAACACACTGAGAGCGCCCCGAAGATAAGAACTGAACCAAGCTAAAGCGGAAGAAGAGAAATTGATAGATTTGAGGACACCTAGTAAAATGTCAAAGTTCACTGAGTTGAAGGCGCTACTAAAGTCAAGCAAAACAAGAACAGTGACTTATTCTTCATTGCCCAGCGGATGTCGTCAGTTATTTTCAAAAGCGCGGTTACAGTACTGTGACCCGAGCGAAAACCGGATTGATAAGGGGAAATTATCGAGTTCGACGCCAAGAAAAAAGATAATTGTCTATGAACTATGTGCCCAAAAACTTTAGAAAGAAATGGGAGAATAGAAATAGGTCTAAAGTGGGTAAATAAAGTAGGATTGTTAGTTTTTGGTAAAGGTATTATGTGAACCTGCTTCCAAACTGACGGAAATGAGCAACAGGAAAAGGAGTGGTTGAAGATGTGGGTGAGAACAGGAAGTAACGAGGGAAGTATAAGATAAGAGTTATCATTCTTGAACACAGCTTATCATTACCGACTGCTGAAGAAGTAATAGCAAGTATAGATTTCTTAACGTCATTCTCAGTAACATCGCTAAGCTTAAAGTGAGAATTTGTGAAAAATGTGATGAAAGATGTGATATGAAAAAGTGAGAAAGTGAAAACATTGTGGTAACGGGAAACTAGCTAGACTCTCTAGTGTCGCAGCTTTGACAGACTGTTCAAGAGAAAAAGGAAGTAGAGAGAAATGCTTATTGAGATCATTGAGGTTCACATCCTTACACTGGTTGGTAGGTGACTTGCCTATGCCTACAGATTTGAGAAATTTCCATACGGAAGAACTGCGGTTATTGAGTTGATCGTGGAAATAGCGTCTGGCAGACCTCATTTTTTTTACGTGTTTAAGTGTTGGTTAACGATCTACAAGTAGCCTATTGAGGTATCTTATAAGGTAGGTGTTTTTGCAATCGGCTCTCGCACTATTATTTTTTATAATAAAATAATAGTTTGGTATTTCTTTTAAGGAAGCACTGTACTTTAGGGACCGGCGATTTTTCATAGTAGGTATTTTTTTTTTGGTAGATTATACCCTTGTTAGTGTATTTTTGAAAACCGCAAATCTAGCAAAACCATAGGTGCCGAGAAAAAAATTGCCAAAAGTTTCTTTCGGGATTGGTGGGATAGTAGGAGTATTAAGGGTGGGGAATTTTACGTGGCGGGTCTAAATTAGGTTCAGAGCAATAATGAGGTCAATGACAAATCTTCAAGGTCAAGCTTAACACCCCAAAACTCAAGGTAAATTAAATATTGTAACCTAACCTCAAAATATTAAAGTTGCTTCTGCATCGTCTCCGGCGCTGCGGGAAGTGCAACCCCTGCAGCGCCCCCTTCGCCCTTACGTAACAAAGGATAGGCACCCATGCTCACCTCCGCAGCTTCGGTTCCTATGCTTTGTTACAGCGGGCGGGGGTTGCTCTCCCTCCGCGCCTCCGGTTTTTATCCGTTTATACACTCTAGGGTGGGAACCAAAAGACTACGTAAAGACGGGGTGCCCCGATTCGGTTTGCAAAAATAAATTTAAATAAATTTATACAAAAAACCAATGAAATCCGATAACACTTCGTCTGAACGTAAAACGGAACAACCCAGGAGTGAAATTCGTACATTTTCTGCGGTAAAAAGTCAATTTGATACGTAATTAATTGAATTTATATTGCAACTTTTGGATTTTTTTTCTCAAAAACTAAGCGTTTGCTAGCTGTGACATTTTGCAAAAGCGTTCTATACGAAGACATCTATACGCAATAAAAATATGAAGCTCCGCACGCGCGGTCCCTAAAGTACAGTGGAGCCTTTTTTAATAAATGGTTATTTCATTATAAATCTTTCCCCTTTTTCGTATGGTTTGAATTGCAGTTGGGGGGCGCCATACTAATCTCGCCCAGGGCGCTGTTAGTGTTAAAACCGGCACTGCTTCGGGGAATACAGACGTTATGGTATGTTATGTAAGTAACAAGATTGTGTCAGGATGTATATTTCTTTCGTAGCACAATTGTTACAATATTGTTTGTAATTATGTCAGATCGCTGAGCCGGCGCGGGCGCGGCGCTACCAGTTGCAGACTGTTGGTTGGTTGGTTGGTAGTCTAAGTTGATAGGTATACAAAACGATAAAATAGTTATTTATGCTACAAGTGCGGAAAGTAGGTAGGTTTGTGACGAGTGTAAAGTCGACACGAGTCTGGAATCATCTGACGCACGTGTATCATACAACGTTTTACTATGCATTGTGTGAGGAAATAAAAAATAGTTTGGAAATTCCAAAAGTGCACGCCTCGTCACACATACATTACACATTACATATAAACGAAAAAGAAATTCAAAACATAGTTTCTAACAAAAATTAACAATTTATCACTTTTCATGAAGTATGTTTTGACTGCTGTTTTACCCATCATTATGGGTAAATTTCTAACCTCGCAATCCTTACGTAATGTCAAAGACTATTTATTTAGATATTTACGTTGTGGGTTGCTAGGCAACACGATTAGTCAAGGTTGGAAATATTTAGATAAAGTTATATATTTTAGTTAGTATTTTATTAATTATAATTAAACTACTTTGAATAAAAGAGCCATTTTCAATAGGGTTCCTTTTATGGCCGAAACCAATGTATTAAAAAAAAATTGACTCAATTAATTGATTTTATCGCAAGCTACAATGTTTTCAAGCTTCATAAATTGAGAAATGGGGCAAATAGTATATTAAGCAACTAATGAATAAAGGACGGATTTAAAGCGAGGGCCATAGATGAATCACGATCAAGTGAAGGATTCTAACGACTGAATCACGACCGCAGGGAGTGATTCATGATGATTGAATCACGAGCGCAGCGAGTGATTCAAGTGTTAGAATCCTGAACGACGCGAGTGATTCATGGCCCTCGATATAAATCCGTTTTATTCAAGAGTTGCATACTATACTTTATACCATGACTACGAGAAAAGCGAAAATAGACATTTAATAAAAGGTTAACACGTACAGTGTCGGGAGCCCTCCTGGAGGGTTCACCTAATTGGATATGGGATGCCGGGAGCCCTCGCGGAGGGCTCATTTTAAATGTAGACGTTCAGTGTCGGAAACCCTCCTGGAGGGTTCACCTACTTGGATATGGGATGCCGGGAGCCCTCGCGGAGGGCTAATTTTAAATGTAGACGTTCAGTGTCGGGAGCCCTCCTGGAGGGTTCACCTACATGGATATGGGATGCCGGGAGCCCTCGCGGAGGGCTCATTTTTTTAAATGTAGACGTTCAGTGGTGGGAGCCCTCCTGGAGGGTTCACCTAGTCGCATATGGAATGCCGGGAGCCCTCGCCGAAGGCTCATTTTAAATGAAGGTTTTTCTTAGGGAATACAGATTATAAACCGTGAAAATAAAATCTGATTTATATTTTAAAAAAACGTAATGCCGGCAACCCTCCCGGAGGTTTCACTTCCAACTATGAATAATATAAGTCGTAGACTTCCAATATGTATGGCGGCATGGCGTATGAATTCTATGAAAATGGGTGGAGTTGAAAGTGTTAAGGAGGTTGTATAGCATTGAGATGGAGGTCGAATATATTGGAGTGTTCTAAATTCAAACACCAAAATAGTGATTAAAAGAGCTTTTTATTCACTGTTTTCAGTGAATAAAATAACCTTTTTAGAGGGGGAATGGTATAATAGTATATTATGCAACTAATGAATAAAGGACGGATTTAAAGTGAGGGCCATAGATGAATCACGATCAAGTGAAGGATTCTAACGACTGAATCACGACCGTAGGGAGTGATTCATGATGATTGAATCGCGAGCGCAGCGAGTGATTCAAGTGTTAGAATCCTGAGCGATGCGAGTGATTCATGGCCCTCGATATAAATCCGTTTTATTCAAGAGTTGCATACTATACTTTATACCATGACTACGAGAAAAAGAAAGATGTAAGCGAAAATAGACATTTAATGAAGAAAAAAGGAAGGTTAACGTTCAGTGGTGGCAGCCCTCGTGGAGGGTTCACCTAGAGAGAGCCCTCGCCGAGGGCTCATTTTAAATGTAGGTTTTTTTTAGCGAATACAGATTATAAACCGTAAAAATAAAAGGATATATTGACGTGTTCTAAATTCAAACACCAAAATAGTGATTAAAAGACCTTTTTATTCACTGTTTTCAGTGAATAAAATAAGCTTTTTAGAGGGGGAATGGTATAAAAATATTTTTCGATCGTAGAACACACTCTAATTACGAGTCGTGCAAAACGAGCGACCCTTACTGTAGTCGCATACGTTTAACATCTGACATTTTAGCTGATAACAACATTCATGACTTTGACTTTTTGACCATGACTTTGACTTTGACTTGACATCAAGGAACCAATTCTCCTGCGAAAGGAAGAGTTTAGCTATTATTATAATATCGAAAGGCGCTAGGTAGAATTAGTAAAAATAGTAAAATTCGATCGAAAATATTTCAAATCGTAAAAAAGAAACTGTTTTCTGATGTTTTCCTATCTATACACACAATTATACTCAGCTGGACGCTAAATTTCAACTTTCTAGGTCATCTGGAAGTGGGTTAGGTTTTTGATGATTATATTAATACTAGCTGCCCTCCCCAGCTTCGCACGGGTAGCAGTAAGTACTTATCTACGGTGCACCTACCTATCTACCTACTCTGCCCTACCTACCTACCCTACACTGCCCGACCTACTTACCTACCCTGCGTGTTCACGCGTGTTCAAATAGGGATTAATTTTACGCCCTAAACTTTAGTTAGTGAGAGAGAGAGAAAGCTTATTGTGAGAGAACGACAGGAGACCGGCTTCGTTCTCATCCTTACTCTGTGCCACAGAGTACATTATATATCTGTGCTGTTTACGGGATGAGAAGTGACACCGGTAGACGCCTGACGGGTCTGATCGAGTGGTACTCGTTCGTAACTGATCAATTATACGAGTATATCGACCGCCAAGGGCGCCAAGTGTAGAAAATTATTAAAGTACTAAATTCGCTATTAAAAAATAGGTGTTGGTGGTAGAAGGGTGAAAATTTTGGGTTGTATGTATTTTTTAATGCCAAATTATAAAAAAAAATACAATAAAAAAAACCGTCCAAAAAAAGAAAAAAAAATATTGGGGTGGACCACCCTTATCACTTAGGGGTATGAAAAATTGTTTATGTCCTATTCTCAAACCTACCAAATATACACAAAAAAAATCATAAAAATCGGTCAAGCCGTTTCGGAGGAGTTTGGCAACAAACACCGTGACACGAGAATTTTATATAGGTACCAAATAGATTTTGAGTTATTAAGGGGTCAAAAGTAGCTCCAAATGGTTCGTGTAATATGACACGGGGCCGCATGTCAAGCAAGCCCAAGTGTCTCCAAGTAATTCCCGCTATTCTTCTGACGTCTACGACGCTGTCTCCCTTTCTTTATTTTGTGTTGTCTTGGGCACCACTCTGTTACGTCCCTAGACCATTTGTCTTTTTTACTCCTAATCATAAATATTTTTCTCTTTGCTTTAAGTGGCACATGAGGGTTTTTCATTATCTCCGTGAGAGACCAGTACGGTACCTTCCTGTTAGTTACTTCTTTCAGTGTAGGTAAGGTCTATCGGTATCGGAGATATGATCTGTCCGAGATACGTGTATTCTTCCACATAGTCTACTGCGGTGTTATTGACGATTATCGGGATTTTTGTGAGGTTTGTCATCACTTTAGTTTTTCCAGTATTCATTGACAATCCCACTTTCTCACTTTCAGACACAAGCTGTTCTAGCAGCTCTTGCAAGCTTCTTGGATCTTCTGAAATTAGGATTAGATCATCTGCCAATTGGAGGTGGTTTAAGAGGGTTTATTCTGAAAGTTGGCAACGTCACAAATAGATGTCAAATATTTCGCTGTTTTGATTAATTTGATAATATTTCTGTATGGATATAAAAAATGTGGCTAACTAGCAAACTAGAATATTGATTATGAAATGCAGTAATTAATATCGTAACACCGAATAGTTAGTTTTAGATGTAAAAAAAGTATTTGGGAACTTTCCAAATGCCTTTTTTTCACCTAAAACGGGTACAACATCAAATTCAATGTTATAATTCCAATTCATTAATATTCTAGTCAATTAGTTAGCCACATTTCTTATTTTTCCAAATTAATCGAAACAGGTAGGTAAATATTTGACAGCTATTTAGGACGTTGCCAACTTTTAGGATGCACCCTCTTAATTTCACTCCATTATAGATTAGCATCGATAATAGTAAGAAACGTCGACAATTTTTTAATATCTTGACAACCCTATGAATGTCAGTTTGACATATCCGCTTGACTGTCTCTAACTCTGTCTACGGTCTCTAATGTGCAGTCTATAGATTTTTAAGTATAGTGCTCAGGCTCAGAGTAATAACTATTATAGTTATTATATATTATTACTCTGAGATAAAGTGTGAGAGAATTGCCAACTTCACAAAATTTCAGTGACAGCAACGCCCACCTGTCAATGTCATTCAGGCGCCAAAATAGAGTGCGTTCAATTTATCTTGACCCGTGACACGATTAGTAGCAATGGTAGAATAGCAATATAGTAGTATTTATTTTTTTTTGCTTCGCGCGATTTGTCCGATGAGCCAATGTCACGTTTAGTTCAGTTTTACTTTAAAGAAACGAAGGTAGGGAAACGAATAATTTAGTTAAAGGACCATGGGGGATTTTGTATGAACCCTGTCCCCACCTCCAACAGTCATGTGAGATACATGTCAATATGTTTATAAGGATCTAGAAAAAGACTTACTGTCTTGAGCAATCGCAAAATCGATGGGATTTATTTGTAATAACAAAAAACTTTTCGGTTCGGCTAACCTAACCTAACCTATCTAACAGTGTTCAAATGATGTTGGGTTTTGAAGGTCACATGGAACTCCTCAATAATGAACAGCATAGGTGTATTCTTGTAATTGGGTATTGTACAAAATATTATAAGAAAACTGCTGGTTAGGTTAGGCTAACATAATCTAACCAAACCTAACAGTACCTATTCAACTGATCTTGGATTTTGAAGATCACGTGGAACTTTTCAATGATGAACAGCATTTGCGTATTCATAAGATTGGGTAATTATACTAAAGATTTTTTTTAAAACTGCTAGTTAGGGTAGGCTAACCTAAACTAACCTTACCAAACTTAACAGTATTCAATTGTTCTCGGAAAAAGTATCTAACCTACCAGACACACCTACATGACATTGGTTTCAAACTTGTTTGAGGGTGGGGATGTCCTTCGCCCTGGGGCGGGCGAAGGGTTCTGTCAGACTCCTACTGACTAAAAACCACCTCGGTGTTCCCTTCTCACACTTGAACCGGGGATCATGAGACCTTATGCGCCTTCCACGATCCCCGACTGGTGCCGGCCCGCTTTTGCGGGCCACCTCAAGTCCAGGGGGTGAGTAAGGTGTGAAACTCCCCCCGCGACGTCGTATAGAGGCGCGCGTGGAACACTACGCACCGCCACCTCGGGTCCTGCTGGATGGGGGGCGGCGGATGTCTCCGAGTCCACCGCCCCTCCGGACCTGTTTACGGGGCTGGAAAAGGGCATTGCCCGCCCTCCGCCACCGCCCGGTGCGCCTGCTGCGGACCGGGTGAGTGGACGAGATCTCCCTCTCCCTTTCCTCAGCCTCCTGCGGGGAGACGACTGTTTAGCAGGTGGAAACCACCGCGTCCCAGGACTCCTCGCTGCTGACCATCGCATTCACTATGGCCGGCAGCGACTAGTCCCTGCCTACTTCTGAGATTAGGGCACGGCACGGCCCCTCCCAAGCGGCACATTCTGCCAGCGTATGGCCGCGTCGTGTCCTCCCGACAGTCGACGCAGTGGTGACACCGAGCGTCCAGCTCCCTGTTTATGCGACACAGGTACTTCCCGAAGCAGCCATGCCCCGAGAGCACCTGCGTCACCCGAAAAGACAGGGAGCAGTGCCTCCTAATAGCAGATAAGAAAAAAATGTAAAGTAGAAGTACTTTCGTTTATAAATGTTTTTATTGGCAATATTCTTTATTGTCAATGTCAAATGACTGCAGTGTGCGAGTGCAGTTACGAGCAAGTTATGCAAAAACCATATAATAAAGAACCTAAAACATTACATTTTTTTCTTATCTGGTATTAGCAACAAAATATTATATATAATACGTTTATAAATAAATTAAAACAATTTCTAATAACTAAATGCTATTATAATATCAATGATTATCTAAATGACAAATTCTAATTGACATGTTATATACCTACTTATTTTACTGTTATATTAATTTAATTTTTTGTTTTATTTAATTTTAGTGTATATTGATTTCGTTTTATTTATTTTTAGTAATTTTAATTTTATCCTCATGCTGTGCCCTTACAGGGTCCATATTTTGTACCTAGCTTTAAGCAATAATTATGTAACATCTTTTCTACAATATGGAACGCAAATAAATGAATATGAATATGAATAATATTATAGAAATGTTTTGTCGTGTTTGTCGTGAAAACAATCTGTCGCACTAACGTTCGTCGAGATGAGGTGCTGTCGCACCACCGATGGTCGACCTATCGTACTGTCGCCTTAGCATTTGTCGCGCATTTGTTTGTCGCAACTTTGATACGGAGTCTGTTGCTAATATTGAATTTAAAAAGTAATATTCCTGGAAAACCCCACATTTAAGAAAAATGTCGCCATAGTAAATAAGTATCGAACCGACCAGACGCTTCGAATGACACCTGTTTCAACCTTGTTGGACCTGTTTCAACTTTGTTGGTGGGTGGGGACGTTTTTTTCCAATGTCCTTTTATCGGGAGGGATCCAGTTAAATAGGATCAGTATTATTATAAAGGTGAAAATAGTGAATAATGAGTAAATTACAACTTACTTAAGTTACTTTTACAAGAAGTAAAAGTACTCTGTGAACAAGAGTGATCACGATCAGGGTCCAAACTTCAACAAAATAATGAACGCAGTTGAATGACGTTCCTTTTCAATTTCTTGTTCACGGAACGGGGTAAAAAAAATAATCACTTATAACACTATAAATTTTCTCAAAAAAGTAAAAAAAATAAATTGTACTTTCTATGTAATAATCCACAGAGTACATTATGTATAGTTATAATCCCCAACAAGCACTAGCGTGAAATGAAATATAAATTTATTGTTTATTCCCATGTGGTGGAAAAATGGACGCGCACATGATTCTGTGAGGTTTTGAAAATGTTTTCCTTTAGTGTTCGCGTTCGTTAAGCGGTAAAAATTGACAAATTTGTGACAAAGTGTAGTGTGAAAATGACAGAAATGCCTCCATATCTCGCGGTCAAAGATGAGGAGAAAAACAGTGGTCAGGGTGACAGTGATACTTCTTCAGACGTAGACGACTGGGATTTACCTCTGAGTTTCGATAAACCAAGGCACCTTGAGCCTATAAAAGGCGCTGAGCGAGTGGAGCACACTTGGAGAGTCAAAGAGAAGGTAAGTCAGTGACTTTCAATTGATAACTTGTGTGTACGTTACTGCGTAGCGAGTGTAACGTAAGTGCGATGAAAACAAACGCACATGGTTGATTGAATGAATGCGTCGTTAGCTCAGCTTTGGTCGATAAAAAAAAACAACTTTGTTTTTGTAGTAAATACGATTGTGAGTTTTCCGTGGCTGCTCCATTCATGATTTATGTACTTGTTTGCGTGCATTTGTGTTAATACCTGCGTCATTAAAATTTTATGAACCTACTAACATTTGGATGTAAACAATAATAATCAATAAAAACAACAAACTAAAAAAACATAGTTTTGATTTGTCAACAACAAATCAACAGTACTATTTACTGTCTCAAATAATTTCTCCTTGAAATATACTTGGCTTGGCTCTATAAATTATTTGTTATGAACTTAAACTATTGCTAAATATGTCATGTAAAGTGTTTGTTATTAAAGTTATTTCTAACATGGTAGGTACCTATTACTACTACTATGTAATATTTTCTTGTGTTGCCAAAAATGGTAGGTATGAATAATAAAATACCTACTATCTTGATTTGTACCCATTCATTGTCTGCATGATCAAATGAAACAACTTGTGTACTGAAACAACTGTGTAATATGCTGTAATATTATTATGGTGCAGTAAGCTATAAGTATAGTAGACATCTTTACTCTTTGATGCTCTGGCATTAAATGATTCTCTGACATTCGAAATAAATTATGTGTATCTAAGATATTATTAATTTTAACTGACATACCCTAAAGTTCACTAAACTGTAATTTTAATTCCTAATTATGCAATCAAACATGTTAATTAATACTAACCTAATAATCTCTGTCCTGTAATAAATGTATGTACCTAATATTTGCACACCACACTTGGTAGAATGTGATGACACCATTGACTAATCTTAAGGCCATAATTACAGTAATACTCTGCTTTATGTGAGGTATGTGTTCTGAATAAAATCGCGTTAAGTGAAATCGACATAAAATTAATAAATCATTAACGGGTATGATGAACTCAAAAATTATAGTGCCGCGCGGCTTGAGAGGTTAAAGCAGGTTAAAAGCAAAAATCAAAAATCATGCAAATAATATAAAGAATTTACGCTGTGCGGAGTCACGTAAAGCCCCGTATTACTGTATAATTTACCATATTCTGTCTAATAAATAATTATGATTATGATTTTCTTTACTAGGATTTAGAAATAATTTGTTTGGGCTGTAGGCAGGGGGGGCTGGGGGTTCAAACTTCAATTTTGCTTTTGCATTCTTCATAGCGGAGTCCATTATACTAATAAGATGTCCCTATTTTTAATCATGATTGCAAAGTGCATGAATGAAAAGAGAAACAGGGCTTTAATGAAATTGATAATAACTAAGCTCTTCATCAATTAGAATTCTGACTTAGAATGCCTAACATCGTAAAATTGTGTTTTTTAAATGATGCAAAAAGAACATAATTTGCTGTTTTAAAAATAACAATAAAAATAATAATACTCTTTATTATTAATCTGTGTATTTACCCTCCCAGAAATAATTTATTTCTCCTAAATAAACTTGGCAGCCCGAACCCCCCCCGAAATGAATTCTTGGCTATGGCCCTGGTTTACTCCACATCCACATAATACCTATACACTCAACAGATGGATCATATAGGTAATTTGAAGCTTATCAATGACTGATATTATATCTAGGTTGTAAATTTGTTTTTCAACTATTTAGGTTTACCTGATAGAAACATTTATATAGGTACCTATAACCTATTTTAGTTGTACATTCTAAAATAGGTTAAGAGGGTTTATTCTGAAAGTTGGCAATGTCGCAAATAGAAGTCAAATATTTCGCTGTTATGATTAATTTGTTAATATTTCTGTATGGAAATTAAAAATGTGGCTAACTAGCGAACTAGAATATTGATTATGAAATGCAATAATTAATATCCTAACACCGAATAGTTAGTTTTAGATATAAAAAAAGTATTTGGAAACTTTCCAAATGCCTTTTTTCACCTAAAACGGGTACTACATCAAATTCAATGTTATAATTGCAATTCATTATTAATATACTAGTTAGTTAGTTAGCCACATTTCTTATTTCCATACAGGATTATTTCCAAATTAGAAGCCGACCCCAAGATAGTTGGGAAAAAGGCTAGGAAGATTGATTATTTCCAAATTAATCGAAACAGGTAAATATTTCACAGCTATTTATGACGTTGCCAACTTTCAGGATGCACCCTCTTAATACCGACATGGCGAAACTATAAGGGTTCCTTGTTTACTACGGTACCCTAAAAAGAGGGTCATCTTCTGCTAGCCACACATGTAAATCGTTACGTGTGTGCCTATGCGCAAAGGACATCATTCATTTTGGGCTAAATGTGAAAGTGCCGGCCAAACAAAAAAAAAGTAATATTCCGTTAGAACATGTTATTCTCTTCACTTTTCACTATGGGACCGAATCTGTAGGGCCATTCCCTGCGCTGTTACACGTCTTTGTAAAATACTGTTTTCAGTATGTTTTAGTGGGTCTCCATTGTTTCATCTAAAAGAAATTGACAAATTATCACTTCCCAAACAATTTTCTGCATAATTTCATTTGCCAAATTATTACTTAGCAAATAAACTCTTCACAAATAATTGTAACGCAAACCTAATGTTTGGCAAGTGAACGTTTAAACAATAACTTGCTTACCAACTAGTACTTTTACCAATTTTAATTTAGTCAAATATTTCAGTTGGTATAACATATTTTACGCAAATTAAAATAAGCCAAATACTTAATTTCGCTAGTTTTCAATTTACGAAAAAAAATCGATACGATGTGGGTGTAGTAGGGTGGGGAAACACCATGGGACACCTTAAGGGCATTGTCCTTGACCTTGATGTTATTGACCTAAATGTCAAGGTCAAAATTCAGAAAGTCAAGATCCGCGATTATCAGGAGCAGTAACAGGTCAATATCATGATTTGCTTGCTTCAAGCAAGCAGCATGCAAGCAGGCATGCAGCGTGCAAGCAGGCAAGCAGCATGCAAATAAACATGCAAGCAGGCATGCAACATGCAAGCAGGCATGCAACATGCAAGCAGGCATGCAACATGCAGCAAGCATTGTTTCTGTCACGGCTCCGGCGCTGCGGGGTTTGGGAGGAGGAAGAGGCCGAATACATCAAGATGGACCTAGAGAACCTAGTCATGAGTACAGACTCGACAGCACCACTCCCACGCGAGCTTATCGTCGCAGATGGTTTTACCACCTGCTCCTCAGCTCGCGGGTCGCCTCGCCCCTCCGCGCCTACGCGGGTTTAAATTACACTCTAGGGGTGGGGCAGACAAGACTACGTGGAGTCGGTTTTGCAGCGATTCGTTTCTGTGTATTTGTTTTACGAGAAACAGTTGGTCGGAGACAAAAATTACCAAGACGCTTTTAGCCTTACATAAACTTACAAAGAAGTACGCAAAAAACATCGCATATAAATGATTATATTAAAATAAAAGCGCATTTTTTAATTATATAATTACCAAAAAATCTTAATTTTGTCTTTATATTTTTTGTTATAACAAATCAATTGACTAAATGTTTACTGTCTAAAGATAGTTTGCTTTGCTTTGCTATAAATCATTTGATTAAAGACCAAATGCCTTAATGACATTATCCTTGGTAATATTCTGCCAAGTAAAAATTTGACCAAATGAAAATGTGCTTACTAAAATCATTCCAAATATTGCATTGGTATAAAAAAAGGTTGCTAAAAGGAGAACATTCACGGTCCATACATTTTTGGGCTAAATGTGAAAGGGCCGGCCAAACAAAAAAAAAGTTATATTCCGTTAGAACATGTTATTCTCTTCACTTTTCACTATAGGACCAAATCTGTAGGGCCATTCCCTGCGCTGTTATACGTCTTTGTAAAATAGTGTTTTCAATAAGTTTTAGTTAAAGACTTCTGATCCATATCAAAAAAATCAAATCAAATCAATTTATTTGCCATAAGTATTGGTACAATTTAGGTCTTAACATAAATATAAATACAGATCCATAACACTTAGTCATAATAATGTGACATGCAAACATTTGGGTTTATAAATTACCTACTATATTATAGTCATCTTCCATTAAATTTAAAATTGAGCAGCAATGTTATTATATTATTAGAAAAATTCATCATAGGTACTATTAATGCTATTAATGTCAGAGGGTAAATGATTAAAATTATCATTTAATTTTTCAATCTCTTATTAAATAAGTCACTTACTGAGTAGAAATTCTTTTCCCTTAACCATACTTTAAGACACCTTGTAAATTTATTCGCTGGTAAGATTTTAATACTGTCGGGTATAGCATTAAATATACGACCACACATTGCATAGCTATTCTTACTATATAATGCTGTCCTAGGAATTATGGGCAAGACTATTCTATTTCTGTGCCTATTACTTTTTGGAAATATTTCATGAGCTTTTTTAAATAACTCCGGGTGCATTTTAACAAACTTAGCGCATTCAAAGATATAAAGACTCGGAAGGGTTAGTATCTTGAACTTTTTGAAAAAGGGTTTGCAAGATTCCCATGGGCGTATTCCTGCTATGGCGCGGATGCATTTTTTTTGTGCGATGAACACTCGCTGACTTTCTGTTGAGTAACCCCAGGTGATAAGACCATATCTTAACACAGAATCAACGTACCCATAGTATGCAGATAATACGGTTTTTAGCGCTGATGTTTTTGAGAGTTCGTATAGAACTTTGAACTTTGTTTGGATAATGAAAATTTGTCAAAATCCTTTAGGCAAAACGGGGGGATCCCTGTTTTAGTTAAAAGAATAGCAGAAATCTAATCACAATAATAGTTTTTTATGGCAGTAATAATTACAGTCATCATCTTTTATTGTGAAACTAAGCTTCTAGGGTTATTCTCCACATAACTACAGAATGCGAAATAAAGTTTTTTTTTATAGTACTAGTCTAAGCTGATTGATCACTAGTATTAACTGGTTTTATGGCCATAAAACGCCACAGGCGTGGAACAGAGGTGTGGTACTCTTCTTTAAAAAGGGCGACAATGCCCTGCTTAAGAACACCATCACACTTTTGACCCATATCTACAAGCTGTTTTCAAGAGTCATCACGAACCGTCTCGCGCGCAGGTTTGACGACTTCCAGCCTCCCGAACAAGCCGAATTCCGTAAAGGCTTTAGCACCGTGGACCACATACATACGCTGCGGCAGGTTATACAGAAGGCCGAAGAGTATAACCTGCCTCTCTGCTTAGCGTTTGTGGATTACGAGAAAGCCTTCGATTCGATCGAGACATGGGCTGTACTGCTGTCTCTTCAACGGTGCCAGATCGACTATCGGTACATCGAGGTGTTAAAGTGCCTATACGAAAACGCCACTATGTCAGTCCGACTCCACGACCAGACCTCGAAACCTATCCTTCTGCAGCGAGGTGTGAGACAAGGAGACGTTATCTCTCCGAAACTGTTCACCGCTGTACTGGAGGATGTCTTCAAGGGTCTGGACTGGAAAGAACTAGGCATCAACATCAATGGCGAGTATATCACTAACCTTCGGTTTGCCGACGATATAGTTATCATGGCTGAGACTATGCAGGACCTCAGTATACTGCTCGATGACCTCAGTAGAGCCTCCAAAAGAGTGGGTTTTAAAATGAATATGGACAAGACAAAGGTCATGTCAAATGCCCATGTAACACCCACTCTCATAAAGATCGGAGACGTTACGCTCGAAGTTGTAGGCGAGTATGTTTACCTAGGACAAACTGTCCAGCTAGGTAGGTCCAACTTCGAGAAAGAGGTCAAGCGTCGAATCCGACTCGGCTGGGCAGCGTTCGGGAAGCTACACAATATCTTCTCGTCCCAGATACCACAGTGTCTCAAGACGGAAGTCTTTGACCAGTGCGTGTTGCCAGTGATGACTTATGACACTGAAACGGCTTGGATCACAATGGACCTTATCAGAAGGCTAAAAGTCACCAAAAGAGCAATGGAGAGGGTTATGCCTGGAGTTTCCCTACGTAATCGAATCAGAAATGAAGGATCTCTTCTCTCTCGCAGGAGAACCAAGGTAACCGACATAGCCCGAAGAATTGCTAAACTTAAGTGGCAATGGTCAGGACACATTGCTCGCAGACCAGATGGCCGATGGGTCCGAAAGATTCTGGAGTGGCGACCGCGTACCGGAAGACGTAGCGTTGGAAGGCCGCCCACAAGATGGACCAATGACCTAGTAAAGGCCGCAGGAATCCGCTGGATGCGGGAACCATAGAATCACACAGAAAGTGATAACTATTTCAATCAGCTAATAATAGTACTGTCGAAAAAAAAAAACTTGAAACTAAAAACTTTTTAACTTTAAAAAAAAAAAGTTTTTTTTTTGTGGAGAATAACCCTAGAACCTTAGTTTCACAATAAAAGATGATGACTGTAATGATTACTGCCATAAAAAGCTATTATTATAATTAGATTACTGTTATTCTCTTAACTAAAACATACTGAAAACAGTATTTTTCAAAGACGTATAACCGCGCCGGGAATGGCCCTACAGATTTGGTCCCATAGTGAAAAGTGAATAGAATAACATGTTCTCACGGAATATAACTTTTTTTTTGTTTGGCCAGCACTTTTACATTTAGCCCAAAAATTTATGGACCGTGAATGTTCTCCTTTAAACTTGTGCAATGCAAGTAAATCGTTACGTGTGTTGGAAGAAATTTGCGCAGATTTCTTCGATAGACTTGCAGAAGCCTACATTTGCAGAAGTAAATTGCTACATGTGTAGCTAGCATTAGGGAAGAAATAGGTATAGTAAATGAAATAATTTTGTATTTGTTTAGTACAAGACGCACTGCGTGGCCCTGGTGCTGTGCCTCAACGTTGGAGTGGATCCCCCCGACGTGGTGAAAACACAGCCGTGTGCCCGACTTGAATGCTGGATTGGTATGTAACCATTTCAATTTAATGATGATACCTACCTTGTTTATTATACCTAGAGAGTGGAGACAAGTCTGCTCAGCAGTATTTTTTTTTTAAACAACTCCAAATACTCCAATATAGCACTTTATCTTAAGCATTGAAAGGGTTTTCGATAGCATTCTGAAAACAGTGTCAGAGAGCTTTTATTCTCCCATTCTGAGGCATTTTGTGGAGATGATGGCCAAGTGAGAAATTTGTACCTTACTTGGTCATCTTCTGTGCAAAATGTCTTTCAATTACAAACTTAAATTATTTACTACTAACACTAGCTTTAAGGTATAACTAACATCATGGATCCTTGTTGTCCGAATAAATAAAAATAAAATAAAAAAATAAAGATAGGGTTTTACTAAGCAGTTAATCAAAAACCCATACGATATGGGTAACCCATTTGAACGGCTGAAAGGGTTTTCGATAGGGTTTTTCTAAGTAGTTAATCAAAAACCCATACGATGTGGGTAACCCTTTTGAACGGCTGAAAGGGTTTTCGATAGGGTTTTTCTAAGTAGTTAATCAAAAACCCATACGATGTGGGTAACCCTTTTGAACGGCTTAATTTAAGCCATTCAAAAGGGTTATACTTTCAACTCTCTAAACTATAACAGCGTAACATTCCGATCGGAGCAATGTAATGTGATCTCTCGATGATGGGCATAGTTTGCAAAATGGAATAGCACGCATTAAAGCCCTATTACATTTCGACGGTGATTTTTGCGTTAAATAGGCAACTTTGGCGTTCTTATTCTGAGTAACTAAGTACTTAGTGCTATCCGTGCGAAGCCGGGGCGGGCAGCTAGTTTATTTAAAGCCAAAATTCCGAAGCAAGTTTTTCATAAAATGCGCGACGGCACTTTTTTGAGCTCGTGGCTTGAACTATTGTAGGTACATAGCAAAGCCAGCGATGGTGGATGGTTCGTGGTGCTCGCTCCACCCCACCCATCACCTACTTAGCACACGTTTATTGAATAACCTTGTGTTAACCCGAACAAAACCCTTATAATAAATTATATAAATAGGTTATTATAATGAAGGGGTAACTCGTTCACTGGGTTTCAAGTATAGAACCCATTCAATGGGTTATCCATATTGACGAGATAACCCTTTTACTGGGTTTCAAGCATAGAACCCATTCAAGGGGTTACATCAGATAAAGGTAACCTCATAAACGGCTTACCCCTTCGAAAAGCTTAAGGGCCTACCTTGAAAATAAATATTAGTTTGACGGGTGTGGCTTATTTCCCCCGCACGCGGGGAGTGGCGGTTCCATCTTTAGTGGTCGGCTGCCACGTCACTGATACAAACTTATCTGAACCAGTGACCAAAAGTTGAACTAACGAAATCGCAGACCGGAATTTCAAATATTACTTATTTAGCATGAATTAGCATTATTCTTGTCACTACCGCACAACTGTCAAACTAAAAGTGCAAGATAAAGACGGAAACATTTACCTATGAAAATAGTGCGTGTTGAGTACGGAACGTTAGTTTATCTCAGTCTATGAAACTTTTGCACATAGCGAGCTATGGAGGATACAAATAATACAAAATATTTAATTATCAACTAAAATATTTATTAATTATAGTTATACAACATGAAATTAAAAATTGTTAATTAATATTCTGTATTATTTATATAAAAACCGGCACGGCATGCACAATGAAGGGTTCCGTAGTTGGGATAAATTTATCCTTATTTAATTTATAACTTTTTACTGCTTCTGTAGCAAATTATAATTTACTAGCTTTTACCCGCGGCTTCGCCCTCGTGGATGTCGCAAAATATTCCACGGGAACGTACCACCGAGATTACATACCTAAAAGCCGAGGAGGTCATAGACTCCTACCTACCGCTGCGCCCGCGTTCGCGTCAACGATATAATTATTTTGCTACGCGTAATTTTGAATCTGCGATATCTTTTAAACTATTCATTTAAATGATATGATGTCAAGGCATATTTTAATCTAAACTAAATGTGTCGTCCGCGAATGTAATAATCTTGCCGTTTGTAAGGTTTAACTGGCACAGGTCATTGATGAAAATTAAAAAGAGGGTAGGCCCTAAAATACTCCCCTGGGGAATTCCGATATTGACTTCACAGTCATCACTCAACCATTCATCGACAACGACACGTTGAACTCTGCCCTTCAGGTAGCTTTCGAACAATTTTAGCTGTACAAACAATTTTTTTTTTTTTACTTTGATGCGATCCTGGAAAATGTATAATTTTTAAATATTATTTGAAGAGTTCAATAAGTAACTGCACCAAGGCTGCGCTGACGTTCATTTTCGGGGTCTGGATCTCAAACTCGACTCAAACTCAAATCATTTATTTCAAATAAACCATATACAGGCACTTTTGAATTGTCAAGGAGTCAGTCAGTCAGAAATATGAAGCTAGTTGCCCATTCCAAAGCGTAGTAGGTACCTATGGAGAAGAACGGGCAAGAAACTCCACGGACACTCTTTTAAAGAATTAATTGTTACAAAATAGTGGTTACATAATTCATGTTTTAAAAATTATACATTTGAGAACAATGTAAAAAAGATGCGCACGTTAAAAGCGTCCGTAATAAAAAGATAAAAAATTAAAAATAAAACAATTCAAGGATTAAAATAAATTAAAATAAGCCACGGCAGCCAAGAGGTGACCAGTCCCAACTGACGGCGCCCGTTCACGAACATGACGCATGTATTAGCACCATTCAGCTCAACCATTTTGAAGGGAGCTAAATGATCCAACACACACGCCACCATCAGCGAGACATCTGAGTGAGCATGACATACACTCAGCCGCCAGGGCACATTCAAGTCAATGAAAGACATATTACCCGGTAAATGGTAGCTCTGTTGTACATAGTACTCACACATGTACTATGCAATTATACAATACAAAGGAGATTGAGTTTATACAATGCAAAGATGGTTTTACAATCTTCAGCAGCGACAACAGTATTTTCAAATGTTAAGTTGTGGTTGTGGAGCAGGACCAGCATTGAGCCAAGCATTTTTATCAGCGATGTAATCAGCCAACTTATAATATGCCTGCCTGCATAGTGTGCGTTTTATACAAGATTTGAATTTCGTCTCATTCAGTTGAAGTATGTGGAGAGGAATTTTGTTGTAACATTTTAAACAGTATCCCATGAAAGATGAGTCTACTTTAGCCAGTCTGAAACCTGGTTGAACTAATAGGTCCCTATTTCTTGTACTATAATTATGTCTATCACCTCTTTTACTGAAAAGATGTAAATTTTTTCTTACGTACATGATGTTTTCATAGATATATTGACAAGGTACCGTCATGATGTTAATATCCTTAAACCGTTCCCTTAGAGAATCACGCCTGCGTAGATGATATATGGCTTTGATCGCTCTTTTCTGCAGAATAAAAATAGACTCGATGTCTGCAGCCCGTCCCCACAGTAAAATACCGTAAGACATGATACTATGAAAATAGCTAAAATAGACTAGCCTCGCGGTATCTACATCAGTAAATTGACGGATTTTTCTGACAGCATATGCTGCTGAACTTAACCGTCCTGCAAGAGATGTTAAATGAGGACCCCATTGTAGCCTTGAGTCGAGCGTGATCCCCAGGAAAACAGTTTTATCGACGAATTCTAGTTTCTCTTGATTCAATACTATCTCACAATCTCTACTTTTGACATTTGGTAAAGAAAATTTTGAATTTTGGATTTTGTTGTTGTAAAATGTTTAATTCTGAAATAATATATTAGTTTTACAATTTTTTTACATAGGTACTTAATGTAACCAAAATTGTTTTTTTTTTTACCTTGATGCAGTCCTGGAAAATAATTAATTTTTAAATATGTTAGAGTTCACTAAGTAGTTGCACGAAAGCTGCGTTGAAGTCTGGATTTTGTTGGTGTAAAATGTTTAGTTCTGAAATAATATATTAGTTTTACAATTTTTTTAACATAATATAAACAGAATTTTCTTGTTAACTTTTTTGCCTCAATTTGTTTGCTAAAACGCGTTTTTGTTTTTTACCTTGATAAAGTCCTGGAAAATGTTTAATTTTTAAATATTATTAGAATAGTTGACTAAGTAGTTGCACGATGGCTGCGTTGAAGATCATACTCAGGGTCTGGATTTTGTTGTTGTAAAATGTTTAGTTCTGAAATAATATATTAGTTTTACAATTTTTTTAACATAATATAAATAAAAGGGGTTTGAAGATTTTTGTATGGAGGGTGGCCCTAACGTGAAGCCGCGTTTTTTTTTTTTTTTTCAGAACCGCGTTTATGTTTGTATAAGTGACCCCTATCCAAATATATGACATTAGTTGTGCAACTCGATTTTCTTTTCCTGTTAACTATTTTGCCCCAATTTAATTCACAATAAGGAGTTTTTGTTTTTTACTTTGATGCAGTCCTAGAAAATGATTATGCTTTTTTATATACATCTCCATACATTTTTTTCAAGCAAGTCAATCAATCTTCCTAGCCTTTTTCCCAACTCTCTTGGGGTCGGCTTCCAGTCTTACCGGTTGCAGCTGAATACCAGTATATTACATGGAGCGACTGCCTATCTGACCTCCAAAACCCAGTAACTGGGTAATACGATACCCCTTGGTAAGACTGGTGTCAGACTTTCGGGCTTCTGACGACTCGTAACGACTGTCAAAGATCCACAAATGACAGCCGGGACCAACGGCTTAACGTGCTTTCCGAGGCACGGAGGAGTCTCGGTATGTGAAGATGGTCACCCATCCACTGACCAACCCTGGCAAGCGTAGCTTAACCTGATAGATCGACCCGTGCGGCTTGTTATTACTTAGCCACGAGCTCCTCCAGATTTCCTCGAGATTTTTTTCAAGCAAGTGCTATAAAGTAAAAGAAAAGGTTTATTGTAAAACTGAAATAGCATTAAATTGATCATTATACGATACCTAAACCCATTTCTGCCGAAAAATGAAAAAAATTACTAAGTTGATCCCTAAGTCTATGAAGATCGATTTTCAGCCCACTGTGCGTCCTGAAGCCGCTCTGACGTAGATTACAAATGACTGCGCAGTAGTCAATCTGCCTTATTATAAAACAGTAGCGCGCATACCGGCACGCATGCGCAACCTAACTTCAGAACGACAGTATTATTTGGCATTAACACAATTTTGAAGTACCTTTTTGTAGCATCAATAGTAATACGTTTTATCCTGTTTCTTTATAATTACTAAAAATAAAACAGACATTATGTTCTAGAAAATTTAGTGCTTACCCAGTATTACTTTGCAATGGTAGGATATATTGTTGCCAGTTGTACAAATTGATGAGTGAAGGTCCGACTCCGATTCGTTATCATCATGAATTTCTATTGATTCCCTGTAAAATGAGCTTATTGTTACGAATGGATTGGATGGGAATTGGGCATCTATCAACAATAGAACAATCCCACAACAAAAGTAGCTCATGAGCCCATTAGATATTGTAAGTATGTATATAGAAACAATTATTGTTTACTTACCTTTTACACTGGGATCATGTGCTGAGCCCTCGCCCTCATGTGTTCCAAATGTTGTATTTTGCTTTGGTTTTCCTTCCCATATTTAATAAATAATTTATATATATGACGTCACAAATAGCCAAAAATAATTGTTATTTTGTTCACAGTCACGTAAATTTATTCTATTATACGCAGTTTATATGCCTATTCGACACTAATTTTACTTTAAAATAATTTTAATCTGCTGAACTCGATTTTTCCTGTAAATATAATTATTCAATTACGTACATCTGACAGCACCGATCTGGAAAAAAATGACATAGATTCGTCGTCGAAGAGCTCCACCGAGCGACTGATTTATGAACGAACGAAAGTGATGACAATACTTTTTATAGGCGAAAGAAGAGATGACGATACTGTGTGTTCGGTCGGAATAAAACAACATATGTGCCAAAACCAAATGCCGTCTTTTATAAATTAAAAGTATTATTAAAACTAAAGCTGCTTTGCTTAAAACTTGATATGATTACTATCTATGTTATAAAGTAAATTCCATTAAATAACTCATAAGCGATACGCTTTGATACTCAAAAAAACATAAAAATAGATGAAATTTTGCAATTTTTTTGTATCGAGAAAATTTCATTGTATCGTGTATTCCTTTGGCAGGATACTAGACCATATAGTCAAAAAACATACACCGAAATATTGAATCTCTATTCCTTAAACCTAATAAGGTACACGAAAAAGAAAAAGACCCCGTTTTTCAATATATCACCTTAACTCTTAACCGGGGTTGTACGGTCCCTGATCTTAAGATAGAAACAGAATTGTTCTATGCATTACTGACATAAAAAAGTGGAATAATTTGTAGTCCGTAATATTAAAATGTTAATCTATACTTACATAATTATAAAATAAAATAGTAATGAAGGATTTTTGTCTATTTGTCTGGATGTATGTTCCTGATTGCAGCAATAATTTGGCTGGGCACACATAGTTTACGATCAATCAGATTTGAATCGTTTTGAAACAGATTGCTAATCTATTGCTTAATAAGTACGAAAAAAAATCTCCTGAACAACGTAAATAACGCAATGAATATTGTTGAACTGTCAAAATGAAACAGATTAGTAGGAATCTTTTACGATTTGATAGCTAAATTAACTTATTGGGTACCTACTTTTAATCCTGGTAGTACTTTCTAAAATTTCTAAAGCTAGTTTATTTATAAATTAAGCTCCAAAACCCTTTTTATTTTTGGTAAGTGAGCAATTTCAAAAAAAATTGTACCCCGGGTTTTTGCCTTGTCCCTCGACTTTGTTCATTTATTTTTTTGTGATGAATTACTTCTAGCAGAATATGTTAATCTAGGTGAAAAACACATATTTATAAATACATATATAAGTTGTAGTTTTGTTGTTACTTTAATAAATATAAAACTTAGGAAGATTTTAAAATATTGAAGACCATCGATTTTACCTGTCCCCTTCCCAACTAAGGTTAGAAAACCTTTGATTTCCTAAAATGTTCGTGTATTGGGAGTGGTTTAAAATATAATTTGAATTCTTAAAAGTCGAATTTATCAGTTAGAAGTATCAATAATATATTTTTTTTACGCTATTAAAAATAAATATAAATTCTAATCGAAAATTTTAGCTAACCGGAACATTCCGTTTTGTGACCGCTCGTTTTTGCAAAAATTCTTCTAATCGTGGAAAGTATTCGGCACAAAATGGCAACACAACATACGTCCTTCATCGAGAAAAGCCATTTTGCCTTCAGTATCAAACTAATTGTAACCAGCGCGGACGTATTGTTGAAGTATTCCGTGTTTCAATTCCTTTGCTCAGTTATGTGACCAAGTTTTACCATTATAAATCACTTTTCTTTAATTATTGTTATTGTTGACACATAGTATTTGATTCCAAAAAGTTAACAGTGCTAAGTACGATGGGTAATTTTTAAACAATTTAAAACTACAAGAAGCTAGCATTATGTGACCTCCGTTTTGTGACTTATTCTACGGTCACATTTAACGGAACGGCAAGTCACAACAGTACGCGTAGCATGAGCACCGCTTTATCGACGGAAGAGTAGACAAAAATGACGTTCCGTGTAGACAGTACGACGGCAGCAAAGTAGAAAGAGGCAACTGCACTTTTTACGAAATTCACTCTTTAATATAATTCGACTCAGAACTCTCTTAGTCGACTATACTCTCTTAGAAGACTCTTTGTTTTGTCATGATGTTTTTACTGTTTGATTGTCAATTTTTACTGATATTAAGTCACGTTAAACACAACTAAGTACAGCTTATTTTTTTCAGTGTGTCTAAGTACCGTGTTTTGGAACAAATAATATTACAGTAATATTGGCCTTAACCATTTCCTTGGTAATATTAACTAAATGATGTAAAATAGGAGAAGATAGCTTTCTTCTTCTATTAGTTATCACAGTTTTGCGTTTGAAAGGCTCTTCTGTAAAATCATGATTTTGTAGATAACCCTGTATACTTTGTGACCGTCGAGTAGAATATTTCACTACCATAGACAACTGTCAGTCGTCAGAGTGATTTTGACAATTTGGTATAGAAAAGTTTCTTCTGAAATAATCTACATATAAAATGACCTGAAGTGAACGAAAGATAAAGTGACAGATTGAAGAAAGATTTCTACGGTGCGATGTCAAAAATGAAGAAAGGAAATGTCACTTTGTATAGAAAGAGCTGTGTCTACTCTTCGTAGACATAGAAAGCGCCATGCTACGCGTGCAGGTCGGAATGCGTAAAGCTTAGTTCACATTGCAAATCTTTACGACCGAATTAATGTAGTATATTATAGTTACGAATTATTTAAGTTTTTTTTATTTAATTTCATTTCCTACAGATTCAAGACAAAAATTGATGTACCTACATTAAAATTGGGTTAGAGGTTTATTTTGTAATTTCACATTACAGTAAGGTAAAAACATAAGAATATTTAAAATGATTGTTTTATTTCTTACCGCTCTGTTCTTCGACAATTTCAGTAATTATTTTCTTTTAACAGAAAAAAATATGAAACTAGTTCCAATTTGAAAAGTAGGGCTTATAATGTTTTTAAATAATCATTTGATGTCAAAATTTGTTAACTTAGTTTAATGTACTAAGTACGTACGTATTATTTAGACAATTTATAATCTTGTGAACACAGCCTTATGATTTTAAGACTTCCATTTTGTCACTGTCCCTTCAAAATGATGGAGTTAAATCTATGAAATCAGATAAATTTTAACCTTTTACATCTGTGCAGCCACAAATATGTTTAGAGTAAATGTATTAGTTTTTGAAAAAGCTACACATATTAAGTAAAATATTAAGTTTTTGGAGTAAACTTAAAAAATAACCAACTGAAAAGGTACAGTCACCAAACCGAATAATAATTTTGTGTTAATCCTTGAATATTTTATTTGATTTATCAATTGATTACATATATTATTAGTTTAAATAAATTTTAAAAAGGCTTATTAATTTCATACTTTTCTTTAATTTTGCTTTTAAATTTAGTCACACAACGGAACCAGTTCCCCACAAAGTCAGTTTTGTTTCGATATTATCGGGAAAATGCCTCGAATTCCGCGTTCCTTTTTGTTTTTCTGTATAATAAACTATATTTCCTATTATAGTAAGGCCAAATAAAAAAAATAGAAAACACAGTAAAAATAAAATCGAATTTTACATCAGGGTAGGTACCTACACTTTATTTTGAAATTGCTCAAGTATGAAATCTGAGAAGACGGATGCCTTTAGTCTATAGTGGGATTCAACATTCATCCTTATAAAAAAGATACCTTTTTATCACATCTATTCAAAAAGACGTTGTTTAATCCTCGTAAACAGGGACCAAAATAGCTTTTTAATCCCTAGGGACTAAAAGTGATTTGAATTTGGAATGTGGATATTGTTAGTAAAAGTTCTATTCACCAAAGAGATCGATCACGAATATTGTATCAATAAGTAACAGGCTGGCAAGAGGGAATGTGTGAATTAGATCAAAATTAAAATCCAAGATGACGGATGCGAAATATTTTAAATTTTTCGTCCAGCGTATCGTTTTCATAGTTTTCGAGGGTGGTAAAGCCGATAGTGAGGTCAAAATGTAAATCCAAGATGGCGGATGCGAATATTTTCATTTTGTTCATCATGGGTAACGTTTTCATAGTTTTTGAGAGTGGTAAAGCCGATAGTGAGGTCAAAATTAAATTCAAGATGGCGGGTGCGAAATTTTTTAAATTTTTCGTTTTGGGTATCGTTTTCATAGTTTTCAAGAGTGGTAAAGCCGATAGTGAGGTCAAAATGTGAATCCAACAGAGCGGCTGCGATCTTTTTATTTTCTTAATTTTTTTATTTACACAAAATAAAAAAAATCATCTCATCAATTCATCGGGGTCGGACCGCACACGTTTGTTTTCTCATAGAGGGTGATAAAAAGTAGAGTGTTCACCTCGGGAGCAACACTATTTTAAGCTCGAAAGATGTACTTTGAATCCTTCGCTCCGCTTTGGATTCAAAGAAACACTCTCGCCTTAAAAATAGTTGTTTGCTCCCTTAGTAAACAATCTACTATTTGCTCATATAAATGTTATTTTTTTTTTAAGAAAAACTTTATGAATGAATATATGTATCTATACATATAATAAATCTGTAGAAAAGTCATTTTTGTACATTGAAGAAATTGAAACAAAAAATAGCCAGCGTGTGAAAAGATAAGTAACAGAACCCATTCCCATCATTTTTGAAATTTTTGTCTGTTTGTCTGTTTGTCTGTTTGTTTGTGCGCACATCACGTAAAATCTACGAATTCAATGCTGACAATGTTTATATACAAAAATTATACGCAACTTGAGGTTTAACTTAGTTTTTGTTTCATCGAAATCGGTTCACTCTATCAAAAGATATGATTAATTTAGTGAGTTCAAGAAGTAAAATATTACGTTACGCAATTCAGTATAGTACTTGCAACGACATCTTAAGACTAAAAATAGAACTAATGTTGATAGTTGAATTCCAAATCCGATAGATGGCGTTGTGCAAATGACGTCATTTTTAACCGACGAAAAAAAAGGAGGAGGTTCTCAATTCGACACGTATTTTTTTTTTTTTTTTTTTTTGTATGACCACGCATAATTTTTTACTGAGTGGTCCGATTTGAACGATTCTTTTTTTATTGGGAAGGGTATACTTCGAAATTGGTCCCATAAAAAAATAAAAATTGAAACCCACCCCTAAGTGTAAAAAAATTGTGGTTGATTGATGTTTCACGTACTGAATTTTCAACTGTGAACCGATTCTGTTGTAATTTCGCACACATATGTAGTTCTGATGACACAACTACACAGTAAAGACCTAGAGTTGATCTGATGATGGAGTCAGAAGACAGTCGCGAGAGCTCCTCACCAGTTTACAGCAGCTACATCGTGTTTGGGCTTATTTCATTCCCCCTGATGAGAACTTTACACCTAGCTGGGGTATGACTGTCATCGACGGTCAGAGGTTGAGGCAAACATTAAAACCGCCTGGCCACGGAACGGGCGGCGCGAACGGCGCGGCGGCGGCGGTGCGTCTTGCGGAGCGAAATTCTATACATTTGTTTTAGTCGCATCGCAAGACGCTTCGCCGTTCGCACCGCGCGAATTTTCGCTGTAGCGAATGTCCCGTGGCCAGGCGGTTAATGGTAACTCAAAAGCTAAAAATAAAAAACTTTTTTGCAAAAAATTAAACCGACGAAAAACAACTGAAAAGCGAAAAATAAAAACTTTTTTGCAAAAAAAGCGAAAAATAAAAAATAACTATGTATTTAGTGACAAATTGATGACCTTCAAATAACAAATTTTGAGGCGGCGCCAAACAAACATATTATAATTACATAAAGCGTAAAATGTTAGCTTGATAGATCTTTGTTGAATGTGTTTTAGACGCCGTCTCAAAATTTGTTATTTGAAGGTCATTAATTTGTCACTAAATACATAGTTATTTTTTATTTTTCGCTTTTTTTGCAAAAAAGTTTTTATTTTTCGCTTTTCAGTTTTTTTTCGTCGCTTTAATTTTTTGCAAAAAAGTTTTTTTCTGAATCGCAGTGTTAAGATTTTCCGCGCGAGAATGACGTCCACCGTGTTTACTAGGCAAATTGGGTTTCGAATTTCGATAGGTGTCTTAAAAGTTCTTGCGTGTGTCGTAAAAGTTCTTTGGTTGCTTCAAGCAACCAAAGAACTTTTACGAAAATCGATAAACCAAGCAACTTGCTTGGTTTATCGATTTTCTAAATTGGTCGAAAAAAAAGTAATGGCTTATCTTATTGGTTTCGTTTGGTCAACTTAATTTGGTCATTGGTTTGAAGTACGAAGTAAAGATTGTATTTTATTTACTTCGTAGTTTGAATCCAATAGTGCCAATCGTTATACAGTAAGTTAGTGTTGCCAATTCGTTGAGTCACGACCACGAACAGACGATACGTTGTCACACTAGACGGTTCGACGCACCGTTCTTTTAAGTTTGTAGGCTATTCAGTCATAAGTGTTGTTGGTTTTGTTTATTGCTTTAATTTTCCTTGAAAATGCCTCAAAGAAAAAAAACTAACCTTTCGCTGCGTAGCCGGAATGCGAAAAGGATGAGACTTTGTAGGTCTCAGGAATCGGAAGAAGATCGTGAAGCACGGTTATCTGCTAACCGAGAGCACATCGCTCTTTCACGTGAATCGGAAACGTTCACCGAAAGGTTTAAGTTCACAAAGAACACGGACCGCGACTTTGCGGTCTCAAGAGAGTATCCAGGAACGCGAAGTCCGGCTGTCTGCTGATCGGGAGCGCCACTCTCTCTCACGTGAGTCAGAGACATTCACAGAAAGGGAGTCGCGCTTAAGTTCGCAAAGAACTCGGACCGCGACTTTGCGTTCTCAAGAGAGTATCGAGGAACGCCAAGCACGTCTGTAATCTGACCGAGAGCGACACGCTCTCTCGCGCGTGTCTGTATCTCTCTCCCAAAGAGAAGAACGATTACAAATAGCTAGACATAACTATGTAGGTGTACAAAGAAACAATGAAAGTTAGCTTGCATCTGAAAGGGAAAGAATAGATGAACTAAGACGAGCAAAAACAGCAGAACAACGTCAATCTCGCCTAGAAATAGAACGAGCTCGATACCATATGAATAAAGAAACAAATAGCGGAGCTGATGAGTCCATGGAAAATGACGATGCAAATATTTTATTACCTTGGGACAATAGGGAAAAATCAGGGCTCACATATTCGTCTAGAATTAATTATGCTGGCTTTACTTCCGTGGGTGACATGAGAGAAATTTGTAATTTTTGTCATGCTTTGAAATGGAGGAAAGAGACAGACGGAATGTGCTGCTCAAATGGAAAAATTGTTCTTCCAAATTTCCAAGATCCACCACACTTACCTATAAGTCTCCTGAATGGCGATCATCCCCAGTCGAAACATTTTTTGGATAATATTCGTTTATATAACAGTGCTTTCCAAATGACTTCCTTTGGGGCAAAACAAATAACGGAAGGACCGTTCATGCCAACCTTCAAAGTACAAGGTCAAGTTTATCACCTTATTGGATCTTTGCTGCCAGAAAATGAACCCAAATTTCTCCAAATTTATTTTGTATCCGATTACACGCAACAGCTCAATGTTAGAAATCACAATTTTCCCCAGCTCAATGCTGAGCTTTTGGGTCAACTTCAAGAATTGCTGCATCACGTTAACCAGTACGTTCGTGAATTCAAAGCTGCATTGGAGTCAATTCCACAAGGCAGCAATGATTTCAAAATTGTTATAAGTGCCGATAGACGTCCTGTGGGTGAACACCGTGGAAGACACAATGCACCCGTCGCAGATGAAGTTGTAGTTGTTTTAGTCGACCAGGAGTGTGAGAGACGTGATATCGTGTTGCGTACACGCGACGATCGCCTTCAACGCATTTTGGAAACCCACCGAGCTTACGACGCCCTGCAATATCCACTAATTTATTGTCATGGTGAAGATGGGTACAATTTTAGGCTGTACCAAGTGAACGAGAGTGACTAATTATCAAAAAAAAATATCTGCTCAACAATACTATTCCTACCTTTTACAAATAAGGCAAAACAGTTTCGTATATTTGCAACGATTTCGTGGTTTTTTCGGCCAATTTATTGTGGACATGTACGCAAAACATAGTATATAGAGAAGCATTAACGTAATCAACTATACCAAAGTCAGGACTCTTATCTAAATCATCAAAAAGGTGATATACTCTTATCTAAACGACGTTGTTTTGTTCTCGACATCCACGCGAACGAAGTCGCGGGCACAGCTAGTACATAATAAATGAGAAAGTGAATTTGTTTGATACGCTTTCACGCTAAAACGGCTGAACAGATTTGGATGAAATGGGCACATGGGTAGACCATGACCTGGATTAAGACATAGGATAGTTTTATCCCGATATTCCCACGGGATCGAGAGTTATGCGGGTGAAACTACGGGGAGCACCTAGTTACCTAAGGAATAAATTTATGTAGTGTCACTTAACTGACATGCACTTGATATTTTTTAAAAAATTTTTTTTATTATACTCGCTGTAGAAAAAAAGGATGTAGATAATGAAAAATAATTTGTAGCTTATTTCTTAAGTATTTTGTTCTAGAAACTTCTGTGACCAAAACAAAGGTGAATCAAACCTATTTTGTTTTTGTCGCATACATCGCATAGTAGGTACCTAAAGGTTTTAAGTGAACATAAAATGGTGGTCTTCAGTAACTATAGATAGAGACCAGCTGAAATGCGCCGCATGATTCACTATTGACGCCTTTTGTGGTTCGTTCGAGTATCGTGAATGAATCACATCACACATGCTGACATGCCTAGTGATCACGTTGCTTACCTATTTTGGTCCTACCAGTCGCACTGCGCATATTAAATAATGTCATGTGATGCAATGCACTACCTACTACCTAATAAGAATATCTTACAAAGGTTTATTATATCTATAAATGCGAAAGTAAATCGATCTGTCTGTCTGTTACCTTTTCCCGTCTTAAAGCCGGGTCTGCTGCGCCATGTTTTAGTGTTTTACTAACATGAAACACCAGAATTTTACCGATTTGGGGGCGTGGTTTAACATAAAACATGCAACATGAAACATAGCCAGGTCTGGTGCGCCATGTTTTAATGTTTTATTATCATGAAACATCAAAATTGAACCGATTTGGGGGCGTGGTTTAACATGAAACTTGATAAAACATGAAACATGAAACATTAACGTGTTTGCCGCGACGAACGGATAACATCACCCGCGTTCGGTAAAAACAACAAAAAAACAAATGATGTTACATCCACTGATTCTTCTGATCTGCCAGATTCACAAAGAGTGATTATATTACAAAATGAAACCATAGTATGCCCTGCTGCAACTACATCTACTCAAATTTAAACCACACATGACACTGATGCAGAAAAAAAACAAGCTTTTCAATACCTGCAAATTTTTTATAACTAACGTGTACACACGGCTACACATCAAGCTATACATTTCCAGTTTATGCTGATCTCGCATTGTACAGGATTTCCGAACAATGCGAGGTCAGCTTATACTGGAAATGTATAGCTTGATGTGTAGCCGTGTGTACGTATACTGTGATGATTATTTTTAATTAATAACATGAATAATGCACAAATTGTTAAAAAAACTTTTTTTTTTTTCTTTATTTCAAGTTGTTTAGTTTTAAATATAATTTGGAATTTAAATCCAATATTGTTTTAATTTATTTTACAAAAAACCTTCCCTCCTTTTTTTGTTAGAGCGTGCCAAAGAAATAGACGTACATACGTCATACTCTTTCGACGATTTTTGAAATGAGCGATTTGTGGGCGTGGCCTTAATATTAAACACAAACATTTAACATAACATGTCGCAGCGGACTGGCTGTTTACTAAACACGACCTCGCATTGTTCGGAAATCCT